>OY282391.1:15808301-18208301 GCA_958295455.1 Coleophora deauratella | reverse complement strand
AACGTATGCTTCGCTGAAGAGCTGCTTTGGCCTCTCGAAGCTCTTGCTGCGTATCGAGACCGGGGTTCATGCGGTAATTCAGAGCAGCTTTATGTTTAGCAAAGTTTAAGTTTTATGTCGAGCAAAGGTTATACATAAATGCTCAAGGTTTTCGGCAAACCAGTCCTGATTTCTGTTCTTCTGGTATCCGAAAGCCATACCTGCCGTGTCTGTTAGGAGTTTTCTAACTTTGTTCCACTCCTCTGTAACTGATGCGCTGTTTCACTTCTTACCATTTCCTCAAACTTTTGGACCTGCATGATTAAAGTTAAATTTCTTCCTGTCGGGTGGTTCGTACGAATGGATATTATTGTGAGTGAAACTGACGCTCGTCACCACCAAAGAGTGATCGGTGTCGCAATCGGCACCGTGATAGTATCGCGTATGGAGAATTTCGCGGAAGTCCCTTTTCCTGGTAAGGGCTAGATCCAGTTGATGCCAGTGTCCTGAACGCGGGTGCTTCCAGTAAACTTTTCGCAATAATTTGCCTTTAAAGTAGGTATTGGTTATGCACAGCAGATGTTTAGAGCGAAATTCCAGTAAACGTCGCGTTGGCCGTTATCGTTTAGTTTGCCAACGCCGTGGTCACCAATATATTCAGGCCATGCTGAGTTATCTTGCTGAGTTATCGGGCATTGAAATCGGCCAAAATCAACAGGTGATCACTGGAATTCACGCCCGGTATCACGTCGGCCAGTTGGTCAAAGAACTGCTTTTTAGTTTTATCGGTTGATGTAAGTGTTGGAGCATAGGCGGATATTGTCGTGACAAAACTGCAACTGCTTTTTAAACCCAACACCATTACACGTTCCGATATGCCACGAGGGTGTTCGATGGACTTCAGTAAGTCGTTTCTGACAGCGAAGCCAACTCTGTGCTCACGCACGACAGCGGGATCTTTGCCCTTCGAGAAAAATCGCTTGTGATTCGCATGCACGTTTGCCACCTATGACATAAAAAAAAATGTGTAAGAAGCCTCTCGCAAAGATCCTTCATCGAGGAGTCTGGTCTCTTAAAAAGCGCAACAGGCGATGTTCAGTCTGGATAGTTCTGTGTCGATGACAGCAGTTTTCCGTAGATGTTCTGTACTGTCCCCATTACCTCCACGTTGTTCGGGATTTTTGATTAAACAAATGTAAATTAATTATATATTTTTCCTTTTAATTCTCATAATAACTAAATTATTAAAGGTTATTTTTTTTATTTATTAAACAATACCTGAATATTGACAGAGGTAAAAATTTTAACTACATATAAAAACACATTTTCGCTGCGCCTGTTTTTAAATAGTAATTAAAAGCGCAAAATGATTAAGTGTTCAAGAATATGTTAAAAGAGCAAAATGTTAAAAGTGCAAATAGATCTACCGGATAATATCAAGAATGAGCCGAGCTCTGTCCATATGGTTTTTTTATTTATTTTTTCACTAGCCTACACTAACCCACTGCTGAGAAAAGGCATACCCTCGATTTCACCACGCATCTCTATCCCGAGCCACATCCTTCCATTGATCGTCAAACCTGTCCCACTCATCAAGCCATCTTCGCTTTTATCAGGATTTCGTTGCGTAAATTTTGGGTTCATGGTTTTACATTATGACGCTTACCTTCCACCATTCTGAAATTCACTCACAGTGATGATATATAGGGTCCTTATGATATACGTGAAAAATTTTTGACCACGGCTTCGAATCTTGAAACTGAATAACTTACCTCAAGGAACCTATATTCAATTCGCAAAAATATTTTTGACTCGTCGTACTAATTGATCAACCAATCCGCCAATTTTGTATGAGAAGGCCAAAATTTTTTTGCGAACTGAGTATAGGTTCCTTGGGGAAAGTTATTTAGTTTCATGAGTCACTATTATTACCAAATTTCAAATGCACTTTTTAAACATCCTGTATGTTTAAAGCCTATCTAGGAACTTTCGATCTCGACATCTCATTTGCCAAAATTTGTTCAGTAGATCTCTTCCTCATTCATACGTACATAGGGTATGAGATAACGTATAATAACCCATCCTTTTGGCTATGCCCTATGCTGGTAAAAAATAGAGTTTTGAAGTCAAAATAAAAATGGGTAAAATAAAGATAAAATAACTGGCAACCCTTTACTCTGCATCCCGCGCTTTTCGTCCGTCCAAGGCGGTAAACTTGATTTGTCATGTAATAGTTTGTTATTAGTTTAATAATTGATAGATTGAAATGAATTGTGAATTGAAGAACCCTCACTGAAGAAAATGGATGAGACTTCTAAATACGTCGTGGGATACTCCCCAAGATGTAATTGAAAGATTTCGCGGTAAGTCCAGTTACTGATTAAAAAGCTACCTACTCCGCTGGTTACTGGTATGCTTAATATTTTTGATTTTCATCATTGGGCCCCTTTTTTACTCTACACCCTACCCAGGCTGTCGTATCTGCGGGGATGTGGCCTCCTGAGCTTTCAGACAGCTGTCCATCCACTTGCAGTGGAAGTTATGCAGTCATGCTTCTGCTCCACCTGCGTCCTAGCGCGTAAATTGTCCTGCTTATGATGTATTTGTCTTGCTCCAACGGAGATAGAACCATGCTGTCAAGGCAGAACCACGAGCAGGACAAATACATTATTAGCGCAATAAGACCCAGGTGGAGCAAGAGCATCATACTGCACGGACTGTGTTGCAGTGTCTGGACTGCAGTTTTATACTCAAGTAAATTCCTGGTCATACATCCTGAGCTGAACCAATGACTTCGAAGAAACCGTTCCATCGTTATGTAGCTAGTTGTTAGTGTATCACTCCCCCTGAGTGAAGCCAGGCTGTAGTCAAACCTGACTGCTGTATAGCGTATGACGGCCAATCATAATCATAAGCAATCAGCTGCTGCACAATATTTGACTTTTAAATTATCAAAAAAAAAATGCTAAAAGTGATGAAACCTCTTAACTTGTGAGAATTTAATCAACTAAATTATATTAGTACAGTTAAACACAGCTCAATGTAAACCGTCTATCAACTCTTTGACTTTATTAATGCAACTTATGTAATTTCAGATACATCAGAATATGTATTATGGCTGAATACAAATAACGAGCCTTGGGAAGAGGTGGTAACTAAATGAAAAAAAAAAGCTGAAATACCAATTCAAAACTTTCAACAGTCCACAAATAAAAATGTGAAAGGTCATTTATGTTGGTAATAAACACTATACAGGCGTTGTTACAAAAAGTGTGTCTGAATATACAGAATATACAGAATACAGGATATTCTTAAACTGCTACTGTAGTGAAGGGGTTAGTATACCTACCCAGTTTGCATGCACCCTGTGATGACCAAAGATTTATACATCCATCAGGACTGATTATGTATGAAGAGTTTTAAATTTTGATTTTCTTTTGAACTATGATCAAACCCATGTAAGTTTAATAATGTTATTTCAGATTTATCTTTGTACAAAGAATTGGTTTTGTTTTTTTACAAATATTGGGAACCCTTGTTTGTCAAGCTCCTAAAGTTGAAGCAAAGTCAACTTACAAATGAAAATGCATTACAAATATTGGAAACATTGAAGACCATGGTAAGAATCTAACATATTTTAAACTTTTTGATTCTCTTTTGTCTTTTCGTACTTTTGTCAATTCCTTTTTGTCGTTTTTTGTTTTGTTTTTATTTTTTAATATCGTCTACCTACCTACTTGGTAGATAATTATATAGATGATAGCATGGAAGCCCTTGACAGTGCTACTTACGGTATTGCCAAGGGCTCCTTGTCTCAGGGTATTTTTTATTATATTAAATTTTATTGATTTCAGATAAAAATCACTCTTCAAATTACTCTGTACAACTGGACTACTTAGTTCCACCCCAGAGAAGACTGTCAGGAAAAATAAAATTTTCAAGTTCAGAATTTATAGAAGGACTCATTGTTTAAAAACATGTAAGCAATTTTTACCTGAATATTTAAAAATATATTATAAATTCATACATACTATGCTCTTCTATTTTACGATTTGATTGAATTTAGATAATTTATCATATTAGGCTAATAAATTAATCGTTTTCAGAACGCTGGAGATCGACAATGTCATCAAAAAACAAAAGGAGAAATCTGGCAAATATGAGCTTCAGAGCACCACCGCAAAGGGATTCGATCTTCTTTTAAATTAATCATGTCTTTCATGTAAATTACCCAAAGCAACGTCACACTTGTACCCTATCGTAAAAAAATTACGGTATTACGACTTGATATGACATTATGCCAGCTCATGTTATATAAATCCTAAATCTGTAGGCAGTCATTTTTATTATTAAGTCACTGTTGTCTGCACGCTTCCCTCATTAAGTTAGCGTATATTTATATTTGTTTTAATCTTAATCGTAATTTTGTTTTGGACATTTACTTTAACTCAAAGCAGCTATCGAAATGCATTGTCCTGAGTGTCAAAAGAAAATAAAAATGTTAAAAATACGCGTTACATCTAGAATCTTGATTTAGCTCATAAAATTAAAACTATGTGTTACAATGTCCTACTGAGAACTGTAATAGAACAAGGCAATAATAAGGTTGAAAAATAAGTAGAGAAACCATCTTTCTAAAAGTTTTTTGTAAATTTTTTTGTCATCAAAACCAAAAATTTAAAGTCGATATCATTTTCATGCTACAAGTTACGAATCTGTGGCTATAATAACCATTTCAAAACATATCACGTCGAAATTAGTGATGAAGTAAAGTTGGTATCTCTATGTGATTGTTGTAACCAATTGCCTATGTCACTTAGCTCAGTTGACGGAACAACAATTTATCTTTTTAATTTTAAGCTTACTGCTGGCTGTGGATTTGGTAGTCTTTGAATTGTATACTTTCGTAGATACTTACTTTGTTATGTTTATAGGTATAAGTTTTATTAGGTATTTTTGATAAATAAATAAAACACTGGAACTTTTTTAAGTACTTTTAACTATAACATTATCGAGTCCTAGAAAAAATATAAGTGAAAGATTCTGTATTTGCCAAGTTGAAAGTGCTGATCATATAAACACGATAATTGTTGTGAAAAATAATTGTATATTTAAGACAGAGTGTTAATTTTGTTACAGACTTCCTATTTAGTAGTGATATTATCCAAAAAATAGAACAACTTCTTCTTCTCATTCAACACTCTGCACAATAATCAACATACTAATTTTATAGTTTATAGTTATTTAGAGAAAATGTTATTTTATACATGGTGTTAATTTGATCGCAGACTTCCGATCTAGGGATTAAATTATTCAAAAAACTGAAGAACTTCGCAAAAAATACTTTTAACATAAACTAGTTGTACTAGCCGTCAAAGTTTGTGTTAAAAGTATTTTTTGAGAAGTTCTTCAGTTTTTGAATAATTAAATTCCTAGATCGGAAATCTGCAACCAAATTAACACCCTGTATAAAATAAAATTTTCTTTAAATAATTATAAAATTTAATTGAAATATACGAATCTTTCATATCAAGTAATTTTCACTTTAATAGAAAAGATTTAAAAATCTTAGCTTAAATAACAGATAATTATCTGAGAGTAATAGTCAATCTTACCATGAAATAGAAACATATTAAATCCAAGAAATAAAGTTATTGGTGTCATGTAGATAAATATTTGGACGGAAAATTATCGTAATCTTAGAAAAAGCCTTAAATTTCAATTCAACAAATATCATTTTTCAAATTTAGAGTCGAAACCTCTTGATTCAAGAACGTCTGCTTCTCCATCTAAGTACCAACAAATATTGAAACTAAAAATAATATATTTTAATTGAAGAACGTATCAAATTACACCTGATTGATAATTGTGTGATGTAAAATCGTTACGCTCTTGGAATGAGTAATATACTTTTTAAAAAAAGAGTCCACATGCTATTGTTTCGAGTATTTAGTTGATTCGTTTAAATGATAAACTTTGAAACATTTTATGTCTTAATCCGAGTAATTTATTTTTTCCTTATATAGGAAACTGGAAATCTCTTGACTGAAATAAGTTTCTTTGATTGAAGAACTATTTTCGTTCTGTGTACAGGTTCTTTATTCTAGCATTTCCTGAACTTCCAAACGTTCAGTCAAGGAGGAACTAAAGATTAGGTGGAAAAAGGAATCATTAAAAAATATCTATGTTCTTGCAATGGAGCACGCAAGGACGCAGGTATTAAGGAGTCACAACTTTACAGCCGTATATGAAGATGCTGGCTGAAGACAGACCTTGAAGATTATTCTACCGGCAATATCATTATTCATAAATCTACTATGAAATAGCTAATTCTCAGTATACCATTATTTGATTTCGTTCAACAGGTTTAAAGCAGCAGCGCTTCTTTTGACTAAAAGGGCTCAGCCCTAAGACCGCGGCGTGCGCGCACAAAATATAGACTCGCGAAAATCATAAAGCCTTGCTCCGTGCGCGCGCAGGATAGACAGACGGCACGTAGACTAGACTAAGGTAGAAATAGAAATGGTATTCCAAAATTAATTAATTTTCTAGAAACTTATTTAAAATGTATAAGATGAAGGACAACATGACTTTTCCTCTACATTTAGGTACAGCAGTTTCGCTAAAGGAAAAAAAAACAGACAAAAACTTTTAATTTCTTTTACCTAGTAGGAATAAATAAAAAATATGTATTTTATAAGGCATGGAATAGTAAAATGCATAGATGTACAATATTACGTTTTCCTCTGCTTTTTATAAAAAAAAAAACATTTCAATATGATTCATTTTAATTTTAGAATCTGGCAACATTATTTAGTCAAATGACCATAATAACGTTTTTACCAGATCTTGCATTAAATTTTTTTCTGTGTAAGTTAGCTCTAAGGACACACCGTGCTCCTTATACCATGGCATGGCTAGACAACGTAGGTGTTGTGTTTAGAAATGCTTTACTTAGCGCGATAGTGGATCGGTGACGCGACCTGCGACCTCTGCGCGTGAGTGTACTTCTCAGCCGTAATGGTGTCACTGTCAACATGTTTCAGGTTTTGAAATATTTGAAGCTGTGCGCGACTGTACATTGTTAAACAAAACTTGGACAAAATGTAAAATAAAAAGGAAGGGATTTAAAAGGGAATTTTGAAGTATCTAATAAGTTTTCTTTTCTTTTTAATTATAAATAATTATTATTGTAATTTAATATTAAATAAATTTGTATGCTTGCCTGGAGCAGAATACTGAACTGGACGTAAATTTAAGAACTATGCATTGACATGTATTCTTGCAAATGAATGATTTCTATTCTATTCTATTCTATTCTATTCTATTCTATTCTATTCTATTCTATTCTATTCTATTCTATTCGTATGGCCTACTACCAGCCCTCGACACTCCACAGAAGTAAACCGAAAGATGACATAACATCTCTTTTTAACATGAGCTAGTTCAACAAAAAATGAGACTTGCGGTCAGTTTAAAATAATTGCTTAGTTTAATAAATAATTGCTTATTTCATGACAATTATCTATTCCACTAGTATGCAGTTTACAAAACTGACACATACATTTTGATACGAATCTAAAGAAAAAGGACAACATCGCACTTAACAATGGAATTTACAACAATTATTTCTACCTTTAAAAAGAAACAACGATATAATGCAAATACATATATGTATGTATAACAGGAACAAAGCAGGCACAATGCCAAGTTTTGAAAATAATTAACACAAAATATAATAAGATAGATGATATTTAATACGAACAGTCTTTTCGAATCAAAATTCCAACAGCGCAAGTCTTGGCTTACCGGATTATTTCGTCAAATTCTCACCCTCAAAATTAGCCAACACGGCCGACCACTTGTCAAAAATGACCATATTTGACAACACCAGTCAATGGATACAAGGCTTTCAGCGGTAGCGACCTGCTTGTTCGCCTATACTTGCCGATCTTATTATATTTGTGAGTGGTTACGCAAAAAGGACCCTCAAAATTGATTTTGAGTAAATCGCGTTTAAAGTTTTAAGTCGAAATGAGTTTCCCCTCGAGCGCAGGGGAGGGCTAAAACTGCCTTGGCTCACTAAAAAAAAACATAAAAAAGAAACTACAGCACCTAAAAATATTCTGATTAGACCAAAACAAAGCTGAAAGACCACATAAACAAAATTCATGAAAAACAAAAAACCGTTTCCAATCCCTTCAGGTCCCTTTTAGCGTAACCACTCACATTTGTTATATCTGTATATTTGAAGATTAGTAAAAATATACAGGGTGAAATTTTTATCATTGCATTCCCGTTAACTACGGTTTCTACTCATGAAACCCATAGCCCATTTTTTTGCCCAAGGAACGCATAGTCAAGTCGCAAAAAAAATTGACCTCGTCATACAAAAATAGTCGATCAGCTGATGAATTTGTATGAAGGGGCCAACATTTTTTTGGGAATTGACTATAGATTCCTTTGGCAAAGTTGTTCGGTTTCATGAGTAGAAACCACAGTTACCAGAAAAGCAACGAATATTTCAGCCAGTAATAGGGACGACGACGCTGTATGTAGCTCCTTATACGAGTAATGGATGGTATTGCAATTCAGCCTAGCCGTATCACAAAAGCATTTAAGACGAGAAGCATTGTTAATGGCTGTAAAACCTATTTGTTTCAATATTTCCGTCTGTTGACCCTCCATACTAATTATACGCTCTATTATTGCCTACTCCTACTACATAAAAATACGAGGTTAGTACATGCGCATAGGCGCGCATTTATGTTGTTGTAGCTTGCGCTCATCGGATTACATCCACCGGGGGTGAGGTCACCGGATCTCACCCACCGGGGGTGAGGTCACCGGATCATACCCACCGGGAGTGAGGTCACCGTATCTCACCCACCGGAGGTGAGGTCGCTTTTACAGAGGGGAATGGAGTGGCCATACTGTATGTAGTAATACTATGTTCATCATCATCATTGGCCTAACGCGTCTATGCTTGATGATTCAGTCAGTGTCGCGGATACAATATTTTTGGTAACTGTAGAGCCCAATGCGAGTCCGGCACAGTCCACCGCAGGACCAACAAGGAAAGTTGCCTACAGTACAGTATTATTTACTATATTTCAGTATACTTAAAAAATAACATACAGACGTCTTCTCCGTAGTCGGCATCGATTGACGCACAACACTGACCAAGAGGCGCGCGCGCAGCTACAGCTAACCAAGTTAGCCGCGACGCGGTAATTGCAATAATAAACGCACAGAACTATGCACTATAACTAATATTGTTTCTGTCAAAAAGCGCTTTAGTAGTACTGAAGGGCTTTGCTCCCTTTTGCAACAATCTAACATTATAGAGAATTTGTTAATCATATCGACTTTTTGGTAAAGGGAACTGTATATTTATTGTAAACCAAATTAATGTGATGCAAGGAGTTTTGAATCCATGGACCAGCATTGGACACAGCATCTTGAATCTTGACCGATAGCTTCAGAAGTGGTACAATAACAATAATCCGGTCAACAAGGACTAACACTAATTCCTTTACGCACTCGAAAAAGGGTTACCTATGTTGTGTATGCACAAAAATGTTTTGATATGGAAATTGTTATAGCTAACGCCAAACTTTAACCTTACCGACACCTAAGGTTCAAGTTTATACGTAATATAAATATTTTTTCAAATATCTGCATATTTTGTTTCTTAACATAATTACTTACTTTGTTATTGGCTTATCGAGTTATCGTTCTGTTTATCGTTGTGACTTCACCCACGTTCAATAAGTATTGACGGAATTCTTACCTGCAAAAAAGAAAGGGAACACATTTAGTATGATTCATCTGTTATCATTAAATTATCTTTTTAACAAAAAAACATAGATATCGTTGACTAAAAACCTTAAATCCGAAAGGTAATATCCTCAAATTATCTGTTCTTAAGATAACCGTTATCATCTGTCATTTACGATACAGTTCCTGTTCTGTTACTTGAAGAAGTTAGGATTGGTATGATTAATCATATTTCCGTTTCCATTAATCTCGGATGACATCATTTGTCAATCTTCGTCTTAGAATGAACACGAGGTAACCCTTGCAACAAAGGTTACAATTTTGAATTGATGTTACTTTATATTTTATTAAGTACAACTTTTGTATAAGTAACTTTAGTTTAAAGTCCATCTGCATAGCATAGTATATGATTTTTTGTAATTTTTGTCACATTAATTACGTAATTAACATGTACTTGAATATTATATGATTTTTGTAATTTTTAACACATTAATTATGTAATAAACATGTACTTTAAATCAGACATCTAAAACGTCTTTGACAATTCATGTCACAATCCGTTTCTCGTATTACATTTACATCTACATGTCAAATGCTACCTTCCAGTCACCTCAGTCTCCATATTCAATAAACAGGTGTTAATTTACTGTTGACCTACAAATAACTTAAGGTTGTATTGGCCAATTCTACGAGCAAGTTTGAATGTAAGTTTATTTTCTAAGTTACCTATTCTTTCTTCGTCTTGTTTTTATTTTACATATAAATAGCGTGATACCATCCGCTCAACATTAAAATCCAACTCCTTTACTTTTTTAATCATCATTTTTGTAGTAAGAAGTTGTTTTTCTTGGTTATCTTCTCTTTCGTCTTCTGTAGGCTATCAAATCTGCATAGAACCAGTCTCTTTACATACATGTGCTATCTCCTTTAGTTAAGGAGTACATTTAAACTTGTGTGAATACATTATCTCTATGCACCTATAAAATGTAGTTAGGTGTTTGTTTGAATTCTAGGTCCCTACATTGACTCAACATCCCGTTATTAGATTACTATGAATGTCCATGTTTACTGCTTGGTGTCTTTCATAAAATCCACTGGTTTCTTGTTCAATTGTGGTCTCGATTGCCTTTTAGTGGTACGCGAGGTTTAATGATAATTTAGTTCTATTTTCTATTCACTTCCATAGAGCTACAGAGTTTTCTTAGATATTTCTTATTGCTTTTATGATTGGAGTGTCAATGAATACGAAAATTATTGAGTTTTAAGCGCAGAAGGGAATGTAAGAAAGTTTTAGGTTTTGTGTGATTTTTTAAATTAGAGGAGGACTTTGTTCAGGGGTGGACGTCTTTTGGCTGATGAGGAAGATGACTTGCTTATTTAAAATGGTATCTCTGTATCCAGGCTGTGACCTACAATGGATTCTCAACCCATCGATGCTAGAATGTCTGTCTTCACTTCTCATAAAATCGGTTCAACATATTTTTCCCAAATGAAGAACTCCTTTCTATAACATACTATATCATGACAGACTTTACCTGACTGAAATGAAGCATAAGAGTCCAAGTTCTGGGCAATTAGCTCGCTATGACAAGAACAGCACTTGCGCCAGCGCGATAGCTACGCGCATCAAATGCTAATAAATGCACGTACATCCTCTATCATCTGTGACCCGAATGCCACCGTTATCCTGGCCGCAGGGTTGATAACTACGCAACTTAACCATTTGTTTTTTTAAAACGACTTACAGAAAAGAGATTGAGAAAGATCTGCCTGAACATCAGAGAGCCAAGCAGGCAGCAGTTTGGAAAGAAACAGCGCAGAATGAAAAACACTGGTATCTTCTTATGTCGCAGGACAACATCTATTTTGGATCTCTGAAGAGAAGTATATTGCTTAAAATATACAGGATGTAACAGAAAGGTGTGATAATACTTCACGGTCGGTTTTACCCATCAAACTGAACAACTTTTGTTATACAACTTTGTTGAAATCGCAAAGAAATTTTCGGACTTTTCATACAAACTTGGTTCGCCAGCTGATCGATTTGTACACCCTGTACATCATCATGGGATTAAAATTAAAGCGAACTTTACGATACCTCAAACCCCAAACTTAATTTAAACGTCAGAGTCCAGCTCTGCCGGGTTTCACCTATAGAGGTGAAACCCGGCAGAGCTGGACTCCTCCAACTTTAAAGGACTCAGTTCGGTTTGTGTTACTGCACTGTCTGAGCCCATCTAGCTAGATACTTACTACCATCTTTATGGAGATAAGGTTGCCCCATTGCGTAAAGAATCATGGTAAACCCGCTTCCACCTTCAGCAGCATCATTACTTATTAAAAAAAAATGTTTACCAATTATTTTTTTAAAGATTTATATTGACTGATGTCTACGTTCATCTAATTCGTGATTGACAACCCTAATATGAAAGCAGGGTTGGGCTGTCAACGTCAGGAATTTAACAGATAAGCCATAGAGTACCTCAGTTTGACAGGAAATGAAGCGGTATGATGGATGGGCATAGGAAACCCAAGGGCCCATGGATCTTTATTACTTACTTTTTTATTTAATTCTTTAAGTAGCGTGATTGAGGTAACGTTCTTAGATATATCTTAGAATACATAGAAAGGATTAATTTTGGCATTTCGCTCAAAAAGCTTAGTTACTGCTCATTAAATGAAAACTTCATATCGGTTACAAAACCGTTTTCCAAAAAAACTGATAACGCCTATGCCTAGGGGGGACACACATTTTACTACTTTGGAAGTGTCTCTCGCGCAACTATTCAGTTTAGAAAAAAATTATATTAGAAACCTTAATATCATTTTGAAGACCTATCCATAGATACCCCACACGTATGGGTTTGATTAAAAAATTTTTTTTGAGTTTCAGTTCTAAGTATAGGGAACCCCCAAAATTTATTGTTTTTTTTTTCTATTTTTTGTGAAAATCTTAATGCGGTTCACAGAATACATCTACTTACCAAGTTTCAACAGTATAGTTCTCATGTTTCGAAAAAAGTGACTGTGACATACGGACGGACAGACAGACAGACAGACATGACGAATCCATAAGGGTTCTGTTTTTTGCCATTTGGCTACGGAACCCTAAAAACGGAAAATGAAAGAAAATTCAAAATACCCCATACAAAAAAAAAACACTTTTTTCAACATTGTTTTTACTTTATCGTTAAAACTGTTCTAATGATTATAGTGTAAACTCAAACAAAAAACAATGAAACTAACTTTGTCATATACCAAAAAATGGTTCGTCGTCACCCCTACTGCGTTGTCAACGGTGATCCCTTTAGATGCGCGTGCGACACTCCAACTAAACAAACAGGCTGACAGCTACGTGTCGGGTCGTGCGCAGGTCAGCCACGAACAAGCGCTCGCCATTACTATGTCGTTCTACATTGTAATTGTAAGGTTAAGCTCTGTAAGGTTTAAGGATGTCTTATCATTTACAGATATGATACAGTTTTATTTACAGAATATATTTTTTAAGATTAATCAAAAGTATATCGCAGTTTACGATGATTGTCGAACAAAATTATTTTGTCCGCAGCTTAGCACACGTGGATGTCGTTTTTATCGTCGATAGCTGATCCTAGAGTTAACTCTGAAACTGTAGCACAACTTTTATATTCTCTATCTTCTTAAATCATGGATGACTGTATTCTGTTCATACTCCACACATTATCAGCTCATTATGACTACACGTTTCTTCACAAGATTCCATTTGCGTATTTTTAAGTTTAAAGATATGACTTTATCTTTGATCAGCCCTGCGCTTGCGCGTAGCAAATGAACCTGATCATAATAAAACGCGTATTGGTCAGACTTGCGCAGTCATCGCTTACCGAGAGCCCTTAGCTCGAGAGCGCGTGGGTCGTGGGTTCAGTCCTGGGTGGTCCAAGTTTGCATGTCATGTCAAGATCTGGATGTATTTTATATGGGTAGACAAGTCCTGAATTCCTGATCAGACTGAATTTGACTGCCCTACATTTTTCAAGTTTTTCTGGCAATTAAAAAAGCTATTTTGCTATTTGAAACAATTTGCGTGCTAAAATAATTTCTTTTGTGTAGCTTTGGAGCGGTGTGTATGGCAATCCTTAGGCGAGACCTTTGTCCAGCAGTGGACGTCTTTTGGCTGATGATGATGGGTAGCTTTAATAGTTGACAAATAGTTTTATTTGTCAACTATTAAAGCTACCTATATGGAACAATCCAACATAAATATGAAATATTATTACAAATGTTACTTTAAAATTATTAAATTTATGAACGATAATAATATACCCACGCTCTTTGTCATAAAGTGTAATAATTGTTTATTAAAATTCTAATAGCCACTGTATTATTTATGATATGCATCACATTAAATATAAATCGTTTACTATTAAGTGTTTAAATCATGCTTACTATTATATTAATTATTACAAATTGTAGCAAAGTTTTATTATATTATATTAACATTCCGGGTCACATTATGCCTACATAAAATTAATGTAAAAGAATGAACACAGAGAGAGACTTGAAAGTATACAGAGGTACATAAATACATGAAGTTCGATATCAAACTCTTGGGGTTGGCATTCGGCGAGGTAAACACACAGTTCAGTTCTTGATTATAGATATAATAGATAAAGACATAATTTAATAATAAACGACAGAACACTCTAAAATCATAGTAAAACACAGCACATGTTTGTTCTCGTAAGGTTAGCAGTGGACTAGCTGGTCTCTCGATATATACTAAGTCAAATATATTCTTTTGGAACACCATTCAAAATGAGACCAGCCAGTATTGTTTTGAGCTGTCGTGATTGCAAACTCTTTCAGAAACAAAAACTTAAGAAGAAAAATCTACTTAGTAATCGATTTTATGCTCAAAATACTTCAAATGGTTTGCTAGCGTAATCAATTATGTTCAGGTTTAGAAAAAGGCTGTCTTTAAACTTCGGTCATCGGACGGTTAAGTTGTGACGAGAGAAAAAAGGTGCAGAGATCCGTAGTTTCATTAAAACTGAAACTCTAGTAGTCCCTTAGTGTCATTTCACCTGATGGTAAGTGATGATGATGCCGAAGATGGAAGCGGCTTACCATCAAGGTTCCCCAACGCAATGGGGAACTGGCTATGTCATCTCCATGCCGGGACGCATCAATACTATTTAATATTGATGTTTGGCGGCAAGATTTCGATAAGAGTGTGGTAGCTAGTCAGGCGAGCTCAGAAAATGCCCTGCCACAAAGTAAACCGAGTCCTACAAAATTGGACCCCGCCGGGAATCGAACTCGCGACCTCCTGATATAAAGCTAGCGGACTAGACTTCGGATGCGATTAAACTGAAGTTTGTTTAAAGTGTAAATGTTGATTTTTTAATTGGGATTTAATTTAAACCTTTAGATTTAAATGAAAAATAAAAGTTTTTGAGTTGCAACCGCAGGCAGGAAGAATAAGTGTTAGGCGATAATTTAATTAGCCTTTTAGGAAACCCCTGGATGCATGGGACTCAGAATCTATTGTAAATCTACTGAGACCTACATATGTATATTCAACAGTTAAAGTCTTTCATCTGATAAAATGATAACAATAATAGCCCTATTACTTTTAAACGCAACATAAGTCAACAAGTGGCCCAATAACTGCAATATCATATCTAAGCACCAAAACTATCTCAAAATAGCTAGTTATAAAAACTTTACTGCACATGAAATTATTTCTTAAATACCCCTTTCTAACTAACTTACAGAAATCGGTCTTATCCCCATCGCGCTGACTTTTATTGCTCTTAGAAGTAAAATAACCTGATCTATTAAAGTAAGGCCTGACGTTTAAGTCCCTTAAACGCTACTTATCTTGCTAATGCCACTGTCCATCTATTAAATGAGGATCTAGTCATAGTTAAAGCCTGACGTTAAGGCGCTGATAAGTTTGATGAGCCTATAATTATAGGGAATCGAGAAGGGAAGAGAAACGAGAATCAAATTTTGATTCCAGACTCGCAAATACTCATACATGAGTAACGAATTGGCGTGAATGCGTTCGGCCATTCGGCGAACATATTATTTTCTGATTATCTATAACAATCGATGATCTTTAGTAGGTGGGTAAAAGAAATAAAGATTTAGTAACATAACCGAAGATGTACTGCGTTACGGTCGAGCCCACATCAAAGATAAGAAGAATTTGAAGATAAGACAGTTCTCAATTGCGTTGGAGAATTTCAGTAAGTAGGTCCACCTCCATCTTTCAGCACCATCATCAGTTATCATCAATGAGAAAATTCCAAGGCAAGGGCTTAACAATTGTGAATAAAAAAAAAGGTTTAATTCTCCCTCTCACCCGCAAGGGCTCGCTTCGGCTACGTTAATGTTAAGTAGCGATTACCCTTTCCTGAATTCAGGAAACAAATAATCATTCAAATCGCAGAGGTACACCCGCCACCTCGTTCGGCTTCCAAAATTCAGGATAGTGTAATCGCTTCATTATAAATAACCTGTGTGACATTAAATATGTGTGATGGACGACTGCTCTATCTCAACAGATAGTAGGCTTCCTATGAAAAAAGCTCTTAAAAACTATGATACATCTAACTCAAATTGTATTCTCGCTTTACGCATATATTTTTTAATGTTTTTTGATGTCTTAATATTCACCTAACTTCGACATGTCGGCGAACATATGAGTATGACTGCCACTCAGCTTGCAATTACAGCAATCATTTTAATGTCTTCATTTGCCATACAGCGTTTACTGCTTGATATGTTTATGCTACCACTTTTTATGTTTTTCATAGCATTAAGAAATTATATATTTTATAAAGTACAGTGTATAAACAATATTATAAATAGACGAGTAATTATTTTTATTAAATCTAATGCGCTTGACTACATTTCATTTGACGGACAGTGATAAAAACAGTAAGACAATGGAGATTTTTAAGCATAACATTTTACTTTACAAGAAAATAATTCAGTTACGTAAATTTCCTATCAACGGAATAAAATCAATCGGTTTTGATTGTAAAAAAAAGTCTTTCTGTGAGGCAAATGGGGTAAAAATTTGGATTTCATGCCCTTTATATAGTTTTTTTTTAATATTATGATTGATCAATATATTGTGTGTCGATTTTTATTCCACATATATTAGCTAAGGAAAAAACCTCAATTAATGCAATTATTAATTGAAAATCATGGTTGGACTGTACGCAAATAGACTTGTGATTATGAAAAACAGTTCCTCCCGGAATGCGTTCAAAGCAAAACCTCAATAAATAAAATTATTAATTGAAAATCATGGTTCGACTGTACGTAAATAGGCCAGGCCTGTGATTATGAAAAACAGTTCCTCCCGGAATGCGTTCAAAGCAGGCTTCTCATTATTAGCTCCACGTCAGGCACTTAGCACTGCACGGCTAAACCGCCAATCTGTACGCATCGCCATTAGACAAGGTGAACCTCGCACTCATGTATACAGGATGTAACAAAATCGGTGCAGGTCCCGTCAACTGGAGCTTCTGCTCATAATAGTGGAAAACTTTATTTTTTAACGAAGTTGATGAAATTGTGAAAAAAAAAAAAATAGGCTCTTCTATAAAATTGGCCATGCAGCTAATCGTTCTGCCTGAAGAATTTTCATCAAAATCGTCGAAAAAAGTTTTTCATCTATTTTCAGGTGACCCGAACTTGGCGTCCAAACCTCAAAGGTCAAAATTTTTTTACACAAAATACAAATATTATATGTATTTTCATGTTGATTGATTTAAGCACATGCCACTGAAAAACTATATGAAATATTTATGTTCATAATAAAATTTTATTCCATATACGTCCTTGAGTTCCTTGAGGAAAGAGATTCAATACATATCAGAGTCAACGCCTTAGTTCCGGGTTCAGTACTAGTTTAGTTTCACCCTGTATATTGTAGGGTTCCGTAAACTCGGGCCATGGGCGCTCATTAGGACGCATCGATCTCTGTCGCACCAATAATTACTGCGAGGATGCGCGTGCGCGTGCGCCGGCCGACGGATTGCGCGCGCGCACGGCGCGTGTTATAAGACACAGCGGTCTATAATGTGCCAACTGTAAAAAGAAAAGTTCTCGTTTTGAACTCATTAAAGAGGTCCTGCAGCACGGCTGACTCCAACATGGAAATAAATCCAGGCAAAATTCTTGAAGAGTATAGATTTCAAAAACCTTTCTTGGCTAAATAAGGCAAAGAAAATACAACTTCAAAGCTGTTACGACGCAAACAGTTTTGCGCAAAAGATAGATCAGCACCCAGTGGACTTTTGCTTAAGTCCGTGATAAAAACTGCAAGCCTTTTCTTATAAAACAACGGTCTCTTTTTAAATGTCTAAATAAAAACAAATGAATATTTATAAGTTAAAAACAAATGAATAAAATCACTCATTCGTTGCTAAGAAGAAACCAGGTTTTAATACCCTTATTTGGTTTTTAATACCCTTATTTGGTTTTTAATACCCTTGTTTGGTTGAAGCTAATCTAATAAAGGATGGGTCGTATTCAAACGTCAAAATTTCAAACGTTAAGTAGGATATCAAACGAGAGCGTTGCGCGAACAGGCGCGAAGATTTACCAGATAAAAATAATTATACACACACAACATGAACTGTAGAACTTCCTAATGATAACTCTGTAATAGCTTCCTAACTTGAGCATGCGCTTGAGTGGTTTTTTCTACTGAGTGGGAAATCCGCGCAAGATTACACTTCCCTGTACCAAGTTACTTAACTTACATGCTAATATGACGTAATACTAATCTTACTTAGGCTCAGCTTGTAAGATAAGTAAAATAAATACTATAACATACATTGCATGTCACATGTGAGTAAAAACGTTGCTTTCCCTGGTATGGAATAAAAAAAGAAATACAAGCTGACTAGTGTTTATTACGAGATAATTACGATTATAAATTTGAACTATTTTGGGAAGCGGGCTTACCAAGATGTTCAACAGTCGATACATGTTGATTATGATAAGATAAAGCAACCTTATAGTAGCCTGTAAAAGGGTACTAGGGAGAGGGGAACAGGGTCACCTACCTACCTACCGAACCATCTGCATAAAATTATTCTTTCTGCGGTCAAGTTTGCTCGTAAATTTTTAAGGAATGGTGTATATTACATTGAAACGTACACGGAAACACTTAACCTTTCCTGTCCAATGTCAAGGACATTAACACAGCGGCAAGGTATATCAGTTACATAAGGCTTGTGCAAAGATCGCTTACGTATGACGTCAACGAGAATCTGTCGTCCTTGCGGTACCATTTCATTGCGTCCGCTATTGCGTGCAATAGCAATTACAATAACAATACAACAACAATTACAATTTCAAATTTCAAATTTTTTTTTTACAATTTCATAACGTAGTGTACTTTTTTATATGCAAAGAAATTTTTGGATTTGTTATACAAAGTTGGCTTGTCAACTGATCAATTAAAGCAACTAATAAATATGGTTATTTGTAACTGGTCTCTCTATCAAGGTATTTTTAGTGTACTGCAGTTATAAATCTAAATTAAATTCAGAGCTTTCAAAAATTACAGTCCTCGTCGTCTTTTTATGAAGCATAGACTAAAAGGCTGCAACGAACTGACTATAAACATTTTAGATTCTAATAAACACGACAGAAGTCGTTTCCAAGTCTTTCCAATGTCGTCCGTCACACAAGAATGGACCAACATGTCCAACAACGATACCCGATATTGAGCATCACAAATCGTCCATTTTACGGTGCTCCAACGCACCATAACCGCTAAAGAGTCGAGAGGATTCTCGATTTTACACACCTTACGTTATGCCCATTTATGAAGAGGCTTTCACGGCGCTGTAACTTTTAAATTAACTGTTGGCTAGGTAAGTTTATGATGAGTATAAATTGATGGCACTAGATGACAGTCTTTAACTGATGTCACACGCTCCAGAATTTCCATTTGTCTCCCATGTGTGAGGAAAACAGGCTAACCTTCGCTAGGTACAGGAAACTACCCTTGCCCCAGAAGTGGGATATTATGAGTTGTAACCGTAACATCATTGTCAAGAAATTTAAAAATGAGTAATTATGGTAGCAATCTGTTGTTGACATAAAACGTTACAGCTACTTATTGGTTAAATAGATGTCTTTCACTTTTTCATATTTTTTAACATTCAGATTTTAAAACAAGTTTAATACGTCTTCTAATAGCAATAATTATCAGCGCCTGTACCCATCCTGGGGCGATTCCCTAGTTACAAGAGCTGGCGCCAACGCGGTCACGTGGGAATAGCAACCTTCACACACGCAAGATGTAAATGATAGGTACAGGTAAACAGTAACATTTATAACCCATTATTGCCTAACCGCTGATTAGAGTGGTTATATTGAAACCGGACTAGTTTTCTCTGTAAGCGATTATCTCACTGGTCCGGCTGGTCAGTCTCAAGCATTAACCGTGATATAGGTTTCAAATCTTTATTCTCATTCCTTAATAACATGAAAAGTTACATATTAGCATTGTACTCTTCGAATTAGTTAGCGCGAAGATTGCATGACACATCAGACATTTCCAGCTACTTGCAATTAATTTTTTATCGCATTTCTTCCAACTGTCTTTGGTATGGAATGCTTGTCATTTTCACGGCTTGAATGCTCAGATGCCTTTCGTTTGTCGTATCAATAAATTGTTGGTAATGGCCCATTTTCTAGTTTTCTAGTGAGATTGATTGTGCTTCCTTTTCTAGTGCAGGAATCTGTTGACTTTTTAATTTGTCTAGGTATTCCTATTACTTGTATTGAAGTACATCGCGAAATTGCAGTGCATTTACCAGCCTTTCCAAATACGATAAATCTCTTTCTCGTACATTATATGAATTCTTAACAAGAGAAGATAATCTTCTAGCTAGACCTTACTCTAGTTTCAAGTTCTCAACAAGCTCCATCTCTTCAACCTCACAGATCGAACATACTGATAATCCATGATCTTCAGAGCTATTGTGACAAAATGGTGTGCTTGCATTTATGATGAGACTGGTGGTGTCTGGACTAAGTGCCAAAAATTGCTAATTCAGCAAGTTATTCCGTTTTGTTACACCCTGTAGATTAGAATGTAGATAGACGATCGCGTGCGCCTGCGCATCGCGCCGCGATCTGCGCGATGTGTTGCCGGCACACGCCCACAGGTGGCGCTGTTCGCTGATTATGATTTATACGCTGATATGCGCACGATTGGATCCCGCGCTTTAATTGCCAGAGGCCATTTTGGTTCGTAGGTTTATCAGGTGTGCTCCTTAGATAGTTCCGGGTTAGGTTTATTTTAGAACTTTATAGAGAACCAAGTATCCTAGAAAATTGCACATATCTGTTTCACATTCTGGAGCTGAAACTTATGATATTGATGACATTACAGGTGACTTTGATTCGCGGCAAAGGCGAAAACTGGAAAATGATTGAAAAAAACATATAAAATCGAAACAAAACCATTTTTGTACGTATGTTATATGGTTTCTATTAGATAAGATTTTAATGGACTAGTTTTACCACTTGTTTATTGGAAGTATGATTATTCTGTCTCTGCGAAGAAGATGTAACTTTAGTTCTTACTTTACGTATTTAAACAACTTCTTCTTATCATGTCGCACGATTTAACCGTAGATGGCATTTCCTGTTGTTGCACTTAGTATCACCCGCGGTCACGTGTAGGACATTTATTTACACCTAAGAGCAACGCGCTCTCCATACACGTCTAGTAATCAGATGTATAGATTTCCTCACAATGTTCTCCTTCACCTAATATAGCCGTACTATTGAAGTAAATTTTACTGAAATGAGTGTTCTTATAGAGAAGGAACGCGAAAATCTGTAGCGAATCGAAAGCTTATTACTTCTAATTCGCTATAACCTCATATTTTTATTGCGACAATAAATAACTTTCGAAAACAATAAAATTCTGTACTAAACTGCCAATTAAAGCCCACATGTTTCGGGAATAGGTAAAAAAGTGTCAATCTGTGAAATGTCTGTGAATTTATGGATCGCCCACGCCTCGCCAGCAATGTTTTGTTTCCTTATTAAGACAGAACGCCCGCGGTAACATGTCTATTATATTATAATAATGGCCATGTTGTAACCAAGTAAAAAGATTGCAATAGAAAAATTTAAAATATAGAAAGTTTGTGAAGAGTGTCTTCTTTATAATTAATGACAAAAAAATACAAGATACAAAAACTTAAAAACCAGACTGCATTCAATATATCTTATGTCAGTCTGAGGATGAAGACGAATAAAGCGATTCATCAAAATCTATCAAGCGGTACAATACACCCGAAAAACTTAAAACTTCGATAGGACAGATGGGTAAAATGTTGGAAATTATTTTTGGGATAGCTAAATATTAGCCCATACATCATAAAAAGTTACATATCGATACTTCTGGGCTCAAAGGGCGTATACGCCTAAGTTCTTTTTAGCGTATACGCCCTTTGAGCCCATACTTCTGGGCGATATGAATTTGACAATTTGACATTGACAGTGATAGATACAGGGTGTAGGGACAGGTTTCCGAAAACTTTCAACAAAACTTTGAACAATATTCCACAATAATTTTTTTCAGGAAACGAAAAAAAAATCGGCTTCACCATACAAAATTATAAACTTGATTGGACAGTTTGTATGGAGAAGCCGATTTTTTTTCGTTTCCTGAAAAAATATCTTGTCGAAGGTTGTTCAGTTTCGTCTACTGAGCAAGCCCTTAAAGTTTTCGGAAACCTGTCTCTTACACCCTGTATAATATCGTAGACTCCAAAAGCCCACAGGCGACGGTAGGTACTTTCTATAAGGTGGATCGCCTTTTACCAAATCTAACAATAAAACACCTAGACTTTATAATGTAGCTACACAGAAGTCTACCTATCAACCAAATCCATGACTAAGTTAAACAGAACTTAACCTATTTATTAATTATCACCTAAATAGTAAGTACAGTAGAAAACGAAAAACAAAAAAAAGCAAATACACTGTCTTACACTTACAACATAAAAAAAGGCTTTAAACTCCGCTATTCTCAACGACCTATTATGGTTCAAAACCATTTGCATATCATTAACATTTATTTGCCAAATATGGTAGGAACTGATTTCTTTACAACCAGTTAACTAAGTGAGTTTATGCTAATCAAAATCAAATGAAATTCTATTTAATGTCTTTACTTAATTGATTGATAGTTTTGTATTAAAATGCCATGTTTTAGTTAACCGCGATTTAGTAGTTACCCATATTTCTTATTAAAACCTTTTTTCGATTCGCAGAATGAATGTTCTATTCTCATCTCTTGCATAAAATAATGGCTCTGCTTTTTTAGGGTTCTGTAGCTAAAAGTGACAACGTACATAAGCGTAACCTTCTTACTAAGCCTACTAGATCTATTTGCAAGTGTATTTAAATAGCTATATCTTTTAACCCATAATAAGTACTGGTAGCAAGTAACATACATACATATGTTACTTGCTATATAATAGCTAATAAGAAAAGGCAGTTTATTCAAAGAAAAGAGCGTGATGCTTCCGAATTTTTCATCATATAGAACTCTTTTTTTTTTAAAAAGAAATATACAATCACAATACAACGTAAAGTTATTCCAGAGAATAAGAAACAAAAACTCGAATCGCTAGAGGAAAAGCAACAAAAACAGCGTAAAGCGAAAAAAGCTGCGTTTGCGCACCGCTTATAAAACACTCCTCGTACAAAACACTACCGGTATCGCATTACACAAAACACTACTCACCACATGGGAGTTGTAGCAAAAAGTCCTAAATAAAATGACGTTTCCCTATAATATACACCAATGGCCGGTTCATAATTTAATATCACTGAATGGATGTGCAGACCTAGTAATTTTAAGTAACTTTCAACTCCATTTTCTTTACATCACATAATATTACTTTTTCGCTTCTCAGACGTTTTGCCTCATGTCATTTTGCGGATCGCACATTCTGCACCAACGCACTATGGGAGTCCGGAGTGAAATTGTTTTCGCACTCGCAACAAATCGATGTTGACGTGAATCGATATAAATCACCCGGCGATTGACGGCTAGAAAATCGATTCGCCTGATCGAATGCGCGCCGCTCGCGCGTTGCTCTGGTATGAATGCAATATAATGTTCTTAAATAGAAAAGAAAAATAAGTTGTATTTGATATCGATATGTACAATTTGAATTACACGGGGAAGAACAATCTGGTGATGGTTGGTTAAAAGTGGCCATAATCACAAAACTGAATTGTCATCACTAATTTCATAGCAGTATGAGTTACACTATTAAAACCACAGATTAATATAGGCGTCCGCTTTTGGCCATCATCATTTATTGGCGCATTTATAACTCACACAGGTCGTTCCCACTGCTGGGCACGGATCTCCTCCCATACCTCGCGAAGGTTAGATCATACTTCACATAAGGGGGCCAAGTTCGGATTGTACTGTGGATTGCCAAAGAGAGAAGAAGAAGAATTCCGGATGAACGTTCCATCTCCCAGTCACATCAACTGCTCCTGACTGTTTGGACCATCAATTCATATCCTAAGAAAGAGTACAGTTGAACAAGTCTTCCTACAAGACATAGATATTCGTAGATATATTTATTACCAGTAGGTACTATCTATAAAACGAAAACAGCATTTGTAAATGCAACAACTCAATACCTATATTGTAGATTGTGTACATGTCTAAAAATAAATTAATTTCCTCATTAAAAGGTAACCAACAAACTTAATTGAAATGTAAACGACATTTTTAACAATGACCTCAAAATTAATAGAAAAATTAATAAAACCTATATATATTGTAATTAATACAGGTAGTAAATTTAGTCTCAATTGTCTTTTCCGCATTGTTAAATTCTTGTATACTTAAAGATTTAAACCATGAAATGGGAAACTCGAAAATCCTTCAAAATGAGAATCTATAAACTTCATAAGAACAGTTATCGATGGTCATATAGAAACTAACTGATGGTAATCTTGCCTATAACTGGATAATGGCATTGTTTACTTAGCTCTACACTTATTCTAGATAGATCCTTTTAACAATGTTGTTTGTAACCTACTACGGTTTGTCGATACAAGTTAAAAAGGAACCTGATGATGTTTTAAAGTCTATTTATATGCGATAAAGAATAGACTACTGTGAATTCTGCTCGTGACATTGATAATCTTTGTCTCAAGGAACTTATTTATACCCATTCTTTAATATTAAAAAAGAGACCTCCCCAATACAAAGTACGAAAAGAACACTTTTTTTTTTATTCATAATTAATTCATAATTCAATTTTAGGAAGATTAACAGCTAAACGTTTACAGTGGTAACATTACACATGAATAGATACAATGCTATTCATAACTCTCCACCGATAGGTAACCAGATAAGAGCAGGTGCATATTTGTAACAATAAGTATAATTGAGTATATATAAAGAAAAAACCTTAAAAACTGTAGTGCGTATTAAGCTAACTTTAAACAAACAAAAAATATAAAATAAGATAAAGAAAAAGTTAAGGATTTGCAAAGAAATCTGAACCCAGAACCTTGCGTACTGTTGCGACGCTGGAGCAGAAGAGGTCAAGATCATGAGAAATAGAAAACCTATTGCATGTTTTGGATACTCGAGCAATAAAGGAGTTTTCTCTTAAATAAGTACGAACAAAAGTATGTGCAAAAGCGAGCGCTGCCTAAAACTGAGTTGACTGGTGTGTAAGCGAATCTTAGATAGTAATTCTGGGCAATCGATGGAGGACTTGGCTATATTGAATAAGAAAGTAGTGTCGTTTATATTTCGCCTTAGTTCTTAAGGTAGGAAGTGATACTTCTTACATCTATGCTGGTAATCGATAGATCTTTGCCGAATTTTAAAATCCAAATACCGAAGAAACTTTTTTTGTATTTCTTCACTACCTGACTTGTAGATTTCGTATTGGGATTTCGTATTTTCGTTATTTTATGTTGGGTTTCAATGGGTTGTGAATTTTTCAGATGATCGGCCAAGTCAGTATTAAAAGTTTTTTTTTTTTTTTTCAGAAACTGACAATCATTTTGAAAAAAGATTTTGGAGGAAAGTTGTTCAGTTTTTTAACCCTCAATGTTAAGCCCCTGGCATCATCTCACCTGATGATAAGTGATGATGATGCCGAAGATGGAAGCGGACTTACCAAGATTCCCCAATGCAATGGGGAACTGGCTATCCATAAAAAATCAGAAACTCATCTCAACTCAATTTTTTTGTTATTTTTTTTTATGTAGAAGCTTTACACATTCTTTTAAATCTTTTTTTTTATACCTAGTACAAAGTTATACCACGCGGAACTTCAGTTTAAATATAATAGTTAAGTATAAATGTATTTAGACGTATGGATATGAATAAACGTCAACGGTTCTCGTATCACAGGCAATCCTAGTTTGGAGCTAGATGAAAGTCTGCAACTCTGCATCGAAATATTATTATAATATCCAGTGGTAGGGGCTGAAATCCAACAACGAAGCGAGCAACTCTTGTTACCCGCACCGGGCATTAAACTAGTACCGGGAAGTATTTCCGATATGACCATCACGGTCAATTTATTATGGCATCAAACTGTGGACATTATCCACTGATACCGTAAGGTTCGAAGTATAAGCATGACTTTTGATGACATCTATTATACTTAACTGATAATACAATATTGTGGGACAAATTATCACGGATATGTTGTCCCAAAGGATTCCCTGTAGCATGGGAACCAGACACTCATAATACATAGATAAATAGACATGGTTTTTCTTATCATACAGAACCACTTTTAATCTACGACTTTTTGAAATGGCATTTAAAATTTGGACTTCCCATAAAAACTACCTAATTTGCCAGGTCTATATAGAAAGTTCAATTTTTTCAGTCATTTCTGCAAAGCCGATATATTTTTTTGTATGATAAGGGGAAGTCTCAGTTAACAGGCTACCTACCACCAACAAAACCGAGTCCTCTAAGGTTGGACCCCACCGGGAATCGAACTACGCCACGGCGCGGCGCGGCGTTGGAATGTCAGTCACTTAATTTCTATCCTTTGGGCCAATTTGAACGCGAAGTTTTTTTTTATTCGGAAAACCAATAGCTACATACAACAAAGTAACAAAACTTAAATTAAATTCTAGACAGCCAGATAACATTTATTATATTGCAATGAAATTAATTTCTCAAACTGCTACATTCTAAGCATTAAATCTACGCAATTTCGAATTATTTTAACATACATTAAACCTACGCCCAAATTAAATCTCTTCCGCGTTTTATTGAATTACACAACCTTAAAAAACAGTCTTAATCCTGACTGACAACGCGATACCATATTCATGGTTTATGAATACTGTGGCGTTTTATCGTGTATACGAATAAATACACAAAAAACAAAATATTTTAAATAAACACAAAATACAAAATAAAAAGCCTTAATACACAAAATATTTTAAATAAGCTACTCCAAAAAAGTCCTTTTATGTATATCCGTCCGTTATGTATTTCCGCGACTTTCTTGAAACTACTAGACAGATTTAAGTCAAACTTTTTATCATGGAAAGCTTGGGCCGGAGGATGAATCTAAGTTAGCGCGTGACACTAAATAGTTTTGGAGGCCACGATTCTCTTCGGGTTGCAGAGTCAGCACAATAAGTTAGTAAGTAAGGAAGGCAGGAAGTATGTAAGTATATGCTTTACAAGTTTTTTAAATGATCTTTTTCTCCTTCCTTTTACAACAGGTGCTATGAAATAACTCTCTAAGCTTCTTGACCCAGAAATCGGTGCTACTATGAGCAGCTTCGTACAATCCCCAACTTCGATTAAAATAACTCTTTGTGGTGTCAGATTACTTTGACACCGTATTATCTGGTATTATAATGCAGCCGAGATACGGATCTTTTGTGCCACCTTGCGTCCAAAGTGGAAACTATGTCGCATTTTGTTGTCATTAGAAATGGGATAACTGAGTGATGCTTGGTATAAGTTATACGTAACAGCGTTGAGAACTCTGGTACACGCCGGGTACTGTAACGATCTGTCGCTTTATATTTGCCTATTACTACTACAAATTATGGTAGAGCACCTTCCCGATGGATAGATGTGGTGAAGAAACCTGTAGGAGGAAACATACAGAGAGCAGTCCACAGCACCTACAACCGCAGCCAATGGAGAGACCTTGTTTGTGGTCGCGATCCTCAGCATTGAGGGACCGAGAAAGAAGAAGACTACAAATGTACAAATATGATGTTTGTACACGCACGCGTAAGTACATGTGTGAAGCAAAAGGCTCCGGATCTTCCCCCAGGAGGTGATTATATGAAAGGAAGGGGGGGGGGGGCAACGACACCTTTAAGATGGCCAGGGAGTGTCCGTACTAAATTATAGTGCTTACTAACTAAATAACTTAATGATCCCTACAATAAGTCATTTTCCATACAAACATACATCCTTCGGATTCCTGCAAAAATTAACACCTTCATCAGCTTTCTTCTTGGGTCAAACAAAAAAACCTGCACAAGAAAGGCTTGGTCCCGTTAAATTTGTTCTAACAGCTAACAGAACCTGCTCATTCACAAAAAGCCGGCGAATAGTGCGCACGCGCACCGCGGTGACCGCGCGGTTTCACGCAGGTTTACTGCACTGCGCTCTACAGCAAATTTTCTTGAAAGTACATTTTTTTATGCAATTTTGGTACATTACATACCTACATGATTTCAGAATACCTCTATGTAATAACTAAATATATGTAACTGATTTGTAGGCACAAAGTGACGAAAACGTTAAAGTGAATAAATTTGGTGTCGTAACGTAGTGAAACCGGTCCATTTTTTTACAGCCACCTGGAATTACAATACTAAGAACATGAAATAAACAATGAAAATTTTCCAAAACAGTTTTGAAGCAATAGCTGGAGCCCAACAGAACAACCCCGCAATCATTGTCACGTTCTAGTAGTAATATCTCTTGACCAACATTTTGAACCATTTTTTCTCCTCTTTACAGCAAATCTTTGTGGTTTAGTTCTGTTTAGATTTGATACGATTGTGGAATGATTCCGTTTTCTTTTTTTTTAGAATACTTTTTCCAATACTTTTTGTATGATCTTTGTATGGGAAATGATCTTGTGTGGCCCGATCTGACCCACATTAGTTCTTTTTGAGTTTTCATTAAATTTTGTGTATTGAATTACGATCAATTCCGTTATAGTTTTGAATAGATGGAAAAAACGAATCACGGAAATACGTTTCTTTACTTTTATAATGAATAGGTAAAAACTCAAAATAAAAAAATAAAAAAACATTTTATATAGCTCCAACAGATATGTATCACTTTGTATGTTTGGTGACTGGTGACAATAAATGTACTTTCTTCTTCTAATGCCTCTTCTTCTTCAAATTGCACTCTAGAAAATAAGAGAAAAAAAAATAAGAGCAAAAAGGAAGCACAGATTATACAATGCCGAGACAAGAACAAATGGCCTGGACACAGCATACACAAAATGGACACAGAAGGTCCGCTCAATACAAACCACTAAAATCGTAAGCATATACATGCTTATAGAAATATACGGTCGTTCGAGACAAGGTCACGCGGAAAAGTATTACAACAGTATCGTGACCTTGCCTACAACGACCGTATACGTCTATAAGCATGTATATGCTTAGGATTTTAGTAAGCGTATTGAGCGGACCTTCTGTATCTGTGTATTTTGTGCAGCATATGTTACTAGTAACTATAGGCAGTAGGGTTATCTATTGCCACATCTGCTGTCAAGTTCTACAAACAAAAAATACCTAGAAAATAGTAAAAAAAACATGCTTGCTTATTAAAAATAAATATGACGCATTTGATTGTGCTTTCGTAGATTTTTTGCCTACAAAGATAGCGGTCTCTCTGTCAGACGGAATAGCTGTTACACATACATACTTTTTAATTTTAATTGTTTCATCCGAATGGACCACCCAACTCACTGTCAGTTGAGTAGTACTTCAACGGTACTTAATCGCTGGAACTAATTTAAATTGCTTGTTAAGGTTGGTTCTGAGTTCAATGTTAACAAAATTATGCAAGTGACTCACTTCGTATTTGAACCAAAGACTTCTATTATAAACTTCGATTTGAACGAATTACTTACCGGATTCCCTCATAAGGAGGGTAATGTTTTTCGGGCGTATATGTATGTCTGTTCTTGTATGGCTAAGCTAGTCATATTGTCTATGGCAAAGCTGAAACTAGTCACATTAAGAAATTAGTTCAGCTATTATTATTACAAATTTAAAACATTCGTTTATTTGTTTGTTAACAGCTGAAAGTTTATGCACAAACCAAACATAAAAATCGCAAAGTAAAAATCAAGCAAATACTAGATTTATGATCGAAAATTGATTTCGAAATTTTTATTCAGAATAATTACTTGTCTAATTAAATAATTGAACAATTAAAGAAAGAGAAACTCCTAGTTCGCAAACCTAACCATTACGAACCCGACTGCAATTAACTAACGACCTACAAAACAAACTGTTAAATTAATATAATAAAAACGTGAGAAAGAAATAAAAATAAATCAAATTGTCAATTTAACATGCATTTTCGCAATAAACAACGAGAAACACGTAAGTGATAGGTCACGTCGTCCACCCACCCAACCGCGCTACAAGGTCACTTCGCATGCCGGTGTTCATTCAGCGATCCAGCGTCACGTGACGTGAGTTTTCCCGCCCACCTGCGCCTGCGCTTAATACAAGCACGTGTCTGTACAGTTACTATTAGGCATTCTGTGGTACAGTGCAGGTTACGCTTCCGAGTATGTCCTTCCTGTTTGAGCCTTGCCATCTTTTTTTTAATATCCCAGATAGAAAATCGAGAAGGTACCTAACCGATCAGAGGGTAATCGCACTTTTAGCGAAAGTCATTTATGATTTATACACTGTACACACTGTAATGTTGTGAATTTTTTAATAGTATAATTACGTCGAGTGCATGTTTAATCATAATACCAATGCAACAAAGACATTGGTAGTTATGCAATTCCAGTGCACAGTAAAGTATGTACATAATTTCAAAATACTATAACTAGCATTGACACTTACAACATTTAGTTTCAACATTATCGCTTGAAAGTATTTATTTTAATCTTTTTTTATTTAGTTTTTGTATATAAATGTTTCATTTCGTTACTGTACCTTTTCTTACGCCTTGTATTTTCTCGCTGATGAGGTGAATTGTGTATGTAACATAGGACCAAGGTAATATGATTTCCTAGTCCTTGGATTCCTCACTTCACTAAAATTAACACACTAACAACTATCCTTCACTTGGTTATTCAATAATCATACTTAGCACTAGAAACAAGAACAAACTTTGCTCTCTAGATGCAAAAATTGCTATTTCCCCTTCCTTTTTTAGTACAGTCACACTCAAATCAACTTTCACCTTTATTGTTCCTACATTTTATTTTAAGATTTTCCTTATTTCAAAGAAATTGCTATAATAAAAGTAAAATTAAAATTTTAAAAACCCCCCGACACAAAAAATAAACTCTAAAAACTAACAAATAATATTTTAAACCTATTATAATTATTATCGTCACATATATTATGTAAGTTCAAATATTTTTATTTTCCAAGCGTCGTCGCGTCGGGGGACCGCTAAAGTTTATAAAGTATTTTTTCAACAACAGCTAATTAATTATTAAGAATTACATTTAGGTACGAGCGGAGTAAATTATTTTGTTGCAATCTACGACTACACCTGTTTTTCTCACTTAGCGGTCCCCCGACGCGACGACGCTTGGAAAATAAAAATATTTGAACTTACATAATATATGTGACGATAATAATTATAATAGGTTTAAAATATTATTTGTTAGTTTTTAGAGTTTATTTTTTGTGTCGGGGGGTTTTTAAAATTTTAATTTTACTTTTATTTTGTCCTTTTTAAAGTAGGTATAAATATTAGGAAGGTATTTATAATGATTAGTTAGTTGAGTTAGTAACCATAGGACATATGGAAGGTAGTCAGATCCCCTCACCAACTATTAAAGAGCTGATGATCTTCAAACGGCTGATCAGGTCATGGTTACCTTACCATATACTTTCAATATCATTGAAGTAACATGGTACCAAATTTCGAATCGATAGGACATATGGAAGGTAGTCAGATCCCCTCATCAACTATTAAAAGCTGATGATCTTGAAACGGCTGATCAGGTCATGGTTACCTTACCATATACTTTCAATATCATTGAAGTAACACGGTACCAAATTTCGAATCGATAGGACATATGGAAGGTAGTCAGATCCCCTTATCAACTATTAAAGAACTGATGATCTTCAAACGGCTGACCAGCTCACGCTTGCCTTACCATGTTCTTTAAATATCGTTGAAGTAACACGGTACCAAATTTCGAATCGATCGGACATAGGGAAGTTAGTCAGATCCCCTCATCAACTAGAAAAGAGCTGATGATCTTCAAACGGCTGAACAGATTTTCATGAAACATGGCTAAGAACACTCGGGATAAAATTATCTATGACACAAAAAAAACAAAACGAAAATCGGTTCATCCGTTTGGGAGCTACGATACCACAGACAGATACACAGATACACAGATACACAGATACACAGATACACAGATACACAGACACGTTAAACTTATAACACCCCTCTTTTTGCGTCGGGGGTTAAAAAGTAGAATCGTAAAACATCAAAAAGCCTTTTTATGTCTGAATGAGCTACCTATTGAGGACGGATGACTCGTAAAATTAACATTATTTTGACGGCTAATTTATATACCTATTTACATGCGTTACAAACATGTGACAACATTTTTGTGTGGAGAATTCGTGTTTTGGGATGTCTTTTAAATATTTATTGCTTAATTTCATATCTGTCTGCCGAAACTAGTTGCTCGTTTGTTAATAAAATTTAAAAAATGAACGGTTGTAGAAATGCGAAAATGGATTGTTTTTACCCGACTGTCGCAGCAAAGCTAGTGTTTTCAGTGTGTATGTACGTATATGCATGCCCGTTTCCTTGTTATCACCTTTAGCTTAAACGGCTTTTTGAAGGTGCGAGGTGTATTTAGATTTATCTTGATACCGAAATTGTAAGGAAAGGTTTTTGCGGTCGGTTTTTATTATTTTACTAAATTCGTTCAGTAACCAAGCCTCAAAGAATCAGCCGTTATCTTTGGCCAGGAAAGGGACAGACTCAGCTTCTCAAAGTATTTTCGACTCAAAAATATTGAAGTAATTCAGATATTTCGAATAAGTATAGCTTCATATTGACAAGCCAATAAGCAGCAATAAAGGGGTATATCCTTAAAACTTTATAAAGCTGCGAATGGCCTTATCCATCCATTCGTGTCAATGCATGGCATATCTCGTTAACCCGTGACCTCGGCGTTGGGGTTCCACATCGCAATAACAAAATGACCCTTTAAAAAAACATTGCTAAGGCGTATCTGTACGGTTTGCGGTATTCACTGTGACAATGATTTCCATAAATAATTTTTATATAAGGTGCTACTTTATTAGTGCCCGATATTTTAGTCAGTGCTTCTACTCCTGATTCTGATCAACTTTCCCCAAGGAACCCATAGTCTAATCGCAAAAAAAATTTGGACTCTTCATACAAATCGATCAGCCGAGCGGCCAAATTAGTATGAAGTGTCCAAAAAATTTTTTGTGATTCGTCTATCTATGGGTTCCTTGGGGAAAGTTGATCAGAATCAGGAGTAGAAGCACTGAATTAAATATCGGGCACTAATAAAGTAGCACCTTATATAAAATCTCTACCTCTGTCTCTTATCGTGTGGCATAATTTAACTGTCCTAACCACAAAGTACCTATAGGCGACGGTTTCAAAATAAACAACAACAAAAAGGAAAACACTCAAAACATTAAACGAACAAATTCGCTTGGTAGGCACATTGCATACGCTATTAGTAGAAAATAAACAATATAATAAAATATTAACAATAAAAAAACATTTTAAGTAAATCTTTGCAAAGAGGTATCTATAAATCTTTTAAGTACTTAATATACGGAACTCAACAAAAAACAACTTAAAACACACACTTAGCCAGTTTGCATTTCGTCGCCCGCGCACACTTCAAACCATTCAATATTTATTTATTGTATTTATGGCTCGAACGAGAGGACACCCAGGTCCCTTACAAGTTCGTACAACCACCATACAAGTCCATACAATGTATCGTAATGCGTTGATACAAGTGCAAGTGCAAACTGCCGGAAGTTGTTACTTTTTATGTGAGGATTCCGTATGTTGACAGCTATAGGAAGTGATAATTAGCGGTATTTAGGGGTTCTTCATAAGATTTATACGTATCAGAGTCTGGTACAAGACACTGCCAAGTGCTAAAGTAGCTACATTGTCATTTGAATCGTATTTTTTAAAGATTACAATCTAAACTATAATACATAGGTACTATGAGTAGGTAGAGCCGATATTCTCGTATATATGTTACCAACGTTAGTTGTGGTTTTGTCTATGGTTATCAAGAAAAGTAAGGAGAGAAAAAAGAGGGGGCCTTGATAATTTTAGAGCCTATTTTTAGGGCCCTGGCTACAGAAGAGCTAATTCTGAGTTTTAAATACACCGTGTTGTCTTACGGGTAGAAAAACTTTCTACCCGAAACATTTTACTTTCATCTTTCGGGTAGAAAGTTTTTCTACTCGAAAGATGAAAGTAAAATGTTTTTCTACTGTGACCGACCCTTTTGTTGACACAGACCTAACAGACAAATTACATATAATGTTGAAAAGATGACGATAAAACATTTTAAGATCAAAATCCGAAAGAATTAAACATTATCAATACTAACGGAACCCCAAATGACGTGATACCATTACCGTTCCTTAATCTCAAAAAGGACCAAGATCGATGTGTCACCGTAATTAAAGTCTCGGTGTCCTCACTCAGTACCTCACAAGTTGCGAGTGCTTCGGATTTTCCGATTAAATTGATTAATGACAGCCTTGAACTTTTCAGCCAATTTGTGCATTTTTAATACCGAAAACAAAGTCGATGTAATGAAGTTGTTGTTAGGTAAGGAAATACGTTATTTATACAGGGTGAAATTGAAATAGAGGACCTTAACTGTGGTTTCAGCTATGAAAACTGAACAACTTTCTATGAGGAACCAATAGATTCGGAGCAAAAAAAATTACTCTTCCAACAAATCGATGAGCTGAGTAGTAATTTTGTATGTAAAGTTCAAATTTTTCTGATTGAATTGGTTCCTTGACAAAGTAGTTCAGTTTATCACTAGAAGCCACAGTTGATTTCCGCATTTTTTTTTCTTTCATTATAGGTCTACGTTTATAACTTCTGTAACAAAATGCAATTAGATATTACATAACAGAATTATTTGCTTGAGGTATCGCATAACAATTTAGCAACTATCACCGCTCAAACTAATTTTATAAAAAAAATGGATTCCGTTCATAAAGTTTCCAAAGAGTAAAGTCGTGCGCATCGTAGTACGCGTAAAATATGCATAAAATCGCAAACAAATAAATAATTTTACGACAAAATCTAGCAACGGTGCCTGCTTTTATTTACCAAAAAAATATTGACATGAAACACAAAAAACCTGTTACCTCAAAGACATTGGCCTACATAATATGGTCGGCTAACACGGAAAGCTACCACAGAAAAAAATAATCTAAAACCACAAAAACAAGTTATACCGTTTATCAAAATGTGTGTGCTTAAAACGGAGATTAAGTAACCTATTTGCCAAAATACCTGAGTACAAATGGCCCACTGATAGAGTGCGAAGTTCTTTTCGAAGTCTTGCTAAAGAAAAGTATATATGTATTATAAAAAAATATAAAAGCCAATTCAATTTAAGAAAAAATATTTTATAAATGGTATCCTATGTCAATTGGGGGATCAAGAAACCACACATTTCAAAATTGATCGACCTAATTTATATGTACAGGTGGTAACAATGTTTCGGACACACATAGATACATTCATATTTACATACACCGGAAAAAACCCCACATGGACAGTCGAGTAAAAATATCTTCATTAGCTACTACCAAAATGTTTTGAATAGTTTAGTTAGATAAATGAATGCAGCGAAGTTCAACTTCAGGGCAGGGCTATCTATGAAAATGGTCTTGAGTCAACTGTTTCTCACTTTTCATCCAATCTACTGGAAACCTATTAATATTAATCACATTACCAAAAAGGCAAGTGATTAATTTGTTCTTCCCGATCGTAATCCGACATGCAAGGCCAACGAAAAACTTAAAAAAAAAACATACAAGACTTGTCGCAATTCGGTTTTTAATACTGGTCTATTTACATCTGCAGTCGGTAAAACAGTGCGACCATAAACGGAACTGTTCCAAAAACCGGTTCCTGCAGAACCGTATGGCAGCTGTAACCTAGTCCGATAAATTATGGCAGTATAATAAATTTTATAAATAATTAGCAAGATCAGATGATCGGTTATATTTTGTTTATTAATAACTAATTTAATACTAGTTTTTTGTAGAGGAAACTTGCGTTTTATAGAATAAATAATTTTATTTAAAAAAAAACAACAAGGTGTAATACCTACATTTCAGTTAGTTTAAATGATTGAAGAGTTTGTATACATTTTTAATATTTGTTTTTGTTTTTGCCATATATTTTTATATATTTTAAAAGAGATAAACATTACATGTACTTGAGTTACTAAGTTGCCTGATAATAAAGGAATAACATAACACTAAGTCGATATAATTTTATTAAAAGCGCTACTCTCCACTTGTAGATTACAAAAAAAGAAATGAATAAAACTTTTACTTATATGGTATGATTGAGGCTACAAAGTAAAGGTTCTAACTGCTAACTAGCTGCCAACAAATACCCAATTAAAAAACCATTTCTACGAACCCAACAAAATATTTATTTGTTCATTTGTACTAAGCTTTATCTACAGTACAATTAAACCAATCTATCAGATGGCCACTACAGTATGGCCAGCTCATCTTGGCCCAGTTTCTGACAAAGCTGCGCGCACGCAGAACGCCTTGACAGTCAATATAGTGCTTATCGACACTCACCATCGATATCCCGCTATTGAATTTACTAATATTTCGACACAGATAACGATCTGTTATAAGTTTATTTAGTGCAGTTTTTTTATACAGCGGAATGTAGTGAACTTGTTGGTTTCTGAAATAATTGTCAGAAATAAAGTAATAAACAAAAATATGTGTAAATAAATCATACATAATCATCCGCCTCTACTATATGACGTTTAGGATGCGTTGGTAGGTTCTCATCCATTTATCGACCGATGTCACTTTCAAAATAAATAAATAAATAACACAAATTCCGATTGTCATCTAAGACCTTGAATCCGTCAAACAGAACCGAAACGAGATCAGCGTCACAACAATCATGAATCGATTTCGTAATCGAATTGCAAAATCGATTCGAATGTAACTCACGATAAATGTTATCGATGTATCGAGTATCGACCTTTGGTGCTATCGCAGTTGAAGGGTTACAACTTTAGTACACAGTATATGTATAGTTAAAATAAGTTGAACTAAGCTACGGTGAAAATGGTGTAAATAATTAATTTTCGAGATATGGGAAGAGACCCGAGCCCCAGCAATGGGGCCGATATGGGTTGTTAATGATTCCGGAAAAAAAATGGCACATATAAAATACCTTTTTTTACTTCTGTCTAATGCTAATAATTGACCACGCTGAATACGTTAAAAACAACCGACTTCAATCGCAACAACTCCAATTTTGATATGTTTTTGTTGATTTTCTCAAAAACCGCTGAATCGATTTTTTGAAGTAGGTTGAAAAAGACAAGGTACAGTATTATTTAAAGCATGTTTAGAATAGTCTATAGATCTTTGTATTGTGGTTAATCCTATCTGAATCACGAAGGTCACCTCACCAATATTTACCTGTTTATCTTGGTATCATATATCAAAGACAATAATATCCAATATGAAATTGACCGTCAGTCTGTTTGTCATCCTGCGTTCTACAAAATAATGGCGGTGCGCGTGAGTGGAATGAAACTTACTGCGTACTCCAAATGACCATATACAGAGGAGCGGGCAGATTTTGTTTGGCAATAGAGGTCTTTTTTGGACAAAATTACTTAGCTCCAATTTAGATGTGTATAAACAGCTCACTTGAGGTCATTCCCTTGGCTGTGTCTTTAAATGTCTATTTCGTGGTCAAAATTAGATTTACGAGAATTTTACTGGTCGAATTACTAGGTTAATGTGGGCTATAAAACCCTTTATTTTACAAATTCATCTGTGTTTCTATCTGCGGGTATAGTTTAAACACATTTAGTTGAATCCAGCCGCTTAAATCGTGGCTACGCTTTGCTGGTAACACCGACTCTGTTTGCCTAAACGCCGTCCCTTTAAGATAAATTAGATTGGATTCCAAGGCAAGGATTTCAGATCACCATAGACAAAACCACAATCTCTTTCGTACCCGGCGCGCTATGAAGCTTAGTTTTCTGCATCGCAGTTCCTGTATCTCCTCAAACAAGTAACATCTCCCTATATTTAGCCTCCCGCCTGTCCTCTATACAAAGCGGTGCCGGACGCCAACCGGATCGGCCCGATGCGCCCGCGCATCGTAACGGCCACGTGACCTTATATTAATTACCGTTCGGACCAGGTACTGGCATCCCATGATACCCTTATAGGCGCTGGAATCTTGTCGATGGGGACCAGGATAAAGAAGGTGGGTGTTGAAGTTATTAAGAAAACGTTGTTTAAGGTTTTAATTAAAATCAAATCTTTGGGCACATTCAGGTGTTCAAGTGAACTGGTAAATATTGGAAAGAAAGAAACATCAAGCTATGATATTTAGCGCGATGCGGGAGCAACATCTTTTATGTATGAATAAAATATTTTTTATTAACTACAAAAAGACACTGAATATACTGTGTAGTCTCATAAATGTTTAATGTAATAACTCTAAAACCGCTACATAGATTTTTATCAAACATAGGTAAAATCTGTCCCGACGAAACCTGCTTTCAAGTGAAAAAACTGCATTCAAATCAGTGCACCCGTTTGAGAGATACCAAACCAGATAGAAATAATATCGCTGATACTCAGTATGTAATTTGACGAAGCTTGGGCTGATTCTATTGCTGTATTTTTTTGTATTTACATTTCTGACAAAGCTTGAGGCTGACGATTTTTTGTATTTATAGATACATAGACACACATAAAACCCAAACTTAAGTCGGGGTTAGATTTTAACAATCCACAGTTTAAAATCAAAGTTTAAAAAATAAATACGCTTATTATGTTGATCGAACTCATACTCTATCGAACTCACTTTGTCGAATTTTACAGCAGCAAATCTGCATCCACACTTTCCATTTCAAAACACGACCGCACCATGATCGTCCCCATCAAAATCAATTCTCTTCCCATCACAAAGAGAGGCCATAAACCATAAAATCTCTTCGAATCACGAATGAGCCCGCCATCACCATCTACTATCAGAGAGCTACCACGTTTGAACAAATATACTGTGAACCTATCATCAGCAAAGATCCAGCAATAAGTGGACAACCTTGCGCGGGATTCAGTCACGAAGCCTGATGAAGTAAGTATTTGTCATAGTGTTATTTGGTCAATAGTTTGTTTGTTTGTTTGTAAACTCTTTATTGCACGAATATGACAAAAATAGTTAGTAATAGTTAGTTAATAGTTACTTTTGGTCTTATATTTTTATCGTGACAGAAAGTAAGAGCCGTAATCTGGATTTACACAGACTTTGCTTGTATAGATAAAGGCTTTAACGTCATGTTTTTGGGGCAAAATGTATTTAAATCTGCCTAATTATTTTAATGTTATCTGAAGAGTCAGAGAATACAATAACAGAAAGAAGAGCGGTAGAGACTGCCAAAGTTGTCATACCTACTTGTCATGTTTTACACAAAATATTAAAATAATAACTACAAAATAGACACTAGCATTTTTTTCCTAATGACCAAGAAGTAAATGATAACCAATATTTATCTACAAATCGGACATGGTCCTCGATGGTGCAATGTAGCTTAACCTTCCCAAGTTGGAAGACACCTTGCCCTTACAGTGGGGACTATATAGGTTGTTAACGTATATAGTTTTGGGTTTGTTTACTTGTGACGAAGCGCCACAATAACCAAAGCTTACCTCTCCCGTCGTCGTTCGGTGAAATGCGCATGCGCTTTCTATGCACCTGCACTTTGACATTGGCGGGGAAATCGAAGCTTTCGATGTCGCAGCTTTATGGGTTAGCTTACAGCTGTGGGCCTCAAACTGTAGTCAGACCTTATGACGTTTACTATTCCTTGTTAACTCCACTGTCACTGCAGGGGCACGGGTCTCTTCCCATAAATTGGGAAGGTAAGGCTATACTCCACACACGGGGGCCAAGTCCGAATTAGTGGAGGTTGTGGGGCTAGTGGCCAACTCCAGTGTCAGAAGTTTTCAAGCCTATAAGGCCTCCGACATGGTTTAACGACTTTTGTTTAATTGTGATAAAATGATCTGTCTCTGAGATGCTGGGCCCTGGGCCACACTTATGTCTAATGGCATTAATAGTTGCAACAATGTGCTTAACCTACTAAGTGAAAAATACGTCTCAGTACAAGCACTGATCCGTGTTGTAGTCTTTTTAAACCAGTGGGACTTTAACGCGTCACCATAGATAAACATAAATAATGGTTGAACAATTCCATGAGTTTGAGAACCTGTGGCTTATTTTGTATCTGGTTTGACGCCAAGTCGTAGATAGGAGATGGCATATTCAGATATACTTTACCGATAATATACTTGATTGTAACCTTGCGGGTAGTTACTTAGCAATCTTCATATGTTAATGAGTGACTTGACCCTAAGCGGGTTTATGTATGTAGCTTTTAATAAGGTTCTAAATATAGTATTCTATATGAGCATCAGAATTTTATATATAAATATTAAATAGCTTTTCTTAAGGATTATGTGGTATTTGAACCATCAAAGATTATCAATTTCTACCGGCCTGATTCAGAACTATTCCGAAAATATAGTTTTTATCTTTTGTCTATGCTTTTGTCGTGTGCGTGTGTCACAATTAATTGTGCTATAGCGTGTTGCGTACGCCATGTACATACATGATAGAGCCACTAACTCTTGAATAAATAAAAAATTGATTGACAAAAACAGAACCAAAATAGCATGAAAATATCTGAGTTACACAAGTCTTCAAGTAAAGTTAATATCGCATCAAAAACATAAATGTGAAAATGGGAGCCAAGTTCAATATTATGATATGGTGTGGTTGTCAACTTTACTGAGAAAAGAATTGAGATCTAAATGGATGCCAAGTTCTGTAGATAATCCTGAAATTTATTTATAAGAACGTATAACATTCTTAAGTAAATTTAAAACACAATTTCTTGTTTTTTACTGCTACAGCAATGTTTGCTATTTAAAAATATGACTTTCTAAATTTAAATAGTAGAATTATTTACACAAAGCAAATAACTTATGATCTGTTTAACCTCAACTTTGACTTGGCTAGTTTTCACATACTAGTCATCTTAAATTTGGTTTATCAACGTATCATCTTTATGTTATACGCAAGTTCCTATTTTTATACTATAAGGTTCTATTCTTCTGAATATTTCATGTGCTGGTAAAAACTAGCCAAGTCAATGATGAGGTTAAACAGATCATAAGTTATTTGCTTTGTGTAAATAATTCTACTATTTAAATTTAGAAAGTCATATTTTTAAATAGCAAACATTGTTGTAGCAGTAAAAAACAAGGAATTGTGTTTTAAATTTACTTAAGAATGTTATACGTTCTTATAAATAAATTTCAGGATTATCTACAGAACTTGGCATCCATTTAGATCTCAATTCTTTTCTCAGTAAAGTTGACAACCACACCATATCATAATATTGAACTTGGCTCCCATTTTCACATTTATGTTTTTGATGCGATATCATTACTTTTTGTGAGTACATTTATTAATATTATTTAAAAATGATTTACTAATAATAATAAAAAACCTGCGCTTACGCTGTCACACCCCGGACACTTCATACCAATTTCGCGCCATTGTTTACTACATAGACATTCATGTTTGTACACATGTAAATGTGTAAAACTTTTAGTGCTTGATCTGATAAGTGTACTTAGTAGGACAATTTCCATGTTCTACCAGCAGCTGTAGGAGCCTATGTATTGTGAGTCAGTTTATATTGGCATATTGGCTAGGCAATGCCAGTGGATGCAGCTACTGCAAGTAATTTGTTCATTCGCTTCGTAACCCAACTTTTAATGGTATTGATATAACTTTTTCCTGTGCCGCCTGTCCTACTAGCAAATTCTCCAAAACTGCAGTTTTGTCTAACAAAGTCTTACAAATTGTATCGAAAATACGTTTCTGGTCTAACATTTAGACCTTTTATCATTTGTTCGAGCTCATTTTCTGATATGAAATCTTTGGAATTTCTGAAATCTTCCATTGCATTTACAGCTTCAACAGGTAAGAAGTCCAACGGGTTCTCTAGACCGTCATCTTCGTGATCATGTTCCTGTCGATTTCTTTCAATTTCTCCTACTTTTTCTGCAATCATTTCGAATGCTCTCTCTGTATTGTATAATGTCACTGACATAATTACATTATCCCTTACTTACTAAATCAACACAAGATATCCCTTCTACTTTGGGCATGGCAGCACCCACCGAATCTTATCATTATCAGTTACAACTTACAACAGTACACCTACTGGCTACTATGTGTAATTGTGCTCTGTTTGAAAGATATAATTTTTCTTAAGTTATGTACCTACTGCAGATATAATGTCACTGACATAATTACATTATCCCTTACTTACTAAATCAACACAAGATATCCCTTCTACTTTGGGCATGGCAGCACCCACCGAATCTTATCATTATCAGTTACAACTTACAACAGTACACCTACTGGCTACTATGTGTAATTGTGCTCTGTTTGAAAGATATATTTTTTCTTAAGTTATGTACCTACTGCAGAAGATGTGTTTCACCCCGTAAGGAATCGACCAACCGGTAGGCCGGTATAGAGGGCGGCTTCAGTGAGAAAACTTTTGGTTCAAATCCAACATGGGCAACTTTATATTTATTATATTTTCAGCTTATTGTTAGTAATAATGAAATGCTAACATATATTTTTATTCTGTTTATATTAAATGAATTAAGTTTATATGTAATAGTTTTTATTTAAATATTTAGTAGCTAGTGCTTTTATTACACAGGTTTTTTATACAATTCCAAGAATCTTTTATATTTGTTTCATTCCAAGAATCTTTTATTTTTGTTTCGTCTTGCTATTTTCCTGTTTTCCATTTACTAAATTGTATAATATTATCTTTATTTCACCATTACCATAACAACCTCCATAGCTCACTTAATATAGGAGTCGCACATGCAACGCGCAGGTTGGACCTGGAAAAGGCATACGGTCGTGTACCCCGACAGGTTTTGTGGTGGGCTCTAAAGAAGAAAGGTGTGCCTGGAAAGTACGTGCAGCTGATTAAAGCCATGTACAGCAGATGCAGTACACATGTCCGGTCAGCTGCTGGCTCTACCGACAAGTTCGATGTGGCTGTGGGCTTGCACCAAGGGTCGGCTTTAAGCCCCTACCTCTTCCTGTTGATAATGGACACTTTGACGTCGAACCTACAGGAAGACGCACCCTGGTGCATGCTGTTTGCCGATGACATTGTTCTTGTTGGTGAGGATGGTTTTGAGGTCCAGAGCAGACTGATGGAATGGCAGCAAAAACTGGAGAGTGTTGGCTTAAAAATCAGCAGATCTAAAACTGAGTATATGTTTTGCGATTTCGGTGGTCTTTCCAGTTTTGCGGCCATAGCCCTAGATGGAGTACCTCTACCAGTCTGCTCAGACTTCCGGTACCTCGGATCTCTCTTACAGAGTGATGGCGATATCGACCGTGACGTACGGCATAGAATTAACGCAGGTTGGCTGAAATGGCGACAGGTCACCGGAATAACATGTGATCCCCAAATACCCCTTAAGGTGAAGGGGAAAATCTATAAATCCGTCATAAGACCGGTCATAACGTATGGATCTGAATGTTGGGCAAGTAAGAAGACTGATGAAAGGCGACTGCATGCAGCTGAGATGAGAATGCTAAGATGGATGTGTGGAGTGACAAGAATGGACAAAATAAGGAATGAGTATATAAGAGGAAGTCTGAAAGTAGCGCCAGTGACAGAAAAGTTGCAAAGTAATCGTTTGTCATGGTATGGGCATGTTATGAGGAGGGACGAAAGTCATGTGGCTAGGAGAGTATTGAATATGAAAGTGGATGGATTAGTGGGAAGAGGAAGGCCAAGGAAGAGATGGCTGGATTGTGTGAAGAATGATATGAGTATGAAAGGAGTGAGCACTGAGATGACGGCAAGAAGAGAGGAATGGAAGAAGAAGACATGTTGCGCCGAACCCAAATAATTGGGAACAGGGCAGGAAGATGATGACATGCAACGCGCAGGTGAGAGTTCGAGCCCCGCGATAAGTTACTTTTTGAGCCTTTTTTTATTTTTTTAACACATGGTTTTTTTAATTTTTCCGTTATCAGTATATGAAATACTAGCCGCACACCAAATTTAAAGCTCGTAGCCTTGCTAGAAGTACCTTAGCTTTTTGATGACGGTGAGTGTGTCTTTAAATCATAAAAATATTGTATTGAAAAAAAAAATTCTTAGAAATTCAGTGTTTTCTGATTTTTTCCTTTGCATACACACAATTACCTAGCTTGTTGCAAAATTTGAACTTTCTAGGTCATCTGGAAGTGGGTAAGCTTTTTGATCTATATGTCAGTGAGTCAGTCATAAAAATGTCGATTTTCGGACGTTAAAATCTATACCAACCGTTTGAGCTGTGTTTATAAAATTTTGAGTGATCATTTATCTAGGAAGTCTTAATACATAAACCAAATTTGGTGTGTTTATGTTAAATAGATTTTGAGTTATGAAGGTGACAAAAGTGGCTCCAAATGGTTCGTGTAATATTACACACGGAGCTACTCGCCAGTTCTTTTTTGACGTGAACTTGGCTGGACACGCTCCGCGTGTCTAGATTCATGACAGTGGTTTTAATCTTTTAATGCGTCTTCGTTGAAAATGAAGCTGTCAAAACACCATAATACGCAAATAACGATGTAAAAAATAACCTCTTGCTAACAGTAAAGTAAACATGTTCGTTTTTTGTAAAAAAAATGTTCATCAATGTTTGTAAACACATTTAACAACAGTGATAACTTTTAAGGGCGTGCTAAACGAATCCTCGACTGAGTAAACATTGTAACGAGGTCTGCGCACACGCATATTTGGACGTTCGCAAACAAATAAGCAAGGGTGATGTTTACAGTGACGGTATTTTGAAGATTTTGATGTTCAGTATTCTGGTCGTATATTTGAACTCAGATTGTTTACTTTACTTCCGGACAATATGTTAATAAGAATTCGTCCGGTTGTTTTTGACTGAAACTGTGTACATGTCTCTTCCTTGGTCAGAATTAAGTATTATCTGAAATTTCGCTAGCCGAGTGAGAAAAAGCCTACATAATTTGCGATCATGTCCCTGACGTAAACGTTTATTCAAAAAATAAATGTTTGCGTCAGGGACATGATCGCAAATTAAGTAGGCTTTTTCTCAATTTCGAAATTTAGCTGGCCGTGTGAGAAAAACCTTTACTTAATTTGCGATCATGTCCCTGACGCAAACGTTTATTTTTTGAACAACTCCGCTTTTTAAAGGACCTATAAACATATGATTAGGTTTAACGGTTGCTTTTAAAATAAATAACTTTTCAACAAAATTAAGCCCTTGTGTCAAAGGCACGGCAGGTACATATTGTGTTAAACTTCATTGACTTTCAATTAGTTAAATGACGTTTAATTTTTACCTTTTATTTAATATTTCTTTTACAAAGTGAGAAGGCTAAAACACGACGGAACTGGTAATTATTTTGAGAATTCAAAGAAATTTTGTTTCCTACAAGTAACTCATGACTCTTTGTCTTTTTGATAAGTGTAAGAAAGGAATAGAACAGACTGTGTATTTACGCTAAATAGAAGGACAAAGCAACGGCCAACAGAGTGAGTTCTAAATACAAAATCCAATAAATGAGATTTCTAAGTAAACAGTCGTGTTTTCAGCGCTTGCGCACAGGGAAGGTTGGTAAATAGTAAACACGCGTTTCTGTTATATTCGCGAAAGCTTAAGTTATAAGTTGATGGCGAATTGTATAGATAGGCCATAGAAATCTCATTTAATATATATTGTAAAGGCATAATATACGAGGAAGAATAAATTCACAATATATTCGAATCGGGATTACACGTCTCACGTTGTCCCAATTAAGAAATAGCCTTTTAAATATATTAAAAATTCAGACGAACCAAACAAATCTTTTAGTCACACAAATGTTTTCCTTGGAAGCAGAACTCACGACTACAGGTACAGAAGTTAGGAGTGCTAAGCCACCTAATCAGCCAATAACGTCCAGCTAGTGTGGTAGGATTTTTTTTATTTCTGTGCAAGAATGGTTATGTATCTGAATGGAGATCGAAAGTCCATTTCAGCCCTAGTACCATGGCGACGTATCTTGCACGCGACGGGAAAGCATTCCTTTCGTTCTAAAACAGAGCATTATCTAATCTGTGGCAGAGCTAATGAAAGGGTCAACCATAATGATTTCTCGCGACTAACGCGACTAATAACCCACAATATTTCCACGCTTTCTCTTGTATCTTGTACCAAAAGCAAAGTTTAGCTAGCGACAAGTAAACGCACATACAGACAAACAGACAGAAGCAAACTGAAGTACAAAAGCTTGTATATTTCTGTTGAAAACCTTCGCTGAATACAGTCAAGCAGCAAGTGAGATTGTTTACAGATGTAGAGTCAACTTTGCCAAAGAGGAAAAGTTTCAATCCAGGCACTGCTGCTGGTGTGAATAAATCAACAAATTTACCAAAAAAATAAAAACAAGACTGCGTAAAAATGTATGGTTTGTCAATCTAGAGACAGACGAATATTATATAACGACACTATGCGTTTTAAAATACATGAAAGCGTTTCGGATATAGACGTTAACAATGAGGAGGACACAAAAATAATTTCACTCGAAAGACAATTGCCCACTATACTGCTTGTGCAGTGTAAAAAATACGAGTTATATTAATCTTAAAATTAATTCAAATCGGCTCTTAAATAAAGGCAAAATATCCCAGTTAAAAAAAATATTGGTTCACCGACTTAAATATGTATTTGAAGTTCCAAAACTATTTTGCAAAAGGGAGTTTTGCAAATAATTATCAGTCGTTATTTTTTTACACTGTATTTAATGTTTTTTAAATCTTGTACCCAGTACATATGTAAGCCACAATATCGCTGTCATAGCTTAATTTTATCCAGAAGGTAACAAACGGCAATTACAAATAACTTACTGAAAAGTCTTCAATAAACTTGATGATGAATGATGGACCTGAGAAATCACGCTTACCTGTAAAAGAGTAATAAAATTGTAAGTACAAAATTAAAGAAAATAGTGTATAGTTAAAGAAAGTAATCAAGAACTTGATGAATATATCATGAATTTAATAAGAAAACCGACTGCTTAAAATGTTTCCGATGTCAACTTAGTGATCAAGAGGCTCAGATCAAGAATACTACAAGAGGAATCTAATGAAACCTTGCACTCCAAAATCCATCAAACTGTTTTGGCTACAGACGGTAACAATGAAACAACATTCATACATACACCAGAATAACATTACCCTCTGATTTATTACCCGAAATCACCAGAATTCACCTGATAATAGCACAGATCACAGATTTGATCACAAGTCTGTGCATGTTCATATACTGGACTTTACAAGTAAACAAAAAAAACTGTACATTAATTATTCAGAGGAAGTCAAATCTTCGCTATCGGCTATTAATATGCGGAACAGTTAGAATGCACAGTGCACAAATAGAGCTGATCGGACAACCGTGCCTTATGGACGTGCGCACGCGACGACAGCCAACCAATCGTGAATTTTAGTTTCTTCTGATCCCTAATTAGCAGACAGCTTATTAACTGGATTGATAGCAACGTTCATTAGAACGCTGTTGTTAACTACCGCTGGAGAGCTTCCAACTTCCTAGCACTTTAGCCAGCGTAGCGAGGCAAAACTTGAGCTGCATAAAAGCTAATTAGTAGCATGTTGCCTGATTTTATTTATTCAGAATTATGTACAAACTGTAGTTATTTGACCTACATTTTTAGTAGCATCGACCGACCCCAGTGGTGGTAGTCGAGAAAAGCATTTTAACGACCATCAATGGTAACAGTTCAAATTGGTGCGATTGAAAATATAGGTCTTAGATCGTTGTAGTACTTCAAAACAATATGAATGCATAAAAAAATACTTCAAATAAGCCTTTGACCAGCTTAATATTATGGATGCATCTAGTCGCCAGTAAAATTATAACAATATGTCGGTGGACCAATGACCTGGTGAAGGTCGCAGGATGCTGCTGGATGCGAGCATCGCTAAATCGACCGTTACGGAAATCCTCGGGACCTCACACTACGGACTAAAAATATGGTTTGTTCTGTAGACGCATTTATTAATACAACATTATACTAGTGTACTACGTATTTCTGTTCCAACCACCGGCCTAATGTTACTAAGTACCCATGTACGTCTGATTCGAAAAACCACTCAAGACTCAAGACACCCATAACCAGCGCGCAGCGCTGCAGCTCAGTAAGTTCCTGGACTAATTTACTTTTTACGACGCTTCTGGGTACTGTGATGTGTTCTTGTGTTTTCTTGGAACGGGTCGGCTTGCTGGCTCGCCATATGGCGCAATTAAAGCCGTTAGTTCTATCCCATAAGAAGTTATCGGTACTCGTGGCCGGCTGGTCATCTTGGCTGGTCAGCGGTGCTTTGAGTGTCCTGGATTCACATGTTTAGCTATTTTATAGATAAATATCCAGAGAAAATTTAATTGTAACACAGACATGTAGCCCCAAACTGGGATTCCCTGTATTATGAGAAATAAATATTGATATACTTAAAGATATTTGTTAAACTACACAATAATGTAGGTATGATTAACAGAGCAAACAAATCTGCTCATTACAAAAATGATTGACCTAGGGGGAATCAAACCTTCGGATCAGTAGTCAAGAGTTCTAACCATTGAGCGAATGAGACAGTCAAATTCTTTTAAAGCGTTTATAACCAGAGCAATAGCAGAATTCTCAGATACAACTAATTGTTAAACGATTGGAAGCTACATATAAAGTAACAGTGAATGCTACGTTATAACAATTAACTGAAGCGGAACAACACTAGCAGTTAACAGTTCCAACTGGACCTAATTGGTATCTGACCATTGTTTGTTATAAATAAGTGCATTTGTTGCAAATTAACGGAATGCACGAAGGTGTGTGGTGAGAAGAAAGCAGTTTATAAGCTGCGCGAGAAAAGACGATGGAAACTTAAAATACTAATTCTAATTACCAATCTCAGTTACGGCAAAAATGGATGAGACAATAACAATGGGTGGAAAAAAAACATGAAAAATGTTGAAAGCTGATGCAATGGAACCTACTTTAGTTTTTAATTTTGCTTTACAAAAATAAGCATTTGTTCCTATCTTTGAATAGCAAAATTAAAAACCCACTTTATTTGTTTACTGTTGAGACAGTAAGTTCTTCAAGCAAAGCTATATTTTCGTGAGCTGAAATGAAACAAGAGTTAAAGCTTTTATCCACGCTCAGAACTAAATACATAACATAGGCATAGGGATGTACATAAGTATAGGCATTTGGGATTGCGTGCTCCACCATCGAACCTGTCGTCATTTAAATCAATGAGACTGAACTCAAACGATCTATTTTCTACCTTTAGAATACACCTTAAAGAATAGATATTCTCCTTAAAATCGGATCTATTTTGAACAAAATCCCTATAAGTAGTAGTTACAGCTAAAATAAGAGCGCATGAAAGGAACTCGTCTAAAAGGTCTGTCTGCGAACGTCTGGCGCCTGGCTGGTATCGATTTGTAGGAACGCTGTCTGCTCTGAGCCTTATACTATCTCAATAGTATGTTCTGTAGCCTTTGCAAAGTCTGTATATTTTTTGGATATTTCTGTTCTACTGCCCCAGAGGGCAATGTTTTAGATGATGTGTGTCCGTATCACTCTTGCCATAAGGTTGGAAGGTTTCGCAATAATAATAATATAGATTGTGTGTTTTCGTCTATTCTCTACATTTTATGAAAACGCGGGTTTTTAAGAGAATCTGGCTGGGCCGATTTACCTTGAAGGCAAAATCCTCGTAAGGTTAATTTATTTGCTCTGCGTTGTTAAATAGGTAACTGCGGATTTTATAGGTTTTTAAATGTATATGCGGAGGAACTTTCAAATTGTCACAAGGAATTTTTTAACTAATTGATTGCGCGATCCCTTGTTAAACACATTCTTATCAACTAATACATAGTTACACGTGTTAAGCTGTTTTTTCACCAGCGAGGCGAGGAGGGAAAATAATAAAAATTGTATACAAAAACAAATCTCTTCTCGCACATCTTCGGTGGAAATAGTCTTCTTAGAGATTTCAATTCTCTTCACTCCACTCCTCGCCTCGCCTCGCCGGTGGTAAAGCAGCTTAAGTAGCATAAGTCTCCTCATCCAAACAAAAGTGTTGCAAATGTATGCTCAGCGCGGTAACCTAGCTTTGTTTTACTTCCGTTTATTTGTGACCTAAGAATACACAGACAATGTGAGTCTCCCCTAACCTGACTTCATTTAAAATCATTGATCATTGCTCCAAATCCGTGCTCCCGAACATTTTGCTGATATCAGTCAGTCTATAATAGTTCTTTGTTTAAAATCAATGAAACCAATTGCTTTTATAGTTTGAAAGTAAACGTAATACTTTGCGTAAGATCAAATAAACAGAGCTTATTTTTAATTCGAATTTTTTGTTTGTTCATTTTATTCTTTTCGTCGGAAACTGAAGTAACATAAAATGTATAGATTAGAGTAAAATAGATGGAGAAAACAGTACTTGTAGATGATATGAATATATGTATAACTATGTATATTCTTATTTTCAACCCCCGAAGCAGAGGGGTTAACCTTATATTGAAGCCTGTCTGAGTGTGTGGAGTCGTAATAGTAAAACGTGAAAGTTATTTTCATTGTAGCACCTCTAAGCATGGAACTCCAGGCGGATCTTGTTCTCTAAGTTACAGGTTGTTTTTATGACAGTCTATTCACCAATAGTATTTTTGTCAAATAACGTCTACTCTGCACCGAGTCTCGGCAGCCAACATTTATGGACTCCAAAAGTATTTTGGTGACAAATAAGTGTGTGACAAAGCCACCAATCTTAGTCCGCCGACTGTGTAATTCGCAGACAGCAGCAGTAGAAAGTCGACAACAAATTCGTTTCACCGCCAGGGGCGCCTAAAAATGCGTCTAACTAAACGACTCGACAAAGATAACGTAGAATAAAAGCAAAACGCCGAAACAATGTTGGCGCGTGCAAGCGATATATTTGAGAACCAGGTCGGCGGGGTCGATGACCGGCGCGTCGCGACGACGTCTAATTTTGTGCGCACGCGCCCGCGCAGGTGCAGGGTGGTTCCTCTATTCCAGATTGCACTTAGAAATTAGTAGTTTTGCATAGTGATTTTCGTTTTCCAAGAAATTGTTTTTTTTTTTCCTTATACCTATTACACTTAAATACATACATGTCTGGTCAAAGCGCCTAAGAGCGGCATTTGTTTTGATATTTATTCTAAATTATGTTTGACCGCTACTAAAGGTTTTACGAGATATAAAAATACCTTAAAAGATTTGATTAAATCGCATAATAATTTCTATAATTTCGAATTTATATTAAGGTTTTAACTACCAACGCATGTTTAATACAACCAACTACACCATAAACGTTAGCGGATTAAATCTTTTAATATATCCAGTAACTTCTATAATTTAAATGATTATTATTTGGAAACCATGAAATATAAAGTGTTATTAGAGAAAATATTAGCTACTTTTATCCAATCTCCTATGAATAATAATCATGGCAATTAAGTATAAACCAAATTTTGTCCGGATAGATTGAAGTTTAGACCCTTAAATGTAGATAGGTTTGCCAGAATTCGGGTTTCCGACCGGACAGTCCGGCTTTCCTTATGTGTGTCCGGTCAAGAAAACCTTGGTAAACCGGACAAAAGATGTTTAGTTTTATTGTAATTTGGTAATTTTGTTAAATTAATAAAAATAAAAAAGCTTGTCCGGTTTTTTTTGCACCACACCTGGCAACCCTAACTGTAGGTTCTACTCATTATACTGTACAATCTTATGTTCTACGACTGCTGAATTTGCAAACACTTTTTAGACTTCTCTCATTAACAAATATGTCGGCTAATTTGTCAGCAGATTTTCCGCTTTTGTATTGAAAGCCCTTTTTTATCGTATTTCAACAAAGTCATACGACAAAACTTATTCACAGTATGACGAGCAGTCCCATTTAACGGGTCCGATACCTATTTCTTCACACTCTGTATAATGCCTACACTTCCCTTAAATAAATCCTCCAGAAACTTTTCTGTGATGAATTTTTTCACTTTTATCATCAAGATATAAGGTATAAAAAGTCACAAGTTGGGATGTCCGCCGATTGTTCTCGCATCTTGCATATATGCCGTGCGTTGCGCACACGCACCAACGCGGAAGATATAAAATCGAATCGACGGCAAATCTTTTTGTTATGGCGTCTCGCGTTGTTTGCGAAATGCCGGCAAACGGCGGTAGTTGGAAATTTCACCTCGTGTATGTGTGGTCACGTCAGTTTGACTTAACTGCTAGCTGAACTGTAGTTAAACTAGGTGTAATGACCTTTGCCTCCGGATGGAATCGGCGATCTAAACCTTATTCTTGGCGTTTCAAGAAAATTGAATTGTCTTGTGGCACAACTCTATAACGTCTGGCTGGACTCAAGTGAACATGCATTTCCTTATGCATATGAAACAAAACAAAATTAGGTATAAAAGGAGAACCTGTTGTTTAATGTTTTTAATTTTTATTAGTTACTTTACTTGTTCTTTTTGTACTTATGTTTATTTTTTTAAGAAAGCGCTATTTTTTTTCCTATTTATATACCTACCTACCAATATCAATACTTTAATCAGCGATAAAAGTTATCGCAATACGATAAATTAATCGCTATCGCGTCATTACTGTTCCAAATTTGACAACGAAACACCGACTTTTCGAGGTAACCTAAAATCTGGCAACCAATGACATCACCAGACACCAATCACTCTCATTGCGCTTACAATTCAACATTTTCAAATCTCGAACGGGCCCGTCGAAAGTGAACGCGGCACCTGCGCCCGTGGCAGCGCTTGCGCATCGTGACTGCTTGCAGATGCCCCTTGCCGCCGCGCCGCAAATAGGTCACTGGCACTGGCTTACTACTAAATAATGTCTATATCTACTAAACAATAAAATACTTTACGACTTTTAGGAATTAGATCAAGCGCGATAACAGGAAAACTGATCCGAACTCGTCTTTAACAGCTTGTTACAAATAATTGGGGACATTTTTTGTTCAATTTTAGACTGTAATCCATCACTTGTTTTGATTTTTAACCGACTTCAAAAAAAAGGAGGAGGTTCTCAATTCGTCGGAATCTTTTTTTTTTTTTTTTTTTTTTATATGTATGTTCACCGATTACTCGAAGACGCCTGAACCGATTTGGAAAATTCTTTTTTTGTTTAAAAGGGTATACTTCACAGGTGGTCCCATATAAATTTTATCGAAATCGATTCAGCGGTTTTTGAGAAAATCAACACATATCAAAATTGGAGTTGTTGCGATTGAAGTCGGTTGTTTTTAACGTATTCAGCGTGGTCATGATAAAATGTAAAATTGTTCCAAACTTCAATAAAACACAGTCGCACGAACTCCTTGCTTTTAAAATGCACTGTCTATATCGTCTATACTATACATAAACATTAAACCCAAAACGAAAATAAATCAGGATTGTCTGTACTACCTTTTCTTGTAACAAAGGTCTATGCCCTCCCCAAGAAAGGCTTTCCAGTCCTCTTCAATAATTCATTTGTTTCTGGGGCAAGTGTCCAACAAAACTGTCCAGCCCACATTGGTCCACTGACTCATCTCCGGACAGAACAATGTCCACAGAAAAAACTCAAAAGTTAAAACGAAACGTAAACCTTTGCACAAAACGGAACCGAGCAAAAAAGGTTTCCCATACCTTAACACGATTGAGAAATAACGTATTATGAATTATTTACGATGTGTTAATTTCCCTCCGGTTGGGAGCCGTTTCGTCGGCTGTCGGATATTCAAGAATGTTATTGAATAGCGTGTGATTGTTACTTTTTTTTATTTTACGAACAATTTTTTTTAAGTACTTCGTATTGTACTTCGGAACGTTCAAATTTTGAACATAATCATTTCTGTTACCAGAATTTTTAAAATCTTATAAGCTTGTGCGAATCAGCTGGGCTTTAATGACTTGGGTGCATAAGCTAAGCTTATGGAAGTCAACTTAAGGTAAAATAATTTCGAGGGAAGTGTTATAAACAATGAAGTAACATAGACTGAAGATGACAATGAAAGAGAAAGAGGAGAAACTAGCCATAAAAACCAGTCTTCAGGATTAAAAACCAAAGCCCAGCAATTACAGCAAACTGATTTAACATTCAGTTGTAAAATTAAAATTATTACTTCGTGTAACTCTTGATTGGGGAAATTTAGACATTTCTAGTAAGGAAACGCATTTCACTGGATTTACGATGCACATAATTTTGTTGTAGCAATCAAATGTACTACAAATTGCAGAAGCATGCTTGATTGGGTTTTGGCACCAGCTACGACTTGGCTAGACTATGCATTACATCTATTTAGATGGTCTAGACTACAAAAAAAATGATAATGTTTAGACAACAAACAGACTTCGACAGTTGCAAGAAAGAGAGAAGACAGTTGGAAAATCCCAGTTGGACACTAAAGAAGGATCTACGTGGACTTAGAATTGCTGATTGGCAAGAGACGCAGCAGAGCTTTTCGGCTTTCCTACTCTTCTGGCGTAGTCCCGAAGTCATGGAAAACAGCTTTGGTGCACCCGATCCCTAAAAAAGGTGACCGCTCGAATCCGTCCAACTACAGGCCGATAGCCATAACCCCCTTATTCTCAAAGATAATGGAGTCCATTATCAATAGCCAGCTCCTTCGGTATCTAGAGGACCGCCAGCTGCTTAGCGACCGACAGTACGGTTTCCGTAAGGGCCGGTCCGCTGGTGATCTTCTTGTCTACCTGACACATCGTTGGGCACAGGCGATCGAGACTAAGGGGGAAGCATTGGCGGTTAGTTTGGACATAGCGAAGGCCTTCGATCGGGTTTGGCACAAAGCACTTCTTGCGAAGCTTCCTTCTTATGGGCTTCCCGAGGAATTATGCAAATGGGTCACTAGTTTTCTTGCAGACAGAAGCATAAAGGTCGTAGTCGACGGTGCATGCTCAGATTCTATGTCTGTGAATGCTGGTGTCCCTCAAGGCTGTGTGCTTTCGCCTACACTGTTCCTTCTGCATATCAATGATATGCTGCAAATCAGCAGCACTCATTGTTATGCGGATGACAGCACAGGTGATGCCTTTTATACCGGCCGTGCTAACATTTCTCGGGAAAACGTCATCGAGAGCCGAAACAAACTTGTGTCAGAAATTGAGGACTCTTTAAAGAAAGTCTCAGAATGGGGTCGAATTAACTTGGTCCAATTTAACCCCACTAAGACACAGGTTTGCGCGTTCACTGCCAAGAAAATGCCATTTGTCGTATCACCTCGTTTTGAGGACACTCCCCTTAATGCCTCAGCTAGTATCGGAATCCTTGGTCGGAAGTCTAGTTCCGTGGTCATCTAGAGGGTAAGGCTAAATTAGCCTCGAAGAAGCTTGGTGTGCTCAATAGATCGAGACGGTATTTCACTGCGGCCCATCGCCTGCAACTTTATAAGGCGCAGGTTCGGCCTCACATGGAATACTGTTCTCATCTCTGGGCAGGGGCACCCCAGTACCAGCTTCTCCCTCTGGACCGTATTCAACGGAGAGCAACTCGAATCGTCGGCTGCCAGGATATCTCAGATCGGCTTGATTCCTTGGCGCTGCGTAGAGATGTAGCCTCGCTCTGCATTCTCTATCGCATGTACAATGGGGAGTGCTCCGAGGAATTGTTCGGATTGATCCTTGCCGCCTCTTTTCGTCATCGTTCTACGCGACAATATATTCATCCCCATCACATAGATGGTTGGCAGTCCACAACTGTGCGTTTCACTAGAAACTTTCTGCCTCGCACAACCAAACTATGGAATGAATTGTCGCCTGCGGTATTTCCGGACCGATACGACATTCAAACCTTCAAGAAAAGAGCGTACTCCCATATCAAAGGCCGGCAACGCACTTGTGACTCCTCTGGTGTTGCGGGTGTCTATGGGCGGCGGTAATCGCTTACCATCAGGTGATCCGTCTGCTCGTTTGCCACCTATGCCATAAAAAAAAAAAAAAAAAAAAAAAGAGCTGGAAAGATTGGTAGTGTTGGAGCTCAAGATAAGTAGAACAAGAGTAGGACAAAACATTCCTGACTTTTACGATAGTTGTGGAAAAATGAAGTAAATTCATCAAATTAATAACAAAAAATACCAAAAATTGATAAGGTGGCATACACAAACAAACCCGAAAACAAAAACATTAGGAAGCCGCCGGCTCTTTCTAATATACCAATCACCTTGGATTATTTTCAAAGCTCGCTAAAACTACAGAATTCTCCAAAGGTTTCTACACCTAATTACTTGATAGAATCCGACATATACAACGAATATCCGTTCCATAAAACCGCTAAAGACTCAATACAGCAATAAAGGCGACCTACACGACGCCATAGACAAAAATAAATTTATCAATCGCTACCAATTAAGGGTATACGTTGACAGCTTTCGTAAAGACTATACTCTATGGGCAATCGTTGCACAAGTGTAGTAGTTCGGGAGACCATAAATGGAGGATTGACCTACAAACTTCATGGTATTCTAGTTGATGATCGCCTCTTCGTCGGAGCGACTGTTTCAGAATGAGCGATTACTGTGACTGACGTACGGATGACTCGATTGCAATGTTTCTTTCTTTGATTGAGAAATCAATTATTGCGATCTGAGGTGGAGTGAATGGATACTGGAAAATAGTACTGCCCTTAATAATAAGGCTTTACTCTTGAAACAGGAGAACTTTCCTTAAAGCATTCGTGATTTTTTAACCCATTACTAAAATTTTCTGATCAGATGTCAGGCAGGAAAGCCAATTTTTTTCACGAATTAAGTATACATAGATTCCTGATGTATTCTGTTTTATGAGTCGAATCTTCTTGTTAATGGTGGTAGTACGATTTTTCCGTTACAACTGTATATTTTTACTGAGATCGTATTCTTTCTCTCTTACCGTGTAGGTACCAACCTTAAGTTTTTTGTTTGTTTCCGTTATTTAAATTTCATATCAAACAAACGTTACTATTTCATATTGAATTAACATGCTGGTGACCTTAAGGTACTTAACGCTTAGTACAGAAAGTACAGTTTACCGATCAAGAACTATGCGCGTGGGCACCGCGTTGGCGGGTATCTTAAACGTCAGGTTGACAGCCCGCTTAACTTGATAAACAGTGTATTTTTCCGTTCTAACGCAAAGGTCTACGCCACCAGAGACAAACCCTTTTTTCTCTATGACGCCACTCAACCATCCAAAGACAAATATATTTTTTACATCCCATTGTATGCTTTTAAAAATGTGTGAAGTGTTTACCACTTTTGCTAAGGATTTCTTTTTCTTTCTTAACTAAACTGCTTTAGAGTTCTTTATCGTGTTGTTTAAGTTTGCTCGGACGTTCACAGAGACACGTAATAATAAAATTTACGTCCCCATAAAAGGGCATAATAGAAAGACAAATAAATTGGCTTGTAGATCTAACAACCCAGAAGCGATTCTAGGAGAATTCAATCAGTTTGGAATCTTCTAGTCATTACTGTCAGTAGAAATATGTATTTCTATCAATTTATTAGCTTTAAGTTAGAATAGAAATTAAAGCTGTTAGAAGCTGTTATTATGAGTTATAGAAGTAAAACGCGTTGTTTCCTGAACAAACAAGAAAAGTCGTGCAACAAACCTTGAGTCGATATTTTAGTTCACCAGTTTTTTTCAGGAAATTTTGGTTTACAAAAGAAACATACATTTCGTCCCTCGCACCACTAACTCTCCTATCTCATTTTTCTTAAGTTTTTAAAAACAATCCTATTTCAATTACATAAAGTTTAAACTCAATTCACCAAAAATTTGAGATAGGAGAGTTAGTCGTGCCAGGGACGTTATGTATGTTTCTTTTGTAAACCAAAATTTTTACTCGTGGACATATACACTGGTAGACTAAAAAATCTACTTAAGGTTTGTTGCACGACTTTTCTTGCTTGTTTAGGAAAAAAAATGGTTTAAGCAATTTTATGATATAATAATAATAATAAATATACTTTATTGCACACCAACATCAAAATACATTTTAAACTTAAGGGCTAAATAAATATGATATAACTGGAGTGGCGACCAAGGATCGAAAGACGTAATGTTGGAAGGTCCTTCACCAGATGGGGTTGCACGTCAGGGTTGCAAGAAACCTGAAGATGCCTGTTTTTCAGATATGGAGGAGAACGATGACGATCTTATCTTTGGCAAGGAACTTCTGAATAATTTTTTTTTCTGGTCCGACTAAAATAGAAATGGTAATATTTATGATTATCTAAAAAACATAAACTGATAAGGAAAGAAACAGTCGCTGACGAATAAGATTTATTTAGCACTGCCAATTATTTCCTGCACTAGATACTACAATGCGCACACGCATCAAGTTCACAATCCACACGCGTTGGCGTGCTTATGTCACACCGGCCGATAAACCTACAACTAACGGTTATTTTATTCACCACTTTGTCAAGTGTTCTATTTTAGGTTAACTGTTATATTTTATTATGTTTACTAGTTTACAACAGTCTGTTATTGTAGGAATTTTCTATCGCCACAAATACCTTCCCGATTTGGAACTAAAGTAGAGGATTTAGAATAGAAACCAAACACTCCAAATATTTATATCCCTCAAGTAAATAGACATTAGTGGCTATTTCGATCTAAACATTTAAAAAAATATGTCTGAAAGGAAAAAAAGGCTAGAATAAAAAAAAGGTTGACAATATTTGGAACATCAAGCAAACAGTATTGTAGATGAAGCAGCGAGCAGAAACTCAAGCTTTTGTGCTGCTGCTGGACTGAATCACAAAGTTGTGTACATAAAAATATGAGGAGGTATTCTTGACATATGTGCTTATTTATTGTTTCTCGAACCCTGTCAAATACTGGTCATTACCACGTTAAGGATTGGAAAGCTGTTAAACTCGTGCAGATTAAAATCAAAGGCACTCAAATCAAAAAGAGGGCAGCACTTCTGATTCTTACGATCCTTAAACACGAAATGACTTTAACGAGCCTCGATCAAAATAAACCTCTTTAATGTATTTACAACCGAATGGTTCAGCTGATGACAGGGACAAAAACGCCTTACCTGAAAGAGACGAAAGATAATTTAATTAAAAAGAAATGAGGGCTGTATGGTGCGAGCATAAAATCAAATTTATTGGTTACAGGAATGAGACTGTAAACTTTATTCGGTAACGTACGTAAATGAGCACAGTTATTGCTTTGGGTAAAACGAAATGACAAAAGACAAAAGGCCAATAGTTGTGATGCCTGTAATATATCGAACAAAGATCCTACCAACGGAGTTAGAACTTATTTCAAATCAAATTATTGGTATGTAAATTCAACAATGCAAATATACCTGGCCAGGAAGCCTCGCTCTCCCTTAACATCAAAGGTTAATTCAACTTAGTATATAGTAAGACACTTAAAAGTTGTTATTACTATGGCACAAGTATTTTTAATACCTAAAAGGGAGTCTCCACCTCAATCATGGTGACAAATAAACATTTCATTATTTTATTATTATTAAACAATATTAATAAATACAGTATGGCCACTGTGTCTGTCTTTAAATATGTCTTTACTCATCAGCGGTTTAGATGCGATGCCAGCTGCTTAGTAATATCAAATTTGCTTGTACCAAGTACCAACGTAATTTGTTTATCTAATTATAACGTGATAACGCTAGGTAGAAGAAAAATAAGTTTTTTGAGTGTCCAAAGTGCGACATGACATTAAATTCAAGAAAGAATAAAATTTAAGTGCCTTAACCGCCAACCAGATTCAATAACAGTTGGTAAGTGACAGGTTATTTCCTACGCTTGCTTGGCTGATGGATACCCGGGATCCTATCTTATCAAAACTAAGTCAAACATCAATATTGACAGAAAGGGATACAAAAGGGATTGTTGGTAAGCCCGCTTTCTTAATCACATCAGTATCACTTGCATGCCATCACGTGAAAATGATTGCAAGAGCTTACCAATCGCTGACAAAAACGTATTATATTTGTTCCTTATCGTTTTGTGCGTAACTAACGTAGGGCGCGGTTTACATCGCCGCGTGGGCAGAGAGGCCGCATCGCCATTCTATGCAAACAATCAATGAATGACAAATTATGTACTATCAGCGACACTGCATTAACACCTTTATGGCTAGGCAGTAAGGTTGAAATGTAGTATCACATAGATCTTGTCGGTGGTACAAAGATGATGTGACGGCCTATCATATAATCTTTTTGTTTGCTTGTAATTAATTAGCCTACATACAGATTAAAGAGCCGCCAAAAAAAATTTAGGTTCAATGATTGAATAATATCTCTATCAAAATGTAAACGTAGTGGCGATGGTGTTTGGTTAGGCGGTTATTTTTATAAAAATAAATAAAACTGCACATAATCGACGGTAATCATTACTAGACTTTTAAGAAATAGAACTGTTCACGCTATCCATTGCTTGCTTTCTAAAAATGGTTTTATACTACAGAGATACATATGCTACAGGGTGAAACTGAAATTGCGAGCAAAAAGTGTCAGAAGCCACGGTTAAAATTTTGGTCCGCTATTTTAAATTCACCCTGCGTATAGATACAAGAAATGGACTGTCCTAGCTTCCAAAACTACTAGACTGTCAAAGCTTATTTCGGCGCTTCAGCTTTGATTTAGCCAACAAATGTTTATGTTCAAGTTTTTAGTACAGCCATTAATCTAAAACCTAGATTGCCTCCGGTAGATAACGGGCCAAAATCAATGCAAATTAACTTGCTGTCAAGTGCTTATACGATTTCATTTTGGCGTCAATCCGGAAGCTGCAAATAAGCAAACGAGTTTTTCAGCGCAACTGGAATTTTTGATAAGACAGTCGAAAGATTTTTAGTAAGATTTTTATGAAAATTTTGGTGAGTCATCTGAAGGTAAACGACTGACTCAAATAAAAAATTTTGACTCAAATAAAATCCTAAATAAAAAGTTTTGTTTTTAATCCATAATTGGTTAGGTTTAGGTTAGGTTCCTTATCGTGATGATGCTGAGGATGGAAGCGGGCTTACCAAGATTTCCTAACGCAATGGGCAACTGGCTATCTCATCTTCATGGCGGAAATATTATGTATCAATACTAGATGGCTAGCTAGCCAGGAGAGCTAACTGGCCTTCCACCAAACAAACCAACCAAATCAACATGTTTATCTTTATAATCAGACACTAAATATGTCCACTATTGTCAACACGTGCCACGCCACACTCAAGACAGATGTATCTATTTTCTGGTTTACGCATCTAGGGGTAGATGTTATCCGCATAATATCAGTCATCACTTAATCTAGTCGAAGGGCATCCCTTCGCCTGGACTCGGTTTTCACTTCAAAACTAAATATGCTGGTTATCAGTTCAGGAGAATATTTTACTTTAGGTCTCCAGCAAATATCTTGAAGAACAGAAAACTAAACCGTTTAACTTGTAAAAACCTAAGTACCTAAGTAAGCAAGTAACATATGTCCCAGCACAAATATATCTCGATACAAGTCTGGTTGCATTCAAAGAATTAGCATACTCGCAGGACGATGGGTTGCCCACGCGCAGAGCTCAACCAATCCATCATATTCCGCTCTGTGTGCGTAGGTCTAAGGACAAACCGGACCAGGTTCCAAAGTGTCGGAATTTGACTGGTTTTACAAGGTTTCTGGTAGTTTTTTACGGACAGGTTTATTTTATTGGTGGAACAAGTGCAATTCCTGATTATGATGAAATTTTCAGTCAGGAATTTTCTTTTGCTCGGCATAATCCCGGTCAATGCTACTTGGGTTTGCTTTCAGTTTAAATGCCTCTCGTTTTCCTAATCTAAAATGTCCTTCATGAAATTGATGATCATTTCGGGAATATTATTATTTTTTTCCCTATTTTCTATTTTCTAATCTAAATTGTATTTAAAACTTAAATAGAATTGTATTTAAAACTTAAATGTTTTTTCGCAAAAAAAATCGTTTTATCAACCCGTCTTAAGACATTAAAGTCTGTATAAATACATATCTAAATAAAATGTATTATGAAGTCAATACAAAATATTTGACTTACATGCTGTTATTGTAAAATCGATAAGTTTAATAGCCGGCAAGATGACTATTAATTACGAGACATATCTCACTCGAGTCAGATAAATTTTCATTAATTCTGCAAATATGTTTGTAATTATTTAAATGGAGGAATTAATATGCTAAATGCATTTTTAAGAATGCAAATGGACTAATCGCGGTAACTATGCCAGTGAGCTTTAACGATTTCCGCCATAGATCTAGAGTAAATGATAAAATTTTATTGCATTTTTGGACTGTTTAATTCATGGTGTCATTTTGCATGTTTTACATTTAGAAAGTGAGATATTTACCGACTTGTAAGAAAATAAGATAAGAAAGAAAGTGAAAATTTTGTAAGTAATTGCGCTCTAGTTGAAAAATATAATTCAGCTTTCAGAAATGAAAGTGCTAATACTCAAGTGAAGGTCTAGCCAGACAGCTATAATAATAAGTTATGGCCTAACAGAAAAAAAAACCCATTGAACAAGACAGAGTATAGGCAGGTACCACTACATCATCATAACATCATCTACCAGCTCTGTCCCCAATCAGTTGGAGTTGGAGCAACATGTCTTCTCTTTCTATTCATCTCCTAACGGTCATCCAAGTGTTCACTCCTTTCCAACTCATATCATCCTTAAATCCAGCCACCTCTTCTATGGCCTTCCTCTTCCCACTAATCCATCCACATTCATTTAACTACTACAATCCTCACTTGGCCCCCGTGTGTGGAGTATGGCCTAACCTTCCCGAGTTATGGGAAGAGACCCGTGCCCCTGCAGTGGGGACGTAATGGGTTGTTAACACACTACAAAGCGTACCTATAAAATTGTTGACGAGTCCATCTTGCTTCATCAGTAATGTCAAAACAATCACAGTATGACTGATTGATCACAGCAACTTGATAATCATAACATAAGACAATGAGACATAAGAACACAACATCCTGTACGTACAGACATTGTGATCAAACAGTTTATTTCTTCGAAGACACTGTGTACATAACAACTGAAGCACGATTGTTTCAACACCTACCAGTGCAGTGTCAGAACACAAAACCACGCGAAATGACTTCAGTGTTGATCAACAAAGTCTACATGAGAAACAATGACAAAACAAACGCATAGCGAACAATGCAGTGACATGTAGTCAGCGCCACCGCAGGTTTCCCAAGTACAAATAAAGACAATTCAATTTCGCACAGCGCAGCGCTCTGGACTCTTGTCATAACTACGGCCAAATGTACATTTGACCTTTATCTATTTTGAGGACAGAATAAAAACGAACTCTTGAATTTTGTGTCTTTTCGTAAAAGAGCAATTGGATATTTGCTACAGATAAAGTATAAAGTACTTAACTAGTTTTACGATGTATTCTTATCGACGCAACCCGTTCTGAATGAAATTGAAATGACAATGTCTTCCGCAGTTAAAGATGGAGAAGGCTGATGGCCCATCGCATGGGAACTGGTCACCACCCCACCCCATTTGCAAGGAATAAAAAATACTTTACCCATCTTTGAAATACGTTTTCAATCCTTTCATAAAGTTTCCTACTGTTGAAGGTCTCACGGAGAACTGCAGGAATCTCTACCCGTTTCAAGAGTGCATGACCACTGTTCAGACTCAGCAAATCCGGCCCTGGGCCAGTGACGTAACCTGATCCAGTGCATCGGAAGACGTTATTCAAAACAATGGCGACGACGCATTTTCCCGCGGCTTGGTTATTAGCAAAACCAAAGTGGTTACTCAGTGATGGGCGTTGCAATGTGAAAAATGCACTTTTGAAATGTTTGCCAATAATAATTGTCGAATGTTTTGACAAGAATGAAGAGAGAATTGAGTGATGCATTTAGGATGTTCTTCTTGTTGCATAATTATTTTTATAATATTATTACTTCAGTTTAAAAGGCCTGACTTTTTGACGCTCAGAGGACTTCATTAAGCAATGCCAAAGTAATATTAATCAGTGACAATTAAAAGATACATGTCCATTTTCTGTCACTATAATACGACTATAGTCCGCATAAAAAAGAGTCACAAAGTAATATGTACCACTTTTTTCCCGAGTTCAACTTTATTTGCTTTTCATAGAATACATTTACCAATGAACTTATGTTAGTTCACACTAGCACATTATGAGGTCTTTAATGTACTTTAACATTATACAGCATGATATTTCATGATAACGCATAAAATGCCGTTTTTATACGCGATTAACTAAAGAAAAGTGCGTAAACGCTTCAATGGGAGTAATTTAACATTGTCAGATGTTAATGTGCCGCTATTTTGTATTTAAATTGCGAATGCATGAATATGGCGTTAAATTCAAGAATCTGGTTAAAGATTGGTCGATTCTGAACAGGGTTTTTGTTATTTGAGTATTTTTAGGGTTCCGTAGCCAAATGGCAAAAAACGGAACCCTTATGGATTCGTCATGTCTGTCTGTCTGTCTGTCTGTCCGTATGTCACAGCCACTTTTTTTCCGAAACTATAAGAACTATACTGTTGAAACTTGGTAAGTAGATGTATTTTGTGAACCGCATTAAGATTTTCACACAAAAATAGAAAAAAGATAATAAATTTTGGGGGCTCCCCATACTTAGAACTGAAACTCAAAAAATTTTTCTTCATCAAACCCATACGTGTGGGGTATCTATGGATAGGTCTTCAAAAATAATATTGAGGTTTCTAATATCATTTTCTTCTAAACTGAATAGTTTGCGCGAGAGACACTTCCAAAGTTGTAAAATGTGTGTCCCCCCCCCCCGTAACTTCTAAAATAAGAGAATGATAAAACTAAAAAAAATATATGATGTACATTACCATGCAAACTTCCACCGAAAATTGGTTTGAACGATATCTAGTAAGTAGTTTTTTTTTAATACGTCATAAATCGTAAACCGCAATTTACCTTTCATTCAAGTTACAACGAACTACAAAAACTTTTATATTATGTTACTTGCTGCTACGGAACCCTTCATGGGCGAGTCCGACTCGCACTTGGCCGCTTTTTTTTCATCTTTACTGTCAGCAGATTAATTAATAACAAGTAAGTATGTAGGACAGGGCACATACAATGTATTTATAGGCCAGACTTACAGAAGATTCAAACATACATACATTCAAACCTTCAAGAAAAGAGCGTACTCCCATATCAAAGGCCGGCAACGCACTTGTGACTCCTCTGGTGTTGCGGGTGTCTATGGGCGGCGGTAATCGCTTACCATCAGGTGATCCGTCTGCTCGTTTGCCACCTATGCCATAAAAAAAAAAAAAAAAAAAAAAAAGATTTATTATACTCATACATTTTGAAAATCTGACGACAAGCTTATAGGGTTTGGAAAAAAGGCCATGAATTAAATTATAAAATGTGGTTTCAATTTATTTAATGAAGTATAAGGAGTGTATATCCCTAAATCTAAACAAGTTAACTTCTTAAGCACACTTGAAACCACATCAAAAAACACAGAGACATAATTGTATTTGGTTATAGATATCAGAATCAGATTTACAATTCTACGAAAGTCATTCTGAAAATCATTGAGCGGGATGATTTATCAGTTGAACAAATTGTAGCAGACACTCTGACCACCGACAAGCAACAATCATCTAAGTCATGAGGCAAGAAATCTGTAGAACAGCCATTGCTAGAGGCTATACCTACCATGGGAAAACAACTGAATCACATACCATAAGCAAAGCTATCAATGGTAGGAGCAGATCGTCAAATAGGCAAAATGTCATCATTTCGAGATTAAGTTTGAAAAATCTTGAATGCTCAAAATATATTTTATTATTCTTAAAGGATTAAAGACAAACTGCAATACAAAATCAAAATTCGTCAAACCTTGCTTCTACCTTCCACGTTCATTACGGTTGTCTGGATGAGATTGCTTATAGTAATAATACCGCCTGCCTGCAGAATCCCATAATTATGTTTACTACTTATAATTTACATATAGTTTGTGTACTAAAAATGTAAACAGATAAATTAATTGAACATCACACTCACTCCAAACTCTGTGTAAAGTGTTTAGTCCACTCACTAGAGGGTTTGATTCCTAGATGGCTTTAGTATTCGTTGGTATTGGTAGTAGCACAGATGTTTAACCATGGTAGGGTATTTTATAAGACTTGCCCCTAATCATGTCAATGATGACATTATTGATTTCATAAGAAATGATTCATTCAACCAAGATTTACTTGCTTAAAAAATATGCTCTAATTTTTTTTTCTTTTTGAGGCTGCGTGTCATTTTGCGAATCAAACGATCTGCGTCAATATCTAGCCAGTAGCGAATAGCTCTATAATTAGGCATCTCATAGACCCAGTGCGTCTGCTGTAAGCGGCGTCGGCGCCGGCCCAGCTAATTGTATGTAATTTTCATCTATTTTATTGTGAAACCACAGTTTACACCCGGTTAATTCAATTTCGAAACGAGTGTATCAACTTCGGAGGTGCGTAGGGCTGACAGTGACCATATGATATCGAGTGAGGCATGGTTGAAAAGACCACCATTATAGCCGGAAGATGTCCACTGTTATTCTACTGTCTTCTCTTGACGTTACTTCATGGCGATCCTGACACTTGTCTGTGTGTTGTCTGGTAGGTGTATTAAAGAACCTTTTGGCGTCCAACTGTGTGTATAAAAGTGTGTTGTTACACATTGTATGTATATGAATATGCAACAATTTTGAGTATGTAATAATGCATTTAAAAACGAAGAAGTTTAGAATATCGTCTGATTGAATCGCTGCAACTCGAGTGTTGTTGTCACGTGACAACCATGCGTACGCGTCGCTCGGCTATCGGTCTCAACCCGTTCGTATCGTTTGCATCACATCATTGCTCAACAGCATTAAACGTAGACCTTTATTTTTCGACGGCATTGACTTATCGTTTCATGCATAATCTCTACTAAGAATACTTTGTATTCAACCGATTAATTGTTCACTGAATGGGCCTCAACCTCAACCGACAAGTGTCTAATTACGTTTAATTGAATTACCCGCGAAATTGGCAAGTAATTTTAGTTGCAACACTCTCCCACCTGCTTGTTCCGTCTAATATGTAGCTTTTTATATACAGGGTGATACGTCGTTCGATAAGAGAAACAGAACAACTTACTTCGTTTACCAAAAGAGCGCAAGTTTTAAAAAACTTATTATTTTCTGAAAGTACAATGCCAGATTATTTACAACCCATATTAGGAAGTACCACTAAACAAAAGTGGCATCTACCAAAGTGATTTTTAGTCAAAAAGGGTGATGTGTCGACGATTCATTTGTCACTGAACTGTCCGCTATCTCTGTACCTTGTACCTCATAAATACTGCAATAAGACATACATGGAATGGAATTTTCTTTGGTAACTTACTTTCATCTATCAATTCTCTCCCGATGCCTTCTAAATTCAACCTTAAACTCTGCATTTTTTTTACCCTCAGTTAGTAAGCCCTTGGCATCATCTCACCTGATCGTAAGTGATGATGATGCCGAAGATGGAAGCGGGCTTACCAAGATTCCCCAACGCAATGGGGAACTGACATTCTGTATAGTTATTTTGTTGAGCGATTCCATTTTCCAGGTGACCGTTTATGTATATCCACAGAAGTAAGGAGTAGCTGGGACGATGGTAAACACGTAATTACAGAATTTCCATACACGGCGGGCCAGTATTTTATTGGTTGCATATTTTAACGGTAAGCTTGGGCCGGACTTGGCTATTCAGATCTGCAAACTGTAAACGTGATGTGACCGATCGTTAGGCAAATCAAGATAGGATATAAGTATAAAGGTGCTTGGGTTTCTGCATAATTGATAATAAATAATTGGCACTGCATCTTTTATCTTTCTAGATAGAAATGTATATTTTTAATACAGGGAACCCTAGTTTGGGTCTAGATGACCGTGTGTGATTTTTCCCGGACATTTATCTATTATTTATTTATTTAAATGTCCTCTTGGTCGATTGATATCGAATTCTTCATCTTCAGCCAGCATTTTAACATCTTTCTACGACAGTACGGTGAATTTACGGCGCAGTGTGGGCAGGCCTCCGACTCGGTGGACCGACGACTTGGTAAAGGTTGCAGGAAGCCGCTGGATGCGAGCCGCACAGGACCGGTCGGTGTGGAAATCCTTGGGGGAGGCCTTTGTCCAGCAGTGGACGTCTTTCGGCTGATAGATAAATAGATAGATAGACGGTGAATTTAACTTTTTCCATGTTTAAATCCGTCTTGGCTTTCTTGCCCATACCTTCTACCTGCTTCCTTATTGCACACCTATCCTTCCCTATATTTTTTCTATACTTGGTGGTTTTTAGAAGACAGACAGTGTCTTATTAGGTTAAATTCGCATTATAAATATATATTTACTTCTGAAAGAAGTCTTTATGTGCATCACCGAACCTCATTAGGTCTATCTTATTGACATGACTCTATCAGCGAATAAACCCATCCCATCCAACGAGATATAATAATAAAAAACGCGATCATTTTAATTGCATTTTTATTTTCCAAGTTAACGTACGCGCACCGCCTGATGCGCTTATTTGTGTATGCTAATAAGTCCAGACAGGTTTGTTCGTATTTTTAAATGTTTTAATTACCAATATTAGTTTTGACTTCAATTGTTCAAGTGGCCCTGTTTCAATGATGCACTTATGAATTTTGGCGTTCAGTGATCAAATCGAAGGTTGAACCATCTTCGAACTAAGTTCAGTGGTTTTAGCTAAAAAATCCAATATATTCTGTTAAACACTCAAAAAGAACGTTAAAGAACGCGAGCACAATCACACTTCCCTGAGGTTTCTGAAGATGTCTAAGCTTTTGATCGTGTGTGACCCATTCATTTGTCTACTTGCCCGATAAAAACGACTTAAATACAATAGCCAAAACAAAATAACTGGAGTTACATTGACTTTTCTCAATGGCTTTGGAGGGTGTAACGGTTTAGGTGATAGAAAGGATGGTACCAAATTAGCAATCTGCCATTTACTCAACTGATGCACGAGTAAAATTTCACAACGAAGTAAATTGCCGATGTTTGAGATATCTTGTTAAACGAAGTTTCGAGACTTAACTATTTCTTCATTGCGATTTGTCGTAGCTTCAAAGACTGTGGTCTGAATGATGTCGCTAAAATTGAATTGCTGGAGAAACCAGACATGTAAGTCCAAGTAAGAAAGTATCCTAGTTTGGGGCCAGATGACCGTGTGTGATTTGTCCCGGATATTATTATTATTATTAATATAAGAAAAAGTCGGACGAATCAGAAAATTTAATAAAACTTTTGGTTTTATAAACACGGTGACTTTTTTACTTGCGTTTGATCCGTCAAATTTACCGCTTTTCAACAAATTTCTGATACTGGGATCTACCATATTTCACAAACTCAGTAAGTAGGTATCCATTAAAGTCATTCGTAAGGTAAGTAGATTAGATTTCTCAACTTGACATACAGAGATGAGAGAACGATGGGTTGATCACACACACACACGCAATGCACATAAACATCGGTATTAATTTTATTACCGTTTAACTATTTCAACATAGTGCTATGAAATGTGTAAACCACACCACAATTAGGTTGGGTTGGGTTTCTCAGTTTGAAACTGCCATTATAATCTGCTATAGCTTAAGGCTTAATATCTATAAAATGCAATGAAATTTTAATATCGATTCTCAAAAGAGAATCTGTATTAGGAATTTACTGTACAGTCTCGTGCAACTAAAAGTATACAGCCAAGTAGTGCAAGTAGTACTAGATGGCACGGCTACCCTGTATACTTTTAGGTGCATGGTACTGTACATAATTTAATCTATGACTGTACGATACTTTTTTCTATCAAGGCATTATATGAACTGGTAGAAAACACCTAACCGTAAGAAAAAGGGGTAGCAAAAGGCTTCTACCGATGAAACAGATCAACTTTCGAGTCGGGGCGTCTTTGCTGAAATCATAGAGAAAAGAATGTATTTTTTATAACAAATCACAGAAGAAGGAATAATACTAACGAATATAAGTGACTTGAATTTTATTTGAAGTTGTCCAATCAGTCGACAGATTTGTATGAAAAGTCAATATTTTTAGTTTTCACTAAAATCGTAGAACACAGGTGGAACCCAACCTTGAAACATTGCTACACTTGTTACCTGTATTTTTTCGCCTCTGTTTAGCATTTCGGCTCCCACTGATTTAATAATTCCAATCCCATACACGCCATTGCTGAATTCCACAACTTTATGCCAGAACTTCATTTGCCTTTTATCGACTCTTTGTATTGTGTCGACTGTCGTCGATACTCCACGTTTGTAGTTTTCGGTGATTTCTTAAAAGTATGCTTAGTTTAATACCAAATTCAAGTCATAGTCTTCATTCTCAATAAAATAGGTATGTATTTCAGATCTAAAGCGACACACCTCATAACGAGAGATAAACCATTTTCTCCATACCTCTCATTGGATGCGACGACGTACTCACTCAATTTGAAACACATCACAAACGCGTCAGGGTTATCCACAACCACTATACTTTATTTTCATCCCATAAAAAAATGTTTATATACCTTGTCTCCGAAGCGAGTGTATCCAGAATTAATCTGACAGGTGAGGTGGATGCTTGGAACCGGTTCTGTTATGAATTTGATATGTCGCACTAGACCGAGTGGGTCGTAGGCTCGTAAGGTTGTCCATAGATGGCTAAACTAAGCGACTTGAGGGTCTGTATGCCAAGTACATCGCGTAACATAAAATGTTCCTTGTTGCTATTCCTTGTCATATCCTATCGTTGTTTACCTACCCAAAGTTCCCCTGGAAGGAATTACTGTCTAGTAGTAAAACCGCGCATGTTATCTTAATTCTTTTTTTGTTATTTCTGTTTTCATATAGACGATAAAGCAATACACTCCAGACAAAGTCGCAATCCGTGAAATTGAGACTTTGGGAGCTTTCGGAACATTTTGCTTAATTACATCTATGTCGAAAATCAAAAATCAAGTCACGCTTCAAAAGTCGACTGTCTATGGACATCCCAAAGATAGATTCGACGCATTTATTTTCGACGTAGATTTTTAATTCCGAGGCTTGGATACAAGGTCTTTAATACGAGACAGAGATTTACCATCATGTAACGCAATACCATGAAGACTGCGCGTAGATAAAAGACTGTCATTAGACTAGGCGAAGGTTGTATACGTCCATGTCGTTTCAGTTGATGAGAATCATAGTGTAGGACAAAGGAACAGACGTATCGTAGAAATGAATACATAGTGTGAGTTGATATCGTCTTTTTTTAAAACCGACTTGTAAGAGTGCCCGTTTTAAAAGGGTAAAATCGGCTTTATCTTACACTAAATGAGCCAACCTGCTAAACGTACCTATAGATACGTTCGAATCGAAAACCTACCTGTATGTACGTAAAGCAAATTTACACAAAATGAGTCACTCATTCATTCAACAACAATTATTCGTAACAGTCAGTTTTTAACGCAAACATATATTGTAGTTCGATAACTTTACGTTAGCAAACACAAGATAAAAATTATCAAAACTTTTTGTGGTGTAATGATAAGTATCTGGATATGAAATTATTGTCTCTAATTTTCGTATCTAAATGTTAATTATCCACCTAGTAAAGGTATCAAAAATTTTATTTTAAATAAAAAAAATGAGTAACTATAAAATTACCTTGATTGACTCACTGAAAGACTTAATAAGCTTAACCATCGAAGACAGAAACTTGAAAATTGCAACATGCACTGCAACTTTTGAAGGTGTAGAAAAGCACTTATAACATAATTTTATTAAACGATTCCTAATTGGGTGAAATGGGTGTTTAAATTATAGGCAAATGTAACATTAGGAGCGATTTATCTACAAATTCTACAATAGAATACCATTATTAATCTTGAACCTATGAGTGATTTCATGATTTGCCAAACCATGATTTTTTTTTTACTGAAGGGATGGAATCCTCATGAAAAACATCACTTGAGATGACATTTACTCGTCCTGTCATGACGAAGACAGGAAACTTGATATTGCATAAAATGCTCAAGGTAAATAAATATACATTTAAGTAAAGGGGGTCCGGTACTGAATCCGAGATGTGGAGATCCGTAGAAGAATTAAAGTCAGCGACATAGCTCAGGGCACGCGAATCAGCTCGCAGAAGATGGACTGTCATCCATCCAATTGCTGATCTTTCAGGAAATCGCTGACGCTGTCTCAAAATCATGGCGAAAGTTATGTGTAACAGTGGACGAGGGAGAGATAAATGAGATGAGACGATATTTCGACGGGGAAGTGCTAACAACTCCTAACTAACATTTTTTACGAAAACGACTACTGGTATATGAATAAAGTTGAAATTCGCAAAATTGATGTAACTAGGCACCGAGGAAATATCTCCTACATAAGGTCCATCACAACCTGATTAATTTTGGCTGGAAATATATTCTAACTAACTTTTTAAACTTTGTTAGTTAGGAGTTGTTAGCACTTCCCCTTCGATTCGTTTTTTTACCCTCAATTGGTAAGCCCTTGCCATCATCTAACCAGTGTTGATGATGCCTAAGATGGAAGAGGGCTTACCAAGATTCCCCAACGCAATGCGTAACTGGCTATCTTCATGCCGGAACACATCAATGCTGTTAACATTGATGTTTGGCGGCAAGGGCGGCAAGACTTAGATGAGATGGTGGTAGCTAGCTAAGCTCAGGAAATGCTATACCACCAACCAAACCGATAAATCGTATTTAAGGTTCAAAGAATATTGACACACGCAAGCCAAAACACAAATCTTAATTAACGATCCAAAACAGACTTGAAAAACACATTAACGATTGCAACTCAATACGAAAATAAACCACATTCCGAAGACGTCACATTACGTAAAACCTTATGTCCGTATGCAGGTGCGTACGCTACTCTACATCTCAATTTAGTAATTAGCAGGGTTACGATGAAGATATAAATATTATGCTATTGAATTACGTAGGAAACTGTTTCTTCGGTATCAAGTAGGTGATGATTGTACACTTTAATTGTCCGCTTTATCTGGTGTCGTGTCACGTTCTACGACCCACATAGAAATGTTTAGCGTACGCAGTCCATTGTATTTATTAACGGTTTGCGAGAACTAAGAACACACAGTCGAATAGCAGTTTCTTTGACGAGGCTATGCCAAACGTATGGTAATGTTTCAAAGATTTACTGCTCAATCTTTGGCTTTTGGCATAGATAATACAATGTTTCGTCAGTAATTTACGTTTACGAGTCAAAGACCAGTGCGTTAGGAACTTCGAAACCTCCGTAAAATAAAACTTGATTTACTGCCGGTTTATTACTACACAGTTTGCTCAGGGGTTTCATAAACAATCTTTTGAGCACGTTCGGAAACGTTTCCAATTTGGTGTTAATTGACTTCAGAGATCGTTTCTCCAAGTTGGCCTCATACATTAGGCTGTGCGTACACAAAAATGCCAGTAGGGGGCGGGGCGCGCGGCCGTTGCACCTGGCGATTGCGCGGGCGCATTCCTTACGCACTCCTTTTTATGCTATACTACAAGTTTAGACCAACCATCATACACTGACCCTTCCTTCTCCTAATGTCCACACATTCACACACTATAAGGGTCACAGCGTACATTCGGAAAGCTCAACTGTACCTGGTCATCTTGCGAACGGAACGCTATATCCTATCTCCTTTTCTTAATTCACCTATTTGATCTTCAAGTCTTTGTTACTCGGATCAATAAAGCTTTTTAGGAAGCCTCGTCATAGAGCCTATGACGAGGCCTATATCAGCGTCAATTTAGTTTTAGTCAGCATTGCAAATATTAGCATTTAGTTTAACATAACCATTTGTTTTTATATACTGTACCATGAACCTGAAACAGGACACTACCACTGTATCACTATTAATAGTAGAATAGTACAGAAAGAACTAGTACTCTAAAAAAGGGCACTCAAGAGTTTCAATTACGAATTAACAGTAGAATCCAAGAGGTTGATCTGTAACTGCCTTCAGTTTTACTTTTCCAACCATGACATAGATTTATGGTCATCGCAATTTTAATTGCAAATATAAATAGCGGGCAATGAAGGTCAAATTGGGCGATGAAACGCATTACCTGTTCAAAATTACCTTTACCAGTGGAACCAGCTAAAAAGTATGTCAAAGTGTTAAATGGACGTTTGCGTTCCACTCTTACGTGTTAACCGCAAAAATGGTCGCTGGCGCCATTGACTGCCAACGAAAACATAACAAACCTGTTCAAAGTAAAACGTTGACTTTTGTTCAACAAATCTGCGCTTGCGACTGCGACCCAGAAACACTCGCTAAAGCTATCGTAAAACGCGCCTAACGTGAAAGCGAGGAACCAATCGATTCCTTGACTAGATGCAGTGGTTATTAAAATGCGAAATTATACGTGTACAGACACAGAAGGTGTACAACCGGTCAGTTATTGAGAATTAAATTGACTCACTAATGAAAGGTACAGGAATAGCGAAATATAGGTAGCCAAGAGCCAGTGGATGGAGAGGTCTATAAGTTAGAAAGATAAAACTTGAAGACATCTTTAATATTCGTTAAAGACATGATGAACCAGTCGGGATTTATAGAAACATCCGCAAACGTTCGAGATGAAAATGAACTGTGATGGAGAAAATTATGGAGGTGTTTAAACAGGTTTTTTTTCTTCAAATTATCTATTGGACGGGTGTTTTAGGTGACATCTTTTTCGTTAATGAAACTCATTTGAGAATTCATTAGCTAGACTGACCATAACTAATGTTTATCATCAATCCGACCTGCATTACCATTCCATTAAACGAACCAGTTCATTTTGTTATACGGCCTTGACATTCAAAGTCTGTAATGGATGCAGTTAAATCTGTAATTTCATTGAGAAAGTCTACTCTTGACAATGATCGCCTTACTTTAAAGGGCGTCACTAGCGCTATACTTTGCTATAAAATCCGCCACACTCATGGACGGCAATTCTAGCACGAGGCTTCTAGCTTCACGGTCACCCCCCTCGACACGCCATCCGCCCATGAGTGTGGCGGATTTTATAGCACAGTATTCTTCAAAAAAGCGAGAGGTTTCTTCCACATTAATAGATTCAAAAAAATCGGACACAACTTCGAGTTATCATCTTTTTTTAACTTAATACCTAATTAATTGTTGTTTTGTTAGATTTATGACTAATTTAAAGATGTTTTCACGAAAGCAAGAAGGAATACCAACTTGTCCTAAAGAAGATGAAGATTTTATTCGTATATGAAACTCGCGATATTTGCCAAACATTTATTTAAATAGAAATATGTATGAGTATTTCCTTCTTTGCAATAAAAATATTTTTCAACGAACTTCTCAGGAACATAAGAAAATCATTATTAAGTATGCCTCTTTATCTTTCTTCTGGAGTAAATGACGTGTTTGCTGCACAACGTAAATTATTGAATTGTTTCTTATCTGATATAACATAACATAGTATGGCACATATATTTGATATGATTAAAATGTTTTATGGTTTTCTCTTATCTTTCGAGTTCAAGACCAAATTCGTCATACCTGTGTTTGCAGAAACAGACCGCGCTTATCGCGGTAAAATACGTAACAAACTGCTAATCAAGTTATTAAAGTTTTATGGAAAAAGCAAAGAACTTCTCACGCAATGAAATAGAGTCACAAGATATATTAGAATGTTTTTGTGTACTAAAAGTTTTTAAGGTTCAAACTCCTTGAATACAAAAAAGGTAATCATTTTATTTTCAAAAACATCTATGTGACATTCTGATCTAACAATTCACGCGATTCACGTTAAAAATACTTCAAGTTAAAGTTTTTTTTTGAAAGAGAAGGTATCAAAAAGAATATTCCAATGGATCAACCTAGGTAGACATCACAGAGAGTACAAGTACAATCGCTCATAAAGCGAGAACTTTCACCAGCAAGCACGCATGCACTCTACAAAAATTAGCATCTATTTAGCAAAAGAATCGTACATACTTAGCGCTAAGTCTGCGCGCATTGTATCGATCGTTAACTTCCTATTCGCTGCGTGTCAGTGTCACCTGCGGCGCACGCGCATCCAATATGGCGTCCGTCAATTTGCTTCGTTAGTCGAGCATTTGTCAAGATAATTGTCCGAACGGAGCCATTTGAGGCATGACGTTTCCGTATTATTATGAATAGTGCACATCAAGTATTTTAAGCCGGCTTTTCACGGCCATCTTGTATGTGGTATGGTATGAATTTGTATGGAAATTGTATTGAAAATATTCTGTCGGTGTTGTTTTGTTTAGTCTTGGCTTTCGTGTGGTCACACATTGCTATAAAATTGGTTGCTTCGAAAGTAGTGTGTCATTTATTGAATTTAACATTTATATTATATTGTACGTAATCTTCTATATTCGTCGTTTTCATAATTTATTTGACACAATTTGCAACTTACTGCTTTTTGACGTATTTATGAAACAAAACTGGCTGATGTAACATTTTTCTTTTTCTTAACGTGTCGAAGTGGTTTCGAATTATTAAATGGATTGAAATCTTTAATGTAAACAATAAGACTCTTAGGTAAAAAAAAAAAGTTCACTCTGCAGAAAACACAAAAGCACGTTAGATTGAATTGAATTTTATCCCCAATTAAGTCAAGAATTAAATTTTATAGAACTTAAATAAAACAATAAGAAAACGCCTCCAAGTGTAAATACGAAAACCCTAATAAACGCGGGGCTCAAAGAGGTTACTTATCATTATAGCACCGTAATGTTTTAACAGGTGGCTGGCCTGCGCAAGCGCGCTTATTCGTGTTTATTTAGACCAAAATTTATCAGTGTGTTTCTACGTCGCTATTATTATCTGATTAAGAACACACCTTAATGGAACAGGTGTTTTATCTCGTTTTCTCACGATAATCCACAGATAAAGCCATTTCACTCATCGGTTTGTAAATCAATTGATACATACAATAAAATATGTGATCTTCTTGGTTTGGCTTACGCAGTAAACAAATATTAAACGTGTGAAGCTAATAACTTTTCATTATCATTTAATTTGTAATGTTATTACCCACAGATCAATGTTACAAGTTAGGTTATTTTGTCGTACAATAAAGAGTATACAAACAAACAAACAAACAAACATACTTTATTTATTTTTAATTTAAGTCTCTATGTTTTATGGTTTTCTGTTCGTTTGCAGAGGGCTGTATTCTTTTGTATTTTGGTAGTCAAAGAAAGAGCAAGTAAAATATACTTCTCTTTGCCTTCAGATATTAATATCAGTATCCTCCTCCTCCTTGCGTCGTATTCCTCAGTGATGAGGGTCGTGACCTCCCTTTGGTAACACTTTCACAGTATAAAAGACAAAAATAATATTACAGAACTCCGCATTAAATATCACGTCTTTATGCAAATGAAACCTGCCGATATTTTCGAACATCGTTATGTTTCGCATGCATCAACGGAATTAACATCACAATACATTAGTTGAATAACTTAACTGAGTACCTTTTTCACAGTTTTTCCTGCGAAATGATTCACTCGCGGCGAAGCGGAAAAATGACCCGGTTTTGTGTTTATTTTGTTTTCACTTGTAGTTTAGTTCGGTGACTGCGACACCAAAATATACACAGAAGGTCCGCTCAATACAAACCACTAAAATCGTAAGCATATACATGCTTATAGAAATATACGGTCGTTCGAGTCAAGGTCACGATCGTACAGTACGTGATCTTGCCTACAACGACCATATACGTTTATAAGCATGTATGTATATGCTTAGGATTTTAGTGAGCATATTTAGCGGACCTTCTGTATTTATGTATTTTGTGGCGACACTGTTGGTCGCTTTCAACTTTCTTGTTGAATTGTTTGAAGGCTCGTCGGCAAGTTGACTTGGCTCTGAATGTGTCACTGCTTTGAATTTATGTTTTATTTTTTGTTTCAGAGAATCTATCGAAACTGAGTACCCATACCAAAAATTTAAGGAATTATAATTTGTTAATTTTTGCGAATTGTGTTTTTTCAAGGGTGTTTTATTTTTGTCGTGATTCTACATAAAACATTCATGTAAAGCGGGTTACAATATTTGAATTGTTGTCAATTTGTAAAAAATAGGAGATTAACTACGCAAAAAAGGTGAAATTGGAATGAAAATGTATCAGTAATGCTAATCTTCATAACGTAAGCTATTTCTGTTAATTTTATAGAATTATGTTAACAACATGTTAACATGTTATATTAACATTTTATTTAGTTATTTTATTTATTATTATTTTATTTATTATTTATGTTTAACCTTAATTCAATTAACTACCTACCTATACAATATCGTAACTTTAAGAAAACAGCACTCGATAAGACGGAATAAGTATTACTTTCTGTTTTCCATGAAGCATTAAGCAAATCAGGCGCGCAAGCTGCCTGCAATATAACTTTAAAAATACCTGTATTAGTTATAAAAATATACGCAGCAGTGGGCAAGAAAACCATAATTAGACATTTAAAATCGAAAAAGGAATAAGCAAAAAGCCGCGGTTTTTATTTCACATGCATATTACTAGCAATTGAACAAGTTATGAAAAAAAAGCGAAAAAAAGTTGCAATACATAGAATTACAAGCGTGGGATAAAAGTTTCTACGCGATGAGTATTCGTAAGACGTTTACAATGTGTTGGTTTAAAAAGTAACACTATAGGTATGTCGGTGTACATTTTCTCGCTAATTACGTTATTTACACATGTTACGGGGCTTGGAGTAAAAGGAACGTTAAATAAGAACACGCTGTTACAGTCTGTCAAGAGTCTTGAAAATAAATGAGGGCGCTGTTCGTTTTAACATGGCAACACTCGAGCATATCCAACGAATGAAGAATCAGAATTTTGAGGTTGCCATCAGAAATAAATTTAGTTAGACTTTTTGACAGACTGTATATTATTTAAACTGCTACTGTTCAAACTTATAATATTATTTTATTTTACTGATTTCTGCAGGAAATACAATCGATTTGTTATTTACCTACTTAACTTATTGAATAGAAAATTACGTACTTTGAAATGGTGACATAAATTTATAAATTACCCTAGACGTTAGGTATTCCTAGGACGAGACTGTTTGAAAATAGACCAACAGATCGGTACAAGAGCGACAGTTAAAGATAATTTTACAAGTATATTACCACTAGCACCATGTTTCCGAATGTTGACTGTCTCCGTGAGGTCAGTGGTCAGCGCACCTGACTGCTGAACCATGGGTCGTGGGTTCGATTCCCATCCAGAGCAAACATTTCTTTGATAAACAGATTTGTTTGCTCTGTGCGTGGGTGTATTTTATCTATATGTACATACATGTACGTATGTTTATAATGTATATTGGTCTCTGATTCCCATGATACAGGGAATCCTAGTTTGGGGCCAAATGACCATGTGTGATTTGTCCCGCGATATTTGTTTGTTTTTTGTATCGCTACGCGGTTAACTAATGGATTTACTGTTACTGGCCACCATTGATAATATCAAGGAAGAACTGTTCGACCTGAAATCGACCGTATTGCGGAAAATATGAGTTCATTTAGCGTCTCGAAAATCGTCGAAGTAAGCGCAACACACACAGAGGCGGCCGCTACCGGAACGCTTTCGCACCGCGCCGTGGCCGCCTGTGTTTGTTGCGCTTAAATGTCTTGTTTTTCATTGTGGAAAGATTCTAATAAACAACACTAGTCTGTGCTCTGCAGGTCAGTAATAATAATAGATGAGTAATCTGCCACCGTCCGTCGTCCGTTCCGGCTCTCTGGTTACCTGAAGGACATAGGTACGAGATGCATTGCACAATGATTGCAACTGGATGCTTCAGGCACATCCGGATACTCCATAGTCCATACAGATATCGCGTTCTTATTACGTACTGATTCTAAACAAAAAATATTAATTTTGTACTTCTATCATGTACATAATATCACATAGCAATAACTGACCACGCTGAATACGTTAAAAACAACCGACTTCAATCGCAACAACTCCAATTTTGCTATGTTTTTGTTGATTTTCTCAAAAACCGCTGAATCGATTTCGATAAAATTTATATGGGACCACCTGTGAAGTATAACCCTTTCAAACAAAAAAAGAATTTTCGAAATCGGTTCAGACGTCTTCGAGTAATCGGTGAACATACATAAAAAAAAAGGATTCCGACGAATTAAGAACCTCCTCCTTTTTTTGAAGTCGGTTGAAAAAAACTGCTCATAAGTCATACATAACACAATGTTTGCCATGGGTGGCGATCGAATTCACGACTCACCAAATCAGTTATAATAGGTATGCAATTGTATTTTACATGATGAAAAGGCACTCCTAAAAAGGGCAGAATAAGGCTGCTTTTCCACCAGAGATGTGCGAGGAAGCGGAGCGGTGTGCGAGGAAAAAATCCACCAATAGAATCGCTTCATTTTCCTAGCCTCGCTTAGAACAGCTCAGGTGGAAAAGGGCTTAGCGATGCGAGAGATGTGTTCCGAGGGATGTGATATTGTATTGCGCCCCCACATTTCACAGCTTCGTAACGCATCCTCGCACCGCACATTAATGCGAATTTTCACAGCTCCGTTACACATTTGGTGGGAACCCCCACACATTACCACAGCACAGCTACACATCCTCGTACGACACATTTTCCTCGCACATCTCTGGTGGAAAAGCAGCCTAAAGCTTCACTGTGTCTTTACTTGGATGTAACGACAACCTGTGTTTGGCTAGAACATAAACCTTTAACAGCGCCAGTGATGCCTTGCCACGTGCAAGCGCATGCGCATCCTGCTAACTAAACAAACGGGACATGAGATGGTTGGAAATGTTTACGTTTTTTTGACTAGGATTATGTATTTCTTTATTCTTGGCTCGTTATGGGGTGTTGAAAAGGTAGATTTTTGGTCAGAGGGTATCCTTAAGCGCAACACACACAGAGGCGGCTGCGGGGCGGTAGCGTTCCGAAGGCGGACCTGCAGAAAGCGAACTTAAGGCGCCCGCCCAGTTTTGGTGTGAAGGGTTTCATAGAAATCTGAACATTACAAAAAATACCGCTCCCGGAACGCTTTCGCATCGCCTGGGTCTGTGTTGCGCTTTAGGGGTTTTCAGCAGTCATTTAATTTTTATTTTGAATACCTTTTTTTTTCTATTTGGCATTCCACATCTCTCTGAAGGAGTGATTTTGCCAATGTCTCGTGGAAATGGGAGAATCTTCAATAAATAAAATGGCGAAACGCCAATGTCAAGTGTCAAGACGCGGCTCTAAGGGTGATGGGCACTTAAAGACGCTCCACGTGGTGGTTTGTTGTTTGAACTTGGAAAACGGAGCTGTCTCCCGAGTTAATCCTCTTCTTATGACCGCTTATCACTGAATCTGAATCACAGCTATTTCCCCATCACAAAAATAACGTTGAGACTTCTCTAAAACGGAAATAATTAAAAAATTAACTCAGCAGACGTGTGCTCGGTGCAAGTCCCGGCAACCAACCTTTTGAATACCTATCTCTCCTCTACCTGACAATTCAGTCATCCATCAGAGTTTGAAAGTGGAATTTTAAGTGTCGCGAAGCAAGAATCCTACCTACCACACACAACCACTTTATAACATCATAGGTATTATCTAAATATTTATAGTAGGTAGGTTTATAATATAATTGGTATTGATTTACCTATGTTCTGCCTAAACCACAGCCTTCTATACCTCATTCCAATCAAAAAAAAGCAAAAGGTAAACAAACGAAACATCCACCGATTTCGTCAAATTCCTCAAGAATCACACATTTTCTGCTAACACTGACACATACTAATCGTAGGTCGTAACAATTATTGACTCTTCTAATAGATTTCACTAAATTATGATACGAAACTGGCATGAAAATACAATATTTCCAGTCTAACCTCAGATTGTTAGGTTATGTTTCAGTGACAAGACGTTACTGTTATCTGTAGAAAATAGTGATGAGGTTGTGTCAATACTTTGAACGAACTAGTGAATGAATGAGTGAATGAGTGTTACGTGATAAGTGTCTGACGGTTGTGTGTGGCCTGTTTTTTATATTTTGGGCTATCATTGGTGTTGGTATAACTTTTTAGGCGTTCAGTAACGTTTTCTTGTTCTGTATTTTAAATGTATTTAATTTAAATATCCGTAACTTTTTAAATCCAAGATACATACTATATACATACATACATGCTATATTGTACTAGCAACACTGAATTTAAAAATTTCGCATGGTAGGACCTTTACATAACGTAAAAAAAAATAAGAATGTAGAAAAAAAATCTGCATGCAATACATTTGTATTTCACTCATGCTCCGTGTGAGATGTCGACAACGATATCGATATTTTTAGATATTAATCAACATTTAGTTCCAGTTCCTACCACTATGTTCACATTGTTTGCCGTTAGAAACTGCAAATAATATCCGTTAGTACGTTCATCATTAGTCATTAGACAATGAACTGGTAACACTGAATTTCGTTCGTTCGTACCGGTACGCTCATTTCTTGCTTCGACTCTGTCAGGCACTGGCAACACTGAATTTCGTTCGACATACCGGTCTGCTCATTCGTTGCTTCGATTCCTTGTCATGCGTACGTGTGTTCTTCTGTGTTTGGATATTAACGACTTGGCTTTTGATATAAGTACACTGTTAACTTTGCGATTTGGATTGTGATTTTTCTTGGAACTGACGATTAACCGCTGCGTATTAAGGACTTTGATATTGCTCACGATTGGATTTGTGTTGACTACGTGCGACTCCTCATTGGATAAGTTTTTAAAATCCTTCAGTCATGTAGTCAGTTGATTCTAACAGAATCAACTGACTACATGACTGAAGTTATTTTTATTAATTTACAGTGGTTCGAAATGAGTGATTCATCTAGTGATCTCGATCCCGGGTCTTAATAAGCTTTTCCTAGTTAGCATCACGAAAATCGTCAAAAATGACACCCATAACAATACTTTTCTATAAGTGCATATCCGCCATTTTGTAACCGAAAATTGTGATTTTTTTTTTATATCTATTTGATCTCATTGGTGGTTCCGAACTCTGAAAACATAGTATCAAATAACTAAATTTTATTTAAACTCCTCGTTCGTTCATCCATTCATTCACTCATTCATATGTAAACTTGCACATCTCTAATGTAGTGTCATGGCCGATCACAAGTGTCAGTGTCAAACGATTGTTTACATTTTGCTTTTTTTTGATTGGAATGAACTATAATGTGGGTATATTCAATTTAATAAAACTTTTTGTAGCTGACTGTACATATATTAGCGAGTTGACGACGAAAACAATAGGCAAAATTGGAAGGTGCCAACTCGCTAGCTGTAGCGAGTTTAAGGCTACCGAGTTGACGAATAAGTCCCTCCGTCTACGCTTTTTCGTAAACTACCTAGGTACCTGTTTTGTGTCAGTGGGTAGCCGTGGGTATGTGCCCTTACATTTTTATTCATATCATAACATAATAGCTCACAGTAAATAATAAGTTAATACATAATAGGTTTAACTCTGTCTAACCGAGGTATTTTTGTGCACACCTTACACTACCTACTATACATGTCATGTCGTATGTTAGGTAGGTACTTCGATTTTGATGATGAAAGAAAGCCGTTAGATCAACACCTGAAGAGGTATACCCACCCACGCACACATTCACAAACTCGTGAACGAAACACACTCCCAAATCTCATTCGTGCGTGTGTTGATTAGAAAAAAAAACGTGTTCGGAATTTGAATAAAGGTCTTTTATTATGAGGAGCAGCACAACAAAAACTTACCCGATTAGATTCCAAAGCCTCAGCACTGTGCTCCTCCTTCTGCCTGAAGCAATTAGTGCATTTGCTTTTGTTGAAGATGTTAGGTGCAAATTTCCTGCAATCCGATCGCCCAGACATGGTTGTCAGAGGTCAGGGTCAGTGCAACGTTCACTATGTCACCATACACAGCATCGTGGTACTGTAAAGCACGACCCGCACTAAACGACCATTCGTATGTAATTTTCAAAAAACGAACACGTACTTATGTAAAGGTAGTTTTTATCACGCGCGCACCCACCGGCGAGTGAGCTATCAGCGAAATCACTGCAACTAAACTGAACGCAAACGTAACGTCAAACGGAACGAAAACACATGCACAAATCACAATCTTCTCCGGTGGCACCGATCACCGAAGTAGTCGAACAATCGCGTAAACAATATTTGTTTCACGTTAAATTTTAAAAACAATAAACATCGTTATTACAACGTACACGCGGAGATAGCGAGCGCGCAACGACACGACCGCCCGTCCATTTTACATCTGATAGAAAACCAGCGAGCGAACTGACTTGTTGTTGTACAACTTCTCTTTTCTTGTTTACGTGTCTACACTTGTCAATGTAGTTGTGAATGTCATTAGTAGTATAGTCTATATTCTTCTCTCTCTAGCATTAACTATTTATATCACTCTATCCTTCTCGCACATTTCATTAATTACGTTTCGGATAAGTGCTGACATCTCTTGGTGATGTTGAAAGTTGTGTTGTATCATGCATCGCTAGCCGCCGCGTCGTCGCCACCGTCTCGTCGTCGTAGTCGCGCGCGCCGCTCTTGCTTTTCACAGCATGTAATAAATACGAAAAAATACGATAGATGGCGGTGTTCTAAAAACGGGGATCATGTGATATTTCATTCTGTACATATTTTATTTTTATATTTCTATGATCATTGATCAATGATTTTTTAAGTACTTACTTCGGATACTAAAAGGATACTAGACTAGAACTAATGTGTACTGTGGCCTGTGGCTGAACCATAATAGCCTTAAAGCCTGGCAGAATAACCTAAGGTCCCGTTCAAATGATTAGGTGACAAGAGATGGTCTGTCAGTAAAATTATGTAATAAGTTTTAAGCAAGGAATTTATATGTAGATATACAAGTTCTTTGGTTTTAGGTGTTTTATTGACCGAAACATGCCGAAACTCAGCTGCTTAGTCAGACTAATGTAAAAATAATGCTCAGCTGTGTATCCAATGTGTATCCGAACTTTTTTGTGTCAGTTGATTGAAATGTCAAAAAGGTAGCTAGCTGTCACTGTCAAACATATCTCAGTGTTGTCATGTCTAGCAGCGGTCTTGTTCTTTTAGGGTTGTTATAGTTAATATGGACCTTTCCATCAGGAACGTCTAGAAGTAGGCTATTTGAATAACGAAGGAGTTACAAGTGCGTTGCCGATCTTTGAAATGGGATGGGGGGGGGGGAGATTGGGCCTCCGGTACCTTTACTCACTCGGCGAAACACAACGTTGCTTCACGCCGGTTTTCTGTGAAGCTGTGGTATCACTCCAGTCGAGCCGGCCAATGTTTTTTATTAAAAAAAGTTCAAAATGTAAAAAAAAACGTACATTTTGAACGCCAGCGTCAACTTTAGGCGCCAATCAGAGTCCGACTTGCCTGAGACGCTGACAACATATTATAAAGGCGTCTCAAACCTGGATATAAATTGGCCATAGTTATGCCATAACGATCCAACTGATTTAAAGTAAGTAAGGGATAATGTACTTTATGTCACTGAGATAAAAGTACATTGTCCCTCACTTTTTTAAAATTAGTTGGATCGTTATGGCATAACTACACCAATTATAACTGATAGTCACATCACATCACTAGAGTAAATTACTAATATCAGTTTTAAAGACTCGGCGCGCGGAGCCCCGCCGCACCGCGCTCCACCGTGGGCAAGTTTTAAAAAAAATATCTGGCGTTCAAAAGGTTAACAGAGGTAATACAGGTTGTGTATTTTATTTTACACAAACCCATAAGTTTTACTTGGCAAAAATAAAAATAAAATTATTTCTTTATTCCTTAGTATCTAGTGAATTCCTTTTTGTAGAGAAATTCTCTAGAGGACATAAGATCATGATCAACAATTTTTTTCTTAAAAGTTACCGTTTAATTATTATTGAGGGACCACAGTGCGCGAGCCACAAGTGGCACCAGTATTTAAATATAAAATATTGGGGGGCTCAGCCCCGTTGATAATGTCATTGGGGGGCTCGGGCACCCCAGGCCCTATGGCGTCGGCGCCAGTGTTCTCGCTTACGAGTAGAGTATATTTCTTCTGTATATAAAAATTCAAATAGGTTTCATACCGTCTGTCTGGCTGGCTAGTAATCAAATTACAACGCAACTGGGCTGAATTTTTTATAGCATCATTTTAGGGATAATTTTTTCCGAAACTGTCAACACCGCCACCGACCGCACCCGCCCCCCGGCCGCTCGCTTCACACCTCCTCACCCCTCACCACACCTTTTCACAGATTACATTATCCTTTTCAAGTTTTCATTCACTAATCGAGGCAGGCACCTCAATATATTGACGTGCGTAGTGATAATTTTATCATTTAATCCCTGTAGATACTCGCAGTTTACACAAATCAATGATAAATCTATAAAACCATCAAACGTGACATTTTTTATTATTTACAAAATTCTCAAAAAGTTTCAAGGTAAGCAAAGTTTAGTTTTTTTATCAGCGATTCCGCCAACCGAGCACAGCGTAATTTTTATATTGTTCACGATTTTACGAACTTTAATCCATAAAGAGTAGTTTATTAGTCTAAGTGTGTGATATGTAAAGTGCTTCTTGTGCTTTCATTTTGGCGGTGCTATAGTTTTTGAGGTTAGAATATTTCGCGATTCGAATTGATAATTTGTCTTATTTCGCAGCATGGACGAGCTAGGATTCTTGCGTGATCTCCCGGCCGGGCCCCTGGATGTTTATAGGAAGAACGTCTCGTTTGATTGGAAGCGATTGAAATTGGCGTTAGAAGGAGACCTTGAGTTGCTGAAATTAAAGGTTAGATTCTTTTTGTATTTACTTGTGTTCGTTTTTGTAGTACGTACTTAGTCAGTAGTTTAACAAGGAAGAGTCTTGACTGTGAACTTGAGACATTTTTCAGTATTGTGATGACAATGATGGCTACTGAAGCGTCACTTCTATGATTTGTTTTAGGAGATGCTAAAACTTAGAGATGTACAGATATATCGAAAATGGTTATATAAAAAAAAAAGTACCTGTATCCTAGAGTAATCTTTCTTATTGTGTGGCAAAATTTAACCATGCTATTGGCAAGGTATAAATAGCAGTAGCGCTGTCCCAAATTAATGAAACATTGATTGTACGGCTTCTAAAACATTTAGAATTTTTTAAAAGAAATGGCTATGTTGATTCATTGTCTTTTGTCACTAATAATCTTTTAAATTCATCTGCTATGTTAAGCAGTAGCTGCTATTCGTTTGATTGTTTAACTATTTTTCGTTTTTAAATCCTCATTTAGTACTCATAAGCATTTGGCATTATCTCTGTTAAAAAAGGATAAATGATTGTGTTAATTGTTAAAATTAAGATTTCTTTCAATACTAGTAGGTAGTATATTTTTTATTATCTTGAAACCTATAAAATAAAGTTTTGCCAGTCAAATATGTATTTGTCACGTCACATGACTTTTCCTTTACCATAAGACTGGTAGACAATATATGCATTTTAATAACAAATCTTTTAAAATCTCTCCCCCATCTGGAGTGCATCCCACAACTACATTCTGACAGTAATTCAACTTTCAATTTAACACTTAAGCAATTTACAATGGGCTATCCTGTTTTATTAGAGTGAATATTTGCTGTCAGATTCTACCCTTGGAATACACACCAGATGTTATAAGTAGTGATCGGAAATTTGGTGGAAATTTAAATTTTTTCCCAAGAAAGAATAGTATGGATATGGCTTTCTGAATAAATTTATAGATTTTCATACAAAAAATTCTGGGGATACCGGGATCGTAAAAAGCGTTAATTCGTTAAGCATTAATCTAATTGTAGTGAATGTTTGTTGATCTTATTGAGAATTTTATGTATGCTATTAAAGAACGTTAATTCAACGTTCTGTTAATTCAAAACGGCATGTCCATATTATGGTAGCTCCCCAACTTTGCCTCCGAATTTCCGATCACTAGTCATGAGTCATAACGAAATACTAATTTAGCCTTACCTTGCAGTACAAAGTATGGCATACACTGGAGAAAGACCCTCTGTTCGCTCACAATGTGACAACCCCCTCAGTTGAGGAACAGAAACGCATAACGCAGCTACAGTTAAAACGCATCAATGAGTATAAGTTTTTACCTGATGATGCAAAGAGTTATAGTAAACGGGTGAGTAATTTGTATTTACTTATTTAATTTCAAGTTTCGTGAGAAGTATCATCAATTCATCAGTTAAGAGATTTGCAGTTATTTACTGGTCACCCCATGTGCAATCAAGTAAACCCACTGGAGAAGCGCAATGGCGCGGCGTAATAAAATAAACATGCATGCCATCCATACGTAAAAAATTCAAGCCCAATGCAAGCAATAAAAATATAAATTATTGCATTTTTAGTGATCAACAATAAAATATGTACTTACTACTGTAAATATTTTACCAATTTACATCCATAAATAACACTTATTAAGTTAAATGACTAATAACGTTGATATGGTAGAGGTGGCAGTTTAAAAAAACTATTCGGATATTTTACATAATATACAGGATGTTAAAAATTTGAGATTTCAAGGGGTAACTCAGAATCAAGTATAGAATATAAAAAAAATACGATCGATAACTTTTTTTTTCAGTTTCCCATAATAGTGAAAGTTAATCAATAATTTGTATGGGAAACTGAAAAATAGTTGTTGATTTTTTATTTATAATTTTTTCTGTATTCTATACTTGATTCTGAGTAAACCCTTCAAATCTCAAACGCACTTTTTTGAAACAGCCTGTAGAATGTTATCTTAGGTCTTTAGCCTGGTCAGTCTTAGGTGACTCAAAAACGGGGAACATGAAGACTTCCCTAACCATATATTCATTTCAGACCCGAGTACTGATGACAGTCAACGAGGCCGTCCAGTCCCTCAACCCAAGCGTGTCAGTAAAGATGGCTATCGGAATATATCTATTCTCGAATGCATTACTGTCACTTGGTACAGAGCGGCATAGAAAGTTTTACGAAGCATGCATATCGAAAAGAGAGGTGAGTGCAGTACTGCAGTAACATAATTACTATTTGCTTCATTATTTTATTGAGAAAAGTAATTAAGTTTTTGAAGAAAAATAAAAATATAAAAGATTTGGCCAGGATACCAGCGGCTCGGCCTATTTGGATATCGTTCTTATGGCAGATGTCGATGGTAATGCGCAAGCCGCAGCAGCTCACGATCTCGGAAATGAGATTTTCAGGGTAAAAATATCCTATGATTCCTCGTCACGATTTTACTCTTGAAAAATTGCAATGAAGTCTGTCTATAAGATATAGCAGTATAAATATTGTTGCATTTTCAAGTTTTTTTTTTGGGTTCCGTTGTCATTTCCTAGGCAATCGGATATTTTTACAAGATAAAATGTAAACTATGTCTCTACGCACACCGTCAACTATCATGCCGATTCGTTGCTCCATGTGACGTAAAACAAGGAGAAAGAAAAAACTTATTTTATCGTTTATAATATGTAATGGGTTATTGTTTCCACATTAGAAACCTCAGCTTCCCTTGTGAGACCAACCACTGAACAATTCCACCAGATCCTAGCCAGTTTCGCGCTGACGGAGATCGCGCACGGGTCGGACGCGCGACTCATGCGCACCACGGCCACGTACGACCCGGCCGCACGCTGCTTCGTTATCCACACGCCAGACTTCGAGGCCGCTAAATGCTGGGTTGGTAATCTAGGTAACAGATTTGTGTGAATTTTACGTTATACGTTGTTGTTTATTTGCTCCCGAAACGAGGATGACTGAGGAGTTTTTTATATACTTAGTCAAATTATTTTATTTTTTTAGAAAAAATATATATATTTTTTTAATTTATTTCCAAAGAAAATTACAAAAATTTTACATTAATAGTTCATTGTCAAACTGTGTAACAGTTTGTTGGCGAAATAAATGCACTCCAATAATAAAAATTAAGTCGTAAGCATGTACATAAAACGTCTATACTTAGGTATTCAAACATACTCTGATATTAATATTATAAAATAATAAATTTTTGTTTTAACGTTTACACTGGTGGACTAAAGAATCGACTCAAGATTTGTTGCTTGACTTTTAAAAAAATAACTGAGTCTACAAAACTGCTAAACACTAAGAACAAAAAACTAGAAAACCACCAAACTAAAATCATAAACAGTTAACAGACAGTTTTTAAACTTTTGGTTTAGTTTTTTTTTTGCTAGATTGAGTTAATTTTCCAAAAGTCGTGCAACAAACCTTGAGTCGTTTTTTTTGTCCATGAGTATAGTTTCTAAGTTGCGATGAAAATGCATTATGAGGTATTATCTTTTTTTATCACAATTATTTTTACGTTTAATATTCCAAGACATTGCAGTGAATCGTCTCTAACAGACGTGAAGGCCGTTGAATACGTCGCCGTTATTTACGTAAAAGCACTATCCGGATGTTTTACATATACAAGATGTTAAAAAAGTGCATTTGAAATGTTAAGGGGTTAAGCAGAATCAAGTATATAGGGTGACTTTAAATTAGTTCTTGATACGAAAGGCTATGCATGTGCTCATGATAACAAACAACTTTCCCTAAGGAACCCATAGTCAAATCGCAAAAAAAAAATTTGGACTCTTCATATTAATTTGGCCGGTCAGTTGATCGATTTGTATGGAGAGTCCAAAAACCTTTTTGCGATTTGACTATGGGTTCCTTAGGGAAAGTTGTTTGTTATCATGAGTACATTCATAGGTTTCCGTGTCAAGAACTAATTTAAAGTCACCCTATAGAATACAGGAAAAATATTGAAAAAAATTCGCTCTTCAATTTTTTTCAGATTTCCATACTAAATCTGAAAAGTGAATCAAGAATTTTTATGGAAAACTGAAAAAACATTGAAGAGTGGATTTTTTTTAGCCAACCAACGGTTTAGCGAGCGTTACGAAGCCCGGAAATGGTCGAGATAAATGCCACTAACAGTCAAACCCATCCAGGGTGTGACCATGTCTGTAGTCATTTAACGTGCGTGATCGATGCGACCACGCAAACTACACTGTACCACGACCGCTTCTAACAAAATTAAATCCATAAAACAGTTTTTTTTTTATGGCATAGGTGGCAAACGAGCAGACGGATCACCTGATGGTAAGCGATTACCGCCGCCCATAGACACCCGCAACACCAGAGGAGTCACAAGTGCGTTGCCGGCCTTTGAAATGGGAGTTCGCTCTTTTCTTGTAGGTTTGAATGTCATATCGGTCCGGAAATACTAATAATATTTATAAGGTTACCAGTCAAAAACACTATTTCGTTCTCATTGTTTTGATTTTGTCAGTGTCGCTTTGTGATTTTTATTTATGGATATAAAATTTAAACAGGATTAAAATGTCAAACTAAGAGGAAATGTTATTTAGTGTGATAACCGATTTTTTTAAATTCCTGTTATGTGCTGCATGCTTTTGAGACCTAATTATATATATCATCTAATTATTACACAGGGCGACATTTTTTTTCTATAATATTTAAAACTGTGGCGAATTGTGCGTGGCGGTGCATAAGTTTTTCAATTCAATTCAATATACTTTATTGCAATAAATAACACATAATATGTGAGTGGTTACGCAAAAAGGGACCTCAAGGGAAAATAATTGATTTCGAGTAAATCGCGTTTAAGTTTTGAGTCGAAATGAGTTACAAAACAGCCTCGGCTCACTAAAAATTCCATAAAAAAAATAATTGCGGCACATAAAAATATTCTGATTAGACCAAAACAAAGCTGAAAGACCGTTTCCAATCCCTTCAGGTCTCTTTTTGCGTAACCACTGCCATATATACAAAAGTGATGTTACGATTAGAAGAATATACAATAGGCGGTCTTATTGCTAGGTAGCATTTTTTTTAATATTTTGTTTCTCATAACTGCGCTATGAAGCACTGTCTCTAAGGATCATAAAAAAAGAATGTTCACTAATAAACTTTTTATGCAAACGGATATAACTAAACAAATGCTGTTGCAAAGTTGTTGAATCTCATAAGAATTGTCAACTTTCCCTCACAAAGTAGACAAACTCGTTCGATTTGTATTATAAGTAGTGATCAGAAATTCGGATGCAATTTCGTTTTTAGAAATAATATTATGGATATGCCTTTTCCAATAAATGTATAGATTTTCATAGAAAAAATTCTTGGGATACCGGGATCGTAAAAAGAGTTTGGATTTTTAATTGTAATGATCTGATTGTAGTGAATGTTGATATTATTTAAAATTTTATTTATTTTGTTATGTGTTTATATCCACAACTTGTTTTATATACACAGGGTTACCGGTAATCCTTTTAGGAGGTGATAGGGGGGGCTAAAATGTGAAACATTTAACACTACATATGTATGGCCAATAGTTTCCAATTCTATTCAAAACGGCATGTCCATATTATGCTAGCTCCTCAATTTTAGGTATAATTGCATCCGAATTTCCGATCACTAATTATAAGTTAAACAAATCAATATAATGCATGAGAAAAGAATAGCGTGAAAACATATTATTCAGTACTCACTCACTATAATAAACATTTAAGATTTCATGTGGATATGATTCATCCTCCCATTTCATTTGTTAGTAAACGTTGTGCCAGTTATCACTCGTACAGAGTTTCTCGCCATTGTATTTTATGAATCAATAACTGAATCCGGTGCCCAAAAGCTTGTAACGTAGGTCACTACGTAATTGTCGTACTTTCATAGTATTTAATTTGTCGAGGCAATCACCTTCAGCGGCTTTAGAAGCCTTCATCAAACCAAATGGCGAGTCTCCGTTCAAAAGGACTATGGAATATCTAATCTAACTATAATATTATAAATGCGAAAGTATGGATGTTTGTTTGTTCCATTTTCACGCCGAATCTACTTAACGGATTTGGATGAAATTCGGTAAGCGGATAGATAAAGACTTTTTATCACGGAGAACTTAAGGGTTCCCGGAGGAATGCCTTTATAAAAACTCAAAATGTCCACTTCGTCGCTAAATGGCGCCACCTTAACATTTTCTTTCTCCCTGGACCCAATTATGAAGTCCACGCAGACAAAGTCGCGGGTGGAAGCTAATTAGCTCATATTTCTTCAAACGCTCGCTAATAGTTTTGGGTGGCTGGAAAACTTTCGCCTTTTCAACTGCTTCCGTAAAGGAACAAAGAAAAATTTCATGGCGCTAAGTTCGGATATACATATCTGGTAGCCCACGCGACCTACTTGGCTATTAGCGTCTATATGATTGTATTCTCTTTGGTATCAATGGAAAAAGCTTTTAATAAACAAACATGTTGCTTTCCTTCAGGCAGGACATGCACGCACGCACTCCTCTTCGCACAGCTCATCACACCAGACGGGACAAACCACGGCCTCCACGGATTCGTGGTGCCGATCAGAGAACCTGACACGCTGCAGACGTACCCTGGACTCATCGTTGGCGACATGGGCGAGAAGATTGGAGTCAGCGGTATTGATAACGGGTGAGTGAAGGACAGATGGAGCATACCATGTATGGAACAATTTTTTTAAACGGTTTGAATGAGGAAATAATTATGTCAGTCAAATACTGCGAGAAATGATCTATTTATTTTTTCCGACAGCGTAATGCCTATGTAAGCTTCTAGTTTCTGTATGTACATCAAAATTACGTCTCTTCATCGTAATCTCTGTTAGTTTGAAGCGTAAGTTTAATATAATAACTGACCACGCTGAATACGTTAAACAACCGACTTCAATCGCAACAACTCCAATTTTGCTATGTTTTTGTTGATATTCTCAAAAACTGCTGAATCGATTTCGATAAAATTTATATGGGACCACCTGTGAAGTATATCTAACATATATCTAATATATACCCTTTTAAACAAAAAAAGAATTTTCCAAATCGGTTTAGTCGTCTTCGAGTAATCGGTGAACATATTAAAAAAAAGATTCCGACGAATTGAGAACCTCCTCCTTTTTTTGAAGTCGGTTAAAAAGTTTTATTAAGAATATATGCAGAATGTGAAAGCAAAACAAGTCAACCGAAAGAATATTCAATGGCTTGTAGTAAAAAATACTGTTATGATTATGTCACAACGAAATTTAAGTATCCGCAGTCGTAAAGATTTAAATAGCTATTTTATGGTCTACCACCAATAGTTATGGCTGCTCCATGAAGTGTGAAGGATTTCTGGTACTTGTAGAATTATGACATTTCAAACGAATTTCATACAACCACAGTATTTAAAATACAGAGAAGACAAAATCCCTTGTAACTCTAGCTTTCTGCCCGCCCGCATACATTTTTTAGTTAACCACGGGAATCACTTGCGATTCGGACGGTAACGTCCCAATCGCAAAATGTCCACTGTGCTCAAAATGGCCCGTTCTGGGAGTGGGATATTACCGTCCGAATTGATCACTTGAATTATCGCGTGGTCGGTATAAAAGTTACCCTATTTCCTTGTCCGTGTCATTAATACTACAAGTATCTTCCTCAAGCCCTCAACGCCCTATACATTGTTATCAAACTACAAGAAATACTCATTCCATGTGCCAATGAATGAGTCACAAAAGAGATCGTAAATGTTTCTATTAAATAATTGGTTGTAAGCAATTCCGCTCTGAATAACATTCGATTGATAAGAGTACATATCGTGGAATTAGATTAATTGTTCCAAGTACTCAATAAATGTCTGGTTATTCACTGTTATTGTGACCGTCGCTGATAATCCATCGTGGAATGGTCATGCATTACCTTATCGACATTTACTTAGATAAGAATGGTGTCTCGTTTTTGAGCGGTGACTAATTGGGTGGCGGATTGCATTAAATATGAAATATGGACAATGCTTCATGGGATAGTTCTTTAAGAGATTGCAGAAAGTCTGATTCTTTGGATTTTTGTTGTATATACAATACATTTTTTTTTATTGGCCTCCCACTTAGTGGACCGATGAACTGGTGAACTGGTGAACTGGTGGTTCGTAGTGAAAACCCAGCAGTAGACGGCTTTTGGCTGGTGATGTAATTTACTGATTATTTTTTATCAAACAGAAATGAAATCACCAAAGGCATTTAATATTTTGGTGCATACCTACCTATACAATTGAAGCATATTTTCTTTCTTTCCATACAAACTTTACAAATCGACTTAAGTATAAGTTCCTTGGGGATTTTTTTTATAAATCCTCCAAAATTACGATCCTCATGCTTGAACTCAATATTCTACTCGCGATGCAAATGCATAAACATTTGATGTACCGAATCAAGCCGGAAAATTTGTTACAATGATTCTGTTAATTTCAAATAAGTAACATGCTTGTTAAACCTGCAGGTCTGTCGATAACATACGGAACCAATATAATGTATTGTATATCGATTTAAGTACCTAGGTAAACCGTGTTGCGATCAGTATTGAAAGGTAATAAGCATTTTATCATTTCATGTTCGGCCTTATCGACACCTTATCATAATACTATTTTACGAGTTTCCTATCTTTCACGGATGTTGTATTTTCGACTTTAACCTAAATAACTTGGCGTCGACAATACAGTAATGTTCTAATTATTGTAAGAAGGTAAAGTCATACTCCATGTGCAGTCGGAATATTTTAGATAGCGAATAGGCCGTAAAAGCATTGATTGACAGGTTTCGTGAATACCTATAAGATTAGCCACTTTCGTCAAAACTTAAAAGTATAGACCATGACTACCCTATTTAGGAAATCGGTTTTTATGAAGGGCGGTTGCTGGAAAATACCCTATTACTGCCGTTCTTCTGCTTAACCACAGTATACATTAGCGCTGTCATATAGACCCCCCTCCCCCTCCTGTGGGTAGGATCCATTGAGCGTTGCTAAGCGCAGGCCACGCAGCACTGTCATATAGATCCCCCTCCCCCTCCTGTGGGTAAGATCCATTGAGCGTTGCTAAGCGCAAGCCACGCAGCACTGTCATATAGACCCCCCTCCCCCTCATGTGGGTAAGATCCATTGAGCGTTGCTTAGCGCAAGCCACGCAGCACTGTCATATAGACCCCCCTCCCCCTCCTGTGGGTAAGATCCATTGAGCGTTGCTAAGCGCAAGCCACGCAGCACTGTCATATAGACCCCCGTCCCCCTCCTGTGGGTAAAATCCATTGAGCGTTGCTAAGCGCAAGCCACGCAGCACTGTCATATAGATCCCCCTCCCCCTCATGTGGGTAAGATCTATTGAGCGTTGCTAAGCGCAAGCCACGCAGCACTGTCATATAGACCCCCTCCCCCTCCTGTGGGTAAGATCCATTGAGCGTTGCTAAGCGCAAGCCACGCAGCACTGTCATATAGACCCCCCTCCCCCTCCTGTGGGTAAGATCCATTGAGCGTTGCTTAGCGCAAGCCACGCAGCACTTATATTGACTCGTGTACAAATTAAATATAGGTACTTATTAAGTCCATTCTTATATGATAGTCCAACCAATCCGTACTTGGCCCCGTGAATGGAGTATGGCCTAACCTTCCCGACCTATGGGAAGAGACTCGTGCCCCTGCAGTGGGGAAGAAAACTGACAGAACTCACCGATAGAGGCGCTAATTTAGGTGAACTAAACATAAGATTTATTTAAAAAATGCCGCGTTGTGTGGCGATTAGTTGCAATAATAATGGAAATCAATAATTTCCTAAAGATTTTCGGATGAAGAAAACGTGGGAAAACTTCGCCTTTAATTAAGGAACAGTCCAAGTCGCATACATTTTCCATTTAACAATTTTACAGAAAAAATACTATTTTATTACATCTCGATAATAAAAAACGCGGAACAAATTGAAAGTTATTATGAGTCAAGCGTCCGTAGCGACATCTGCAAATAGCTTTGCGTTTTCTTCCCCATTGTTAACAACGTTATTTGACACCTATCCATCGTCCACAGGTTCATAATGTTCAACCAGTACCGGATCCCGCGGGAGAACCTGCTGAACCGCACCGCTGACGTCACAGAGGAAGGCGTCTACGAGAGCTCCTTCTCAGAGCCGTCCAGGATATTGGGAGCCGCTTTGGAGAACCTATCCGCAGGTGTGTTTTGTTTCATTCAACTGATAACATTACTAATTTGTATGAGTGTGCATATGCAAAAATAAAACATCCGTAATTTTTTTATAGTTCAATATTTTTTGAGAAAATAAATATATATCGAGGGTTCACGGGCGACTTGTATTAAGCGACATTTTTGGAAACACAGGTAACCTCTACTTTAAAAATTTATTTCTTACAAAATACCTCACAAAAAATAACATCTGAATAATATTTAAAATATTAAGAATCTATCTATCAGCCGAAAGACGTCCACTGCTGGACAAAGGCCTCCCCCAAGGATTTCCACACCGACCGGTCCTGTGCGGCTCGCATCCAGCGGCTTCCTGCAACCAAAATATTAAGAATATCGAGAATCTATATAATACTAAGAAGTTAAGTTTTAATGATTATTTTTCTAAGAAATATTTTTTTAAATCAGTCTCCTGAACATTTATAAAAATGTCGCACAAGTCGCCCGTGAACCCTCGATATGGAAAATTGTGTGTGTTTTAATATTGGCGGTTCCCCTTGAAGCACAGAAAAATTGGGGGTCAAAAAGAAATATTGTCAGTTGTCAAAAATGTGTTGAAGTGTGTTTCTTTTGGTCTAATTTACCTCCTCTTCGTTTGTGCTCTTTATTGAGAAACACCTGAACTAAACATGCTATCATATCAAGACAGGTTCCCATTGTACATGTAATCCTACTTTGAGGCCAGATGACCGTGTATGATGTATTATTTTTTTATGCAGGTCGTATCGGCATTATGCAAGAAAGTCGCTTTTTTTGCATGCATGATTCATTTGTTCACACTTTTATGGTGTAAAATAAACAGGTGTAAAAATATAAAGAAGAGCACACATGAAACCCTTTAATGGCACTTTTGACAGGTCGTATCGGCATTATGCAAGAGGTTTGCTTTCTTTATGCAGGTCGTATCAGCATTATGCAAGAAAGTTGCTTTGTTTATGCAGGTCGTATCGGCATTATGCAAGAGAGCTGCTGTTCTATAGCGAGTGCAGTGTCGATAGCTATTCGGTACGCGGCCACGCGGAGGCAGTTCGGTGCGGCGGGAAACGAGACGCCGCTACTTGAGTATCAGCTGCACGTAAGTATCTGCTGAAGACCTATCAAGGACCCTGTAGATTGTCAAATCATAGGCTATGATGTTCTAAAATATTTAAAAAATATATTTGATTAGATTCTTGATTTCAAAATAATGGTCTACCTGTAATCGGAATAGCTATGTTTTGGATTTATAAAGCTGAAATGCTATTTACGCTAAAGTTGAGTCATGAATTAGTTCGTTTTATACGACAAAGCTGTTTTCAAAAAAGTATTACGCTACCGACTTTCAGCGTGCTCTGAAACCTTGCTTTATTATTAATATAAGAACCGCAAGATTTGCCTCCTTCGCAAAGCAAGGGTGACCGCTGAAAACAAGCTATATTGAACCTTATTTCTATGCAATCATTCATAAATACATGTCGCTATCTCATCTCACTAATATCACTATCATCACTAATATCACTATCATCACTAATATCACTAATCACTTATAATATTATAAATGCGAAAGTATGGATGTTTGTTTGTTTGTTCCAACTTGAAGGTTCCCGGAGGAATGGCTAAAAAGTTGAATATTTACTTTATCACGTTTGTGCCACATAAATGCGAAAGTATGGATGTTTGTTTGTTTGTTCCGTTTTCACGCTGAAACTACTGAACGGATTGGGATGAAATTTGGTAAGTAGACAGACAATGCACTAGGCTATCACATATAATACTTTTTATCGAAGAAAACTTGAGGGTTCCTGAAGGAATAGCTAGAAAGTGAAATTTTTAGTTCATCATGTTTGTTCCGCTTTCACGCTGAAACTACTGAATGGATTGGGATGAAATTTGGTAGGTAGATAGATAAAGCACTCATAGAGAACATACTTTAAGGGGGATCTGAATATAACATTTCCATGCCATCCTCAAGAACCGTCACAAATACAATATCCACGCGGGCGGAGCCGCGGGCAACAGCTACTTACCAAATAAATGAACGTGTAAACCTTATGGCCTTATTTTAAGGGTGATATTTGATTAAGCAACTCCTCCGTCATCGGTATTAATATTCTGCGTTATTCCAGCAATGGCGGTTGTTCGGCTACGTGGCTGCGGCGGTGGTGTTCCGGATATACGTGGGGAGTCTCACGCGCACCTACCTCAGCATCGTCGAAAAGTCCAACGCGGGCGAAAAGGTCGATAATCTGGTAAGATTAATGTCATTCCAGACACTGATACGCGTGATAATGACTTACTATTACATAAAAATATGCTCATGATAAATGAGGAGCTGGCGAACAAACGCGGACTTGTCCACGCAAGCACATTTTTTTTTCTTTTTTTTTATACTCTAAAATTGGACACCTGTGCACTTGCAAAAGATTTTCAATCAATTCCGGCTCTTTCATATATTATTATTATTATTTGGGGGTAAAGGGGTATAGGACCAAAGGAGGGCCACTGCGACCTGGGTAGATCTGTTGTGATTACTGCCCCTGTTATATTATATCCTTAAGGCCAATAGTTCTAATGAACTGTAGGATGCACTTGGGATCGAGTTCCCTAATGACCTCTGGAGTTACCATCGGTCCACCTAGAGATCGGCTTCTGGCTTGTGGCTCTTTCATATAAAAAGGACTTCTAAGTTTGCTTAGAATGGAATTCTTCATTCAGAAACGGACTTGTCCTTGTCCTTTTTACCCCTCCTGTTTGCTTTTCATTCAGAAACAGACTTGTTCTTGTCCTTTTTTATCCTCCTGTAAAAAATCGTTTATCGGACAAGTCCGCATTTGTTCGCCAGCTCCAGAAATGCTCTGCGTTGTAGTTTCTCTACGTGATCGAACAATGAAGCGGTCGTGGCTCAATACGGCTTGCGCGGTCGTGTCGATCACACAGATTAACTGACTACAGCCACGGTCATAACCTGGATGGATTTGACTGTTAGTGGCGTTTATCTCGATCGTTTCCGTGCTTCGCAAGGTACGTTAAGCCGTTGTGCCAGCTGCTATTGCTATATGGCAGTCGTTAAGCCATGTCGGAGGCCTTACAGGTGTTTTAAAAACTGACACTGGGGTATGCCACTTGTCTCACATCCTCCGCCAGTTCTTGGCCTTGGTCCTGGGAAGAGTTGGCCCCGTGTGTGGAGTATTGCCTAATCTTCCCCGTGCCCCTGCAGTGGGGACGATATGGGTAGTCAACGATACTATGTCCTAAGTGTCTCACAGCTGTAATATTTATTGATTAGATATTTTCTTTGCGACAGAGCGAAACTGTGTCAGAGATCCACGCCATAGTGTCGAGCAGTAAGCCGACAATAACGTGGACCACTTTAGAGGCGGCGCAGCAGTGTCGCGAGGCTTGCGGCGGACATGGATTTCTGAAGGTATGGCCAGTTCTGATATATGTTGACCTGTATTCTCAGATAAGTGGCGCATGGTAGATGGTGCTCATACAAAGTATATAAGTTTTCTTAAGGAACCTATACAGTTAAAGCCGAAATTGTTGTACAACTTGCAAATTGATTGATCGATTATTGAAAATTTGTGGGAAGTTATAGTTTTATTATTTTGCTGAGACTGTATAGCTTCCTGAGGACAAGACTAAAAAGTCAAAGAATCTGTGTTAGCTTGTAAGGCTTGCTAGTACTTTTTTCATTATATTTTTTGGTTTTTCGAAGATTCTGTCTGTAATTAAACTAGAAGAAATTTATACTTTTTCGTATTTTATCATCATCATAGCATTATATAACACTTATGTTTAACATCTTGCGTCGCTCACTCGATTAAAATGTATCCGTGGGACAGAATTTCCATAATCGCTTTTTTTCCCGAATGTGTAGAGTTGGGCTAAACTTCCCGGGATATGTGCCCCAGATTTTTCGTATCAGACACGTGCAGAATATTTCTTTAACGCAGCAGAAATCATAGAAATGTTTATCAGAAACATTGATGATAAAATTTGTCCTCTCTATCCTCCAGTGCGCAAACATAGGCGACATCCGCAACAACCACGAACCCACGGTCACGTACGAGGGAGACAACAACGTTTTGGGGCAGCAAGCTGGCAACTGGTTACTGCGGCAATACGAGACGGTGCGAGCTGGCAACGGTGTGGACTCGCCGCTAGGCACTGTTGAGTTCCTCCGGGATTGCGACACGATATTAGCTGCGAGGTTCCAGTGTAAACGGACGTCGGAAATAAAGAGTCCTCAGTGTAAGTATAGGTTAGATTATAAGGTAGCGAGCTGGCAACAGACGTGTGCGATGTTAGGACGGTACGAACTGGCAACGGCGTGGAATCGCCGCTAGGGATTGAGTTCGGCCGGGATTGCGACACGATATTAGCTGCGAGGTTCCAGTGTAAACAGACGTCGGAACTGAAGACTCCTCTGAAGATGACTTAGATTAAGTAGCAAATTGGCAACAAAGTGTGTGATGGTAAAACGGTGCGAGCTGGCAACGGAGTGGATTCGCCGTTAGACAAGTTCCTCCGAGATTCACAATATTAGTTATTGAATTAAAACTGCATTGTAAATTGTAAACAGACTTCAAAAAAAGGCAAAAGGTTGATTGTACGGGATAGCAACGGGGTAGAGTATCCTATAAGTATCCGGATTACAAAGACCTAGGAACTCTTCAATGTGAATAAGGCTGAAATGCATTGCCCATTTACCATAGACTACCCAAATATTAAATTCGTTTTCCAATGCAACTGACATTATTTTAGTAGGTATGTCGTTGTATAAATGTTACAATAAATTAAGATTATTTTTAATGTATACAACCATTCTGAACATTTTTTTTGTTCCAGTCATAATATCAACGTACAGATGGCTCCTATGCCACCTCGTAAAACAGACCCACCAACAGTACGAATCTCAAATCGCAAGCGGCCTATCGAAATTCGACGCCAAAACCAAGTGCCAAGTCTACAGATGGAAGACCCTCACCCGAGCTTACGCCGAGTACCTAGCGCTAATATTCAGCCAGGAATCCATAGAGAGGAAAGAGATGGGATTGCGGCCGGTTTTGAATAAGTTCTTCGTGCTGTACGGGGTTTGGTCGCTGGACAGGCATCTGGTGGAGTTTTACGAGGGAGGTTTCGCTGTTGGCGGAGAGATGGCGCGACTGGTGCGGGCGGCGTTGTTGGAGCTTTGTGATGAGGCGCGGGGGGAGGTTGTTAGTGTGGCCGATGCATTGGCGCCGCCCGATTTTGTGCTCAACTCTGTGCTGGGAAGAAGTGATGGCAATGTGAGTATAGCTATTTTATTAAGCTAGTTTTTTTATTATTATTTGTTCACAGTTGGTAAGCCCTTGGCATCATCTCATCTGATGGTAAGTGATGATGATGGCGAAGATGGAAGCGGGCTTACCAAGTGTCTCCAACGCAATGGGGAACTGGCTATCTTATCTTCATGCCGGAACACGTCAATGCTATTAACATTCACACACAGCTCTCACAGTTTCACAGCGATCCTGAATATCCGTACATAGTATACGGATAGCATCCGCAGTGCTCTGAATCGAGTGTTCAGTACGCTTGTATTTGTAAGGGCTCTTATCGGAGCGTGTCCCCTACGGAACAATCCGCGTCGCTGTGAAACGATGTTCTAACGCCTCATGTTTCTCCGCTCCGTACGAATTTCCCGAATACCTGTTAGTCTTAGTGGCTGGATATGCCTTCAGTTTGTTTTTATACCTTTCCTTGCCGCTGTAGTTTACTTGTGTTAATGCTACTAGGTTTATCTACACTGCAATATTAAAACTTTAAGTCGCTGGATGTAATGAAAAATTGGTAATTTATTGAACAATCTCTACAAACTGGTCAAGTTTTATAACAAGAATATTTCTTTTAATACAATCTCAGTCGTAATAAATCAACTTTTATAGTAAAATAAATTTGTAAATTGTGTGGGATTTGCAACATAGTTCGTCTATAGTACTTCGGATAATGCCCGATAATTGTTTGCAAGTGTTCCATATAAAATTAAGGATTCTAAAAGTTAATGGATGCTCAAGTAATTTTATGTTTGAATATCCTCCTAAGGCCCAAAGGCCTACTTGTAGGATTAAATGTCAGACCCGAGGTAATTTTTTTATTAAAATTTTATGACATATACGGCCCAGGTTCCTATTTGTAGGCCATAATCGGCTATTAAATATAAGTCCTAAGCCCCTCCGGCTCAAGTCAGGTGATCAGTATAAAATAATATTTAATGTTTATTTATATTTTGTTCATTTTAAATAAAATAAATAGTCCTATTGGTAGGATCTTGGGTGGTAATGACTAGAAAACCAAAAAAGTCTTGGGCCTTAGGAGGATATAAGTCTCCCTAGACTTATCCCAATAGCACGGTTCCCATGCACATAAAATATCCAAACGTTTAACATATATTTTTTGCAGCTATACCAAAATCTACAACAGTACCTGTTTAGCCAGCCCGGCGCTTTTGAACGCGCCTCCTGGTGGAGAGAGGTCATCGACCCGCCGAAATCTAAGCTGTGAGCGTACACACACTACCACTAGAATATAATTCATGTACATATGTATGTATAATTAATGATATACACGGACTCTAAAAACGTTTGAATTTCAACAGTTGCTTCTGATGAAATAGTTTTTTCGTGATGGAAATTCGTTATATATTTTTTGACCCCTATATTAAACATTGGCTATTTTGGATGATCGATCTTAAAAGCGTTTATTTTTTGAATTAACTATTGTTTTTTTTTTTGACAGATATAGTTTTTTTCGTATAAGTAGAAGCCACTGTTTTTCAAATTTCCTAAAGAAGGACCTTATAGATAAATAAATGATAATAATGTTGACCATATAGCAGGGATACTCGTATGTCAGATTTTAAACGTTTTTATTCTTTATGATAGAGTTGTTAATATTTACACTTTTTTGCGTGTTCATTGCTGCATTTTTTTAAATATAGTTTGGGCACTTTCCTTTTGTGAGAAACATTTTAGGAGAAAAATGTTTTAGTTTCGTCACTAATAATATGTATATAGGGTCCGGGTCCGGTCCTTCCAAAATAGGTGAAATAATTTTAACAGTGGCTTCTAATCATAAATCTGTATATTTTCTCCAAATAACCTACGCTTGCTCAATTCCCAAAAAAAAGTTCAAGACTTCCTATGGTTTCACGATACAGATGATCACTTAGTAAGAGAAACTCTTTTTTGCGAATGAGTTAATGGTTCCTTAGAGTAAGTCATTCAGATTATTAGAAGCCAAGGTTTAAAAAAGCTCGTATATCAGAAGGATACTATCTAACTAGTAGACTAATGTATTGTGTTCAACTTTTTTAATATTTTTACCTGGATAAAGGTATTACGCATTTTTATTCAAAGTATTCAGGGTGCATTTAACTACAAGTATGTAGTGTGAATAAAGTAGATAGATAATGTCATTTTAATGTTCTACTTCCTTTATAAAAACCACCACAAATATGTGTTTTTTATTAAATACATCTACAAAACTTTATATAAATAAGATAGGATTACATACGGGCACCCTTTTGGTTTACTCGAATAACTTCTAAAGGATCCGGAATATAAGTTTAATTAATTAAGTATAAACATATTAAAAAATATATATTGTTCATATACAAAACATTCCTAAAGTCACAGAGTAAGTAAAGAGCTAAAGCTCAAAGTTCAATAATCTACTATTTATTATTTTTGATTATTATGTTTTATTGATTATTATTTTTTGAAATGTTATTTTACAATTGTGCTGTTTTTTTGTAAGTAGCATAAGCTAGCAGTCGTGCCAAATCAATTATTTCAATTTGAAAGCTTCTTTCTATGTAGTTAATTTATGTAATGACGGGTGTTTAATTTTAACATTATATTTAAGTATATTTTTGTATAAGCACAAATGTATTAATCTACACGGGCTGTGCACTACATTTTATAAAATAGACACAAATATTTATTTATGTGTTATTTGCACTGGATTTACACATTTATGCATCTTTTGAGGCGAGATTATACTGTTATTATTTTCAAAAGTTCGATATTTTAGAAAATACGTTTTTTTAACGTCACGGAAAGCAGTGATGCGAAATACATATTATAATATGTGGCTAAAGAGATCTATTTGTTCCATGAGAATGCTACCGCACAGCATCACCCGTGGTCACCTGTAGGGCATTATCTGGAAAGGATGTGACACTTGTCATATTTTTTACTTGCTTGCCAAAAACGGCTTGCACCCATTCCTTGGCACAGACTAGGCATTTTTTCTAGGAATCATAGAGTCCTACTTTTGTGGGGACGGTTTTAAAATTTTATAATTAGATAAATGTATGTACTTTTTTTTATTTAATTATTTTAATGTGATCTTAAGGTATTAAAACAAAAATATAATAATATGTATTCATTTTAAAATGTGAGATTATATTTGAGATTTAAATATTTCATAAATAAGAGGTAGGTGACTTGCGCCAGTGCTTCGCACTGCTCTGCTCGATCACACTTTTCTCATGCGCACGAGTACATTTCAGTACGGTTACAGTATACTATTATACATTAGTTGTCATACAGTATGGACACTCCCTGGCTCCCCCCCCCCCCCTCTAATGGCGGGTAAGATATGGTGACGGCCGGTTGCTTATCGGAAGCCACGTATACATTTATTTACGCGTGTACAAATGTCATTTAACATAAATCTTTCTTGTCACAAGTACTACGACTTTACCAGCTGTAATAATCTAAGGTTCCGGGTCAGAATTAAGGAAAATTTGCCTGACAAAAATCTGTCCCGTTCACACTTGAACGATTTATAGGCTATCCTGCTGTAAGGGTAATAATTACTCTCACAGATGTATTCTGGAATTCCTTTGATGTTTCACTCGTGCTTATAAGCTCATACGTTATTGTACACATGTGCATGAGAAAGTACAATGGGGAAGAAAACGCAAAGCTATTTGCAGATGGCGCTACGGACGCTTGATTTAATTAGTTCCGAATTTTTTATTATCAAGGTGTTATAAATTAGTTATTTTTCCGTAAAATTGTTAAATGGAAAATATATGCGACTTGGACTGTTCCTCAATTAAAGGCGAAGTTGAAAAGTACATGATTGAAAACGTAACTTCTCCCACGTCTTCTTCATCCGAGAATATTTAGGAAATTAATGATTTCCATTATTATTGCAACCAATCGCCACACAACGCGGCATTTTTTTAATAATCTTACGTTTAGAACAGTCCAAGTCGCATATATTTTCCATTTAAACATTTTTTCTATACGTTCTGACAGTTAGTATGAGTCAAGCGATATCAGCGCCTCTATCGGCGAGTTGTCAGTTTTCTTCCCCATTACATTTGATGTCGTCTCAGCTGCAGTTGGAGTTGAGACGTAGCTGATAACATTTTAAATATTTTACCAAAAATTTGTGAGTGATATGCAGAATAGGCATAAAACACACTTTTAAAAAATATCTACGAGATTTTTTTTCTGAGTTAAACGTTTCAAAAGGCTGTTGCAATTTTAGGACTAGGAAAGGTGACTACTCAGCTCATCGATTTGTATGAAGAGTCCAACATTGCTTTTGCTCCAATTAAATTAGTTCCATAGAGAAAGTTGTTCAGTTTCATGAACAGAAAAGTTAAAATTTAAAATTACACACATTAAAATTTGGTCCGAGATTTCAATTTCAGCTTGTATAGGAGAAAACTTGTTTCAAAATTGGTAATTTATCGTAATTTAAAATACTAACGGAGAACAGACATAAATATATAAGGTGCTACTTTATTAGTGCCCGATATTTTATTCAGTGCTTCTACTCCTGATTCTGATGAACTTTCCCCAAGGAACCCATAATCAAATCGCAAAAAAAATTTTGGACTCTTCATACTAATTTGGCCGATCGGCTGATCGATTTGTATGAAGAGTCCAAAAATTTTTTTGCGATTCGTCTATCTATGGGGTCCTTGGGGAAAGTTGATCAGAATCAGGAGTAGAAGCACTGACTAAAATATCGGGCACTAATAAAGTAGCACCTTATATGTAGTTTAAAAAAATTGAGCCTTAGTATTTGCCTTTCTTACAGTCACAAAACACATAAAATTGGAGGTGAAAATGAAAATGTTGTCAGTAGTGGAAACTTCTGAAAGGTCAGGACATTCCGTCCGAAAGGTTCGATTTTATATAGGTGTAACATTCAAGGTGTGCAATATTTACGGAGGTGATTAAGCTTCTCAAACTGATTAGGAATCACTAAAAAAGTAGTCACCTTAAAAAAATAAAATTTTCGAATGATTTTCAGAATAGGTAGGTAACTTTTTTTCTATCGACTTTCGATAATAACCCCCAACGGCGCGGCTCCGACAAGGTCGCGCGACTGCGCAATGGCCCATGGCGCCACAGAGCAGACGCGTTCAGTATTCTAATGCCACAGAATAGTTAAACTGGTACAGAAAAAATACGTTAGTTAATTCAATTTAATTTTAATCATGAATTTGATAAATTATTCGTAATAAATAAATGCTCATGCATCTTCTCAACAAATATTGCACACCTTTAATGTTACATCCTGTATAATCTAGTACATATTTACTTATGTAATAATTAAAATTTTATCGTAACACTCCTAAGTGCCTTCCTTTTAAACTGTGTATAAATTATTATCAAATTAATATTTGTTTAATCAATACTTGTTCCCTTCATGTGTCGTCGTTTATTAATTGTTATTCTATACATTCTGGGAACACAGGATTCTATGAAAATAAATGGAATTTAAATTATTATATTTGTCTCATTTTATGCAATCGTTAGTGGAAAATCCTAAGTAGCTTATATTTTTACCATTTTATTTTTTTAACATGACATACCTACTTATGGTCTGTTCTTAAAAATATACTTTTTTTTTCGATCTGTAAGGTAATTCCATTTTTTTTAATTTGATGGAAAACGTTCCTGTACTTTTCGTCCAAAGCTCTTCTAAATGGATTCAACTGGGAATTCTAATAAGATCATAAATTAAACTTAACAAATTGTTTATAAAACATTTTATTACTTAATAAAGTATTTTTTGTTAATTAAGCACATTTAAATTGAAGTGTGTAAGTGTTAGAATTGTATGTGCTTCACATTTTTGTTAAGTGCATCTTTCTGTACATATAGGTATTTTATTTTAAATAATTATATATTTTAAATAATAATATTTTCACTCACGTTTTCTGATAATAATAAATGCAATCATATTTAAATTTAACACTGTAAACTTAATAGCTGTCTCTCAATATAAAAACTTTCGAAAAATTACAGTAATAAAATCACCACAGCTATTATCGAAGCTCTGTAGTTTTTATAGCATTAAATTATTTCAGCACTAGAGACCATCCATAAATTACGTCACACGTCAAGGGGGAGGGAGGGGAAGAATAAATGTTGTGACGTCACATAATAGATAAATATTGGAATTTCTGTTTTCATTTATTCAATTCTGGACAAAAAATTGCAAAATGTGACGTCATACCAGGGAGGGGGTGGTCCCACAAATGTTACCATCTGTGTCAAGGACGGGGGGATCAAAAGTAACGAAATTCGTGTGACGTTTATGGGTGGCTCCCTATCTCTCACAACAAAAATTTAAATACATATGTAAATTTTATTTTAGTCAACAATAAAATTTGATTTACGACTAAACTACAGCTACAACCATCGGTAAGTACCAACCTTGTATCGCAGTCTTCCAAATATGGTTGAACGACCTGACTGACCAATAGAAGGCACTCTTTACTTATAAATATACAAAATCAATTTAGCACCCTGTATAACGAGGCATTATGAAAATAATTTGGAGCTATCAAGTTAGTTAATAAACAGAGCATTTCAGTATGGGCTCCAAAGTAAGTATAATAGGTATAGTTGATTCCAATAAAAAAAGCAAAATTTAAACAAACTTAGTACCTAGGCAACTGACGTTAACATGTGTCAGTTCCATAGTAAGTTTTTTACCTTTTGCTTTTTCTTGATTGGAACAAGGTATAGATAAGGTATATATAATAATGACTGACGGAGGCCAAAGCGGTTAGGTTCAATTTACCAAAAATTTAAGTTCCCAAAATGGCAAATCCGGACTTGGCCCCCGTGTGTGGAGTATGGCTTAACTTTCCCGATGTAGTGGAAGAGACCCGTACCCCTGCAGTGGGGACGATATGGATTATTAATGAAAAGAATCGCAACTTATAAAGGATGCTAATGAATTACGCATCACCCTGCATAAACCCTGAACTTTGTCCCTCAATCAGTATCATTCAACCAGTCATACGAAACACCATCAGCAAAAGAGCCGCCCGAAATTTTAAGATAGATAGGATTCTTCTAGGGGTCCTAAGAAAAAAGTGCTTGCCGGGTTCAGGGACCCTATTTTAAAAATTTTTGGCTGGCAAGCGGCAAAAGGACCAGCCTCTCCCCGCCTTAGTTAGCCTTCGTGTGTTGTGCAATCTGAAACGCTGGTTCTTCTTTGTAAAGTTAGGCCAGACAAACACATCGCCGGGCGGACTTTTCGTTGATGATTATACAACTTGACGAAAAAGAGAAATTCAAAACAACCGACTTCAATCGCAACAACTCCAATTTTGCTATGTTGTTGTTGATTTTCTCAAAAACCGCTGCATCGATTTCGATAAAATGGGGACCACCTGTGAAGTATACCCTTTTAAACAAAAAAAGATTTTTCCAAATCGGTTCAGGCGTCTTCGAGTAATTGGTGAACATACATAAAAAAATTCCGACGAATTGAGAACCTCCTCCTTTTTTGAAGTCGGTTAAAAAACAGGACTTTAATGGGACTGCTAGCAACTTTCACAATTTTCAAGTTAATATAAAATTAATTAAAAATCAAAGCGTTAGTATTTGAAAAAAAAAAAAAAACTAGTTCGGAATTAAGATTTTGGCGAACAAAATAAATCGATCATTGTATTTTCAATTCCATTTCCCGTTAATTACTTTAAAAAAATATTATAAATGATTTTCTCTTTTTCGTCAAACTTTTCAAATTGCTTTAATAAGAGCTACATTTCCAGACAACCTTGTGTTTTTACATATCTAAAACTAAGAATACAACTACATTATAATTATAGTTCATTCGAACAAAAAAAAGCAAACGGTAAACAAAGATAGTGTGCATCTGACGTTGACAGTTCCATAGTAAGTTTGTTTACCTTTTGCTTTTTTTTATTGGAATGAACTATATTAGTTAGTGAACTTTATTAGTCATTTTAAAATCTACGCGATTTGTGAGCTACCTGCCACACTGTGTCGGTGGATTGATATGGCGTTCTAAAACTGTTTCAAAAGAACTGAACACAAGAAGAAATAAGTACATTTCGAGAAAAATAAATTATTATTATTGAATAGTAACTAATTTTTGCGTTAGGTCTATCGTATGAATCTCAAAGTAAATGTCCATTTATTTCTAAAGATGAAACAAAAATGTTAAGAGATTGTTAACTTCTTTATACTAAATTGGTTTGTTTATTAATATATATTTTTTATAATTACAGCAGTTTTAGCAAAGTTATATTTCATGAGGAGAAGTCCATGTTAACATACTGCTACAACCTGTAAAGGCCTACCACTCACTCAACTGAGATGAACCCCTTAGGACTAAGAATCCGGTGACTTTTATCATCAAATGTCGAAAAATTACATATTGTTATACCTATATTTTCATACTATAATAGTTACGAGATTTTCATAAATTAAAAATTAAATATCTAACAGAAATGCATAAAAATCTGCAATTTCAAGTAACGAGATATTTAGCAGTAATTTACACTATGGGAGAGTAGGTGTAGCGCGCCCCACACTGCGCAGTTACGTCTTCGTTGAGCGGTAAACTTATACCAGTTTATGCAATGATGAAATCTCAGACTAGTCTTTGATGACATGACACTATCTTTGAGACAAACAAAATAAACAATTACGAGTATTTCAAGTCAAAATCAAAGCTTAGTCAAATATTTTTAATTTCTATTCTTAACAAGATAAAGTTCAAAACGACAAAACTACACTGAATTGTCAGTCATTGAATGTTGAACGACATTAAACAAAACTGTTTCTTTCTCTTTCTCACAACCCCATAAATCGCGATAGAGTGAGACGCACTGGTTTTAGACAAAAGCAGCGCCAATTGTGGCAGTGTAGGCAAAGCTGTACTGGTTGAATCAATAATGCATTCAGTACTTCTCTTTCTTACATGCTTGTTTGCTCTTGGAGTAAAAGAGACATACATAAATAAAGTTATTTATTAATAATTGAGCTGTCGTTCTTGCCGTAGCTTCTGTGGTGCCCGTGCCAAGTAAATCTATAAAATTACTCTACTTGAAATAAATATCAATTCGTAAAACAGAAAATTTTACTGTTTTTATAAGAAATTTTCTTTAACACAACATTTCTGAAAAAAACACAATTGACGTGTCCATTATACGTAACTTTACAAAATTATTTATTGCGTTGTCATCTTTTTGTCAATGTTTTCCAATTTTAAAATACTTAATAATATCTTTTTCTTGAAAATTTTCTTACTAAAAATCACTTACGAGATTTTTTTTGTCATCAAATCTTAACTGTTATCGCTGTCTGTAACAGTCGAATTGGTCATCCTTATAACGGGATTCTGTGTAGAATCACTCGAGTCACACTCGACCATCAATATTTCATCTGGACTCTCATTTCTGTCCGAGTTACTCTCAGTATAAGTCCCCGTTGGCGACTTGTCTTCTATAACAGCTTTCAAATACGACTCCCTATCCATCATAGTTGCATCTCTTGCTAACGCCAGAACGTCTAGAGACATCATGCTTTTAGATTTCTCTGATTTAGTTATCGCTGGGTTGCTATTAGGGTACAGTACCTCACGACTGAGAGACTTCATTCTGTTCAAATTAGTGTCGTTTTTCCACGTGTCGCTGGGCGGTTGGATGTCTTTACTCCCACTGTTAGTACTCGTAGAGGGAGCGCTACTGTTTCTGGGTGAAACGGCTGTGAACTTCGATCTCTTTTGTTGATTATTCTCCTTCATCATCAACAGCTGATCCAGTTTGTTTATGGTCTCGTTCAACTCCAAAGCCCAAGCTTCGTCTGTTTCAACATCTTTCCTGTCAATAGGTTTCAATGCTAGCTCTCTTACGCGCATTCTGAGTTCTTGCAGACTAGAATCTTCATCAGTCTCTTTGCTGTCGGCGTTTTCGTCGTGTATAGGGTCTCTTTCGGCCCCTACGCCGGGTTCCCGGGGACCTACGGGAATATCGTTCCGTCCTGGAGGATACTCACCGCGTCTCCTGTGTATTTCCTCGGAAATTTCTTCTAGAGCCTTTAAGGATTTGGCGTATCGCCCCTTAGCGTCCGCGATGAGTTTCTGGAGCTTTTCTATCTTCTCGTTCTGAGTTTGGAGTTGTTCGTCGCAGAGTTTCTTCTCTTCGAAGTAGAGGCGGGATTTTACAATACTGCGTTTCAGGTTTTCTTCTAGTTGGGTCACCTGGAAATATAAAATTCTTTAATTAATTATTGACCTGTGCGTCAAGATAGTAGGTAGGTTATCTAGTTAGTTAATAGGGGTAGCAGCCGCGAATATCTGCTTTGAATCAGAATCAAGACGAACTAAGCTAGACCTCCTCATATTCTCAAAACCTAAAAAAAAACTAGAGCTGAAAGTTGTACTCGTAGTATGACGGAAATACATTGTTAGCTAACCTTTCTCTCAGCCGCGATGTAGGCTGCTGCCTTCTTCTGGTGCTCGCGTCCACTCTCCGCCTTCCGCTTCTCGGCGTCCATAACCTGAAAGCAAAGTAAGTTATATTTGACGATTGTTTATGCAGGGGGGAATATATTTTTAAAGACACGGCTATGGGTAAACCCTGCAAACAGTTTCATACATAAAACAGTAACCCGGCCTGAACCAAACACCAATTTACATATGTCCAACTTCATTAAATTCGGTCGTAGCTAAGTGCGGCTTGCGTGGTCGCGTCGATCACGTAGGTTAACTGACTACAGAGATACGGTCTTATCCAGATTATTCTGGATGGGTTTGACTGTTAGTAATTTCCGTGATTCGCTCCATCATTTTTCGCACCTGAGTGGAAACTTCCTCCTGCACTGCAGTGGGGACAATATGGGTTGTTAACTAACTACATTAAAGACGAACTCCCATACAAAATTTCGGCCTCCCCATTGAAGATGAATTTTCAGAAATCCTTGCTTCGTTACTGCTTACCTACGTCATCATACGTTTACTCTTGTGCAAAACATGCTTCTAGTCCAGACCTACAGGTTTAGCTGTGCGCTCTGTCAGTCAGTATTGAGTTTTGAGAATTTTATTAAAATGGTTGAGTCAAAATGCGATGGAGAGTTCACCTTGATGATGGCATGGTTGAGCACCTCCTGCCAGTTGTTGTCAAATTGCCACTCGTCCTGTTTGCTCACGAACCGCTGCTCAGCAAGGGTCACTGTTTCTTTCGCTGCTGCGTGGAGCTCTGTAAGAAAAAAAATATTTTATATTTATTTAAATTGCCAATAAGTTGTCGATTTCCGAGCTTATTCTATCGATTACATTAGAATTCATAAATTATTCGACCAGTTATCTGTAACGCGCAAAGCACTATTTTTAGTAGTTTTAACCACCTCCGTAGTCTAGTAGCTAGATAGTCTGCTTGTTTCATATCAGGAGGCCGCAGGTTGGATTCTCGTCGGGTTCCAACTTTGCAGGACACGGTTTGGTTGGTGATGCCCAATCACCTATCAGATTTTCTGAGCCCACTTGGCTACCGATCACCATCTTATCTAACTAAGTCTTGCCGCCAAACATCAATGTTAATAGCATTGATTTTTTCCGGAATGGAGATACGATAGCCAGTTCCCCATTGTTCCGTGCGCTTCCATCTTCGGTATCTTCATAGCTTAGCACCAGGAGAGATGATGAGGCTTAACAATTGCGGATTAAAAGAGGACCTGGGCAGACCTGCGTTTTTCAGGCGATACAGTGTTTGTGGAGAAGATATATCAATCTCTTATGTGTTCACAGGGCGCTTTTATTCTCATGCGGATTTGTGCCCGCGCGCAGCCTATCGTTTCATATGTTTTTAGGGGTCTTTTATTGTCATGCGTGGCACACGCACGCGGAACGCTATGGAAACGCAGCACGCGTGCGGGCCTGGCCCGCGTGCGGCCAAAAATCCGCATGACGATAAAAGCGCCCATACAATCTGTTACTCTGACTGAATCATCTATTATTGATGGAAACGCCAATGATGATGAACAAGTCCGTGCGTGTGTAGGTGAAGGGACACAATGCGCATGATATCAAGTGCGTTATTTCTTTAAGGATTGTTTTATGCGAATATTTATTAGAGAATGCTCATCACCAACCACGGCATTATAAAGACCAGTATTAAAATGTCGTAGAATTTGAAATTATTTCGTAATCATTAAATCTACGAAACAAGACTCATCAACACATGTTTTAGTGGGCGTTTCGCATTAAAAAGCGGAAAAGATAAAAAAACTGAAGCGATAACAGGGTGATAATGTTACTTTCAAAAGGCAGATTTCATTGTCTTTTGGAATTTAATGCCTATATCACTGTAATCATTGCACCATTGTACAATGTTATGTGTTCAATATAAAGCCGACGCCAGATGTGTGCACATCATGCAAATCTTTGCGCAACACTCAAATACATACAAATAAGATATGTTGCACAAATACCCGTACCATGCTCGTACGACACCGTAGCTTACACTTCGGTAATTCGTAGGTATTTGCGTATTTCCGCACATATTTGACAGTATTTGCGTATTTCCGCACATGTTTGATACCGACTTACGAACTGAGCTGTGCAAATGTATGTGCTCAACAAACAATGTCACTATTGTTGCTGATGTGATCTCAAATACATATTGAAACAGTATTTGTATTATATACTTACTTGAAGCTATTTAAGTTTAAATAATTAGTAGTAAAGCGCTCGTAATTTTGTCGACGACGCATGACTTCGTATATAAACAAACAGCCCTTCGAATTCGTTGCAAATTCTAATTTCCAATCTACTTTATCGATATATTTTTTAACTTTTTTTGGTGCTCCTTAACGGCATTTAAGGAACGTATGTTCTCATTTTCAAATTTCTATCTTGACCTGCGTTACTGAGACATCAAAGTTCTACAGATCAAAGTGAACAACTATGCCCTAGCTCCAGTTAACGGTTCCTGCCACTTATTTTGTTTTTGTTACACCCGTATTACCGTGTTACCTACATAGTTGTATTTTACGACCATAAATTACAACCAGCTAGTAAATGTCGAAAAAAGCGAAAATTTTCCTCGGACCCAAGGGAAATTTGGAACAAGACCTCCGAAAAGTATTTCTATGAAACGTAATTTACACTTAAAATTGAGTTTTGTCGAGTCTAAATATACATTTTGTGGTTACGTAGGCGCTCTGGCAAGGCTCTATCAAATTATAATAAGGATTCTCAAAGAAATCAGTCTATAAGTATACATATTAAGACCTTGACTGTTTGACATTTCTCTCGTAATACATAATTAATATTCTTGGCGTTTTTAAGCGATCGAATAAGTTACGACGAATTCTATAAAATAAACTAAATTCCTAATTCAAGAGAAATGGCAATAAGCATGCCAAGTAGAATGCGGAAGTGATAATTATCCAATCAGGGAAAAGTTTATTCCAGCAGCCACCTGCATTGGCTGGAAGACGTATAGTAACTATACTATTGGATAGATATACTATTGGATAGTCCACCTAGTGGATAGCCACTAGGGTATCCACTAGGTGGACTGATCATCTTGTCAGGTTTGCAAGAAGCATGGAAGTGGCTTAGAAAAATGCTACTTAGTCAGGTTAAAAAAAATCAAAAACTGAATTTCTACATACAGATCTAATTAGTTTTCGGTAACCAATTTATTTTAAGTAGTTCGACCCCGCTGAATCAGAAAACGGTTACTCCTACCCCCAAGAAAACAGTTTCACTATCTGTAACAGTTTTTCTGTAAAACTGAAAAAAATCGCGCCTTTTCTGTAGTTGAAATACACTTGTTTACCTTTCTTACTAATAACGATTTCTTTTAAACCCATTCAAGACAACTTTTTCTCAAATCTTGAGCAGTCCTGATTATGCTAAGTGGAAGTTGCCTACTAGCAAAGTCTATGTTCAATAGTGGACATCTTCCAAACGATATGATGGTGACGATGAGATCACTTAAAACAAATTTTAGTTCCAAACCCCCAAGATAACGTGAACAACAAATACTATAATAATAATAATAATATCCGGGACAAATCACACACGGTCGTCTAGCCCCAAACTAGGATTCCCTGTATCTTGGGAACCAGAGACTGATATACATACACATATTACACATATACTTTTAAATACATACATATATAGATATAATACACCCAGACTCAGAGCAAACAATTCTGCTCATCACAGAAAAGTTTGCCCTGTGTGGGGATCGAACCCACGACTCTCGGATCAGAGGTCAGGATCGCTAACCACTTAGCCACCGAGTCAGTCATACTATGATAAGACTGTTTGTTTAGTACATTGTATGCATACACCAATGATATACACGTGGATGGTAGCACTGAAAGGAATTTATGCGTAAATTAGCACTATTTGATGGCAGTTAATATTTTTGAAACAAAAGTAAAATTATATCATAGGTTTTCTGTATGTACGTTTCACTTATAACAATCAAGACGGATTTATATAGGGTGACTTTAAAATTAGTTCTTGATACGAGGCGATGAATGTGCTCATTATAACAAACAACTTTCCCTAAGGAACCCGTAGTCAGATCGCAAAAAAAGTGTTGGTCTCTCCATACTATTGTAAATTGGCCAGTCAGTTGATCGATTTGTATGGAGAGACCAAAATTTTTTTGCGATTTCACTATGGGTTCCTTAGGGAAAGTTGTTTGTTATCATGAGCACATGCATAGCCTTTCGTATCAAGAACTAATTTAAAGTCACCCTGTATAAAGTTCCTCAGTATCTTTCATTTTTATTAAATCCGATATATCGTACTTACGAATACGGAAAACATAAGAGTAACATTCCATACAAAACACGATAACAATATAACATAAGCCAGTACAGACAGACCCATCATCTCTGTTTACCGTATGTGTTACGCAGTAATATTTAGTTTCCCTTAGGGAACTTCTGTTAATTAGTAACTGCGTGGTTGTATTGATTGTTTGTAAGACTTCCTTTGTATGAAGAATTAATTAACACTGTAATAGAAGTCAAAGTAAAAGTTGGAAAGGCGAAGTTAAAATAGAGGTGTAGTATACCTTCCAATAGAAATGAGAGAAGTAATTAAATGGTTTGTCATTATAAAATTTCAATTTCGATGATTTTCAGTACGAAAGTTAGCATAGCAATCCTTTTTTGAGAAGAATCTCTTTGATAATTTCTTTCTTGGAGTCGACCTTGACCGTGGTCTGACAAGCCAGGCATACCGCAGCGATAGTGCGGTACCCCACAGGATGGCAGCAATTTATCGCTGCGCGCGCAGATAACAACTGTCTGCGTTTCCACAAGCTGTACTATCAAACTGATTGCCTAACCAATTTTAGTCTTTATCACCAAGTGATAAGTACGAAAAACAGCTAGGAGGTTTGCCGACATTACATTTAACTGACTTGCTTGGTAAATGTTTATGTAATTTAAATACGTAAGTACTTTATTTTTATCGGGTTTAATGTTCTGTGCTACGCCCCCTTTGGTTATGTTTGTAATTTAAGAATTTCGCATTGAATTTCTATTTTTAGATAATTTTACTGAAGATTCCAGATTGAAATAAATACTTCATGAAAGTGTTTTTGATGTTTTAAAGATAAAGATGTATTTGTAACTCAAATACAGTCAATTTGCCACAAGAAGACTGGTGATTTGGATTCAACCAACGCATGAGTTGGTCCGTAGCGAATAAAAACTGGTTCGTTCCAGTTGGTCGGAATGGAATACAGGGGATAATCAGAGATTCTCCGGTTGGATTTTAAAATATAAAGAAAAGCTGCTATTTTTAAGTGCATCTTGTGTAAATGGACAAGCAGGTGACGGCGCACCTGCGGAAAAGTGGTTGGTTACCCCTCCTACGTATAACTGTAACCCCCAGATGTCTTGTCAATTCTAGAGCAGCGGTTCCCAAATGGTGGTCCGCGGAACCCTAGGGTTCCGTGTGAGGGTCGCAGGGGTTCCGAGAGCTAGGCCTTATTGTCAGTTCAGTATAATTCGGTACCGATCTGTGCAACACACAGTGCATTCCTACTCTTTCGCGCATACGGTACAAACATAGCGCGCACAATAATTTCAATCATTGAATAAGTTTTGGATGGGACTTAAAGATGAATATTCCCTTTGGCGAGGTAGGGTTCCGCCGAAAATTTGTAGGTTAGTTAGGGTTCCACAGCTAAAAAATATTGGGAACCGCTGTTCTAGGGGGCTGCCACTTGTGACAGTAATTACGGTGACTGGACCTGTCTGGACCCAGCGGAACACAGCACGCTGCTTAGCGACGTGTATAGAGCGAGTAGTGGTAATACACAGTCGGGCCTGCATCTAAGGTCCTATCACTAGTTAACCTTGCGCTTGGTGCAGAAATATCTTTTGATTTGTAAATTAATATACAACGTTCTCTGGGATGATTTTTTCTACCTTAAAGCTTGACACAGTTTCTTGGATGCAAAACTTTGTTCCACTCGGATATGTTTCCAGCTTGTAGACTTCAATGCTCCCAAATCAGTCGTAGGAAGCGGCTGTGAATAGGCCACACACTTTGTCGTCCTACAAGTGTTGCATATTACTATCATCGTCACCATCTATGCGAATCTTTGATACTTTCCAAACTTAATTACGGTGATATTGTTATTGGCCCATGTTTACTTCAAAGAACAAGAGTCATTCAGAGAGTGCAAAATGCCTGTATAAGATTTTGTAGAAAAATACCACGATGGAGTCATATTTCTCCCTACATTAATAAAGCTGGACTCTTAAATATGAATTCTAGACGTAATCTACATTTTGCTTGTCTATTACATGGTATTGTTAAATTCAAACACCCAAAATACCTGTACAACAAGCTAGTATGGTCTGAGTTTCACAAAAGTTATAATTCCAAAAGAACTGATAGCTTTATACTGGAAACACCATTCCACAAAACGAGAGCCTTTGAGGGAAGCTTCCGCTATCAGGCCACCAAATGCTGGAACAATTTGCCACCACCACTGCGAAAGCCACTCGCTAAAGCAACTGTTAAACGGCATTACAAGGAATGGCTTTTGCATGAACAAGAACTGGCCTGATAGCGGAACTGTAAATGAGTGATCTCTGAACTGACAATGAGTAAGAAGATTTCACTATTATTTATTTTATTTACATTATTTACTCTATTGTTTAACCTTTCTTCATTTTGTTAATAGGTGTTTTAATACTTCAGTATTTTATGTACTTACTATTAGTAAAGATTCTACTAGTGTTTTATAGCTAAAGTCAAAATATGTTTACTCGAATTAGGTAGTATTGTACACTTTGCACAGGTTTAGAAGTTTAGATTTAAGTTACGTTTTATAAGGAAATTACTTGTTTGCTGCTGAATTCGCATTCGCTGGGTTCGGCAGAAAACCAGCGCCAATCTCTTAGAGTGAGGCATTACGCTGAGTCGCACCCAATTTATTTCCGCAGTGCATTTTACTTTATTATGTTGTCATTCTGCTCTGTACTGTAATGTTTTCTTTTTTTATGTACTGTGGTGAAAATAAATGTATCTTCTTTCTTTCTTTCCACTGCTGGACAAAGGCCTCCCCCAAGCATTTCCAGCCCGACCGGTCTTGCGCTGTCCGCGCATATAACTATACTATAGTATACTATTAAATAAACATGTTATACACTATAACTCACCACTAGCCCTCTGGAACTGCACAGCAGCCTTCTGGCACTCGGCGCGCGCAGTGGCCGACGCTGCTAATGCGTCGTAATACGGGCGAGATTTGTCCACGCAGGCCCCGAGTCGCTTAGTCAGACCCTGAAGCCGTCGCGACGTCTCGTTCAGGAGCAGGTGGAAGGTTTTCATGGACTCCTGAGACGAGAGATAAAATAAATAATTAATCGAGGTAAAAATCCTCGTTTCCATGGATATATATGTTACATATTTGTGTTGTGTTATGGATTTACTAAACAACCAATTTAACAAAAATTAGGATGAAAAAATGTATCCTAATCTATAAACTGGGGATCAAGGCGTATCTAGCGACACCTCACAGTCCAAAATATTGCGACTCTACACGGAGTACCAATGAAACAGATCTACATAGATAAAACATTACCTTTCGTTTGGTAAGTCGAGTAGAAAGAAACTGTATTTTCTTCTTTTATTCACTTGGGGATCGTCAGAGCAAGTCCAACTCACCCTCGGTTGGTATTTATTATTTGTTGTTTTTAGAGTGTGCACTAAATTCACACCAAGGAAACGTAATGCCTTTTTTCCGTAATTTGTTAGCCCTTGGCATTATCTCACCTGATGGTAAGTGATGATGTTACCGAGGATGGGAGCGGGCTTACCAAGATTCCCAAGCGCATTGAGGAACTGGTTATCTTATTTTCATGCCGAAACACATTTTTAACCATGTTACATGTTAATAGTGATTTTCATGACAATTTATATGTATCACCCATAGGGATTTCAATAATATAAGATAAGGTAACCATACGTATTTCTCTGCGGAACATATTATCTAGGGCTTACCTATGGACATACAACAGTTAATTTAATTATCACAGATCAATCCAAATAGGCTGTCAATTGACCTCATAAAGTGCAGTTGGCCTCGTGATATCACTTAGATTCACTATAAACCTTGCTGAGTGTAACTTTTCAACCGACTTCAAAAAAAGGAGGAGGTTCTCAATTCGTCGGAATCTTTTTTTTTTTTTTTTTTATGTATGTTCACCGATTACTCGAAGACGCCTGAACCGATTTCGAAAATTCTTTTTTTGTTTGAAAGGGTATACTTCACAGGTGGTCCCATATAAATTTTATCGAAATCGATTCAGCGGTTTTTGAGAAAATCAACAAAAACATAGCAAAATTGGAGTTGTTGCGATTGAAGTAGGTTGTTTTTAACGTATTCAGCGTGGTCAATTATTATAGTAAAAGTTTACTTGACATATAGGTAACATTGTCAGAGCTACGTACCTACCATCAAAGATGGTACAGATGTATAGATAATAATAATAATAATAATCTTTATTACACATAAAAAGAAAGTTTTACAGACAGTTTTATCCATTCAACAGTTTCTTATATGATTAGTGATTACACAGCATTTTAAGACTCTAGTCTCTGTGCTAGGCAGAGCCTGTATTACAGAGACTAGTCCCTTCCAAAAGTGAACATAGTAGTACATATTAAGTGTGAGACTTGTTTGGACTATTATATGAAAAGAATAAAAATAAAGAATAGTAATAACAAATGTATTAGGGTGTGTAGATATACATACTAATAATACATACAAAATTAAAAAAAGGAGAACCTCATACGTGAAACTACTAAATACAAAACCGGCCAAGTGTGAGTTGACTTTGCGTTAAAAATCTCGAATTGGTAAGAAAATGTGATTCTTTTATACGGCCTTTGAGTTTTCTTTTCATTAAAGATTTTAATTTATTTTATTTTATAATAATAATAATAACAGGGACAAATCACACACGGTCATCTGGCCCCAAAATAGGATTTCCTGTATCTTGGGAACCAGAGACTGATATACATACACATATACATTTAAATACATACATATAATACACCCAGACTCAGAGCAAACAATTCTGCTCATCACAGAAAAGTTTGCCCTGTGCGGGGATCGAACCCACGACTCTCGGATCAGCGGTCAGGATCGCTAACCACTTAGCCACCGAGTCAGTCAAAAGTATTTTCCTTACACTTTAATACCAACCGAAAGAGATGTAAATGAATAAGTTTTTATAAAGATTTATGTGTACAATACAGGGTGTTAAAAAAAGTGCGTTTGAAATTTTAAGGGGTTACTCAGAATCAAGTACAGAACCCAGGAAAAATATTGAAAAAATCCGCTCTTCAATTATTTTTTTCAGATTCTCATACTAAATCTAAATAGTGAATCGAGAATTGGAGAGAAAAACTGCAAAAAAAAAAATTGAAGAGCGAATTTTTTCAATATTTTTCCTGGATTCTATACTTGATTCCGAGTAACCCCTTAAAATTTCAAACGAACTTTTTTAACAACCTGTATAGTCTTGAATGCATTATTTATATTTTTTTAGAACTGATAATATTTGTTTACCGGCTGAGCACGAATTGAGACCGGCCTTATTGACATGTAGTTGATGTAGTGCAGTGTTTTTCAACCTGTGGGTCGCGGCCCCCTGGGGGGTCGCGAAGCCTTTCTCAGGGGGTCGCGGGTAAAAAAGTAAGTGTTTATAGGTCCTAAATTGCTATGAAAAAATAAGATTTCAGTGAGAAGGCTGGGCCTGTTTATTTTTATCAATTTATTAAAACGTGGTTCTATTTTGGAGATGTTAATAAGTAAATCATTTTCTAATTGAAGAAAATTATAAACTAGTCTTTCAAATCACTAACCTTTATATAAGGTGCTACTTTATTAGTGCCCGATATTTTAGTCAGTGCTTCCACTCCTGATTCTGATCAACTTTCCCCAAGGAACCCATAGTCAAATCGTAAAAAAATTTTTGGACTCTTCATACAAATCGATCAGCCGAGCGGCCAAATTAGTATGAAGAGTCCAAAATTTTTTTTGGGATTTGACTATGGGTTCCTTGGGGAAAGTTGATCAGAATCAGGAGTGGAAGCACTGACTAAAATATCGGGCACTAATAAAGTAGCACCTTATATAAAAAGGTTACTTTTCAATAAAAAAAAAACTTAACAGTGGCTTCTATTCATGAAACTGAGCAACTTTCTCCAAGTAACCAATGATCAATTCGCAAAAGTTTTGAAGCTTTCATACTAATTTGATCACATGATCGGCCTATTTTGTATGGACATGGCCCTTTTTTTTGCAAATTGACTATTGGTTATTTAGGGAAAGTTATACAGTTTCATTAGTAGAAGCCACTGTAAAGTTTTGGTTGGGGGTCCAAAAATAACCCTGTATGTTTATGGCCCTAGGGGGGTCGCAAGAATTTTTTCTCTTGTAAAGGGGTCGGGTATTAAAAAAGGTTGAAAAACACTGATGTAGTGAATGACGTGCGGACGCGGACCTGTCCTACATGCTCAGATACCTATCTCTCTCTCTCTCTTATCGTGTGGCACAATTTAACTGTCCTAACCGCAAGGTATAGGCGGCGGTTGCTATAAATAGTATTTATGTTTTTTTTTTACCATTTTAGTTGGAGCACGAAGTTGCATTTAATGATGATAATCCTTTTGACTTTGTATTGTTTTGCATGTTGGATGATAACTTGTTTTGAGATTCGGTTGTTTTGTGGTTCAGTGCGTGGTCGAGTCGATAGCGCAGGTTAACTAATCACACAGACGGTCGTAACCTGGAGTGGACGATATAAATAGGCTATTCACGTAACTTGTATAAGATATAATTGACCACGCTGAATACGTTAAAACAACCGACTTCAATCGCAACAACTCCAGTTTTGCTATGTTTTTGTTGATTTTCTCAGAAACCGCTGAATCGATTTCGATAAAATTTATATGGGACCACCTGTGAAGTATACGCTTTTAAACAAAAAAAGAATTTTCCAAATCGGTTCAGGCGTCTTCGAGTAATCGGTGAACATACATAAAAAAAAGAAATAAAAAAAAAGATTCCGACGAATTGAGAACTTCCTCCTTTTTTTTGAAGTCGGTTAAAAAGGTGTAAATTGTACTTAATAGTTTGTAATTAATGTTTTTGCATTAGCTAGATGTATTTAATTAAAACCAATTTGTTTTATTTTAGTGTTTTTAGTTTTATTCGTATTAATTTATTACCATACTCGTAGGTGTGGCAATGTATGGGTTGTATGGCAATTTCTCGCTTAAACAGAAATATGGAAAAACACTCGTCTTAAAGTTTGAGAACCAGGTTAATCCTAACCAAGATTATTATTATTATTAGATTATTCGGAAGAATAATCTTAAAATATTTTCACTCTAAACCAGTCGCGAATATAAACACGTATTGATTAGATACGTAACGACTGGATACAGAAGCTATTTCTAAAAATATTTCTTTTCAAATCAAAACTTCATGTACCTACCTATCTCGGGAATCGAACCAAAGGCCAAGGCATTGTAAGCTAATTAATTATCCTGGCCAGGATCTAAACCTGTAACCACTGCGTTCCAGTTCCATGCACTTAGCCAAGAGCACACTAACAGGATTTCGTTCATCTTGTTATGTAAGAAGCATCAGTAACGGATTAAGGGCAGTAAAAGGTATTTTTTAAAGGAATATGTATGAAAAAAAAAACAGACAATAAAGTCTACATACGTAAGATTCCAGTTCTATATTTTGAGCTAAGTTGATATGTTTATCTCACACAATTAAATGTATTATATTATAAGTCTAATAGTCTATAACTATAAAAAATCGAGTATTATACCTATTATCCAGACCGCCTCTCCTACCTACAGATACTTTCCATTTTTTGTTCTTATTCTACGATATGCATGAAAAATTAAAGTATGATTTGTCTTTTCAGTTACCTGACTGCGTCCCTGTCATACATAATATCTTCTAACAAGACATTATTGTTTTAAACAATAATGCAGACTAGAATAGAAACGCAGTGGTTTTACATTACGTGTATAAAGATAATGAAATGTTAGTAATCAGACGTTTTTCTATGAACAAAAACACGAGTACGCAATACTACACAATAAATAACAATGGGCTAGGCTGAATTAACACTAAACCAATTATTGGAGTAACAAATAGAATTTCTTTTTTCAATTTACATACTATGATATGATTATATGGCTGTGTTTCCGAAAAAAGTTTGGAATGTGTTTGCCCAGTTAAGTTTTTAAAAAGAGTTACTCCATGTTCCAGAAATGGACTTACAATACTTTTCTTGGTTTCTCATTCTTCTCTTACTAGGCGAATGCACAATATTTCCGCCAAATAAGAAATAACAATATCCTAAACGTGATTGCAAAAGCCAACTCATTTTCCTCGAGCCAGTTCCTGATTGAAAACGCTTGAATCGGGCATTCACATCAAAAATTTAATCTTGGAAAGCCGATAAGTGTTTTATATCCGTGAGGAAGAAACGTGAACAGTGAACTGCAAATGAAAATAGACGTGCGACCTTGCCTCGCTATTTATTTTACGTGTTTTCTATTGGAGCTGAGGACTGGAAATAAATATTTAGAAACTGGATATAAAAGTGAATTTGCCTCCTTCAAATGTAAAATTTAAACAGATTTTACTAACTTTTTATATTTTATTATGAAGAAATACGAGACGAACTGTACATTATGTAACCTGTGGTAAATGGTAATTTAAGTAATCTCCGTTTCTGGAAAAAGCCCATTTAGCGAAAGGGATCTTATAAAAGGGACATTCTGCGAAGGAGACATCTCTATCTATTGGGATGTTCGTAATAGTTCGTATAAAGTGAACAAGGACAATATTATATTATTCCTGTTCATATACTACTATTTGACCTGTTTTCAGGTGCTACCGTGGGCATTATGAAGCCCTTCCCTTGTTTAATCTGTGCGGCTGTAGATATTCTGTCTGTCTAGAGTCTAGACGGACAGCAGTAATCTTTGAACATAAGCCTGTGAAGCGGCGGATTTTGCTAGGATAGTATTTCGCTTTAGAAAAGAGGCTCGTACCTACTCAGGTTTATTTCCAGGTTTTTAGAATATGATAAGAGTTACGTTACGTATGCACTATGTTCGTTAATAAGCCCAATGGGAAATGAGACAATGCGTGTTCTAGAGAGCGTAACACATACATATTTGACTGACTCGATGGCCAAGTGGTTAGAGGTCAGGACCTCTGATCCTAGAGTCATGGGTTCGATCCCCATTTTAATACCCACCGTCCCACCAGAGGTATGGCCAGGGGTACGGTGGGTCTGCAGGGTTTGTGATGAGCAGAAATGTTTGCTCTGAGTCTGGGTGTATAATATCTATATATGTATGTATTTAAATGTATATGTGTATGTATATCAGTCTCTGATTCCCAAGATACAGGGAATCCTAGTTTGGGGCCAGGTGACCGTGTGTGATTTGTCCCGGATATTATTATTATTTGGAAAAACATCGATTTTAGTTAACTCAAATTGTATGTGTATTTCTAATAATATTATATCTATGAAGTACAATAAGTGGTGCTGGGCGGGGCATTAGACTAGACGGCGAGATTAGAGGTGGACAAGGAACTAAACGGAGTGGAAATCAAGACCAATCAGTGAGCCGACCAGCTGTTAATTGGACGATTATATCGTAAGCATTGCTGGAAGAGACTGGCGATGCAATGAGTAAAATAAAAATGTCGTGAACAAGACAAGTTTATTTCAAAAATAGGTACCTACCTTATATTGTTTTCACTACACGGAAACAATATTTGTTTCTCCAAGAATAATATTGTCTTAATCAAAAATCACCTTTTCTAATCAGATCGTGAAATATTGTTTTACAATAAGACAGTTCCTTTTTGATCAATAAATGTACATATTTTGTCTTCTATATGGTGAAATCAATAATATTTCGCCTATATTTGGTGTGATCACCGTTCGTGCGTCGTAAATTTTAGTAAACAAGTAATTTATTCGCGTTTCGTGGTGTTAAAAAAAGGTATGCGACAAGCAGCAAAGAGTTATTTATAGAACCTTTTTACGCAAATAAGGCTGTTTGTCAACAACCCATATCGTCCCCACTGCAGGGGCACGGGTCTCTTCCCATACTTCGGGAAGGCTATGCCATACTCCACACACGTGGGCTAGCCAATCCCACAGTGTCAGAAGTTTTCAAGCCGCCTATAATGTCGAAGCATGGCTTAACGACTGCCATGTGGTGATAAAGCTGCGAAAGTAAAGGTCTGCGAAACTTGCGAAGAAGGGAAACGGTCGAATGCCACTGACAGTCAAACCCATCCACATAATGAACGGTCTGTAGTCAGTTAGCCTGCGTGATCGACGTGACCACGCAATCCGCACTGAGCCACGACCGCTTCAAATATCATCTATAAATAAGGCTGTATAGACTATTAAACAAACAGATAATGATAACGTTAAAACCCTATAGGCAGCATTCCCACTGCTGCGGCACAGGTCTCTTCCCACAGCCAGGAAAGATAAGGCCCATACTCCACATACAGAGGCCATGTCCGAATTGGAAAGGATTGTAATGGATGATGTTAGGATAGTAAATAAACAAAACACTTACATCCAATTCCAATTCCAGCTTGTTGATCTCATCAGTGGCAGCATTTAGCTTCTCCAGCTCCACCTGGAAGTTTTTGAAAAATTTCAGACAATCACACGGGACTCGAACCTTGTACTCCCAAACGTAAGGCAGTAGCAAGCAACAGGTAGGGACGGGAAACATCCGGACTGCAAATAACTGCCCATTGGCCGCGATACGTTTATAATACTAGACTTTATCATTACAACAAGTACACCACTTTAGACAATGTCTTCTTATCTCGAGGGAGATAAGTCAGTAAATAATCCATCAAGATTGTCATTTGTGACGTAAACGGGTCTGGTTTTAGTTTTCTGTCACCAAATATTGTTTTTGATGTCAGAAAATGTAGGTCATTAATGTGTGTTTTTAAAACAAATAATTAAAACAATAAATTTACAAAATTGACCTAAAAGGATCGTTTCCTGTCCCTACAAAAAGCATCTAAACTATTATTTAAATAAAATATTACTTACTTAAATTTTCAGTTCTGTGATGGTACTTTTTTGGTAATTATAACAAAAATTTCGTTAAAAATGCTAAGTTACAATTTATTTCCAATTATCATAATAAGTAGTTATTAAATTACAGTAATGCAGCTACAATTATACATGCCATAAATTTTACAATACAAAAATATCTTCTTGATCTCCTAAACATTTATTTTTTAAAGTGTAACAACGACTTTTATTATAGTGATCATAGATACGGAACATACAAGTATTTTAAGAATTTAATTAGATACCATACAAAGTCAAATTATTTGTGGAGCAAAAATAATTTTAAATCCAATCAAAATTAACATCTCAATCATCAGCAAAATAAAATTATAAAAACACAAAACTTGTTATTCTAAAGTTAATTTTTGTCCCACAAAATGTTGCAGCTCCTAAATTCGAAATAACATATGTATAATATTGCTTACAAATTAGCATTTATTATTTAGGTATGCCTATGGAATGGTTCTTCTTGTACTAGAATGAGTTGATCTAAAATAAATGTTATACAATATTGAACACTTTTCATTTGGTAAATAGTTCAGGTTTCTTATAGTAAGCAAGCAATCATAAGTAAAGCTGAGTGGAACATACAACATCCAGCATTTAACAAGAAAATAAAAGTTATTCGAATAAAGCTTATTATTTAGCATGTAGCATGCTCCACTCCACTTAGCTCCATATAGGTACTTATTGTGTTAAGCCGACGAAAGTTAAGTGTTATTAAAATGAAATATATTATACCAAATACGATAATATCTATTAATGAGATTATCAATGAGTAAAAAAATGTTTAACTAACCCAAAAATAATTACAAATTCAACAATGTTGATTATATGGTGGTTAAATAACTAAATGCCGGCTAATAATGTAACATAAACAATAAAAATAATTAATAATAAATATACATTATTCAGATTTGGAGATTCAATGGTGATTCAGTGTATGATCTCTTGAAATAAAAATGTAACGCATAGTTACAACCCAAATACATTATTTACCTATCATTCTACTTAACTGAAACTTCGCCAAAAATCAGCTGCTTATGAATGGGCGAGAGTGACAAAAGATTAAAACACTTGCGCGAGCGCACAGCGCGCATGCGCATGCGCATTGCGCGCTCCACACATAGGTGAAAACCTATGGCGACTTCTCAATTAACCGTTAACCCTTTGACTGCTGTAGTCTAGCACGAGACGGACGCTTTCGTGCCCTGGGGGCCATGGTCTCTCCTATTAAAATTCAAACAATAGCTAGGACATAAAAGTTATGAAATGAATCGTAGGTTTATTCTTTAGTCTATAATGTTATTAAAACAGCCGCAATTTTGTGAGAATAATTTTTTGGTATGGATATTTTGGATGCAATTTTTCAATATCTAAATAAAATGTTTTAATTATGGGAAACTTTCTTGATGTATACAGTGTAAAAGTGGTCAACAGCAAACTGGCACTAATGGGGTCAAACAGTAGGCCTATGCATAGCTGTGCCTATAGACAACGAAGTACACGCGAGTTTCAAAGCATTTTAACCCATAGATAAAGAAAGAGAGGTAAACTGTTTTGTTGGGCTGTCAAAGTGACAAAAACCTTGCTCTACTCCTCATGCCACCTGTTTTGTTAACGGAACTATGATATCTGCTAACTAAATCCCACTAAGGCTTTTTGATGAAATGGTCTTACAGTAAAATATAAAATTAAAAATAAAGCACTGAATCAATTTTAGGTTAATAATAGATATTTTTTATAGGAAATTTTTAAAATAGTAAGTAGTACAGTGAATGGACTTTAATTTATTATTTAGAATATTTTAATTATTCAGGCATTGGGATGTGAAATAAAGATAGAAACTACTAAAATGAGAAATAAAAATGGCCAGGCCATAATTCCCAATAAATAATTAATATGTTCAAATATTATAAAACTGTGATGTTTAATTTAAATACATTTCGAGACCACAACTAAAATAAAATGTTGTTATTAAATAAGGTGAAAAAAAAACTTTCTGAAAATATTTAAAAAATGGCACAAATCCTTATTGGAAAAACATGTTAGTGTGATACAAACATTATAATATTTAAGTGAATTAATTATAAATCTAATTAATCAATTTAATTCTAAAAATTGACAACTTATATTGTGATACAATTTTGTGGACAGGAAACAGTCCTATAAGGTACCAAATGTCTGACATTAAATAACAAACCATTGCCATTTCTCTACACACTATCAATATTAAGTTTTCATAAGGTTTTGGACCAATCAGTGAAATTCACTATCACAAATGTATTTGCCGGATACGAAGCGTCGTTTAACAAGTGACAGGCGGTATCCACTGCCAATCAGCTCGAACTCAATGCCCGAAAGCGTCGCGCCTTCGCAGTTGAACTGGGCGGAAAGCGTCGCTTTCGTCGAAGGACCATCTTTTAGTTCGAATCTCGCCTTAAGCGACCCCACCCCTCTGTCCTCCGAATGCTGAGACAGTTCCGTGAACCGCCACCAAGCCTGCTCCTGTTCTTCAGTCCACGTACTCTTCGGCATCGCTATAACATTCTTGACTCCCCCATTCACGGGTACGCACACCGACACGTTCAGAAGCGGCGACGGCGGGCTCATAGCATGCAGATTGTACTTGTAATCAATCTTCAAGTCTGTGTGGTCTTTCTCGCATTTCCAATAAGACACCAGTTGGAAAGGGCACGATGCGGCTCCGGGCTTTGGACGTATTTGATACTTCAGTATATCGACATTGAAGTATTGAGCAGTAGGATTTTTCTCCGATTGCCGCCTCAAAAGGGCAGTGAGAGCGGGCATGTTAAAGTCAACAACCGTGCTATCCCGTGTTGACATCATCGAGTTTATACTGATAAGCTGCTTGTTTGGGAGGACGTTATCTAGCCTATGGATGTTTTTCAGTCTGAAACATAGTTTCGCGGGATTGGGGTTGTTCGCGAGGACACCTACTATACCGGTGGGGAAGGACAACATCATGTCACCAGACATTTTCACTTGACATTTCGACTCTTCTGTACCGCGGAAATACGAGTGTACAATTTCGTGGAAAGCTACAGCTAGTGGTATTGTATCGGCCATGCCTATAGTGAGAGGTGAAGGTCCCCGAGACCCTGACGAGCCGGCCGTTCGGAAGTCTCCTTCTGACCGCCTCGAAGGCGGGCGCGGAAGCGAGATTGACGATGTAGTAGGCGTCGACGTGCGTACATTTGAATGATTCATATCTCCTACTTCTGAAAAGAGATCTCCGACATCGGCTGTGGAGACCGGTGTTGGACTCTCCAGTAAATGGGACTGATTGGCCTGCAGAGGAGCGTATGGGTTAGACACATTGCCATGGGGCGAAGTGGGGTTACTAGCTGAAGGACTTTGGAAAAAGTCTAACAAATCATTACTAGCTTTACTAGTATTTGCATTAGAGCCGCGTCTAGGCGCCGTCCCGATTTTGTACAATGAGATGTTTTCAACCGTCGCTCTGAGCTCATCCACACTGGCTGACATAGGGGCACTGCCATTACTTATAGGCTTGATTTCAACATGAATCTTAGTTTCTCTCTCCTCTTCAGAGTCAGAATCTGATGTGGAATAGGCGCTGCCTTTTTCATCTTTTGGTCTGATGCAGTAGCCCTCTTCATCGACTTCAGGAGAGTTTATTAAATCTTCCTTTACAGGTACCTCTTCTTCTTTTTCCTCTAAATCAGACTTTTCACCAGCATTGGAATTCTCTGATATTTCATCTTTTTTCTTCTTGGATTTCTTGAGCTTTTTATTGGTTCTTCTACTACGTAAGAACCATTTGGATTCTCTGAGCGTTGTTCGTCCCATGTCTTGGCCATCTTTGTCAGGTGCTACTGGTGTAGCTGGTGTCCCACTTGGGCTTGAAGGTGCAGAACATGGAGCTGGACCTTCTATGCTAGCACTCGGCTCATCTTTGCTCTGAAAGTTTGGTGTAAACAAGTTCAAAAGTGATGTTGTCCTTGTGGATCTCAATGTTTTGCTGGCAAAGGATTCTCTTGGTTCTTTCTTGGCTGGTTTGGCTGGAGCGGGCTTGTGTGAACCATTGGAGACGGTTGATATTTGATCAGCTTCCGATATTGAGTTATTTGCTGAACCTGGTTTTGGTAAAGAAGGTGGAAGCTCTACCAAATTAGCTTTTTCAATTGCTGTATATTTCTCTATGAGGAATTGTTCCAACAGTTTTTCTACTGTCAGCTCTAGGCACTGGTGTTTGAAGTCTCTGTGAACCTGCCCCATCATATCATGATTGTTTTGTATAATGTCTGTGTATGTGTTAACAAACTGTTTCATCTGTTTCAAATGTGCTTCCTCAACGTCTTGGAAATGTTTACATGTCTGAGTCATTTTCTTTTCAAATTCCTGTTTGACTAAGTTGTATTTCTCAGCCAGCTGTCTGTAGTCCTCGTGAAGCTTTTTCAGCTTCACCTCTGCTTTGTCAATGTCTTTAGCAGATGCATCTTTACGCAGCTTCTCTAGCTCAGCTGCCTTGGTTGTGTAAACATCCTTAGCTTTCTGCAAAGCTTGTTTAGTGTTCTGTACTAGCAGAACCACTTCTAGTGTACTAGATTCAGAATCTTTGACAGCTTTATGCTTTTTGTGCAAGTCATCAGCATAGCGGGCAACATCTTTGACCAACTCACTGACTTTTTGGAACATGTGCTGGTGGAGATTGGACAGTTTCTCCGCGGAGCACTTGAGCACGCCCCAGAACGGCGCGAAGGTACCCTGTGCGCAATTACTGTTCGCCTGTTTTGCTAACTTTGCCAGCAATTTCGAATTGGATTCCTCAACATTTGACCTCTCTCTGAAATATTCCGATAATTCCTTGCTGGCTATGAGACCGTATTTCATGTTTTGATACAGTATATCGTACCCATTGTGCTCGTTGGCGAAATAATCTACAAAGTTGACGTTCATCGTTGCGGTTAGGATTTTACAGTTAATCAGTACATTATATTGTCACTCACTGACCTGTATCCTAGGGTCGAGCTCTGTATCACCATTGTCGTCGGCGGGGATCGTAAACGAGGACTCCTCCATTGTCGCAGAGGAGTAGAAGCCACCCAATTCACTCACATTACATCACCGACACAAGCGCACAGACCACAGCGTCCGACACCGTTACCGCACGCATGAAACTACGATATCGATTCAAAAACACATCAAGGTTATTTAATTTAATTGTTCGACGATTAGAAACCTCAGACCAAAGAAACTAGAGGACATGAAATATTTGTCTATATGAACAATCAGTTACACAAATATGTGCCATTTTGATAGCGAATTCTAAAATATACTTTTATTTCTTTCTAACTTATGTAATTCTTCTCAGTAAAAAAAGGACAACAATATTTTTGTCCTGCACAAAATGGCAACTTTGTTTTCGTGACGTCAGCAAAATACCTCTTTGCGGCCGATTCGCCATTCTCGTTTCTCGGTGTCACTGGTACATAAGCTGTCAAAGTGCCTTCGCTCGCGAGTGTTTTAATTAAAAATTGTTAAATATGGTTAAACAAAGCATCCGAAAATAATAAATTAAGTGAAACAACACAGTAATTAAGATGCCTAATTGTAGTGTTACAGGATGTGGCATCAAAATGAGCCGAAATCGGCCGAACATTACACTGCACCGGTACGTATTGTTATCTTGTTGAAATATACCTTATTTTCACAAACTAAATTACGTATTTGTCTTAATGCAGAAGATAAGCGATATAAATAACCGAAAGTAGCTTTTCAATATAATTTCAGTCTGTCTTTTAACTTTATTTTATTAAAATATTTTACGACTCTAACGTGGCTAGTGTTGTTCTTCGGGGCTCTTTTAGACATCGATATTTATGTAGGATGATGATGAATTTTAGAAAAAGTTACTTACATATAATTTTTTTAGGCTTCCCCGAAGTGAATATAAAAAGAAAAAGTGGTTGGCAGCAATTGGCATAGAAAACATCAACAAAAGCCATCAACATCTGTTCGCGACATTTCCATGAATCATGTTTACCGCACATTGGACAAAACAACATTGCATGATGAAGCTGTACCATTAAGATTTTTAATGGTAAGTATACCTACCCACGTTAGTACTTAATGATTAAGAGTGTTGTCAGTGGTGAATTTTATTCACAAATTTACAGTCACTCATATAATCCCTCAGTTATTTCTGTTTACATTTTTTTTATGGCAGAGGTGGCAAACGAGCAGATGGATCACCTGATGGTAAACGATTACCGTCGCCCATAGACACCCCTACATGAGGCTACATCTCTACGCAGCGCCAAGGAGTCAAGCCGATCTGAAATATCCTGGTAGCCGACGATTCGAAATGCTCTTCGTTGTTCTGTTTACATAATATGGAAAAAAGTGGATAAGCGCGATACATATACATAGCGCGACTTAATAATGTTGATCAATTTCGTCAGGCACGGCATTCATCCTAAATATAATGTTAAATTCTGATTACAGAAAAATCTGAAAGGCATTAAGCATGATGTTTTAAGAGGAAAACATTGTATTATTGTACGTCCTGGAACAGCTAAAGGATTCGTACCCAGTGGCACCAAGGAAAGCAGTGACAGCAGCTCAAATTCTGAAGATGACAATGTTGATGCCATATCAGGTGTAAATCATCAAGTTATTTATTTCGACCAGAATGTTTATGTGAATAAAACTAAATAAATTTTCTTTAAATGTCCTAGGCTTGTTTATTTTCCCATTCATATAGTTATAGGGATGCAGAAAACAAACTATTGAATACAATGATGAAAAGTAATTTCATTTTATATTAAAAACCTGCAAGTATTAAATTCATTTAGATTGTAGTATTAAATGTTGGAATGTAAGCGATAGTGGCGCCATTATCATCATCAGCCGAAAGAAGTCAACTGCTGGACAAAGGCCTCCCCAAAGGATTTCCACACCGACCGGTCCTGTGCTGCTCGCATCCAACAGCGCTATCATTAATTTCTTTTCAACTCTTTACGGCCAAGCTGTAAATTAAAATACAGTTCCGAATATTTGTCTTTATTTTGAATACCTACACCATAGCGCTGCAAGACACGAGCCATCTACACTCATTTCACATCTTCTGTCTCCTACTTTTTGCCTTTTATTATTTAAGTGTAAAAGACACAGTAGATAGTAACTATATTGGTGATTACAGACCATTTACATACTAATTAACTGATAAAACCAATATAATATAATTAATTTCTTGTTTCATTTCGTTAATCTGTTATTGCCCATCTCTAGTTTAGGAGGATATGTCAATTTTGACCATTATCGTCAAATAATAATAAAATAATCGAAAGTTCGCCATCAGTTGCGATTTATGTACGAGTAGAGTACAAAAAAAATAGACGCTCATTCTCTGCATGCCGGTGATATCGATAAAACCATATCTCATATAATGGGTATGCACTATGCCGAACGACCATTTTCGTTTCTCAGCAAGTTTAGGTATGCACGCTTTTTCTGTAGGTATGCCATGTCCATTATCTCCTACGTCATTGTTAGAAACACTGAATATGAGCTCGCCAAACGCGTTTAATTTAGGAAAATAAATAATAAAATTGGATTTTTTCATTCAAGATGACGTCCGCTTTCATGACGTCAAATAAAATAATAACAATAGACAAGTTTTTTTTTATTGGAAATCGATTTATGTACAACACTAGTCCCTTGGAAATATCGATATTGTATTTGAATTAAAAAATGTTTATAGACAATTTGCCAGGAAATAAATTGTAAAGTTACTCTGTTATTATCTGTCTGTCTGTCTGGTCGCCCAAGGACCTCTAGCACAATGAAATCAAAATAATTTATTTTCCTGACATATAGAAGTATTTAAAAAAAAAAAATACATTACACATTTTACATTTGATATTTTCAGGACACACATAAATATCGCACTCTTAATAAAACAACGACCGACCGAATACAAAATTTTGGCAAAATGAGTTTTAATAAAAAAACCGACCTAAAAGAGCATTAAAAAAAAACTGCTTTTTTGTAACGCCTCCCTTATTTGTTCTCCATCTCTTTGTCGCACGTACAAGTCGTGCGTGATCTGTGCGGGCTATAACGTCACTTTAGGGCCACCTATAGGCCACCTTAAGGTCTCGTCAGACAGCGGGCGCGGCGGGGCGTCGGCGTGGCGCTGGCGCGACGGCCACGTGGCGTGTATGTCACACTGCGGGCGTGACATTCACGCCAGCTTCGCGCCGGCCGACCTGCCGGACTCGGCGTGTTACTTACCACTTTCATTCAGTTCCCTTCCGATAGAATCCCAAATTGCAGACTTTAGACTAGCATTTTTGTATTGTGGATGACCCAAATCTTACAAAAAAATGTGGCCTCGAACATCAACCTGTTCTGCATCCATTTTTGTAGAAAAACACAAGCCTTGCGTCGCGCTGGGCGTGACGTGCTCCCGTCGCGCCGTCTGTCTGACTACTACAACGGATACTCATAGAACACAACGCGTGGCGTCGCGTCCGCGCCGCGCTCGCGCCCCGCCCCGCCGTGCTCTTGTTGTATTCCCGCCGGGCGCGGCGGGGGCGTGACGCGACACGCCGAGCGCGACGGCTCTGTGTGACATCGTCCATAGTCCATCGTACATTACAACTGCTCACGTCGCGCCAGCGCCACGCCGACGCCCCGCCACGCCCGCTGTCTGACGAGACCTTTACACCGGAAACAAAACCTTCGTTTTTCTCAGTTATTAGAGTGAATATAAATTTGTAAATACCATAAATGTACTGTATCTAGGGTCCCCTTCTAGCGCTTAAAATAGCTTCACTTTATTACGTAACACCCGATATAGGTACATTTGAACGGTTCTTTAAACCATTGATTTCTGAAATAATAAGGATTATTTATTAATAATATTTTTGTTTGTAATGGCTAAACCAGTGATCATACAATTTCTCATCACTAAAGTGACGTCAACGCCATCTACTGAATGAACGATATAGAACTAGGTTTAAAATAAACATGATATAAATCGAATATTTTAGGTCCTTATCGCCTCAATTAATCGATTTTCAACATTTCCACTACCCTATTGAGATAACGCTCTATAGTTTATGGTAAAATATACGACCGAATTGAAATAGCGAGATTGTAAACTATTAAATATCGTCCATCTCGTTTACTCCATTACAATCTAATGAGACACAAACGCTAACACAAAGAAAATAGATAGCAAATCAAATTCGGGAGGTTAACATGATGCTTTTGTCGAGTTTGACGTAAAACAGCTTCAATTTGCTCCAATTTCGTTGTTTCGTTGAGGTGGAATAAAAAGAAATTCCTTTACATGAGTGACATAACTGAAGGTTGCTGTTTGTTTCTCGTACTAATCTACGAAGTTCGCGTGTCCAGATTTAGTTTCTGAGACGGTGTCGGTAGTTATTCTGTATGCAACTGCTAAGCGTTGTCTCGACCATGTCTTACCAAGGATCACCATATTCGGGCCCGGGGGATGAATACGACTTCGAGGACGACGGGTACGATGATCTGGACGAGTTCAGGGATCAGGAGGATACGTTTCCACATCAGCCAATGGAGGACAGCGATGAAGGTATGTTTTGTTTACTACGTTCGTCACTACAGGTTTTTGGCGTCATACTGTTGCAGTTTTTGACATAAATAACATTTTTGTGGTTGATCAGTGCTGCTGACGTTGGTAAACATAGTTAAGTATCGATGCCAAGGCCGGCGTGAATTGATAAGGTGAAATGCATCTTCCCGCCTATTTCGCATCATCAGGCACGCGTGACGTAATGTCATCGTTTTGGTGTCACTTTCACTCGACCAAAAAGATTCCTAAACGCCACAGATTCTGTTTATTGATAAGAAAAGAATATTTATTCTTTGCAAATATTTATATATTTTGTAACCTAAAATGTGAAATTTGATTTTGTGACTAATAATATTTATTGATTGGTAAATTAAAAACATAGATAACAGTGTTACAATTGAACAAGCCTTATCATCTAACAAAACATAATTCAACTCTGATTACATACATAGCTGTTTCCTTATCACTAAGGAAACTAATTTAGCGAAACATTGCATTTTACCTTCAGATACAGAGGAGGCGAGTGAGACAGATGTACCCAATAATGATGAGCCGGTGGAGGTCAAGGAACAGTAAGTGCAACAATAAAATTATAAATGTAAATCCAGTTTAGAAAATATCTCAGTTTTTTAAATAATTATCTTCTGGGCAACAATGTTACATTAATTGTGTCAATAAACTTATACTTTATTATGTAAATAAATAAATTATTGATTGAAGAGAAAAACATGAAAACATGAAAGTGTAAAAGTGGTACTATCATGTTAAATACTGTCAGTCGTCTATACCTTGATATATACAGTTGTGTCACATGATAAGAAGAAGAATACTGTCATAGGCACAGGATAAGAAATAGGCACGAGTAGTTGAAGAATTAGGAGTTGGCAGATTGGAAGACATCCCCAAAAACACAAGTCCTTGTTTCCTTTATTTTGTATTTTAATGTTCACAAGAGTAATCTACGCAATATGAAAATTAAACTTAAACTCCTATTTTTCTCACAATATTTTTATTTTTTCAAGATTTTTTGATAGCTTTTGTGTATATTTATGTACATATATTTATATCATGTTAAATTACTAAGCCATACCTGGGCACTTAAAGACAATTCATGTGGTGTTTTGCTTGGGAAACTTGAAAAATGACCCTGTCTCCGGACTTAATCCTTTTCTTCTAACTGAATCTGAACCACAGTTATTTATTTCCCCATCAGAAATTCTTCTAAAATGGGAATAATTATATTTCTTTTAAAATTAATTCTAGCTCTATTCCTCTCATAATAACGCTTTGGTGGCTTCTACTCATGAATATAAACAACTTTTCCTAAAAAAACTAACTTGGGAACAAAACAAATAAAATTTCACACTGTATATTTAAGTCTATATTCTAATATGTCTTTTTAATATGTATGTAATGATGTTTTACTAAAAGAAACATTGTCACCATCGTCACGACAATTACAGCCACAAGCATCCAGTGACTTCCTGCAAGCCTGAATAGATTATCAGACCACCTGATGGATCCTTCCTCCTCCCACCCTACAAACATTGTATCTTTCAGCCAGTGGTTGCCAGTAAACGTATAGCACAGCAATTAATTATTTCTCAGAATACAAATAGTTGTACACTGGCCCACAAAGATATCTGAACCCCTGCTAAAGTTATTTGTGATACATGGTGTATTACGGAGAGGTTCAGATATCTTTGTGGCCGTCTGTACATTGAAAAATAATATTAAAATCAAATTTGTAAAAAGAGATGTGGAGGTTCATTAATAATATAATATTTAATTTTATACTTTTTTGAGCACAATTAGGCTAATTATTTGATTAAACTCCCCAGGATGTACCAAGATAAGCTGGCGAACCTGAAGAAGCAACTCCAGCAGTTGGAAGACGGTGTGCACCCTGAGTTCCTGCGGCGAGTGAAGCGGTTAGAGCATCAGCTTCATGAAAGGTTACGGCTCAACAGGATATACAAGTAAGTATAAACATTGCCCTAATTTCGTACAAACGTGTCTCACGAAGTAGCAAGCATAACTGTATAAGGAGAAACTCAATAAAAAGTCCTAAGAATAAAATTTACTGTGGTTTCTGCTTATTAAACTGAAAATTTCGGAGGGAACCATTAGTAATTAGCAAAAAACAGTTGGAATTCTCATAAAAAAATCCCTAATTGATCAGTTTGTATGAGAAGTCCAGCTGTTATTTTATTATTTCAAATTTTTCATTAGTTTTGTGGCTCCTTTTCATGTACTTTAAAACTGGAGTTCTAAGACTGAGGAACTCACAAAAAATAATTGACATTTCACCTGTTTGACCAGTTTTGTATGTTATTTCTTGAGCAAGTTGTTCAATATTGTCCTTCCTCAGGGATAGTAAGAAGTATTTGTCAATGTGTATATTATACATTATAAGTTTATAAGTATATAAGTAAACAATAAAGATACAATAAAGATAAGTATTTTCGAATTTTGCAATGATTTCATTAGTTATCATTATGCGGGACCATCTGTTATGTTTCTCATTTGATAACTACTTATTTTACTATTTAACTTATTGTGGTATGACACTAAATAAATTCCTCCTCCCCTCCCCCCCAGAGACCACATGTACGACGTTGTGGAACGCGAGTACATCGCCGAGAAGAAAGCGGCTGCTAAAGAGTTCGAAGAGAAGAAAATTGAACTAAGAGAAAATCTGCTGAATGACTTTGAGGACAAGCGGAAGATGATCGAGAGTGAACGACACAGTATGGAGCTCAATGGTGATTCTATGGAGGTGAGTTTTGAAGTGATCATAAAAATACATTTTTGTATATGAAAGTGAGTGGGAGAGCAAGATAAGGTCAAGGAATTTGTTAGTTACTGATGGGTTTTGTGGAAGTGCTGGGATGGCTGTCACATGAAAGCATAGTGTTCATTTGGATGCGGGAAATATCATGGTGCTTTTTCTACCTGTGTAGCTGAGGATGTCGCAAACGCTTTTGTTTATAGCTCTTATATTTAAAGATGTCAAAAAGCTGACAGTCCACCCGGTGCAAAGTGGTTATGACTACCTATGAGCATTTGCAAAACAATGTTAAATTATAGCAATCCATTCTGAGAATCCTACTAAAATTTGGCACACAAGTGAATATGACTTGGAAAAAAATGTTATAATAATTTAAAAAAAAGGCGAATTCAAAATAATTAAGCAGGCGAATTGATGGTATGATAATCTGTTATACAAGTGCATGCAGCTGTTTGTTTACAGTGTGTTTATATAAAATATGAAATACATAATATGTTTATTCTACATTACATTAGCAGATAGATAGGCATTCCATATTAGCCCTCAAGTATCGGCAAAACTAATTACCCCTTTTTCAACCGACTTCAAAAAAAGGAGGAGGTTCTCAATTCGTCGGAATCTTTTTTTTTTTTTTTTTATGGATGTTCACCGATTACTCGAAGACACCTGGACCGATTTCGAAAATTCTTTTTTTGTTTGAAAGGGTATACTTCACAGGTGGTCCCATATAAATTTTATCGAAATCGATTCAGCGGTTTTTGAGAAAATCAACAAAACATAGCAAAATTGGAGTTGTTGCGATTGAAGTCGGTTGTTTTTAACGTATTCAGCGTGGTCATCTGCGGCGGATACCAGTTTCCATCACGTTGACATTTTTTACGTTTTTTTATTATTCAATAAAAAAAAATACTCAGGTGAAGCCAGTAATGAAGCGCATACTGCGGCGGCGCGCGAACGAGCCCGCGCCGGCGCCCGAGAAGCGACGCAAGCCGCTCGCCACCACGCTCACCTTCCAGCTGGACGAGCGCGACATCGACGCCGACCTGCGCGCCATCGCGCGGCCCTCGCCGCCGCGCCACCACGCGCACAACTCGCAGCCGCGGCGACACCTCAACTCCAGCTGTGAGTGTCCAGGGGAACTGATACCTGGAAGCATATTCACGGATGTGGATCCATATATCTGGGCCCAGATCCTTTAAAAACGTTCAGATGTATCCGTCTTTCAAGGACATATAAAAGATAGGTAGATCTGAAATAAGAACTTAGCGATAAATAGATCAGCGTAAGTGTATGCTGCATCTTTCTACGTGAATTACATGTCTGCACCGCGCTTGTCAAATTCCAAACTCCGTACACATACTGACGTGTGCACGCGATCCACGTATTCAGATGTGCTGGTTTTCTCACGGCGTTTTCTTTCACCGATAAAGCAATTGGTATAAAATGTGCGTAACATTCGAAAAACTCATGGACCATTTGTCCAGCATTTGAACAGGAGACTTCTGGTTAGGAGGTCCGAGTGACCACCGTGTGTAGCATGACCTACACCTACATAACCCTGAACTTATCTGTATTGGTTATTCTACCTTGAATCATCGAAAAGCTTCTGGTTGCTGTATTGTATCTAAAGAGTAAAATAATGTACAGTAGTACACAAAAAATAAGGCGCGTCGGTAATCTTCGTTCGCGCAGACAAGAACAAACTATCGACGGAAACACCCGAAACAATCAATGCACGGTGACAGCCGTCAATCAGGCGCGATATCAATCAACTAATAGCGGCAGAGATTTTAGGAACATGTAATGGTGGATGACAATGAAGCTATTTGATTAGTCCATCAGTTTCCCGCGTAATTAAAATGTGTCTACTGCGCAGGTACATCCGTAAGCCTTATTAAATGTGTATTACTGTAATTCATTCCATAAACTCCATTCCAGGCGAATCACCAATCCGGGAAAGTGAACTGAGCGACACGCGCGTAGAAGACGGCAAGCTTCTCCACGAGCGGCGCTGGTTCCACCGCGGACAGAGCGTGTATGTGGAAGGCCGGGACCTGCATAAGTTTCCCGGACATATACACGCGATACACGACGATGCGGTAAGTCTGACATCTGTAGCAATAAAATGGCTCCAATCCATAGATAGTTAAGAGATAGTCAGCGTAATTACCGGCATAAGAGGCATTTCATCTTACCCCTCAAAATCGGTAAGGCACTGGAGTTATAGATTCTCATAGGCGGCGTATTTCACCCACTTTCCATCAGGTGGGCCGTCATCTTACTCAATAAAAAAAAACCTTGCCAATCTTTTTGTAGGAACGGTGTGTTCCCAATCTTCGGAGGAAAAGGGAGGTACCTCCGCCAGGCGAGGTGGTATGCTTGGGGGGGGGAGGGACCGGCCGTGGTACAACCGTTGAAAGTTGGAAGTCTTATTTATGCATACGTCCAAAGAATCTTCGATAGCGCGTTCTAGGAATTGTGTTTTTGGCGAGTAATGCGGAGGTCGTCACACATTGTTGGCTGAAAATGAATTGTCTTGTGTTTGTAATGGTGCTTGCTATCTCAACATACCCACCGAGCGAGAGCGATAGGCAAAGATCGAACATTTTGTGTTCATTTTTTGTCTATGATTCTACCCTTTCGCTATGCAATAATAACACTAATAAAGCCCCAGGAGTGGCGAAAACAGACTACGACCTCAAAAAATTTGTCGTCTCCTTAAAATGGATATTTAAACTTTAATTTCTTGTTACAGATATGGGTGAAGAAGACAAACTTGGAAAGGATACGAATATACGTGTCGCAACTCGCGCGCGGGAAAGTGACGTTAAAAAGACGAGCCTCATAATGTGTTGTACATATGTATAGTGTTAGTACGTTGTGGTGTCTTTATGCTCAACATAGTACGCTAGGGGTGAAGTGCCCAGTGATAGTGGAGTGGAGTGTGGACGAAATGTGACAACCACAGATATAACGTCTGTGGTATCCCTGACATAAAATATTTCCCTCACACCAAGAAGTTAATGTTATAGACATTTTGAGTGTTCACGAGGGAGTATCTTGTCGAGTACATTGTAACTGGTTTTGGAACGGATCCTAAGTCGAGACTTAGGATCGGATCGACACGTTTTTAGAAGTTTTTCATTACACTGAATGACAGTTAATGGGGTTATGCCTATGGGGACTTTTTACAACTATTATGGTCCTTGGGGATAGTGTTCAGAGTAACATTTACAATTTGTAAATTTGTATTGATTCAAAATGTTACTCTGTGTAACAAGTTTGCTAAAATAGGGTGGGGCCCTGTGGGTGAATAAGATGTTGTAATCTAATGCAGTGTTCTTACTTTTTAGCGAAAAATCGCTATCGGCTCGAGATTAGTCACAAGAAGTCGATGAATTTAAATTTGGTAAAATTTTTGAACATTTAATTCTGAAATGACTATACTTCATTTGTTTAGGTACTTAAAATAATCAACAACGCTGAACACGTTAAAAAACCGACTTCAATCGTAACCTTCAAAAGCTACAATTTAGCTTTTTTTTTTGTTTTTGTTGATGTTTTCGCAAACCGCTGAATCAATTTAGATAAAATTTATATGGGACCTCCTCTGAAGTATTACCTACCAAACAAAAAAAGAATCATTAAAATCGATTCACAATTGGCAGAGAAATCGCGTAACAAACATACAAAAAAAACATACAGTCGAATTGAGAACCTCCTCCTTTTTTTAAGTCAGTTAAAAACGTAAATAATCTTGATATGTCTTTTTATTGATACCTGCTTGTTAAAATTCTCAAACGAGTAGAATGTATTACATGTTTAATAGAAATGCAAAAGAAACTTAGTACCTACGTTTGCAAGAAATATCAGAATTTAAACATGCACATATGAATAAAAAGATATAGGTATCAAGATATTTTAAGTTTTTTTAAGTACCTAAACAAACGAAGTTAGGTAGGGGGCCGTAATGGTGTCGATTCGGTGTTTACGGTTAAACTTATTTGGCAGGACTAAACTTAATTTAGGCATCCTTTCCTTTCTTTTCTGTTACAGAGAGAAAAAGACAAAACACTTAAGAATAGTTCTGTCAAATAAGTTTCATCGTGAAAACCGAATCGACAACATTGACTCGGTTCTAAAAGTCCACCAAAATAGCAGCTAAAGAGATGAGAGCATTTTCAGAGAGAGAAATTTCAAGGAGCAAAAGCAAAAGTGAAGGATTTAAAGGATGAGCTTACTGTTGTCAAATTTTTTCATCAAATTGGAAAATTATTTTAAATTGTAATTGTGAAAATTATAATGAAGTGATAATGAATTTGTACTTACATGAGAGCATTCAATGGCTATGCTTTGAAAGTAACCGTTCTGTACTTTCGCTTTCACACTTACAAAATGTTGTCAGAGCAAAGTCATGGAATGCTCACCTATCTTCCAAAAAGTCTTCTTCAAACACTTTCAGTTGGCAATTTTAAAAATCGGATTCTTAATTTGTTGAATATGCTTGAAAGTTGGCAAGCTGAAAACCTTTCGCTCCATAAAATATGTTTATCATAAAATAAACGGACAGCGCCTTTTTTGTTTTCAAAACTTTTCTTGACATAATTAGTAATTACATACATGCCGTATATCGTATGTACACTTGCGAAATTATTGTCTTAGAAATGTTTAGAAGAGTCTTAAAAGCAATACTTATACTACGGATGCCTTATTAAATGAAGAACGTAGGTACTTGTGGATTGTCAAATTTATTTTTAATTGTTTCAAAGCCCTGTGAGATATTTCTCTCTATCTCGAATAAGGAAACAGATTATCATGACGAATATCTACCGTATCATTGTTATGACTATATAAGGTGCTACTTTATTAGTGCCCGATATTTTAGTCAGTGCTTCTACTCCTGATTCTGATCAACTTTCCCCAAGGAACCATAGTCAAATCGCAAAAAAATTTTTGGGCTCTTCATACACATCGATCAGCCGAGCGGCCAAATTAGTATGAAGAGACCAAAAATTTTTTTGCGATTTGACTATGGGTTCCTTGGGGAAAGTTGATCAGAATCAGGAGTAGAAGCACTGACTAAAATATCGGGCACTAATAAAGTAGCACCTTATATAGGGTAACTTTAAATTAGTTCTTGATACGAAAGGTGATGAATGTGCTCACGATAACAAAAAACTTTCCCTGAGGAATCCGTTGTCAAATCGCAAAAAAAATTTTGGTCTCTCCATACTAGTTTGGCCAGTTGATCGATTTGTATGGAGAGACCGACCAAGTTTTTTTTCGCGATTTCACTATGGGTTCCTTAGGGAAAGTTGTTTGTTATCATGAGCATATTCATGGTCTTTCGTATCAAGAACTAATTTAAAGTCACTCTGTATATGACATACATCTACTGACAGGCATGTCTCGTGTTAAAATCATAGCAATTAACAGGAGTGTGTCCCTTTCGCGAGAGAAGGTTGATTCCTATTTGAAAAATAATAATAGTTAACCCGTGCCCCTGCAGTGGGGGACGATGGGTTGTTAACATAGATAATGAAATTTTTTAAACATTTTCTAGAAACGAATATCTGTGATTTGATTGTTGTTTTGCAAAGATATGCATACATATCTTTCTATCTGTGTTAATTTAAAACCATTTTTTTTAGAGAATCAGATATTAGTTTATAGAATATGTTTACAAAATATAATTCTTTTTGATTAATTAGTATTCAAATAAAAATCTCGTTAGTATGGAGCGTGGGACACACTCCTGTTAAGGGGCTTATCACACTAGCTATTTGCGAGCGCGTTCCGCTACACAAATCGCTAGTTTGATAATTTTGACAAAAACTAGTAAGAAATTCTATGTTTTAAAACGAATTAATGAAATGCACATACCTTATAGACACTTACATAGCTCGATTACGCTCCACTGAAATGGAATAAATGGAAAAACTTAGATTTAAAAAATTCAAATGCAGTATTTATATTGTAAATATGTGAAATACTGATCAAATGTGAGGATTTTTGAATGTTTTTTTTTTTAATTTGGTATTTCTTTACATTTGTGATAAGATGAGATGACTATTGTGTAAAAGAGGTATATAATGTGAATTTGTAAATATTGTGTGAGTATGAGACATAATAAATTAATGTTATTATTTTAATTTAGGTGATAATGAACAAGATCTTTATAATTACATTATATTATGTATTATAAGAAGCTGATCGTGTTTTAATTATTTATAAATATAAAACCTATTTTAGTTCTTTACATGCGGCAGATAAGACACATCAGTAAAAATTCTGGCATGGCAGTCCTCGACAATACCCGGATAGCCCGCTTTCTCTCCTCGTCGCACTGATCGCCTCAGAACACACACACGCAAATCACTAGTGTGATAGATAAGACCAAAGAAGTTTTATATCGTCGCTCTGGGAGTGCAAGTCTGTGGATAAGGGCCTTTAGGGCCGCTTGTTTTGAGGTATGCTTTTTAAAGTTTCGTAGCCACACTGTTAATGATAATACAAGAATCTTTCTGAAGGAAGTGGAATGGATTAGTACTCAATGCGCAAAAACAATGTTGGAAATCCCATACTAAGTCCACGAATCAGCTGATTAGATAGTAGGTATGAAACTTTTTGGTCATTGCTCTTTTCAGTTACATCATGCATGACAGAGTTCAGTTTTTGTGTAGAACCCTTTTAACAATACGATTATTATTAATGGTTATTCTTACCCTCAATTGGTAAGCTCACCCCCTTCTCACCTGATGGTAAGTGATGATGATTCCGAAGATGGAAGCGGGCTTACCAAGATTCCCCAACACAGTAGGGAATTGGCTATCTTCATGCCGGAACACATCAGTGCTGTTAACATTGATGTTTGGCGGTAAGACTTAGATGGTGGTAGCTAGCCAGCAGGCGGGCTCAGAAAATGCCCTACCACCAACCAAACCGAGTCCTAAAAAGTTGGACCCCGCCGGGAATCGAACCCGCGATCTCCTGATGTGAAGCGAGCGGACAAACTACTAGACTACGGAGGCGGTTAAAGAGTCTTCTATTTTGGTCATGTAATAATATAAATAAATAAATGTATAATTTTTAATAAATGAATTTATTTATGGATCTTTAAAACTGATGTAAACGTAAACATTAGCTACTTATAAGTTTTATCGAGTTTTATTGAATTCAAGTATATATTCAAAAATGTAACCTGTTATTTTTAGAGACCTCGTGAACCTAATTTATGGGAGTTTTGGAGAATCTACGGCCGAGGTTTTCGCTTCTCAATAAATCAGGTGAGTGTCACATATTTTTCGTTTTTTTTTGGTCAACGGCAAATATTTTATGAAGCGGTCGTGACTCGATTCGATCTGCTTACTGCTTAGTCGATCACGCAGACCAACTCACTACAACCTCGGTGATTACTTAGATGGGTTTGGCATTTATCTTGACCATTTTGAGGTTTTTAAGCAATGTCAGAGTCCATGTATTTTTCAGTGACCGAGTTAAATCCCAAGTAGCACAGCTATTAAACAGCAATAAGCTTGACAATGGCTGGATAAGAGTTTGAGGAGACGCTAAAGGCTGGTTAAGGGCTGTAAAAGAGGAAGAAAAAACACTAGAAGCAATTTAACGGTAAGTTCGAACACTCTAGTACGGCCTTTGTCGTAAATTCAGCTCTTATGCAGCTGATGTGCTACTTCGGATATTCACGGAGTAAAGAGGTCAACCTGTTATTATAAACCTTCGATGTACAGATTACCTAATTTTCCACTAATAGGTTTCGATTTCACGTAGGGAACCCCAATATACCATCAACAGATTTAATTTTAGTTATCAATAGATTTCACGGAAGGTCAAAGGTTATTTTTGTAGTACAAACCACAAAATAGACAAAGAAGGTCCGCTCAATACAAACCACTAAAATCGTAAGCATATACATGCTTATAGAAATATATGGTCGTTCGAGGCAAGATCACGATCGCACAGTACGTGATCGTGCTTACAACGACCGTATACGTCTATAAGCATGTATATGCTTAGGATTTTTGTGAACGTATTGAGCGGACCTTCTGTATCTATGTGTTTTGTGTACAAACTGATTAACAATTGGCTAATTTTGTATGGATAGTCCAAAAACCTGATTTCAGTATAGATGAGGGATAGAAAGAAAGTTGATTAGTATGAAGAGCAGAAGTCAAGCAGGACAGTAGGTATACAATTTCTTTGGGCAGGACATACACCTATTTTATTTACAATACTACATATACAGGTGTTAAAAAAAGTGCGTTTGAAATTTTAAGGGGTTACTCAGAATCAAGTACAGAACCCAGGAAAAATATTGAAAAAATCCGCTCTTCAATTTTTTTTTCAGATTCTCATACTAAATCTAAATAGTGAATCGAGAATTTGTATGAAAAACTGCAAAAAAAAATTGAAGAGCGAATTTTTTCAATATTTTTCCTGGATTCTATACTTGATTCTGAGTAATCCCTTAAAATTTCAAACGCACTTTTTTAACACCCTGTATAATATACAGCCTCTAAGGTAGGTTTTGTTTCAAACAACTTTTCAAGAATATTATTTCTTACTCCCTTAATCAAATGTGTTTGTTAAGTACCTACCTATCTACCTTTTAACGTTTCAAATTATTTTATCGGTGCAATAAAAAAGCGTTTCTTTTACATGCCGTTGTGCCTAATTCGGATTCATAAAATGTTTAAAAAGACATGTACTTACTTATCATACCTCCTTACATGCAAAGAGGTTTCATTTCGTCGATCCGCTCGGAGGGGGTTCTGTGTCTACATGCATTGTCGCCTTTCTTTTTAGCCGACTGCGCCAGAAGGAGGGTTATGTTTTTTCAAATTTAATGTAGTTCTCGGAACTCGGAATATGAAAAGCGTTGTATGAAAGTGTATGAACGGTGAGTAAAGGGTCTCACTGGGTTTCCTTATTATTATGAAATCTGCACTGGCTTTTTATTTTGTTTATTCGTTTTTGGAACCCCTAATCTCAAAATTAGTTTCTACGAAAGTATTCGAATAAACCCAAAGCGACATTGAAGCTTCTAATAAGATTTATGCTACTCGTACACATTTTTTTCAAAATTTTCTAACTAACTACAGCGCAGCAAGAAAAAGGTGGGCAGAAGCCCCAGTTGACATGGCCTACACCTATTTTTTATATATTTTTATACGATATGGTAAGTCATTACATGTTCTGGCCAATTCATATGATCATAGGATCGAGGAGCTCCGACAAAACAGAGGTCAACGGTTCCCTGCTTTTCGGGGCTCCTTTATACGGTAATATCACAGTGACCAGTGATCTAACTTATTCTAGAGTAGAGTTATTACGGAGCTTCTCAACGCCTATGGCCAAGTCATTTCATGGTCTGGTCACGACATATACAATGCAGACGTAATTGTTATATTTCTGATTCATATGAGGAGTGACGAAAGTCATGTGTTGGATAATTGAATGTGGATGGAATAGTGGGAAGAGGAAGGAAAAAAAGAAATAGCTGGATTATGTGTAGAATGATATGAGAATGAAAGGAGTGAGCACTGATATGACAGCAAGAAGAGATGAATGGAAGAAGAAGACGTGTTGCGCCGACCCCAAATAATTGGGAACAGAGCAGAAGATGATGATACAGGGTGTTAAAAAAGTGCGTTTGAAATTTTAAGGGGCTACTCAGAATCAAGTATAGAATACATGGAAAATATTGAAAAAATCCGATCTACATTTTTTTTCAGTTTCCCATACTAAATGTGAATAGCGAATCAAGAATTTGTATGGGAAACTGAAAAAAATACAGATCGGATTTTTGAAATATTTTTCCTGTATTCTATACTTAATTCTGAGTAGACCTTTCGATAGTCCGTGACAGACTGACAGGTAGGTAATTACTAATTAGTATGAGAGTCAGGATTTACTGTTGCTCTACATCACCTACAACGGGGCACCATTACATTATTAGTGGGTAAGTGCCTCTATAATGTCTAATGAATGTAAGCTATGCAGTGGCGGCGTAGCATGGGTTGACACCCGGGGCGGTTATCTATTGTGCCCCCCCCCCCCCCGTTGAACTCCGAACTCAAAATAAGGAGACCTTTTATTGATGCATTCACTGTTAGTAACTGCCTTAATTTTTTATGGTTTTTCGTATAGCAACTGAATACGATGATTTTTCACGCTGGGGGGGGGGGGGGTGCCAGTTAGATATCTTTTTACAATTGCTCTCAGCGTGGCACCCCCTTGAAGCTTGGTACCCGGGGCGAACCGCCCCTCCGCCCCCCCCCCCCCCCGTTACGCCGCTACTGAAGCTACGTATTTGGGTCCGCGTAAATTATAAAATTTGAATACACGTTCGTGAAGTTCTACTCGACGAATTCTCATCAAGTCGACTAGGCAGTAGGTACAGTTAAGTGGACAAACGATTTAAAAAAGTCGTTGTCCTGCCGATGCCTGCCGACCAGTCTCGAGGCCCGGTGCGACGCGTCATTCAAAATCCCGCCTTCGCCCCGCGAACACTGCCCGCCAAAAAATTATCGATTTCAAAAATCGAATTTCGATCCCACATTCGAATCACGTCTCGGGCCCTAGGCCGCCGCGACGCGCCACTGACACATTTCTGCGGTTACGCGCGCCATTTGAATATAGAATACAAAGTTTTTCCTTTTTTGTTTGCTTTTCCTTTTCCATATTTGACGTGATTTTTAAATATTTTTATTTGTGCCAGTACTTTGGAGTTTTTTTGGAATTGGAAGGGACTTCGCTTTTGAAGGTAAGTTTTAGCGAGTAAGTTGAAGTAAGTTAAATGACTGTTAATTAATGGTTTGCAGCGCAATGAACCTACTGATTCAATTGAAAAATTTCATTTTGTTGCCTTTAAAAAAAAGAATTTTGATGTCGGTTACCTACCTGCCTATATTTTAAACTGTACCTTTAAAGTTTACAGGCATGCGTGTGCGTGCAACAAAATCGTACTTAAGAAAACTTAAAAAGTTATGCACATAAATTGCGTTAAGTTATACGCTCCACTAAAGAACGTCTGTTAATATTTCTTGCGATTTAACAATCGTTTATACATATTCATTTTTTGTTTTGCGACCATTAAGGGAAAGATGGCTTCCTGGGACCTAAAAACTTTTTATACCGATCCTTCAAGCCAATAAAAGCCATAAATAAATAAATAATAAACGAGTTATCATAAACAAAAGGAGTGCCTCTGTTTTTGTTCAAAACAAATTCGAAACCGGTACCGGTATAATGGTACTGTTGACATTTCAATTAAAAAAAGATGACCAGAAATCGAAGTGCTCTTTTATGCTTTAATAGTTGATATAAGACTGATTTTATTAGTATTATTCTAGGTAAAGTGCGCAAGTAAATAATATAAACAACTTAATAAAAAATTGCAACTCATATAATTTCTCCAAAGGCACTCATACTAAAGCCTCAATCCATCAAGTCAAATAGACATGCGTACTTACTAGAAAGCGTTTTAGAACACCTTACTGATCCCTAACAACAGGATCGCCTATTGTAAATCTTTTATGTGTGAAAGAGACATACTCTTGTGAAGTAAATCTTACCTTAATTCTGGAACGCATTCCATTACATTGTACCCCTTATCCAAGGTAAAAAGTACCGAAGCGGCTTTATGCCCCATTTTTGAAAATTTGACTGTCTCGGTGGCGCAATTGTTAGTGATCCTGACTACTGAGTCGAGAGTCTTGGGTTCGATCCCCACCCAGAGCAAACATTTCTGTGACGAGCAGATTTGTTTGCTCTGTGTCTGGGTTTATTATATCTATATACTCGTATGTATGTATTTAAATGTATGTATATGTGTATGTAAGTATATCAGTCTCTAGTTCCCAAGATACAGGGAATCCTAGTTTGGGGCCAGGTGACCGTGTGTGATTTGTCCCGCAAAAAATATTAAAACAAATGAATCCTTAGCAGCTATCTTTATAGTATGCACATTGCAAACGTCTAAATATAAATTTAAAAAAATCAGCATAAAAAAATTGGAGCAAAGACCTTAGCCACCAGTGTGTACAGACGAGCCTTTCGTATTTAATCGCTGTCGTTGCACTAGAAAACTAGCTCATTGACATCGGTCATATTAAATTGAATATTTTTTTCTTCACCTCACCAAGTGTTGGAAACCAGGGCGATAGCGATCGCGCCCATGGAAAGTAAAATATCGAATATTTAAATTTAAAAAAAAAAAATGGTACTTTTTTAAACTTTTCGTTTAATTTCAGCATTTATTGTTTCTATATGAAGCTAAATACTGTATGTTCCGTTCACAGACGTGCACCCCGCTCCCCCGGAGCGGAGCGTCGATATAAAACTTTGGTTCTGTTGATGTCTTTTTTATAGAACTTTAATACTTTTTGCATTAATATGGAGAACATTCTGTTCCTATAATATGTATGTATGGAGAACCGTTTAGTCAGACTCAAAATACCTCCCATAAATAGGTACCAGGTGAGATAATGCCAGGCTTAACAATAAAAATAAAAAGAACACCACTACTTGCAATTTTCGTAAGTTGTCGTCCATAGTTGTTAGGTCTTTGATTTTAGGATATTTGCATAATTACCGCCCGGGCCGATGAACCATTTATTGCTTTTTAGATTTATGCTAATAGGACCAAAAGTGATACAACCCACCCACATTATTTTTTTGTTATTATCATTTTTTTTAAATCTAATTTATTGAGTCCTAATACATCTTACAAAATGGTTTTATGCAATATGCAAAGGTGTTGTATTATTTCAATCCCAGGAAGATTATTAAGGAGCGCACAGAACGTGAAAAAGTGATTAATATACAAAAAGCGTAACCAAATAGGTGTAGAACATAAAATTGGCATAAAAGCTCAAAAGAGTAGTACCTATGTACAACAAGTAATTTTGTTTGTAGTAGTACAAAAGTTGTTCAGAATTAGGAGTCCTACACTCACCCTACACCTGTATATAAATTACATATATGACTATTTTTCATATAGAAAATTCAAATTTTCTTTGCTTTAAAAAATATGCCATATTATAATCAATTTCAATACGGTAAGATTTTTTGAAATTAGCTTTATCGTAAGAATAGAACTGATATATCTAAAATATCTTCATGAAAAAAAAAAACTCGAAATGTTATTCCTTATTTAGTAAGTGTAGTATTGTAATTACCTGCGCTATTAAATTATAAGGTTTATGTCTTTTAAAATCTTTTACATAAACAATTAATTTACACGAAAATCATCCTTAATTTCGTATCCATATTGCTCAGATAATCTGTCACTTGGCGTATCGAGAAATCGATTCTAAAAGGTCAGTGCGAGGCTTCGAATATTTCTGTCTCACAAGAAAAAAGGCCGCAATGTGATGGAATTTCCATATAGGCACTTTGGCAGATTTAGTGTCAGGCTTTCGATACAATTTTGTCTTCTTGATCTTGGTAAGGTCCCCCAATGCATACAGTATGGACCTCCCTACCCCCCTCGAAAGTCGACTTAACGGTGCTCACCCCCTGCGGGTATGATCTGATGGCGGTTGACGGTTGCTTACTACTACGCAACACACACACACACACACGTGTAAAAATCGTCGTATTTTTACGTAGCAGTAGTAGGTAATATCAGTAATATAAGGTACTGTTTTGTCTCAAGACAATACCCAATAGTAAAAGGATTGGGTATTCTGTGTCTTAAGACAAAACAGTACCTTATCAAACCCCGGACACAGCTCAAGACTCCGTTACCTGAGCTTGAGTACCAAAAGTATTTTACTTCGCACGTATCCAGAGGTGTCGAGATAAGAGTTTTGTCACGGCCCACCTATACCAAGGAGATTTTCGTAAAAATGTGGAGTCTGCTGATCTGTATTTTGTGACCAAAATCCTGTAAAATTAACCAACCAATTACGGACCAGTTTATTTACGAGTGAGAACTGTATGAACGAGGCAATTATAAAATTGTCGTAAAGTAGCTATAATAAGCCACCTTATAATTAGTTTGGTCTTATAAATGTTGAATGTTATTTACACGTAAATATTTAACTGCGTATTATGAACTGTAATAAAAATAACTAGATTTCTCTTACTTACTAATTTTCTTAAGCTTCCTGTCTCTATAAAAACACAGGCTTCGCCAGCTTATGACATTTGTTTGCTCTACACTACATTTTTACTGAATTATGTTGTAAGGATATTATCTACCTATCTATATTTGAACTATTTGTGGTGTAACAAAACTTGCAGATTTTTTAAAACTCCGGCGACCTTCGGTGATTTGTTGGATAACATAATTGTTTTAATTAAATAATATTTTTTACGAAACGAACTAAGATTTCGCTACGATGGTTACGTACTGCTAGGCATAGTATTTGAATTTCACTGATTTGTTCAGACTAATCATTGTTTTGTTTATCAAAACAATGAATCTCAAATACATCTATAGGTACTTTAGATATCCTACAGAATATGTTTGTCTGTATATTTATTTGTATATACTGTCTATATATTTTTTATTACGATGTTAGATTAATATTTTATTTTTATAAGCATGGATGTAATAGGATGTTTGTTGTAAGGAAAATGAAGTTTTTAATGGGTTCACTGGCGCCGACTCCATAGGGCCTGGGGGTGCCCGAGCCCCCCAATGACATTATCAGCGGGGCTGAGCCCCCCAATATTTTATAACTGGTGTTGCTTTTTTCTCGGGATACTTTTATTCAAAAAAAAAACTCATTTCCATTTTGCATGCCCGCTCAACGATAATCCCAAAAACTATACCCACGCGGGCGAAGACGTGGGCGAAAGCTAGTACTATGAGGAAAATAACATATTTTTTCCGCCCTAGCCCCCCCAATATTTTTATGAAGTCTGCGCCCCTGAATGGGTTCGACTACAGCAGTTTATAGCCAAAGTTTAAGCGAACCTAGTCACACGCACTTCACTAGTCCCTAGCAATACCAGACAACTAGAATTAAAGGATTAAAGTTTTGTGCCATTAATATAACCAGTTCCTTAAAATAATATCATCTGGAAATGACAATCTGGGAATCAAGGCGAATGTAACGACAATTCGTACTTCAAAATTCACACAACCTCTGTCAATGAAACACAATGATATTTTATTTTGAAACAGATCTACATACAAACACACGTACAAAAATACGCTGCTTTTTAAATATGCGCAAATATCAGATTTGTCTTCCGAACTTTAGTGAACCATCCATTACAATGAAGGAAGAATTTTAACGATTCTCTCTTGACAACTTAATTCGATAATTGAAGGCGTTTAAGTCCATTCATATAATTTAAAACTTCTCTTTTAATTGATTGTTTTAAGATTTTGTTGTGTACAGTTTTCGTGAGAAAGGGGTTAATTAAGGTATATCTACTTTATTTACTCATAAAATTACCTACAGTTATTTCCTTCCTTATAATCCTGACTCAATCCTTAGTTTGATCTGAGCAACAATATTTTGAAAAAAAAAATGATTTTCTCGCAGTAATTCAATCATTTTCTAAATTTTGTGGTACGGCCGTCATAAGAGGAGTATGAACCAATTGTCCCAAGGTGTGGGAAGAGACTCGTGCTCCAGCACAAGAAGGTTTTTTTTAGCTAAATCCTTCTCTGTTCTTCTCAGTCCTTTTTTCGTTTTGGTTAATTTGCTAAAATAGTACGCAACCGATTTTCATATAGTTTATTCATATGGGACCACTCGGAGTCATTACCTACCTATCTATAAAATGTAACAATAATTATTTAAACCGGCTCACAATCGAAGAAGATATCGCATAAAATATATCGCACAAAAAGAACATACAGCCGAATTGAGAACCTCATCCTTTTTTGGAAGTCTGTAAAAAACCGTGACTCCTCGAAGAAGCGTCTTGGTCTTTCACTTGAGGGGTTGAGCTTGATTGCTGCCGTCATAAGCCGCAAATTATACTGAATCTCCATATACTTTGCGACCTTCTTTATTATATTATAACGGCAGATTTAATCATGTGGTAAAGCCAATACATAGTAAATTCACAGTAGCCTAGTGGCTTGTCCGCTCGCTTCACATCAGGAGGTCGGGGGTTCGATTCCCGGCGGGGTCCAACTTTGTAGGACTCGGATTAGTTGGTGGTAGGACATTTACTGAGCCAGTCTGGCTAGCTACCACCATCTTATCTAAGTCTTGCCGCCGAACATCAATGTTAACAGCATTGATGTGTTCGGTATGAAGATAAGAGAACCAGTTCCCCATTGCGTTGGGGATTCTTGGTAAAACCGCTTCCATCTTCAGCATCATCATCACTTACCATCAGATGAGATGATGAAAGGGCTTACCAATTGAGGGTTAAAAAAACTAATTGATATGGCCTAACATTGGGTAATTCTTATCAGTTGAACGATTTATACGTAACGAATTCGGTTTCTAGATTAATTGATTCTGAGATTTATCGGTCGATCTGTGTTATGTCATTAGCCCTAATATTTATCATCTAGGTCATTAGGTAACTGAATCATTTAGTAAATAAGCCCAAAAACCTATTTGAGTCACTAACAAGGTACCTATCCTACCTACCCTTAATCGAAAAGTAAACAGATTTTCCATGCAAGAAATCATAAATCATAATTTTTTTTGTTAGTGTTGATCTTTTTTTGCCTTTTTTGCGATTTCACCAATGTTGGTCAGTATTTCTGCATATAATATTATTCGAAATTAACACATGATTCGGAGCAGAGAGTAGCAGATCTCACAACTTGTTACCCTGCGCAGGCGCACCTCCGCTCGCCTTTTGTTTACAAACGAGTTGCGACATGGTTATGTAAAACGATCGATCTCCGTCAAATGGAAGGTGAATTGGATAAGACAATGCTTTACCTGTTTAATTAACGTAGTTGTGTGTATGTCTGTGACAATTTTAAAGAGCTTTGCTATTTTTGGTCTCAATTAGGTATATTAATATTACGTATACGAGTAGGTATACTGTCATTTTTTAAAATGAAACAAATAAACTCCCAAATCTAGCTTCTCTACATACATTGTACACATTTTTTCATGTACCCTCTATTAGTTTCAACATTCTTCGCCAAGTGACGGAGTGACCGTAGAAATGTCAAACGGGACCGCTCTAACTGGCTTCCGACCCTGACATTCACGGAGCCGTACGCTGATTGGTTCCGCGTCCATAGACCAGATGCTCTATAGATAGATGGGATGGTATAATCTCGAGCATTGTGTGTTGGTGGTGATGGTTAAGGACGATGGAAGAAATTGATGTTTTAGTACGTCGTCAGCTGATGTTAAAGCGTCGATCAGCTGAGTGGCCAATTTAATAATATTAATATCTGGGACAAATCACACACGATCGTCTGGCCCCAAACTAGGATTCCCTGTATCTTGGGAACCAGAGACTTATATAAATACATACACATATACTTTTAAATACATACAAATATAGATATAATACACTCAGACTCAGAGCAAACAATTCTGCTCATCACAGAAAAGTTTGCCCTGTGTGGGGATCGAACCCACGACTCTCGGATCAGAAGTCAGGAACGCTAACCACTTAGCCACCGAGTTAGTCATGTATTTGTATGGCCATTGTTCTGCGATTTGAGCAAAGTCGTAACCCAGAAGTAGAATGCCCGTAACCGGGTCTTACACCTGCTTGGCTATACTCTGTGTGAAGGTTACATCCTTCTTCTGAAATACCCAAATCATGTTTACTGCTGATTTATTTTCCCCTTCGGCCGTCTACGAAACCTAAAAAATTGGACACCATCGTCGGCAAGACTTTGGAGATAACAATCAGAGATATTCAATTTTTTGCGAACTTCTATAGATATCATTAAAAAAAATTCATGAATTACATTTTTTACCCGACTGTACGACAGTAAAGACAGGGTTATGTTTTTATTCAATGAGCCCCACTTTTTTCATTTCAGGAGAACCTTAATTACCTATACTTTGTTGGGGTAAAATAGGATATTATTGTCATTTAGTTGTTGATTTGCTTTCGTTAAGATAGAAAGTAAATACAGACAGAATACATTGTCATAATGAACATTACCTTCACGATATCGCCTTATCTTTTGTTCTGTACCACTTGTAACACGTGACTTTCAGATCAGGAAACGTTCGATGAAAGTTACACTTACTAAGTGATCTTAAGTATGATCTTCGAGAGATTAACAACTTACATCGATATCTTTTTGAAGGTACTTAAACCTTTAATTTTAAGGTTACGTTTAAAAAGAGTGTGATGGGACCTTGTTGCCAGATACAAGTTCTTCTATGTTTTTAAGTAACTGTGCGGCGCGGCGCCGGCGTTACTGCGATCGGTCTGTCTCTTTATCTTATGAACCGTTTTCAACCGACTTCAAAAAAAGGAGGAGGTACTCAATTCGTCGGAATCTTTTTTTTTTAATGTATGTTCACCGATTACTCGAAGACGCCTGAATCGATTTGGAAAATTATTTTTTTGTTTAAAAGGGTATACTTTACAGGGTATACTTTTATAAGGGTCCCGTATAAATTTTATCGAAATCGATTCAGCGGTTTTTGAGAAAATCGACAAAAACATAGCAAAATTGGAGTTGTTGCGATTGAAGTCGGTTGTTTTTAACGTATTCAGCGTGGTCAATTATAATAAACCATATCGTATCCCATACTTATAGAGAAGGTTAGGCCTTATTCCAGACATGGGCGCCAAGTTCTGATCCGTGGAGGTGGTGAGGCTAGTGGCCAGCCCAAATGTCACAAGTTTTCAAGGCGCCTAAAAGGCCTCTAACATGACTTACTACAACGGTGTTAAGGTGTTCGATTTTTTTTTTCAAAGATTTTTCGGAACGTTTTGGTACGGATTACGGAACTCTAGTGCGCGGTACCAACTAAGTAGCACTCGTTTGGTTCATTATAATCTTAAGCCGACGACCGCTTCAAGGTGAACCGATCCTCTGTCCATCCATAGGCAGATTTGGACCAAAACATTTGTCATTCATTTGCATACATTACAGTTCCAACCAAATATAGACTTCGCGGACTTTAGATAAATAAAGACGGGTTCGATGACCGATCTTGCAGATTATTGAGGATCGTTTATCCTCTTCTAAAATATAATAATCTCTTATTAATATTTCTAACATAGAATTAACGGTGCCCACGGCTTCGACCACTTGGAGGATGAAATAATGACTCCCAAACTTTTTTTGTACTTTTGCTGACTTACCTGAAATCTGTTAATGCTTTAGTGAGACCGATTACCGATACACGTATTCTTACCGAGGTACTTCATAGGTAACATATGAGACAGGTTAGATAGGATTAAACTATAGGAAGCTTGCGTTAATTAATATATCTGAGCTGTTTTGGTAGACTTGGAACAAATAAAACTTCAGATTTGGAGATACGACTTTACCCAAATCGCAAAAAAATATAATGGAATTCATACAAATTAATCAGTTTTCTACCAATTTGTTCGTAGATCACCAAAATTATTTAGTGATTTGAGCAGTTGTAGAACGAAAGCTACTCCCAGTTTTTTCGCACTACCATTTCCTTGTAGGAACTGCGTCTGCGCCGATTCAAAATCCGCTCACATCCATCAAAGTAGAAGGTGATTCACGAGACAAGTCACGCTCACGGTGTCGCCTCGCCTGTATGATTTACATACAAACAAACACGAAACACGCAAGTGGTTGAAAGCCTTGTTGAAAAGCTTTGTGTAAGTGCGGTTAAGAGTCTTAACATCAACTTATATAAAGGACACACCCAACGGAAGCGACAAATGGCACCATTTTATAGGACTTAAAATATCAGTCAATTGTTGCGTCCGTCCGTTAGTCGTGTCCTTTCTATGACCAGCGAAATGGTATTATGTAAACTGCTACTGCGATTTTTTTTTATTCGTTTCACTTGAAAAGTAGGCCAGGCTTTTAATAAAAAAAAACGAATATCAGTTCTAGGGCCAATAAAATAATGCCATTTGTCGCTTCAATTGGCCGTGTCTTTATACATATATACCGGACACTCCATACTCCATACGAATGCCACGTTATTATACGTATAGTACTACTTACTAATATTAAAAAAAAATATGACGGTTGTACACGTGTCAAAGTTATTGGATGGCTGACTGACTCGGTGGCTAAGTGGTTAGCGATCCTGACCTCTGATCCGAGAGTCGTGGGTTCGATCCCCACACAGGGCAAACTTTTCTGTGATGAGCAGAATTGTTTGCTCTGAGTCTCGGTGTATTATATCTATATATGTATGTATTTAAAAGTATATGTGTATGTATATCAGTCTCTGGTTCCCAAGATACAGGGAATCCTAGTTTGGGGCCAGATGACCGTATGTGATTTGTCCCAGATATTATTATTATTATTATTAAGTAACTGTCACCGGTACCCATAGGGGGTACCCATAGAGAGGAGTTGGAAGTTTCCACACTGTATCTATACCTTGTTACAAGTTACAATCAAGAAAAAGTAAAAGTTAAACAAACTTACTATGGAACTGACACATGTCAACGTCATTTGCCTACTAAGTTTGTTTACTTTCTCCTATTTTTTTATTGGAATAAACTAAAAAATAATTGACCACGCTGAATACGTTAAAAACAACCGACTTCAATCGCAACTCCAATTTTGCTATGTTTTTGTTGATTTTCTCAAAAACCGCTGAATCAATTTCGATAAAATTTATACGGGACCACCTGTAAAGTATACCCTTTTAAACAAAAAATAATTTTCCAAATCGATTCAGGCGTCTTCGAGTAATCGGTGAACATACATTTAAAAAAAAAGATTCCGACGAATTGAGAACCTCCTCCTTTTTTTGAAGTCGGTTAAAAATAGGTGTCAGTGTATGTACTTGTGATTAAGGGTAGGTTATTTTAAAGTTCTTTAAGACAATTTAGATGCATCAATGTGTTTGTGTCCAAATATTCGTTCGACTCGATAGATGGACGATCCCTTAAAAGTTACATATTTGAAACTGATTCGGTTGCTGTTACAATAGTGAGCGCTCCTTGTTGCTATTATCTTAAAGAAGGAACTACTTAAGTTAATTTTCTTTATATAACCAGTTATAATATTTTATTCCTTTTGGTGCTACAAAAAGATTTCATCGGTCTAGTTCTGGATGTTTAATAACAAAACATGACGGGCCTTTTTAACCGACTTCAAAAAAAAGGAGGAGGTTCTCAATTCGTCGGAATATATATTTTTTAATTTTTTTTTTATGTATGTTCACCGATTACTCGAAGACACCTAAACCGATTTGAAAAATTCTTTTTTTGTTTAAAAGGGTATACTTCACAGGTGGTCCCATATAAGTTTTATCGAAATCGATTTAGCGGTTTTTGAGAAAATCAACAAAAACATAGCAAAATTGGAGTTGTTGCGATTGAAGTCGGTTGTTTTTAATGTATTCAGCGTGGTCATTATCCATTTTGGATTAGTAAATAATAATACCAAATTCAAATTAGTACAAATTGCGAAAAGCGTGAAATCTCGGCAGGTAGATGGCCGACCAGAGGACATAAGATTTTATCGATAAAACAAGTAATTTTTGTATTTTTACTTTTAAATTACTTAAAATTTCAACATTTATCTTAATTTAATTCCTTCCAACATGTTGCGCGTCGTCCTTTTTAGGAAATATGCGATAACCTTTAAATAAAGACCAAAAATTATCATCAATTTACTTCGCACCATTATATCGGTTAACATTTTATAAGATGCATGATGCGCGGTAAATACTTCCAGCCTGAAGGTATAAATATGTATTTATGATATTTTCCATTAATTAATTAATTAAATACTTAATGACTTAATTAAATCCTTAATGACTTACATCCAAAACAGAATTCAATCAAAACATTAATTGTTTGTTTGTAATCTCCTTATTGTATAAACATAAATTTTACAGAAGAATATTGTTTATAAAAATAATAGATTGTACAAAGGCGGACTTATCCCTGGAAGGGATCTCTTCTAGTCAACCTCTGAGCAGGTAACTTAAAAGGATATTACAAAAGACGGGTGGCATGTTCTGCATAATCTCTCTCTCGCAAAGATAAAGATAAAAAAGACACGTCTTGAATAACTTGGAAATGTTGTTTTTATATTCTTTAAAAAAACATTTTAAAAGCTACGTCTGTCGGTCGTCGGATTTTGAAAAGTTACGTCGATAATTTTCTATCACACTTTAAGTCCTGTTGAATTCTTATGTGGTCGTAATACGATTCAAAAACCTACATTCGACCAAAATATGTTATTTAAGTTTATACTTATACCGGGTGTAACAAAAAGATGGTGCACATCACACTAAACTGAAAAATTGTAATTCTACGAATTTGCAAAATAAAAAAATAAAAATAAGGACTTCTCATACAAACCGCAGGTGATTTAAAAATTTTGTATGATTCAGTTTACCTCTAAGGCTGCGGCCTGGACGCAAGCGACGGCCACAGCGACAGCGACGGCGACATCGACAGCGACAGCGACGGCGACAGCGACACGAGCGACTTGATCATTTCCATAGATTTGTATGGAGCTGTTTTGGACGACAGCGACACGCGCGGCGACACACGAGCGACGAGCGACATTTCAAGGACGTCGCGCGTTTAGGGACGTTCTTCTTTAATCGATAAACCAGTTTAAACTATCGATAGTTTGAGTAGAAAAAATAGATTCAGATAATAAAATGATAAAGTTTGATACTAGCTGGAGTGCCCGACTTCGCTCAGGGAGTTGATATCCCCCCGACTCACCCTCTCCCACACCCCGCACCACGCCCTTCCGTACCCCGCGACTCACCCTCCCTCGCACCCTGCTCCTCCCCCACCCCTCACCTCTCCCCCCGCAACCCGCGCATCACCTCCGCACCATACTCCTCCCCCCGCACCCCGCGCCTACGCCCGCACCCCGCGACTCCCCCCGAACCCCGCGACCCCCCGCACCCCGCACCCCTTTTCTCCACCACCCGCACCCCACGTCTTTCCCCGCAAACCGCGCCTCAACCCCGCAACCTGCGCCTCACCCCCCGCTGCTCCTCACGCACCCCCCCCGCACCCCGCTCCTCCCCCACCCACTCCTCTCCCCCCGCAACCCGCACCTCACTCCCCGCACCCCGCGCCTCCCCCCTGCTCCCCCGCACCCCGCTCATTGCCTTTTTGTTTTGTTTGTTGTATAAATCTACGTCCTCTTTAGCAAATTAGTAGTAACATTAAAAAAACAGAAATATTTGCCCTGGGTGGGGATCGAACCCACAACTCTCGGATCAATAGTCAGGAGGGCAAACCGCTGAGTCAGTGTTAAGTGTTATTATATTAGTAAGAATAATTATGAAAATATCGACATCGACGACAGACAACTGTTCACGACGCAAGCGACAAGGTCACTGGGTTTGCGGCGATGCGATGTAGTGATGTGACTCTCTCTGTCGATGTCTGTCTGTCGCTATGTCGATATTTCGATATTTTCATAATTATTCTTACTAATATAATAACACTTAACACTGACTTAGAGGTTTGTGCTCCTGACTATTGATCCGAGAGTCGTGGGTTCGATCCCCACCCAGGGCAAATATTTCTGTTTTTTTAATATTATTACTAATTTGCTAAAGAGGACGTAGATTCATACAACAAACAAAACAAAAAGGCGATGAGCGGCGTGCGAGGAGTGAGGTGCGGGTTGCGGGGGGGATAGGAGCGGGTGGGAGGAGGCACGGGGTGCGGGTGGGGGAGGAGCGGGGTGCGGAGGGATAGGAGCGGGTGGGAGGAGGCACGGGGTGCGGGTGGGGGAGGAGCGGGGTGCGGGGGGATAGGAGCGGGTGGGAGGGTCACTCTCCTTTTAGCTTTTTTTAATGCGATAGGTGGCAAACGAGCAGACGGATCACGTGATGGTAAGCGATTAGCGCCGCCCATAGACACCCGCAACACCAGAGGACTCACAAGTGCGTTGCCGACCTTTGAAATGGGATGGGGGATGGGGGGAATTGGGGGGGGGGGGGAATGTTGGGCCTCTGGTACCCTCACTCACTCGGCGAAACACAACGCATGCGTTGCTTCACGCCGGTTTTCTGTAAAGCCGTGGTATTACTCAAGCCGTCAAGCCGGCCTATTCGTGCCGAACCATGGCTCTCACACTACAAGCTTCTCTGAGGTAATAATCAATAATTAATACAAACACTTCCTACTTCCTTTCTCTACCTGACAATTGTACTCTCATGTTAAGAGATGACATAATCGAGTCAGGGTTCCTAGCTGTCACATGACTTCAAGGAGGAACCCTTCACTGACAGTATTCGTATTTTAAATTTCAAATTAAAAATAAGTAACTGTTTACCTATGGTTATTAAATTAAGATTGCAAACTCATGGTCGGTGAGATGCTAACAGGCTTCTGGCAGGGCTCGGTTTTGCTGTGTTATTATCGGATTAAATGGGAGGTAAGACGGTATTGATCTGACATGGATCTGACAGGGGAACAAAGTTATAGCTACTGCTAGGGAAACACAGTAACATTGGAATATTATATTATGTATAAGGATTAACTAAAGGAGAAACGGGTGCTGTCCGTGTGAACTGGCCTGCTCTTGTCATTGGTTTTTGGAATTGTTAGTCATTAGCTACAAATAATTTTTACTTTTATCTCTTTTGAATCCTTTCTTTATACTTATTTTTGTATATTTTATTTACAGACATGACATTGTATAATTCATTTATTGATCTAGCATTAAGATGTAATAGAATATAAGACTTTTTTTTTAAATGTGTTGGAGGGAGTTTCTTTAGGGTCCGCCGTTTCTTCTCACTCCGCAAATACTTCCCGAAACGGTGGGTATACGAGTTCCGAGTGGTAGGAACCTCGTATTAGGTAGATAAAAGAATGACGTTCGAAAAGTGTACACTGCTACCTAATTCGAATAAAATATTTTCATTTTCATTTTCATACCTACATTTGAAAATGATTGTCCTCGTTATATAGTAGTCGGGCAAAACTATATTAGTCCACACATACTACACATAAATCATTTCAAAATCACAGAAAATATTGTATTAGCTCGCAATGAAACCTACTATTAAATATTTGAAAATGCATTCAAATCGATGCAACCATTTTGGCGACATGATGCTACACACTGCGTTTATCACTTATCGTTATTATCACACTGCCACCCATACAATCTTTTGTAAGGTCGGACACAAGTGATTTTGGTTAAAAGGCGTGAAAAAACATGTCTTATAAAATGTAGGAAATAAAAAAAAACTGGGTTGTGTGTAGCCATCGTAAACTTGTACTTATCAAGTACAATTATAGCTGGTCTGAACACTGTTATACAGGATGTTAAAAAGGGCGTTTGTTTTACGGTATTACTCGGAATCAAGTATAAAATACAGGAAAAATATTGAAAAATCTGATCTAAATTATTTTTATCAGTTTGCCATACAAATCCTTGATTTACTGTTCAAATTTAGTATGGGAAACTGAAAAAAAATTTATTGTAGATCGGATTTTTCAATATTTTTCCCGTATTCTATACTTGATTCTAAGTAAGTAACACCTTAAAATTTCAAACGCACTTTTTTAACACTCTGTATAAACCAGTTTCCAACTTTATGTCGCTTCATACAGTGCTGACCACTTTTTGCAGGCTTTGGGAGCGGAGAGTAAAGCTTTTCGGGTGTATGTATGTCAATTTAATTATAAATACCTGTAGCCAAAAACGATTTGACGGATTTTGGAATACGAGGTGTCGTTAGATTCATTTTGATCCCCCATACATTTTAGTTATGCAGTTGGGTTTTTAAATTGGTTAGATTTTTGTCCAATCCTAGCGAGGTTATGTAGGAAGTCAGTAGAGACGAGAGAATACGATTAATAATCCAATTGATTAGTGATTAGACGCCGTAAAGTAATAACAATGTAACTCACTGAAATTCTGCATTAGGTGTTTTAAGTACGGACATGTTTTTTTTATATAGGTATTTTTTGTAAAGTTATATTTGAATTGGTGCGAAGGAACAAAAAAAGACTAACGAGGATAGAAAACGTTGCAATCTTTAAAACTTAAAAAAAAGTATCAAAACAACTTTATTTGTAATCGTTAATTAATTCTAGTAAGCATTATTTTATTATACAAATCTGTTATTTTGTTATGCAAATCTATTATTTTATTATGCAAATCTATGAAAAGAATTTAAATATGTAACTAAGAGGCGAGCCCCCAGTTTTGTCGCCATTTTTTTATAACTACTTTTGACGCGTGAATGCCAAGGGCGGCAATCCTGCGCATGTCGAACGTAAACACGAATTGCTTATGCGCCTAGCACATACCACAGCCTAGACCACACAGAAATAAGGTTTTTACTTCAGTAAATAATATTTTACATATTAAAGAAATTAATATTACGTTAATGGAGTCGATTCGGTGATTCCGATTAAACTTATTTGACAGGACTAAATTTAATTTAAGCGTCCTGTCCTTGTATTTTCGTTATAGAAAGAAAAAGACAGAACACTTAAATTAAGTTAAATCCTGTCAAATAAGTTTAATCATGAAAACCGGCAAAGATTAAAATCGCAAAAACAAATACTTAAGCAGTTTGAGAACTAAGTAAAATCTAATGACACCTCGCTGTCCAAAATCCATTTAGTCGTTTAGGTTAAAAGTTCAGCCAAACAAAAAGATATAGAACGATATGGGGTAGACTATTAAAAGTGGGACAAATCCGGAAAAACACAGTCTTTTAATCGAGTGTTGTCGTGTCGGTACTTTTAACACTAGTAAGCATTTATAAAGTATTTCGGGTTAATTATCTTGTTATCTGCCATTTTTCTGCTGTTAATTGGTTTAATTGGTCGATAATTAACGGGTACCGATAGTCTGACATGATACATGCCTTAATGGCTTCAATATTTTGTTAAAATACAATTTTCGGCCCTTTTAAGTTTTTTGACTGACACTTTTCTTACTGGACACGAATTTTTCTTACTGGACCGTTAGTTCGTACTCGCGACTCGCACTTATCATTTTTTATCGTACACTTGCATGCATGCATCTCGTTTTAGGGGTTCGTGCAGATATGATAATGAAATAAATAACAAAAACACCTGCGGCACTTTGACAACTTTACGACTAAATGCATAAGGCGAAAGTCGTGTTGCCAACCTTACGGTTATGAAGTTTTTTTTTTTAACTGGAGTTTATGGGAATATCTTTCGCATGTACAACATGTACATGTAATAACATTTGTTTTTGTCAACGTTCACATGCTAGTTTGGATACGATCTTAATAATCACAATAAGATATGACAAACACTTCCATTCATGCTCTTTGGTTAAACAATTAAGAAATTCAATCTTTTTTTTGCATTTATTGTATGGGTTCTGGAACGTTTTTCGGTTTCATGCGTACAGTACAAGTCACAATTATCATGTTAGTTATAAACCAATGTAATTGAGTCACTTTTAATTCTGTTCTCAACTTAAAATTCACACAGTTTAGTCATATAATTTACACCCCGTCATAAAAACAAAGCTCCGCATCGCATCATATCAAGACCTTTTAATTTCGGCTCGACGTGACAGCCAGCGATTATGTATGACCAGTCGGAATCATTCTCTGTCGTCTTGTATTTATATTATTAAGTGAGTGAAAAGCGTTAACAATATCAAATATATGAAAAGTCAAGGCGAATTATGAATTTAGAGTAATGGTAAATCAGCTTTTAATTATACAGGTTGTAAAAAGGTTTCTCCCGGTAACTGATAGGGTGTTCTGCTCAAGAAACTGAACAATTTGATATATGGAACTTGTATAGAAATCGAAAAACTTATTTTGTACTTTTCAAACAAATTGTTCGGCTAATAAGCTAATTTTGTATGGAGAGTCCAAAATGTTTTTTTTTTTAATTTTGTAAGCGTTTATTGAGAAAAGTAGTTCAAATTCATGAATGGAACCCACCATTAAGTTAAACAATTTTTCAATCACTATACTGAACACCTCTAGGTAAGTTTTAACCTGACGGTCTAGAAAGAGGGTAATGTGTTCAGGTGTTACGATTATCGATGGATTTTGGATTTTATCTTGACTATTAAACCCCGTTTTCGAAACCTGTACGTAATTGTGAGTGTCGCTACTATACATAGTAATATTTACAAATCTTTGACGGCAGTCAGAAAGAGCGTGCTCCTTCCGTGTCCATTTCATTTACGTCAAAAGACTCAAGAATGCACACCTTCAACACCAATATTTTGATAGTCCTATAAAACGTTACAGAAGCTTCGTTCAAAGATTGCAATCGGGAACATAATAAATTACCTGTCCATTGTTCCACATGTTATTTAATAAATGTTCTTGTGCTTTTTCTGAAGGAGCCACGATGATGCATGTGCGTCGATTACTTTTGTTTGCAAGCGATAATTTGAGACAATAAGTTCATGTTAATGGTTTAACTGATGATTTCAATTTGCAATTTTTCGTTTGTAGTGGATATTGAAATTTTAGATTTAGGTACCTAAACAATACTGTTCTGGTACTGGACAATGATTTTCCATACAAAATTAATTATCAAAAATATATGTCTAACAATCAGCTGAAACTATTCCTTCTACAATTAAAAACTGTCTGATTTTAATTTGAACAACTTTGCCAAGGAGCCCATAAATAATTAAAATGAAATGAAAATATTTTTATTCGAAGTAGGTAGCAGTGTACACTTTTCGAACGTCATTCTTTTATCTACCTAATACGAGGTTCCTACTACTCGGAACTCGTATACCCGCTATTTCGGGAAGTGTTTGCGGAGTGAGAAGAAACGGCGGGCCCTAAAGAAACTCCCTCCAACACATTAAAAAAAATACTGTCATATATTCATAATACCGTCTTAAGCGACGGAGACATTAACAGAGACATTGAGCGCCGAATCAACTTGGGATGGATGAAGTGGCGACAGGTCACAGGGACTACCTGCGACCCCCGACTTCCCCTTAAGTTTAAGGGGAAGATATATAAAGCTATCATAAGACCTGTCGTCCTGTATGGATCGGAATGTTGGGCCACTAAGGGAAAGGATGAAAGACGATTGCATGCTGCGGAGATGCGAATGTTGAGATGGATGTGTGGAGTAACAAGAATGGACAAGATTAGGAATGAGTATATAAGAGGAAGTTTGAAAGTTGCGCCAGTGATAGAAAAATTGAGAGGAAATCGTTTGTCGTGGTATGGGCATGTAATGCGGAGGAATGAAAGACATGTTACAAGGAGAGTGTTACAGATGAGTGTCGATGGATATAAGGGGAGAGGGATACCAAAAAAGAGATGGATGGATTGTGTGAAGGATGATATGTGCCGAAAGGGTGTGAGTACAGAGATGACAGCTGAAAGGGATGTATGGAAGAAGAAAACATTTTGCGCCGACCCCAAATGATTAGGATAAGGGCAGGAGAATGATGATGATATTCATAATACCGTCTTATATTCTATAACATCTTAATACTAGATCAATAAATGAATTATACAATGTCATATCTGTAAATAAAATATACAAAAATAAGAATAAAGAAAGAAAGGATTCAAAAGAGATAAAAGTAAAAATTCTTTGTAGCTAATGACTAACAATTCGCGAAATGCACGTTACGGAAAAAATAAAAATCCCTTACTAAGCTGGCTGCTCAGCTGATTGATTTGTTATAAAAGACTTGATTTTATTTGCGTACTGACAATTGGTTCTTTGGGAAAGTTGTACAGTTTCACGAGTAGGAACCCTAGTTATGATAGGTTCAGGTTATATTCGTAAACAGGGTCACATATGCTGAATGCTTTCGTTGTATAACTTCCTACTAGAAGCCACAGTTAAAATTTAGCCTGCGATTTTAATTTCATATAGTGTATAGTGCATAAGGCAGCCAGTCACGGAACTCAGAATATTGAAAAGGACCCCATTGTAAATTTAAGAAACTTCTTAACCAGATATATTGTAATTATGCATACCACAGTAAATCATCGGAATCATTAAATACAACAGCCATTCGTTACAACACGTCAACGACAAAAGCATAAATTGTAAGCACTTTGCAAATCGTGATTCGTAATCATATTAAAACACACCTTTACAATTTCGAGTCAATAAATGTATGAGGTTCTGTCTTTTTTACAATGTAATTAGCATACGCATTAAAATAGTCAAAGCCAAAGTATCTAATAATGAAAAAGCAATTGTATTTTTTTTAATAAAAAGTTCTAAAATAAATAGGAGATGAATTTAAGAGCTTTAGAAGTTGATATACAAAACTGAATTGCAGACGGTACATGTGCAAAATTCACTTGGTAAAATCGCGGGCATCCAATTCACCTACCCAGTTAATTTTACAAATGTTCTCATTCGTATCCTTTAATAAAAAGTTTCATTAATAAAAGGAAATTATCGATAACAAAGCCGTTAAAGCACTCTCAATCTCAATAATACTTTATCAATAAACGCACAAAGAGTAACACTTACATTTAATTCACACACGGAAGAACACCTTTCATTCGAGTTTCAAGTTTCAAGACTATCAAGACTACCTATAATTTATAACCAACCGATATTTACATCAATTGATCACCGGTACTTAATTTAAATAGCTACCATCTGACTTATTTTCGATACGGTTAATAAATTCCTTTGCCAATAAAAGCAAGATGCCAAAGACGAGTAAATTGAAATTTCGGAAGGACACGATGGATTCTGTCTCCAGTAACACCGGGTCAAGTTTATGGAGCCAGAGCAAGGGACCAAGTTGTTAAAATTTAAATTAAAGTGTTCGTTGATATTATAAATTTTTCATCTACAAAGGACTTTAACTCTCAGTCTGGGACAGCGATATAGTTTAAGCTGAAAAAAATATTTTTTATTAAAACTTTTAAAGTATCACAATTCTTCTTCAAATGTAAAATAAGCTGCAAGCTCATTTTTATCAGTAACACGTAAGTAAGGTTTATCATCAGGTCATTACTATCAATGTAAAAAACTGTCATGACAGTCGCATTTACGAACTTCTTCGTGCGTGAAACTTCCGTGTAACGCCACGGTTACATTCGGTTAATATTTTACAATCCTGAAAGGCCGCGGGTGATTTTTTTTCCTTGACTAAATGATTTTACTCTAATTATGACCATAATTCTAGTGGGCCATGACTGTGAATGATAGATAACCGTAGCTTAAGGCTTTAGTATGAGAACCTTTTAAGCAACATTCGGAAAGAGCAGGTCTGGTCCAGAGGTAGATGTCAATGCAATGTGCTTTGTTGTTGACATCAGGCAATTATTCAAAGATGTAGCGATACAATATAGTGCCACCTATTGCCTTTCATCCAATGAAAAACGGAAAAAAGGTATTACCTAGAGCGTCGTTCAAGACCATGTAAAGGGTAAAAGCGTCAAACGAAAAACTTTCCCTAGAGAACTCCTACAATCGGAGCAAATAAAATTTTACTATCTATAGGTACTTCGTCAATAACTAGTTCTAAATACTAAGGTCCGTATGTGTAAATCAAAATGCCCTACACGTGACCGCGGGTGATGCTAAGTGCAACACTAGGCAACCGCCGTCTACCTTATGGATAGAACGGTTAAATGTGCCACACGATAAGAAGAAGAATACTAAAGTGCCTGAGCATTGATGACATTAACCGTGACAATGTACAATGTCATCATTTGATGACGCAATCTGCACACCCTGCCCAAGGCAAGGTGTGCAGTTCGCATTCAAGGCCGCGAGTTCCATGACACACACGCCCACTGACAACTGAGCTGTCAACGCCCCTAATCTCGATCTTAGATACAATTTTAACAGCGAAATTAAGGCAGTCAAAAATTTAACTTTAAATTTAACTTACCTACCTATAAAAACGATACAGTTTTATTTTGATTGCAAAAGCATGTGTAAAGCATCTACCTAAATAAATAACATTTTGAGTTTGATTGTAATAAAGAGTTTTTAACTAGGTAATTAAAAACTAGGTAATTATACTTTCCGTGAAAATCTGTAAAGGCTTCGCTGGAAATAAGTCCTAGTTTTATCTTTTGAAGTAAAAATAAGCTGTTGATTTCCCAAACCTGTAAAAAAGGATAGTGTCCTGGCGCACTAAAGCAAAGACTTGAGGAAGTCTAAGTTAATGGAAGAAAGGGAAGAAAAGGCGAGAGAAATTTTTTTTAAGGAAAAAACCAGTAAATCCTTCCCTTCAATAAGACAGATTGTTAAAAAAAATAGACCCTGTAAGTATTTAATAAAATGCTGGAGGTAATCAAGTCCATGGTTCTTTGTAATGAAATTTTACTATCTCAAAACTACTCAGAGGAATACCGATTTTTTTTGAACGTATAAATTATGTGTCTCCGACTATGATTAAATAAATGATAGTAAATATCCGGGACAAATGACACACGGTCATCTGGCCCAAAACTAGGATTCCCTGTATTATGGGAACAAGAGATTAATATAGATCATAGATAAATTTAAATACATGTATATGTATCAATCATTTAATCCAGGCCGATTTCGGCCTCGGCGACTGCAATCATTTATTAGAGCGACGTTCGTGTGCTCTAATGTGACTGACGATGACGTAGCCAATTTTAGCTGAGAATGTGCGGCCACACTCACAGCACGTCAGCAGTAGCACGTCGGAGGACCAACGAAGTTATATTGTATGGCCGCTGGTGGTACATATATATATATAGGTACGAGTATATCCAGAACAGAGCAAACAAAAGTTCCACACACAAATGTATGTTCAGAGTGGTAATCGAACCCACGATCCTTAGCTCCTAACCACTTAGTCATCGAGGTAGTCAAAATTATGGCATTCATGCATGATACATATAATTATGTTTTAAATCGCTTATTTCGACAGACGAGCTATTCTATGCAAATTATTTAAACAAGATAAAAAAGTGTGATTGATGATAATCTTCACACGACGCAAGTACTAACATAATGTCAAAATACAATCGGTAACAACAACAAAGTCAATCTTGAAAAAAAAAAAACATTTGAAATTCGTTGAATGCCTCTTGTATGTAAAAAATATGTGGAAACGAAAATATTGTTTATTTTTGGAAAAATGTGTTTATTTTAGGCTCGCCGTTTCCGACGATAAAACGACGAAGGTACTTGAATTTTCGATTTACAAAAATAAAAATTGAATTGTATTTGTATAAAAATCATATGTTAAAATGAATCCCGAGATACAAGTTATCCTAGTGAAAGTGTAATTAATAAAGGTGAATGTTTAGAACTAGTGTTAGTTGATAAATCACAGTTATCCTTTATATTCAAAAGTAAATTATTTTTAAATGCAAACAAATATTCAAATGTGTCTTAATATTCACAAAACTGTACCCGTAATATAATATCCGCAAAATTCGTAGCTTTCAAATATCCGCATATAATTTTCTGATCGTAAAGTTTGATTTTATCACTTTATTGGACATTAACGACACGACACTGGAACGGCTCGTAAAATTTATTCAGATTTTGACCCGGCGCGCGCGCACCCTATATCAATTTGCAAAGGGTAATCAACTACAAAAATACTGATCTTTTAATTCTTGGGATCTTGAAACAGACTCTTAATTAGTTATAATACGTGAAAAAATGTAATTATTCAATTAAAATTAACATTATTATAAATTTAATAAATTTTTTTTTGTTTAATAGGTACTTACTTTCTAGTATACAAGAACCTATCTTCTTAAAATTATGATAAGTTTCGATTAAGGCATACATTTGTCGGTCGCGTTGATGTCTTTTTCATCGAAAGATTTCTTTCAAACAAAAGAGTTCAACGACTACATCAACCACTTTAAAATTCACTATTTTATACGTGTTTGTTAGGTAACTACAGTAAAAGTTGGTTAAGTGGGACCTGGATAAGTGAGAAACCTCCATAACTGGGACTTATGCTGAGGTCCCGACACTTTTGCACTGAATTACCTCTGTTAGTGTTCTTTAGATTTTATCGTCATAGTTACCTCTATAATTGAGACAGCGAGTGTATTTTTCCTCTTTTACTGAGACTACATTTTCAAGAATACTTTAACTAAAAAAAAAAAAATATATATCTGGGACAAATCACACACGGTCATCTGGCCCCAAACTAGGATTCCCTGTATCTTGGGAACCAGAGACTGATATACATACACATATACTTTTAAATACATACATATATAGATATAATACACCCAGACTCAGAGCAAAAAATTCTGCTCATCACAGAAAAGTTTGCCCTGTGTGGGGACTACAACTAAATTGTTTCTTTGAATTTCATAGATATTAACCTCTGTAACTGAGATAACATCAATTTATTACCTCTCTAACTGGGACTTTCTTGTGTCTTTTATTTAATAATCGCACCTCTATAACTGAAATAACCTCTATTTTCACTTCTATTAATGAAACCCTCTATAAATGAGACAGATATTTATTTATACCTGGATATCTGAGACACTGGGTAAGTGGGATACCTCTTTAAGTGAGACAAATTTGCAGGTTCCTTGATGTCCCACTTATCCAGGTTTCACTGTATATTGTTTTGTAGATAATACAATAGCTCGTAATAGACTCAAGAAATTACATCGCGATGGCAGAAATATATGTATTTGATTGGATTTTTTCTTCTTTTCAGATGGAAATTAGAAGACACAGCTTTGGAGGGACTTCAGTTCTAACTTATTGGATATTTTTATTACAAGTAAGTTTTGACCTGCCGATGCCAATGTTTAGGTAGGTAATTAATTGCTCAAAAAGCGAAATTATATGAGAATTTGCAACAAAATATTACACAAACCCTGTGGTAGGTGAGGAAATATTTGGAGGGGGTGACAGTGGCAATAAGCATTTATGTTAGACAGACCCCGTCGTAGATGGACTGATTCTTTGGAACCGCTTGCAGAAAGCTCCTAGATGCCTCCTATGCCATAAAAAATGCACGTTTTTCAAGATAGTACCGAGTGGAAATATACGGCGGCCACCTTACTCAACCGTGGACGTCTGCCGTCTGAAATTATGATGATGACTACAATTGGCATGTGCTGTTTCAGTTGCTGGGTTGCGGGCAGCGAGGCGCTGAGGGTCACGGACGCCTCATGGACCCGCCAGCGAGGAACTCCATGTGGCGCTTCGGCTTCCCCAACCCCGTCAACTATAATGACAACGAGCTCTTCTGCGGCGGCTATGCGGGTCAGTATGGGAGAAAATTCTGATAACAACCCATATCGTCCCCAATGCAGAGGCACGAGTCTCTCCCTATAACTTGGGTCTCTTCCTATAACTTGGGAGTCTCTTCCTATAACTTGGGAGTCTCTTCCTATAACTTGGGAAGGTTATAGGCTATACTTCACACACAGGGTTCAAGTCCGGGTTGGTCTGGATTAGGAGAAAATTCAGCTTATGATATTTTTGTCTTCTTGCTCCACTGACTCTTGTCTCTTGATATCATGCCTTTGCATTAGTGGCTCTTCTAAAGGCACTTCGTTACTCTTCGTTTAAAGAAATGGGAACTCCCACTGCTGACTACATGCTTGATCTGTCTATTCCACTACGTGTGGGATTTGCAGGCGTGGATCTAGGGGGGGATCCAAATAAACAATTAAGGGTACACTAAAAATTTGCCCCCCCCCCCCCCCTAGAAACAAAATCTTAGATCCGTGCCTGGGGATTTGTCGCGTGCTCTGATGCCCTATCCTATACTACTGATACTTAAAAAGACTTATATGACAAGCAAGATAGCAGCGAATTCGTCGCGCTTTCATTAGTTTTTATTAGAAAAAAATGTTGCAAAGTCAGGAGGTGCTCGCCGCTAATTATATCCTCACTTATTGATCTCTTCACTAGGTGTTCTGTGCATATTATATAATAGTTTTTTTTTCGTTAAATTGGTTAGCATAAGTAATTGAAAGATGTGAATTTGTTATGCTCTGCATTTCGATTTCCTTTACGACTGGTTCTGTCTGTGGTATAACGCGCTAAACAGCGCGTTTTTCCTTGACGCATTATTCTCATATTCAAAGATGTTTTTTGTCTACAACCAATTGTTACTCATAATATTATGCAGTCTTCTCGGAAGACCTAACGATGCGAAGGCATCGCCCCAAAATTGGGGTCCCTGAACTTGGTTTCAAAGCACTGAGCTTAAAATGAATGCAAAAACTTGATTCATAAATAACTGTGGGACTTGAATTTTTTTTTAAATTATGAATGTTTGATGATATGCATGGCGAACGTGTTATTCCGATATTAATAAGCAGTTATTATTACGGCATAAATAATAAATCCAAATAGGTAGTTGTCGTTGTGACATTTATTTGCACCGTTTCTAGTCAATTTTTTCGAAATATGATGGAAGACATTGTAATATACGATATTCGATTTGTCTACGACTTTGAACATTCTTTTTACCGCAAGCGTTATTAGTTGTTTACAAAAAGCTGTATTGTGCCAGCCTGATAACTTAAAAGGGCGCCTACCGTACTCTAGTGCCGATTCTGTACTCAGTATTCCCTTTCTTATAGCACAAAAACTTTAGAAATACTTTAGAATTCCTGTTATTCCAACTAAACTGACCTAAAGTGGTTACATTTGCAAATTAAATTGATAGTAACTAAAGTTTTCAATGTATGTCCATGTGCTAGTCTTAAAATCCTTAACCAGGACCGCAATTAGAACTACATCACACTTTTTGCAATTTAATTTCCAAATCAAATATACAGGTTGTAAAAATATTACTCCCGGCAATTTTTACAGTGAGTTCCACCAATGAAACTGAATTAATTTTCCCATGGAACCCATATAATATGTATAATTATCCAAAAAAAAATATGACTCTCCAAGCAAAATTGATTGGATTATTGGTCGATCAATTTGTACGAAAAGTCTAAGTTATTCAATTTCCTGAGTGGAATAACATCACTTTTGTATATATTATGTGTTATTTATTACAATAAAGTATTATAATTATTAATTGAAAGTAGTTAATACCCTGGTAAAGTTTCATTTGTCATTCGTGATCCATTTAGATCCTGCTAGAGTGCGTTCGCTCGGTACTCTCCTGAGTTTATTAAAATCAAAATGAGGTTTCCACTAAAGTGAATATTGCTTTCAATTTTATTTTTGACCGTTACCATACAATTTTTACTTATTTCTATCTATGAAATTCAATTTGCGATGCATATTTCGTGGCCGGACCGTAGAATTGTGCAGATCTTGAAATGACCGGCCATTTTTTTTGAAGCTCCTCAACGATATATTATACACAATACAATTTAGTTACTTATTTCAAATGATTGCAACTTTCTGTAGTTAAACATTTTCTAAAAAAAATGGCGATTTAAAAGAACGTGTACAACACCTACTTAAATAATAAAATATTTTGATTTTGATTTGATTTTCGAACATTGGAAATTACTAACGGAGCGTCTGTTCAGTCCAGTGGGAGCAGAACGGAGGGCGATGCGGGGTGTGCGGCGACGCGCACCACCTGTCGGAGCCGCGGCCGCACGAAGCCGGCGGGATGTACGCGAAAGGCATCATCACTAAGCACTACAGCGTGGGACAGGTCAGTTAGACTTTAAAAAGGAAGAACGAGCAGCAAGCAAGCATGTAAGAGCAAGTTCGCAAGGCAAAGGCATCAATAAACACAGGTCAGTTAGATTTCAAAGAGGAGGGACTAGCAGCAAGCATGTAAGGCAAAGGCATCATCAATAAGTACAGGTCAGTCAGTTGGATTTTAAAAAGGAGGGACTAGCAGCAAGCATGTAAGACAAAGGCATCATCAATAAGCACAGGTTAGTTGGATTTCAAAGAGGAGGATAGACTTGCATCATGTACGCGAAAGGCATCATCACCGACACTACAGAGTGGGACAGGTCAGTTGGATAAAAAAATAAGAGGAACTAGAAGCATGTACGTGAAAGGCATAATCACCAAACACTACAGGGTTGGACAGTTCAGTTAGATTTCAAAAGGAGGAATTTGCTCATGTACGGGAAAGGTATCATCACCAACACTACAGCGTGAGACGGGTCAGTTGGATTTCAAAAAGGAGGAACTGGCACTGGCAGTATTTGCGGGAAAGGCATCATTAACAAACACCACAGCGTGGGACATGTCAGTTGGACTTCAAAAGGCGTGATTCGCATCATGTAAGAGAATGGCATCATCACTAAACACTGCAGTGTCTCACAGGTCAGTCGGGTTTCAAAAAGGAGGGACTTGTAGCATGAACTAAAGTTGTCATTAGAATTTGAAAATGTACGACAATTAAATTAACTGATTAATTAAAACTAGACGTGAAAGTATAAAATGATAGAACTAATTCGTAAAGTAAATATTTTTCTACTAACGAAGACGATCATAATAGATTTGTATTGTAACAAGTTATCCTTCACTGATTTACAGGAAATTGAAGTAGAAATAGAGCTGACGGCAAACCACCTCGGAACCTTCGTCATGAAGCTATGTCCCAACAACAATCCCAGACAGGAAGCCACGCAGGAATGCTTCGACAGGTATGGCACCTATGTAGTTTATTGAAAATTACGACGTAGATTGTGTTCTTAAAACTTCGCATGAGATTTTTTATAATCTTAGTATGTAATGTATTCTGAAAAAATACGGAACAAATATGTATATTTTTTTTGCTATAGAGCCTAAACAACCATATACTATAGTACAATGATGAAATAATTTTCGGTTTTGATTACGAGGATGATTAACTGAATCTTAGTTAACTATTCCAGGTATCCTCTTTACATTTCCGGCACAAGAGAGGATAGATTTCTCATTCCTCTGGACACGGCTAAGAAGGACACTTTCAGATACAGGGTGCGCCTGCCTCCTTACGTCACATGCACCCAATGTGTTCTGCAGTGGACCTATTATACTGGTAAGACCATCAAAACTGTCATAGTCGTTTAGATTAGGACTATTATTCCACTTTCCACATGAAAAGCCACAGGATACTTGTATCCCAAAACTAACGGCTGTTATGATGATATTGATATTTACTTATTTATTTATTGATTTAGTTCGATCTCACAGAAATATATCTGTTTTACTATTACTATTTACAATGTTGTAGACCGACTTAAAGAGATCATAATTTTTAAATAAAATATATACAGAGATACTAACGATAAATCAAACCTGTATATGCATGTGCGCACGTATGTATGTGTTTTTTTGTTTGTCACTGATTTTCGCCCTAAGACTGGCTTTCAAGTTTCCTTTTATAAGAGTGCGATGCGACACCTCTTGTTGAGTTAAATCTCATTTAAACTTAGACATAAACTTCTATCACCAGGCAACATGTGGGGCATCTGCGCTAACGGCACCGAGGCAGTCGGTTGCGGCCGCTCCGAGACCTTCCGCAACTGCGCGGATGTCAGCGTAATTACCAGCACTGGTGGTCTACCACCTGCCTTTGCTGATGATTTGAGGAGGGACAATCCATTCCTGTTATACTTCAGGGACTTCAATGCGCCGCAGAATTTTTATCCTTTGGTTGTTCGGTGAGTGAAAGTTTACATTGTTATATTCATTAGTTTGCCTGCGCTCTCGAAAAGTGTTTTTTTATCTACTATGTTCATTTCAATACTTGTGCACAACTGCACAACTGTTTTAGGTGGTTTTTTTCCTTCTTCAAGAGGATGAGTACTTATCTTGAATTCTTATATGTGTATCTTTTACCGACCACCTACACTACCGATTATTTTCTAATTCATGTGCGCTTTTACAAATGTGGTGAATAATTAAATTTTGTAATTATGAATGTTTGTGTCTATATGAAACTATGTGGAATAACTCGACTTATTTCAGAAAAGTTACTGATGAGGACGATGACATTGAAAAGTCGCCTTTACGGGTGATTAGGTAACACATAATAACGATTTACTCAATATCATGTTTTTTATTTCTTCGGCCGTTTCACGCACTGTATTATTGAACACTTTTCTTTCAGCAATGATATTTCTGATACTGAGACAGGCGACGAAGAGCAACCAATCATTAGGTAGTAATGTCAAAAATATAATGCAGGGTATGGCTGCATGAGAAAGTTTTATGTAAACTGCTAATAATTTGACCATCTGTGTAGATTTCGTCACCTAATGTCATCTGTGTATATAATTGTGTACAAAAGTATGTGACTAACATGTTATTAATCCCTGCTTTTAAAATAAGTGTGTATTTGTTAGATAAATGTAAATAAATGTATTGTAAGTTTAAAACTTCTATTTGAGCGAATGTAGATTTCGTAAAATTAAAGAAGCTCGATTTGGTTGTATCCTTTAGTTGAACCCAGATTTATTTGGTTCTCTATATCAACAAAGATTCTACACTATATCGTCTCTGTGACGGGTATGGCTCATGTAGACAACTTAATAGTGTAAATAATGTCGATACCTTCTCTTCAATATTCTGTGGTTTCAGGTTTCTATGTGTAAATAATCTTTCATAACAAAAAGGTGCAGTAATACTTTAAGGTGGGCTTCTACTCATCAAACTGAACAACTTTTGTTCTACGACTTTGTTGAAATCGCAAAAAAATTCTGGACTTTTTATATAAATCGATCAGCTGGCGAGCCAAGTTTGTATGAAAAGTCCAAAAAAATTTTTGCGATTTCAACAAAGTTGTAGAAAAAAAGTTGTTCAGTTTGATGAGTAGAAGCCCACCTTGAAGTATTACTGCACCTTTTTGTTACACCCTGTATAGGTACGCTAATAATTTTCTAATAGAATTAATATTTCCACTTTCAGAGACCAAGTTTGCATGCCATCAGATGCCTTCAGAGTCATCCCTGGAATGCTGAGCTGGTGCCAGACTAATTGTCTGCGGTACCCGCCTAATTGTCCTGAAGCTCTATGCCATTGTCCGTAAGTACCGTAAACTATCAAACTAGGATTTGTTAGATTGTCGTGGGTAAGAAATATAAGCACCGGCAAATTCGATTTTATTACTTGTTACTATGCTTCCTGAATCATGTAACATTTTATGGCGTCAGTTCCTAAAATTTAAAGCTTATTGCTATAAGCTTTAAATTTAGCATTATTTGCGTAAGATTTCTGGTGGCAGCTGAATGCACATGGTTGAAGCTAGGTATAAGTGGCGTACCTTCAGGGAGGCCTATGTCCAATAGTGGACTAATACCTATGGGCTAATGAAGATGATTTTATCTTTGATTTGAAGTAGTGGATCCAAATTAGCACCCTGAATATTCGCAGATACTTTACAATACATGTTTTTTAAACGCATAGTGTTCATGAACGCATCCTGCATAAATGACAATAAAATAAATCGACTGTTATTTTCCAGGCAAGTCTGCGAAGCGATAGGAGAGATCGAAGGCCAGGAAGGCGCCGACGTGTACTGCATGGATCAATGCATCGTCTACCCCCCGCGATGCCCAAGGAACAGATGTCGATGTTACTAATACAAATTGCCTCTAGTCCACTCTTTGGCCTAAATTGTATTTAGCGAATTAAACAAAATACTAGATAAAAAAACGCACTCACATAATTACATTTACATCTACAGGATGTAACAGAGAGGTATGATAATACTTCAAGTTTGGCTTTTACGCATCAAACTGAACAACTTTTGTTCTACAACTTTGTTCAAATCGCAAAATTTTTTTTGGACTTTTCATACAAATCGATCAGCTGGCGAACCAAGTTTGTATGAAAAGTCCGAAAATTTCTTTGCGATTTCAACAAAGTTGTAGAACAAAAGTTGTTCAGTTTGATGGGTAAAAGCCAAACTTGAAGTATTATCACACCTTTCTGTTACATCCTGTATAGTATTGCGCCTTTCATTTGGGTACTGACAACCGTGTTGGCCAATTTGTGTGGACTAGTAACTAGGGAAAAGAGACATGATCTCTTCAGTTTCTTTTGGAGGAAGGGAAACAGATCTAAGCGCCTTTTTATTGCCATGTGAACATATCTTTGCATGCGTGTGGGGTTTTCCTACCTATAAATGAAGGAATATAATGAAATTTGGGTGGTGTAAATCTACATGACAATAAAAAGGTCGTCACATCACCAGTTCGTGTTTTGAAAGAGAACGATTCACAGCTTATAATAAGAGCACGCACTTGACGCCATACAAATTAATAATTATTTTTTCTTGAAAATGACTAATAAATCGTAATAAAAGCGTGTGTCAATAACTTTTTAACCGACTTAAAAAAAAATAAGGAAGTTCTCAATTCGTCGGAATCTTTTTACGACCAAAAGTTTATATTCACTAAATGTAGGTATAAATATATTAAAAAAACTAGCCGTACTCCAAAGTTTAAACTTGTTAAGGATGCTATCGTACAGTTATATTCGAATTTTGATAATCGGTAAACAGTTAGTAAAACAATTGAGTGTTTTTAAGAGTAATGTGGCAGGTACGCAGTAAAATTTATTATGTTTAGCCATTAGATAAGTTTATTTAAAACTTTTAAGGACAGAAATAGTCGTTTAATTTATTTTGTAACAAAGAAACATTATATGTAGTTGAAAACTGCCCTGAGTTGCTTCAAGAAAATTATGTTACGGTCGCCCTTTCTCAGTCATAGGCCCGATGGTACTGCCATGTCATCTGATAAAATATGTGGCTAGTCCACTCGCTTCACATCAGAAGGTCGCGGGTTCGATACCCGGCGGGGTTCAACTTTGTAGGACTCGGTTTGGTCGGTGGTAGGGCATTTTCGGAGCCCGCCTGGCTAGCTACCACCATCTTATCTAAGTCTTGCCGCTAAACATCAATGTTAACAGCATTGATGTGTTCCGGCATGAAGATAAGATAGCCAGTTCTCCATTGCGTTGGAGAATCTTGGTAAGCCTGCTTCCATCTTCGGCATCATCATCACTTACCATCAGGTAACTAATTAAGGGTAAAAAAAAATAACTGAAAAAGTAGTTACAATTTTATGTCTTGTTTGTGTGTATAAAAGTTTTAATAGAAGCGGCTTTTTTTATGTGATAGGTGGCAAACGAGCAGACGGATCACCTGATGGTAAGCGATTACCGCCGCCCATAGACACCCGCAACACCAGAGGAGTCACAAGTGCGTTGCCGACCTTTGAAATGGGATGGGCGGATGGGGGGAATGGGGGGGGGAGGGGAAGCAATTCGAATTATTACGAATGTGCTAGAAGTTTATGTATGTCTCTTAAGATTTGATCATTTGGTTACCTATGAATAGATTTTATATAAGGTCCTTTTAAAGTACCTGGAAAAAAACACAGTGGCGCCTACTCACGAATTTGAACAATTTTACTCAAAGTCACGGTGTTTTTTTCCGGTAGTTTTAGAATGATCCTTGCATATGCCATTTAAATGTAAAAAGTTGAAAATAATTAATTTAGCTCTACATTTTAATGATTACTAAAACTAAATGAATAAATGATATTTTTTTTGATTAATATCATATTTATTTCATTTAATAGAGTAAGTACACCTTTCTTTGGATGGTTTATACGGTTACTTATCACTCAATGTATGAAAATAAAAACGTAATAAATAATAACATTTCAACTTATAATTAATTAATCTATGACATTTCAGCATTAAATATACAGGGTGTAACAGAAAGGTGTGATAATACTTCAAGATTGGCTTTTACCCATCAAACTGAACAACTTTTGTTCTACAACTTTGTTGAAATCGCAAAGAAATTTTCGGACTTTTCATACAAACTTGGTTCGCCAGCTGATCGATTTGTATGAAAAGTCCAAAAAAAAATAGGCGATTTGAACAAAGTTGTAGAGTTGTTCAGTTTGATGGGTAAAAGCCAACCTTGAAGTATTATCACACCTTTCTGTTACACCCTGTATATATATTATTTTTATGAAAAATTCTTAAAAAAAAAAATCTTTGTTTAAAAAAGTTTACTTTTTTAAACTTAACTCTTAAGTTTAAAAAATAAACAACATAATTATTTCAAAATAAAATCAGCGGGTAAATCACTTAACTTTTTAGAATTCACTTAAATGCATGTGTGGTGTTTCTGAAAAGAAAATAAAATAGTCAAATACTTAGGTATTTTCCTTCTGTAATCAGCAGTGATCGGAGTAGGTAGATTGATTTTTGCTATTTGCATCGTGATTTTATAACATGGACAATCCTTTTCCCGGAAAGTTCCGATATTTCCGGATTGAGTTGAGTGTTACTAAAGTAAATCTGGTTCAATCAATTGGTTCTAAAGGAAGCAATTTATTAAAATGTACAATAACTGACTTAATATTCGTTTTTGTTTGCTTAAAAATGTTAAACTCGGAATCCAAGCGGCAATGTCTAAATTAACATATACGTTCGCGGTCGTTGACCCTAAATCAATCTACCTACTCCGATCACTGGTAATCAGAGACGAGTTTAAAACCAAATTAAATAAAGCTCACAAGGCGATTTTAATGGCGAATATGATACTGTGAGGGTCAAACGTAAAATCACTTTTTTTCTACCACTTTTTATATGTATCAAAACTTTTTGGTCTCTCCGTCTGAAACGGTCAAATCTGTCAATCGATTTGTAAGGAAGAGTCAAACATTTTTTGACTTTTATTTAAAAAGTTGTAGAACATAATTTGCATTTGACCCCATGTCTAATACACATGGATATGTTCACGACCGCCGTTAAAAACGTTACTGTACAGTATAATGACAGAAAAATTACCTAACCATATATTTTTTTTAATTAACCTGAATGCATTAAAATGTAGTCTATGTCACTCTCCGGGTCAAGACGAAGCTAACGCCACCTCTCAAGCTAAAATCCACCAAGCCGTTAAGGCTATCCAGAGGAGTCACAAGTGCGTTGCCGACCTTTGAAATGGGATGGGGGATGGGGGGAATGGGGGAGGGAATAAAAATATTACCTTAAATACGTTAATTCGTTACCTGGCCCTTCTTATTGTTGAGAATCCTTCTGGCAGAGGTATGTGGGTCTTCTCTGAAAGTATATTCATCACAAATGCCAGGAACTCGTGCTCTGTCAGCAGCGGAGTTTTGGGCTCATATTCTGCCAAAGCCTTTGCTGACAACGCAAGGAACCTGATTTGTCTGACAATCGCCTGGATTGCAGCATCTGTTAGTTCTGTACAAATAAAAATTGCAGGATAAGCACCTAACTACTATACGGAATTAGGTATTAATTTAATCTGTACGTTAGGAAAATTTCCTATATTTTCACATGCTCTCGATAATTTACAACAGAAATATCCAAACTTAAACTGAATATACTCACACTACTACTAAATTATATTCTTTCTAAAACTACTAACTAACAAAAATAAATAAAAAACGGCCTCTGCAATAAAAGTACTATTCGAAACCCCCTACATCGATTTTCACCAAATATAGAACCACCGAGATGACATGCTTATAAAGTGATAATAAAAACTGCATGATAGTCGGTTCACCCGTTTTAGAACTACAGTGCCACAGAGCCCACAGACATTAATAGGCCTCAAATTCAAACACTCCAATAATTCCCCAAACGTTACAGACAAACAGAAAGATTCGCTGTTTTATACAGATAGAATACAGGAAAAATATTGGAAAATACCGATCTACAATAACTTTATTTCGGTCTTTCATACAAATTCTTGATTAACTATTCTGATTTAGTATAGGAAACTGAAAAAAATATTTTCAATATTTTCTGGATTTTTTCAATATTTTCTTGTATTCTTTACCTGATTCTGAATTTCAAATACACTTTTTTTAACACCTTGTAAACACACAGTTATTTATATTTTTTGTAATTTCGCGTTGCTACGTCCGTGACGATCAAGACACGACAATATGGTTTGTATGAGACGTGCAAATGGATAAAAGAACTTACCGACATATAGGTCAATTTTCATTAAATCCCAGGCAAATCCTTGAGGCGCTTCGGCGGACACGTGCACCTCTAACGTGATAGAATCGTCTTTAATATATTCCAGAATATCATTCCATCTTTTGTAGTATCTAAACCCCCTATTCGATGATCGCCTATAATACAAATGCCATCGATATGATTAAAAAATAGAAATCCACGCAGGGAAAGACGGTAGACGTATTCGCCAAGCGGTCGTGTGTGACTCAGTGTGGCTTACTTATTTGTAGTATTGTCGATCAAGCAGGTTAACTGGACTACAAATACTTATTATAACCTGTTAGCAATCTCCATGTTTCTTGAGGAACGTTGTTTCGATGTATCATTTGAAAACTTCTAAAAAATATGATTCGCTTCTACCTAAAACCAGTTAAAACCTCTATAAAAATCCGGATTTATTCCCTGTCTGTGGAGCATGGTGTGGCGTAACCTTCTCTTTTCCGAGTCAGAGAACTATAATCCTTAAATGAGGATACTTGCTGTGTTATTAATGAATGGTACCTATGGCCTATCTGCAAACTGCTGCATTCAAATTCGCATGTGATGAGATCGTAGAACTGGTCAGATCATTAAATGACTGCCATAACGGAGAGGAACGAGGAGCAGAAAACACTAGAGTTACGTTAGGTTACTCTTGTTACCGCATATTCGCGGCGCTCCGTTTACTCTTGTTTTGTCGGAACCCCTCGACGATGTTAACAACCCATTACGTCCCCACTGCAGGGGCACGGGTCTCTTCCTATACATCGGGAAGGTTAGGCCATACTCCACACACGGGGGCCAAGTCCGGATTGGTGGAAGTTGTGGGGCTAGTGGCCAACACCAGTGTTAGAAGTTTCAAGCCTATAAGGCCTCCGACATGGCTATAGCAGCCGGCACCAACGGCTTAACGTGCCTTGCGAAGCACGGAAACGGTCGAGATAAATGCCACTAACGGTCTGACCACAGACACGGTCTTCCAGGTTATGACAGTGTATGTAGTCAGTTAACTTGCGTGATCGACGCGACCACGCAAGCCGCTCTGAGCCACGACAGCTTTAATTTAATGTATGTTGTACAAAATAAACCTTTTGTATACTACAAAATAATTATTTTTGCCATTTCACTAAATCAGTTTAGGGATTTGATCAAATCTAAGATTTGTTTAGGAAAATGACAAAATCGAGTTATTATTTTATCATCGGCCGAGATTTGATCAAATCCCTTAGGGAATTGATTCAATCCCTGATTTTATCATATCCCTGCGACTTATACATACCTGCAGAACAGGTGCTGCATCTTCCCATAAAGCAGTTCAGTGTTGTTGTGTGGCGATACGATTTTCACTTCAGCCCTTGCCTCGCAAGACCAGCTGACGGATTTACTCTCGCTATTACAATGCAAGAAGATAGCGAGGCGTTTCTGCTTCTGGCTAAAAGATGGCCTCACAGTGAGCTTCCAGGGCAGGTCGCGTATATAGTAATCGGTGGATGTTTCTTTGCCCTTCAAAGTGCTGAAGTTGTGAACGGTGTAGCGAAACGTCGCCTCGGATCGACCACTGTCGTTCTTTTTCTCGATGTCTAGACTCGTCAGCTGTATGGAAAAAGTTGAAATCTACTAAAGAATGGGTAAAAGCGATAATTTTTGCTAAATTATGTTTTTACGAAAGGCTGCTCATGATACTAAGCCAATTTTGCAAAAGATTCCCAACTAAATGTTGAATCTTTAAAGAAATTTTAATTTAAAAAAGTAATGTTGTGATTCTAAAAGTATAATGTTGAGATTCATGGGAAATTCTTTCATATACAATAAAGTGTACCTTAGTCGTTTCATTCTTTACTTTCGGTATTTCTTCATCATTATTTTCTGTGATACCATTTACATGATCTACTTTATTGTTTTCCATGCCATCTCCATTTGATATGTGACCACCTTCTAAGTCAACATTAGGTGAAGTTGAATCAGCATTATTTTCGCTGGCCTGAAAATAGCACGCATCTATAATTTTCTAAAAGATATTGGAAAAGCCGCGAAGTTAAAGAAAAAAGATGTCGGTTGAAGTCCTTTACCTTTAATTTCTCAAACTCGTGCCTCATTAGTCGCCGTTCTAATACATATTGTTCTGCCGCAGCAAGTAGATCTATTTCACTGTCGATAGTGAGATCATCCATTGAAAAAATATCGATAACAGTACCAAGAGCAACATCATTAAAACTTGTTAAATTTGACAGTGCTAATTTAGTTTTCTTTTGAATCACCTGCAACAGCATATTTATTTTTAGTAGCTTTACCAGCGGCGGTTTCTTCCGCGTCAATACCTATTGCGAGGAACCAAGTGACTTCTAAAAGCGGTTTTTTTAAGATCCTCTAGAGAACCATGCAATTTCCAGGAAAAAATCCTAAGTTGTTCCCTGCGTCCGCTTAGATAGTCGGCTGACTATTGATCAATAACCTGGGTTACATCTATAATATCTTCGGGCGGTTTTATTGTCATGTGGATTTGTGCCCGCACGCGTAACGCCCGCAACCTATCGTTTCATTACATATTTTTAGGGCCCTTTTATTGTCATGCGTGGCACACGCACGCGGTACGCTTTGGAAACGCAGCACGCATGCGGGCCTGGCCTGCGCGCGGGCAGAAATTCACATGACAAGAAAAGCTCCCTTAATCACTATCAAAAAAACAAACAGTGCTAAAAAAAATTACAAAATTACACTAAAACAAAGTTTTATTGAAATTAGGAAAAATTGATACTTCTTTAAGTAGGTACCTGCAAGCTCTTATCCTGAAGTTTCTGATCTCCAATAAAATTAGCAAATTCATAAATGCGGCATGCATTCTTTGGAGTCAAGGCACTAGCGAGGTATTCGGTGCACTCAACGAGTAGATACCTCAGCTTGTACTTCTGGGCAGCGCAGTACAGTTCAATCGCATTGTTATGATTATCCAAATCTATATTGTCCGAATATATGTAACTGTAAAAAAAAATAGGTAAGTATCTTTCTTTTCTATAATTAACAGGTTTTGACAACTATTAATTCCGTTAACAGCCCATATCGTCCCCACTGCAGGGGCACGCCTATGCCTATAACCTCGGGAAGGTTGAGATGGAGGCTGTGGGCTGGTGGCAGTGTCAGAAGTTTTCGAAACGCGTATAAGGCCTCCAACATGGTTTAACGATTGCAGCTGGCACCAACGGCTTCACATGCCTGGATGAGTAGGCATTTATCTAGACAACTACTTATTAAGACTAACTATTCTTACATCAGTAGCTTCTGAAACACTTCCGGGTGAATGTCTGGGATATGTATAGAAGAGTTTCCCTCCGCGCCAACTCCGTAGAGCATTCTTTGGAATTCGGGTGAGGCTGCCGCGAGGATTAGCCGGTGCGCGCACGCAGGCACCCTGTCCGGCCCCAGAAGGAAGGTGCAGTCTGTCCACTGCGCCGACTCCAGAAGGCGCGCGCCGCGCTCGCGGACCCCACAGCACTCCAACTGCCAGTCGGCAAACTCTATTCCATTACTCCTCGTGAGCGACATTTTAACAAAACTAATCAGTAATAATAGAATACAAAAAAATCGAATGCAGACGTCCCCAACCAAAAAACTAGAAGATAGATAAAGCAGACTAATTACATGTTCAGTGAGGGTAGATGGGAAATACGTGGAAAATACTGATGTAGGTATTCTCCATTCTCTTTGCTGATTATAGTGCGTTCGAATACAAGCCCGCAAGCGGGCCCTTAACTTTTATCTGTAGGTATTTTATATTTTCCACTAAAGTGATCAGAATAAATAGTGATCGATCATGCATTATTTGGCGCTTCGGTGCGCAGCAAAGAGTTTTATAACATTTCACTGGTGCGCAGCGGCTACGTACGGCTACGGCCTCATTTCAACGTATGGATTTGGAACGATGATATTTGACGTTTCATGTGACTGACATTGACATTGACAATTGACATTCGTCGTGTTGTGTTTGTGTTGGGTTTGCGCGACTTTTCGTTCGATAAAATCGAAAAAATAAAAACTGCGGTGGACCTCGCAAAACACAGATAATAAATCGGGAAAACATGAGTGATTTACTGGAAGACGATTTAGAGTTCCGCGGTGGGACATTGCAGCTTTCTACGGAGCAGGTTGCTGCTGAAGTCAACAGCCGCGACAGTACTGCAGAAACTAATAAGAGTAAAGCGAAAAACAACGCAAATCCTTCAGTTTTATCCGGCGCGGACTCCCTTTCGTCCTCTTCGTCGTCCTTTGCAGGTAAGATGTCGTTATGCCCTTGCTGGAAAAATACGAAACTCGAAACTTTACGATCAATAATATCAAAAGTTCTGCATCATTGTGCAGGTATCAGGTTTTCGCAGTGGTGTTAATTTATGAATCTCAACAATTAACAACTACCTGGCCTTATCATTACGGAATGTTGCATTGTAGTAAATTTTGAAATGAATTTTAATGGTAACTGTCCATAAAAAATATAGAAGTATGTTACCTAATATAATGTTATTGATTTTGGACTTGAATAAAGGAACATCTATCACTAATAAACTATTATTAATAAACTTTTTGGTCACCAAAGTTTGTTATTTGTGTAAGAATAAAGAAAAAACATATTATCTTTTTGTTCAATAGATGCAAGAACAGAAGCACCACCAGGTGCAACAGTAGATGCAGATGCATCACCCTCGTTTGCATCACAGCCGGTGTACCCTCGCTACGACATGCCCTTCAGTCGCGAGAACATTCAGGACTTCTTCACGTTCCGACGGGGTGTCGTGGAGAACGCCATACAGGAGTGCATTACGGGCCTTTTGTTTCCGGAAGATGGGGAGTATTTAGGCTCCTGGTTGTTAACCGAGTTAGTATATTTAATTTTCTATATCACATTGCCATTTTTTCATTCATTTACTTCTTCTGTAAACTATTGCAAACTAGAGAACTTTGTCTCTTTTTTACCACTTTTTAATCAGCAAATGAGTTTTATTTAAATGAAATATTTTTGTCAGACAAAATTTACTAAAATTCCTTTATTTTCAAATACTGGACATCTTAAGGACTGTCATTATTTTTAAATATTATGATTCAATTATTTGTTATTATTAATATTTTTGTAGCCATGTTCCTTAGTCATTTTACATAACTAAAGTAGGACAAACAATGTATGCCCTTGCAGTAGGGTTGACATGGCGTATTTATTAACAAAGACATTTTACAATTAAAATTTTTATTTTTCAGAATAACCCTATGGGATAATGAGAAAGAGAGGATAGTCCTCCTCACCTCAAGACTCGTCATGACCATCAAGTATGACTTCATAGCTATGAAGCAGCTGGACTTCAAAAAGACATACCTTGATGACCTGGACACCATAGTGATTGGAGAACTGGTGTACCCACCTTCGTCTCTAGTGCCGTAAGCTTTTATATCTTATCTTATTTTTATTATTGTTCAATAGGTCAAGTTGGAGGCCCATCTTAAGTATTCCCTATTTTTTTATTAATAACCTATATTTTCCCCTCTGCTTGAGCACAGGTCTCTTCCTAGGTCTTAGCATGGGAAACTTAGCCTATACTCCATGCACAGAGGGTCAAGGGTGCAATTGTAAGTGGAGTATGGCCTAATCTTAAATAGTGATATTTGATTAAAAGAACATGAGCCTCATGAGGTTATGGGACAATCGCAGCAGGCATGTATTGGGGCTTAGTTATGCATGTAGTCCATAAGTGTTTGTGGTGGTTACTGTCTTATCAATGACAATATCCTTTTTAAAACTGTGCATTTTTACTGTATATTTAATTTGGTGCTAATGGACTTTGCTTGTGATAGGGTATCCCCTAGAATCAGAAATATATTGCAAAAATAATTCAGACAATAGAGCTTAATCCACATGTTTGTATCTGTTTTTTTTGTCACAGTTCAGTAGTGAAAAGAACTGATTTTACTAATATAATATTGTTTTAAAACGTACCACTTGTGCATACTGATTATAAAATGATCACAAAGGCACCTGTATAAACAAGGTTTATACACTAAAATTATACCACTTCAATAACTAACTAAATACATACAATTTTGTCTCTGCTCTGATTATATGAGTTTCAAGTTTCAAGTTTATTTATTCCGTTAACAAAATACATTGTGTAGGAATTACATAGTACATATCGACAAGGAATTACAAAATATTACAATAACAGTAAGGCACTTAAAATTATTACTGAAAAAAAAAACATAAAAAACTACTTGCAAAACTCATCAAAACTGTAGTAACATCTTTCCAACAAGAAGCGCTTTAAACGTTTTTGGAATTCGTTAAAATTATTTATCGTTTTTAAGTCGGTTGGCAGACAATTGAACATCTTCACCGCCTGATGTCTGGTACAGTGAGTTACTACCCTCAGTTTTGGAATTATTGTTGAGTTCCTTGGGGAAAGTTGTTCTGTTTCATAAGAAAAAGCCACAGTTAACGAGACTTCAACAAAATTAGACAAATGATGTACTCATAGCCTTTTTATTTTAAGTTTTGGGTGACAAGCATTAATAAGAAAATATTCAGGAGCAATCATACGGTCATGTGGTACATACATATACAGGGTGTAAGGGACACGTTTCCGAATAATGCACCCAGACACAGAACAAACAAATCTGCTCATTTTATAAAAATGTTTGCTGTGGCTGTGAATCGAACCCACTACCCCCAGATCAGTAGTTTAACCACCCATTAAAGCACCGAATCAGTTGAGAACCACCAATTCAGTCAGAAAGTTTTAACAATATACATCTTAAGCGTAGACTTAAAATTTAAGCCTTTTGTTATGTCCACCATGTGAGCGTCCAATGTTTGTCGTAGTCGGCTTAACGGCATTGCGACAGGCGTGTCGACGGTGGTGAAGGACCGCGTCATCGACCGCCTCTGCCGGCGGCCCAGCGGCGACGCCGGCGAGACTAAACTGTTCGATCCCAAGTATTTTGAGCCTAGGTACCTTGAGTTGCTGTAGATACACCGTTTGTTTTCGTGTGCTGTCTGGGGTCCGTTTCAGAAGCGGAATACAAAAATTTCCGATTCAAATAAATGTATTCTTTTTCTTTCTATTCTTTTTTTGAAAGCTGCAAGCATGTTAAAAAAAGAACGAATGTTTATGTGTAGTGTTGCCGTTTTTTGCTTCTAAAATTATAGGTTTAATTGTGAAACGGATCCCAGTTCTTTGTTTTGTATAGGAATCCCTAAGAATCAAACGTTAATTAAAAGCATGCACTGGTGTTTTTTCATCGCTCCATACTTTTTTGCATTCATTTTATCGCATTACTAACTGATAGTTTCTGATGAGATTAACAATCTTGTTTTTATTTACTTTTTATCCTTAATTGGTAAGCTCTTGCCATCAACTCACCTGATGGTAAGTGATAATGATGTCAATCATAGAAGCGGACTTACCAAGTGCCCAACGCTATAGTAACCTTTAGAGCAATTGCTGACAGACATAAAAGTATGGAGGGATGAACAGATAAGTGGAGCTTTACATGTTTACGCGGAATCGTCCAGTACCAGATGGTACCAATCAGAAAAAGCTTTAAGCGAAATGTTATCGGCATTCTGGGTCGCAAATTAATCTAATGGTTTATGTTTTACTGTTATATTTATTGTTTTCCGCTGGTTGTGGTTTAAGGTATGTATTATTACTAACGTTTTAGTTTACTTTTGTGCGATTAACAGCTTGATATTTTATTTTGCTCACTGACATTGCTTTCAAGACATTAATTTATTATTGTTGAACGCTTTGTTAATTGCAATTTCTGAATCTTATATTCAATAAGTATGCGCTTACTGCTTTGAGCTTAATCGTCATTACAGCCAAATGACACAGAATCCAATGGACACGGTTTCTCGCGTAATGTTCCGCTCAGCCACATGTATCCAGCAGCTTCCTGTAAGTTGCACCAGGTAGACAATCAGTCAATCTGCTTAAGCTTACAAAAGGCAATCTGAACTCTGCATTATTAGTTTCAAAGATCAGTTTTAAAACCGCATCTTACGAAAGGTATACTATTCCTTTGTTCTACTTACGCCCAGTAAGTATCATCAGAAAGAAGGAAAGGTGGGTGACAGGGAGCTGTCATGCCATCTCTTTAGATATAAGCGTTATTACTAACTCACATCGCGTTACCACACTACTGCTCCACGGGGTCTAGAATCTAGATCGGTGAGTTTGCAGGACTATCGGCGATATATAACTTAGTATCAGAAATTATCAAGCCGCGTAAAAACTTCTAACATTACTTAGCGATTGTCATCTATAGGTTGTGATAGCAAGTGGCAACTGCTTATTTTATGTCTCGAAACATGGAGACGGTCGAGATAAATCCAACTATCATTCAAACTCATCCAGATTATGACGCTATTGGTAGTCAATGAACGTGCGTGACAAATGCATCCACACAAGAAGAACATACAGTAGGCCATTTTGATTTATTTGCTCCCTTCTATGGTCGTTTGTCTAATGTTCGCAGGGAGCGTAATCTCCGCGGTGTGCGGCTGATGTGGAACAAAGGAGAGCCGATACCGATGAAGACCATGTGGAATCCGTTCACCCAGGACGTACCGTTCATCACGTTCGCCTCACATCCCATTTACTGGCATAAAGGTATATTAAATTCGCTTCTTAGTTTTTTTTCTTTAGTCAGTTGTGTCAATATCTAAGTACTTAATTTTCTTGTTGGTGTCTACTTGAATGAATGTCGATGACCAGATTACAGAGATTGTTCGCATTGATTATTTTTTATACTGTAGGTTTTTAAATATTGAATGATCTCTTATCAACTCTTCAGGACTAGAGCTCTCTAGTTATGTATACGTGTGTATTTTTCGTCACATATTTTATCCTCTCATTTGAGATCTTCATGTTACAACAGACACTTTATTCTAGCATTTCTCATTTCAAACAAAGAAGCTGATTACGAAGCTTCTGCGGTACATTTTAGTTAAAATTTTATCACATTATTTTATTTTAATTTTAAAAGAAACCCCAAAATTGTTAGTACCTAGCTTACTTTTCAGATGGTGACCCAGAAGAGAGGTCCACATATGACATGGAGATTTTCGCTCAAAAGTTACAAAGGGCCATCGAGGCCATGCCTTCATCGGCCTGTTGCATCCACCACTCGCCCATAGTCATCCAGAGCTACGTAGGTGTGACGTCACTGCTGCATAATAAGACCAGCATGGGGTTCTTCAAGGTCAGAGGGAAGTTTAGCTTCTAATAGTACGGATATAGATAGATGATGGGATTGGAATACGGATTGTGGAAGCTGACAAGTTAGTATAGAGTCTTTGAACACTCGCCTGAATATGTAAGAGAAAAAGGTGCGGTAGCTAAAGTGATAATCAATTAACTTTGAAAATATTGTAAACCAAGTATATTACAGTCTGTCAGAAAAGTCGGTTACTACAGTTATTGATACTGTCGCCCTCAAAATTATTGTTGATAATGCTCAAATGTTGTCATATTGAAGCGCCCTCATTAAGTGTCAAGACTTTCTTGACAGACTGTACGTCTTGTTTTATAGGTTTTCCAGTATTTATTACACTAAAGATTTCGCAATAGTTATCAACCCCAGTTAGTACACATTTCATATCACATTTAGTGTTAAAACTATGAAAATTATTTACACTTTACGATTCTTAACGATTTACTCTAAATTAGTATGATTTTCGTTTGTTTTTCTTTTTTTTTTATCAAAGTTGATCGGCATAGATTAAATAACGCAACAAAGTCATGTTTGCTTCCAACAACGTTCGCTTTTGTTTCTTTCCAACTTACAAAAGGGATTTGAATCTTCCTGCAACTATTATAGAAATCATTAAGCGTTTACAAGAGGCAGTACCTAATTAAGTACGTTAGTTTTATAATAATTTATATATTTGCACAGTATTGTCTGGTATTTATGACTAAGTTATGAAGCCCTTGACTTGACAGAGGTCCTTGTTAACTTGTCAGCCTATATTGTACAGGTTGTAACAAAAGAGAGTTGTAAGTTAGGCTTCTACACTAAACATCTGTAATCCAAACAAAATAATCTTTACAACTCATTCAAAATTGACTAATTAAATTATTATTTTTTGAAATTTCGCCAAAGTCGTAAAACTAGTGTCATAATATAATAATATCTGGGATAAATCACACACGGTCATCTGGCCCCAAACTAGGATTCCCTGTATCTTGGGAACCAGAGACTGATATACATACACAAATACTTTTAAATACATACATATATAGATATAATACACCCAGACTCAGAGCAAATATTCTGCTCATCACAGAAAAGTTTGCCCTGTGTGGGGATCGAACCCACGACTCGGATCAGAGGTCAGGATCGCTAACCACTTAGCCACCGAGTCAGTCAATAATTAGAAGCCCAACCTAAATTTATTGCAACACCATTGTTACAGCTTGCATAAAAAAATATAAATGGGGGGATTAAGTATATAAGGACATTACACATATGGGGATTAGTATTTGTACTCTGATGTTGAAAAGTGATTGTCTTCGAGATGAGATAATGATTTGGATGATATTAGATGGTAGTGAGGTGTTCTTTTCGATAAGTATTTATATTTAAGCTTGCTTCATTATGGCAGAGGTCTTTGTTAACTTGTTAACCAGTATTTTTATGTATAGTACAAAGTGATTGCATGGAGCCGCATAATTTCTCCGTTTGTATAAGTTTGCTTGATATGGCAGGGATCTCTCTTAACTTGTCACTCAGTTTGCTCATGTATGGTATAGAATAGAGTGACTTTTTATTTGCTGACAAATGGACGACAAGCATGATGGTAAAATAAGATAAAGATAAATATACTTTATTACTTACCAAAAGAATTAAAATAACAGAATATTTTAAATTTTTGATATGCAAAGGCGGTCTTATCATGGCAGTTACGGTGGATTGTATTCATGACACTGAAAGTTTCTCCAAGGACGGATACAATCATATTTTACAAAAATTGTTAATTCAATTATGAAAAATCATGTAAGTTCATTGTTCCGTTTCATGCAAAGCAACGAACGTTTGCAGCTTGTCATTTAATCAAACATCTCCCTAAGTTAAAACGCCATTTGCAGCTTGTCATTAAATAACAATTCCCCTGTTTATGAGTTAAACGCCAAGTGTAAATATAATATTTTGTAGGTTGAATTTGCGGATAGGCAGCCAGGATGTCGCCTAGATTTCTCAAAATGTTTGCGTGCGTGAAGTAACCTATACTTCATTCCAATCAAAAAAAGCAAAACGTAAACAAACTTACTATGGAACTGACACATGTCAATGTCATCTGCATACTATGTTTGTTTACCTTTTGCTTTTTTTTGATTGGAATGAACCATAGGTGCAAGTTAGCTAGGTGTCAATTTACAGTGTTATTTATTTGTAATTAATTGAAAACATCTCAATGAAACTGACCCAGAAAACGTTGAAACTGAAAACCATTTTTCTGCAACTTTGTTCAAATCGCAAATAAATAAAAATACTTTGGTCTCTCTTTGCCATTTGACTTGTATGAAAAGTCGAACTTCTTTAATTGCATTTTAATAAAACTGTAGAATAAAGGTTAATCACTAGCTATTTGCGGTTAATTACTAATAACACAGAGTTTTTTTTGTTGATAAATTTGAATAAAGTGTTTTCAAAAACAAGTCAAAATGTAAATAAATTTTAAAGCTTTATCAAATCTAATAAATAATTGTTCCTTGTAAAATGGCTATTCTAGTCGCTAATTGCTTTTTATTTTCATGTAAATGCTAGTTTAGTTAGAGATGTAATCATTATGAAATTGCGATGAGATTGTGACAAAGTGCCACACTTAGTGAAAAAAAAATTGAATAGATGGGTTTTTAGAAACGTAATGTTTATTCAGATATACTTATTCATTTATTATGAACATTTCTGTCAATGAAAGGCCTGAAATAGTGTAGATTATGTAAGAGGATATGTATTTTGAAAAAGCACTTTGTTTGGCGTTTTCCTTCCAGTAACCACCCCGCCGCAGGGCAAATAGCAAGTATTTGTTCTTCTTATATATAGATATCGATTTCCGTGTTGTCTTCTTTAAAAAAAAAAAAGAAGTTGCTGTTTTCCCAAGAGTGTGCGTTCAGTCTTAGCCGTTTTCTGCTACATTCACACATTCGGTGATTTGAGGAAACTATAATGTTACTTATCTGTTAAACAAAAATTAACTTACAATATTACTTTTCTAAATTAAGTGGTATTCCCAGTCCTCGATCGTTTGGCTAACACATTTGTCTTATATATGGATCAGGGATTAAAAAATATAATAGAGGGATCAAAATGTGATCGATGACCACAGATTCCAGAAGGAGTAATTACTTATATAGAATGTTCTTACTTTACCAAAATTGATGCACATTAATGTAGCTTTTGTGTGAAATTAAAATACATTTCCTATCTATTATCGTTGTACCAAGTATTTTTAATCGTCAAATGTTTTTTAGCTTCTGGGTTTTTCTCGGTTGCAGATTTAATGTGCTTATTGATTGTGATTGTTTTTGACAAACCTGAAGCTTTATAGTAGATAAACTTTTTTTTTCACTAAAGTGGAAGAAAAGCTGTAGATATAGGAGAGAAAATTGTATAACGGAAATCGAAAATTTTATAAACCATTTTTTATCGAGACTATTTTCCGATTTCAGAATTGTTGTAGAGAAAATATCTGTTTCTGGTGAGTTGTAAATAAACCTGGATTGAATTATTTATATTATTTCTATACAGGCTGTTAACAAAAGTGCGTTTGTGATTTTAAGGGGTTACTTAGAATCAAGTATAGAATACAGGAAAAATTTTGAAAAACATCTGATCAACATTTTTTTTTCAATTCCCCCTGACAAATTCTTGATTCATTGTTCAGATTTAGTATGGGAAACTGGAAAAAAATTGTAGACCGGATTTTTTTCGATATGTTCCCTGTATTCTATACTTGATTCTGTGTAACTCCTTCAAATTTCAAACGCATATCCTGTATAATTTATGTTATTCAGTATATTTGTTAACGGTTAAGTCTATTTATTTGCGCTAGTGCGGAATTGCTGTAATTGTTTTAATTAGGCATACGGTTTTTTGTTTATTTGATTTAGACTAATTAATTGTACATCTGAAGTTCATTTGCATAAGTACAAAATTATTTGTCATGTTAACATTTGATTTAGTAGCTATAAGTTAAGATGCTTTTTGCATTCCGTTCGTTTTCATAGACAGACAGAGTTGTTTTAAATAACTGCGTCTGTGTTTGTTAGTCTTAATTATCTAAATTATATGTCATTTAAAATCTATTGAGTACCGAAAACGGTCCTAAAATTGTTTATGATAAGGTAATCGCTCAGAGTATATTCTACTATTGTTAAATTATTTAGCTTTAAATATTTATGTGGTTATGTTCAATGTGATCTATTTTAAAATTTTACATTATTATCGTGAAATATAAACATTTCTTAAAAGCAAAAGCAGTTTAGTTTATTTTTTTAAACATCAAATTCGTGTTCATCCCAGTCATTAGGGAATGAAAGATCTTCCCAAAAACTTTCATCCAAACCTGATAAGTTTATATCTATCTCTTCCTTTTCAATTTCTCTTACAAACCTAATATTTTCCACCCAAGACAAGTCATTTTCTGTATTGTTTGAGTAAATTGAGACGCCATGCTTTTCTACTCTTTGAATTTTGTAACTGATGGGTATAAATTCTTGCGTATTTTTTATTTTTGATATCGTATCGTAATTTCTACTACGAGACATTATTGCAGTGTCAATCTTTGTAGCAATAGTACTGTTTGGATTTAGATCGTGTTCTTTTGCCTTTGTCTTGGTTTCTTCACTTATAATGTTAATCTTCTTTTGATTCCTTTTCTGTTTATTTAGTTGCCTTGTATATTTCTTCTTAGTTTCAGTGTTATCTTGTTTTTTAATTTTACCTTTTGAATTTATATTTCTTTTATGACTTTCTCTTTTCATAACATATTTGTAATGCTCTTTGTTTACAGCAGCTTTACTGTTTGATTCAAACCGAACTACTTTTTGCACATTTGCTTCTTTTTTCTTGCAGGGGTTTTCTTCTTTTGTTAAATCAATAAACTTTAGGTTGTTTTTGGAACTCTTATCAATTCTTATTAAAGATATTTCATTATTGTTGCATTTCGACTTTATAAGATCAGGTATTAAGCTGTTTTCGTATGTAGGTGTCGCAGTTGATGTAGTTTGTGTCAGGGCCAGGTGGACAGCAGTCTGCGCTTTCTCTTTGGCATGGTGATCACGGACTTCAAAATTGGGTAAAATATCTGGATTTAATTGTTCAAAATTATCAAGAATGCTTTGGGAGCAAACATTCGTCGTATATAAAGGATCCTGATCTCTTAAAGACAGATTCGATAAAGCCCTATGCATTTCGACATCAATATAAAATTTTGTGTGTTTTCTTTTATTGTCTTCTTCACCACACAAATCAATAGTATCAATAGTGGTTCGCTCGCAAGTAGCTGCAATTAATTTTTGTTGTATATCTTGTGTATCTTGAACATCGTGACGATAAGCTTCAAGTTCGATATCTTCTTCAACCAGTGAATATGTTGGTGATGGGCAATAAGCAGTGTTTGTATTTTCTTGTAATTTGCACTCATCATCATTTTGCTCTTCATTTGCGATAGATTTCATGCAACGAGTCAGTTTCTCGATTACCTTGAAAAATGTTTTAAATCTATTATATTTCGTAACTGATAATAAAAGTTGAAAGTAAATGTAAGTGGAACATGTTTCTATGAGTCAAAGACATAATAGAACATATCATCACATTTAAGGCAGTCAGAGTGGTTAGATTATTTGAAGACTGATTGTGATAATCAGAAAAAAATCAGTTTTGGAAACCGTTTGAATTGAAAGGTGCCTTAATTTATAATAAAATTTTGTGGTATAACTAGTTACCTGTAAAGAGCGTTCATCCTTCAAGCATTGAGTTTTGTACATCGAAATTTCGCTGATGTAAGCTTGCGCATCCGCTATAGATATCGGCTTCTTCTTGTAAATATAGTCTTCTAGTCTCAAGTTCATTTCCATAAGTCTTGTGGTTATTGCCTTTTTCTGAAAATTTAAAGCTTTTCGAATAAGTATTTTGTAATTGTCTGTGATGGCAAACGGCTGACGATCCACCCGATGGTAACTATGTATTACCGTCTATGGGAATCTGTTACATTAGAAGGGGATACAAACGTGTTATTATGGGAAGAGACCCGTGCCCCTGCAGTGGGGACGTAATGGGTTGTTAACAACATATACGTACATATTATATCAGCACCTTGCTGATCCTTGAGGCTAGGTATAACCTAACCATACGGTTCCAGCAGTCAACTGAACTAAGCAACTGGAATACTACTAAGAATGAAGGAGGAGATTGAAAATCACTTCAGTGTTAACAGACAACTATTTACTAAACCTCCATTAACCTCCTCCCATTTTAGTGCCCTTTCTTACAAAGTCTAATATCTTTAGTGTCGTCCGAGATGACACGCATAATCTGATAATATACATTAATGTAATGCTTAATGCACATTATTTCCGGTCGGTTATAAAGTTTTTAACTTACTTGTTTCATTTTATGACTGTTACCGCGTCTTGGAGGCATCTCAAAGCTTTTTAGAAAAATTCTTCAGTCAGTAGAATAATCTTGAAAATCTCGCTATATTCAACACAGATTGAATATGATTATTTTTTGACATTTTATTTTTGGCGCGAACAAAAAGTGGGGCTTATTTTTTTAATACACAGCCAGCCTGCATCCAGCGTTTGAAGCAGGTTTCAAGTAAGTATTCGAACTCCTTGATACAGTCCAAAAGTTTTGGTGAAATCATGGTGAAATTATAAGAATTAAAAATGCTGCCTATAAACGGATGAAAAATATTTTGAAACGAATTTCGGATAAAATATATTGCACTTGCAAATCCTGTATTATCAAAGGATGACATGACATTAGGTTTCATAATTTCCTGAGTTACGTAAGAGTATTAGATAAGGTTTTAACTGAAAACTGAATTTGTGTTCAGTTGGGCTTGCGGAGGCGAAGCTGGCAAACCTATGAAAATATATTAATAATGTTTTTCGCGCGAAACTGAATTAAATGAAAAGAAAATGAATTTATATTTGCAAATATTAGTTTTTGTGTTCGGAATATATCTGTGTGATGCTGGATATGGAGCAGGGTCAGCAGAGGACGTGTAAGTATTTCTTTATTTTGTTGTTTTATATTTAAGTACGTTTAGCAAAAGCCTTTATTAGGTTTAGAATGCTTAAATATCCTACTTACTTAATTAAAAAGTTGGCGACAGGTTTGTCGTCCTTATAGAATTTAATATGGAGTTAGGGTCTTACTAGCCACCTTAAGCCTATTTTATTTTGTGATATTTTGTTGTTTGAAGTGATAAATATTTTGTTTCCAAATATAAAACGTATTTATTTTTAAGCTGTACGTTCAGAGAAATCTTTGCGTTTCCTTGTACAAAAGTAGGCAACAATATACAAAAAAATATAATTATATTGTTGTTTACTGAGGTTGTTTATTTATGTCGTTTATTATTTACTTATGAATACTCAACTAATGATGGTTAACGATTGACTTGCAGCTTTTTACCTAGGCATTGATTGATCATATTATGGGGACAAAATGAAGAATAAATGGGTGAAGCAAACACAAATCAAAACAGTAACAGTAGTTTCGTAATTCATTACAGTATACAGCGATGGGTGCTATATTAAAATTGTATCGAAGCTTCACCCCTTCGATACAATTTTAATATAGCGCCCGTCGCCGCCCCTTTAGTGCTTTAATTTTGTTACTATTTGTGAACTGGGCAACATTTCACTTGATGGCGAGTAGTGATGATTCAACCTCCCAGTTATTAAATCAATGAACTGGCAGCACAGATCTAGATCCAAATAAAGTACGTATTTATTTAGAATCCCTTGGAACTGGCCAATTGGGTATAATAAAAAAAAATGTATTTTTTCTGATAGTTCAGACCATTTTGAAAAACTAATTAATAAAAATAAATAAATAAATTATTGATTATTTAAAAATATATCTAGAATGTTTATTTTTATTTAAAAAAAAAAGTTTATTTCAGGCAATAAACCCATATTACATCCTTGTACATTAAATAAAATAGATATTCTAGCTACATAATGTAACAATTTGTCAATACATGATAGAATAAATTAAAAATAAAGATAGTATGTCAGTCAATAGAAAGAAAGAACATTACACGGTACAAATTCATTTTTATGTCAAACACATACAAAAAGTTTTGTCAAATTGGTACACAATTTCATAAACCACTCTTACAATATTATTTGTTACGGAATTAAGCCTTTTGTGGAATTACTTCCTAATTTTCTTTAGATAAGCAGGCATATTGTCTACCCTACTGTCTGCATACATGCATTTATTTTCATGCCTTATAAAAAAATTGCATACCTACCCAATTAATTGGCCCTATAATTTGTAACCCCTAACACAAAAGAGGTTTAATTGAAGCGTATGTGTCCCTCTGTGATATCATAACTTTTAAAGGGGTGAACAGATTTGAATGCGATTTTCATTATTTGAAGGCAGGTTTTTTTGTAGTGCGGTGCTAAGAACTACTTTAAGCTGTGCTGTAGTAGCTAAGACGTTACAAGTATACAGTATGTCCCAAACTGAACTAGCGATATTCTATGATCGTGTAATATAACCCATTTCCAGATTAAAACCATCCCCATTATGGGGTCCATCGCCCTCCCCCTCCCCGTAATGACCATTTGATTTTTTAATTTTTTTTATGCAACTTTGCACAAAAAACGTCACACATCTCAATTTTATGGTTATTTAGACACACTAATGATCTTATTCGATAGGTTACAATATTCTCCATTAAAAAACATCCAAAAATGTAAACAAAATTAACATGACTCATTCAAAAAATTTACTTAATCGTGATTTTTGAAAATACCTATTAAATTTGTGTATGTGTATCAGTCTCTGGTTCCAAGATACAGGGAATCCTAGTTTGGGGCTAGATGACCGTATGTGATTTGTCCTGGATATTATTATTATTCGTATTTACAATTTATTGTTCATTTCTGCAAAAACAAGGTAATTAAGTGGATGTTTTTCTTTTAAATTAGGTTATATTAAGGTTAAATTAGGTACTATAAAACAATACTAAAAGTTTGACTGTAAATTATCTAGTTTTGAAGCTATATCGATGTTTTAACATAACCCATGTGCAAGCCAAAAATCCCTTTTGTTAAGCACTAACGGATCTCTACCGCATTCCATACAAATTCTTTATACCAAATGATAAACAAAAACTTTTCCTTAATTATCTAACTTTAATTTGTACACAGAAAAAAAGATAAACGCTTATTTTCGTTGGGTTTTTTCACAAATTTTCACGATTCAGTAAGTTTTTTTGAATGAGTCATGTTAACTTTGTTCACATTTTTGGATGTTATTTGATGCATAATATTGTAACCTATCGAATAAGATCATCAGTGTGTATAAACAACCATACAATTGAGATATGTGACGTTTTATGTGCAGAGGTGCATAAAAAAAAATTCTAATGGGTCGTCCCGGGGAGAGGGAGGGCGATAGACCCCATGATGGGGGTGGGAGGTTTAATGTGGAAATGGGTTATATTACACGATCCTATTGTAAAACAGCGCTAGTTCAACCTGGGACACACTGTATAATTAACTAAGTAATTAAATTCGGTTTATTCAAAGTTAATCGAAAGTGAATCGAAAGTGAGCTTAGCTTTAGGTTAGAGTTAATTAACTTTAATAAATGAGTTATTTTTATGTTTATTTACAGACAATCAGACGTCCAAGCGCCGCCGTATATCCCTCCATACGCGAAGAATACAAGATACAGTAAAACTGGGTACTCTCGCTACGTAGGAACCAAAAATGCGGGAAGGAAAACCAGCTATACAAAAACAGGGCAGGCGGGTACTAAAACTGCATATGCGGGTACTAAAACGGGATATGCGGGTACTAAAACCGGATATGCGGGTACTAAAACCGGATATGCGGGTACTAAAACCGGATATGCGGAGACCAAGTCTTGGAGCTCTGGCTACGGTAATGGGTAAGTCGAATTAAAATATCAATTAAAAATTATTATTTAAATTGATGAAAGAGGTTTCCGAGGTTCCGACCATGGCCTGCTATAGTTGACGGCTAGGTGGTAGTCCAGGAAAAAAAAATATTCGCTTTTTCACATTTCATGGGCCCTAATAAAAACCGGCCAAGTGCAAGTCGGACTCGCGCATGAAGGGTTCCGTACCATCGTACAAGAAGCTCCAAAAACACGCCTATTGTATGGGGACCCCCTTTAATTTTTAAATGTACAGGGTGTAAGGGACAGGTTTCAACTTTAAGGCATTGCTCAAACGAAACTGAACAACTTCCCACAAGAATTTTTCCCACAAGAAGAAAGGAAACGAAATAAAAATCGGCTTCTTCATACAAAATTATAAACTTGATTGGACAGTTTGTATGGAGAAGCCGATATTTTTTCGTTTCCTGAAAAAAATTCTTGTGGAAAGTTGTTCAGTTTCGTCTACTGAGCAAGCCCTTAAAGTTTTCGGAAACCTGTCCCTTATACCCTGTATATTTTTAGCGACGAAGGCAATACAAACTTTGTGACATTTCAAGCGTCTACAAGCGAGCAAAAAAACGTCAAAAAAAAACACGTTTGTAGTAGGAGAGATCCTTTAATTTTAATTTATTTTTATTGTTTCTTGTTATAACAGAAATACACTCTTTGTAAAAAATTCAACTGTCTACCTATTACTGTTAATGATATACAGCCCACTGACAGACAAACGGACGAACGGACAGCGGAGGCCTAGTAATAGGGAAAGGCTATCAAAAATGTTAAACTTATGAAAAATAATATTGATATTGGTTCTTTAAGAGTGGGTTCTAAAAGTTTGAAAAAGTCTGAAAGTTTAAGTAGTTATTTATTAACTAACTACATTATATTTTTGATCCTCACCGTCAAAACTTACAGTGACTTCTACTGAATGAAACTGAACATATTGATGCTTTACATCGGTGGCGCAGCGGGTAGTGACTCCGTCCTCCTAACCAAAGGTCGTGGGTTCAAATCCTGGCTATTACACCAATGAGTTTTTCGAAACTTACGTGCATTTTCATACCGACTGCTTTAACAGTGAAGGAAAACATCGCGAGGAAACCTGCACATCTGATTTCTAAATGTGTATGATGGTCGCGTTTCACATGTCCGTAGGTGTAAATCTCAATGCGCTACACGTGACCGCGGGTGATGCTAAGTGCAACACTAGGCAATCGCCGTCTATACCTTGTGGATAGAACGGTTAAATGTGCCACACGATAAGAAAAAGATAATTGATCACTTTACCGGCCTAGTTTTCAAGGGCCGGGGCAACATTTTTTGTGGTGGGAAATTTAGAGAAATGCTTTTTTTCCAGGCCCAGCTATCAAGAATTTCACAACAACGCAGATCATCCTGATTTCGCTGGTAAATACTTACTTTTTTCAAGTTTAAGTTAGGTTCAGGTGATCCGTCTGCTCGTTTGCTACCTCTGCCATAAAAAAAAACAAAAGTATTATCCAAGTATAAACCGTAAATCACAGACATCCATATATTTTTATTTAGTAAGTATTTAAATAAACCACTGTAGCTGTAGCAAGTATCATGCGCGTGGGTGTATCTCTTGCACCGGAAACACAAATCTGCGCGCTGGATAACTCGTGCGCAGAATTCAGCTTATTTTTGCGCGACCTAAATAACCCAATGACTTTGATAGCTGCATGATTTGAGGCTTTATCTATGCATGTCGCGGGTCATGGTCCAAGGTTAGTGCATCAAATTGATTGTTACTACACAACCATTTAAGATAAAAGCTTGAAAACTGGAACATAAGTTCTTGAGAGGCTGTAGAGGAGCACAAAGATTTTTTAAATACCGATGCGAATTTAGGGGAAATTGGGTTCTAAATTTTGTATGGGAATGGCTTGAAAGCGGTCGAGTCTCATTGCGGCTTACGGCTCAGTTTACTGACTAGAAACACTTTTATAACCTGGAAGGTTTTGAGTGTTAGTGGCATTCATTTCTCCCGTTTCTATGCTTCTTAAGCTGTTGGTTCCGATTGCACTAATGGAAGAAAGACAGTGGGCAGTCGTCAAATGAGCCTTATAAGCGGTTCGAAACTTCTGAACCCGGGATGGCCACTAGTTTCACAACCTCCACCAATCCGAACTGGATCCCCGTGTGTGGAGTATGCCCGGTGTCCTGAGTTGACAAAAACCCATATCTCAGCAGTGGGGACGCTATGGGTTGTTAGCGATAGAAAAGGAAATTTACAATGGTTTCGACGAGCTGTTCCGATTTCTACGCGGATCAATTCGCAGACATTCCACTAGCTACTGTTAATAATTGTGAACCGAAACGCGTACAACCCTACGCAGAAAGAAAAATAAAATTTCAGCCAGACAGTATTTAAAATAGAAAAAGAAAGAAAAGAGACGCTTTTCCCAGTAGTAGTTGGACAAAATGAAGGGGTTACTCGCTAAAAATATTTGTGCATACACTGATAAGTAACTTCTGGCTCTTCTTCTTCTTCTTCTATTTAAGAGCAATGCTCTTGTCGGTGGAGCAATCTCCAACTGTTCCTGTCCTCTGCTATCGTCTTGACCTCCCGATACGACCGTACAGCAACCTTCTCCTTTATCTATTCTATATAATTTCGTCTTGGTCTTCCTCTTCCTCTTCTCCCCTCTATACCTTTCCTTCTTTTATGGTTTTAAGGATGCTATCGTGTCTTATCAGGTGTCCTATCATATTTCCTCGTCTATTCTGAATTGTTTCCAACATGTTTCTTTTTTCTTCAATCATCTCAAGTACTTCTTGATTTGATTTCTTTTCTGTCCAACTGATCCTTTCCATCCTCCTCCTGCACCACATCTCAAATGCTTCCAATCTCTCCCTGTCCCGCTGAGTTAGTGTCCACGTTTCTGATGCGTACAAAGCAATACTCCATATATACAATTTAATAAAGTCTCTTCTTATTTTTGCGTGACATTTTAGATTTTCTGGCTCTAGTTTACGCTAATACTAAGAATATCTATGCAGTTTCCTAAACGAAAACGGTAACTGTTCCCAGAAAAATGCACACCCCAATGCAAGAACAACGGTATCTGCGTGGACACTAACACGTGCCACTGCCCCGCTAACTTTTACGGAAAGTACTGCGAGTTCGAGAAGAAACCCTGCATGAGCTTCCCGCCGTTACCGAGTAACTCAAAGAGGAAGTGTTCAGACGAGTAAGTATGAGTCGCTTGAGAAAGTTCTGAATACTTTAGAAGTTCTGCAGTACTGCGAATTCTAGGAGAAACTGTACAAGTTTCTTTTTTTACCGATGATGTCAAAAAGAAAATGTTCAGATGAGTGAGTATGAGTCACTTGAGAAATTTTCAATACACTGCTAGAACAAACAATTAATTTAACTTACTACAACAAGCTTCCCGTAGCTTTCGATGAATTCAAGGAGGAAATGTCCAAACGAGTAAGTACTTATAAATCACTTAAGAAAGTTTTAGATACTTCTAAAATAGTCAAAATTTTCTACGAGTATGTTAAGCCTGACCGGTGGACCGATGACGTGGTGAAGGTTGCTGGCAGTGCAGGACCGGTCGGTGTGGAAATCCTTGGGGGAGGCCTTTGTCCAGCAGTGGACGTCTTTCGGCTGATGATGATGTTCTTAAGCGTCGAGAAATTGATTTCAATCGCTTTAAATCTTAAATTTACCAAATTAAATTTGATCGCACTGAATAGAAGTCACATCATACGGCATCTAAACAACCTGTTTCCTCACCAGTTTCTGCACCATAACCTGCATGGAGGGACACAAATTCATAGACGGGACGACAGTGGCGAACATGCGCTGCATGGACGGACAGTGGCAGCCCACCAGATCTGACCTCACTTCCATTCCTGACTGCGAGCCGGAGTGCTCCCCGCCGTGTTTGAACGGGGGGGTGTGTCTATCGCTCAACACTTGCCAGTGTCCAGAGGGTTATAGGGGACCCCAGTGCCAGTATTGTGAGTATCAATGTGTTTAACCTTTCTTCTCCAGTATTGTGAGTATTAATATGTTTAATCTTCATCTATAAATTCTATAATTGTTTAAATTCCTGATCGTCGATCATATCGCCCCTCGCACGACCAACTCTCCTATCTCATAACCTTGATTATTTGAGTTTGGACTTTATCTAATTGAAATAGGGTTGTTTTTAAAAACTTACGAAAAATGAGATAGGAGAGTTAGTCGTGCGAGGGACGATATAGATAAGTGTGTAATCTGTACTCCGAGTCGGTACCAAGTTACAGTGATGCCATAATTATGGTCTTTGATAAAAGACAAGAATATTTTCAAATTCGTTACAGCTCGCGTCACGTAAAAAAAGCGCTGTCGGGCGTTCCGAGGGCACAACAGTTCACTCTGACAGCAGGATAGCATAATATAAATCGCGTAAGTGTGAAAGAGAGGGTACTAAACATTTGCTGTCAGAGTGCATCCTTGGAACGCCAGCCAGCGCTCTTTTTACGTGACGCGAACTATAATAAGTACATATTAGTATTTTTAGACTGATTTTTGTATCGCTACCAAGTTTCTTCTTTCCTCCCAGCCACTACCGCATGTGACGTCCGAAAACTGGCTTTTAACGGAGGTTACAACTGCTACGGAGATGGCGAGAGTTTTTCCTGCCACCTCTCGTGTCCGTCCGGAGCGACCTACAGCTCGCCTCCGGCTGAAAAGTACACCTGCTTGTATTCTACTGGCATTTTCGAACCGCAGCCGATACCGCACTGCATATTCAGTAAGTTCGTTAGTCATGGGTAAAGAGAACTATCGTGCAATACCAAGGAACTATGATTTCTCCTGTTCATTTCATCCCATCACAAGCATTTTTACTCCCGATGTAAAAGGGGTGTTATAAGTTTGAATTATGTCTGTGTGTCTGTCTGCCTGTACCATCGTACCTCTCAAGCCGATTTCAATGACCAATTTTTCACTTGAAAGCAGTTTTTATCGCCGTGATTCTTAACCATATTTGTGGTATGGTATTTTTTAAATGATATTAGTCACTCGTAAATTTTGTTATTTATAATTCGTTTTAATACTTTATTTTGCAGACGAAGTTGTAATCGTCACTCCAAGCAATCGCGACGTAAGTTTTTCAGACATACACTTAAATTTTATTGTTCTTCCTATGTCTGTTTACCTCACTTTGATTCTTTTTATACTTTTTTATTGTTATTTTTTCAGTACTACCATTACAGTTCGTGGACAAAATCCAACAGCAGTTGGTCAAGCTATTCTGAGAGTGGTTACAATGAGCAGGGTTACAACCGAGAAGGTTTATAAGAAGTATTTTGTATTTTTTCTTTCCCTAAAAAAAAAATTATATGCATTTTTAAAATTATAACCTATATAGGTGTAAAAAGATCAGTTCTGGAAACTTAAACGGGTTCTTTAAGGTCCGGACTTCACCAAAGCGGAGATGTGCGAAGTGAAGAGGAAATGTTTGAAGATGCGTACTAGTTAGTCCGAAGCAGATATGCCTACTAGAGGGGAGCTGAGCAGAGCTGTGTCCCTCCTCCTACTCTCGACCCGATTTGGTGGAGTGCGGGCCTAATTACTTTTCCCAAGAGAACCTATACTGAATTCTCAATAATTTTTAAGACATTTCATATAAATCAATTAACTGCACCTCCTACTTTGTATGGAAAGCGTTTGTATGGTATGCGTTCCTTGATGAAAGTTTTACTTATCAAGTTGTGTTTAATATTGTTGTTGTTTGTGGTGTGTTTAGAAGTCCCATTTAACGGATTCTACATCTGTTTTGTCATTCTGTATTTAACTAGAATCTAGTTAATAATAATAAAATTTTTTTTTTTTTTTTTTTACCCTCAATTGGTAAGCCCTTGGCATCATCTCACCTGATGGTAAGTGACGATGATGCCGAAGATGGAAGCGGGCTTACCAAGATTCCCCAACGCAATGGGGAACTGGCTATCTTATCTTCATGCCGGAACACATCAATGCTGTTAACATTGATGTTTGGCGGCAAGACTTATATAAGATAGTGGTAGCTAGCCAGGCGGGCTCAGAAAATGCCCTACCACCAACCAAACCGAGTCCACAAAGTTGGACCCCGCCGGGAATCGAACCCGCGACCTCCTGATGTGAAGCGAGCGGCAAGCCACTACGCTACGGAGGCGGTTAAAATAATTGTCGATATACAATTTCAGGATACAACGCAAGCGGCTATAACAAAGAAGGTTACTATAACCAAGCGTACGATATGACTATTTTTGGGGCGAATCAGACCCAAGTGTCCTCTGGTTATGGTGGAGGGAAGTACGAAGTGACACACAACACTGTGGTGATACAGGACTTGACGCCGAAAGGGGGGGTGTGTTTGACCTGGGCGGGGGTGCACTATAAGACATTTGACGGAAAGATTTATAGGTAAGCGTATTAGACTTTTTATTAATTTAAGTAGATGCCCTAAACGTTCTTTTAAATAGTTTTTTTTTCTACTTAGTACAAAGTCCCTATCAAAATTGTACACTCAATGTATTTAATTATTTTTGTATTTGGAAATCATAACTGAAATTCGATTGAATAACTGAAACGTTCGGTTTAGACATGTTTAGATTACAGGTTGACTCTTTTATTCGCTGACAAGCAGCAATGGCAGATGGAAGTTATGAAACCGAACAGCATTCCCCAAGGAACCCATAGTCAAGTCGCGAAAAGGAACGCACTTCCCATAGCTACCAAATTGGCCGATAAGCTGATCTACTTGTTAGAAAAGTCTAAAAAAGTTTGTAAACTCTCTTTGTGCCCCTTGGGGAAAATTGTTTCGTTTCATGATTTAAAAAAAAAACACAGTTTAAATTGTTCACCTTTTTTATACAGGTGTTACGATAAAAAAGTGCGTTAGAAATTTTAAGGGGCTACTCAAGAGTCCAGTATAGAATACAAGATAAATATTGAAAAAAAAAACGTTTTACAAAAAAAAAAACAGGTTCCCATACTAAATTTAAATAGTGAACCAAGAATTTGGATGGGAAACTGAAAAAAAGTGTAGATAGGATATATATATTTTTTTTTTTTTTTCTGAGTAGCCCCTTACAATTTCAAACGCACTTTCTAACACCATACAAAATAAAAATACCTATTTCCTTTCAGCTTCAAATCCACATGCCAACACGTATTAGTCCGCGACGCGACAGAACACAAATACATGGTGTTGGTAAAACAGGGCAATTGTAAGAGCAAAATGTATTGTCCAGCCGAGATCACTGTGTATCTGGAAGATAAGTTCTTTGTGCTAGGTGTTGGTGGTAAGACTTTTTTTTCTCTTAGTATCAACTCCCCTGCTTGTAATTTGAGATTTACACTATACTGAATGCAGCATTCTCCCTAGCTTACAGTCAAAATTGTAGACAAGTGTAAAGGCGACGTGCGAAATTGAGACACTCTTATGTCAGTAGCATAGAGCATACTTTTAATTTAGACTCACCTGATGCTGCATTTAGTATAGTGTAAGTAATGATTGTATCGAATTATGAAAGCGGGATTAGGGACCATCCATAAATTACGTCACACGTTAAAGGGGTGGGAGGGGGTAAATGAAGTGTGAAATTATGTGACAAGGAGTGGGGGGGAGTCATAAACGTTGTGAGGTCACATAATAAATAATAAAAATATATATAATTTTGGAATAATCTGTTTTAATTTATTCAATTCTGGGCGAAACATTGCAAAATCTGTAACGTCACATTAGGGAGGGGGTGGTCCCACAAATGTGACCATCTGTGACAAGGACGGGGAAGGGGGTCAAAAATCATGAAATTCGTGTGACGTAATTTATGGATGGCCCCTTACCAAGATTTCTCACTGCAGCTCGTGGTGGGGAACTGGAACTGGCTATGCTATCTACATGTCGGAACACATCAATGATGTTAATGTTGTTTGGCGGCGAGACTTAGATAAGATGGTCTTAGGCAAGTCGTAGCCATGAGCAAGTGTAGAAGTAACAGAGTTTCAAGCAGTTTTAGTAAACCAGCCATTTCCGAAATCATCATCTAACAGGATGATCCTAAGATATAGCGAATAAAAACATCTAAAAGGGAAAATCACACCCTGTATAACCCAAATAAATAATAATAATAATAAATATAAATAAAACGTTAGTTAAATAACTACTGTAACGTTTAATTGAAACTTAACGTACAAGTGCCAATTAGTTATAAATGAATGTAATTTTTTTTTCTGCAGAAGACGGATCAGTTCTGTTCAAGAGTTCGAAGAGATTGCTGCCCATACCAGCTTCGTTGCCTGGCATCAGGGTCTCTATGACGGCGGACTACGTGCAAGTCAATTTGGATGCCCAAGGCATTGGTTTCAAGTGGGATACTAACGTAAGTAATTTTAAAGATATTTAAAATAGCTTTTTGAGTTCTTGAGCAGTCAGTAGTAGAGATGGGTAGCTCTGGCCGGAACCGAGGCGTACCGTTCAAGGAACTGATGGATGTGACTCGACTGTAAGCCGGATTCGGATTCTTGGTACTTGTTCTGTACCGCTGGAATGGATTGGTACGATGTACGAAACGCCTCGGAGTTGCAAAGCGGACTTAGAAACCTTTCGGAGCCGGTATGTATCGCGGAGCAGATTCGGAATGGCTAAAGACTCGCACCCATACAAGTCGGGCGGAACCGATTCATCGAAGCAGATCCGCTAAGAGAGCGCAACTCCATCATTTCCGCCAAAGACTCGGAGCCTTTGGGCATTCAACATGGATAAAATGATTTAATGAATTATTCTTATAAGCCGATGTTTATTGCTGTTATTATAGAAACCTCAAAATTTATTTTTTATTTATTTATTAACTTTATACATCTATCATTATAGGCTTAGCCTAATGCGATAGCCTACATACATTTGAGCTTAAAAATTAAACATATCAATATTTTACAATTTTTACTTTAGTTTTTATCCCCGTAGCAAATTACAACTAACCCTACCCTCGTGAATTCACTCAGAGTGCAAATAAACAATTCAATATTCAGTTCAGCCATTCGGTTAAGAATGCGCAGTGCCCGCGTCCAGGGCGCCTTGCCCAGCAGGTGGGTGCTGTTATAACATAGTTATGTTACATAGTTATGTTGTAACATAGTTATGTTATAACATAGCAAAACCAAGATCAAACTCATGCGGATCTTGTCAATATTCTTGTACGCTTCGGAAACCTGGACCATAAAAGCCCGAACCCGTCGCAGGATAGATGCATTCGAAATGTGGTGCTGGCGCAGAATGCTCCGAATATCATGGACTGAGCGTCGTACAAATGAGTCTATCCTGAAGGAACTTAACATCAAAACAAGACTCTCTACCATCTGCATGCAACGACTTCTCAAATTCTTTGGGCACACCGTCAGAAATAGATCAGACAACTTGGAAAAGTTAATCGTTACTGGCCTAGGCGATGATCTGACGCGGTCAAAGAAGTCACGGGGATGACACTGCAGGCCAACATTCACAGTGCTCAAGATCGAGCGGCCTGGAGAGCTGTGGTGGCACGTGCGACTCATGAGGATACGACAAAAAATAGGATACGACGTAGAATCTAATATTTTGTTCTAATTAAAGTATGTTTTTGTCTGAACCAATCGTTAAAAGCAGCTTACAATATTTTTAACCGGCTTCATTAACCGGCTTCAAAAAGTATGGTTATCATCAGTTTGACATGTACGTATTTGTGTAGTCTACGATTTTTTCGTTATATTTTGATTATTTTACAATACTACATAAAGGTTATTATTTCCAGACCCTTATCCAAGTGGAAGGCACAGTGGCCGTGTGGAACAAGACCGAGGGTCTGTGCGGGCGGCTGGACGGCAGCCCGGGCAGCGACATGGTCACTAAAGAGGGGGCGGATGCGCAGACCAGCGCCGTTTTAGCCTCCTCGTGGCAGATCAACAAAGTTGGCGGTCAGTGTCCTTTTTTAACCGACTTCAAAAAAAGGAGGAAAAGGAGGAGGTTCTCAATTAGTCGGAATCTTTTTTTTTATTTTTTATGTATGTTCACCGATTACTCGAAGACGCCTGAACTGATTTGGAAAATTCTTTTTTTTACTTATAAGGGTATACTTCACAGGTGGTCCCATATAAATTTTATCGAAATAGATTCAGCGGTTTTTGAGAAAATCAACAAAAACATAGCAAAATTGGAGTTTTTGCGATTGAAGTCGGTTCTTTTTAACGTATTCAGCGTAGTCAATTATAGTACTAAGTGTGTCTTACTTAGAAGCCTAGAAATATTTACCCTGGATGGGGATCGAGACCACGGCTGAAGGATTATTTGCAAACTCATTTTTGAACTATCGTATTAATGTATTTCTTTTTTTACATTGTCATGCGATTTGAAGCGGAAAGGTCCAGCTTTCCTACAATTATATGACTGATTACCTAGCATAGTTCAGGTTATGTAGGAGGTGGACGAAATGCAACTTGTCAAATTGGAACTCCGTCACCTTGTATAAATAATGTTATTTAGCGTGTTGATAGGTGTCCAAATTGCAGTTTAATGGTATACAATGTTTTCAGATCTCTGCGATAGTAGTCCAACAGAGGTGAAATCTTGCGAAGCCCAGTCTGATGAAGAAATTAAGAAGGCTCTACAGTTTTGTTCAAAAATTTTTAGTAGAGAGAAATTTCGGAAGTGCTCGAAGGTAATATTTGCATTGTGTTCAACGATATTCTTCTTATCGAGTCGATAGCAATCTAAATAGAGCTGGCCCAGAAATTAGCCACGAGTACTCCATTTTCAGTAGCGTCCATAGGTTCTTTGTGCGTGCAGGTGACAGGGCTTCGGTTTTACAACTGTGCCTGTGCGGTGTTTTTCAGAAAGAAAACCGTGTTGGGATTTGGGCTGTGCCAGGGACTTTACGGGATCAAAAACAGCCTAAGTCGCTTTCAATCTCGTAAAATATATGGGTGCAAAAAAGGTCCCACCAATTCGATGCTTCTGTGTGACGTGAAAGAACAAATATGTATACATGCTATTGCCTTTATGATATTAGAAAGGAAAAAATAAGATTTGGACATGTAAATTGAGGTTGTCAGTAAAATAGAAAACAGTTTATATTTTGATTATCAACAGGTGATGGACGTATCACAGCTCTTGGAGACGTGCAAATCGGACTTCTGCGCATGCGGTAGAGCTAATAGTGAGTACCTTTGAATCATAAGACAACATTTCTCTGACGTGAAATTTTATTTGTTCATCTTAAATGTTTTTTTTTTCAGGATTTTCTGGTGTGTTCGTAAATTTTAACAAGAATATGAGATAAGATGTCCTAATGGTAAATTTTTGTTCCCCAGACCCAGAGGAATGCGCGTGCGCCACAGTTGCGGTATACGCGAAAGAGTGTCTCCGTCATGACGTAGAAGAGATGCGAAATTGGCGTGACGACGACATTTGCCGTAAGTTGGTTTATACTTTATATAGGGTGAGTTTAAATTAGTTCTTGATACGAAAGGCTATGCATGTGCTCATGATAACAAACAACTTTCCCTAAGGAACCTATAGCCAAGTCGCAAAAAAAATTATGGTCTCTTCATACAAATCGATCAGCCGAGCGGCCAAATTAGTATATATGGCAAAAAATTTTTATCTTTTGGTATCAAGAACTAATTTAAAGTCACCCTGTATATAGTAATTTCTTGACTCCTCATTTGACATAGTCGCCGAAAAGCATGTTATGTTCGAAATTTCCCTGCGAGATCGAATCAGAAATGAGGAGATACGTAGATGAAATACAGTATCCGACATAGCTCATAAAATCGCTAAACTGTAGTGGCTTAGCTCGAAGAATAGATGACTTTTAAAAAAGAAAAGTTGCTAAGTGGCGACTGTGCGCCTCAAGATGTAGCGTAGGCGGGTCTCCCACTCATCCACTCGGGTGGACTCATGATTTGGAGAAGGTTCCGGGAAGCCGCTAGATGCGCTAGAAAGCAAGACCAGTCGATTTAAACACCCTAAGGGTAGGTCTTTCGTCACCAGTGGAATTATTTTCGCTGATATTATGATGATGATGTCCGCACCGGAAGGCGCAGTGTGGGCAGGCCCCCGACTCGGTGGACCGACGACCTGGTAAAGGTTGCAGGAAGCCGCTGGATGCGAGCCGCACAGGACCGGTCGGTGTGGAAATCCTTGGGGGAGGCCTTTGTCCAGCAGTGGACGTCTTTCGGCTGATAGATAGATACATCGATAGATAGATGTCAGATGATATTTTTCACATTAACACTTAACACGGAATCTTCTTCGTCAAAATATACTTTATAAACAAATATTTTCCTAACTTGTACTTACTTAAATCTTCTCTTAACAGCTATAAGGTGCCCTGAAGGAAAAATCTACAAGTCTTGCGGACCAGACGCCCAGCCAAGTTGCGCTTTCCCCCTCCTCTCATCCACTGCCGATAACTCCACCTGCGTTGAAGGCTGCTTCTGCCCTGATGGTTTACTTCTAGAAGGAAGCAGATGTGTCCCGAAGAAAGAATGCCCTTGCAGATTAAGGAATAAAGTATTTCAACCTGGTGCTGTTGTCCCAAAGGATTGTAACACTTGGTAGGTTCTAAATACTTTTCGCCAGGAGTAAAAAAGAAGTAGCAAGTGAATACTGCTTAGGCCATCTGCAATAGACGTGTAGGGCGTATGAGTCTACGCGTCCACGATTTCAAATGGATAAATTCAGACTTCATACAAGTCGATCAGCACGGGTAGTATGAGGCGTAGACAAAGCTGTTTGTCGCGCCAAACGCAAGAAAACAGCTCAGCTGTGTCTTTCATTAGCTTAGCGTTAGAATGGAGCAAATGCTTTTAAAACGCGCATCGTGCGCGAGATATATCGCCATGCTACTAGGGCTGGTCCATAAAATAATTAAGGTTTTATTTATTTATCAGGTTCTCTCAGGGAAATTGATTCAGTAAAATGAGCAAAAATGTCAGTAAACTGGTGCTACACAAAGTTACAACAGTAATATTGCCATTTGCCTCGTATAGGAAAAAGCACTTTGTATGAATGATCTTTTCCCCAAGTAATCCTTTTCCTTCACTCTCTCTTGACTTCCAGCACCTGCCAGGGTGGCGAATGGACCTGCACCCAAGTCCCTTGCGGGGCCCGCTGCAGTGCCATCGGTGACCCTCACTATACGACTTTTGATGGTCTTCGGTATGACTTCATGGGCCACTGCACCTATACATTACTACAAGCGGAGAATATTACTGTTGAAGTTGAAAATGTCGCGTGTTCTGGTGCTATAAGCGAGGTATGTATTCTTTGATAAATTTTGAAGATTAAGCTATGTCAGACAGGGTTGGTACCTAGATGAGTACACGCTGGTGTCACCACAATATACAGCTTTTGATGGTCTTCGATATGTTTGTTGGAATAAGTTTTGCATGGAAATATTGCATTCCATGCTTCTCTCAAATCTATTTAGTCTTTGTGAATATTAGTATAATTACTTCTAGCTTCTACTATGCTCAATCTCACACAAAGTCTGCTTTCGATTTCAATGTTTGTTTTATTTATTGTTTCTTTCACTATCTCTTATTCAGCCTTTATCACCTCCCCAGGCAATGAACCTGGTCCCCTACAAGGGCGAAGGCCAGCCGTCCTGCACCAAAGCCGTCAGCCTGGACTACGGCGCTGCCCGGATCCACCTGAAGCAAGGAGGCTATATCCTGGTAAACGGCCAAGAGGTGGCTACGTTACCAGTACGAGTTGGAGACGTGAAGATACGGGCTGCGTCTTCGCTGTTTATTATAGGTATGGCAACATCGGGCAACCGCCATCTATACCTTGTGGATAGCACAGTTAAATTGTGCCCCACGATGAGAAAGAAATAATAGGTATGGCTCTAGCCAGCAAACCCTTTTTAACCGACTTAAAAAAAGGAGGAGGTTCTCAATTCGTCGCAATCTTTTTTTTATGTATGTTCACCGATTACTCGAAGACGCCTGAACCGATTTGGAAAAATCTTTTTTTGTTTAAAAGGGTCACAGGTGGTCCCATATAAATTTTATCAAAATCGATTCAGCGGTTTTTGAGAAAATCAACAAAAACATAGCAAAATTGCGATTGAAGTCGGTTGTTTTTAACGTATTCAGCGTGGTCAATTAACGTATTCAGTGTAGGTATCTTTGGAACACTTTGCAATACAATTAGCTTAGATTAAGGTTATGTGAGGTGATAAAAATATTATATCAGATACAATGGTATAGACGGAAAAAAACCTTTTTTTTATCAAAGAACAAACATTTTTATTTTTTTAACTTCTGTATAGATCAGCGATCCGTAAGATATTCTTCTTCTTATATTTTTTTCTCTTTTCTTCAAAATTATCATCTTGATTTTAGGCGAGTAATTTTTTTTTAAGACGTTACCTATCTTGACATTACTTTGACCTTCTGGTTTTACTGATGCCCATAGGCAACGGTAGCCGCTTTTCATCAGGTGGGCCTTTAGCCACTTTATAATTAACACAAAAAAAAACTAAAATATGCTTTTATTTCAGTGCAAATGCCAAACAAAGTTGATCTGTGGTGGGATGGTAATACGAGGGTTTTTGTCGACGTACCGCCCGAATTTACCGGCAAAACCAAGGTAATTAATTACCGATTACACACTATTTTAAAAGTAACAAAAAATAAGGATTTCATTAAAAGTAACAAAACAACACAACAGTACAGTTATAATCTGTGGGAATGGTTTTAAAAATGAGTAGCAGACAGCATCACGATAATTTTGGCTTTTCGTTAAGCTGATTTGATTTGCCAACTTTATACGGGAAGTCCACTTTTATTGCGATTTCATCAAGTCAAAAAACAAAAGTTTTTCAGCATGATTCGTAGAAGAAGCACCAGTTTAAAGATCCTTCATCTGTTTTGTTGCACTCTGTATAGGTAATATATCACCTATACAGTTTGATTGTTTGTATATCAATCTGATTGCTGTGGCATATGGAACTACTGATTGAAGCCATAGATATATAAAGACTTTTTAGTCTGAGATTTTGAGCTGTGTATTGTTAGTCCTTGACATCTTTTATCTCTTTCTCTCTAGGGTCTCTGTGGAACCTTCAACTTGAACCAGAAAGACGACTTCCTCACCCCCGAAGGCGACGTGGAACAGTCCTCGCACGCCTTCGCCAACAAGTGGAAGAGCAGAGAACTCTGTGACGACATCTCCGTCCAAGAGCCGGAGCACCCTTGCAAGACTCACGTGGAGAACAAGCAGGAAGCTGAGAAGTACTGCTCTAAACTGAAAAGCAAGCTGTTTGAACGTGAGTACATGATCATGTTAATAGCTTGTATTGTCCTCACTGGTAGGGCAGAGGTCTCCTCTAAAGATGTACTGGTAACTTTTAAAATCGGCCAAAAACAAAAAAAACTTCTATTTGTAAAAAATGCCAAATAGTCGGCACTGTATTTCTTTATTGAAAAACGACAAGAAATTCAACTAAACCGCCAATTATTTGTCCGAATTATTAAATCAGGCTATGTCAACAAGAGCAGTTTTATATTGTACAACGACAGGGCAAACATTTCTGTGATGAGCAGATTCGTTTGCTCTGTGTTTGGGTGTAATATATCAATATATGTATGCATTTAAACGTATCTGTGTACGTATATCAGTCTCCGGTTTCCATAATACGGGGAATCCTAGTTTGTGGCCAGACGACCGTGTGTGATTTGTCCCGGATAAAATAATTATTACATAAAATATTATAAATATTAAATATTAAATAGCTGTACTAACAGTAGCCATATTGAAATAATAGATAAAATGTATCGAAATATTGTTTCTATTATGTCAGAGGCGGCCATAACCTCATGTAAAGGCAGAGGGTCTCACAATTAGGGATAGGCGCGTGACAGGCTGGAATAAGCATGTCCGCTGCGCTCACAGTTTGGCTAGAGATAAATATGAGATCTGGCTTTTATATAATAAACCCCATAGTGAAAAGATTTTTGAAAATGCAAATTTCTCGTAAAGTTTTTAAAGCTAAACTTAAATGGTGTTTAAATCACCAGGAGCAGATAAGACTTGATATACTGGCAAAACATCACAGTAATAATGATTTCAAAAATTTTTGGAAATCGACAAATAAGTTAAAAACAAAACCTGGCCAACCTGTGAGCGTGGCGGGAGTGACACAGCCGGCAGACATTGCCAATCTTTTCAAGGAACACAGTGAAATCACCCTTGGGTCCTTCGCTTGGGATGGTTGATACTGAGACACGCCCTGTTAGACGGCCTCTTCGTTTCTCAGGCAAGCAGGTAAAGGAAACCATTATGAAAATGACCAGAGGTAAGTCTCCTGGGCACGACGGTCTCAGTATTGAGCATCTCCGACACGCGGGGGTCCATCTTCCGAGAGTATTGGCAATGTTTTACTCATTGTGCCTGAGTCACTCGTATTTGCCGTCTGATCTGATGCGGACTATTGTTGTGCCGGTGGTGAAAGACAAAACTGGGGATATTACAGATAAAAGAAACTACCGACCCATCTCACTGGCGACGATCGTGGCCAAGGTGCTGGACGGTCTGCTTGAGTCTCAGCTTCATAAATACATAGAGCTTAATGATGCACAGTTCGGGTTTCGCTCCGGCCTCTCAACTGAATCTGCTATCCTGAGCCTCAAGCACACAGTCCGGTACTACACCAAAAGACTGACGCCAGTGTACGCGGTGTTCCTCGACTTGTCTAAGGCGTTCGACCTCGTGTCTTATGATAAGCTCTGGGAAAAGCTGAGGAATGCGGGGGTGCCCTCTGATATGTTACGCGTTTTTCAGTACTGGTACGGCAATCAGGTGAATCAGGTACGGTGGGGGGCAACGCTCTCTAAAGAGTATGGTCTAGAGTGTGGGGTGAGACAGGGGGGGTTAAGCTCACCGTTGCTTTTTAATGCATACATAAACGACCTCATCGCTGGTCTCAGCAGCAGCCATGTCGGATGCTATGTTGATGGTATTTGTATGAATAACTTCAGCTATGCGGATGACATGGTGCTGCTGGCACCGGCGGTGAGGGCACTCAGGGAGCTTCTGCGTACTTGTGAGACCTATGCCTCGAAACATGGCCTCATTTATAATATTAAAAAAACTGAATACATGGTCTTTAGGGCGGGTGTCAAGTGTCCTGCTACTGTACCTCCTATTTGTTTAAATGGAGCGCCTCTCAGTAGAGTATCGAAATTTAAATATCTAGGACACTATGTTTTCGACTGCCTTAAAGACAATGTTGATATAGAGAGGGAACGTAGGGCATTGGCGGTTAGATGCAACATGCTGGTGCGCAGGTTTGCTCGGTGTAGTGAGGAAGTTAAAATAACGTTATTTCGAGCTTATTATCAATCCTTCTACACCAGCAGCCTGTGGGTCGACTGCACGCAGAAGTCGCTCAATGTCCTACGAGTCCAGTATAACAATGGTTTCAGGATGCTGTTGGGGCTGCCTCGCAACTGTAGTGCTTCCGGCATGTTTACGCAAGCAAGTGTCGATGGCTTCCATGCCATATTGCGCAAGCGGGCAGCCTCACTGCTGAACAGACTGCGGGCTAACCAGAACAGCATCCTGAGGGTAATAGCGGAGAGATTCGACTCTCCACTGTTTTCTCATTTCATGCCCCTGCAGTGGGGATGTTATGGGTTATTAACATTATTATTAAGTATTTTATTTTATTTTAACATAAATTAATTACATATAAAAATGTCAAATTATAGCTTATAAATAAAATATCGAGTCAAGCGCGTCCCCTCGAGGCGGCATAGTGCCTAGCAGGCAGGCAGCATTCCCACGTTGGATGGTGAGACTTATTCGCTGTGCGAAGAAGCTGCCCGCTCTGCGGTCACCAGAAGCCTCGACGAGACGCGCCGACAGGTCCTTTACGAGGCGTTTCGCTTCAGGGCCCCAGGGTCCCATCGTCTCGAACCCGACCGGTACGAACATGTATCCCCCCTGGAGGTCCCGATACTTCCACACTTTCTTTGCCTCGGCCCCGCCTGCAGTCGCACGAACGTGGCTCGGTGCCAGTGTATCCACACAGGTCACATCCCACGCGAGGAACTTGCCCTCTTTCCAGGTCACATGAGATACACCGTCGGGTCTCTTGCCATCAGAGCGAACGACTCCGTTTGGTTCTAACGTTGCCGGAATGTTCGCCGAGGCAAAGGCCCGCCGGAGCACATCGTTCAGTGCAGCATGACGTGGGATGCGGCTCGTGCTCTTCTTGCATGAGAGCCCATGGCGTCCCAATTCGCAAACGTTCGCAGCCCCACACCTACAAAGGTGCGACTGGACCGTCTTTACACCCAGCCTCAGCCCGATTATTAGGGAAAGACTCGTGTTATCCAGTAAGGTGCCGATTGCGGACGACGGCAGCGCATTAAGCCATTGTCCCGACTCTCTTTCGAATACGGCCAAAAGACGCGCTCGATCAACAGGATCTGTACTGGAATTAAACAGGTCCTGCTGAATCTTTCGACACAATGGTTCATCCCATTCTTTTTGGGAGGACAACACGGTGGGGATGGATTGGTCCGGACATAAATGGCACCACTTCTCTCGCGCCTCGAGCAGGTATGCGACCTCTGCAGACACCAGCGCTGGAGTCACGATTTTGGAAAAGAGGTCCTGGCAGCCATGGGCTGAAGAAAGAAAAGCCGGCAAAGCCACCTCTGAAGTCTTTCTAATGCCCATTAAGTATTATTTTACCCCAAATAATAATGACACTGTCTCGTACCCAGCGTGCCACTGGCATGTGGACGTGTCCCCGTACTACGAGGCGTGCCTGTACGACATGTGCGCGTGCGCGGGCGACGCGGCGCGCTGCCTGTGCGCGGTGCTGGGCGAGTACGCGGCGCAGTGCGCGCGCGCCGGCGTCAGGGTGCAGTGGCGGTACAACGTCAAGGAGTGCGGTGAGTTGTACTGGATAAGCTTTGTTTTGTGTTATAAGCTGTTTGTTTTTCTATAAATAAACGAAAACTTTAGGGATTCTTTGAGCTATGTCGGTTTCTTTTGTTCTATCCATCGCCCTTAAGGTGACCTTGAGCCTTCTAATGAGGCTCATAGTTGGCGACCGTATACCCCCTACCCATGACAATGGATGGGGCACGTAGCTCATAAAACAATGGCCGGACATTAAAGCTCTCGAGTAGCGACCACGCACCGGAAGACATATCGTAGGCAGACCCCACTCGGTGGACCGATGACCTGGTGAAGGTTGCGAGTAGCCGCTGGATGCGGGCAGCGCAGGACCGGTCGCGATGTGGGAATCCTTATGGGAGACTATTGTCCAGCAGTGGACATCTTAACTAAAACAAAAACATTAAGACGAGGATCTATTTTGTACAGAGTTACAATGCACGGGCGGGCAAGAGTACACAGTGTGCGCAGACAGCTGCGTGCGAACTTGCGCTGACTTAGCGCTGGCCGGCGCGGGCGCATGCAAGCCGCAGTGCGTGGAGGGCTGCGCCTGTCCTGCTGGTCAGGTGCGAGATGTTTAGCGTAGACACATATCTATCATCGCCTGTAGATTACACATATGGGGCAGCCGACGGTCAACGAGCATATGGGCAGCCGGCCACTTAGAAGTACACACAACTTCAGTATCGACCAAGAATCAGACCTGCAATGCAACTGCATAGCAACGCAGAGTTCAAGTTATAATGGTTATAACTGATATAATTTGACAGAAATTACTGTGTGTCCTTGGATTAGCGGATTTACACCCATACTATGTATCTACTGGGTAAAAAAAAAAAAAAATGTTTAACTAGAACTTTTACTCACATAGAATTCGCACACCCGCTATTTTGTAAAGTGTTTGTGGAGAGGCAAGAAATGTCGGGCTCAAATAAATTCCTTCAAACTATTTTTTTTAATTAAAATTATTGCTACTGTTACATAAATTACTACTGCAGCGTTCATGTGTCTGCACCATACTAAACCTTTTTTGTACCTATTATTACTAAAACTTAAGTAATCTACAGTTGGTAGGTGGTTAATACTCGTAATATTACTTGGTAGACTTTTGTATTTTTTAGCCTCATGGATCGCCGATTGATCTCACTTGTTTCCTCAGGTCCTGGACGCAAACAACGTCTGTGTGCCCGTAGGCATGTGTCCGTGCTTCCACAAGGGTCTGGAGTTCAAGCCAGGCTACAAGGAAGTCAGGCCAGGCCGTATTGAAAGAGAGCTATGGTAAGTAAAAATAGTAGGACTTTTCTTATTTATCGGAGGAAAAAGTCGATATTAGGTTGTCCGGAGAAAACTGTCCGCTATAAAATAATTTATAAAAGTTTGGATATAAGAGACTTTTGAGTATTGGATATTACATAATAAAAGGTATTGCCTTTCCTTATTAATACAGCCCTGCCAGCGCTTTAGCAATTTGCTAACAGAAAGATACTTTCCATTTTCGTTTCCCTGTCGAATCTCAGTAACTATTGCATTACGAAGAGTGTTCACATCTTTGTAGGCCACACCACCAATAGCTCTCTTCAGCGCATGGAAGCCACTGTGGACGCAGCGGCTAAAGTCGACAGAATAGGTACATTGAAGCCAACGTTCAGTTTGGTTTTCTTTGATCCAGGCTATCATAGACGTACTACGATGAGATTGAGCATTGTTTTCGAGAAGCCAAACGGAGAGAGACCCAGGTCTCATCCACGGCATCAGTATGTCAGTGGCGGTTAGTTTACTGCTTGTAGTACTGAAAATTGAATCTGGAGTACTCTACATGTGTTTCCAAGTGGTCTGGAGCAAGTTCATTTGGAACCCATTTTTTATAGACTTTCACATAGTTTTTAAGTAACTATTTCGTGACAAGTTGTTTTAGGGATTCCTAAATTAGTCGACAGGGACCTCAGGCTCCAAGATCTTGTTTGGTTGAATACTTCCCTCACTGCTTCAACTCGTTTTTGCGTTTGAAGATCAGTACTAAAGGGTCCCACCACAATGGTCTCAAAATTTATATTTTTTTCCTTTGAATTTTGATATCGTGTTTAAACCGTGGAATTATCGAGCGCTTTTTTTCCTATCATTTTCTGTACTTGTCGATGAGCTTCAGCTACAGAATGTCCCTAAGCAAACAAAAACTTGATGACGACCCGTTGGTCATACAGTTCATTTAAAAAAATATATTCTAAATCTTTCTCATAGAGCTAATACGGGACGATGCCTGCAGCACGTAATAATATATGAACTACTCTACATAATGCACTAGTATCATCCGCACAAAATCTAACAAACATGTATAAACTTGTTTTCAAAGAGCGGACAGTTTTCCTCGGACAACCTAATAAATTCGCCAGGCGGGGTGGTATAACCCCTGCTTACATCTGCTGTTCGCGGAGAACTATACACAAAAGTTGACGCAAAGGGAGGTACCTTCACCAAGCAAGGTTGGTATGTATGCCTGGGGACCCGGCCGTAGTGCAACCGTTACGTTGATGATTGGAAGTCGTATATATGCATACGCCCGAAGAAACTTCAATAGCGCGATCTAGAACGTTTAGTTTGTGGCGAATACTGGAGATGTCGCCACAAAACTAAAGCCAGTTCTTTGAAATTGCTTAAAAGCTTCTAGACAAAATTGCTTTCCCAACATAAATCTCCTTGCTACAGTACCTGCGTGGGAGCACGCTGGGACTGCCAGTCAGCTTCCAGCAATGACATCCAGAACTATCCCCCGGCCGAAGATCTGAGGAGCAACTGCAGCGCTATAAACCACATGGAATTCACCACCTGTGAGATTGCGGAGCCTCTCACTTGCAAGGTTAGTATGATCATGGTCCTTCTCAATACACGATCCGATCTTCATCATCATCATCAGCCGAAAGATTTCCACAAAGCCCTCCCCCAAGAATTTCCACGACAACCCCTTTACCGGGTCATTGGTCCACTTAGTGGAAGGCCTGCTTACGCTACGTCTTGCGTTTTTATCTGACCTTTCTAGTTAAGGAAATTACTCAGGGGGAGGGGGGAAGGATTACCCATACGAGAATATATTATTTTACCAGCTCAATCCTGAAAGTGGTAACACATACGAATAATAATTAAAACCCTCCGAGGGGGGAGTAGGACAGGATTCGCGCTAAGGATTCTGAACTGAATGAAAGAAAACAAAATGTTTTTGTTATAATAACGTAAATCGTATAGTATAGAGTATCCGGGGTTTAGTTTTTTTTTTACAATTTGGTAAGTCTTTAACATCATCTCATCTGACGGGGGTATACTTACCAAAATTACCAAACGCAATGGGCAACTCGCTAGCTTATCTCCAGCAGGCTCAAAAAGAAATCCTCAAACTTAACTGAATTATTTTGATTGACCACAGAACATGCACCTACCACCATCAACCACCACTGCGGAATGCCGCCCCGGGTGCCAGTGTAGGAAGGGTTATGTTTTGGACACGTCTTCCAAGAAGTGCGTTCTACCATCCCAGTGCCCGTGCCACCACGGCGGAAGAAGTTATCCCGATGGGCATAGCATGAAAGAGGATTGCAACACTTGGTAAGTGAAGGGTAAAATGCACGGGTTTTAAGTAGGTTATTATATTACAAACTAGATGACATGTGGCTTACGGTTCTTACGATTATTATAGTTTATTAAAGTGCCATGTATCGTAATTTTTTTTTCTTTAAACTCATAAATAAAATAACTAAATATTAACTCACACAGCAACAGCTAAGTTCCAAAATTAGAGTGTAATTAAAGGTAGGAACGCACACGAATAATACCCCTAAGCTCTTTTGCTTATATAGAATGCATTTGCATTAATATTTAAGTTTCGGTATTAATTTTAGCATTAAAAATAATAATTTATATTGAACGTTAATAACCCATATCGTCCCCACTACAGGGGCACGGGTCTCTTCCCATAACTCGGGAAGGTTAGGTCATGCTCCACTCATGGGGGGCAAGTCCGGATTGGTGAAGGTTGTGGGGCCAGTGGCCAACCCCAGTGTCAGAAGTTTCAAGCCGCCTATAAGGCCTCTGACTCCTCACGGCTTAACGACTGCCATCTAGCGATAGCAGCCGGCACTAACGGCTTAACGTGCCCTGCGAAGCACGGAAACGGTCGAGATAAATGCCACTGACAGTCATATTATTTAAAAAAAAAAACCGATAGAAATACACCATTAATTATGATGTGACGTAAGCAATTTAGTTCATTCGTTCACGTTACGTGATCACTCATGTAAGTGGTGTATTCGTAACCAGCGAGTTCATAGAGGTAAGGGGTCGTCCATTAATCACGTGAGGCTCAAAAGGGGGGAGGGGGTTCAGAAAAAATCACGCAATATCACCAGGCGGGAGTGGGGGGGGGGGGTCCTGAGATATCACGTGTATTTATTTTTTTGTTGAAGGCGCGATTTCTATAATAATTTACAAACGTCGGTTTTGTTGTCATGTTGTTTTTAACTCTTCCCAAGGTTCGAAACAGCTTCAGGCAGTCATAAACAACCTGCAATCTTAATGTCTGTCTGGAAGTTTTATGACGGTGCTTAATTTTCCAGAATTAGATTACATTATACCTATTTTTAAAAATAATATTTTGTATCAAAAAAATACACGTGATTTTGGGTAGGTGCTGGGGGGGTAGTCTAAAACCTCACCACGTATCACCAGGGGGGAGGGGGGGGGGGTCTAAAAAGTTGCTAAAAAACATCACGTGATTAATGGACGGCCCCTAACTTAGGTGACTAGCGGTCAACATGTCTGATTCCTTATTAAATTTTACTTCAGCGTATGCAAAAGTGGCAACTGGACATGCACGACCCTCAATTGCGCCGGGACTTGCTCTGCGTGGGGAGACTCCCACATCACCACGTTTGATGGCACCGAATACGACTTTGAAGGCGTCTGCACTTATCTGTTAGCGAAAGGTGCCATGGATGGCAGTGACGGGTTCGACGTTGAGATACAGGTCAGCTTTAAAAATATATATTTTCAAGAATATTTAAGGACTCAGTTTCTTCGTATTTGGTAATGGGGTTTACCAAGACTCCCCGATGTAATGGGGACGCTTATTTTAAACCTGGATTATATGTTAGCCTGGCGGGCCGAACGGTGCATGGCCACAGTCACAGAAAAGTTGAAATAATTAATTGATTTAAGAGGTAAATGATAGAAGAAATAAAATCGAAGATAACTTATGCCAAAATTACTGGCCTGATAATAGCACTATTAGGTTGCTGATCACCTTCACACGATGAAGAAGAACTTATGCCGAGAATTTTATATCGAAGAATATATTTTTACATAAAATAACGTTTTTTTTTTGGTTTAAATGTCATTAAAAAAATGAGGTGTCTGTATAACCTGGTCATAAATTATTCTTCAAAAATAATTGGGTTTTTTAAATATATCTATAGGAAAAAAATTAAAGCTCTAGTTGTTTAAAAAACTTAACGTTTTGTTGTGTTTCAGAACGTTCCATGTGGTACAACCGGCGCCACATGTTCCAAGTCGTTGATTCTCAAAGTAGGAAGCGGGAATAATGAAGAAATTGTGTCGCTCACTAAAGACGCTCCTCTACCAGACTTGTCTAAATTAAAACGGTTAGTATGATTGTTTCTTGAAAACCTTGTACTTGTTTTTAAAGAAACTACAGTTTCTAAATTAAAACTACAATTATATATATATGAAAGATCTGAAAAAAATTAACCAAGGCCTTTACTCATTCATTTTCAAGGAATGTACAGATATACTTGTTTTTTATGTGTTTTCCTCCACCCAAAGCTTGTCTAAAAGAGATCACTCTTTAACCATAACATCACTTACCTGTATAACTAAATTGTTTATATTATTTTCCTGTTTTATTTTTTTGTTCAATGAAGTGTTTCATTCGTTCAGTCATTCAGAAATACCTTCTACTTTGTTACTCGTTGTTTGTTGGACAGGATAAAGCTACGCGTGGCGGGCGCATACGTGTTTCTGGACGTGGTCCGCATGGGCGTCAGCGTGCAGTGGGACCGCGGACTGCGGGTCTACGTGCGCCTGGGGCCCATGTGGCGCGCCCGGGTGCGTACAGCCTGCCTTTGATCGGGGGATGTGAACGACTGTGTGTTATGTGTGAGAACGAATGAAACGAATGTGTGGTACAGCTCGCGTCACATAAAAAGAGCAATGGCGGGCGTTCCGAGGGCACAACCGTTCACTCTGACAACAGGATGGCATAATATAAATCGCGTAAGTGTGAAAGAGAGGGTATAAAACAGTTGCTGTCAGAGTGTACCCTCGGAACGCCCGCCAGCGCTCTTTTTATATGACGCGAGCTGTAAGTGTGTATGTCGTGATCAGATTATGGATCATGAAATGACTGGCCATATCTTTGAGAACTCTTTAGGTTAGTTCGTATGGGCGTCAGCGTGCAGTGGGACTGCGGACTGCGGGTCCAGGTGCGACTGGGGCCCATGTGGTGCGCCCGGTGGGTACAGCCTGCCTTTGATCGGCGGATGTGAATGAATGGAACGAATGTGTGTTTAGTGTGTGAACGAATGGAACGAATGTGTGATATTGATAAGCGTGTGTATATCGTGCCCAGATTGTAGCATCATGATATGACTGGAGATATCGTTGAGAACTCTCTAGGTTAGGTCAGATTTGTTCGTATGCTGCGGGCCTCCGTGTGGCTGGGGCCCATGAGGCGCGCCCGGCGGGTACAACCTGTCTGCAGATTGGAGAATGGGAACGAATGGAACGAATGTGTATTAAGCGTGTCTATAATAGCGTGCCCAGATCGTACGATTATTAAAGTTTTACCATTAGTATAGTGTAAGTGTTTTGTATGTGTTAAGTATTTTCCTTTGAATAAATAAAGGAACGTTTTTTTCTGGAGTCGCTTGTTTCACTGGAACGGGTCTTCTTTCGGGAACTTTTTGGGACGTACTTCCTGTACCGTATGACGGATCTCCTCGATGATATAACCAGTCATTTCATTATCTGGCCAATTCATTTGATCTGACTACGACATATACGATACTGTGAGTGAGTGTTCGTGTGTGCGGGCGTGCATGTGTCTGTTTGTTTCATATTATTTTTATAATGTGTGTGTTATTATTTACTCGATATGTGTTGATGTGAGTGTAATAAAACACGGATTATTGGTTTTTTAGTTACTGTACTGCCTTTAGATTAAATAAAGTACCTATATTTTCATCGGTAATCAGCATAGTTACCAGCGTAGAGGTCGGTGCATCTTGCACTTATACAAGCCTTAGGGTTTGTTTTCCTGACTTCTATGTTTATCGCCAGGTGAAAGGCCTCTGCGGCAACTACAATGGAGATATGCGAGACGACTTCGAGAAACCAGGCGGTGGCATACCGGAGTCCTCCGCTCTGATCTTCGCTGATTCGTGGAAGCTGAAGCCCACTTGTCCTAAGGCTCAACCAGTTGCTGTGAGTTTTATCTTGGGTTTAGCAGAATTGCGATCGAAAATTAATTTGAAATCTTTTTAACCAGAAAATAAGTAAGTTTCAAGCGCCCTCGTGTGGAAAACTCTCCATTGCATTTATTATTATATCGCGTTTTAGTATAAGCAATTACGTTTCTTTAGCTTTATACGCTGTCAAAGAAGTCTTGAAACGGCATTCGGGGGAACTACGCTTATTTTTATAGCAACCCCAGAATAATGTATTCTTATTCGTTGAATATGCTCAAATGTTGCCATTTAGGAACGAATAGCTTCCTCTTTTTTATGCTTTTTGATAGAATAAATACATTGGTGCATGCTTATTCGTAAGAAGATTATATGACTCACGTTCTTTCTCTTGGTCAAACCGCTCAATGACTGAACATATCTTGAAATGTAGTTACGTTCGTTAAAAATCCATGTCGTCATATATCCATATCCAATCCATGTCGTTAACACCACTGCAGGGGCAGGGGTCTTTTTTCATACCTCAGTACACACGGTTGTTAAGTTTAGATTAGTTCTATTTATGTTTACCTCGTACATTATCTCGTTGGCGTGTTATTTCTAACCTCCAGCCTTACCTTGTTGGCGTGTTATTTCTAACCTCCTACATTATCTTGTTGGTGTGTTATTTCTAACCTCCTATATTATCTTGTTGGTCTGTTATTTCTAACCTCGGGCATTACCTCGTTGGCCTGTTATTCCTAACCTACACTATCTTGTTGGCCTGTTATTTCTAACCTCCTACATTATTTTTTGGCGTGTTATTTCTAACCTCCTACATTATCTTGTTGGTCTGTTATTTCTAACCTCGGGCATTACCTCGTTGGCCTGTTATTTCTAACCTACACTATCTTGTTGGCCTGTTATTTCTAACCTCCTACATTATTTTTTGGCGTGTTATTTCTAACCTCCTACATTATCTTGTTGTCGTGTTATTTGTAGGACCACTGCAAACAGCGACCTGATCGCAGGGACTGGGCCACCACCGCGTGTGGGGCCCTCAAACGCTACCCCTTTACCCTGTGCCACACCGAAGTGCCGGTGACGGATTACGTGGCGCGCTGTGAACGAGACGCGTGCGCGTGCGACGCGGGCGGGGACTGCGACTGTCTGTGCACGGCCTTAGCGGCGTATGCGCACCACTGCGCTGCTCGGGGGGTTAGCTTTAAGTGGCGGACGAAGGAGATTTGTCGTAAGTATACTAAGTTTAGTCTGTTGTATAAATCAGGGTTCGAAATTATCAAGATAATTATCAATTCAGTCCCTAGTACAACTACTCCTGCGCAGATCTATATCGATGACATCAACTTTAATAGAATTTAAGACTTTTTTTGAATACAATATAAAATATTTTATTTGGAGTAACAAACACATAAAATACATATTTAAGCTTAATATGGGTAAATATAGACTTAATATATCATGCTTTTAAGTGTGTTGAAGCGAGTTTCTACCGGACTCGAAGTTTCTTCTCGCTTCCCTAACACCGCCCGAAACATTAAGTGTACAAGTTCCGCGTGGTAGGAAATTAAGATTTAAAAGAATGTGCAAAACATTTACAAAAGATGTCTGTGTAAAGTAGACACAAAAATTTTGATAAATATTTTATAAATTTTGTGTGATACGTGATACGCTAGTTTAAGAAAACAATGCAGTATCAAAATAAGCGATTGATAAGTTGATAATTCGGCTTCGTTATTACTTACCATAAGGTGAACCAATACACACACGCACACACGCACACGCAAACGCAAACGCACACGCAAACGCACACGCGCACACGCCACACGCGCACACGCACACACGCACACACGCACACACACACACACACCACACGCTTAAAACCTCTCTTAATTTCCTGTGCAAAACCTAGTATTTTCCTTACAGAATTGTACCTACTTAAAGGTTCGTACATAAATTCGTTTGTTTTAATTTCCTCATCGCGTTGGGGAATCTTGGTAAGCCCGCTTCCATCTTCGGCATCATCTCCACTATTCTACACTTACCATTACTTGAGATAATGCAATGGGCTAACTAATATTGGATAAAAAAATATCATAATTCATCAACAGCAATGCAATGCGACGAGGAATGCTCCAACTACAACGAATGCGTATCGGCCTGTCCATTGGAAACCTGCGACAACACTCTGGACTACGCGGAGATCAAGACCATTTGTGAGAACGACGTTTGCGTTGAAGGTATTCCCTCTCGTTTTAGGGTATTCCACCCCGCCACTAGTCTGTTTTTTGTATAAAATTAAGTATTTCAAAGGTATAATCTACACTGGTGGACTAAAAAATCGACTCAAAATCTGTTGACCGACTTTTGAAAAAAGAGCTCAGTTTACAAAACTACTAAATAGAAAAAACAAAAAACTAGAAAATCACCAAACTAAAATCATAAAGAGTAAACACGCAAATTTTGAACTTTTGATTTAGTGTTTTTTTGCTAGATAGTGTTATTTTTTCAAAAGTCGTGCCACAAACCTTGAGTCGATATTTTTGTCCATGAGTATATTTTGTCCGAATGTCTAAACCAAGGTTAACATTTTAAGAGTGTATGTATGCTTTTGTTATGTAAGTCTGTTTGATTGTTACCCTCTGCAACTAAAACAGTTTTATTGATTTGTTAAAGCACGAGGTATCGTAAGACGATATTCAGAGACAAATCACACACGCTCATCTGGCTCTACTATGATATCATATATTTTGGAAATCAAAGACTGATATACACATATAATATACCAAGACATAGCTCAAACAAATCTGCTCATCACAGAAATATTTGCCCTTAGTAGGAATCGAACCCATGACCCTCAGATCAGCAGTCAGGTGCGCTGACCACACAATCAGCCAAAGTCAGTCCTCATATCTCTTTGACTTATTGTCTTCCAGGATGCAAACCCAAAAACTCCTGTCCAGAAGGTTCCGTATACACGAACGACACATTCACGGAGTGCGTTCCCCGTTCCAAGTGCAAGCCGGTCTGTATGACCCTCGCTGATGGAAGGCAGGTGCTGGAAGGCGAAGTTATTGAAGAAGACGCATGTCATACTTGCAGGTGCTCCAAGAAGCATAAGGTCTGCACTGGACAGCCGTGTTCGGTAAGTCGATCTTCTTTTGAGAAACGTCATATCAGCCGCAAGACTTCCACCGTTTAATAGGCATGTCCGTATATTTCCACTTACCGCTATTAATGCCTCATTAATACATACAGCGGTTTTCTGCAAACTTAATCAGGCTGTCATCCACTAGGGTGGAGGCCATTTAACAATACGACTTCAGGCACATCAGGAACCTTTTCCATTGGTTTTCAGTTTTCTGAGCTGTATGGCTGTAGTGGACTTTGTTAGTTTTTGGCCTACGATAGATGCCAAAATTGTAAGTGAAACTAATAAGTAAAGCTACAACAATTTTTGTTCTTTAATGATACTGAAAAGATAAATGTTATTTACGTTTTCTCAGCAAAAACACATAAGTTACCAAAAGTTACGTTTAAGTTACTCTTTATTGCACACAGAATATTTTCTAGATGGATTGTTTAGCCTTTAGTTTAGATTTTACCGACACATTTCACCCCAAAACTATTCATTACTATTTTTATCAAAATCAAATTATCAAATCATTTATTATGAGACAGCACAGATCCACTTCTCATTTTGAAAACTACTCATTTTCCTCCAGAGCCCTGTCCCACAAACGTTTATCGAGACTACGGCGCTGACCATCGAAGAGTTGAGCACCTCCCCGCCTATCATCACAGCGGCGCCTAACGACAATCCGCTCGCGTGCGTCACTGGCTGGACGCCGTGGCTCAGTGGTGGCACACCCGAGGAAGTCAACGGAGAGTCCGTTGAGAAGGAACCGCTGCCCAAGATCAATCAGTTGGTAAGTTGGCAAAGTTGGTCGATTAGTATGAGCCTGATAAGAAGGCTCAAGGTCACCCGAATTATTAGATAGTTTTTTTAATGATTATAATATTTTTGCAATATGTCACAGAATAAGAAATTACGTCTTCGGTTTGTGAATGTGAGGTTGCTTTATTTCATAAGATAAGATAAGATAAATACTCTTTATTGCACACAAAATACAATATTTCATTTATCTATTTCTGCATAACATGTATACTTCATTCCAATCAAAAAAAAGCAAAAGGTAAACAAACATAGTATGCAGATGACATTGACATGTGTCAGATCCATAGTAAGTTTGTTTACGTTTTGCTTTTTTTTTATTGGAATGAACCATACATAACATAAAGATGGTAAGTGAATTTTGTAGATTGTACATGCACCCTGTAAGGGCACAGCAGTTGCATGCGGGGAGCAGATCGTAATATTGTCTTTGTATAAATATTAATTATGTTTATCTTTCATATCCCGCACCATGTGCGTTGGTCTTTTTTCTTTTCTTTTTTTAAACCCTCAGCGTATTTTTGAAATTCTAATATTCACAATCACCAACAGAAATTGTGTTAGTTCAAAGTATTTAAAATCACTTAAAGTGCTCCATATAAATTTGCCAGAATATTGTACTTTCTCTTCAATATTTATTTAACTCCATTCGTTGTTACCAGGAAATCGGATCACCCATGTGCGTACCCGAGATGATGAAAAAGATCGAATGCCGCACCAAAGTGAACCACAAGACCGCCAAAGAGACCGGACTGGACGTCGAGTGCAGCCTGGAGCGGGGGCTAGTGTGCAGGGAGCGGGGGGGCTTGTGCCCCGACTTCGAGATACGCGTGTACTGCGAGTGTGAGCCGGGTAAGATAAAACAAATATATGGTCTAACAATATCTTTTTTTTTTTTTTTTTTTTTTTTTTTTTTTTTTTTTTTTATATCAGCTGAATCTATACGTATTTAAACTTGAGCTCAGTTCAATTCAGTTTATTTCATTATAGAATAGAATTGTTTTATAAACAACTTACAAGAAAACATAGACAAAAAATAGGTGACAACAATATAAGCTAAGGAGCTTCGACTCGTGAATTTGAACAACTTTCCCCAAAGAACCAATATTTAATTCAACTTGACTTTGTACTTTACTACAGACTCGATTTTGTATGCGGAGACTATAGGTATTACAGCAGTAAACAAAAACATCAGTTTTTTTTTCATGTAAATAACACGCCATGTCTAACCTGGCTGTAGCTAGCTGGAACTATCTTATCTAAGTCTTGCCGCCAAACATCAGTGTTAACATTGATGTCTTCCGGCATGGAGATAAGACAGCCAGTTCCTCATTGCGTTGGGGCATCATAATAAGCCCGCTTCCATCTTCGGCACCATCATCACTTACCATCAGAAGCGATAATGCCAAGGGCTCACCAATTATGGATATGATAAGTAATCTCGGTCACTTAAAGTCTACCTATATTTCCAACCAGTCACAACGACACCACAGCCAGACGAATTCCAGTGCCTCAATTCCGATCATCCCAACTACCCGCACCCCACGGACTGCGCCAAGTTCTACGAGTGCACCCCTGACCCCATGTACCCGGAGAAACCCCATAAGGTCCTCAAGAGTTGCGGTGAAGGTCTTCTGTACAACCCCATACTGATGGTCTGCGATTGGCCCGCCGCTGTTAAGGGTATAAGGCCTGAGTGTAACGGTGAGTTGAAATTGCAGAATTATCTATGGCGCAGTAGATGTAATTAAAAAATTCGTATCGTTATGAATATCCGAATGATCTGAAAATTTACGTTAAAAGGAACAGACCTGAATCATAACAACTACTATTTTACTATGTTCAGTTTGTTAAAAAAATACTGAAACGATTTTGATACAATTTATGTGCGACCGTTTTGGAGTCATTATCTATCTATCAAAGAAAAAAAAGAGTTATTGAAGTCCGTTTACAATCGACCAATCGACGAAGATATCGCGTAACATACACAGAGAAAAAATCATACATTCGAATTGAAACAGAATCCTTTTTTTGGTATCGGTTAAAAGCTCAGATTTGGATGGACAAACATTGTCTGGTATTAATTGTAGTTTTTTACATAGCAATGTTTCTAAACTTTCGAAATGACACTTTTTTCTATATCTCTTGTACACCTCCTATCATCTTAGCATTGTTTTGTTAACTTGACAGAAACTACCGAAGCCAAACAAGGCGTGACAAAACCTCCCAGCGTGGTGGAAGTAAGCAGCCGCTGCCCGGCGGGACAGGTGTACACCTGCGCCTATCAGTGCGACAAGCTGTGCGACCACTTCAAGAAGACCTTGATGGATAAGGGCATGTGTAAAGTTGGAGAGGTTTGTAATAAAATCTTCTTTCTCCCTTTTCGGTGTCTTCAGAAAAGTTTTTTAAGTTTCTAAAAGGAGATTCTTTAAACCTTCAAAAAAAGAAATTCTGCATTCGGTCTTGGCAGTAAGTTTTAACAGATCACTGGTATGGTGTATGTTTAAATGTGCGCTCGATTTAATGTTGTCGCCTCGAATTTTGTTCGAGTCCAACGTTTATTTGAAAAGTTTTAAAGCAAACGTAAAATTTGACCAAAATAATAGCTCGGATTTGTTCATATCGCCATTAAAAACACCTTATGTAAGTATATATAATTTTTAATTTGGATTACAGAAATGCGTCGAAGGCTGTGTGGACCAGGCCATTGCGAAAACAAAGTGTGAGTTTGGCTCGAGGTGGCGCGATGAGAAAACTTGTGTTCCGCTCAAAGACTGCACTTGCTACCATGACGGGAAGATTGTCAAGGTTAGATGGAGAATATTTTACATTAGTGTGTGGAGCGAAATATATTTATTTTTTGTAAATAACCCTGTGAATCAACGATCCAAAGAGGATGCACAGACAGTTAGGTTCATTTTGCAACATCGAATAGGGATATTGCAAATGGTTTTTTCGCAATATGTCCATTTCGCAAAACGTCCCTTCCTAAAAATTATTTTTATCAAAACTTTCCGCAAAACAACCTTATTAAATTCAGTATTTTCTTTCAAGCCAAACGGTGTAGTCACAGACGGCTGCATCAAATGCCAATGCATAGACAACGGCATCCACTGCGACTCCAGCGATTGCGTGTCAATCAGCATCGTACAGCAAGGCTCGACCCACCTGCCTATGATATCCGTCGAGGCGCACAGAACTGTGGAACTGGTAACCAGCCCCACGCAGACGACGCCATTGTTAATCAAAAATACGGCCACGCCTCCACCTGAGTGCGCGCCTGAGCAGTAAGTTGTAAATCATTTTTGCCTTACCTTAAAAAAGTTATCTCTGGCCTTAGTCTATGCCATTGGAACTAATCTTTCGCCTCAGTTAGACTTAGTGTAGATAGAAGGGTAAAGAGGACAAGGAAGAAAGAGTGAATTTCTTCACATTTATAACAATGTAAAAATTGTGTGTACTCACTCTAGACATCGACACTCAATTTGTTCTACCGTACTACTCATAGAATGTATTCTCGTTCGAGCCCCAGAGGGCTCGACGTTTCTTCTGGTTCCTTGAACACTTCCCAAGTGTATAGCTTTCAAGTATTAACTTTGTACTGCGTAGAAAAAAAATACCATTTAAAAAGATAAAGAATATATACAGCTCTAATTAAATAAATGAAAAAATATTTTTTTAACAGCTATAAGAACCTTCTGTGGGAAGACGAGCCATTACCAGAGTCTGCGTTCAGCGCCAGTTCGATAGCGAGTGACCTGTTCAAGCCGCAGTACGCGAAACTGAACGGCCACCCCCACAGCGTCACGGGTAAGCTTTACCTACTCTGTATTTAGCCAATCAGCTGATGCATTTTATATGAAAAGTCGGTTATTTGGTGTAGAGCTTTTCCTAAGCCAGCCTGACTAGCTACCCCACTATATTCCCTAAATCTTGCCAAACATCAATGTCGATATGATTGATGTGTTCTGGCATGGCTATAAGATAGCCAGTTACCCACTGCATTCACGAATCTAGGTAAACCCGCTTCCATCTTTCGATATCATCATCACTCACCATCAGGACTTACCAGTTATGGATTTAAAAAAGCTCAAAAGATACTACTTACTTAATCTGCTGGCTCAGTGACCCAAATTGTGATTATGCCTCCGATACGAGAAGTCGCCACTGGTCTTGTGCGATCTCTCTCCAGTCGCCTACCAGGGTCAACCGATAGCTCGACATCCGGTCAGTCGCCCCAGGTATCAACGGAGCAATGTGGTTATTAAGACATATTGAAGGTGAAATACTCGCTAAAATTCTATGCTTTCTCTCCATACTGCTCAGCGGGTAGCTGGAACCCAGAGAGCCACGACAGCCACCAGTACATCCAAGTGGAATTCCCCCGCCGGGAGCCGGTCTACGGCGCCATCTTGCAAGGCAGCCCGCTCTTCGACCAGTATGTCACCAGCTATGAGGTCATGTACGGCGATGATGGGTCCACCTTCTCCGCCGTGGAGGGACCTGATGGAAAACCAAAGGTGGGTACTTGAAAAAGATTCGTGACTCACTGTATCGTGGACTGCACAGATCACCCTCAATATCGTCCAAGAGTTAGACCCGCGCGGATGTTACTATTGTTTGTATTATAATAGCAACGCAGAGTGCAAGTATGATTGTTTAAGATCAATAAAAGCTACACTAGGCAACCGCCGTCTATACCTCGTGGATAGCACGGTTAAATCGATAAGGAGGACCATAAGGAAGAAAAAAAGAAAATAACAGCTACGACTCGTGTCTCTCCTTGGCGCAACAATTACAGCGCCACAGTTTCGCTCCCTAGATTTGGTGACTTTCAGTCGAACTCTTGGTCGATACTGAAGTTGTGTATAGTTTTTGACCCGCGGCTGCCGAGAGCTGGATAGGCCATTATATCTATATGCAAAATTATACTCGATTATAAGAAATACTCTAAAACGAATTCTGTGGCCCACTTTATACAGACACTTGTGTTGTATTGGCATATATGTATTAAAAAAATGTATTTTCCGGTTAGAAACTTTAAAATCTTATTACTTTGTTACCTTAGAACGTTTACAGATCGAATCAAAGAGCAATAGTGGAGTTTGCGGTTTTTGTATAATTTTGTCCGGTTATCACCGTGTCTGGAATGGACGCAATTACGCAAGCTGCACTGGACCGACCGCTTCGATCGTTTACTATTCGGGAATCATAAATTATATGCTGTATGATGTAGGATCTTATTCGAGAGAGGAAGATCTCGATACAGTTTTTTTATATTTCCAGGTGTTCCGCGGCCCAGTTGACCACAACAAGCCTGCTAAGCAGATGTTCGAGCCGCCCATCGAGGCGAAGGTCATCCGCATCAGACCTCTGACATGGCACGACGAGATCGCGCTCAGGTTTGAGCTGATCGGGTGTCAGCAAGTCTCTTCTACGCCTAGGAGCTTCACTGTAAGTTCCACAATGTAAATAACCCACATCGTCTCCAATGCAGGGGCACGGGTCTCTTCCCATAACTCGGGAAGGTTAGGCCATACTCCACACACGGCGGCCAAGTCGGGATTGGACCAATTGTGGATTGGAAATTCTACAATGTTTGAGCCTAAATAGAGACTTTTTAGTCTGAGGTTTGAGGGTCTAACCTTTTTTGTTTCTATCCTTTTTCAAAGATATTCATCTTTGGCCGGTGAATAACACAGATTTATAATATTATTCGCATTTCTGTATGAGTGTTTCAATCTGTCTTGTAGGTTGTTACACGAGTATTAAAAATAAATAAAAATAAATAGAAATAAAAATGGCTACATTTTTATTTCTTAAATAACATAAGCATAAGAGCCAGTTTGAGTTTTTCGACGAGACAAAAGGTTATAAGTTTGAAGTCTGTATGTTTCTGTAGCATCGAAGCTTTTAACGGGTAGACAGATTTATTATTCGAAAATAGGTATCATAAGATATTTATTAACATTTAATGAAAAACAGTTCGCTGGTTTTCAAGTTATTTTAATTTAACGGTCGGGATGTTAACTTTTTTATTAAAGTTCAATCCGGTAGTTGACTGCTAGTCATTTGAGTTACTTTTTATCAAAAACAACAACGGTATTTTGTTCAAAAAATGTTTGAAATTTTGTACGATGACGTAATTTTTCTAACTAGTAGTTTGCATACTTATTAGGTATTTTTTATAAATTAAAAAATTGAAAATGAAATGAAAATTAAAGTGAATAAGTTTTTCAATAATTTCAATTAAAGAGCTATTTAGTCAATAATATTTCGCAATTTAATTTTCATGCAGTCAACTCCCGGATTGACACATGTTGATAAAAAGTTATAAAATACAACTGTTTTTGCAGCCTGAACCCATCCAATGCACAGAGCCGCTTGGCCTGGGGGCCGAACTGCCCATAGAGAACATAGAAGTGAGCTCCAACAACGATCTCCGTCGCTACTTCCTTCTCGACGGCGAGAGGGGCTGGCGGCCCGCGTACAGCACTCCAGGGGAATGGATCATGGTAATTACATGCCAACAAATACCTAAATACATATTAATTAGTATGGATATGCCTATCAGGGCGTTAGAAGCGGAATTTCTTTGGTGGAAGAGAGCTGCCCACATTCTTCTAGACAGCATAGAGATAGCATCATACGCGGCCAAACACATTAAAGACCAGAACACATTTCTTGAAGTCTGCGGAAAACTGCGGGGCTATGGAACTTTTTAGAGCTGGTCTGGCAATTTGTCGGTATAAAACTATCATATCGAGGGTTCACGGGCGACTTGTATTAAGCGACATTTTTAGAAATGTTCAGGATACTGATTTAAAAAAAATATTTCTTAGAAAAATAATCATTAAAACTTAACTTCGTAGTATTATATAGATTCTCGATATTCTTAATAATTTAAATATTATTCAGAAGTTATTTTTTGTGAGGTATTTTGTAAGAAAAAAAAATTTAAAGTAGAGGTTACCTGTGTTTCCAAAAATGTCGCTTAATACAAGTCGCCCGTGAACCCTCGATATATTATATATTAATATCGATATATTATTTCCCACCCTCTATTTCAGTTAATTAGTAAATAGTTGTATTACTTTATCAAATTGCAATGCCTTTGCGATTCCAGGGGTAATTCTCGAGGGAATTCGATATTTTTACAGGACAAAGTGTAGCCTTTGTTACTTCCCATCCCGTCAACTATCTGTGTGCATGTCGTGCAGTATGCAGTGTGTGTAATTAAGGTTTCTTATCTGTGTTTTCGACTTGCAGACTACCTTTACTTCTTACTGTAGAGATTTTCAATAAGCTAAAGATGGTTTCCCACTGCCGAAAGAACGCGCCACAAATCCTTTCAGACCATATAATTAAAATCCTTCCTGTAGTCAAAAAAGAGCGCCATAGACTTATAGAACTAAATTAAAGAAAATTAAACTAACAATAAGAATATGAGGCAAGGATTTATGTATTTCCTTTTTTTCCATCAAAGTTCGACTTCACCGCGCCCAGGAACATCACGGGCATCAAGAGCCAGGGCGGTACTAGCGGTTGGGTGACGTCATACAACGTGATGTACACCTCCGACCTGACCACCTTCAACCCGGTTGTGGACAGCACTGGCGGGTACAAGACCTTCCCTGCCAACTTTGATAAGGTATAAACATGTTTAAAATAAAAACTTTTTTAGGTTCACTGCACTCTTTCTTAACAGTAAGGCTTGCACCTCATCTGGCCGCACGGAATCCTTATCCTATCCTTTTCTGTCGCTCAGAAACATCGTTTGCTAGAGCGAGAAGATATTACGAGTGGCGCCTGCACTCGTCTGCATCGCCGGTGCCGGTCCTAGTTAGCTAGTTCAACCCTAAACGAAACTACACCACCGAGCTCGGGTCGGTGACGCTGAATCGGGTATACTCAGCTCCCGTCGGTCGCTGAATCATACAAGTTTTCATACTAAAGTGGTCAGCTGATTCACATTTTTTATCGTGTACTGAATACTGGTTACCTGAAGAAATTTATTCAAATTCATGATTAGAAACTGCGCTTGATTTTTCAGGTATTTCAGATTTCTATATAGACATTAAAAACTGATGAAACAAATCAGTTTATAACGCAAAGGTTTGCACCCTAGCAGTTAGTATTTAACGGTTTTCATTTATAGGACTCAGTGGTACTGAACGAATTCAAGCCGCCGATACACGCGAGGTACCTAAAAGTGCTGCCTCTCAAATGGAAGGACCACATCGAGATGAGAGTTGAACCTATTGGATGCTTCGAGCCTTATCGTGAGTACTAAGACTGGATAGATGATGGAATTAAACTCTTTAATAGTAAATTAACGTTTTATTTTAAGCCCGAATTAACAAAACGCATACAATATTTTATAAAAGATGACGAAGCTAAAAATTGACAGCTCAATACAACAGGGCTACAGGTGGCACACAAAAGAACTAATTTTACTTTTTAAATCTAATTATAAGGCTTCGGCTTCATTATGTTTTATTCCAATAATAGACTACATCGCAGTACATTAAATTAAATGGTAGGTATCATATGACATACAGTATAAAAATTCCCCGCCGCTCTCTGAATGCGAACTCACCCGTACTGATGACGGTCCGTACAGACGTCATCTAGCTCACTCTTATGTGTTAGAAAGGGAGGTTGTAGTATGTAAATATCTCTGACGATTCGTACGAAGTGTCCGGGTTGTGATTAGACTAAAGAATACTAAATACTACTAAGTAAAAAGAGACACTCCTCTCTGCCCCCAAAATGTATTGCCCCCGCAACGCAAGGTTACGTAAACTGGCAAGAAACAGTCGGTTGTCATCGCTGTGTGTATGTGCGATTCATACCTACTTCAGATTGTTTCATTTTGGCTTCAGTCGCTGTCGTTGTCGCCACTACTACTTACATATTTGGAAAGAAAAGCACGTTTCGTTTACTTGTCACATTGTCCCTGCGCTCGAATCTTCATAAAAATGATTTTGACTTCAAAGATCAATATTCTTAGGGTATCGACCAAAACACAACTGTTTTTAAGTTAATTACATCTGTGTCAACGCCAAGTTAGTGTAGAGTGTTAGAATGTTCCATATTTTAAACCCATCCCTTTAATACACATTTAATAAGTTGTTACCAACACATTACCGGAGTGGCGGAAGAAAATCAAAAACGGAGTTAAAATGTTTGAAAGTAAGCGCCTAGAAGACTTTGACGCTAAACGCCAATTACGAAAAATACCGGCCAAAGCAAACGAACCAATACACTTACAATGATAGCGGGCAATTGCACTGCGGGCCCCGTAATAAAATATTTAAGACCAAGTTTGGTTTCGCCAGCCACCTTTGTGCGCACTCCAGGAGGTAGAGCCGTGGTGTCGCCGTCGACGGATACGTCGTGGAGGACATCATCATCATTACCAACATATATCGTCCCCAGTTCTGGGGCACGAGTCTCTTCCCATACATTGGGAAGGTTATGCCATACTCCACACACGGGGTCCAAGACCATAGTACAGGGAATCCTAGTTTGGGGCCAGATGATTGTGTGTGATTTGTCCCGAATATATATATTTTTACATTGGATTTGATAAGTAATAAAACGAATATCATTCCACTTGCAGCGGTAACCCAAACCCTGCCGCCGCCCACTGCCTCCATACCGGCAGACACATGCTCCCTGTGCCCCGGCGTGCGCGCCTCGCACTGCGCATGCGCGGGCGCCGCGCGCTACTTCGACGGCGACGGCTGCGTGTCGCGCGACCAGTGCCCCTGCGTCGAAGGGTTCATGTCGTAAGTGGCTTTTTCTTAGCAATTTTCAGATATTCCAACGCCATGCCAGTATCTGGTTACATGTACAGTCTGTCAAGAAAGTCTTGAAAATAAATGAGTGCGCCGTTCGCTTCAACACGGCAACATTCGAGCACATTCAACCAATGAGAATCCAGAATTTTAAGTTTGCCATCGTAAATAAATGTAAGTAGTTCCAATAAAATCCGCTTTCAAGACTTTTTTGACAGACTGTACCAGTGGAAGAACCTTATGCAAGCTCCGACTGTACCCTGCCGCCAGCAGCGCGCTGTGTTCCGGCGGGTGGCGTAAGATAGCCAGCGCAATTACCGGCATAAGAGGCATTCCACTTTAGCCCTCAAGGGTCGGCATAGCACTGATAACTCTTATATCTAGGGTTACAGACGCTCATAGGTGGCTGTAGCTACTTTCCGTCTGGTGGGCCGTCAGGCTTTTGCCACTTAAAACAATAAAAAAAATTTGAGCTTTGCTCCAGCAATTTTCAGATATTCCCACGCCATGCCCGTATCTGGTTTCCTGAAAATATCATTGCTACTTGTATTTATTTAGTGGTACCGCCACAACCGCGATCGTGGCTCAGTGCCGTTTGCGTGGTCGCATCAGTTACGCAGGTTAACTGACTTTATGTCGGCTATGTCTATTTTGGAGCTCAATATCATTAATAAAATTGTGCACACACTAAAGACTAATCGCGACAAAAAAATCGTTTCTTCCTTACAGTTATGCAGTGGGATCTACCTTCCGCGGTACGAATTGCGACGAGTGTGTGTGCAAGCTCGGCGGCATCACAGACTGCAAGCCCGTCAAGGAATGCACTTGTGCGCCGGTGAGTATTTAGCTTTAGGTATTAAAATAAATGTAAACACTCTTGATATGTATTTTATTTTTATTGATATCTGCATGTTAAATTCTAAATGAGTAGAATGTATTGTTGTAAGAGCGTATTTAGTAGAAATGCAAATAAAACTTAGCACCTAGTTTGTAAGAAATATCAGAATTTTAAAATGCAAATTTCAATAAAAATACTTATCAAGATTGTTTACATTTATTTTAATACCTAAATAAATGGAGTATAATAAATAGATCCACATACAGCATGAAATGGACACTCCTTGCCGCTCTCTGAAGGCGACCTCACCCTGTGGGTACGATCTGGGGACAGTCTATACTGTCGTCATCTCTCTCGCTCTTACGTGTTATAAAGGGAGATCGTAGTAGGTAAATAACTAGTATCGAGCGGCCGGGCTGTGGTTTGTAGTGTTACGCGGCCCCGGCTACATAGATTGATGGTCTTCTGAAGCGCTGGATGCGTCTAGCTTAATAATGCTAAATGAAAGTCCTCAGCCAAGGCTACGTAAAATTTGAAACGAGCAAGAGTGTCTGTTTTCTTAGGAGATGCTGTTTAAGGCATAAAAGTTATTTTTTAATTGTGGAAAATCCATGATTTTTGTTCAAAAATACCTTAGAAACATCACAACAAATTCTTCCACAGGACCTAGTACCCAAACTATCGAAGTCTTCCTGCGAATGCCTTTGCGAGCCTTGCCCAGACGGCACCAAGATATGTCCCACCAGCAAACTGTGCCTGCCCCTCTCCAAATGGTGCGACGGTCTCCAAGACTGCCCTGATGATGAAAGGGATTGTTATACGACCACTACTGCGAGCCAGAATGCCAAGTATATTGTGAGTTTGGAGCCAACTGTGGTGACGACAGTGGCGCCAACTGTCGGTGTAGCGCAGACAACGCTTGCAACGACCACTGTCAAACGTAAGTGATTTCAGAATCCGGGAGTTGACTGCATGAAAAATAAATTACGGAATATTACTGACTAAATAGCTCTTTAATTGAAATTGCTGAAAACCTTAGTCACTTTAATTTTCATTACATTTTCAATTTTTAATTTATAAGAATTTCCTAATTAGTATACAAACTACTATTTTGAACAATGACGTCATCGTACAAAATTTCAAACATTTTTAGAACAAAATGCCGTTTTTGACATTTGATAAAAAGTAACTCAAATGACTAGCAACTACCGGATTATCCTATACCTCTCCGACTGTATTTTTTCGAAATATTCGAAACTGTACTTATTAATCGTTTTTAAAAAGTAGACTATCAGTTTGACTTGTTTCACACGTCTAATTTGAATTTTGTACAAGTAACATATACAAAGAAAAATTAAACATAACATATAACAGGTAAGTACATTTTTTTTCTATGCATTTACTTACCATTTCCTTGATTTTCCAACAAAAACTAAAATCTTTGTATTAGTGCAGCCGGTTACGTGAGTCAAGCTGAATGTTCTCTAGATGAAGTAATGGTTTCGACGGATTCATTCTAATTCGAATGAAGCAATTTTCAACATCTTTGAATGGTTTCATATTAAAATTGCGTAAATGTTGCCAAGAGTTTTGATTCTGATTCTAAAATTTTAAAGGCGATCATTAGATGTCCCAAATAAAGTCACGCAACTTACTACAGGGATCGTCATTCTCCTTGTAAATGTTCTTTTCAAAAAGCCATCGTATTTCTCCACAGCGATCGAATGCCCGGTGGTGGAATGCCCACCAGGCTACATGGTGCGGTACACATCTGGAACCAGTTACACCACCACATCTGATATTCCACCGCCGCCGCCCCGGAACTCGTACAGGAGATACCACAGAGGAGGTTATGCTAAGGGAGGCGTCAGCAACGGAGGGTATTCGAAGGGAGGGTACTCGAAAGGAGGATATTCTAAGGGTGGTTATAGTAAGTTTTTTTTAAATTTATTTAGTTATAATTCGGGAGTTGACTGCATCGAAAATAAATTATGAAATATTGTTCACTGATTACATATTTTATTGAAATTGCAGAAAACCTACTCACTTGGATTTTTCATTACATATAGTACAATATATAATTTTCATAAAAATTTCATAGTTACTATATAAATTACTAAATTAAACAATGACGTCATCATTCACAACTTTAATAATTTTTAGAATCAAACTTTTTTAACATTTGATAAAAAAAATAACTCGGATAACTAGCAGTCAACTACAGTATTTAGTATTTGTCACTTCCAAAAATAAATTGTTAAATGTTATTCACTATATTTCTCTAGAGTTTATACAATTTTAAATTGATTAACTGAATTGATTTAGATTACTCGCATTTTTATAAATTTTTGGTCAATATTACACCCTTCTTTACATATGTCTCTCTTGTAATCTAAGTTTCGGGGCACTTAATTACTACCTAAAAACACGCTAAAGTATTGTTTTTTACTTACTGAACTGAGGACAAAATGAGCGCATTAGTCGCCTGGTTGCGGAAACCAGCCCGTTCTTACAATTACTTACTGATCCAAAATTCTAAAATATTGTTATTCTTCCAGCGCCCCTCCCCCCCGCTGCCAACCCCTCTTTCACCCTGGACAAGCCAGCCCTCAACACAACCCAACAGACCAAACAGGAATGCGCCCAGTTCAAATGCATCCCTCAACTGCCGCCGCCGTTCAGACCGGGCGTGACGTCACCACCGCAAGTTTGCTCCACGCCAGAATGTCCCAAGGACTACAGGCTGATGCTGGATAACGTACCGTTGGCTCCTGACCAATGTCCTCAGTGAGTATTTGAAGCAGACTATTCATAGTAAAAATAAAAATAAAGAAAGAACGAAAGAAAGAAAAAAGTTTATTCAGCAACACAAGATTCCACAAATACTAAGTAAATGAACTTAAAAACATAGTTAGTTTTAATTACGTTATACCTACATACATAGTTACGTAACAATGGGAAGGTAAAAGTGTATAAGTCATCATCATTATCAACCAAAAGACGTCCACTGCTGGACAAAGGCTTTACATACCGACCGGTCCTGCGCTGCCCGCATCCAGCAGCTTTCCCGCAACCTTAACCAGCACGGGTAGCATGAAGCGTAGACAAAGCTGTTTGTCGCGTCAAACGCGAGAAAACAGCTCAGCTGTCTCTTTCATTAGCTTAGCGTTAGAACGGAACAAATGCTTTTAAAACTCGCGTCGCGCGCCAGATATGTCGCCATGCTACTAGGGCTGGACATCGGTCCACCGAGAACTAAAGTGACCGACATACATAGCTCACAGAATCGCTGAACTGAAGTGGCAATGGGCGGGGCACATAGCTCGTATATAGAACAGATGGCCGCTGGGGTATTAAAGTTCTCGAGTGGCGACCGCGCACCTGAAGAGGCAGCGTGGGCAGGCCTCCTATTCGGTGGAAAAGTTTATTTTATATGGTATAACAAAATACGTGTAAGATGCATTTAATGTGCATCCCAATAATAAGACTGAATACCACTTGTGGTATATTGCATTGAATCTGTACATTCTAATACAGAGTCGGCCTGTAGCTAGAGAGCTAAATGACTTTTCATAGAAAAGAGAACGAATTGAATTATGAAGAAAATAAAAATCATCGGTCTTCCTTATATCAGTCCGTTAACAACCCATATTGTCCCCACTGCTGGGGCACGGGTCTCTTCCCATACTTCGGCAAGGTTAGGCCAAACTCCACACACGGAGGCCAAGTCCCGGTTGGTAGTGGTTTTGGGGCTACTAGCCAACCCCAGTGTCAGAAGTTTTCAAGCTGCCTATACTGCCTTATGGCCTCCGACATGGCTTAGCGACCCTTACCTGTATATTACACAAAACTTAACATGAATTCCCGTTCATCCGTGTTTAGATACGTTTGCGTACCGCCAGTGGAGCGTCCAGTTTTCTGCAACGTGACAGGACGAACGTTCAATACGTTCGACGGTGCCGAGTATAAATACGACGTCTGCTTCCACATACTGGCGAGAGAGACCCGATTCGACTCCTGGACTGTATTGGGTAAGTAAATTTGTCATGATCCTCAACTTAGCTGGAAGACGTCCACGGTGCAACATAGGGCTTTCGACTGCGGTTCTGAGCTTTAGAGCTTGTTAAGGAAACGTTGAGTATACGAGTTCCAGTGGTAGGAACTTCGTATAAGGTTGACTAAAAATGTCATTTGCAAAGTGTACAATGCTTCCTACTTCGAATAAACATAATTATTGGATTTGATTTGATAAGGGTAGTACCATAATATTTTGTGTTACGAATGCAACGCGACGTCACAGCGTCGTCGGTGCTGTGTTTTATATACGTTTCACAGCAGGCCACACGGTTGCGGCGCTGCACTAAAAACATAAAGCAAGCGCGCTAGACTTGTAACCCCGATAATGAAGCGTTACCCGCAGTAGTTCACAGGCAGCGCGGTAGACTGTGTGTCACGCTTGATCCAAACCAAACTGCGGCGTCGCAACGCAAAATGTGACCTAAGGTTTCCTAATTCCAAATAGACGCTCGTTCTAGAGGTTTTTAACTATCCTATATTAAGTAGATTTTTATTCAAACTAACTGTACTCACCTAGTCACTCTCTGTAGCATAATAAATAACTGAAAAATCAACCAATGTCCCTTGCAGTCCGTAAGAAATGCCGCCTAGAAGGCTGCGTCAACGAGCTAATGGTGCACCAAGACGACCAACTAATCCTGGTCAAGCCCAACCTGATGATAGAGTACGATAACTACGAGTACACAGTGGAACAGACCAGCAAGATCTGCTTCCAGAAGAACAGTTTCGATGTGGCCAGGATCGGGAACGGACTGTCGATTAAGTCAAGGAAATATAACTTTACTGTGCTGTATAGTACTGATGGGGATGTTAAGATTGGGGTGAGTTTAATTTTTTAATAATTCTATATGGTGACAAAGACTGATGCCAAAACGCTGACCTGATGGAAAGTGGCTGTACCACCGCTAGAGCCTTTGCGTATAATTTTTTGTTTTTTTTGTTCATTGTTATTTTTGATGTGAAAAAAATGTCTCTTTATTATCTAAAATTATGTTTTATTGTCTTATCTTGTTTGGTTTAAGTACCAAAAGTATTTTTATGTATATTAAGTTAATGAATTACGCATTTTTTTAATTGTTTTTTTTTTTGCATCGTAATTTCGGAAATTGTTAGTGTACCATTAGTAAGAACCTCCTCTATCAACAAAACTTTACTACACCTCCTTCCAATCAGGTGCCCAAAAAATACATGGGCTCAATAGACGGCCTCTGCGGCGCATTCGACGGTGACGTCACGAACGAGCGGCGCCTGCCCAACGGACAGAGAGCCACCAGCATCGACGAGTTCGGGCGAGCGTGGGCCAAGCCCGGGCTGCCTGCCAACGCTTGTCAGACGAAGCTGATCCCACCTGAGAAGCAGAAGAGGGTGTGGGAGCTTTGTGACGTCATCACGTGAGTATCTGTAAACTATTATGGTATCGATTTGTTTCATCATCAGCCGAAAGATGTCCACTGTTGGACAAAGTCCTCCCCAAGGATTCCCACACCAACCGGTCCTGCACTGTTTACTAGCTACATAATTGCTTATTCCGTATTGTGACGTCATTAATTTCATAACAAATTTCGCATTATTTGGATTACAAAAAACAACAAAACTTCCTCTGCAACAACGTTTGAAATCAATATAAATTTAATATCTGGCTATATTTTCTTCTTCATATTTACTAGGCTTGCAGAAAGCCGCTGGATACATGTAACTTAAGATCATAATAAGTCTGTACGCCTTTGTTGAGCGGTGGGCTTCTTCCAGTTAATTTAAAACCAATATTTTTATATACCTTAACAGCAAAGAGCCCATCTCCCAATGCGGCAAAGTCCTCAATCTTGACAAGTGGCGAAGCATCTGTTTAGAGAAGATTTGTGAATGCGCTGACCTGGTCATAAACGGCACCAAGAGGACCGAGGAGGAGTGCCGGTGTCTGCTGCTGGATCAGATGGTGGCGGAGTGCTTGGCAGCTGATAGAAATGTGGACCTTAGCGGGTGGAGGATTCAGAGGGACTGTCGTGAGTAACTTAAATTTATTACGAGTATAATTGACCGCGCTGAATACGCTAAAAACAACCGACTTCAATCGCAACAACTCCAATTTTGCTATGTTTTAGTTGATTTTCTCAAAAACCGCTAAATCGATTTCGATAAAATTTATATGCGACCACCTGTGAAGTATACCCTTTTAAACAAAAAAAGAATTTTCCGAATCGGTTCAGGCGTCTTCGAGTAATCGGTGAACATACATAAAAAAATTAAAAAAAAAAGATTCCGACGAATTGAGAACCTCCTCCTTTTTTGAAGTCGGTTAAAAAGAGATGAAATATGGGTTAATAAAGTGTAGAAGAAGATGAAAACTTAAATATTCTAAATTATCAGACTTTTTAATCTATTTTTAGAAAATGCCCAAGTATACTTTGTTGTAAGTTTTAATTTTTGGGTCATTGGTTAAATTTAATAAGATATAAAACTTTTGGGCTCGACGTATCTTCTCGCTTCGCAAATACTTCCCGAAACGTTGAGTGTACAAGTCCCGCGTAGTAGGGACTTTGTACTAGGTAGAAAAAAATATTGACGATTTAAAAGCATGTGTAAAGCATCTACTTAAATAAAAAACATTTTGAGTTTGAGTTTGAAACGGAAACACAAAATCGCTATTTCGTGACTACTACTACTTTTAAATAGCATAAAATAATCTAATAATCTAATCTAGAATAAAAATAAAATAGCAAATAGAATAGCATACATTGAAAAAATACGACCAGAATGGTCTTTGATAAGTGGTCATTTTTTTTTCTTGCGATCTTAGCTGAAAGTCACGGTTTCTTCTTAGAATCGAACTTTAAATGAAATGAAGTATTCCGATCTGTAAGTGTTGAAAAGTTTGGCCAGTATATTTAACAACTGAAAAAGGCACCTTTAGATGCTACAATCTTGTCTCAAACCTAAAAGTTTTCGTCTTAACATTTTTAAGCGTACCAAGCAAAATTATACCACAAGACAAATATTTGTATAACCTTTCCTTTTTTTCATTTATTCTGTTTATATTTTCCTGATTAATGTAATGCAATTAAATGTTTTCCATTCATTTGTGAACAACCCATAGAGAATCCCTACTACTGAGGCACGGATTTCTTCCTTCATTCATTCAATCATTAACCTTTATATACACTATCGTATTTAACCGTACAGCGGCCGAATGCCCCGCCCCGCTTGTACATTACGACTGCTACCGCCGCCGCTGCGAGCCAACTTGCTCCACCATCGGAGCGGTGACTCACTCCTGCCCTGTTGAAGATGGCCAGTGCTTCCCTGGCTGCTACTGCCCTGAGGGGAAGCTGAGAAAAGGGGACCAGTGTGTGTTGCCGGCCGAGTGTCTTGACTGTGAGTATAATATAGTCATTTGGGTATAATATATTCATTGGTTTGCGGTGGAGCCTACGTCATAAGACATTCTGGCTATAATCACCGATTGTCCTAAATAATGTTAACCATAATGTTTATAATCCAAATATTTAGCAACTTTAGGACGATCGATTTTATGTCTCAAAACAGACACCCGGATGGGTGTTGGGGCAAGTGTCAAATTCAGGATGTACAAAAAATAGGTGAATGACCTTTATTTTACTTGGGAGTCTTTTCATCTGTTTGCGCTGTTTGCTATTATTATAGATTCTCTTTAATTTTACCCCTTTAACACCACAAAAAGAAATTAGCACTGCGATTAAGAAGGATAGGATTTGTAAGGGCTCACCTTCAGCACGTGGAAAGTCCATGAAAATTCCCGGGAATGATGATTTCTTCGGAGGCCTCCAGTCACAAATTTCACAGTGAATTCACAGTTATGTTGATTCGATATTTAGACGTTAATTACACACCAAAATCATTTTATTTAATTTTGAAGAAATTGAGACGCGCACGCACACCATGAGTTCCGGCCGGTAACTGTCTTCCGGTGAGAGGGGGTTAGGGAAAGAGATAGGAAATGGGTATGCACCTGAGTGCGAGGGAATAGGCGAATCGCAGTGCTTTCCTATCTAATAAAAAAGTATAATTTTAATGTTCTGGATTCTAGTAAAATTAGCGTAAACATCATCATACTGCTGACATTTGGTTTTCTGGTTTGCGGTAGCCACGCGAGAACCTATTTTCCCCATCGGTTATCATACTTATAATTTAGTTGTATGAGTTACGATTTTGATCTCTTATTTTGTGGTGTAAGCAAAACATGATTTTCTTACAGTAGTGAAAACTTACAGTTGGAAACCTGTATTTGTTTTTTTACCCAATTTTACCAGGCTCATGCACCGGGGCGGGAACCCCGGCCAAGTATCTCACTTTTGAGAGCGACGACCTACCTTACCTGGGCAACTGCACCTACCTCGCCTCTAGAGACCGGAATGACACGGGGCAACACAAGTATGAGGTAAGCATTATGTATCCATTCAATTCCATGTATTGTACGGGTGAGTTAGACGAATAATATGTAACCATTATGTGATGTATGTTAGGTATTTTTAAACATGCGAGGTATAATAAATTAGGTGTACGAACCGTAAACTGGACCTTCTAATCATTATACTGAAACAGCTTTTGATCTATGACTTTGGTAAATGTTTGGAGTTTCCGTATAAAGTTGGCAAATTAACTTTTAGAGGTCAACAAACTTTGTTGAGATTCCAGCGGAGACATACAAATAAACTTATGCATGACGGGTAGAAGTTAATGAATGAAGTTAATGACGGGTAGTTGTTAATGCATAAAATAGGGTTTTTCACCATTTTTTGAAAAGTATCTCAAATTGATCATTAGGTGGGAAAAAGTCCAAAATATTTTTTTAATTTTTTTGTGAAACCTATAAGTACCCCAAATTTTTTTTTTAATACTCTCCCATTTTATCCAGATTTACGCTTCGAACGGCCCATGTGAAGGGAGCAGCTCTGCGACCTGCGTGAAGGCTGTGCACGTCATTTATGAGAAAACTGTTATTCACATCGCTAAAGACGACGCTGGGAAAAAGGTAAGATTATTATACAGGCTGTTAAAAAAAGTGCGTTTGAAATTTTAAGGGGTTACTCAGAATCAAGTATTGAATCCAGGAAAAAAATAAAAAAAAACTTGCTCTTCATTTTTTTCAGTTTTCCATACAAATTATTGATTCACTATTCAGATTTAGTATGAGAATCTGGAAAAAAAATTAAGAGTGGATTTTTTCAATATTTTTCCTAGCGTCTATACTTGATTCTGAGTAACCCCTTAAAATTTCAAACGCCCTTTTTTAACACCCTGTATATTTATTTGACATCTTATAAACTCATTATTTTTAGGTATATCAAAACCAAACTGCGATATGTCAGTTTCAAAATTATTGGTGTTATTTAAAAGTGGTAGAAGTTCGTCAAAACTCAATTTTGATTTAAAAATACTAATGGTTGATATTTTTTTTCGATCGTTGAGAGAATGCGTTCCTATCGGACAGTGCCTGCAGTTTTAGTCAGTAGGAAGAGTTTTGTTTACTTTTTAAGGTACAACTTATTTTCACCAGTTTCTTTTATTTTTTTATCCACAATTGGATATAAAGGTAAAAATGTTTAGTTCCTTTCAAAGGTACAAAGACACTCCTTACGTTCCTTTCGCAGCTGGTCACGACCGTCGGTGATGTAACCGTGTACAAGTACCCTTGGAAGAGAGACTGGATTACCGTCAGCTTGGTCAACGGACAAGACATCTACTTGGAACTGCCCGACGCACATGTTGAGGTTTGATCTGTTTTTTTTTTTGTTTTTAGTCACATAAATAGAATATTGCTATAGTTTCTACGTATATAATAATTTAAATAAAGACGGCCTTTTACGCGCTTACTGCACTAGGAAACTATACTTTTCATGATTTAAAGTACTACAACCTCTTTGTTCTCGAATCGTTTCAAAAAACACCGCACGTCATTTTCGTTTTTTTTTTACAATAAGATCTTAATTAAAATATAAATAAGAATAAAATAATAGTAACTAATGTAAAGAAAAAAGAAAACCTTCATTAAAGTTTGAAAGAGGAATTTTAATCGAATATCGTGTTGTCAATCAAAAACATATAAATTTATGAAATAAATTCTTCTTTTTTTACAGTTGACAGTAGAAAAATCCAAGATGGAGTTCGGCATTCGCGTGCCGTCATACCTATACTCGAACCGCACAGAGGGGCTGTGCGGCGTGTGCGCAGGCACTCAGGAGTTCCTGCTCGCTAGCAACGGCACTTACACTGAAGATTTCGACTTGGTCAGTATTAATTAACATACAGTCTGCTTTCGTTGGAAGATGTTGTTGTGTTACCAACTGTGGCTAAAAAAGATCGTATATATCAGATATACGTAATGTATTAACACAAATAAAATAAAATATTGAATTCTGCTCTATCAAGTTTATAAATAACAATATTTTTCAACAGAAGTGATACACAGAGGTCTCTCTTAAATAGTCACTAGAAATGACTCGGTATTTCTCACAGCAGTATTCTAAACAGCGGTCCGTAAACTCGCAATGCGGCACAAAAATAAGCAAAAACATTTTTGTGCACACTTTCGCCATTCATCAAAATGAAAAAAGGAGAAACAAAAATAAAAAATGAAAGAAAGGAGGAGGCTAAAAGACCAAGTCCAAATTGTTTAAGTCGACTATATCCACTGTACAGCAGCAACAGTCCTTATTGGATAAGCCCGCATTTGTGCATCTCTTTTTTTTTAATTTCATATGTTATACAATAAAGAAGTTAACAAATAAACAAACAGTCTTACGTCAAAAATAAATATCAAAATCCTGAGTTCACTTTTTATCATCTACCATCTTCCAACAGTACGGCAAGAGCTGGCAAGCCACCCCACCAGTGCTGGAAGCCCTGGGCATCCCGCCACAGGAGCAGTGCGGGGACGTTCCCCCCGCGCCCGAGTGCCGGCCGCCGCCGCCGGAGCACAGCCCCTGCTACACCCTGCTCAATGCCGATAGGTTTGGGGCCGTGAGTATGAACACACTATTCTTTATCATTGCTGCATCTATTAAGCCGATATTACACGGTTCAATATTGCTTTTAAACGTAATCGCTTCAATGGCATCGATACATCTAAACATATTTCAATGCGACATATTTCACACTTCAAGACGTTCAATGTTAAATTGCTTCAATTTGTTTGACTCGTGTAACATCGGCTTTACAGACGATGATTTGCTACAGTGTCTCGGCGCAACTTATGACAGATCGATGCGAGCGCGATAGACGCCCGCAGGCGTGACGGGGAAAGTTAGCGGTTGATGTACTGATACCGCCCGTATGACGCTTTTCCCTCTTGGTAGTTCTCTGAGCCAGGCTTTCCAAAATAATAAGCTAGTTTTCTATCTCTCCAGTGCTACGCGCTCGTAGACCCTCACCCCTTCATCGAGTCCTGCGAGGCAGACCTATGCGCGTCTCCTGACTCTGCCTGCGCCTCTTTAGAGCGATACGCAGCCGAGTGCCGCAGGCAGGGTGTATGTTTGACCTGGCGGGACGAGTTGTGTCCTTACATCTGGTATGTATACAGGACTTTTAATCACTGTATTTTTTTTTATTTTGAGTATATTTTTGGCAGTAGAAAGGAAAAAATGGACGGAACGGGATAATAACTCTTGATTGAGACATCAATTTAAAGTGACGATTCCATTTCTTTATTTTAGTTTAATGTAATGGTAAATGAATTAATAAATAAGTTTTGTTACATGCATACTACTTATACCCTTTTGTGAAAATTTGTGTTCTACTACTTTTTAAATAAACACAAAAAACTCTCCATACGAAAATGTTCAATGTAACGATCGATTTGAATGGAATAGGGAGTCAAAAAATATAACCATCTATTTTAAAAGTAACTCGTCACAATAGTAATTTGTTATATTTCACCCCATTTACAACATGAATATATTATTTACATCCATCATTTAAAAACATCTAAAGTACAACTTTTATTTATTTATAAAAAACAAATGAATAAAAAACAACGATTGACTCAACAGTGAAGCACCGCTGACATACAGACCGTGCGTGGACTGCGAACGCACGTGCGACAACCACGACGAATTGGCGAGGAACCCCAAACTGTGCGACAGACCACTCGGCGAAGGCTGCTTCTGCCCTGAAGGGAAGGTAATGTTATGTATTTTATATGATGTACCAGAGACAAGGAGCTCCCCGATTTGGTGTATGGTTTTACTGAAATAACCTAACCATACAAAAAAAACCGACTGCATTAACCTATTGAACGCTTCGGAACTTTTTGACAAATCGTGCCCCACCGCCAACGTCGGCTCCAGCCGACAAAAATGTACGAAAATCTCTAATCGTAGCGCCTGTGCCACGGAAAACGTTTGTCGTCCCTAGCCGACTGAGGCGCTCAAAGGGTTAAAATGTGTCCTATGTCAATCTGTGGATCAAGACGAATCAAACGACACCTCTCAAGCTAAAATCCACGAAGCCAATTAGACTACAGAGCGTGCCAAAGAAATATACATACACTGGAAAAACATAACCCTCCTTCTGGCGCAGTCGGGTAAAAAAGATGTCTAGAAAGTTTTTTTATCCGTAATTGGCGAGCCTTTGTCATCATCTCACCTGCTGGTAAGTAAAGATGTTGCCGAAAGATGGAAGTGGGCTAACCAGGACTCACCATCACCAATGACAAACACGGTCATAACCTGAATGGAGTTTGGCAGTCGTTAAGCCATGCCAGATTCCTCTTACTACGAATAAAGTTTTTCTATTCTATTCTATTCTAATAGACAGCTTGAAAACTTCTGACACTGAAGCTGGACACTAACCCCTCAACCTTCACCAATTCGGACTTGGGTCCCGGGTGAAGTATGGTCTAACCATTCAAAATTCAAAATTCAAAATCATTTATTTCTTTACGTAGGTACATTAAGCACTCTTATAAACGTCATATCATTTTGCTGGAGGAATATTCCAAATCAAATATTCCGAGCCAAAAGAAGAAATTCGTGCTCCTGCAATGGGGACGATCGATAATAGCAGTTGTAAACGAAAAATACATTTGCTCGAAATGTACATGTAGTATATTAATCTCGTTGTTCAATCGTCAATGTAGTAGTTACAGATTGTAATCATAGAACGAAAATTGTGTACATACGAGTATATGTTATTATTATTATTATTAGTTGATACACTAGCAGCTCTGTGAGCTGATGAGCGATATCACGGCACTTGTGTTATTTGTTTTTTAAATGTTTATCAAGTCTGTTTTTAAAACTGTTCACTATTGGAGCACTAATAACTGTTTCTGGGAGAGAGTTCCACAATTTCATTACTCGAAATGGCAAGAAGTGAGTTCTGGGGTTGCTAGCACATGGAGGTTTTGTTAATTTCAAGGAGTGTCCTCTCAGTCTCTTATTTTGGTTCATCATGTACATCATAGTTCATTAACTTTCATTATATTCAACGTATCTTTTTGTTATTTGTAATCAGTTAATTATTTTATGTCACTAATAATAACCATTACGTGTGGATAGGTACGAGTAAATAACACGTGCATCGAGCCAACGAAGTGCTTCCCTTGTGACGCCAACAACGAACATTACGCTGGAGATGAGTGGCAGGTCAGTTACGTAATATCTACTGATGCTAAAGTCCTACAAACTTCCTAATATAGTAGCTATTGTGAATATTATTATTATTAGCTATTAGTGACCCGCTGCAAGGCAAAGTCCTCCCCTTGCTCCTCTGAATATACGCAAACAAAAAGCTATTCTCGTACAAAATTGTCAGCTTTTGTGCGAACTTTGTACAGAACGTTTTTGAAATATTTTTATGCGAATCGTTTAATGGTTTTTGACAGACCGGCAATCTTAGTTCGGGTGCCGCATTTGTGGCCATATGTATCGTTTTGGAATCGGGACTTTTAAGTCACGAGCGGCATTGCTCCACCCACACTAACGCTGCTTAGATCGTCTGTCAAGATGTACAAGGCCTTATAATGAGGTTTCTTGGAGGATGTTTTCAATTTCATGACTGAAAGACTAGGCTAGGTTAACGTTACAGCATATCTCTTTGAATATAAGACATATCTCAGCATAGCATATCTCTATGAATTTGAAGACTTTGTATACAACTCTCTGTACAAAGTTGGTTAGTCAACTTATCGATTTGAAGAGTCCATTTTTTTGCTCCAATTTGATTGGTTCCTTAGAGGAAGCTGTTCAGTGTCATGACTAGAACACACAGTTAAAATTGGGCCTTGATTCAATTTTCACCTGTATAAACAAGAAAGTTGCTATTCTCATACAAAATTAACAGCTTTTGTGCCAACTTTGTACAGAAGGTTCAGTGTTTTTATGTAAGTCACGAGCGGCGGTATTCCTCGAACACTCAAATTTCTTGGAGGATTTCAATTTTATTAGTGAAAGACGTAATTAAATTTTCAGCAGGAATATTCTCTTAATCTCAAGAGGACTGTACACTGTGGACTAAAAAATCGACTCAAAATCTGTTGACCGACTTTTGAAAAAAGAACTCAGTCTACAAAACTACTAAATAGAAAAAACAAAAAAACTAGATAATCACCAAACTAAAATTATAAAGAGTAAACACGCAGATTTTGAACTTTTGATTTTTTTTTTTTTTTTTTTAGCTAGATAGAGTTATTTTTTTCAAACGTCGTGCCACAAAGCTTGAGTCTATTTTTTAGTCCACCAGTGTATTAATATTCATACTGCAATCGTCAGGAGGACGCGTGCACGCGCTGCACGTGCGTGCGCGCGGCTGGTGCACGCGCGCGCGTGGCGTGCTCCACGCGCACGTGCGCGGCGCCCGCGTGCGGCGCGGCCGAGAAACTGCTCACTACCCCTACCACGGGCTGCTGTCCTGAACACGTGTGCGGTAGGTGCCTGCTTATGCCGCCCCTCGCCTGCTTATAACATAATTAACGCATGCACGCGTCATCATCTTCAAATAAAAGACGTCTGCTGTAAGACAGGCCTCCCCCAAGAATTTCCACACCAACCAAACTGCATAGACGTGTAATTATCGCAATTCCGGGGAATCTCCTATTAAGAGCTACCTACAAAGCGTACATAGTTTTACTAGAAAATGTTACAGTCCGTTAGATTAAGAGATCGCTCTTCGGTAAACATCGACCGTATTCGGATACACTCGGTTCACAAGTTTACACGATTTTCAGAGAGAATTATTTTTTCAACTACCTATATAAGGTTAGCATTCGATAAAACAGCGTAATGGAGTATCGATTACACGATTTTCCTGATTTTCATGAAATAACTGATTACGCAGTTATACCTATATCTAATTGTTATTGTTATAAGCTGAGGAAAATCTACGTTTATTTTTTCCCTATACGTAGTTCCCAAACCGGAAGACATCAGGTGCGAGGAGCCCAAGAAAATGGAATGCGGGTTCGGACAAATTCTCAAAACGAAGACCACACCCAAGGGATGCAAGGAATTTACTTGCGGTGAGTTTTGAGCACTTTAGATTATTTATTTCACTCATACATAGGTTAAATTCATACCACAACAAAAAAGTATACATATTAATATGACCAACTGAAATGGGATAGAACTTAGGAAGAAAAAGACTTAGGTGAAACCCTTTCTTTGGGCTTCTCATTTTTTGTCCGAATATCCGATTTACTTTGCGATTTCAACAAACTTGTAAAACAAAAGTATTTAGTTTAATAAGTAGAATCACCAGTTAAGAGGGTTGCAGGTGGGCTAGTACTAGTTACCCTTTGTTAACAACCCATTACGTCCCCATTGCAGGGGCACGGGTGTCCCAGTTACCCTTTATACAGGGTGAATTGCCGAAATTTTAACTGTGACTTCTAGTCGAGACACCAAAGAACTTTCTCTAAGGTACCAATTCGAGCAAATAAAAATGACTTTCCATACAAAATTGGCTACTCGGCTCAACTGTTTGTATTAAGAGTCTAATATTTTTTGCTCCGGTTTGATTGGTTCCTCAGATGATCAGAAACCACAGTTAAAATTTGAACCGCGATTTCAGTTTCGAAATTACACGATATTGAGTTAAGGTACTGCAACCATTTTACTTTGTCACTTAACAGAATGCAAGCCCGCCAGCGAATGCGACAGAATCCCAAGCGAGAACGAAGTGGACATTCTCGAGCCGGGCATGGAGCGAGTCACAGACAATAGCGGCTGCTGTCCGCGCGTCGAGATGGTCTGTCGCGTGGACACGTGCCCCAAGGCCGAAGCTTGTCCCTTGTACCATACGGCTGAAGTCAAGAATGTTAGTGGAAAGTGCTGTCCAGAACAGAAATGTGGTAAGTTGAAATAACAGTAGGTTTTTGTATAACATTACTATAACTTTTGTATATCATTTATATAAATGTTGTATAACAAATATGTTGACATAACGTAAACGCACCCAATAACGACCCCCCAAAATCTGTGTCCCATTACCGCCAGTTTTCTAAAAGATTGATTTATTGTGATGTTTTGTGATTGGAAGGGATGTTTTATAAAAAAATAATTAGATATATTATTTTTGCATGATACGAACACATACTTGTGTTCCTAGCTCTACAGAATAAATGACAATTGATCAGTTTCTGGGAAGTGTCCACAAATGACGTATGTTTCATATTGTCACGCTCTTGAATACATAGTGTGCTGTATTTCTTCTTAAGTAAATATTAACAAGTTCAAATGTTTTTCGAAAATTTTGACGGCTAAAACACATTCTTACAACATTATTTAATTCACAAAGCATCTAAACGGGAACTTTTGCTATAATTTTAATCCTTTAAATCCAATTTAAAAATATGGCGGTGATAGAGACTATTCTTGAATGTTGGTTCCTATTACCGACCCGATGGCGTTGTAAGGTACTTGACGAATATTTTTAATTCAGCTTTTTAAATTAGAATTATGCTGATTTGCTCGCATCATTTTAACTTGTTTTGTTAATCAGTATGTTGACTACGATACCCATGATACGAGCCATTAACGTCATTTATTATGACTCTGAAATTATTCAAAATCAGACTCCAAAGTTAATAGATCGGTAATAGGATATGATAAAATTATATGCTGCAACCTATTAACGACTCATAGATAAAGCATGTCCCGGACAATTCGATCCATACAACTGCAAGGCTGTTGCTAATTCACGGACAGTTCCATCTATCCATCTACTAGGCTGTATAAGCTTATAGCTCTTTTTCTTATCGAGTGGCACAATGTAACCTTTCTATCACAAAGGAAAGATGGCGGTCACCCGTGGTCATGTATAGGATAGGGCATTAAGTGCAACGCGACCTTCATATACATTTAGTTATCAGGTTTGCAGGTTTCCTCACGGTGGTTACCGTTAAGATATGACAAGAAAATGATAACAACAAGTAGCTGATAGTTTCCCTGCTTTCCAGAAAGAATCCCATTAGCACACGATGTCAGATCGCTGACCATCTTTATGAAAAATCCACTTGATTGGCCTTTTTTACAAGAGGTGGCCGTGTGTAGAGGATTTACACATGATTTCGAAATTAAAATTAGCTAAACTATACCTTATTTCTATCAGTAACTTCAATAGACAGACCGTTAGTAGCAATAAACTTTATGGCTTTATATTAAGGATGATAGATATTCAACTACCTATACAAAACCTGCTTTCCATCTCATTATTCTACGACAAAAAAATCTTTAAAAAGACGTAGGTGAAACTTGACCCTCCTAACCTGAAATTCTGGGTTCGTATCCAATGTACCAATGAGATTTCAAAAAAATATTATTTATCTCTTATAACATTAGCCAGCGCCGTCTATTCCTTAAGAAGGTTGAAAGTTCACTGATTCATACTGTTTATTTTTTAATTTCTAGAACCGCCTAAAGACAAGTGCATAGTGACTTTGGAATGGGAGGCAGCTTCCAAAGGCGGGGAGAAATCGCGTACGACACCTCAAGTCGTTTTGAAAGATGTAAGTAATAGATATATCGTAGTTTATTTATCTTCATTTTACTGACTTTCCTGACTCGGTGGTGAAGTGTGTTGACTTTTGGGTCGAGTATCGTGGTTTCTATCCCTACCCAGGGCAAAAGTTTGCATGAAACAATAGAAGACCTGTGAACGTTAAGTGACTATGCTAACTAGATAACAACTAATAAAAAAGCCGTGAACTCGTCCTAATGGAAAGGCTGTATACCCTATACAGTATACAGCCTAACTTAGAAAAAAAAAATGAAAATTGTGGACAAAGTTTTTTAGAACTGATGATAAGACAGTAGACTGATCGACCAAATTACGTGACAGTATAATAGAATAGAAATATTTATTTGCTTATAAAAAAGGTACACTCTATAGGTGTTCGCATACGTGTCATATTTAGATTAACACAAACAAACATTTTAAAAAAAAGTTACAAAAAAACTATACTATTATCAGCTGGACTCAGTCTGGCTAGACGGGCCCTGCCGCTCTTGCCGCTGCGAGGGGTCCCCGCTGGGCCCCGCCGCCCGCTGCGGCGTCTCCGAGTGCCCACCGCTGGGGACCACCGACCAGTTCCTGGTGGAACCGCGCCCGGTACCGTTCGCCTGCTGCCCGGTGGCTGTGCACGTCGCCTGTCGGGACGGAGATAACATCTACAGGGTGAGTTTAAGCCTTTACCGTATGTCGTTAAGAGCAGACTGTACTAGCGCGCTCACTCCGATTTGAATTGTGAGATTTCTGTTGCTATCGCGCTTCGAGCGAGTCGGGGCGTGCGAAAGAAAGAAAATACATTTATTTAAAAAATACATAAGTTTTTTGTAAATATAAGAAAGAGAGTGCGATCCTATTCGGCGGCGGCGGACCTCTTATCGTCCCCACTGCAGGCATGCGTCTCTTACTAGGAACTGGGAAAGGCCGTACTCCACACACGAGGGCCAAGTCCAGATTGGTGGCCAAGTCCGGATTGGTATATCGTATTAAACATTACTGCATAAAGTACGGACCCCACAGTATACAGGACGTTAAAAAAGTACTTTTGAACTATGAGCTGGGCTTACTCAGAATCAAGTATAGAATACAGAAAAAATATTGAAAAAAAACCGACCTGCATTTTTTTCAGTTTGCCATACTAAATCTGAATAGTGACTACAGAATTTGTATGGGAAACTAAAAAAATAATTTCAGATCGGATTTTTTGAATATTTTTCCTGTATTCTATACTTGATTCTGACTTCTGAGTAACCCCTTAAAATTTTAATCGCATTTTTTTAACGTCCAGTATTAAATAGTACTACTACATACACAATGGACACTCCTGCCCCTCTCTTTGGCAACTTTTCTTCGCGTGTTTTACGTAAGTCAAAGTTTTTTTTTATTGTCAGGTTGGCGAAAACTGGACGTCACCATACGATCTTTGCGAATCGTACCAGTGCGTGGAGGTGGAGGACGGGAAACTGGAGAAGATTACCACCGTGCAGACATGCCACAAAGAGTGCGAACTGGTCAGTAATACTTACTTAATAAATTTTAATAGGTTATTTTAAGACTTAGAAGAAAATTTTAAGAATTGACAGATATCATTTATACATAATATACTGTCTCAGGTGTCGGTTGGTGCCGGGACTCTGTACCGAGCACACATCTGTTGAGTTAATTTTACAATTTTTACCGTTTTAGAATAGTTTCAACGTTATTTTTGTGATGGAGAAATAGCTGTGATCTCGATTCCGAGATAAGCTATAATAAGAAGAGGATTAACTCGGGAGACAGCTCCGTTTTCCGAGTCCCAAACCACCACGTGGAGCGCCTTTAAGTGCCCATCACCCTTAGAGCCGTGACTTTCACTTGACACTGGTGTTTCGCCATTTTTTTATTGAAGATTCTCCCATTTTTCACTAGACATTGGCAAAATCACTCTTGATATGAGATGTGAAAAGCCAAATAGAAAAATAGGATAGTCTCAGGTGTCTCAGTTCCTACCTACTGATCCGACTATATTTGGTTCGATTCCCACCTAGGGCAAACTTTGGTAAAGAGCAGATTTGTTTGTTCTATATCTGGGTGTATTATACTGTCCTCGTAAGGAAGATGGCCGAAAAGTATACGGAAGTTTCTTATGAGGGTAGTATATCAGTTCTTATTTTTTTATTAATATTATAAACGCGAAAGTGAGTTTTTCGGTTTGATAATCTGTCATTCTTTCGCTCGCAGCCGAGCTCCGGATCGACATGATTTATGCACATAAAGTTCATTCCAATCAAAAAAAGCAAAAGGTAAACAAACTTACTATGGAAATGACACAATGTCAATGTCAGATGCATACTATCTTTGTTTACCTTTTTTTTTTTTGATTGGAATGAACTATAGATCGTTTGACGTTAGTAGTGACATAGGCTACATTTTATCCTGTAAAAATGTTGAATTTCTCAAAAATAACATGGAGAACTCCAAATAAGTACAACTTAACACAGCAGCGCTTTTTTTGCTGTTACAAATTTAACGTTGATTACTTATTAACTAAAATAGAGGACGGAAACAGCATATGATAATTTTTATGTCGAAAAAGTCATTTCCGTGTTTTTTTTTTCAATGTTGAAACCTTTTCTACAATATTTTTTATGGACAAGAGACATCAATATGTCGTAAAAACAAGTGTAATAAAAAGTGTATATAAAAATATGACAACCTTGGTCAAGGTAAGTTAACTATACTTTTATATAACATAAATTAATAAAAAACTGTACTTATTATAAAAATTTACTGTATCTAAAATTTATGTAATGACAAATGAACAGTTCATTAATAAAATGGGTCATTATCATCGTTTTATGATTCTTAAAATAAACACCAAGACGAGCCAAGCGAAGCGCAAGCGCACTACCTACCTTTTCTCGATACGCTTCGTCGTTTTTTTGAACTCTCATAACTTTGCTTTGGATGATGCTAAATAATTAAAAATTTTCAAGATAGAATGCCATCAGTAGAATCATAATGATTGTACAAAGCGCATAGATCAAAAATATTGGCTCTACATGAGATCTGACCACTTTTTCATATATTTTGAGTAAGCTGTAGTGTAGAGCGGGCAGTCTTTAGAGCTTGGCTTTTTACGAGATCTGATAACTTTTTCACAGGGTAAGCTACTATACGTAGACTCGTCTTGGCAACATTTTTACATGAAAATGTTTTTGGTGGGATAATACATTTTACGGATTAACAGTTAGCGGCTAACGATCAATATTTAAACAAATAGTACAGTAAATTTGATGAGAAACAAAATTATTAGAAATAGCTGGTGCCCGCGACTTCGTACGCGTTAGTGTTGGGGTTTTCCCAAAAGTTCATATGTTTTGCTAAATTATTCTTTAGAAATAAGAAAATAACAAAATTAAGTAAACAATAAAACGACTGAAAGAAAAAGAAAAAATAAAATGTTAAAGAAAAAATAAAAAAGAAGAAAAGGAAAAAGAACAATAAAAAATAAGAAGAAAGAGAGAAAGAAAATGAAAATGCATTGGATTTATATTCACAATCAACACTACTGGGGCATGGATCTCTTCTAATAGCTAGGGAAGGTTAGGTCATTCTCCACACACAGGGTCCAAGTTTGGATAGTGGTAAGATGTGAGGCTAATGGCCAAGCCACCTATACAGGGTGTTAAAAAGTGCGTTTGAGATTTTAAGGGGTTACTCAGAATCAAGTATAGAATACAGGTAAAATAAAAAGAATCGTGTCTACAACTTTTTAAATCGGAATAGTGATATAAGAATTTGTATGGTAAAGGGTAAAAAAAATTGCAGCTCGGATTTTTTCAATATTTTACCTGTATATTTTGATTCTGAGCAACCCCTTAAAATCTTAAACGCACTTTTTTAACACCCTGTATTAGGTAGTTAAAGAAAAAATTGAAGAACAGGTCCAGTAGAATGCCTACGCCTTTATAACACCCTGTATACCACCACTTGATAAATATTGCCGTACACTTGAATAGTTGGATACGAAATAAAAATACCATTTACAAATGTAGTTTGCTTTGCTTATTTCACTACGTTATACGTATATTTTCGATATTCTACAGCTACCTACACCGTAAAACAATGTAAACATATCTCATCGAAACAGAGGATTCCGTCAGTTCCCTCGGGACACCCTTGGCAATTCCGGGTCAAGAATGTTAACTGAATATACCTTTGATTCGCCTAATCTAAGAGTGAATGTTTCACCTTGGAATGATGATTAGATACAGTTTCCAGCTTTTCCCTCGGGATCCCTTTGAATTTCTAGGACCAATAGTATGTATCGAATGATACGAAAATACCGCAATCGACACGCCTTTTCAAAAAGTTAAGGTTTTATCTTAATAAACTGAGTTATTGTGAAGATACGGTGTTGTCGTTTTCCTGTGGGAACCCTTCATGAAACCTATATAAAAAGGTTTGGATGTTTAGCAGTAATGATAAAGTATAATTGTGCCAAATTACAATAAAATCGGCTTCGTAGTTTATGAGTACCTAATAAGGCTTTTAAGAATTAAAGTTTTTATGCATTCCTCCGGGAACCCTTGAATTTCCGGGGACAAAAATTATCTAAGATGGTTATCGGGGTTACGAAGTATAATCGTACGAAGTTTCATCAAAATCGGCCCAGCCGTATTTGCGTGATGCGCGGACAGACAGACAGACAGACTAAAATTCAAAATTAAATTGTTTTCGTCTCTATATCGATAGACATGTCCCCTCCAGGTATTATTTTCAAAAATATTCCATGTACAGAATCGACCCCGTTACAGTTTTATTACATGTATAGATGTTGCATATTTTTACCAACATAGTAATAAATTCGCCGCTCGTGTGCCAAAAATTACATCTATACTATTACATAGTAAATAGGTCGAAAGAAGGGTCGGAACCTTAAATAAGTAGATGTTTAATTGTTTATATAAAAATGATAAAATTAAAATTATAATCGATTGCCTACATAAATTAAGCTTCCGAACATTCTTTCGACCCATTTGCTATGTAATTTTTGGCAGGCGGCAAATTTAAAATTATCTTTAAAGGACGACAATTTTTATTCTTGACATTGGATTTCGATGAAACAAAGACTATATAATGCTCCAAACTAAGCTTAATCTACTCGAGAAAACCGCATGAAAATCCGTCCAGCAATTTCGGAGATTAGCGTGAACAGACAGACAGACAGACAGACAGACAGACAGACAGACAAAAAAATTTAAATTTGTTTATTTGTGTTCTATTACTCTTATTTTATCACCTACTTACTATTTTTGGTAATAATATTCAATGTACAGACACGCGGTTTCTACTGTTTTATTATAGTATAAGATAAGATGATTATTATAGAACAAAATGTATGTATATGTGTATGTGTGCGTGCGTGCGTGCGCGCGCGTATGTGTAAAATATTTTTTTCAATCTAACAGCCTTTGTTATAATAACATAATCCGAGCTTTAATTTTGCAGATTGATTAAAAGATTAGAATACAAATGCTGGTTAAAAATCGATGTTGTTATTTAAATTACTAGTCATATTAAACAATAGGATATCTTTATAAAACAACAATGCCCTTTGATTTTAATTAAAGATAAAAAAATTGACATAGACGTAGACATTCTAAAAATCCAATAAAACAAAATTAATTTTAAAATATTTCGTCTAAAGGTTTCATTATTATTTTAAGCCACCACATTCGGCTACTCGCATGTCAGCGCGAGGAGAAGTGGGAAATTAGAACGGAATGTTGGGAAACATAATTTGTTTCGCAGCTTTCATAGCTACAATAACGGTAAGTTTTTTAATTAATTAATAATAATTTTCATTACCCAAAGGGTATATTTTATGCAGTCGTGAATTTTTTAAAGTTATTTTTTTATGTTACCTATTAGCTGACTTGGTGGCTCTGTGGTTAGCGCGTCTGACTATTGATCTAAGAGTTGTGGGTTCGATTCCCACCCAGGGCATACATTTCTGTCATGAACAGATTTGTTTGCTCTAGAGTCTAGAGTATAGTGTACGTACTTGATACAGTGGGGCAACGTCTTTGAACATTTTAGACCATTAGTAATGTACTGGACAGAAAACGTTTGAAATTTTAAGGGGTTACTCAGAATCAAGTACAGAATACAAGAAAAATATTTTAAAAAATCCGCTTCTCAAAATTTATCTCAGTTTCCCATACAAATTCTTGTTTCACTTTTCAGATTTGGTATGGGAAACTGAAAAAAAGAAACTAAATAAAAATTTGAAGAGCGGATATTTTTAATATCTTTCCTGTATTCTGTACTTGATTCTGAGTAACCCCTTAAAATTTCAAACGCACTTTTTTAACATTCTGTATAATACTTTATTATGTTTAAAATGTATACTAACATTTTTTTATAAATATTAATTTAATTGAAAATTTGCGTCTTTTTTCCATGATTTTTAATGTTATAGTAATTATTATTAACTTGTTTTTATGTATTATTTTATACCACCAACCAACCACTAAAATTGAAAAATTATATATAAAAACATACATATATCAGATATATAATAAATTGAATACTCATTAAATAACTTCGCCATTTGAATTATTTATTGATTAAAACAAATTATTTAATAAAAACAAATAAATAAATTTGGAAAAAAATGGTTTTAAATTCATTTTTTTTGAAAATGAAAGCGAAGTGCGTCTTACCATTTTACCTAGTTATTGAGGGGAGACTACCCTATAACATATATATATAAAAATCAGCGGAATCTGTGATTCCCAAGTTTGACGCTCTTCTTGTAATTTATCAACTGATTTATACATCAATAATTACATTTTGAGTTTTTACTATCCTACTGAAACAAAAACCAGCCGTAACTAAATTAAAATAGGATTAAAATTACACTCTACAGTGTGAAATTTGCAAATTTCTCATAAAATAACAATTTTAGGTGAAAACTTATAAGTTTTTCAGAAAAAAGGTATAATTAGAGATAACGTATAAGTGACAAAATCCAAAAAAAAAAAACAAAGCTCAATTTACGAGACGAGACTCAATTAGACGAGTACGTGCTTGATTGTGGCGTCAGTCAGGGCGGGATAACGTCTCCGAAACGATTAAACTTGTTTATGGTTGTTCGTTGATCGTTGAGCTCAGTAACACTGGTATCGGTTGTCATATAGACGGAGTGTGCATTAACAACATAAGCTACGCAGATGATATAGTGTTATTGAGCCCATCTATCGCTGCTCTGAGGCGTCTTCTCGCCATCTGTGAGGGATACGCCGGGATCCACGGACTCAGGTACAATGCCAAAAAGAGCGAGCTAATGGTTTTTAAGGCTGGCATCAAGACTTACTCCACCGTGCCGCCAGTACTATTGTGTGGAACTCCTCTCAAACAAGTATCAGCATTTAAGTACCTGGGTCGGATCTCAAAGATGATCTCGATATTGAACGGGAACGAAGGGCGCTGGCTGTCCGTTGTAACATGTTGGCCCGCAGATTTGCACAGTGTACAAATCAGGTTAAAGTGACGCTATTTAAAGCATATTGTCAGTCCTTTTACACGTGCAGTCTGTGGGTGAACTACACGCAGCGGGCATACAGCGCCCTGCGGGTACAATACAATGTCGCGCTGAGGAGCTGTTGCGGCGGCCGCGGCACTGCAGCGCGTCCGCCATGTTCGCGGAGGCTCGCGCGGACGGCTTCCACGCCGGCGCCGTGGTGCGCAAGCGCTGCGCCTTCACGCTGGCGCGCCTGCGAGCCAGCCGCAACACCATCCTCAGCACGCCTGCATACTGCCCTGTAGCCCCACTCTTGCTTTTTGTGTTTATTATTTTTGTGTTTGTGTTTATTATTTTTAATTAATTTTGACATGGATTTACTTATTATTATTATCAATTTTGACATTATCTAATCATTTTATTTGATATGACATTATTTTATTTTCTATTTATTTTGACATGGTATTATTATTAATTTAATTACTGAATGACATTTGTATTTAGATACATAATATAACTTATTTTATACTAACATAGGCTAAGTTTACTAACAAAATGGATCACAGTTGTCTGAGAAAAAAAAATTGAAGTTACGTACAACTTTTCGCGTTCTTGCCCTTGCAACGCGCACTTCTTCGCAAGTTCCCCGCCGTTGCTCTGCGCAAGTACATTCGTTGCCCCCACTGTATCAAGTACATATACCGTGCTCTAAAGTCTGGGTGTCTTATATCTGTACATGTCTGTATTTAAACATATGGATATCAGTCTCTGGTACCCATACAAAGAATCCTAGTTAGGGGCCAGATGACCGTGTGTGATTTGCTCTGGATTTTATTAATTTTATTTTTCTGAAAACTTTTTGATTGTTTCGTTTTCTCGTAATCGAAATGTACGAATTTCAGGCTTTTGACGTGGAGATACAGAGGCCGGAAGTGGAGTACTATGACAAAGAGTTGCTCAAGTATTTGAATGTGAGCGTGCGCCGGGCGAGCCGCACGAGCCCCTACAGTGTGACCCTCGACACCTACGTCTTGAAGACGCTGGGCGACAATGTTACGGTCAGTTTACACCAAGAAAGAAAAGTATAGTTACTTATATCATAGTATATAGGTGTACAATAAAACCCCATTATGTTTAATAATAAAAAATTAAAAGTTAAGTAACGTAAGCAACGTTCCTCAACAGACGCATTTAAGCGGAGTTAAAAAAAAGTGATCTGTTAATATGAAACAATAAAAAAAGAAGCAGTCGTGGCACAGTTGACTGTTAGTGGCCATTATAGGTATGCTAAGCCGTTGGTGCCGGTTACCTACACTCCTATCTGGCAGCCCTGAAAGTTTTTTGACCAACCCCGTGCTGGCCGATAGATCCCCAGCCTCCATCAATACGAACTCAGTCTCCTTGTGTGCATAGCCTTACTTTCTCGCAACGTGACTGAAGAGACCCGTGCCCCAGCAATGGGGGCATATAGATCGTTAACGTTAGTTAGTTGATTTGCAGGTACATGTTCAACTTATGGAAAACCTCAGTGGGAGATATCAGCCCACGTTAGTCAACGCGGAGTTCAAACTGTGCGAATTCTTAGAGAAGGAACCTTATTTAGGGCAAATGTTGGCGAAACAGTTACCGCCTGACTGTAAATGCCCCTTTACGCAGGTAAGTGCTGTGTGTTTCAGATTTTAAGGATTTCCAGATATAATCGGGGACAAACTCTTTTCGTATTTTGTATGTAAAAGTTGTCATCGCCACAGACGTAATATTCGTAGTAGTAGGTTATCTCTCTCTCTTATCGTGTGGCACAATTTGACCGTCCTATCGCCAAGGGATAGACGGCGGTTGCCTGGTTACACTGAGCATCACCTGCGATCAGGGCTGGGCAGTATTTGAATTACTTGTAATTGAATACAAATACGAATTCCGTATTTATATTTCAAATACCCATGTAAAATGTATAGTGTATTGTTTGCGCTCAGCCTGCGCAGGAGCCGGTTTGCGACGAAGGGTGTGAGGGCGCGGGGCGAGGGCCGGCGCGGCCCGCCGTCATTCAGGCTTCATCTACCTAGCTAGCCAGCCAATTTTTCTATATAATTTAATACGATATTAATTTGTGGCTAAAATATACCGAGTTTAAACAATCAAAATCATCTTTCATTCATGTCTCGAACATGAATTTGGCGACCGTGACAGGACTCGAATAAGCTCACCTCACGCCGTCGCTCGTTGTGATCGAAAATTGCTGTCTGCCACGTTGCCGCGTCGTAAGACAATCAACTTTTCTACGATCTATGGACTTAGTGGTGCCTGTGGTCTTAAGTCTCAACAAAACGGACAATCAATCTACGTTGCATATGGAAACAAGCTACCTACATACCTGGAAACCTACCTACCTGGAGTCGTGCCTAGATCCGTGACGTGGCGTAGCGTTGAAGACTGACAACTGCGACGGAAGTGCCCAGCTGCGAGGGAAGTGCCGTGAGCCCAACCTTTACTACCTAATCATCCAACATTTTCTCCCCCTCAATTTGTACATTTAATCTGGCTAGCTCTTCTTACGTTGTACGTGTGCCTAAAGGTCATACCTACTTAGGTACCTACTTCTTTTCTGTTGCTTCATTCTCACTTTCAATCACGCATAAGCATCATTCTAGCACACTTCATTCTAAGACGAAAGTTGATTTTTTCAAATTGAATTACCTAGTTATTCTAGTGCACGTAACATTTTTATGCCATTAAATGCCTGTTGCCTACAATATTTATGCCCAAGCCTAGCCTCAATCAGCCTAGTTTACAATGCAAAACGCGTAATTAGTCGCATCAAACTGTAAAATAGCATATCTCGTATCATTGCTATAAATTATAAAATATCTATAGAAACTTCTCGAAATTTCCTCTGCCATCTTTCTTTTGCGAAACCTCTGCCTTGCTGCACCTTGCCTAAGCGCCATTTTTTTGCCACGCATTCCAGTGCGTCAGAGCGAGACAACACTATACGGCGCGGTGAGCGCGTGACAGAGAGACGACATCGCCGCTTCGGCTTCCGCTCGGCTCGACTCGGGCCGTTTCCGCGTTTGATTCGTGCCTCCGACGCAACTTCCGCCGTCGACGACGGGGTCAACGATCGGCCGAGGCATCAGCTGATCTCGCGCGTCGTTTATCAACCCAGAGAAAAGGAGCGTAAGCCGTTTAGCCAATTTCTTTTTTTTTGCAACTTGTTTAACATTGTATTCGTGGTTCAGTTGTGTTTTTTGTTGTTTTAGTAGAAAATAATGTCTAGTTCAGATTCAGATTGCACTGTAAAAGAAACAAAATTAAACATAAATGATCTTTCCGAACTTAGAGCTAGGCGCGGAACGATCAAAGGACAAGGAACAAAATTTATATTATATTTACAAAAAATCAACACAAATGAACCATTGTCAATAATAAAACGCAATGAGATATCGCTAAAATTAAACAAATTTTTAGATTTGCTAAATACTTTTGATAAGCTGCAGACCTCTATTGAGATTTTAAATAAAGACAATTTAGACGTGGAGCTTGCCATACGAGAGGAAATAGAAGACAATCTTCAGCTTTGTGTGGCGACAGCTCAAAGTTTATTAGAGAAGTCGAACCCAAAATATTTAGAAGAAGGGCAGGGTACCTCATCCATTCCACATGTGTGTAGACATGAGTCACAAGATAACTCAATGGGTTTTCAGTTGCCACTAATAAAAATTTCAAATTTCGATGGCGCCTATTTTAAATGGATGGAGTTCCGTGACACCTTTGAGTCTTTGGTACATCACAATGATAGAATCAAAACAATTCACAAGTTTCACTACCTTAATTCATATTTAGAGGGCGAGGCCTCTAGAGTGATCTCCAATTTGGAGGTTTCTGAAGCGAACTATTTTGAGGCTTGGAAACTCTTATGTGAAAGATACAATAACAAGCGTCAATTAATTAATAACCACTTAAATTCTTTATTTAACATTGATCCTTTACAGCGAGAATCCGACAAATCACTCCGCTATCTAAGTGACCACGTTACTAAAAACCTACGGGCACTCAAGACTTTAGGGCTGCCTACTGATCAATGGGATGCAATAATTATACATATGGTTACAATGAAACTCGATCACAGCACGGGTATAAAATGGGAAGAGTACCGAAACAGTCTCGACGATTTACCCTCTTTAGACAATTTTAAAACCTTTCTAAAGAACCGGGCAGATGTTTTAGAATCAATTTCTAGATCTAAAAAGGATATCAAGCCACCTACAAGGCAATTTCAATCAAATAACAATCAAGCTCATCCTCAAATCAATCACAATTTTCAAAGAACAAATAAATACACAAAATCGTTTGTAATTTCAGCTGAACCTAACAACCTGCGGCCGTGCGTCGTGTGCCAGGGCAGACACCGTGTCTATGACTGCGCGACGTTCAAGGGCTACACCGCGGACGAGAAATGGGCGCAAGTAGACAAACTCAGGCTGTGCTGTAACTGCTTGCGGTCCGACCACGAGGCGCGACGGTGCAAGCTGGGCGGCTGTCGTGTGTGTAAGGGGCGACACAACACCCTCTTACACAGAGATACTACACAACACACTACTCCACACAAGAACAATACCAATTCCAACGTTGAGCCAAATACTTCAACTTCTTCAATTTCTATGTCAGCACTGTCGACTAGCGAAGTTCTGTTATCAACTGCACTAATCAACGTCATTAATCCACGCAACAATCAAGTAGAAACTGTTAGGGCATTGCTAGATTGCGGAAGCCAGTCTTCATTCATGACCGAAAGCTTGAAGCTTCGTCTAAACCTGACTTCTCAGCCACAAAATGCCACCAGCATACTAGGCATAGGCAACACTTCATTGAACATCACTCCAGATCGTTGCTGTGCCGATATCCAAGCTCTTCAAAATCCTTTTAGTACAAAACTGAGCTTCTTAGTGCTTCCACAGATAACGGATACCATTCCGAAGCAACATATTGATATCAAGCACCTCAATATCCCCTCTTCATTCACATTAGCTGATCCTAAGTTCAATGAACCCACTCACATCGATGTCCTCCTAGGAGCAGACGTATTTTGGGACCTAATAGGAACAGAACATCACTCCTTAGGTAACAGCCAACCTAGCCTTCGTAGTTCTAAGCTGGGGTGGTTAATAGCGGGATCTATAACTAACAATATTTTGGAAAACAAATGTACATCAATCCGTTGCAATTTTTCAGTCACGGATAGCCTAGATAGTCAACTAAATAAATTTTGGGAGCTCGAGAACTTTCCATCTAACAATGAGATACCTTTGTCGATTGATAATGAGTGTGAACAGCACTTCAAAGAAAATACTTACCGTCTCGACAGCGGGAGGTTTTGTGTTAGAATCCCACTATTGGATTCGCCAGACTGTCTAGGTGACTCCTATCTCATGGCAAGAAAACGCTTCTTAAATATAGAAAAGCGCTTCACTCACCAGCCTCAGCTTAGAACTGCATACACAGACTTCATAAACGAGTACAGAGAACTAGGTCACTTATCGGATACTCCCATTTCTATGACTACACCCTACTACTTGCCACATCATGCTGTTCTAAAAGAAAATAGCGAGTCTACCAAGCTACGCGTAGTGTTCGACGCTTCGGCTCGAACATCATCTGGGTACTCCATCAATGACTTACAAATGGTAGGTCCAAATATCCAAGACTCTCTCTTCAACATACTGCTACGTTTTCGTCACTATAAATATGTTTTATCCGGCGACATTGAGAAGCAATATAGGCAAATAGTAGTCAATGAGTTAGATCGCCACCTTCAGTCGATATTATGGCGAGAAAATGAACACTTACCTCTAAGGTCACTCACGTTACATACGGTGACGTACGGGTTCGCTAGCGCAAGCTTTTTGGCTGCTAGGTGTTTGTGGCAGCTAGGTGAGGAGTGTAGTGACCCACTAATACGAGAAATAATTCAAAAGGACTTTTATTGTGATGATCTGTTATCAGGGGCTGATAATGAGTTCGAGTTGCTTAAAATACAAAAATCAATTTCCAATACATTAGCTTCTGGTTGCTTCAATTTACGTAAATATAGATCCAATAGTAACACATTGCTTCAGTCTGCCACCGCCAATACAAACGAAAATTTAGTACTCAGTCAGTCATGCCAAACTTTGGGTCTAGGATGGAATCCAGCCCAAGACAGTCTTCACTTTTCAATCGATACTGACTCAACACAAAATATAAACAATACAAAGGTCACAAAACGAACAATTCTATCCACCACTTTCAAAATATTTGACCCGCTAGGTCTTCTCAGCTTATGCACTATTAAACCAAAAATACTATTGCAAAGGCTATGGTCGGCCCGCCTTGACTGGGATGATCCAGTTCCTGCTGAAATTCAAAGATGCTGGTCTCGCTTTATTAGCAATCTACAGTGCATAGGTACTATAAATATACCCAGAAATGTTTTATGTGACAACCCAACACTAATTGAGCTTCATTGTTTTTGTGACGCTTCACAGAGTGCCTATGGTACCTGTATTTACTTAAAATCTATTTGTTCTTCAGGTGAGCAATATGTTAACTTATTATGTGCTAAATCCAGAGTCTCCCCAATGAAACCCACTACCATACCCCGATTGGAGCTATGTGGGGCTCTTCTTGCGGCACGGGTTAGCTCTGCCGTCAACGCCGCACTTAGGAAGCCTATATCTCGCATCGTATACTGGACTGACTCGAGTGTTGTATTAGCGTGGATTAATACCTGTCCTTCAAGGCTTAAGGTCTTTGTCGCTAATAGAGTAGCAGCTATAAGGGAACTTACTGAACCATCTTCCTGGCGCTATGTACCAACGTCACTTAATCCCGCAGATCTGGCGTCACGCGGCGTTGATCCCCAGCATGTGCAAAATGCACAGCTGTGGTGGCACGGCCCGCAGTTCCTGACCCAACCGGAGGTTACCTGGCCTACTCTTAATAACAACGTACAAAATGACTTACCTGAAACGAAAGTCTCCACTGTCTTTATCTCGCAGGTAGATTCTTCTTCTTCTCCAGTAGACTTTGAAAGATTTTCTAAATTCAAATCACTACAACGCGTATTCGCTTATGTGCGGCGCTTCATTCAAAACTGTAAGAAAGACAGCAAGAAACTTACAGGGCCACTGAGTAACGAGGAGTTAAACCAGTCCTACTCCACCCTTGTACAAGTTGCTCAACAAGAGTCCTTCCCCAAGGAGCTTCATCTAATTCGCCAAGGCAAAGCTTTGAGTCCAAAGTCTAACGTCTTGTCCTTCGCTCCATTTATTGACTCTCAGGGACTCCTGAGAGTGGGGGGGAGGTTAGGGGCATCTCAGTACTCCTACGACAAGAAACATCCCCTACTACTTCACTCCAAACATCCACTCACAAAACTCATCTTCACTCAAGAACACTCACGCCTCTTACACGCAGGACCGCAGCTCATGCTCGCTTCAATAAGAGAAACGATTTGGCCTGTAGGAGGGAGAGAACTGGCACGACGCACAGCCCGCAGCTGTGTCACATGCAGGCGCGCTGGCGGTAAAACGCTTACAAACATCATGGGTAACTTACCAGCGCAACGATTGATGCCGGACTTCCCGTTTTCCACCTCTGCTGTCGATTTTGCAGGTCCCTTTTTAATTACCGACAGACGCGGGCGTGGCTGTAAAATTACTAAATGCTATTTATGCCTGTTTATATGTATGAGATACAAATGTGTTCACTTAGAGGCAGTGAGTGAGCTATCAAAGGATTCCTTCATTCTCTCTCTGCGTAGATTTATTTCGAGAAGGGGCAAGCCGAAAGATATCTATTGTGATAATGGTAGGAACTTCGTAGCAGCTGCAAGAGAAATTAATGATTTTTTAAAGCTTCACTCAGACTATATAACAGAGTATGCAGCTGATCAAAGTATTAATTTTATATTTTCACCGGCTTACGCTCCGAATTTTAATGGGTTTGCTGAGGCAGGCATTAAGTCAGCTAAATTCCATATCAAACGCATTCTAGGTACAACGCACCTAACGTTTGAAGAGCTATCCTCCTTATTTATACAAATTGAGGCCATCCTCAACAGCAGACCCCTATGCCCACTCTCCTCTTCACCTTCAGACCTTTCCCCGCTCACGCCAGGGCACTTTCTTATCGGCAGGTCGCTGACATCAATCCCCACGCCAAGCTTGGAAGACATCAACTCCAGCCGACTAGATCGGTTCCAGAGACTTGAGCAAATCAGGCAACACTTCTGGAAGAGGTGGCAAAGGGAATACGTGGCAGAGCTCCAACAGCGATCAAAATGGAAAGTACGATGCCAAGACCTACAGATTGGAGAGCTCGTACTCATCAAAGAAGACAACCTTCCTCCACTCTACTGGCGCATGGGACGCGTCTCAAAGCTGTACCCTGGTGCGGACGGAGTGCCTCGCGTGGCAGACATCACCACAAGCCGAGGAGTCATCAAAAGAGCACTGAACAAGATCTGCTCTCTTCAGATTTTTTTGAAAGCAAGCTTTCAAGGCCCGCAGGATGTTTGCGCTCAGCCTGCGCAGGAGCCGGTTTGCGACGAAGGGTGTGGGGGCGCGGGGCGAGGGCCGGCGCGGCCCGCCGTCATTCAGGCTTCATCTACCTAGCTAGCCAGCCAATTTTTCTATATAATTTAATACGATATTAATTTGTGGCTAAAATATACCGAGTTTAAACAATCAAAATCATCTTTCATTCATGTCTCGAACATGTATTTTAAATAGTCCATTCAAACGTATTTCGTAATTAGTATTTCAAATTATTTGTGTTGAAAATACATTTCGATCAAAATAGTGTGCCAAAAAATCGTTTTTGAAAGATTGATTAGCCCTTTTGGACTTTATATCAGGATGTTATATTATTTAATAGTTGAAAAAGAAAGGCTTAATAAAGTAGACGAAACATCACCAGTACGCAAGATGATCATGATTTCATTATTTACATGAATAGAGACACTGATCAGCCCCAAACATCAAGTTAGAATTTATTAGCTTCATAAATGACAGAAGCACTTTGGATGGTTACCCAAATATTAAGCAGCATTTTATCTAATTCAACACTAGCCTATGGTCTTCCAGACCAGTGAAGAGGCTGTTTTCTCACGCTGGTTGCATTCATTCCCCTTTGTTGTCCGACTTTGAAAAAATAACTCTGTCTACAAAACTGCTAAACACTAAAAACAAAAAATAGAAAACCACCAAACTAAAATCATAAACAGTAAACACACCGTTTTTGAACTTTTAGTTTAGTATTTTTTTTTTGCTGGATTGAGTTATTTTTTTCAAGAGTCGTGCAACAAACCTTGAGTAGATTTTTTTGTCCACCACAATATTTTGTATTTTCGTATTTTTAACCGACTTCAAAAAAAGGAGGAGGTTCTCAATTCGTCGGAATCTTTTTTTTTTTTATGTATGTTCACCGATTACTCGAAGACGCCTGAACCGATTTGGAAAATTCTTTTTTTGTTTAAAAGGGTATACTTCACAGGTGGTCCCATATAAATTTTATCGAAATCGATTCAGCGGTTTTTGAGAAAATCAACAAAAACATATCAAAATTGGAGTTGTTGTGATTGAAGTCGGTTGTTTTTAACGTATTCAGCGTAGTCAATTATGTATTTCAAATAAAAGCCATTAGAATACAGTATTTTATAGTTTGTATTTTCAGTACAACTAGAAACATGATTTAATATTTTAAATAATAAAATTAAAATAATAGTATTTCAGTGACACCTACGTTTAGGAGGTTGGAGTCACTACCCGCAGAGCCACCGACGCTTTTAAAGTAGGGTAATAATAGCTCAACATTTGTATGAATTGTCCGAGGGTGTGATATTATTAGTGAATTCTATTGGGAGACTAGACTTACTGTTTGTGTGATTTTCAGGGTCCCCTACATTTACCTTCTATGATAGTGAAATTTGAGAAGTTCCCCTACAAACTTCCTTTCACCTGGCCCTTCAAGACCATCAGCGTGCGACTGGATCTGGGTTTCTACATCACAAACACCAAGCGCACAGTGACCAAGTTCAACTTCTACGCGAAGGTTACATTGGACAAGAAATAGTTTTGATACCTTAAGTTTTTTTTAATGTTTTAACAATAAAACGAGGACCAGGACAACCTGTTCTTTCTTTTTTCTCTGTCTTCAATTCAAAATCGTAGTGTTTTTATTTATGTAGATGCCTTATACATTTTTTTATAGCGTGTGTTTTTTTACAAAGAGAGATTTCACGGGGTGGGACACTGCCAAGTAATCACTGACATAGGCTACATTTCATCCTTAAAAATATCGAATAATAATAATAATTAATAAAACTAATTATTGTTGTTACTAATTAACTTATCAACCGAAATAGAGGACGGGAACAACATGGAATAGTTTTATGCCTGTTTTTTTTTACAATGTTGAAACGTTTTTTACACTGTTTTGAATGGAAAAGAGACATCAATGCGTGATAAAAAAGTATACATTTATAAACAAAATTCTCTGGGTAATGATTGTAGCTTTAGGACTTTAGCACTGATTCATTATAAAGAAATAAAGGAAATACTGAATTTAATTTTGGAGGTTTTAATGGAGGCACACAGAGAATACAAAGTTGTGTAATACTTTTTTTTTTTATCTATTTTCCATAGATACTTAAATGTTGCCAACATGCTGCGGCGTACAGAAGCAAAAAGAACATAACCAAAAACTATAACTTATACTTACTGGTAAAAGAAAAAAAAACTTACTGCATGTAAGCCAAAGAATACAGTACAAACTTAATATATAAACCAAGGATACACTGCAAACTTACATTAAAAGGAAAACCCTTTATATTACTTAGCTTATGACTATTTTATTTTATAAAAAATATAACTAAAAACTAAACTTACTAAGTGATAAAACTTACTCCATGTAAGCCAAAGAATACGAACTTATATATTAAATACCTTATGACTTACTTATCATCTAAGGGAAGAACACAGATTCCTGATAAGGATCTAGTATACATTTTACCATTATGAGTTTTTACTTGAACAACTCTAACTTTATTGTCATCGCCGGGAAAGACCTTGACTACTCTCGCCATGGGCCAATAGAACGGAGAAGTATTGGGCAGTCTTAATATAACCAATGTCCCTACTGTTATGTTAGGTACATCATTTTGCCACTTTGCTCTATTTTGCAATACATTTAAATAGTATTTATGCCAGACCTTCCAGAAATTTTGTTTTATTTTTTCAACAATTTCCCAGAAATTTAATCTGTTGTCTGGTATGTTACTAACATCCTTTTCAGGGTATGATGTCAAAGGGGCTCCTATCAAAAAATGACCCGGTGTTAGGTAAGTAAAATCTGCAATATCCGAAGAGGATACTGGCAGCAGGGGTCTTGAGTTGAGAATAGCTTCTATTTGAGTTAAAATAGTATTTAACTGCTCATATGTAAAAACAGACTTCTTAATTACTCTCTTTAGGTGGAACTTCATACTTTTTACTGCCGCTTCAGCAAGACCAGCAAACACTGGCGAATAACTGGGAACGAAATTGAACTTAATACCTTGCTTTGAGCAGAAGTTTTGCACAAGTGTTTGATGATCTGTTGAATTACATAATTTGTACAAGTCAAGTAGCTGATTGCTGGCTCCACGAAATGCTCCACCGTTATCGCAAAAAACCTCTGTGGGCATGCCTCTTCTGGAAATAAACCTTTTAAAGCAAGCGAGGAAGGTATTGGATGATAAATCTGAGGCAAGCTCTAGATGTATAGCCTTGGTCGCGAAGCAAACAATCACACAAACGTAGCCTTTACTTACCAGAGCGCGCCTAACTCGAGAATTTTTTACATCCAAAGGTCCTGCATAATCTATTCCTACAATTTGGAATGGTCTAGAAGCTGTGACTCTTTGACGGGGCAATGAACCCATGAGTTGTTTAGCGACATTTGCCTTTAATTTAAAACAGTCTAAACACTTATGTGTGATTTTCTTAACTTGGCGCATTCCATTAGTAAGCCAATAATTTTGGTTAATACTTGAAAGTAACAATTTTGGTCCTGCATGAAATAATCTCAGATGTTCCCGCTTTATGATAAGGTCAGTTACCCTGGAACCTTTAGGTAATATAATGGGATGCATTTGTGAATATGATATGTTGGCATTTTGCAAGCGACCCCCCACTCTAAGTAAACCATCATCATCCAAAAAGGGATGCAAACATTTGAGATTACCTCTTACATTATTGTTTCTTTTTAATAATCTTATTTCTTCATCATAGTACATTGCTTGTTCATTTTTGATAATTAAATACAGCGCATTTTGCAGTTCTGTAGTTGATAAACCACCCTCTCTCTTTTTAAGTTTATTGTTAACTTTGCACTTAAGATTATGACAAAATCTCTGGATATACGACATAACCCGTGTCATTTTATTAATGTCCGAATATTTATCAAGAAAATTTAAGGGATTATTGTCTTTCGAAACTGACACAAGCACTACCCCAGCTGAGCAGGAGGAAACTGGAGTTGATTTCATCTCAGGCAAGTCGGTAGGTGGAACAGGAGAGTAAGTATTATTATTGAAATTATACTCCTCTTTTTGTAAAAATGCAGGACCGTTCCACCAGAGAGAACAGTGAGCTAGCTGTTCGGGCTGCACGCCTCTGCTGATGCAGTCGGCAGGGTTCTCGTGGCTTGATACATACAGCCAACGCCATCTGTTTGTGAGTTCCTGAATTACCTTAACCCTGTTTGAAACATAGGCTTGCAGTTTTGTAGGCTCGGTTTTTAACCACGCTAAAGCTATTTGTGAGTCACTGAAGAGATAAATATCATTTATGTTCAGTTTTGTTTTAAGCGTAGAATACACTTTCGTCATTAGTTTGGCAAGCAGTAAACTGGCATTCAGTTCTAATCTTGGTATCGTTAGCGGTTTTGAGCGCGGATTAATCCTAGATTTCGAACAAAGCAGGTACAATTTGGGCTCGCCTGTTTTGTAAACTGTGCGTAAATAAATGCAGCACCCATAACCTGTGGAGCTGGAAGCGTCAGCAAAGCCGATAAGTTGCACTGCAGAGACCGAACTGTCAAGCTGAATGTTCCTATTTATATAAATTGGTTCCATTGCTGCTAAGCTGTTAGTAAATTGCTGCCATTCATCTGCCAGATTTTTTGAAAGAGTGTCATTCCAAGCTAATTCTTCAGACCAAAGCCTTTGCATAATTGACTTTGCTTTTACAATTATTGGACTTACAAAGCCTAAGGGATCATAAAACTTGGAAATATAGCTGAGAACCTCTCTTTTTGTTATTGTTTTTTTATCAAATAGTTCTGGACATGTTATTATAAATCTATCTTTAATGACATCGAGATTTAAACCTAGGGTTTTTATATAGCATTCATTTTTTTGTAGATCAATATTATCTAATTGCTGTCTATTAATTGGGATATCAGATAAAATATCTGTAGAATTAGAAGACCATTTATGAGTTTGAAAGCCACCCATATGTAACAATTCGCACAGTTCCTTTTTTGCCTTCAATAGTATTTCTGAGTCAGAATTTGAATAAAGTACATCATCGACATAGGTACAATTTTTTATAATGAATGAGGCGAGGGGAAATTGGTCTTCATACCTATTTGCTAGCTCATATAAACAACGGGTTGCTAAATACGTCGAGCTTTTGAGACCATAAGTGACAGTGTCCAATCGAACACATTGTATGGGCTTGCTAGGGTTGTCTCTCCATAAAATGTTTGTTAATGAGGTAAATTGTGGGGACACTAATACATTGCGAAACATGCGTTTGATATCTGTGCTAAATGTGTGATTCCCAATCCTATACAGCAAGACAATATCAAAGAGGTCTTTTTGGACAGTTGGTCCATTTAATAAAATATCGTTTAAAGATACACATTTGTTAGTTTTCATAGACCCGTCAAAAACTACTCTAGTTCGCGTTGTTTTACTATTTTGGTTATAGACGGCATGATGAGGCAAGAAATATATTGGCTCCCTTGAAAAATCATATGATTTAATATCAAAATAATGACCATGGCCGAGTTCTATATACTCATCTATAAATTTTTGGTACTCTGTTAACAAATGGGGGCTTCTTTGTAATTTTTTTTCCAAATTTATAAACCTTGCCAAGGCCAGGTCGAATGAGTTTCCTAAAATGCCATTGACATCGGTAAGTGGAACCTTTAAAGGTAAATCTATGCAAAACCTATTGTTTTCCAGTTTGACAGAGGCCTGAAATATATTTTCTGCAATTTCCTGTTCACTTCCCCTTTCTGAAATGAACTCAGGCACAGTTTCTGTTTTCCAAAAATTTGAAATGGTTTGATTTATGTCATCATCACATTTTAGACAAAGATTAGTTGTAAAACTTGATGCTGCTTTAAAAGAAGGCAATGATCCTCCAATTACGTGACCGAAACGGGTATTAATTAAGTTCGGCACCTGTTTATCACTACATAGTGGTTGCAATGGTGAGTTATTCCTGTTCTGTGGTAGACTCGTCGTTGTCTGGATTTGTGGTATCATTGGAGGAAGTATCACCTGAAAAAACACATCAGCACCGATGAGCATGTTTATTTCTGATGGGAGGTGATATTCAGCATCAGCCAGTATAATATTAGGAGGAATTTCAATTTTTGATATGTCAATATTGTTTTGGGGTAGTCTACAGGTTATCTCATCGACCACATTACAGCTAACAGATATACTGAAGGAAGATGTAAGCGAATGTATGTCCAAAGGTACAGAGTATTTTATTTTGCTTTGGGCATTTGTTACACCTATTATTTTTGAATTGGTTTGTAAAGTTTTTAATCCCAGCATCTTAACTACCTTATCAGTGACTAGTGATATCTGAGATCCGGAATCCAAGATAGCTTTTACGTGAATCACCTGATCGTTTTGCCCAACTAATTTTATACGAACTGTTGGTAATAGAACAGTATTGGTTAAATTGTTACAACAACTTGACAACAAGGTTGCTTGGGGGGTTTGTATTGCCTCTGGATGTACCAGAGTATTATGATTTTGTTTGCACTGAGCACATCGGAAATGAAATTTACATCTACCCTTATGGGGATTTAAACATACTTTGCAGAGAGCCCTTTCATTCACACAGGAAATTCTATTTGATGTAGGTAACAATTTAAATTGTGGGCAGTTAAAAATCTTATGATCACTTGACTTACAGTATTGACAGGCTCTATTGTCGACCGTTGCTACATGTACTGCTGCCTTCTCCATCTTCCAATCCTTGCGCAAACTGTTATCAGAGTTTTCCATTGCCAGTGCACGCTTCTCGAGAAAACTCAGTAGTTCAGAGACGCTGGGTTCTTCATCTTGGTCCCTGTCCAGCTGGTAGGCTCGTGCGGTGTACTGATCTAATTTGCGAGTTAAAATGGAAATTAGGATGGGGTCCCAGGATTCAATCCTTTTTTCTAGGTTTTTTAGAGCACATAAATTTTGTTTTACGACAGATACAAACGATCTTATGCAGTAAGGGGTAGATTTTGTCATAATGCTTAAATCCAAGATATTATTGACATGCTCAGTTACGATTCTATTTTTATTATAATATCTATTTTTTAACAGTTTTAATGCTTCATTGTAGCTACCCAAGTGCAGTGGTAGATTTTTTATGAGGTCATAGGGTTCCCCCTTGACATATGAGCGGAGGTAATGCAATTTTTGTATTGGATCTAATGATTGGTCCGAACCTATCACTGAAGTAAACATTTCGATGAATGAATTATATTCGGAATATTTACCTGTAAAAGTTTCTATAGTTATCGTAGGTAATTTCACCTTGGAAGTTGGACAAGTTGGTGGCGGCATGGGCGGTGGCGGCGTGGCGTAACATTCACGCGCTTCCCTTCTTTGTGACAAAACATCGTCCATGACACCCAAAATTTTATAATATTTACTTTCAACCTCAGCATAGTTCTCTTCATCTTTGTACGAATCGCTCATTGATATATTGACATTATATTCTACATATTGAGCAAAGTTTTTTAGCAATGTATCACGCCTAGCGATTAAATTGTGCGTCTGGGTTTCTCTGACTTCGTCAACATTGGAAATGTAGGTTTCTTGTCTGGTTATTGCACCCTTGACATAGCCTCTTGCAACCACCAACTTTTTAACTTCACTGTCCGACATTTTGCAGAACAACAACAAACAAATCACATAAAATAAATATGTTTAGTGCTTTACAATAAAAACCACACGTGGCGTCTTTTTTTACTGCTTAGGAGAAATAACAAAATGGTGGGCACACATTTATGCCGTGCAATAAAAATAAACGAAAACTTAAGCTATTTTTTTTTTTGTCCTTTTCGCACTAATGTCCATTAAACGTTTATCAACGTTGTCTCTTTCTCGCATAGGTACCACATGAAGTTCTTCCGATGCGATGTTCTAATGCAACATGAATGCAACTGAACAATAAGCATTCAGTTTGAAGTTAGTTGCGGATCACCATTACGTTCCTTTCGACGCAGTAGTGTAGACTGACGTATAAAATTTGCCGTGAATTGACGGAAGATCTTCTACAGGAACGTAATCCGTTAATGAAAAGAGCTTGATACGTGTAAACTAGGAAGGCGACTTGTCTTTACCACGAAATCACAAAATGGCGTGATAAGCTTATGCAATCGATGACTGGATCAGCAGAATTGAGTTTTCAATATTTCTGTATGTTGCCAAAATTAGACTTGTAATAGCGTTTAATTGTTTATAATTCGTTGGTTCAACTTTGCGTGTAGGTTTTTTATTCTTCTTTTGTCTTTATCACTGCATTAACTGCGACCACTGATTGACGTTAACACGTAGTAGGATCGAAGTTACACACACTGCACTGCACACTCCATTAGACTGTTTGCTCCTTGCAGTATCCTTTTGCCATTCGAAGGACCATTTTGATTGTAGCTTTAGGACTTTAGCACTGATTCATTATAAAGAAATAAAGGAAATACTGAATTTAATTTTGGAGGTTTTAATGGAGGCACACAGAGAATACAAAGTTGTGTAATACTTTTTTTTTTTATCTATTTTCCATAGATACTTAAATGTTGCCAACAGGTAAAGTTGGCAGTATTCGCGACCTAGGCGTAATCAACGATACGAAGCTAACATATGATAAGCACATAGATTACATTGCGAAAAAATCAAATAAGGCTATGGGTTTTATTATGAGAATGAGCTCGCAGTTCACGAGCGTTAAGGTACGCAAAATTCATTACTGCTCCTTCGTGCGCAGTATACTTGAATACTCATCTGTAGTATGGAATCCTCAGTATGATAAATATATCAATCGACTAGAGTCAATTCAGAAAAGATTTGTGAGGTTCTTGCAGTTGAAATGTGAAAAGTATGATAGTTGTTATGAAACTAGGTGTAAGAGGCATCATTTATTACCCTTGCAACTACGACGCAAAATAGCTGATATCGTGGTTCTTAGTAAGATAGCCCAGAACCAGATTGATGTTTCACAACTTCTATCATTAATAAACTTAAAAATTCCATTTAGAAATTCTGTTCGGCATCCTGTTTACTTATCATTTCCGCATACTTTTACTAACTATAGGAAAATCTCATTTTTTATTCGCGCACCAACTGAGTTTAATAAGCTTGTGGAATTCCCTGAGCTAGACCTATTCAGTTCGAAACCTATTACTCTTAAAACACTGTCTAAAGGCTGGTTTGATATGGTTCCCTAACTCTGATCATACTGTTTTGTTAAACTTTTTTTTGTGTACTCTGCTGCTGTCACTTTTCATTGTCAGGCAAGTGTTTCTAGACTTTAATATGCGAAAACATATAAGTGATTTATTGATAATGTTTAGCCGTCTTATTAGTTAATAATAACCGTTTGTTTTCAGAACAAAAAATAAAAAAATAAAAAAAATAAACAATATGAAATCCTGGTCAAGATCAGTTAACTATGAATTACCCTAAACTAGAAAAAGACTTACTATGAAATTTTTATGTATCTAAAAATTATTTATTTATTTTGCTATGTCAAATAGAGGCTTCGAAACGGATTGCAATTTGAAATAAAATTACATGGACATACTAACTAAAGATTAAAGATAAAACTCACAAAAATTGTTAAATAATTTGATTGTGCTTATCACAAATTAATTGCCCTCTTAAATCTGTTTACAAAATACGAGCTTTAATTTTGCAGATTGATTAAAAGATTAGACTACAAATGCTGGTTAAAAATCGATGTTGTTATTTAACCCGGCGCCATCCACGTTAGGTCATAATGACCTGAAATTTTTTTGATTGTGGATATTTTTAACATAACTTATGCTCAGATGTTGACGTTCTTAGTAGCTGGAGATAAGACTACATTTTATCCGTTTTGCACTGCAACGCAATCTTCATGCGACAGTAATGAGATATAGACGCCTGTAAAGTTGAAAAAGGTAAATTTGACCCAATGTGGAAATCGATGTCATAATAACGTACCATTACAGTGTGACGTTTTTTTTTTTATTTGGCTGTTTTTAGGTTTTCATAATGGATCGCGAGATAAGAGAACGACAGCGAATAATTCCAATATTAGAGGAGATTGATTCTGACGTTTTTTTATTATGAATCTTGAGCTGTATGATAGAAAACATCCAAATAAGCCTTAAAGTATGAGTTAAAACCCATTTGACGTCGTCAGTTGTTTTGTCGCTTAGACCTTCAAAACTTTTTTTTTTTTTTTACCCTCAATTGGTAAGCCCTTGGCATCATCTCACCTGATGGTAAGTGACGATGATGCCGAAGATGGAAGCGGGCTTGCCAAGATTCAAATACTAATCACAATAATAAGTCAGTTAACTGGTTTACCAGTTACGAGCTGATGACTTAAACATATTTAAAGCATAAACTGACAGCTGTGTGGACTGCAAGTAATAACAAACGTCAGGCCCCACAAGAATTCGTCAAAATAAGGGAAAAAGAGCTGTACGAGTGATTTGGAAAAAGAGAGAAAAGAAATTGTAAGTTCCGTATTTTTGTTATTTTGACCCAACGTGGATCTCGGTGTAACAATTTTTCACCAAGACGACGCGACGCCGGGTTAAATCGCAGGCCATGCTGAACAGCGACCGCGGAAGTGGGGTGCAGAGGAGGCCATATGCCCCGCCCCCGCCGCGCCCCCTCCAAACACTTCTTCGAGACTAGAGGCTTGCATGTGTCAATGATAGGAAGGAAAGAAAGAAAGATAGACTTTGTTCTTCGACTGTAGTTCTCTCGCTCCTCGTCAAGTCGACAAGCTCCGCCTCCGCTTTGCGTGTAGCATTGTTTCAAAAAAAGGTTGCCCCCCCCCCCCCCCCCCCGCGATGGAGTACTATTTTTGCGCCACTTTGATTTTAAAAAAGTGCCCTCCTCGTGATGGAGTACTATGTTCGCGCCACTTTGTTTCAAAAAAGTTTGCCCCCCCCGCGCTGGACTACTTCCGCGGTCCCTGATGCTGAATAAATGATGTATCTTTATAAAACAAGCATGATCTTCGATTTAAATTTAAGATAAAAAATAATGCGAAATGCATTTTAAAATACGTGTTCCAAAGGTTTCATTATTTTTAGCCATCACATTCTGGCACTCACATGTCAACGCGTCGAGAAATCGGATATTAGAGCGGAATGTTGGAGAAAATATATTTTTTTGCAGCTTTCGTAGCTATAATAACGGTAAGTATCTTTTTATTAATACCATACATTACCCCTCTGGGAATATTTTATGCAGTCGTGTATACGTGGTACCTCACGTGGTGGAAGAGTGGTGGTAAGTGATGATAAAGTCGAAGATGGAAGCGGGTTTACCAAGATTCCCCAATGCAATGGGCAATCATAAATAATTAAATTGATTGAGTTATTGGTGGCTCAGTGGTTAGCGCTTTTTGACTACTGATTGTGGGTTAAATTCCCACCCAGGGCAAACATTTCTGTGATGAACAGATTTGTTTGCTCTGTGCCTGGGTATCTTATATCTGTTCGTTAACAACCCATATCGTCCCCACTGCAGGGTCTTTTCCCATAACTACGGAACGTTAGGCCATAGGTACTCCACACACGGGGGCCAAGTCCGGATTGGTGTTTATATCTGCATATGTATGTATTTAAACATATACAGGGGATCCTAGTTTGGGGCCAGGTGACTGTGTGTGATTTGCCCCGAAAATTTGTTAATTTTATTTTTATGAAAATTATTTCATTGTTACGTTCTCGTTAACTAAATGTACGAATTTCAGGCTTTTGATGTGGAGATAGAGCGGCCGGAAGTGGAGTACTATAACAAAGAGGTGCTCAAGTATGTGAATGCGAGCGTGCGCCGGGCGAGCCGCACGAGCCCCTACAGTGTGACCATCGACAGCTATGTCTTAAAGACGGTGGGCGACAATGTTACGGTCAGTTTACGCCAAGAAAAGTATAGCTATCATAATTTACAGGGCATACACGACACGGTCTACAATAAAACCCTATTTTTGAATTTATTTTTTTAATTAATAAAAATGTAAAGTTAATTAACGCAGGCAATGCTCCTGAAGGGACGCATTCCAACTGGATTAAAAAAATAAATCAGTTAACTAATATGAAAAATTCAAAAAAGAAGCAGTCGTGGCACAGATAGGCATGCTAAGCCGTTTGTGCCAGTTACCATCACTCTTGTCTGGCAGCCTGATAGTTATTGTCACTGGATTGACCAATAGATCCTCAACCTTCATCAAAACGGACTTGCTCCCCTTGTGTGCATAGCCTTACGTTATCGCAACTTAACTGAAGAGACCCGTGCCCCAAAAATGAGGACATATGAATAGGGGGTATCATTTATACGATTAGCAAAATAAGTATTCATAATTATGTGAGCAGAAAAATGTATTGTATTTGGTCAGCCAAAATAACTAGTTGGTCAGCAACTCATGGCCAGCAAACATTTCTGATTCGATCAGCAATTAATATCATACTGGACTACTAAAAATTTTCTGGACAGCCATTTAAATACATTGGCTGCATTGAGTGAGCCACATTTAAACAAATTTTAGTTAGCAGAAATCTCATTTTGTTCAGCACAAAAACGAAAGTTGTCAAGCACAAAATGGGCGCAACTATTAATTTAATTTTCAATAAGAGTTGCATCCAACGCAGATACTATACTATCTCTGTTTGAGTGGGTGTAATAAGGTGATATAGGAAGCGACCTTAGCTCAGTGCAGCTTGCGTGGTCGCATCGATCGATCACGTAGGTTAACTGACGACAGACGTGGTTATAGCGTGGCTAGATGTGACTCTTAATGGCATTTTTCTCGTCAGTTCCCGTGCTTCGCAATGCAAGTACCTACCTTCCGCTTGTGTCACGCGACAGCCTTTCGCTTCACCCACTTTAACGAAAATTGTCGATTTTTCAAAACAAACTCAATTGAATTATTTATATTGCTAACCATTTATTAACCGACGCTCACGATTATAAGCAATTTTAATTTTGTATTTCTCAAATTAAGTGAATTTGTAATTCTTTGTGGAAAAAAAATATCTTAAACCGTAAATCGTATTATTTTGCAACGCGAGTGTTTATTGAACAGACACATAATATTCGAGCTGATTGCGTACTGACTAAATTGCTGACAATATTAAGATATTTTTGCAGACCAAGGGTTGTAGCCAGATTTTTAATTACTGTGAACAAAATGTTTGTATTATATCCAAATGATTAAATAGCAGAGTTTTGTTGCTAACCAAATTAAACAACGGCAATCCTTTTAATTACTTCTCTATGAATTGTTAGCGTTACTTAGTTGAAAATTTGCAGATACGTATCCAACTTCTGGAAAACCTCAGTGGGAGATACCAGCCCACGTTAGTCAACACAGAATCAAAACTGTGCGAATTCTTGGAGAAGGAACCTTATTTAGGGCAAATGTTGGCGAAGCAGTTACCGCCTGACCGGAAATGCCCCTTTACGCCAGTAAGTGCTGTGTATTTGATATTTAAGGTATTTCTGGATCTATTTTGACGGATATTCAGTAGAAACTCGATAAGCAATACGTTTATCTTCGTACATGTCATTGTGTAAGATACGACGTATTACCATGTTGAATGGTCTGGGTTCGGATATGAAATGCCTGGCCATATTATGGAGCACCGAAAAACCCGAGTCAGTGGAGTGTACGGTAACACCAGAAACCTCACTTAACCTAGAGTTCAGCTCGGAGCTCCTTTTACGACATGACCAGTCATCTTATGATCTGGCCAGATCTTACCCCCCCCCCTTACGATATCCCCCCCCCCCTACGGGTAAGATCCGGTGACGGTTCTTTAGCGTAATCCACACACCACACACATTTATGTGTATAACCGTCATACTTCTATGTAGAAGTAGTAAGTAATAATACGAGTAAAACGACATTTATATCGAGTGTCCGGGATGTGACCTTAGTATTTAGTAAATTTAATTTCAAAACTTAATTAAAAAACATTTATTTCAGACCCTTTGAGTCCATGGATACACTTAACATAATATGCTTAGTAAATAAAGCAAAAAAAACTTTAAAAAATCTGATTGTTAGTACAGTTTTTACTACGTAATATATATGTATAAGTCACTGGCCAGAGACAAATGGAAGACTTGACTTACTTTTATGTGGTTTCCAGGGTCCCGTACACTTTCCTTCTATACAGATGAATTTTGAGAAGTTCCCCTACAAACTGCCCTTCACCTGGCCCTACAAGACCATCAGCGTGAGGCTGGATCTGGCCTTCTACGTCACAAGCACCAAGCGCCCAGTGACCAAGTTCAACTTCTGCGCGAAGATTAAATTAGACAAGAAACAGTTTTGATAAAGTTTATTTTTAATGCATTATTTTCCCGGTCTTTCTTTATTCTATTCAAAAGACGTCATGTCTTCAATTAAAAATTGAAGTTTTTATTTAAGTATATGCTTTATATATTCTTTTACATCGTGTGTTTTATTTCTTCATAGTACAAAGTTTCAACCGCTTACAGCTCCGGAATCCGCTCCGGTGTGCGGTTTCACGTCACAATTTCTATAGTAAAAAAACCGCCGCACAGCACACCGGAGCGGATTCCGGAGCAGTGTGTTATCCGTCTTAGTGTAATAATTATGTAAAAGGGAAAAGCTGTTTAAATTACTTGATAAACCTCGGCCTACTAACGCCAACCCATTCTGCTTTTGCTTAAGCCACCCCTTCTGGTTTAAGGCTGCGTTGAGCATCAAAAACTGATTATCATCCTCATCATCAGCCAAAAGACGTCCACTGCTGAACAAAAGCCTCCCCCAAGTATTTCGGTCTTACGCTGCCCGCATCCAGCGGCTTCCCGCGATCTTAACTAGGTCATATGTACCACCACAAAAACTGATTCATAGTATTGCAATATATTTTTTTTTAATAAAAAAGAATCTCAAATTTTCTTTGTTTCATTGAATAGACTATACTTGTATTTAACCGATGTATGAATTCGGAATATGAAGTCTGTACCTATCGCAAATATTTTTTTGGGAGTGAAATTTTATCATATAGAACGAACTCAGTGAACTTAATTCGCTTTAGCGTAATGTACAGTTTGCATTACTATAGTTGCTAAAAATAAAAATAAATATATTAAAAAATTAAAAGGGGTCCCCATACAAGAGATGTGTTTTCTGTACCCCTTCGTGCGCGAGTCCGACTCTATGTATTTTTTTGCGAATTCGCTGTAAATTTACAAATGTACCGGTACGTACATAAGTTGGGGCTTTTCCGTTACTTTCCCCTTACAGAATTTACAAAAAAAAAAGTTAAGTATGAGGAATAGAACCCCCCCCCCCATTTCATTCTCTAGGAGATAAACATTTCGTATTGGGTGTAAAAGAAACTTTCAAAGCTCAAACTGATGCTTCTTCGCAAAAAATCCACTCAAAGTTGCCAATATTCCTGACCGATAATTGAGAGGTGACCATGTCATAACGAAAGGCGCTTCTCAGAAATATACCTAGTACTTCATTACTGCCTCTCTTTAAACAAACTCGTTAATAATGTATGGCTATTTATTTTGGTTTCTTATTCCTCCTTTTCTCATTCCTCAGGGCTGGAAGTACTTCCCGGAAGAAGGCAAATGCTGCGGGCGGTGCAAGCCGGTGGAATGCGTGTGCGAAGGGAAAACACATACTGTGGGAGAGAAGTGGAGTTCCCCTGACCAGTGCACGCACTACACCTGCGCCGATGTCAACGGCACGGTCAGTTTTTACATTTAACTGTTTTACTGAATTTTTTTATGAGCATTTGGAATAATCGATTTCTTTTTAGCTGTCAAAGAGCGCAAGAGTTCTAGCGCACCCTACCTGAGGCTACTCGTTCGCTATTTCAGACCTCTAAGTTTCAATTCAAAACGTTTTTTTTTTTCAAGTGAGTACAATAGATGCTCTACGCATATTAGATGGCCATTTGTTTTCTACCTAGTACAAAATTCCTACCACTGTGAACCTGTACACTCAATAGTCTTACTTTTACGTACAATAGTTTAATACCCCACGCATAAAAATGAGCAGATAAAAACAAAGAAATTGCTCGTTTTACAATATTTGCTGTAAGTGCATTTTTTGTCCTATTTATAACGTCATTTAAGCCTCATTTTCCCACAGCTCCAAGTGCAAAGCTCGAACGAGAGCTGCCCAGTGATATCAACGGAGATGAAGAAGCAGTTCGTCTACGAAGAGAAAACAGTTCCTGGGAAATGCTGCAAGATTCAGGAGCCTGTGGCTTGCAGGGTTGGAAACAACATCTATCAGGTAATGTTTAGAACTATTGTAGTAATGCCTAGTATGAGTGTCATCCTTCTTCCCCATTGTAGAATATAAAAAAAGAGTTTATGTTTCAAGCCCACTTTAATTTTATTACACCCCATTATATGCATTGTGAAGTGATACAATTGACTTTCATCCTATTTCCCAGGAGGGTCAAACCTGGCCATCTGCAGACCCCTGCAAGAACATCACCTGCGCCCGCGACGCCAGCAACCATCTCGCTCACACCGAAAGCATTCAGATATGCGAGACAGAGTGCGCTAAAGGCTGGAAGTATCAGGAGCCACCGAGCAATGCTTGCTGTGGACAATGCTTCCAGCACAGTTGTGTCGTGAACGATGTTGAGAAGCCTGTAGGTAAGTAAACCATTAAGGAATTCTGGCCGAAGGGTGTAGTGTTTCGGAGATTCGAGGAAGTTTGCCGACCACTGCCACCGAAATAGTACCGACACCTCGTACTAAATAATATGTTTTTTTAGTAAGTTAGTTCATTTCATTTCATTTCATTTCATTTATTTATTGCAATCATGTACAATATTATAGATAGGTGTTCTTAAATAAGAATTAAGTATTTATGTATATATCAAGATGAGGACACGATTAATGCTACTGGACAATGGACTGCGATCACACCCACTCAGATAAATAAAGAAAACGAAATGAATAAGGAAAATATTACTGAAAAGACCGACAATAGCTATATTTCGTTTGATAAGAATAATAAGGAGACTACCGAAAATCCACTGACAAAAAAGAAAAATGATGCCAAGAAAACATATGGAACTACACAAGAACTCAAAGATCGAGACAATAAGGAAGATAGAAAAGTAACAAGCCATTCGCAAAAGGAGAAGTATAGTGACGAGAAGAAGAGAGTTATAATTATTGCAGATCAGCAAGGAAGGGATATCCGAGAAGCCTTGGAAGCTCTGCTTGGTTCGGCATTTACGGTAAAGTGCTTTTTGTACCCATATGCTAGACTACAAAATATGCTTGAATCCAACAAAGAAGAAGCAATGAGCATGTCAAAAAAAGACTATGTTATCTTGCTAGTAGGTTCAAACGATATAGATCCCTTTTGTTTAAAATCAAGTCTAATATTGTGGTTGCATTCTGTAGCTAATACAAATGTCATTGTTTGTGAAACTCCACGCAACTTACATTTAAAGGAAAGGAAATTGAATTATGAAACTAGACTGATATGCAGTAAATTTGAATATGTAACGTATGTTGACCTTGACAACGGTAGATTTATCCCAAGTAGAAAATACTTTGCTCAATATGTATCTCGTCATATGCTAAGAGAATTAATACGTCTGAATTACAAAAGTAAACTAAATAATAATGCGCCGTGTAAAAACTCTACTGAAAGGTTCATGTGTAACAAAAGTACTCAAACTGATATAATCATAAATTATAATGTAGACTCTAAGATGATTGATAATGAAACTGAAACGGAAAATGTAAATCTTTCTGCCTCTAACATATTCAATAATGACGATAACACTTATGACGCACTCAATGAGGTTGACAATTTTTTTCGTAGTTAAGTATCTTAATTTAATGCATCAGAATATAAATGGACTAATAAATAAGTATTTACGGTGTGCTTAGATGATTTGAAGAATCGTAATAGATACTTTGACATACTCTGTTTTACAGAACACAATATGACGTAAGACGACTTGCTTATTTTACATATACCAAATTTTACTATTGCATCCAGCTTTTCGCGTAAAAATAGGAATGGAGGTGCCTGTATTCTTGTAAGAAATGACATAAGAACAAGAGCGATAGATGATGTTTCTCGTATGTCAATACCAAATGTAATAGAGAGTTGTGCTGTCGAACTTGTGGATCATAATGTGATAGTTGTGTGTTTATACAGAATTCCGAACAACGCAGTAAAACAAATTGACACTTTCTGTGACAAAGTCTGTGATATATTAAGCCTTTTAACTTTTGGAAATAATAAGGTTATTCTTTGCGGAGACTTCAATATTGATTTGCTGAAAAACAACGTAACTACCAACAAATTTCGTCACGTGATACAAAGTTTCGATATGAAATTATCAATAAAGGAAGTCACAAGACCTCAAAGTGGGACTTGTATAGATAACATAATCCACAATATCAGGGGTTCAAAGAGTGAAATACTAGAACTGGCCGTCTCCGACCACACTGCGCAATTTGTTACATTTCCTGTCAAAAAGACATGTAGACTCAAACACTGGTACTGTAAAAAAAGAGACTATTCAAAGGAAAACCTATTAAAATTTAAAGAATGTATCTCTCAACTTAGTTTTAACGATGTGTACGCAGAAACAGAGCCAAATGAATCCTTTCAAATTTTCTACCGTCATTTTAGGCTTTTTTATGAGCTGTGCTTTCCTCTTAAACGCATTAAAATCTCAACAGCTGCTCGACCTAAATGGATTTCGAATGTAATAAGACAATTTAGTAAACGTAAACGTGAGCTCTTGTGGAAATATAGACTCTCTGGTAGAAACAATGATAGAACTATTTTTAAAACTTATTCCAGAAGGCTGAGTAAGATCATTAAGCTAACTAAAAAAGCACAGAATAATTACTATATCCAAACAGCAGAAAATAAATCGAAAGCTACATGGAATGTCATTAATAGCGATAAAACACGTGTCCCAAAAGAACTGATCAGTCAAATAAAAGTAGATGATAGTATAATTACAAATCCTAAAAGCATTGCTGAGGCCTTTAATAACCTATATACCGATCAAGTAAAACCGAACACAACGATTAATAAATGCTGTAATACATGTAAATATGACGGGCCTAATTCTATGTTTATGTCACCTACATCGCCTGAAGAAATAATACGTGTTATACGTGAACTAAAAAACACAAACAGCACAGGAGTAGATAACATTAGTATAAAGGTTATTAAGTTTGTCTCGTTCATAATCGCCCCAGTCCTAAGTTATTTGATAAACTTATGTATTGAAAAGGGTGTTTTCCCAAATGAATTAAAACTAACAGTTATAAGACCACTATTTAAAAAAGGAGATAAGCTCGCAATGAATAACTATTGACCAGTAGCATTGATTTCAATTTTTTCAAAAATATTAGAAAAGGTCATGTATTCTAGACTTAATAACTACTTTGAAAACTTTCAAATTTTCGTAGATGAACACGTAAAAATAAAACTATAGCTAAAGCCATATATGATTTTTTAAGTAGGATCATGTCACAAATGGACAACGGCAAACAAGTGGTGGCGTGTACGGTGTGAGAGGAAATATTCTTGATCTTCTCAAGTCGTACCTAACTAACAGAGAACAGATGACACAAATGAATAGGATAAACTTAAAGACAAAAACTATGGAAGTATTTACATCAAAATTTAAATATGTGCGCTACGGAGTACCACAAGGGAGTGTATTAGGACCTTTACTTTTTTAAATTTATATTAATGATTTTCCTAAAGTAAGTGACTTCCCGATGGTGCTCTTTGCTGATGATAGTACGGTAATATATGAAAATTCAGATAATTTAGAAACGGACATTAATAATAATATTCAATGTTTAATTAACTGGTTACATAATAATAATCTGCAAATTAATTTAAGCAAGACAAAATTGATCACATTTCAACAAAGAAAGACAGGCCAAATTTCAGATATTAAGTATTTGGACACAAGAATCGAAGCGACAAATGTAACGAAGTTTCTAGGACTCCAAATAGATAATAATATGAGCTGGAACACTCAAATTGAACAAGTTTGCAACAAACTAAATCGCTACTCCTACGCTCTTTACATATTGGGTAAGGTAGCAAACCAAGATGCACTTTTAACGGCATACCATGGAAATGTCGCCTCCACACTCAGGTACGGAATAATGTTCTGGGGGAACGCAACCGGCAGGGAATTGATATTTAAGGCTCAAAAGAGATGTATAAGATCAATCTGTAAAATACACCGAACAGATAGCTGCAGACCTCATTTTAAAAGACTTAAAATATTAACATTCCCTTCAATGTATATTTTCGAAATAGCTATGTTTGTGAAGTCAAATCTGCACCTCTATGAAACATTAAGATCGCGAACACTATGTAACACTCTTAGCGCAGTGCTTTGCAAAACGGTTCCACAAAAGCGTATTTGCACTAGGCCCGCAAATCTTTAACAAAGTACCTCAGGCAATTCGTAATTTTGAAGACTTGATCAGTTTTAAAACCAGGTTACGAGAATTCCTTTTAGATAAATGCTATTATGACATAAATGAATATTTTAATGATAATAACGGTAATAACGAATAACATAACGTAATATTTTGACATGGCTAATTATAATTGACATTTTATCACATTTTATTCCATGTAACTGTGTCCGATTTATTTTGATTTATTTGATTTATTATGATTTGCATGATTATTTATTATGGTATTACTAATTTTAATAGATTGTTTTATGTGAATATTTAATTATTGTATGCCTATTTGGGTAGGTTATGTGAAACTACTAATTTAAATTTAAGACCTTTGTACCATGGCCAACAATAAAGATTCTGATTCTGATCATTTTAAGTATAAAATGTATATTATTGTATATGTTATATAGGCCTCGTTGCCTGAAATAAACAAATAAATAAAATTAAGATAATCATAGCTAATATGATTGTTGTCTTGCTCACACCAGCAGCGTTCAGATAAGCGAGATAAGACTTCGCGATCTGACGAGCAACTAAACTGCATAAGCTCGATGAAATTACACTAAATCACTCATCCAGTCAAAAAACTTACGGCTGTAGTATCTTTGTTAGTAATACATATCGTGTGTGATTTGTCCCGGATATATACTTTTTTAATCTCCTACGCAAAAAGAGGGTTGTTATGAGTTTAACGTGTGTATTTGTGTGTCAATCTGTGGCATCGTAACTCCTAGACGGAGGTTTTTTTTGTTTGAAAGGCGACTTGATAGAAAGTGTTCTTAGCTATGATTAAGGAAAATCGGTTCAGTGGTTTTCGATTTATTTAACTTCGGGTTTGCAAACATTTTTAATTTTGTTAGTTATATATCGGCATATTAGTTATATATAGTGATGGAGATGGAAACTAGTCGGTAAAGTCAGTAAAAGTCCGATTTTTGGCTTTGCTCATTATAAGTCAGTTTTTTTCATAAAATTGTCAGTAAAGTCAGTATTTCCCAGGCATCTTGAGATTTTTCCGCCACAAAAACTTTATTTGCGTGCGATAAACAAAACGGTACCTAATACTAAATCAATTATTTTAAAAGTAGAAAAGCAGGAGTAAAGCATATTTTTAATATAATTAGATGCATTACGCACATCAAAAAAAAAAGTTTTTTGAAATATCCAAGTATAAACTTTCCAACGTTTTATCTCTTTTGAATCCTTTCTTTCTTTATTCTCCTTACTTTATTCTTATTTTTGCATATTTTATTTACAGACATGACATTGTATAATTCATTTATTGATCTAGCATTAAGATGTAATAGAATATAAGACTTAAAAAAAAATGTGTTGGAGGGAGTTTCTTTAGGGCCCGCCGTTTTTTCTCACTCCGCAAACACTTCCCGAAACGGTGGGTATACGAGTTCCGAGTGGTAGGAACCTCGTGTTAGGTAGATAAAAGAATAGCGTTCGAAAAGTGTACACTGCTACCTACTTCGAATAAAATATTTTCATTTCATTTCATTTCCACCGCTCAAAAATCTTTGGTCATTTGAAAATACGTTAAAACGTTTGTAATTATCCACTGTACCTATAATCTCAATTACCTTGTCGAATAATTGAGTTTTACGTGACCCTGGATTCCCCGAACTGCTATTTGCTACAGAAATCAATATATTTTTCTTATTATTGAGAATCTCTTAGACTATACAAATTTTAATCGTCAGTAAAAGGTCAGTAATATCGAGTTCAGACATCAGTAAAATCAGTATTTTTAGCTAAGCATACCGTTTCCGACCCTGATGTTAATTTTTGTTCATTATTACAGGCAGCAAATGGTACTCCATCGACAACTGTACAACATACACTTGTGACAAGGTCGGTAGCGAGGTGACCATCACCTCTTCGCGTCAGGCGTGCCCCGACGTGTCTAACTGCGCGCTTGCAGACCTTGTGAACGAGACCTGCTGCCAGATTTGTAAGGAGAAGCCTATGGCGCTCAGTAAGTTTCCTGTCTCTCTCTCGCTCCCTCTCTTTTAGATTTATGGCATCTCTTATATGAGAATCTGCACTGCAAAAAACGGCACCGGAATCGGCACATTTGTGTAAATTACCCATATACTAATGATGGGTAGTAGAAAAAGCTCCGAGAAATATGAACATTTCCATGATTTTTCCGAAAAATGACCGATATTCTAGTAGCTTAACCATATACAAATGTATGTATGGTAACTATGTTCAGAGACAAACCAGAAAACTCCAATTCGATACTGTCTCAGTATCAGTAGCCCTATTTCGGGGTGCTGATTACAAGAGGTGATGTGGAAGGGGTGGAAGGGATGTGTCAAAATGTTCAACGGGGCATGGAAGGGATGAGCCAGTATGAAATGTATTATTTTTGAAATCGCAGGCACCTGCGTGCCGACCCCCATCAGCGGGCCGGCGTCAGTGGGCCTCATCCAGGTGTGGCTGGGGGCACGAGGCCACTGCGTCAACAAAGAGCCCCTAGAAGGCTTCACTGAGTGTCGCGGCACTTGCGACTCCGGCACCTATTATAACAACCGTAAGTGCTATATGGCGGCATGGTATTAATGTTTCTCTATGTAATGGCCACCATTATTGCGTTCACTATTAAAAGAACAATATAATTTTTGATACAGTCTAAGCTCAGCTGTAGGCCAGTGTAGACGTATTTATCTCAGAGATGCTTGAATATCAACATTCTGTACAGGGGACCCTGGCTCCAGCCGGAATAACGCTATAATTAGCTATATTATTTTCCTCTAATGAGGAAGAAGAATGTGTACTAACAGCCACTCCGATATGACTAAACGACAACATTCTGTACTAACTTGTACTTAGAAGTAACCCTCCCTTAACACCTCAAACGTCGCAGAGGCGAACAGCCACTCCAATGTCAGACTAAATGTCAACATTCTGTACAAACTTGTACCTTGTACGTATAAGTAACCCTCGCGCGGCAGAGACGGGCAGCCGCGACGCGGTGTACCGAGCCACTCCGATATGATAATATTCTGCATTAACTTGTTAACCCCTCGCATGTCAGAGACGGGTAATCACGGCAGCGCGTGTGCCTTGTATGTATAAGTAGCCCTTAGCCGCTCGCACGTCGCACGGGCGAGCAGCCATTCCAATATGACTAACTAAAGGACAACATTCTGTACTAACTTGTTACCCCCTCACACGTCAGAGACGGGCAGCCACGACAGCGCATGCCGCTGCTGCCAGGCCGCCCGCTACGGCGCAGTCACAGTGCAGCTGGCGTGCGCGGACGGCAGCGCGGCGCCGCACCGCGTGGCCTCCCCGGTGCAGTGCGCCTGCCGGGCGTGCGGCGCCGCTGCCGTGCCGCCGCCCGCGCCGTGGGGGACCAAGACTAGTCAGTTTTCCCTAATGCTTTTTTTTATGTGATAGGTGGCAAACGAGCAGACTGCAGCACCTGATGGTAAGCGATTACCGCCGCTCATATAGACACCCGCAACACCAGAGGAGTCACGAGTGCGTTGCCGACCTTTGAAATGGGATGGGGGGAATTGGGGGAGGGGGAGGTTCCGTCACTCACCCGGCGAAACACAACGCAAGCGTTTGCTTCACGCCGGTTTTCTGTGAGGCCGTGGTATCACTCCGGTCGAGCCACGGTTTAAATTAAATGTCTACAGTATGGAGCTCTTCAAGAAGGGATTGAAAATGTTTTTGAAGGTTTTTTCAACCGCCGCCGGTGTCTATATCTTGTGGATAGTACGGTTAAAAAAGGAGAGAGAAAGTTCGGCAAAGCAAATGCCAATAGACGGCGGTAACCACTTTCCATCAGTGATGGCATCAGGTGGGCGTTCAACCTTTTGCAGTCCTTAACTTTAAATGAATAAAGAGTTAGATAAGGTCTAAATACCCTATTTAGATGCCATTTTTAAGCTTATGTGCCTCAAAAGGAAAAAAGGAACACTTAAGGAGCGGATTCAATATGCGAAAACTACCAAATGGCTTCTAAGTTGACTATTTTCGTAAATACTACTTTTCTCTATATATAAGCTGTATGTTTTCCGAAATAAATAAAATAAAATAAATAAAATAATAGTATTCTTTAGTTATCTGTCTGTCAAGACCCTTTTTTCAGAAATGCGTGTAGCTTTAAAAAGCTTCCAAGTCAACGCAATGAAAAACTACGGCCAATGTTGGCAACAAGACTTAAGATGGTGATAGCTAACCAGGCGGGTTGAGAAAATGCCCTAACCCCAACCAAAACAAAGTTGAACTCTGCCGGGAATCCCGCGACCCTCCTGAAGTGAAGCGAGCGGACAAGCCAACGGAAGCTGTTGAAATATTGATTTGTAAATAGATCCTAAACAGAGTTTTTTTCCACAGAACAACCGACTAAGAACGACGAGCCGGACGATTACGACTTTATCCCGGAGATCTACAGGAGATTCGGTTCCACTGCGCATCCGCAATAATTAAATACTGAAAAAAGTTGTTTCATAAAATGCTATGACTATGTAAACGATATACCTCAAGTCTAAGGTCGAAAACACCTAAGCACGACACGACATCATACGTTATCGTGTCGGAGAACTATCGGCACGATGTCGCGTCGTGCGCCCGTGTTTTCACCGTAATTATTGATGATATCAAAATAATGAAGGCAATCAAAATGAAAATACTCTTGTAAATATTTTAACAACAATATATTTTGTAAAAAAACGCTATTCGTTCCATTTCATTTTGTGCTTGCGTCAGTACATTATTTGCACATTTACCTCATACATATAAAAGTTTTGCTGTAAAAAATGTAACATAATTTTACTACAAAGAAAACACACCGATTAATCAAATTTAATTTAGAATAAGTTTATCACATTTTAACATACAGCAAATCCAAAAGTCAGACAGAGGAATGTGGGTAAACCTATGTTAAAACTCACCAAAAAGCAGTGGTTTGCGAACGACAAATTGGCATGGTGGTGGACAATCGATCACCGATTTTGGTACGTTAAGGAGACGGCATTGTCATCTTTACTATGCTGTCCTTATAAGAATATAGGCCACTAAGTACAGCTCGCGTCACATAAAGCGACCAAGTGCGAATCGGACTCGCCCATGAAGGGTTCCGTAGCAGCATGTAACATAATATAAAAGTTCTTGTAGTTCTTATAGTTTCGGAAAAAAGTGGCTGTGACATACGGACGGACAGACAGACATGTCGAGTCCATAAGGGTTCCGTTTTTTGCCATTTGGCTACGGAACCCTAAAAAGAGCCTTTTTTTTGTGTACTCTGCTTCTGTAAATTTTTATTGTAAGGCAAGTGTTTCTAGACTTTTATATGCGAAAACATATAAGTGGTTTATTGATTATGTTTAGCCGTCTTATTAGTTAATAATAACCGTTTGTTTTGCGAATAAAATAAAATAAATAAATAAACAATATGAAAACCCTGGTCAAGTTAACTATGAATTAACTTAAACTAGAAAAATACTTACTATTAAATTTTTATTTATCTAAAAATAATTTATGTAATGACACATCAACATTTTGCTTTGTCAAATAGAGGCGTTTCGAAGGATTGCAATTTGAAATAAAATTACATGTTTCTAACTAGAGATTAAAGATAAAACTCACAAAAACCGTTAAATAATTTGATTGTGTTTATCACAAATATAATTATCCTCTTCAATCTGTTTACAAAATACGAGCTTTAATTTTGCAGATTGATTAAAAGATTAGACTACAAATGCTGGTTAAAAATCGATGTTGTTATTTAACCCGGCGCCATCCACGTTAGGTCATAATGACCTGAACATTTTTTGATTGTGGATATTTTTAACATAATTTATGCTCAGATGTTGATTTTCCTATTAGCTGGAAATAAGACTACATTTTATCCGTGTTTCACTGCATCGCAATCGTCATGCGATAGTAACGAGATATAGACGCCTGTAAAGTTGAAAAAGGTAAATTTGACCCAGTGTGGAAATCGATGTCATAATAACGTACCATTGCAGTGTGACGTATTTTTTTTATTATTTGGCTGGTTTGAGGTTTTCATAACGGATCGCGAGATAAGAGAACGACAGCGAATAATTCCAATATTAGAGGAGATTGAGCCTGATGTTTTTTTATCATGAATCTTGAGCTGTATGATGGAAAACATCCAGATAAGCTATAAAGTATTAGTTAAAACCCATTTGACGTCGTCAGTTGTTTTGTCGCTTCGATCTTCAAAACGAATCACAATAATAAGTTAGTTAACTAGTTTACCAGTTACGAGCTGATGACTTAAACATATTTAAAGCATAAACTGACAGCTGTGTGGACTGCAAGTAATAACAAACGTCAGGCCCCACAAGAATTCGTCAAAATAAGGGAAAAAGAGCTGTACGAGTGATTTGGAAAAAGAGAGAAAAGAAATTGTAAGTCCGTATTTTTGTTATTTAATTTTACAAAAGCAATAAAAAATATAATAACTTTTAAAATACGTAAATAGTTAGGAATATTTTGAGCTAGTTTACAAAATATACTTTGATCTAAATGTGGGTAATTTTGACCCAACGTGGATCTCGGTGTTACAATTTTTCACCAAGACGACGCGACGCCGGGTTAAATCGCAGGCCATGCTGAATAAATTATGTATCTTTATAAAACAAGCATGACCTTCGATTTAAATTTAAGATAAAAAATAATGCGAAATGCATTTTAAAATACGTCTTCCAAAGGTTTCATTATTTTTAGCCACCACATTCTGGCACTCGCATGTCAACGCGTCGACAAATGGGATATTAGAGCGGAATGTTAGAGAAATTAATTTTTTTTGCAGCTTTCATAGCTATAATAACTGTTAGTATTTTTTTATTAATACCATACATTACCCTCTGGGAATATTTTATGCAGTCGTGTATACGTGGTACCTCACGTGGTGGATGCGTGGTGGTAAGTGATGATAATGTCGAAGATGGAAGCGGGTTTACCAAGATTCCCCAACGCAATAAGCAATCTTATCTTAATTAAATTGATTGAGTTATTGGTGGCTCAGTGGTTAGCGCTTTCTGACTACTGATCCGAGGATTGTGGGTTAAATTCCCACCCAGGGCAAACATTTCTATGATGAACAGATTTGTTTGCTCTGTGCCTGGGTATCTTATATCTGTTTGTTAACAACCCATATCGTCCCCACTGCAGGGTCTTTTCCCATAACTACGGAACGTTAGGCCATAGGTACTCCACACACGGAGGCCAAGTCCGGATTGGTGTTTATATCTGTATATGTATGTATTTAAACATATACAGGGGATCCTAGATTGGGGCCAGGTGACCGTGTGTGATTTGCCCCGAATATTTGTTAATTTTATTTTTATGAAAATTATTTCATTATTACGGAGTACTATGACAAAGAGGTGCTCAAGTATGTGAATGCGAGCGTACGCCGGGCGAGCCGCACGAGATGGCACGAGCCCCTACAGTGTGACCATCGACAGCTATGTCTTGAAGACGCTGGGCAACAATGTTACGGTCAGTTTACACCAAGAAAAGTATAGCTATCATAGTATACAGGGCATACACGACACGGTGTACAATAAAACCCTATTTTTGAATTTATTTTTTTAATTAATAAAAATGAAAAGTTAACACGTTAACTGCGGCAAGTAAAATCATAGTTCTTCATCTGGTGCGGCGGCGGGTCAAAATACGCCCCCAATGAAATTTTCGCCAGTGCGTGGCAGGTCTTTCTCGACCCACCAGCACTAGGACAGATTAAAATACTATAACTTTGCGAAAACATAATGTATAGGTACAATTTTTTTTGTACTGTTAGAATGACCTTGAACCGAACTTCCGCCCCGGGATCTGCAAAACAGGAAATAAGAAATAAAGCAGGGAAAATGGCAGGCCGATATCGACCTGAAACGCACTAGAAGGCATTTTTAGTAGATGGACAGACAAAATGGTGATGGGACAGACAAAAATAAGGGAATATCGAAAATAAAACAGAATTATCGATCTTTACCCGTAAGGAGTAACACCGGATATCAGCTTATATAGATTATATTAATCAGATCAGTATGACTATTGGAACACACTGCTCCGCTCACCGCGGCGAATTTCGGTGGAGCGGATTTAAACTTTGTACTGTAAAATGTTGATTTGTATACAAAAACCGCGGGGTACCACACACTGGCACCGCTTCTCCGCCCGGAGGCGCGATTCGCACGACGGATCCGCGCTACCGGATGGCGACGCGGTGCGATTCGCTGGGTACCACACACTGACGCCGCATCTTCGTCCGGAGGCGCGATTCGCGCGCGATCCGCGCAAAAACGAAACAGAACTACTGCTTCAGAACAAGGTCGGTAGGACAACAAATAGTCTCTCTCAACTCTACTTTTTTTTGTACTATGGGAACCAGAGACTGACAGAGTGTGTGGTACCTACTATCGCATAATAAATATTATAATATGTAATTTACTCAATAATGTTATTATTTGTAACGAAATAATATAATAATTAAATCATGAGACTATTTGAGAGCACTCTGGAACATTGTGGAATACTCGGGAATAGTCGGGGGTTGAGTCTCGTGTTTCTGGGGGGTGAGGCTAAGGGTGCGGGGGGTGAGTCTTGGGGTGCGGCGCGTGAGGCGCGGTGCGGGGTGTGAAACGTGGTGTGCAGGGGGTGAGTTTTGGATGGCGGGGGGGGGGTGAGTTTTGGATGGCGGGGGGGGGGGTGAGGCTCGGGGAGCGGGAGGGGGTGAGGCTCGGGGTGCGAGGGATGAGGTAGGGAATTCTAAAATAATTATATACCCTGAAAACGAAAAATATTGTTAATGAACCAGATATGTGAATTGTTAGACTAAGGATTCAATAAAAAACCTCTAAGATTATTTTTTTTATCTTTTGTTCCAACTACCAGACGATCTTACATCAACTCCCTGAGCGAAGCCGGGCCCTCCAGCTATAAGTTATATAGTTCACTTCGATGTTTTTCTAAGAATGTTTGCCGTAGTAAAAATATTTTCGTTAAAAAATGAAGTAGAAGCGACTTCAATATCAACTCTGTTCTAATCGGAACGCTGTGACGTGGAATGCCACAGAACACAGAGATAACAGTAAGTAAAGTACTCCTGCTAAGCGAAACTTTTTTAACATGAAAAAATGGGCAATTTGCGTTTATAATACTGATAATTTGCAAAGAAATATTAAGAAATTAATATATTTATTAATCAAACCCGTTTCGTTATTCTATAACATACATTTTGTTGCTTCGATTTACTGAGTTTGCTTTCTTTTTTTCCGTGATTGAATCTTTACGCTGTGGTTTTGCATATGCATAGGTCAAGTTAGACTGGATGGAAAACATAGTTATATGAAATCATCGTGACTTACCATTCAAGGTTGACCTCTGTTGACAAAGATGTATACGTATATATAGGATAAAGTACTACCCTGCTTTCTGGAAGGAGTATTGTATGGAATTCAGTTTCTATACCTATTCTTGTTCTGAGCTTATTACAAACAAAAACAACCCTTGTTACATACATACACGTTCGAATATTAGATAAACGTATGACGAAAATCGTCGTGCACCGCAACTTCGGACGAAATTCGGACGGAAACCGCCCGGCGATGGCGCGGAATCCGCGCCTTCGTCGTGCACTGCAGCTTCCGACGAAATTCCGACGGAAACCGTGGAGCGGATCGCTGCCGCATGCGAATTTCGTCGCTCCACGCTACCGTCCGAATTCCGCCTCAGTGTGATATCCGCGGTATTCAGACAAAAAATCTGTTTCTCTGAAAACTTACCGCTTGTGCTTAGTTTCCCGTACAGATTTGTTTCTAAATTCTTTTTTTTTTCTTAGTGGAAAATATTTATTCACTGCTGTCACTGTCATTATCAATAATGCAGGGCGAATTACTCTATTTTCCAATATGTGTATTTTTGCTTTTATTGCTTGCCATCGTTGATTATCGAAAACGCTACGTCAGATCAGCTAGATAGCACACACTAACTGGCGGGGCGCGCGCTCGTTGCGGTATCGGGCCGCCGGATGCCTGTTGGGACGGTGGGCCGAAATAGGCCCACTGCCGCACTCAACGGATGTTTTTCACCGTCAGTGCGTGGTAAGGGCCTGCCAAGATGTTTTGATTGGGAACACCTACAGTTTTGACCGCAAGCTGAAATATATATTTGTCTCTGTCGAACTTTTACAAACACCTGAGATAATCTTTCTGCACAAGCAAGAGGGACATAGTTTTCTTCGTCCGCACCAGATGAAGTACCGCGGCAGGCCGATATGGACCTGTTCCGCAGTGAGCGTGTTAATTAACGCAAGCAATGCTCCTGAAGGGACGCATTCGAGCTGGATTAAAAAAATAAATCAGTTAACTAATATGAAAAATTCAAAAAAGAAGCGGTCGTGGCACAGTTGACTGTTACGAGGCATTTATAGGCATGCTAAGCTGCTGGTGCCAGTTACCGTCACTCTTATCTGGCAGCCTGAAAGTTTTTATCACTGGATTGGCCAATAGATCCTCAACCTCTATCAATACGGACTTGCTCCCCTTGTGTGCATATTCTCACGATCTCGCAACTTAACTGAAGAGACTCGTGCCCCAACAGTGGAGACATATGAATCGGGTGTATCATTTATACGGTTAGCAAAATATTATGTATTCATAATTATGTGAGCAGAAAAATGTATTGTATTTGGTCAGCCAAAATAACTAGTTGGTCAGCAACTTATGGCCAGCAAACATTTCTGATTCGATCAGCAATTAATATCATACTGGACTACAAAAAAATTCTGGACAGCCATTTAAATACATTGGCTACATTGAGTGAGCCACATTTAAATCAAATTTTAGTTAGCAGAAGTCTCATTTTATTCAGCAAAGAAACTTAAGTTGTCAAGCACAAAATGGGCGCAACTATTAAATTAATTTTCAATAAGAGTTGCATCCAACGTAGATACTATACTATCTCTGTTTGAGTGGGTGTAATAAGGTGATATAGGAAGCGATCTAAGCTCAATGCGGCTTGCGTGGTCACATCGATCGATCACGTAGTTTACCTGACTACAGACATGGTTATAACCTGGATAGATGTGATTCTTCATGGCATTTGTTTAATGGAAACTGTTGAGAAAGTTTCCGTGCTTCGCAATGCACGTACCTACCGCTCGTGTCACGTGAAAGCCTTTCGCTTCACCCACTTTAACGAAAATTGACGATTTTTCAATACAAACGCAATTGAATTATTTATATAGCTAACCATTTATTAAATATGCGTACCTATCAGATAAACTGGCTATAGATATCTTCTCTCTGCTGACCAATCACAAAATCTTGCTAACCAAATAATTATTCTCTACCGTCCTTCCGACGCTCATGATTTTGTATTTCCCAAATTAAGTGAATTTGTAATTCTTTTTGAAAAATAAATATCTTAAACCGTAAATCGTATTATTTTGCAGCGCGAGTGTTTATTGAACAGACACATAATATTCGAGCTGACTGCATACTGGCTAAATTGCTGACAATATTAAGATATTTTTTGCAGACCAAGGGGTGCAGCCAGATTTTTAATTACTGCGAACAAAACGAGCCCTAATAGGCAGAACATCGTAAGCGCTAAAATACAAACTTTTCAGGAGACGTTTTTTTTTTTGTTTTTCTCATTAGCTACAACAGCTTTCGCATCCATTTCAAGACACATAAATCAATTTTAATTATAGGTATAAACAGATTTACACTATTTTTAAATAATAGCATCAGTTTCATGGATAGTGGCGGTTGCGATAAAAAAAAACTTACCAAAAATAAGCATTTAGTGAGTGAGGATACCGGAGGCCCAACCCCCCTCCCCCTCCCCATTCCCCCATCCCCCATCCCATTTCAAAGGTCGGCAACGCACTTGTGACTCCTCCGCCGGTGTTGCGGGTGTCCATGGCGTCGGTAATCGCTTACCATCAGGTGATCCGTCTGCTCGTTTGCCACCTATCACATAAAAAAAAAAAAAAAAAATGGTGGTTACGATCACACATACGATAATTCAAAAAATGTTCAAAATTTGCATTTACGTTGTCATTTGAAATATTTATATTTTAACAAAAAAAAATTGTTCTGGGAATTCTATTGAAATAAAAACTATTTTAATCTAGGATCATTATTTTTTATTAGAAAAATTCTGTCTACAATAATTGACAACTCACAAAAAATCCTCTCCAAATCCTTAAAGGAGAAGGTTCATAAGTTACTCGCAATCAGTCTCAAATATTTCAGTCTTATACTAGTATGTATTTTTGGCGTAGTACTCTTTAAATTGTGAACAAAAGTTTGCTTATTTATGAAAAGTCTTAGTGAAGTCTCTAGTTTTGAATATTAATAAACCAGTGAATTTACCTTATTTTTAAAAAATCAAAAAAGAACTATCACAAGTATTTAATAAACTTCTTTAGCAAATATTATAATAGGTATTAAATTCAAACAGGTAAACAAAAATAAACTTAAAAATAAAGGCAACCATTTTGCAAGTGCCGTCAAAACAAATTTAGATTACTAGGTATCAATATTTAAACCAGTGAGTTTACCTTATCTGAGGAGGGTAGAATTCTATCGTCCAAGCCTGAACTGCTGGAAGAGGCCGAGAAGTATCCATTGGTAAGCCCTTGGCATCATCTCACCTGGTGGCAAGTGACGATGAAACCGAAGATGGAAGTTGGTTTATCAAGATTCCCCAACGTAATACGGAACTGGCTATCTACGGGCAATCATACACGACCATACGTTTATTTGTCAGTAGTTTGGCCAAAGACCCGAGAACCAGATTGACCCGACACTATAATGAAGATATCCCGGATAAAAATCAACTTGTACGATATTAGAATGGCTCTCAAATAGCTTAAGAAGCTTCTGGAGAAGAGACTTGGCATGAACATCAACGGCGAGTACATACCAACTTTACTACCAACCTTCGATTCACTAACGTTATCGTGGTCATGGCTAAGCTGAGACCTTGGAAAACTAAGGCACAATGCTCGATGGACTTAGCAGGGCCTCTCAACAAGTTGGTTTTAACATAGACAAGACGAATTATGTCACTACTCCTCTGGTTGGTTGAGGTTGGAGACTACACTTGATATTTTTGACGGATATGTCTGCCTGGATATGTTTTCCTGGGACAAACAGTCCAGCTAGGTAGATCCATCTTCGAGAAGGAGATCAACTTTCGTCGAATCGAATTCTCAACCGTCAAATAAAACTCTGCTGGGCAGCGGCGTTCAGGAAGCTCCACAATATCTTTACGTCCAAAATACAGCAATGTCACAAGACTAAGGCTTCCATTAAATCATGCATGAATTGTGTGATAGTTGATACTGATGACTAATATTGCAACTACTCAAACAGCTTAAGCACAAAAAGCAAGTAAACCTTTTTTTAAACAAAACTCTGAATGTAATTCTTGTAAATTTTGAATTTCCTTTTTTTTCTTTTGGAAAATTGCAAGATGTAGGAGGCCTAAATTGTACGGTATTTAAAAATATAATCTGTAAAGCTATAAAAAAACTTACTTTAAAAACCGGGTTTTTATTATGAAAACCGAAAGAAAACCGGGTTTTATTTTCGGCCGGGTTTGCATTCCCTAAACAGCATGTATTATTCACAAAATCAATAATTTACTAATTTAACCTCTACCTCTAACCTCTTTGCGAGAAAACACAGCTGTTGATGACAAAAGATATCAGATATACGACTTTTTTTTTTCTGGGTTTGGTGGAAAGTTTTTTGAGCATTCACCACATACAATATGCATACAATGCTTGCTGGTTAAGCGGGAAATCGAAGACGAAACAACAGACCTATACCTGTTTCATTTTATCGCAAGTCTAATGCTTTCTACCTGTCTCTTTCGCTTATGTTACTTACGATGTAAAAAAATCAAAATTTTGTATCGTAACCGCCATGAGTTGTTGCTTACGATGACAGAATAATTGTTGCTTACCATCGACGTAGAAACAAATGGACTTCGGGTCAGCGCTCAAAAGTGTCCGAACCAAAAGAGTAGTAAAACGCAAAAAGAGGTCTAATTTCGCGCCAGTCTAATTCGGTCGGCCGGCTGACTGCGCGTCCAAAATGGCGTACTGCGTCGTGAAAAGTTGTAAAAACTATTCAAGTAAAGTGAAAAAACAGGATGGAGTATCATATTTCCGGTAAGTAAACTCTTGCTTTATCATTTTAAAGTATTGTTTTACTAAGAAACACAGTAGTTTATTTTAATTTGAATTACGCATTTAGTTTGATTTCCATGAGCGAACAATCGAACATCACAACTTTGGAAGAAAAATTTTATAGAGTCGCTTTCAAGTATAAAGTTTCTTATTAAAATATTTTGTTAATTTTTTCTATTGTTTTTATTACATAAAATATTTTATTTATTTTAGCTTTTCCCAAGATCCTATACGTTGTGCACTATGGAAAAACATTATAGCCGAATCGTGATGAGAGGAATACTTTGTTCCGAAAAAATTCCACTTTATTTGCTCGAATCATTTTCACCCTGTATAATTCATATTTAAGCGTGTTTCTGTGTTTGTTATAAAAAAATAAACAAGATTCTGCAAAAATAAAAAATACTTATAAAACATAGCCAACAAAAAAACATTATTAGTGAAAGCTACTCCATTACTTCTCTGTCTTCACTTGAAGCTGCGTAAGGTGAAGTACGTTCCCGCCGATGCTTCGTATGGTGATAAATTATTGCAAACAAAAACAACCGTAATGCAATAACACACGATCTAAATTCAAATGTGTTGTTGCTATGCATATAACTACGTGTGTATAGGTTAACTTCGGACGCTTTTTTCGTGAATTATGTACTAGACCCGTCGTCCATTTGCTGCCGTGTCACACCAACATGTACTATCTTAAGTTAGTACAGTTACGCGTAACAAGTGTAAAATGTATTTTTTCCCTTTATACTATACCTACAACCAAACACAATTGAAAAAAGTTAAGCCGTTTTCGAGATATTGAACTTGTCAAACTGATATAACTTCAATATTTTGAGGTGCTGTCACGCCTTTTTGTTTCAATTTCAAATGTAACAGATGTGCACTCCAGCAAAAAACAATTACGTGTCGCGGCTATCTGTACTATCTGAAGTAATTATTACAGATAGGCGTGACAACAACTGTTTAAGTCTCGCCCCAGAATATAATATAGTCCTTAAAAATCCCTGAAAATGTAAACTACATATTATACTAATGAAACTAAACATTTTTCCACAAGAAACCAATAATCAAAATAAAAAAATACTTTTTTGGACTTAAAATAACCATTTAACTAAACTCAAAATGCACAGCAATCAGCAGAACCTACAATAAGTAAAAATATACTATGTCTTCGCGAAATGTACGAGTCGCAAAACGTACAGTACGCAAAATTTACAAATCTTAGAACGTATAGATGTATAATAAGCAAAAAGAAGATTGCACAAATAGAGTTACAACGTAGATACCTAGATATTTTTAAGGGTTCAGTAATGCTATGAGGGATCACATACCTAAAACATACCATACATTGTAAAATACCTGAAAAAATGTCACAGGACTCTACTCATAAAACTCAATAACTTTACTCAATTTGTTAAAAAATGTTTGGGCTTCAAATAGAATATTGGCGGATCAATTGTTAATGTAGTATGAGCAATCCAAGGAAATCTCTTAATATTTTGATAAATATTGTACTGTCTCCTTGGATTTATAACATACCTAGATAGTTTAGTAATATAAGGTCGTTCCGGCTGTACGTTTCAGTCGGACATACACATTGACATAATATATGAAATATTATTTTATATGAGCTTTTAAGGATGGGTTACCTCTCTATTACAACTGTCTTGAAATTTAGCAGCTTTTAAAGTGACTCGACCCTGTGGCTTTTAGATTTTGAGATTTTTCAGGCGTGAAAATTGTTTACTGAGTCCTTGTTGGGACTACATAGGGTTTCATAGATTATTAAAGCGGCTTGATGCTTTGCCTGTTCATCTAGGCAAAGATCAGTATCAGTAATAACCTTTAAGTTAAATTATTACTCATAACTCAAATCTAAATATGTGCTTCAGTATTTTTTTAAGCGGCTGGAAACTGTACCTGTTTACCCAAGTGGAAATCAGTTTCGAAAGGAGCTTCTGAGTTTCTATGCCTGGCATGAAACTTATGCACACAGGCTGTGCTATAAGTGTGAGTATAAGTAGTTCAGCGGCTCTCAAAGAGGCTTCATACTATACCTGTTTATCCAACTGGAGATCAGTATCTACAGGAGCCTCTAAGTTTCTGAGACTTGGCAGGTATGAAACCTCTTGATTGACTCTTTGCTGAATCTATTATAAATAGGTTATTTAGTTGCTGTCAAGGCAAGCTCCTGCATTTTCAATTCAGCATTATGCAACTTTGCGTTTGAAAATATTGCCGCTCCCCTCGATCCACTTGGTTCCCCTTACTGGATCCACCGGTGGATTGAAATGCACTCTTTAAGTTTCGTGCTGCAGCGGCCTAACCTTTATGAAATTGAGAGGGAGGAGCATTTTAAAACTTTGTTAATTGTATTTGTTAATTCATCGTAAGATATATTTTCCGGTTCTATGTAAATATTTTAATCTTACAAACTGGAATTTCGGGAATTAATCTGTTCATACATATTGTTGTAAAATTATGCCTGGATAAAATTTTTTATGTTAGTATTGAAAAAAATACTGTAACTAACCTCAGAAAAACAGAAATGACTAGCCTAATTATAAATATTATACGATATTTTTATCTTGCAAACTGGTATTTTGGGAAGTAGTCATTTTACGACTCCAGTTTTGCTGTTTTTATCGATATTTTTTGCAAAACAATAGGTACCTAAATATACACATGTATAAATATTTTAAAAATATTTAATTTAAGCAATTATGATATGAAACAGCCTGCCTAAAAGCAACTTTTAACTCAAAAAATATAATTTATATTAGAGATCGATGTCAAGCCTAACTGTTATAACTATAGTTAGAACTTATCGCGTGACAACGTTTGTATGAAACTGTTGTCACGCCTAACTGTTTTTTTGGAATAAAATGAAAAATACGAACATTTTCAAAAAAATAATTGAGACCTCTTGTTGTACTCGATTTTTGGAAACTTTTGTGATTTAAATCATTTCAATACACCATGTAGTTTATTTTCTACATAATAAAATATGTTTAAAACTTTAAACCTCATTATCTCAGATTGCCCTTTTTTGAGATAGTACAGATTCGTATGACACGGCAGTTTGATTCTACGTCGATGTTGCTTACGATGTTTTTTTGAAAAATGTCAGGTAACGATGAAAAACAAAAATGACTCTTATGTTTGCAGAAAATAAGGTTCACTTTCGATAATTTTTGAGCATACGATAGACATCATGACCTTGCGTTTACGATAAAAAAAGGTTTTGAAGATTTTTGGCGCTTACGATGTTCTGCCTATTAGGGCTCGAAAATATTTGTATTATATCCAAATGATTAAATAGCAGATATTTTGTTGCTAACCAAATACTTTTCTAAGATTCAAAGATGTACACAGGTATAACACTAGAAATAAAAATAAATTAATTGCACCAAGGATTAGAATTATTAAAACATCCAAGCAAGGCGTGGCAATTAGAATTAAAATGTACAACGCACTGCCTCATAACATAACTGAACCGAGAAAAACTGTAAAGAACTTCTTGGAAGGCAATGAATTTTATTTTAGATGAGTATTTTGAAGCGCCTAAGGACATGCTCAGCCTCGAATAAGGGAAATATTTTTAATATTAATTATTATTGTTTACTGAATTGTTTTGTATTGGACGAGCTAAAAGTAATGTTACATTGTTACTTGGCAAATAAAGAATTGAATTGAATTGAATTACTTCTCTATAAACTGTTAACGTGACTTAGTTGAAAATTTGCAGATACGTGTCCAACTTCTGGAAAACCTCAGTGGGAGATATCAGCCCACGTTAGTCAACGGAGAATCAAAACTGTGCGAATTCTTGGAGAAGGAACCTTATTTAGGGCAAATGCTGGCGAGGCAATTACCGCCTGACCGGAAATGCCCCTTTACGCCAGTAAGTGCTGTGTATTTGATATTTAAGGTATTTCTGGATCTATTTTGACGGATATACAGTAGAAACTCGATAAGCAATACGTTTATCTATCGTACATGTCATTGCGTAAGATACGACGTATTATCATGTTGAATGGTCTGGGTTCGGATATGAAATGCCTGGCCATATTATGAAGCACCGAAAAGCCCGAGTCAGTGGAGTATACTGTAACACCAGAAACCTCAGTTAACCTAGAGTTCAGCTCGCAGCTCCTTTTACGACATGACCAGTCATCTTATGATCTGGCCAGATCTTACCCCCCCCCCCCCCCCCCCTTACGATATCCAGTGACCAAGTCAAACTTCTACGCGAAGATTTAATTAGACAAGAAATAGTTTTGATAAAGTTTATTTTTTAAGCATTATTTTCCCGGTCTTTCTTTATTCTATTCAATGACTTCAATTAAAAATTGAAGTTTTATTATAAGTATATGCTTTATATATTCTTTAACATCGTGTGTTTTATTTCTTCATAGTACAAAATTTCAACCGCTCTTACGCGGATAACACACAGCTCCGGAATCCGCTCCGGTGTGCGGTTTTACGTCACAATTTCCATAGTAAAAAAACCGCCGCACCGCACACCGGAGCGGATTCCGGAGCAGTGTGTTATCCGCCTTAGTATAATAATTATGTAAAAGGGAAAAGCTATTTAAATTATTTCATAAACCTCGGCCTACTAACGCCAACCCATTCTCCTTTTGCTTAAGTCACCCCTTCTGGTTTAAGGCTGCGTTGAGCATCAAAAACTGATTATCATCATCATCAGCCAAAAGACGTCCACTGCTGAACAAAAGCCTCCCCCAAGTATTTCGGTCTTACGCTGCCCGCATCCAGCGGCTTCCCGCGATCTTATATAGGTCTATAGGTCTACTAGGTCATAAGTACCACCACAAAAACTGACTCATAGTATTGCAATTTTTTTAACGTATAGTTTGCATTAACTATAGTTGCTAAAAATAAATATATTTAAAAATTAAAGGGGGTCCCCATACAAGATATGTGTTTTTTGTAGATACGTAACCCTTCATGCGCTAGTCCGACTCGCGCTTGGCCGGTTACGTACAAAAACACATCTCTTGTATGGGGACCCCCTTTAATTTTTAAATATATTTATTTTTATTTTTAGCAACTATAGTAATGCAAACTGTACATTACGCTTAAGCGAATTATGTTCACTGAGTTCATTCTATATGATAAAATTATAAAATTTCACTTCCAAAAAATATTTGCGATACCGACTTCATATTCCGAATTCATAACATAGGTTAAATACGAGTATAGTCTATATTCAATGAAACAAAGAAAATTTGAGATTCTTTTTTATTTTAAAAAAATAATATTGCAATACTATGAATCAGTTTTTATGGAGGTACATATGACCTAGTTAAGATCGCGGGAAGCCGCTGGATGCGGGCAGCGTAAGACCTAAATACTTGGGGGAGACCTTTTTCAGCAGTGGACGTCTTTTGGCTGATGATGAGGATGATAATCAGTTTTTGATGCCCAACGAAGCCTTAAACCAGAAGGGGTGGCTTAAGCAAAAGCAGAATGGGTTGGCGTTAGTAGGCCGAGGTTTATCAAGTAATTTAAACAGCTTTTCCCTTTTACATAATTATTATACTAAGGCGGATAACACACTGCTCCGGAATCCGCTCCGGTGTGCTGTGCGTCGTTTTTTTTACTATGGAAACTGTGACGTAAAACCGCACGCCGGAGCGGATTCCGGAGCTGTGTGTTATCCGCGTAAGAGCGGTTGAAATTTTGTACTATGAAGAAATAAAACACACGATGTAAAAGAATATATAAAGCATATACTTATATAAAAACTTCAATTTTTAATTGAAGACATGACGTCTTTTGAATAGAATAAAGAAAGACGGGAAAATAATGCATTAAAAATAAACTTTATCAAAACTATTTCTTGTCTAATTTAATCTTCGCGTAGAAGTTTGACTTGGTCACTGGGCGCTTGGTGCTTGTAACGTACAAGGCCAGATCCAGCCTCACGCTGATGGTCTTGAAGGGCCAGGTGAAGGGCAGTTTGTAGGGGAACTTTTCAAAATTCACCTGTATAGAAGGAAAGTGTACGGGACCCTGGAAACCACATTAAAGTAAGTCAAGTCTCCCATTTGTCTCTGACCAGTGACATATACATATATATTACGTAGTAAAAACTGTACTAACAATCAGATTTTTTAAAGTTCTTTTTGCTTTATTTACTAAGCATATTATGTGAAGTGTATCCATGGCCTCAAAGGGTCTGAAATAAATGTTTTTTAATTAAGTTTTGAAATTAAATTTACTAAATACTAAGGTCACATCCCGGACACTCGATATAAATGTCGTTTTACTCGTATTATTACTTACTACTTCTACATAGAAGTATGACGTTTATACACATAAATGTGTGTGGTGTGTGGATTGCGCTAAAGAACCGTCACCGGATCTTACCCGTAGGGACGGGGGGGGGGATATCGTAAGGGGGGGGTAAGATCTGGCCAGATCATAAGATGACTGGTCATGTCGTAAAAGGAGCTCCGAGCTGAACTCTAGGTTAACTGAGGTTTCTGGTGTTACAGTATACTCCACTGACTCGGGTTTTTCGGTGCTCCATAATATGGCCAGGCATTTCATATCCGAACCCAGACCATTCAACATGGTAATACGTCGTATCTTACACAATGACATGTATGATAGATAAACGTATTGCTTATCGAGTTTCTACTGTATATCCGTCAAAATAGATCCAGAAATACCTTAAATATCAAATACACAGCACTTACTGGCGTAAAGGGGCATTTCCGGTCAGGCGGTAATTGCCTCGCCAACATTTGCCCTAAATAAGGTTCCTTCTCCAAGAATTCGCACAGTTTTGTTTCTCCGTTGACTAACGTGGGCTGATATCTCCCACTGAGGTTTTCCAGAAGTTGGACACGTATCTGCAAATTTTAATTAAGTAACGTTAACAATTCATAGAGAAGTAATTCTATTCAATTCAATTCTTTATTTGCCAAGTAACAATGTAACATTACTTTTAGCTCGTCCAATACAAAACAATTCAGTAAATAATAATAATTAATATTAAAAATATTTTCCTTATTCGAGGCTGAGCATGTCCTTGGGCGCTTCAAAATACTCATCTAAACTATATAATGCAATGCCTTCCAAGAAGTTCTTTACAGTTTTTCTCAGTTCAGTTACGTTATGAGGCAGTGCGTTGTACATTTTAATTCTAATTGCCACGCCTTGCTTGGATGGTTTAATAATTCTAGTCCTTGGTGCAATTAATTTATTTTTATTTCTAGTGTTATACTTATGTACATCTTTGAATCTTAGAAAAGTATTTGGTTAGCAACAAATCTGCTATTTAATCATTTAGATATAATACAAATATTTTGTTCGCAGTAATTAAAAATCTGGCTGCACCCCTTGGTCTGCAAAAAATATCTTAATATTGTCAGCAATTTAGCCAGTATGCAGTCAGCTCGAATATTATGTGTCTGTTCAATAAACACTCGCGCTGTAAAATAATACGATTTACGGTTTAAGATATTTATTTTTCAATAAGAATTACAAATTCACTTAATTTCGGAAATACAAAATCATGAGCGTCGGAAGGACGGTAGAGAATAATTATTTGGTTAGCCAGATTTTGTGATTGGTTAGCAGAGAGAAGATATCTATAGCCAGTTTATCTGATAGGTACGCATATTTAATAAATGGTTAGCTATATAAATCATTCAATTGCGTTTGTATTGAAAAATCGTCAATTTTCGTTAAAGTGGGTGAAGCGAAAGGCTTGAAAAGGAAAAAGACACGAGTGGTAGGTACGTGCATTGCGAAGCACGGAAACTTTCTCAACAGTTTCCATTAAACAAATGCCATTAAGAGTCACATCTATCCAGGTTATAACCATGTCTGTAGTCAGTTAACCTACGTGATCGATCGATGCGACCACGCAAGCCGCACTGAGCTTAGATTGCTTCCTATATCACCTTATTACACCCACTCAAACAGAGATAGTATAGTATCTGCGTTGGATGCAACTCTTATTGAAAATTAAATTAATAGTGGCGCCCATTTGACAAAATGAGACTTCTGCTAACTAAAATTTGATTTAAATGTGGCTCACTCAATGTAGCCAATGTATTTAAATGGCTGTCCAGAATTTTTTTTGTAGTCCAGTATGATATTAATTGCTGATCGAATCAGAAATGTTTGCTGGCCATAAGTTGCTGACCAACTAGTTATTTTGGCTGACTAAATACAATACATTTTTCTGCTCACATAATTATGAATACATATTTTGCTAACCGTATAAATAATACACCCGATTCATATGTCCCCATTGTTGGGGCACGAGTCTCTTCAGTTAAACTTAACTGCAACTGCGAGAACGTGAGGCTATGCACACAAGGGGAGCAAGTCCGTATTGATGGAGGTTGAGGATCTATTGGGCAATCCAGTGATAAAAACTTTCAGGCTGCCAGACAAGAGTGACGGTAACTGGCACCAACAGCTTAGCATGCCTATAAATGCCTCGAACAGTAACTGTGCCACGACCGCTTCTTTTTTGAATTTTTCATATTAGTTAACTGATTTATTTTTTTAATCCAGCTCGAATGCGTCCCTTCAGGAGCACTGCTTGCGTTAATTACTTTTTTATTAATTAAAAAAAAAAATTCAAAAATAGGGTTTTATTGTACACCGTGTCGTGTATGCCCTGTATACTATGATAGCTATACTTTTCTTGGTTTAAACTGACCGTAACATTGTTGCCCAGCGTCTTCAAGACATAGCTGTCGATGGTCACACTGTAGGGGCTCGTGCGGCTCGCCCGGCGCACGCTCGCATTCACATACTTGAGCACCTCTTTGTCATAGTACTCCACTTCCGGTCGCTCTATCTCCACATCAAAAGCCTGAAATTCGTACATTTAGTTAACGAGAACGTAACAATGAAATAATTTTCATAAAAATAAAATTAACAAATATTCGGGGCAAATCACACACGGTCACCTGGCCCCAATCTAGGATCCCCTGTATATGTTTAAATACATACATATACAGATATAAACACCAATCCGGACTTGGCCCCCGTGTGTGGAGTGCCTATGGCCTAACGTTCCGTAGTTATGGGAAAAGACCCTGCAGTGGGGACGATATGGGTTGTTAACGAACAGATATAAGATACCCAGACACAGAGCAAACAAATCTGTTCATCATAGAAATGTTTGCCCTGGGTGGGAATTTAACCCACAATCCTCGGATCAGTAGTCAGAAGCGCTAACCACTGAGCCACCAATAACTCAATCAATTTAATTAAGATAAGATAAGATTTCTTATTGCGTTGGGGAATCTTGGTAAACCCGCTTCCATCTTCGACATTATCATCACTTACCACCACGCATCCACCGCGTGAGGTACCACGTATACATGACTGCATAAAATATTCCCAGAGGGTAATGTATGGTATTAATAAAAAAATACTTACAGTTATTATAGCAATGAAAGCTGCAAAAAAAATTATTTTCTCCAACATTCCGCTCTAATATCCCATTTGTCGACGCGTTGACATGTGAGTGCCAGAATGTGATGGCTAAAAATAATGAAACCTTTGGAAGACGTATTTCAAAAATGCATTTCGCATTATTGTTATCTTAAATTTAAATCGAAGGTCATGCTTGTTTTATAAAGATACATATTTTATTCAGCATGGCCTGCGATTTAACCCGGCGGTCGTCTTGGTGCAAAATTGTTACACCGAGATCCACGTTGGGTCAAAATTACCCACATTTAGATCAAAGTGTATTTTGAAAACTAGCTCAAAATATTCCTAACTATTTACGTATTTTAAAAGTTATTATATTTTTTATTGCTTTTGTAAAATTAAATAACAAAAATACGGAACTTACAATTTCTTTTCTCTCTTTTTCCAAATCACTCGTACAGCTCTTTTTCCCTTATTTTGACGAATTCTTGTGGGGCCTGACGTTTGTTATTACTTGCAGTGCACACAGCTGTCAGTTTATGCTTTAAATATGTTTAAGTCATCAGCTCGTAACTGGTAAACCAGTTAACTAACTTATTATTGTGATTAGTTTTGAAGATCTAAGCAACTGACGACGTCAAATGGGTTTTAACTAATACTTTAAGACTTATTTGGATGTTTTCTATCATACAGCTCAAGATTCATAATAGAAAAACATCAGAATCAATCTCCTCTGATATTGGAATTATTCGCTGTCGTTCTCTTATCTCGCGATCCATTATGAAAACCTTTAAACAGCCAAATTAAAAAGGCGGCCAAGTGCGAGTCGGACTCGCCCATGAAGGGTTCCGTAGCAGCAATTAACATAATATAAAAGTTCTTGTAGTTTGTTGTAACTTGAATCAAAGGAAAATTGCGGTTTACGATTTATGACGTATTAAAAAAACTACTTACTAGATCTCGTTCAAACCAATTGTCGGTGGAAGTTTGCATGGTAATGTACATCATATATATTTTTTTTTAGTTTTATCATTCTCTTATTTTAGAAGTTACAGGGGGGGACACACATTTTACCACTTTGGAAGTGTCTCTCGCGCAAACTATTCAGTTTAGAAAAAATATATATAAGAAACCTCAATATCATTTTTGAAGACCTATCCATAGATACCCCACACGTATGAGTTTGATGAAAAAAAAATTTGAGTTTCAGTTCTAAGTATGGGGAGCCCCCAAAATTTATTGTTTTTTTTTTCTATTTTTGTGTGAAAATCTTAATACGGTTCACAGAATACATCTACTTACCAAGTTTCAACAGTATAGTTCTTATAGTTTCGGAAAAAAGTGGCTGTGACATACGGACGGACAGACAGACATGACGAATCCATAAGGGTTCCGTTTTACCATTTGGCTACGGAACCCTAAAAACGTCACACTGCAATCGACATCGAATTCCACATTGGGTCAAATTTACCTTTTTCAACTTTACAGGCGTCTATATCTCGTTACTGTCGCATGACGATTGCGATGCAGTGCAAAACGAATAAAATGTAGTCTTATCTCCAGCTACTAAGAAAATCAACATCTGAGCATAAGTTATGTTAAAAAAATCCACAATCAAAAAATGTTCAGGTCATTTTGACCTAACGTGGATGGCGCCGGGTTAAATAACAACATCGATTTTTAACCAGCATTTGTAGTCTAATCTTTTAATCAATCTGCAAAATTAAAGCTCGTATTATGTAACAGATTGAAGAGGACAATTATATTTGTGATAAGCACAATCAAATTATTTAACGGTTTTTGTGAGTTTTATCTTTAATCTCTAGTTAGAAACATGTAATTTTATTTCAAATTGCAATCCGTCTATTTGACATAGCAATAAGTTGATGTGTCATTACATAAATTATTTCTAGATACATAAAAATTTAATAGTAAATATTTTTCTAGTTTCAGTTAATTCATAGTTAACTTATGTTGGGTATGGGTTTTCATATTGTTTATAAATGTATACTTTTTTTATCACGCATTGATGTCTCTTGTCCATTCAAAACAATGTAAAAAACGTTTCAACATTGTAAAAAACACGGAAATTACTTTTTCGGCATAAAACTATCCCATGTTGTTCCCGCCCTCTATTTCGGTTCATTAGTTAATTAGTAACAGCAATAATTAGTTTTATTAATTATTATTATTCGATATTTTTAAGGATGAAATGTAGCCTATATCAGTGATTACTTGGAAGTGTCCAACCCCGTGAACTCTCTCTTTGCATAAAAAAACACACGCTATAAAAGATTGTGTAAGGCATCTACATAAATAAAAACACTACGATTTTGAATTGAAGACAGAGAAAAAAGAAAGACTAGGTCCTCGTTTTATTGTTTAACCATTTAAAAAAACTTAAGGTATCAAAACTATTTCTTGTCCAATGTAACCTTCGCGTAGAAGTTGAACTTGGTCAAATGGTCACTGTGCGCTTGGTGCTTGTGATGTAAAAGCCTAGATCCAGTCGCACGCTGATAGTCTTGAAGGGCCAGGTGAAAGGAAGTTTGTAGGGGAACTTCTCAAATTTCACTATCATAGAAGGTAAGTGTAGGGGACCCTGGAAATCACACAAAAAGTAAGTCGTCTTCCAATATAATTCACTAATAATATCACACCCCCGGACAATCCATACAAATGTTGCGTTATTATTACTCTACTAAAAAAGCGTCGGTGGCTCTGCGGGTAGTGACTCCAACCTCCTAAACGTAAGTGTAGTTGAAATACTATATTTTATTATTTAAAAAATTAAATCTTTTCGGTTATTAAGACCATGGAGTCAAAGGTTTATGAGGGAAACCTGAAAGGAGCGGTTCGTCTCTTGACGTCGGATGACTCATTTGCCCCGATTTGCCCCAAGACTGTAGCTTCTCTACAGCAGAAGCACCAGAGAGCAGCAGAGGCTCCAGACCGCTCATACATCCCATTGTCTGTTAAAGTCGAAAATGTTGTATCAGCTTCAAACTCCTTTTACAATGGCTCGTCGTCGAGCTTGGACGGCATCCGCCCAGAGCACCTTAAGGAACTCACGTCGGGGTCAGCTGGCGATAGTGGCCTACGGCTGTTAGAATCTTTGACCCGTTTGTGCAATTTTCTGCTTAGTGGGCAACTTAACCCCGAAGTGTGCCCTTTTATTTACGAAGCCTCTCTCTGTGCTTTAAAAAAGAAGGATGGTGGCATCCGCCCGATTGCGATGGGAAGCACATTTCGTCGATTGACGGCAAAACTGGGTTGTTCTGCGGTGAGAGATGCATTGGCTGAGTACTTACAGCCACACCAACTGGGTTTCGGGACACGATTGGGATGTGAGGCTGCAATCCACGCCACTCGCACTTTTGTTTTTGATCTGAAACATGATGTTAGAAACGCATTTAATAGTCTAGAGAGGGACTTACTTCTACGTGAAGTTCAGGATAAAGTCCCATCTCTATATCCCTTCTTACATCAAGTATACCGATCCCCAAGTAACCTATATTATGAGCAAAACCTCATTTTATCGCAGGTTGGTGCACAGCAGGGGGACCCATTAGGGCCACTCATTTTCAGTCTTACCATTCAGAATGCCATTACTGAGCTTAAATCCCCCTTGAATATTTGGTACCTCGACTATGGCACTATAGGAGGCAGGCCTGAAGTAGTGGAAAAGGATCTTCAAGTTTAAAAAAAAAAAACGTAAACAAACTTACTATGGAACTGACACATGTCAATGTCATCTGCATACTAAGTTTGTTTACCTTTTGCTTTTTTTTGATTGGAATTAACTATACATATTTGACCGTGGTTTAAACTTGAATGAGTTAAGATAAAGATGAGTTAAGATTCAATGATATAGGCCTGGACATAAACACCGATAAGTGTGAGTTTTCCCCTGCAGTGCCAGTTCTCGCTCAAGTTTTGCCAGCCTTAAAGTCGCCGTGCCCGGTTTACAGGAGCTTGATAAGAACTCTTTCCATCTTCTGGGTTCGCCAAATTTTCCTTGCGCTGTTACCGACGCTTTAAAAAAACAGGAAGCATCTTCTCAATGCAGCTCGAGTACGGTTGCAACAGCTTTCGTCCCAGGTCGCCCTGCTGTTGCTTAGAATGTGTTTTGCCAAGCCGTAGATCACATATCTGTTAAGGACTGCCCCCACCTGGCTTTATTCTGAAGCTATTTCCGATTTTGACTCCACGTTTATGAGTACGGTGGAATCAATTTTGAATGTAAAGCTAAGTGAGGGCCAGTGGAGTCAGGCATCTTTACCAATCCGTCACGGTGGTTTGGGAGTACGGCGAGCCCGCGACGTCAGTGTGCCTGCATTCTTGGCATCCATCAACGGGGTAGCCGAGCTCGTTGCTAAAATTCTGAACGACGACTGTTTAAGTATTCCTTACTCAACCGACGCAAGGGCTACCTGGTTGACCTGCAATACTGATGCTGAGACACCGGAAAACCCTCAAAGTCAACGGTCATGGGACGAGGTGGGGTCAATGAAAGTGCTAAACCATCTTTTGGAAATGGCGTCTGGTGCAGACTTGGCCAGACTGAAGGCTGTATCTCGGGCAGAATCCGGAGCATGGTTACATGCATTACCGTCGCCTAATTTAGTCACCTTTCTTGATAATGACTCAATGCGGATGGCTGTGGCTCTCCGCCTGTGCTGCGATGTGTGCGAACCTCATATATGCATTTGCGGCACCAGTGTGGAAGCCAATGGTCATCACGTCTTGAGTTGTGTCAAATGTGCAGGAAGGTTCCCGTGACACCACGCTCTGAACGATATTATTCGCCGAGCTCTGGTTTCCGCCAATATTCCTTGTAGGAGTGAACCTTCGAGTCTGAGCCGTACTGATGGGAAAAGACCCGATGGTTTGACTTTGGTCCCCTGGCAGAAAGGTAGGTGCCTCCTATGGGATGCCACCTGTGTCAGTACTTTCGCCCCAAGCCACCTAAATCTGACTATCAAGACCCCTAGCTCTGCTGCAAAAATCGCTGCGAAACGCAAGCATAGATGTTATGCCCTTTTAAAGGAGGCATATTTCTTTGTTCCGTTCGCTGTGGAGACCACGGGTTGCTGGGGATCGGAAGCAAGAGATTTTGTCCGAGAAATAGGGTGTCGAATTAGGAAAAGAGGGGGTGACCCCGCTCTGGGACCTTCTTGATGTAAAGGTTGTCCATCGCTATTCAGCGTGGAAACGCTGCAAGCGTGATGGGCACCTTTGCGTCTGGAACGTCTATGGACTCTTTGACTAACGAAGCCTTTTGGTGGACTTTTAATTTTTTTATATTGTATTTTAGTTTGTATATTAGTGATTAAAGTTTTCTAGTTGTATTGAAAATACAAACTACAAAATACTGTATTCTAATGGCTTTTATTTGAAATACAAAATATACTGGTGCACAAAAAATCTACTCAAGGTTTGTTGTACGACTTTTGAAAAAAATAACTCAATCTAGTAAAAAAAAACTGAACTAAAAGTTCAAAAACGGTGTGTTTACTGTTTATGATTTTAGTTTGGTCGTTTTCTATTTTCGTTTTTAGTGTTTAGAAGTTTTGCAGACTGAGTTATTTTTTCAAAATTCGGGCAACAAACCTCGAGTCGATTTTTTAATCCACCAGTGTACATTACTAAAAATCCGAATTTCCTTTTAGAAACAATGGGGTTTCAAATGTTTTTCCGATAAAAAAACACTACTAATGAATGCAACCAGCGTGAGAAAACAGCCTCTTCACTGGTCTGGAAGACCACAGGCTAGTGTTGAATTAGATAAAATGCTGCTTAATATTTGGGTAACCATCCAAAGTGCTTCTGTCATTTATGAAGCTAATAAATTCTAACTCTACTTTTGATGTTTGGGGCTGATCAGTGTCTTTATTCATGTAAATAATGAAATCATGATCATCTTGCGTACTGGTGATGCTTCTTCTACTTTATTAAGCCTTTCTTTTTCAAACTATTAAATAATATAACATCCTGATACAAAGTCCAAAAAGCACACTATTTTTTGGCACACTATTTTGATCGAAATGCATTTTCAACACAAAGTATTTGAAATACTAATTACGAAATACGTTTGAATGGACTAATTAAAATACAAAATACACAATACATTTTAGATGGGTATTTGAAATATAAATACGGAATTCGTATTTGTATTCAATTACAAGTAATTCAAATACTGCCCACCCCTGATCGCAGGTGATGCTAAGTGTAACACCAGGCAACCGCCGCGCCGTCTATCCCTTGGGGATAGGACGGTCAAATTGTGCCACACGACAAGAGAGAGAGATAACCTACTACTACGAATATTATGTCTGTGGCGATGACATCTTTGACATACAAAATACGAAAACAGTTTGTCCCCGATTATATCTGGAAATCCTTAAAATCTGAAACACACAGCACTTACCTGCGTAAAGGGGCATTTACAGTCAGGTGGGAACTGCTTCGCTAACATTTGCCCTAAATAAGGTTCCTTCTCTAAGAATTCCCACAGTCCGCGTTGACTTACGTGGGCTGATATCTCCCACTGAGGTTTTCCATAAGTTGAACATGTATCTGCAAATTTTCAACTGCAACGTTAGTTACGTTAACAATCTATACAGGTGTTGTTTTGGTCGACAACGAGCTTTTCAGGGGTGATAGTATACATGATACTGTTGCCGAAAAAAATATAAAAATGGTATCTTAAATTTTCTTTAAAAAATCTTAGAAAATAATTATTTATCCTTGTTTCCTTGCGTAACGTATTTTAACAATTAATGGTTGGGTAGCAACGAGGTGAGGTGTGCGGGGTGCGCGAGGGGCCCCGGCTGCGGCAGCGGCCGCGGCGCGGCGGCGCGGCGCGAGCAGTCCACAGAGTACTTTGAGCAGTCTGCCGCGTGCCTCCGCGTTGAAACTGCGTCTCATTTTCTCAGCGAGAGCAAGCGCCTCTGCACGTGAACTTACGCTACGGCCTACGGCTGTGATCAGGAACAAGTCTTTATTCAATAGTCGTGAACTGAGCGATGTAGGTTTACAATTCGTGTGGTGTAAATCAAGTGGAGTGTGTGAGATTTGGATTGACGTCGCGCCGCCGTAACGTGTTACGCAATAAAAACATTATTATTTACAAACTCCGCAAATCGTGTTCTTCCAAAAAACATCCCATGCTGAAGGTAGAGCTTAAAGTAGACAAGAGTTCTTTTTGAAATGAAATGAAATGAAATGAAAATGAAAATGAAATGAAATGAAAATATTTTATTCGAAGTAGGTAGCAGTGTACACTTTTCGAACGTTATTCTTTTATCTACCTAACACGAGGTTCCTACCACTCGGAACTCGTATACCCACCGTTTCGGGAAGTGTTTGCGGAGTGAGAAGAAACGGCGGGCCCTAAAGAAACTCCCTCCAACACATTTTTTTTTTAAGTCTTATATTCTATTACATCTTAATGCTAGATCAATAAATGAATTATACAATGTCATGTCTGTAAATAAAATATACAAAATTAAGAATAAAGTAAGAAGAATAAAGAAAGAAAGGATTTTAAAGAGATAAAAGTAAAAATTATTTGTAGCTAATGACTAACAATTCAAAAACCAATGACAAGAGCAGGCCAGTTCACACGGACAGCACCCGATCACGAGTATAACGCGAGAGTCAGCCATCGCTCCCCTCAACCATATTTGAGGGAAGGGAACGACCCGGCTCCCGATACGCCTAAGTTCAAGGAAGAAGCTATCTTGGAATACTTCTCCCGACAGCCACGTTCATGTAAGTGTCATTGACCTTTTTGTAGGAAAATACGTGAATGAGCCGGCCGTCATTGACTGACTGCACGAATATGCGTTTTGATAATTTTGGGAAAATTTGTATGTCATTTTTTCAGTAGAATCAATTTATTAAAAAAAAAATTATAGGTATATTCAGAACAAGTATTTTTTGTACTTTCATCCCTTAGAAGGCCGTTGTCGACCAAAACAACACCCTGTATGTCTCCATTGTTAGGGCACGGGTATCTTCAGTCACGTTGCGAGAAAGTAAGGCTATGCACACAAGTTCGTATTGATGGAGGCTGGGGATCTATCGGCCAGAACGGGGTTGATCAAAAAACTTCAGGGCTGCCAGATAGGAGTGTAGGTAACCGGCACCAACGGCTTAGCATACCTATAAATGCCAATAACAGTCAACTGTGCCACGACTGCTTCTTTTTTGAATGTTTCATATTAACTGATCACTTTTTTTTAACTCGGCTTAAATGCGTCCGTTGAAGAACGTTGCTTATCTTACTTAACTTTTCATTTTTTATTATTAAAAATAACGGGGTTTTATTGTACACCTGTATACTATGATATAAGTAACTATACTTTTCTTTCTTGGTGTAAACTGACCGTAACATTGTCGCCCAGCGTCTTCAAGACGTCGTAGGTGTCGAGGGTCACACTGTAGGGACTCGTGCGGCTCGCCCGGCGCACGCTCACATTCAAATACTTGAGCAACTCTTTGTCATAGTCACGGAAGAAAGAGGTAGTAGTACTCCACTTCCGCTGTATCTCCACGTCAAAATCCTGAAATTCGTACATTTCGATTACGAGAAAACGAAACAATCAAATAGTTTTCAGAAAAGTAAAATTAATAAAATCCAGAGCAAATCACACACGGTCATCTGGCCCCTAACTAGGATTCTTTGTATGGGTACCAGAGACTGATATCCATATGTTTAAATACAGACATATACAGATATAAGACACCCAGACTTTAGAGCACGGTATATGTACTTGAAACAGTGGGGCAACCATCGACGTAGAATCAAATGGACGGCGGATCTAGTACATAATTCACGAAAAAAGCGTCCGCAGTTGACCTATCCACACGTAGTTATATGCATAGAAACAACACATTTGCATTTAGATCGTGTGTCATTGCATTACGGTTGTTTTTCTTTGCAACAATTTATCACCATACCAAGCTTCGACTGGAACGTACTTCACCTTACGCTGTTTCGAGTGAAGACAGAGAAATAATGGAGTAGATTTCACTTATAATGTTTTTTTGTTGGCTATGTTTTATAAGTATTTTTTATTATTGCAGAATCTTGATTATTTTTTTATAACAAACACAGAAACACGCTTAAATATGAATTATACAGGGTGAAAATGATTCGAGCAAACAAAGTGGATTTTTTTCGGAACAAAGTATTCCTCTCGTCACGATTCGGCTATAATGTTTTTTCCATAGTGCACAACGTATAGGATCTCGGGGAAAGCTAAAATAAATAAAATATTTCATGTGATAAAAACAATAGTAAAAAGTTACAAAATATTTTAATAAGAAACTTTGTACTTGAAAGCGACTCTATAAAATTTTTCTTCCAAAGTTGTGATGTTCGATTGTTCGCTCATGAAAATCAAACTAAATGCGTAATTCAAATTAAAATAAACTACTCTGTTTCTTAGCAAAACAATACTATAAATGATAAAGCAAGAGTTTACTTACCGGAAATATGATACTCCATCCTGTTTTTTCACTTTACTTGAATAGTTTTTACAACTTTTCACGACGCAGTACGCCATTTTGGACGTGCAGTCAGCCGGCCGACCAAAATAAGACTGGCGCGAAATTAGACCTCTTTTTGCGTTTTACTACTCTTTTGGTTCAGACACTTTTGAGCGCTGACCCGAAGTCCATTTGTTTCTACGTCGATGGGGGCAACGAATGTACTTGCGCAGAGCAACGGCGAGGAACTTGCGAAGAAGTGCGCGGCGCAAGGGCAAGAACGCGAAAAGTTGTACACAACTTCAAAATTGAGCTTTGATTTTTTTTTGTGGAACTTTCTTGGATTTTGCACTTATTCGTTATCTCTAATTATTCCCTTTTTCTGAAAACCCTATAAGTTTTCATCTTCATCTTCTTCTTCATCTTCTTTCATCAAATTGTTATTTTAAGAGAAATTTGCAAATTTCTTACTGTAGAGTGTAATTTTAATCCTATTAGTTACGGCTGGTTTTTGTTTCAGTAGGATAGTAAAAACTCAAAATGTATAAAATGTGTTATTTAATTATTGATGTATAAATCAGTTGATAACTTAGAAATATACGAGTTTTATCAACTTTTCTTGTCCAGTACGTTACTAATGGTCTGAAATATTCAAAGGCGTTGCCCCACTGTATCAAGTAGGAACACTATACTCTAGAGCAAACAAATCTTTTCATGATAGAAATGTTTGCCCTGGGTGGGGATCGAACCCACAACTCTTAGATCAATAGTCAGACGCGCTAACCACAGAGCCACCAAGTCAGCTAATAGGTGACATAAAAAAATAACTTTAAAAAATTCACGACTGTACCCTTTTGGGTAATGGAAAGTATTATTAAAAAACTTACCGTTATTGTAGCTATGAAAGCTGCGAAAAAAATCATGTTTCCCAACATTCCGTTCTAATTTCCCACTTCTTCTCGCGCTGACATGTGAGTAGCCGAATGTGGTGGTTTAAAATAATAATGAAACCTTTGGACGAAATATTTTAAAATGAATTTCGTTTTATTGGATTTTTAGAATATCTACTTCTGTCTGTTATTTTTTATCTTTAATTAAAATCAAAGGCCCTGCTTGTTTTATAAAGATACACATATAATTTAATATGACTGGTCATTTAGATTCAGATTCAGACCTAACCTGCCATTTCCTAATTGATAACCTATAAGACACATGCAAAAAATATTCAACAAATCTAATCCACGAGTGCAGAGGTGACAAACCAAAAGCATACTTATCATCATCAGCTGGTTTTGCTATGCAGTTATCTATGTCGTTCGTTTCTTTTGGGGTTGCTTTACAAATGTAACATCTAAGTGAAGAGCCGCTTTAAGGCGTTGCATACTTGACCATCAATCATGGTTAATTGCAACTCATGTCTGATGGTTAAAGTTGTATCATTAAAAGAAACTCGCGTGGGTTGTAAAGAATTGATTTTGTCTTTGTAATACTGCTCCTCCTGAATAGACAACTCAGTTGTTTCTTTTTTAAATTGTAACCTGATGGGCCTGCAAACCGCGTGGAAAAAGGACGAGGATTTTTCCAAATCAATTTGCTCTCCGTGAGTCCATCACTGTTGCTGTGATTTACATACAAGCGAAGAGGGACATAAGAAGTAACAAAAAGGCTACTATCGTCAGTCGTTTGTCCGTCAGTAAAATTTTGTTTGTATTCGCTCTGCCCGGTACTTCCATCGAGACCCCACTTTCCCATCAAAATGAGGTTATCGGCAGAAGTACTAGTCAGGGTATCCAAAACAGGTTTTTGTGATTTTATGATACGTGAAGCTGTATGGTCTAATAAACTTTGCAGTTCAATTTCAGTGCAATTTTCCGTAACAGTCATGGTACTTGGATCGGGGCTACGTACCTTTTTTTCTACTTAAAGAGATTTTTATAACTCGGAAGAAAACTAGCATTTAACCTAGTATTTACAAAATTTTTAATCAAAATATATTGATGCTTTGTTAGTTTAGCATTAGCATCCACGAACAGTGAAAGAACCGAGGCTGTATCTACATCTGGCAATGATGCAGCATGTGTACTAGATGAGTCATTTAATGCTTGGGCCATCGAAGGATCGTTCTGGGACAACTCAGCTAAACGTCTTTGTTTGGTACGCTTTGAGCTTTCTAAATAATCAACACGTGGTCGACCTCAGCGTTTTTCACTGCCCGTGACTGAAGAAGATGGCTCGGGTGACTCAGACTCAGTCACCACAACCATATCTTTCTCTAACTTAATACATATTTTTTCCTTAATTTCTAACCAATCTCCATATTTACTTGAAAATCTAGTTCTTTTGTAACTGTTGCAGACGCCAATATTTTAAAATTCTATCGCAAATACTATTTATGCTTGCAATTAATTCATCAAAGTTATAGTTTTCCTTGTCTAAAATATTGGCGCCTGTTAACTCACAAACTTCAGAAACAACCTGCTTTTTTCGATCTTCTCCAGTTTTAGAAGACCAAATTTCAAACATATACATGCAAGAGAACTCGCAAGAGTAACAAGTACCTAAAACAAAGCATTTTTTTTTTATTAATGATTGTCGTAGCAGCTGCTACGAAAACGTCTACGGACACTTTGAAGCAGTGTAAGTGTATGGGTGCCGGACGTTGCCGGACCCAATTTCTATTGTATTTGAAAATTTAGGGCTTACTCTATCTAGTGAATGTAATTTTAAACGGTTGAGCGCGGTTGAACCGGTTTGAAAATCTAGTTAAAATAATAGTAATTACGAAAAAAATACTCGAAAAATACTTTGCAGGTAGCAGCCATATATAGCTTTAAATAACAGTATTTAAAAAAAATTCAATGCAATAAATAAAGTACATACCTTGGTTTTGTAAATCCATAGCACAGGAATTTGCTCAAACAACCAATTCCTGGAAAACCAAGCCCGAACAAGGGACGCTGCACTAATGACTTTCGCTGATAACCAGTGATCGGAGTAGGTAGATTTTATAAGGGTAATGACCGCAAACGTATATGTTAATATGGACATGCCGCGCGTATTCCGAGAGTTTAACATTTTTTTAAAGACAAAAACAAATGTTTATTCTGTTATTCTACATACAGGGTGTAAAGGACGGTAAGTCAAATACTTTAAGGGTGAGTTTAGACGACTGTTCGGAATAGGATATCAGTATCAGTTTTTTCCGGAAACGTAAAATAAACGTTGTCATATTTTTCGACTACGCAATGTACAGCGCCCATAACGATAGTACCGCTGTCACAGTGCCGACAACAAAGCGACGAAACCGAGCAATATCATCAAAACATGGCGGAATGGGATGCGCGCACTTCACTCCGCCCGCCCCGACCCTAAACACGAATGGCTACTTACCTACAAAACAGATTTAGCTTCGGTGATTGTTAATTCAAATGCACGTTCCACATTACGTCATTTCCAAAAACAGCAAAAAAGAAGACAGAGAGGAACGTTTATTAAAATAAAATAAATCTTACCTTAATCTCTGTTTGGTCTTATTAGTTGGGGCTCAAAATGTCTACCTCCAACCTGCAGGCATAGCCGAGTACGACGCAGAGTTTCGGCGTGTAGTCGAGTCATCATGCTAGGATCACCACGAATGTCATTTTGGAGGTTTTCAAATGCGTCACGTATGCGACGCTCCATTTCTTGTGGGGTATCCACATTCTGTTATGAAGACCCTTTCTTTTAAGTAACCCCACAAGAAAAAATCTAGAGGAGTCAAATCCGGCGAGCGGGCGGGCCACGGATGGGGCCCAAAACGGCCTTCCAGCCAAGCCAACGAGATGACACGACTGCTGGCAGGGTGACGGTCATTTGGATATCTTTGTACATAAATTTCGCGAGCAGCTGAAGCGTTCCCTCTGGCTTTCCCAAGGCACATGAGCATTCGCCCATATTCGCGAGCAGTAAAGGGTGCACTACGCCGCCGAGGGCGATTCATTTTGAAATCACAACACAAGAAAACAGTCACAACACAAATAAACAACAATAGAACAAAGTTACATCACAATCATCAGCGAATTACGAAAAAACAATCATCAGCGAATTACGAAAACAAAGGCAAAAAAATCACGTACGTACGCACGAGCGATCGCGGTCGAACTGAAATTTACGATGAAAACAACAATACTTGAACTTGTCAATTTTAGTAGACTTTTAAATACTAATGAAACTATTAAAAATGCCGTCATACCTTATTTGGTCGGTTTAAATTGTGCATTTCTTCCCGAACGAATGTGATTTACTGCAGTGTTGCCAGATGTCACGAAAGTAAATGTCACGAAAATTTGTGAAAAGGTAGCATAAAATTGCCTTTTTTGTGTTTTCAGGGTTCCGTGCCAAAAGGTCCACGGGACCGTATTACTAAGATTCCGCTGTCCGTCCGTCCGTCTGTCTATCACCAGGCTGTATCTCACGAACCGTAATAGGTAGAGAATTGAAATTTTTTCAGAGTATTTCTGATGCTACTACAGCATAAAAAAATAAAAATTAAAATAAATCAGAAATTAAAGGGGTTCCCATAGTAGAAACCATTTTTTGTCAAAATTTTACATCTTTACATCTTGTACGATGGTTGCGCGAGTCCGACTTGCTCTTGGCCGGTTTTTTTAAACTGAAGTAGTCTTGGCTATTTTGGCTACATTGGTTGAATTCATAATTATTTTTATTGTCTTTTCTGTGAAAATGACTGTTTTATTTTTTTATTAGTACTGTGATCGCGTGATAATTTTTACTAGTGAATTTCTTTGTTATCAGTCCTCGGCAAAAACCGTTGATCACAAACAAACAGAACCACAAAGATTCGCACCTACCTACATACGTACCAGTACTTAAGTTTTGAAAAATGATACTGAATTGCAATAAATCGTCTAATCTGGCAACCCTCAGACCGGCAAATGCTACGAAAGTACAGTACCGAAAGGAAAGTGAGCGATTCGTGCTGTCTCCTTCAAAAATGCGTCAATCAACAACGTCAACAAAAAAATCAACGAATCGCTCACGAACACGGCCACGCGCTTTCGGACTATGTAGGTATGATAATAGGATTGCGAATTATTTACATTGTGGTGCGCGCGTGCGTTGACCCCAAACGTCAGTCATCAGCTGTTTATCCCGCATAGCGACAGTGTAGGTATTTATGCATTACATCGTCAGTTTTAACAATTACACATTTTAGATTTTTTTTCTTGCATAGTGGGGTCGATAAGGGTAGAATACTTCATTTTACGTTAGAAAAAAATGTTTTTTTTTTTTTAAATTATGAAATTTTCCGGTGAAAAATTCCACCGGATATCAATATAGAATCATGGTCTCAAATCACCCTTTCAGTTTTTGACTTACCGTCCCTTACACCCTGTATAAATACATTGCTTTATCAGATTCACTTTAATAATACTCAACTCAATTCAAAAATACCGAAACTTTCTTGAAAAAAGGAATGTCCATGTTATAAAATCACGATGCAAGTATTAAAAATCAATCTACCTACTCCGATCACTGCTGATAACACAGTTGCGGAATCGGTGCGCGCACTTCGGAGGTCGAAGGGACAATGATTTATGCACATTATGTAAATAATGTACAGGGTGTAAGGGACAGGTTTCCGAAAACTTTAAGGGCTTGCTCAGTAGACGAAACTGAACTACTTTCCACAAGAATTTTTTTCAGGAAACGAAAAAAATAATTGGCTTCTCCATACAAACTGTCCAATCAAGTTTGTATGGAGAAGCCGATTTTTTTTTTCGTTTCCTGAAAAAAAATCTTGTGGAAAGTTGTTCAGTTTCGTCTACTGAGTAAGTCCTTAAAGTTCTCGGAAACCTGTCTCTTACACCCTGTATATACTTTATGGTAGCTGAGACTTCGTAGTACCCCCTCTATATTGTATTTTTCATATTCGTGACAATGATTTTTTCGATTTTTGGCGTATGGGCGGGACCACCGTGCATCGCTCCCCTCAACCATATTTGAGGGAAGGGAGCGCTCCGACTTCCGATACGCCACCATCCGCACGAACATTTAGGCGAGCATGCACCACTCTCATCAATATCAATGGAAAAGAAGCTATGAAGAAAAGAAATGTTTGATCTCCAGATTGACATTGGATACATTTTAAGTTGCTAAAAAATTGCTAAAAAATATCACGTGATTAATGGACGGCTACTTAAACAGTGAAGGGAAACGTCGCGTCGTCGTGAGAAAACCTGTGTTAAGAATTAGAAAATTAATCCTTTTTTTTATTTGTTTTAGTGCAAAAGTTTATAGAATTCGAATATTAATACGTATCCTGAGTGTCAAAGGACATACGAGTAACTGTCCTATACAGGATGTTAAAAAAAGTGCGTTTGAAATTTTAAGGGGTTACTCAGAATCAAGTATGGAATCCAGGAAAAATAATAATATTGAAAACATTCGCTCTTCATTTTTTTTTTTCAGTTTTTCATACAAATTATTGCTTCATTATTCAGAGTTAGTATAAGAATCTGAAAAAAAATTGAAGAGCGGATTCTTTCAATATTTTTCTTGGATTCTATGCCAGAAGTGACCCACATGGCTGCCAAGCTGAAGGAGAACTGCTATAATATCCCGATATTGATTCTGAGTAGGGTTACCAGGTGTCCGGCTTTAGCCGGACATGTTCGGCTTTTTACAGTCGTGTCCGGCCAAATCTAAGCAAGTTCGGCCTGTCCAGTTTTTGTTAGGCTTTTGGTCAACCCCGCCACGCCAAAATATGTCAAACGAAAGCGCAAGTGACTCACGCGGACACGCATGACTCGCGACATCTCGCAGGACCTAGGACCTACCTATAATTTATTTACAAATGATAAGGCTGATTATTGATTGTTTTAGTTACTGTCAATGTAAAGAAGTTACAAATACTTCAGTAAGAACAAAATGTGATTCTTTTTTAGGGTTCCGTAGTCAACAAGGAACCCTTATAGTTTCGCCATGTCCGTCTGTCTGTCTGTCCGCTGCTTAGACAGACAGATAGCTGTAATTTGGCACGGATATACATATAAATCACGTCGACAAAGTGGTAAAATAAAATCTTGAGAAAAAAAAAATCTGGGCACCTCCACTACACGTGAAGTGGGGATGATTTTTTTTCTAGACCAACCCATGGTGTAAGGTGTTGTTGGATAGGTCTTTCAAAAATATAGTGGGTTTGCGAAAACCATTTACGGTTCAGGCATCTATTTTCGAAATATTAAGCTTTAAAGTGCAATTTTTTGTTAAATTCATGTGCCTCCCTCCCCCCCCCCCCGCTAGATAAACGGTTGTTCCTAGAAATGTAAAAATTATCACAGCTAAGTAGTAGTCAATTTTGTATAGTTCGCGTCACGTAAAAAGAGCGCTGGATGGGGCGTTCCGAGAATGCACTCTGACAGCAACTGTTTAGTACCCTCTCTTTCACACTTACGCGATTTATATTATGCTATCCTGTTGTCAAGAGTGAACTATTGTGCCCGCGGAACGCCCGCCAGCGCTCTTTTTACGTGACGCGAGCTGTAAGATGGGAGTTCTTACCCCTTGAAGCAGTGTCTGTCGAAATTGGAACCCTACACTGCGCATGGCCCGACACGCACTTGACCGCTTTAAAAAAAAACTTGTGTGTCAGGCTTTCAGGGCAAAATGTCCGGCTAAATATGGATCTGTGTCCGGCTTTTCTATTTTTGAGCCTGGTAACCCTAATTCTGAGCGAACTTTTTTAACATCCTGTATAATCATAATCAAACTGCTCAACATTATTTACAAGGATATTAAACTTTCAGGAGGAGTGCATGCAGAGGTGTAAGTACCTCTCGGAGGTGGTCTGCAAACCGAAATAGAAGGAAGAAGAGGAACAGGCCAATGGAGAAGTGACTCAGGGTCCTCCTGCACACACTGATGAAGCTACCTCATAAGCCTTAAAGTTATTTTTTATTTGAATGGATCTCTTGAAATCGGAATGGCTAGGTCCACACGTTTAATTATGTTTTCAATATCATGTTGACAATAGTATTTATGATATTATAATTATACATCAATATCGCCCGTTCTGACATTAAGTAATAATAATATTGTCAATGTTTCACCGTCATCATCAGCCGAAAGACGTCCACTGCTGGACAAAGGCCCCCTCACGGATTTTCACACCAATTGGTCCTGCGCTACAATAGTATTGACATTATAATGGAACGTGTGAATCCAACCAACAGTGGTCAGAGTGGAAAGACAGATTGCAGGCTATACGTAAAGTTGGGTAAAATGTTTTTTGGGCATGTTTCTCGGCCACAGCCCGTCAACTTCCCGCGTGGAGGAGTTGCGACAAGAATCTTATGGCACGTGGCCCAAATCGGAATTAATATACGTCCTTTGAGGTCGCATTTAGCACCCTCTATATATTACTACACTCATACTATTCTCTTAAGGTGACCTCACCCCTTTGCGGGTGAGATCCGGTGATGGTTGTGTTTACGCTTGTACAAACGACATATTTTTATGTAATTGTAGTAGGTAATAATAATAATAGTAACGATATTTGTATCGAGGGTGCCTTTAGAGAAGGGCCATAATCAGTGATCGGAATAGGTAGACTGTATTTACCTAAACTTCGAGAAACAGAGCGGAGACTGGCTTACGACAAAAAAAAAACGCGTCAATTGTCTTGAATTAATGTTCTTGCCGCCTGCGACTTCGTCTGCGTGAAATTCGATTGTAATGCGTTTTCATAAAATAAAAATATACTATATAAGGTGCTACTTTATTAGTGCCCGATATTTTAGTCAGTGCTTCTACTCCTGATTCTGATCAACTTTCCCCAAGAAACCAATAGTAAAATCGAAAAAACATTTTTGGATTCTTCATACAAATCGATCAGCCGAGCGGCCAAATTAGTATGAAGAGCCCAAAATTTTTATTTCGATTTGACTATGGGTTTCTTGGGGAAAGTTGATCAGAATCAGGAGTAGAAGCACTGACTAAAATATCGGGCACTAATAAAGTAGCACCTTATAATATAAGAGCGTACTCCCATATCAAAGGCCGGCAACGCACTTGTGACTTCTCTGGTGTTGCGGGTGTCTATGGGCGGCGGTAATCGCTTACCACCAGGTGATCCGTCTGCTCGTTTGCCACCTCTGCCATACAAAAAATATATTGATAACTCTGTTTCTAGGCGACGTGTCAAGATGAAATAATCACCAGATTTTAAGTATATTTACACCAAAACAGTGTAAAAGCCGCATACAATTTCGCGCTGTAGATTTTGCCAAAGCCCGGGACGGTTGTTCCGGAAAAAATGTTGTAAGGAAGTCTCCGAAAGAGGCGCCGGCTCCACTGCACGCGTTCTAACGGTCAGAGTTCTGAGTTCTGCGTTCCGCATTCACTGTAATCTATGCGGTGGCTTAGGCGCCGGCTCCACTGCACGCGTTCTAGCGGTCAGAGTTCTGAGTTCTGCGTTCCGCGTTCACTGTAATCTATGCGGTAGCTTAGAATCCTTCACATACAAAAGCAGTCAGACCGCGACGGTCAATGTGAACGCGCGTTCCGTCAGAGTTCAATGTTTTGTATAGCTGGAAAAGCTCACGATGTCCGACGACACCGAAAAATTTATAGAATTAAGTACGAGAAAAACGCTTCCTTTATGATGAAAATATTGCCAGTCTTTCTTTTGCACTTATAGCCCTTCTAAAGTTAGTATTAGCTTTTTGTATATAATAATTTAACATATCATACAATTCATTAAAACACTGAATTGACATCCGGAAGTAAATGTAAAATCTATTTTCATCCTCAAGCAACTTAGGAAATAATGTGAAGAATTCTCCATCGCGTTCTCTCAATTCATTAATGGGATGGACCCAGTAGTTTCTCTTTTTCTTTGAATGTGCAAGGCTCCACAGTAATAGAAGATCATCTTCCGAAGATGAACTATTGTAGAGATCGAATGACATTTTTAAGCAAAAGAGCGTATGACGTGTTACCAGTGGTAAAGATAATTGAACTCCAGATTTCGGGACCGCTCAGTGTGCACAAGTTTGAACGCGGAACGCAGAACTCAGAACTCTGACCGCTAGACCGCATGCAGTGTGGCCGGCGCCTAAAATACAGTCTACCTATTTCGATCACTGGCCATAATACTGTGTAATACTGTTTGAGCCCCCCTGACTGACTCGGTGGCTAAGTGGTTAGCTATCCTGACCTCTGATCCGAGAGTCGTGGGTTCGATCCCCACACAGGGCAAACTTTTCTGTGATGAGCAGAATTGTTTGCTCTGAGTCTGGGTGTATTATATCTATATGTATTTAAAAGTATATGTGTATATATATCAGTCTCTGGTTCCCAAGATACAGGGAAGCCTAGTTTAGGGCCAGATGACCGTGTGTAATTTGTCCCAGATATTATTATTATGCCTTTATCGTGTGGGCGAGCTACGTACGAAGTTGACGGGCTATATTGTCCTCATAGTCATAGGAAAAAAAGGCCAGTAAGTCTACCGAAACTCCATGTACAGCTCGCGTCACGTAAAAAGAACGCTGGCGGGCGTTCCGAGGGTGCACTCTGAAAGCAACTGTTTTGTACCCTCTCTTTCACACTTACGCGATTTATATTATGCTATCCTGCTGTCAGAGTGAACGGTTGTGCCCTCGGAACGCCCGCCAGCGCTCTTTTCATGTGACGCGAGCTGTACTTAGCGGCTTTTATTCTTATAAGGACAGTATAGTAGAGATGACAATGGCCGTCGCCTTACGTACCAAAATCGATAATCGATTGTCCACTGTCATGCCAAGTTGTCTTCGCAAACCACTGCTTTTGGTGAGTTTTAACATAGGTTTACCCACATTCCTCTGTCTGACTTTTATATTTGCTGTATGTTGAAAATGTGATAAACTTATTCTAAATTAAATTTGATTAATCAGTATGTTTTGTTTGTAGTAACAATTATGTTACATTTTTTACAGCAAAACTTTTATATGTATGAGGTAAATGTGCAAATAATCTACTGACGCAAGCAAATAATGAAACGGAACGAAGTGTTTTTTTTTTACAAAATATATTGTTGTTAAAATATTTACTAGAGTATTTTCATTTTGATTGCCTTCATTATTTTGATATCATCAATAATTACGGTGAAAACACCGACGCACGACGCGACATTGAGTCGATAGTTCTCCGACTCGATAACGTATGATGTCGTGTCGTGCTTAGGTGTTTTCGACCTTAGACTTGAGGTTAGGGTTTCTGATTTCTCGACCTTTTTTATTTCTCGAGTTTCGAGAATTCTCGAGCCCAAATTCTCGAGTTTTATCGGGTCTCGAGTCTTTTTATACAAACCATTGGAATATATTAAAATTAATTTAGAAAATCAAATATTTTTATCTGATATCTTTCTAGTATTTGGTACCTCTTATTTAAGAAAGGAAAGGAATAAAAATTAAAATCTTCTTACATACTAAAACAGATACATAGATAAACTCTAAACAAAACAAATAAAATCAAAACTTAGCACTAAACTAATAGTCGAGTGGGCCCGATGGAATCCCTCCTATCGTGTTAAAGGTGTGTGCTCCAGAGTTGGCTCCAGTTTTAACGCGCTTTTTTTGGTTTTCCTACTCTTCTGGCGTAGTCCCGAACTCATGGAAGACAGTTTTGGTGCACCCGATCCCTAAAAAAGGTGACCGCTCGAATCCGTCCAACTACAGGCCGATAGCCATAACCTCCTTATTCTCAAAGATAATGGAGTTTATTATCAATAGCCAGCTCCTTCGGTACCCAGAAGACCACCAGCTGCTTAGTGACCGACAGTACGGTTTCCGTAGGGGCCGGTCCGGTGGTGATCTTCTTGTCTACCGTTGGGCACAGGCGATCGAGAAACATTGGCGGTTAGTTTGGACAGAGCGAAAGCCTTCGATCGGGTCTGGCACAATGCTCAGATTCTATGTCTGTGAATGCTGGTGTCCCTCAAGGCTGTCTGCTTTCGCCTACACCGTTCCTTCTGCATATCAATGATATGCTGCAAATCAGCAGCACTCACTGTTATGCGGATGATAGCACAGGTGATGTCGTCTATACCGGCCGTGCCAACATTTCTCGGGAAAATGTCATCGAGACTCGAAACAATTTTGTGTCTGAAATTGAGGCTTCTTTAAAGAAAGTTTCGGAATGGGGTCGACATAATTTGGTCCAATTTAACCCCACTTTTTTTGGTTTTCCTACTCTTCTGGCGTAGTCCCGAACTCATGGAAGACAGTTTTGGTGCACCCGATCCCTAAAAAAGGTGACCGCTCGAATCCGTCCAACTACAGGCCGATAGCCATAACCTCCTTATTCTCAAAGATAATGGAGTTTATTATCAATAGCCAGCTCCTTCGGTACCCAGAAGACCACCAGCTGCTTAGTGACCGACAGTACGGTTTCCGTAGGGGCCGGTCCGGTGGTGATCTTCTTGTCTACCGTTGGGCACAGGCGATCGAGAAACATTGGCGGTTAGTTTGGACAGAGCGAAAGCCTTCGATCGGGTCTGGCACAATGCTCAGATTCTATGTCTGTGAATGCTGGTCCCTCAATGCTGTCTGCTTTCGCCTACACCGTTCCTTCTGCATATCAATGATATGCTGCAAATCAGCAGCACTCACTGTTATGCGGATGATAGCACAGGTGATGTCGTCTATACCGGCCGTGCCAACATTTCTCGGGAAAATGTCATCGAGACTCGAAACAATTTTGTGTCTGAAATTGAGGCTTCTTTAAAGAAAGTTTCGGAATGGGGTCGACATAATTTGGTCCAATTTAACCCCACCAAGACACAGGTTGGCGCGTTCACCGCCAAGAAAATGCCATTTATCGTATCAACTCGTTTTGAGGACACCTCTAAATGCTTCAGCTATTATCGGAACCCTTGGTGTCGACATTTAGAGTGAAGTCCAGTCCGTGGTTATCTAGAGCAGTGTTTTTCAACCTGTGGATCGCAACCCCTGGGGGGTCGCGAAGCCTTTCTCAAGGGGTCGCGGGTACAAGAAAATGTAAGTGTTTTATAGGTCCTACACTGGGCCTGTTTATTTTGTATCAATTTTTCAAAACGTGATTGTTTCGTGCTTCCCAGTGCATTCTCATGTGTTGGATTATCGTGCAAGTGCGCGGTGCGGGCGGGGTAATGTACTAAATGTAAGACTATTGATGTACAGGTTCTGAGTGGCAGAAACTTTATTAGATAAATAACGATCTAAAATAATGTATCTACATAAAAAAAACGTTTTGAACTCGAACTTAAACGGTCTGGAACGGCGAACGAATAGACGCTTGAGATCTTTGATAGCCTACAAGAAACCAATTATCCCAAATGCTATTAAAAAAAGACTGTAGTAAACTGACCGTGGCGTTGACATCGGCGCAGGTGTAGTGCGTGCACTGGTCAGGGGAACTCCACTTCTCTCCCACAGCATGTGTTTTCCCTTCGCACACGCATTCCACCGGCTTACACCGCCCGCAGCATTTGCCTACTTCCGGGAAGTACTTCCAGCCCTGAGAAACGAAGAGGAATAAGAAACCAAAATGAATAACCATACATTATTAACGATTTTGTTTAAAGATAGGCATTCATGAGGTACCTACTAGGTACATTTGTGTAAAGCGCCTTTCGTTATGGCATGGAAGTCACCTCTCAATTATAATATCCTTCGGGATTATTGGCCACCTTGAGTGGATTTTATGAGAAGCATATGAGTTTGAGCTTTGAAAGTTTCTTTTACACCCAATACGAAATGTTTATCTCTCAGAGAATGAAATGGGGGTTTCTATTCCTCATACTTCTTTTTTTGTAAATTCTGTAAGGGGAAAGTTACGGGAAAGCCCCAACTTATGTACACACACTGGCATGTTAGCTACAGGTACATTTGTAAATTTACAGCGAATTCGCAAAAAAATACATAAATAACCGGCGAAGCGCGAGTCGGACTCGTGCATGAAGGGTTACGTATCTACAAAAAATACATATCTTGTTTGGGGACCCCCTTTAATTTTTAAATATATTTATTTTTAGCAACTATAGTAATGCAAACTGTACATTACGCTAAAGCGAATTAAGTTCACTGATTTAGTTCTATATGATAAAATTTCACTTCCAAAAAAATATTTGCGATAGCTACCGACTTCATATTCCGAATTCATACATCGGTTAAATACGAGTATAGTCTATATTCAATGAAACAAAGAAAATTTGAGATTCTTTTTCATTTAAAAAAAATAATATTGCAATACTATGAGTCATTTTTGACTAGTTAAGATCTCGGGTAGCCGGTGGATGCGGGCAGCGTAAGACCGAAATACTTGGGGGAGGCTTTTGTTCAGCAGTGCAGGGGCGCCGCCGGGTTTCAGAAAGCCTCGTGGGTGCCCGAAAAATTTTTAGGTGGTGCGAGATGTAATGTTGGCACACCCTCAATATAAAGAAGTTATGTTCCTTCGATACATTTATTTATTTGCTAGTTATTATGCTCTTGTAGAAAGGTAACCTTTGTTTATTTATTATTTATTATATACTTTTTTTTTACTTTGAAGAAACGAATTAAGTATTGTCATGCCAGAAAATGGAACTTGAGATTTTGATTGGGATCATGCGGTGCAGGGTTGCGACTTGAGAGTATTTGATGCCCTAAGAAATCCACGTCTGTGGGCCTTTATCCACTATAATAGTAAAGTCCACTATAGACTGGGCGCAGAAGAAAGAGAAATGGCGGGTTAAGTTTGAAATGGCTGGTAGCTCGAGTAATAGGTAATGTTACGAAGTTCAGTTGCGTACCCAGATTTCAAAACATAGGGGCAGGGTCCTTAAAATTTTTTAGACTTTTATGTTACTTGTTTTCGGCTAATCGTGTACAGCCAGGTTATACATATATGTATAAAAGTTTTTCCAATTTATCTTACAAAGCTCCTCGAATTGATAGAACTTTTGAACAGTTTTAGCTGTACTTTGCAAGTCTGGTACTCGTATTTTATAACATTTCATCCAAAACCATCAGAGCCATTTTTGAGAAAAAACAGACCTTTACAAATTGTGTTAAGAAAAAAATATTTAAAATAACGCTCCTTTACAATACGTATTTCCTTCTTCACGAGGCAGCATGGTTGATTATCGTGTACATACAAAATTATGCGAGCGAAGCGAGCGCGAAAGTGTACCGGGCCAAGATACAGTAATCACTGATCAGTTTTTTCTCTTCTCGTGGGTGCTCCGCACCCACTGTTTGAGTCTCGTGGGTGCCCAAGCCCCCGAGCACCCACGTAGTCGGCGCCCCTCAGCAGTAGACGTCTTTTGGCTGATGATGACGATGATAATAATCAGTTTTTGATGCTCAACGCAGCCTTAAACCAGAAGGGGTGACTTAAGCAAAAGCAGAATGGGTTGGCGTTAGTAGGCCGAGGTTTATCAAGTAATTTAAACAGCTTTTCCCTTTTACATAATTATTATACTTCGGCGGATAACACACTGCTCCGGAATCCGCTCCGGTTTTTTTACTATGGAAATTGTGACGTAAAACCGCACACCGGAGCGGATTCCGGAGCTGTATGTTATCCGCGTAAAAGCGGTTGAAACTTTGTACTATGAAGAAATAAAACACACGATATAAAATATATAAAGCATATACTTAAATAAAAACTTCATTTTTTAATTGAAGACATGACATCTTTTGAATAGAATAAAGAAAGACCGGGAAAATAATGCATTAAAAATAAACTTTATCAAAACTATTTCTTGTCTAATTTAATCTTCGCGTAGAAGTTGAACTTGGTCACTGGGCGCTTGGTGCTTGTAACGTACAAGGCCAGATCCAGCCTCACGCTGATGGTCTTGAAGGGCCAGGTGAAGGGCAGTTTGTAGGGGAACTTTTCAAAATTCACCTGTATAGAAGGAAAGTGTACGGGACCCTGGAAACCACATAAAAGCAAGTCAAGTCTCCCATTTGTCTCTGGCCAGTGACATATATTACGTAGTAAAAACTGTACTAACAATCAGATTTTTTAAAGTTCTTTTTGCTTTATTTAATAAGCATATTATGTAAAGTGTATCCATGGCCTCAAAGGGTCTGAAATAAATGTTTTTAAATTAAGTTTTGAAATTAAATTTACTAAATACTAAGATCACATCCCGGACACTCGATATAAATGTCGTTCTACTCGTATTATTACTTACTACTTCTACATAGAAGTATGACGTTTATACACATAAATGTGTGTGGTGTGTGGATTGCGCTAAAGAACCGTCACCGGATCTTACCCGTAGTGGCCAGATCATAAGATGACTGGTCATGTCGTAAGGAGGTACTCCACTGACTCGGGTTTTTCGGTGCTCCATAATATGGCCAGGCATTTCATATCCGAACCCAGACCATTCAACATGGTAATACGTCGTATCTTACACAATGACATGTACGATAGATAAACGTATTGCTTATCGAGTTTCTACTGTATATCCGTCAAAATAGATCCAGAAATACCTTAAATATCAAATACACAGCACTTACTGGCGTAAAGGGGCATTTCCGGTCAGGCGGTAACTGCCTCGCCAACATTTGCCCTAAATAAGGTTCCTTCTCCAAGAATTCGCACAGTTTTGTTTCTCCGTTGACTAACGTGGGCTGATATCTCCCACTGAGGTTTTCCAGAAGTTGGACACGTATCTGCAAATTTCAATTAAGTAACGTTAACAATTCATAGAGAAGTAATTCTATTCAATTCAATTCTTTATTTGCCAAGTAACAATGTAACATTACTTTTAGCTCGTCCAATACAAAACAGTTCAGTAAATAATAATAATTAATATTAAAAATATTTTCCTTATTAGAGGCTGAGCATGTCCTTGGGCGCTTCAAAATACTCATCTAAACTATAAAATGCAATGCCTTCCAAGAAGTTCTTTACAGTTTTTCTCAGTTCAGTTACGTTATGAGGCAGTGCGTTGTACATTTTAATTCTAATTGCCAACAAAATATTGCCTTGCTTGGATGTTTTAATAATTCTAGTCCTTAGTGCAATTAATTTATTTTTATTTCTAGTGTTATACTTATGTACATCTTTGAATCTTAGAAAAGTATTTGGTTAGCAACAAATCTGCTATTTAATCATTTGGATGTAATACAAATATTTTGTTCGCAGTAATAAAAAATCTGGCTGCACCCCTTGGTCTGCAAAAAATATCTTAATATTGTCAGCAATTGAGCCAGTATGCAGTCAGCTCGAATATTATGTGTCTGTTCAATAAACACTCGCGCTGCAAAATAATACGATTTACGGTTTAAGATATTTATTTTTCAAAAAGAATTACAAATTCACTTAATTTGGGAAATACAAAATCATGAGCGTCGGAATGACGGTAGAGAATAATTATTTGGTTAGCAAGATTTTGTGATTGGTCAGCAGAGAGAAGATATCTATAGCCAGTTAATCTGATAGGTACGCATAAATGGTTAGCTATATAAATAATTCAATATGCGGTAGGTACGTGCATTGCGAAGCACGGAAACTTTCTCAACAGTTTCCATTAAACAAATGCCATTAAGAGTCACATCTATCCAGGTTATAACCATGTCTGTAGTCAGTTAACCTACGTGATCGATCGATGCGACCACGCAAGCCGCACTGAGCTTAGATCGCTTCCTATATCACCTTATTACACCCACTCAAACAGAGATAGTATAGTATCTGCGTTGGATGCAACTCTTATTGAAAATTAAATTAATAGTGGCGCCCATTTTGTGCTTGACAACTTAAGTTTCTTTGCTGAACAAAATGAGACTTCTGCTAACTAAAATATGATTTAAATGTGGCTCACTCAATGTAGCCAATGTATTTAAATGCCTGTCCAGCATTTTTTTTGTAGTCCAGTATGATATTAATTGCTGATCGAATCAGAAATGTTTGCTGGCCATAAGTTGCTGACCGACTATTTATTTTGGCTGACCATACAATACATTTTTCTGCTCACATAATTATGAATACATATTTTGCTAACCGTATAAATAATACACCCGATTCATATGTCCCCATTGTTGGGGCACGAGTCTCTTCAGTTAAGTTGCGAGAACGTGAGGCTATGCACACAAGGGGAACAAGTCCGTATTGATGGAGGTTGAGGATCTATTGCCCAATCCAGTGATAAAAACTTTCAGGCTGCCAGACAAGAGTGACGGTAACTGGCCACCAACAGCTAAGCTTGCCTATAAATGCCTCTAACAGTCAACTGTGCCACGACCGCTTCTTTTTTGAATTTTTCATATTAGTTCATTTTAACTGATTTTTTTTTAATCCAGCTCGAATGCGTCCCTTCAGGAGCATTGTTTGCGTTAATTAACTTTTTTATTAATTAAAAAAATAAATTCAAAAATAGGGTTTTATTGAACACCGTGTCGTGTATGCCCTGTATACTATGATAGCTATACTTTTCTTGGTGTAAACTGACCGTAACATTGTTGCCCAGCGTCTTCAAGACATAGCTGTCGATGGTCACACTGTAGGGGCTCGTGCGGCTTGCCCGGCGCACGCTCGCATTCACATACTTGAGCACCTCTTTGTCATAGTACTCCACTTCCGGTCGCTCTATCTCCACATCAAAAGCCTGAAATTCGTACATTTAGTTAACGAGAACGTAACAATGAAATAATTTTCATAAAAATAAAATTAACAAATATTCGGGGCAAATCACACACGGTCACCTGGCCCCAATCTAGGATCCCCTGTGTATGTTTAAATACATACATATACAGATATAAACACCAATCCGGACTTGGCCCCCGTGTGTGGAGTACCTATGGCCTAACGTTCCGTAGTTATGGGAAAAGACCCTGCAGTGGGGACGATATGGGTTGTTAACGAAGAGATATAAGATACCCAGACACAGAGCAAACAAATCTGTTCGTCACAGAAATGTTTGCCTTGGGTGGGAATTTAACCCACAATCCTCGGATCAGTAGTCAGAAAGCGCTAACCACTGAGCCACCAATAACTCAATCAATTTAATTATTTAAGATTGCCCATTGCGTTGGGGGGGAATCTTGGTAAACCCGCTTCCATCTTCGACATTATCATCACTTACCACCACGCATCCACCGCGTGAGGTACCACGTATACATGACTGCATAAAATATTCCCAGAGGGTAATGTATGGTATTAATAAAAAAATACTTACAGTTATTATAGCTATGAAAGCTGCAAAAAAATATATTTTCTCCAACATTCCGCTCTAATATCCCATTTGTAGACGCGTTGACATGTGAGTGCCAGAATGTGATGGCTATAATAAAACCTTTGGAAGACGTATTTCAAAAATGCATTTCGCATTATTGCTATCTTAAATTTAAATCGAAGGTCATGCTTGTTTTATAAATATACATATTTTATTCAGCATGGCCTGTGATTTAACCCGGCGGTCGTCTTGGTGAAAAATTGTTACACCGAGATCCACGTTGGGTCAAAATTGCCCACATTTAGATCAAAGTGTATTTTGAAAACTAGCTCCAAATATTCCTAACTATTTACGTATTTTAAAAGTTATTATATTCTTTATTGCTTTTGTAAAATTAAATAACAAAAATACGGAACTTACAATTTCTTTTCTCTCTTTTTCCAAATCACTCGTACAGCTCTTTTTCCCTTATTTTGACGAATTCTTGTGGGGCCTGAAGTTTGTTATTACTTGCAGTCCACACAGCTGTCAGTTTATGCTTTAAATATGTTTAAGTCATCAGCTCGTAACTGGTAAACCAGTTAACTAACTTATTATTGTGATTAGTTTTGAAGATCTAAGCAACTGACGACGTCAAATGGGTTTTAACTTATACTTTAAGGCTTATTTGGATGTTTTCTATCATACAGCTCAAGATTCATAATAGAAAAACATCAGAATCAATCTCCTCTAATATTGGAATTATTCGCTGTCGTTCTCTTATCTCGCGATCCATTATGAAAACCTAAAAACAGCCAAATAAAAAAAGCGGCCAAGTGCGAGTCGGACTCGCCCATGAAGGGTTCCGTAGCAGCAAGTAACATAATATAAAAGTTCTTGTAGTTTGTTGTAACTTGAATGAAAGGTAAATTGGGGTTTACGATTTATGACGTATTAAAAAAACTACTTACTAGATTTCGTTCAAACCAATTTTCGGTGGAAGTTTGCATGGTAATCAAATATTTATTTTTCATATACTTTTTTTTTTAGTTTTATCATCGCTTATTTTAGAAATTACAGGGGGGGACACACATTTTACCACTTTGGAAGTGTCTCTCGCGCAAACTATTCAGTTTAGAAAAAATATATATGAGAAACCTCAATATCATTTTTGAAGCCCTATCCATAGATACCCCACACGTATGAGTTGAAAAAAAATTTTGAGTTTTAGTTCGAAGTATGGGGAACCCCGAAAATTTATTGTTTTTTTTTCTATTTTTGTGTGAAAATCTTAATGCGGTTCACAGAATACATCTACTTACCAAGTTTCAACAGTATAGTTCTTATAGTTTCGGAAAAAAGTGGCTGTGACATACGGACGGACAGACAGACAGACAGACATGACGAATCCATAAGGGTTCCGTTTTGCCATTTGGCTACGGAACCCTAAAAATGTCACATTGCTTTCGACGTCGAATTCCACATTGGGTCAAATTTACCTTTTTCAACTTTACAGGCGTCTATATCTCGTTACTGTCGCATGACGATTGCGATGCAGTGCAAAACGAATAAAATGTAGTCTTATCTCCAGCTACTAAGAAAATCAACATCTGAGCATAAGTTATGTTAAAAAAATCCACAATCAAAAAATGTTCAGGTCATTATGACCTAACGTGGATGGCGACGGGTTAAATAACAACATCGATTTTTAACCAGCATTTGTAGTCTAATCTTTTAATCAATCTGCAAAATTAAAGCTCGTATTGTGTAAACAGATTGAAGAGGACAATTATATTTGTGATAAGCACAATCAAATTATTTAACGGTTTTTGTGAGTTTTATCTTTAATCTCTAGTTAGAAACATGTAATTTTATTTCAAATTGCAATCCGTTTCGAAGCTTCTATTTGACATAGCAAAAAGTTGATGTGTCATTACATAAATTATTTCTAGATACATAAAAATTTAATAGTAAATATTTTTCTAGTTTCAGTTAATTCATAGTTAACTTATGTTGACCAGGGTTTCATATTGTTTATAAATGTATACTTTTTTTTATCACGCATTGATGTCTCTTGTCCATTCAAAACAATGTAAAAAACGTTTCAACATTGTAAAAAAACACGGAAATTACTTTTTCGGCATAAAACTATCCCATGTTGTTCCCGCCCTCTGTTTCGGTTGATTTCATCGGAATTAGTAACAGCAATAATTAGTTTTATTAATTATTATTATTCGATATTTTTAAGGATGAAATGTAGCCTATATCAGTGATTACTTGGAAGTGTTGGGATACTCTCTTTGCATAAAAAAACACACGCTATAAAATAATGTGTAAGGCATCTACATAAATAAAAACACTACGATGTTGAATTGAAGACAGAGAAAAAAGAAAGACCAGGTTGTCCTGGTCCTCGTTTTATTGTTAAACCATTTTAAAAAACTTAAGGTATCAAAACTATTTCTTGTCCAATGTAACCTTCGCGTAGAAGTTGAACTTGGTCACTGTGCGCTTGGTGCTTGTGATGTAGAAGCCCAGATCCAGTCGCACGCTGATGGGCTTGAAGGGCCAGGTGAAAGGAAGTTTGTAGGGAAACTTCTCAAATTTCACTATCATAGAAGGTAAGTGTAGGGGACCCTGAAAATCACACAAAAAGTAAGTCTAGTCTTCCAATATAATTCACTAATAATATCACACCCCCGGACAATCCATACAAATGTTGCGTTATTATTACTCTACTTAAAAGCGTCGGTGGCTCTGCGGGTAGTGACTCCAACCTCCTAAACGTAAGTGTAGTTGAAATACTATATTTTATTATTTAAAAAAATAAATCTTTTCGGTTATTAAGACCATCGAGTCAAAGGTTTATGAGGGAAACCTGAAAGGAGCGGTTCGTCTCTTGACGTCGGATGACTCATTTGCCCCGATTTGCCCCAAGACTGTAGCTTCTCTACAGCAGAAGCATCAGAGAGCAGCAGAGGCTCCAGACCGCTCATACCTCCCATTGTCTGTTAAAGTCGAAAATGTTGTATCAGCTTCAAACTCCTTTTACAATGGCTCGTCGTCGAGCTTGGACGGCATCCGCCCAGAGCACCTTAAGGAACTCACGTCGGGGTCAGCTGGCGATAGTGGCCTACGGCTGTTAGAATCTTTGACCCGCTTGTGCAATTTTCTGTTTAGTGGGCAACTTAAGCCCGAAGTGATCCCTTTTATTTACGAAGCCTCTCTCTGTGCTTTAAAAAAGAAGGATGGTGGCATCCGCCCGATTGCGGTGGGAAGCACATTTCGTCGATTGACGGCAAAACTGGGTTGTTCTGCGATGAGAGATGCAATGGCCGAGTACTTACAGCCACACCAACTGGGTTTCGGGACACGATTGGGATGTGAGGCTGCAATCCACGCCACTCTCACTTTTGTTTTTGATCCATTGAATGCTGAATGTGTCGTGGTGAAACATGATGTTAGAAACGCATTTAATAGTCTAGAGAAGGACTTACTTCTAAGTGAAGTTCAGGATAAAGTCCCATCTCTATATCCCTTCTTACATCAAGTATACCGATCCCCAAGTAACCTATATTATGAGCAAAACCTCATTTTATCGCAGGTTGGTGCACAGCAGGGGGACCCATTAGGGCCACTCATTTTCAGTCTTGCCATTCAGAATGCCATTACTGAGCTCAAATCCCCCTTGAATATTTGGTACCTCGACTATGGCACTATAGGAGGCAGGCCTGAAGTAGTGGAAAAGGATCTTCAAATTTTATTTTCAAGATTCAAAGATCTAGGCCTGGACATAAACACCGATAAGTGTGAGTTTTCCCCTGCAGTGCCAGTTCTCGCTCAAGTTTCGCCAGCCTTAAAGTCGCCGTGCCCAGTTTACAGGAGCTTGATAAGAACTCTTTCCATCTTCTGGGTTCGCCAAATTTTCCTTGCGCTGTTACCGACGCTTTAAAAAAACAGGAAGCATCTTCTCAATGCAGCTCGAGTACGGTTGCAATAGCTTTCGTCCCAGGTCGCCCTGCTGTTGCTTAGAATGTGTTTGGCCATGCCGAAGATCACATATCTGTTAAGGACTGCCCCCACCTGGCTTTATCCTGAGGCTATTTTCGATTTTGACTCCACGTTTATGAGTACGGTGGAATCAATTTTGAATGTAAAGCTAAGTGAGGGCCAGTGGAGTCAGGCATCTTTACCAATCCGTCACGGTGGTTTGGGAATACGGCGAGCCCGCGACGTCAGTGTGCCTGCATTCTTGGCATCCATCAACAGGGTAGCCGAACTCGTTGCTTAAATTCTGAACGACGACTGTTTAAGTATCCCTTACTCAACCGACGCAAGGGCTACCTAGTTGACCTGCAATACTGATGCTGAGACACCGGAAAACCCTCAAAGTCAACGGTCATGGGACGAGGTGGGGTCAATGAAAGTGCTAAACCATCTTTTGGAAATGGCGTCTGGTGCAGACTTGGCCAGACTGAAGGCTGTATCTCGGGCAGAATCCGGACCATGGTTACATGCATTACCGTCGCCTAATTTAGGCACCTTTCTTGATAATGACTCAATGCGGATGGCTGTGGCTCTCCGCTCTGCGATGTGTGCGAACCTCATATATGCATTTGCGGCACCAGTGTGGAAGCCAATGGTCATCACGTCTTGAGTTGTGTCAAATGTGCAGGAAGGTTCCCGTGACACCACGCTCTGAACGATATTATTCGCTCTGGTTTCCGCCAATATTCCTTGTAGGAGTGAACCTTCGAGTCTGAGCCGTACTGATGGGAAAATACCCGATGGTTTGACTTTGGTCCCCTGACAGAAAGGTAGGTGCCTCCTATGGGATGCCACCTGTGTCACTACTTTCGCCCCAAGCCACCTAAATCTGACTATCAAGACCCCTGGCTCTGCTGCGGAGATCGCTGCGAAACGCAAGCATAGATGTTATGCCCTTTTAAAGGAGGCATATTTCTTTGTTCCGTTCGCTGTGGAGACCACTGGTTGCTGGGGATCGGAAGCAAGAGATTTTGTCCGAGAAATAGGGTGTCGAATTAGGAAAAGAGGGGGTGACCCCGCTCTGGGACCTTCTTGATGTAAAGGTTGTCCATCGCTATTCAGCGTGGAAACGCTGCAAGCGTGATGGGCACCTTTGCGTCTGGAACGTCTATGGACTCTTTGACTAACGAAGCCTTTTGGTGGACTTTTAATTTTTTTATATTGTATTTTAGTTTGTATATTAGTGATTAAAGTTTTCTAGTTGTATTGAAAATACAAACTACAAAATACTGTATTCTAATGGCTTTTATTTGAAATACAAAATATACTGGTGCACAAAAAATCTACTCAAGGTTTGTTGTACGACTTTTGAAAAAAATAACTCAATCTAGTAAAAAATAACTTAACTAAAAGTTCAAAAACTGTGTGTTTACTGTTTATGATTTTAGTTTGGTCGTTTTCTATTTTCGTTTTTAGTGTTTAGCAGTTTTGCAGACTGAGTTATTTTTTCAAAATTCGGGCAACAAACCTCGAGTCGATTTTTTAATCCACCACTGTACATTACTAAAAATCCGAATTTCCTTTTAGAAACAATGGGGTTTCAAATGTTTTTCCGATAAAAAAACACTAGTAATGAATGCAACCAGCGTGAGAAAACAGCCTCTTCCCTGGTCTGGAAGAACACAGGCTAGTGTTGATTTAGATAAAATGCTGCTTAATATTTGGGTAACCATCCAAAGTGCTTCTGTCATTTATGAAGCTAATAAATTCTAACTCTACTTTTGATGTTTGGGGCTAATCAGTGTCTTTATTCATGTAAATAATGAAATCATGATCATCTTGCGTACTGGTGATGCTTCTTCTACTTTATTAAGCCTTTCTTTTTCAAACTATTAAATAATATAACATCCTGATACAAAGTCCAAAAAGCACACTATTTTTTGGCACACTATTTTGATCGAAATGTATTTTCAACACAAAGTATTTGAAATACGAATTATGAAATACGTTTGGACTAATTAAAATACAAAATACACAATACATTTCAGATGGGTATTTGAAATATAAATACGGAATTCGTATTTGTATTCAATTACAAGTAATTCAAATACTGCCCAGCCCTGATCGCAGGTGATGCTCAGTGTAACCAGGCAACCGCCGTCTATCCCTTGGCGATAGGACGGTCAAATTGTGCCACACGATAAGAGAGAGAGATAACCTACTACTACGAATATTACGTCTGTGGCGATGACAACTTTGACATACAAAATACGAAAACAGTTTGTCCCCGATTATATCTGGAAATCCTTAAAATCTGAAACACACAGCACTTACCTGCGTAAAGGGGCATTTACAGTCAGGTGGGAACTGCTTCGCTAACATTTGCCCTAAATAAGGTTCCTTCTCTAAGAATTCCCACAGTTTTAACTCCGCGTTGACTAACGTGGGCTGATATCTCCCACTCAGGTTTTCCATAAGTTGAACATGTATCTGCAAATTTTCAACTGCAACGTTAGTTACGTTAACAATCTATACAGGTGTTGTTTTGGTCGACAACGAGCTTTTCAGGGGTGATAGTATACATGATACTGATGCCGAAAAAAATATAAAAATGGTATCTTACATTTTTTAATAAAAAATCTTAGAAAATAATTATTTGTGGTATCCTTGTTTCCTTGCGTAACGTATTTTAACAATTAATTGTTGGGTAGCAACGAGGTGAGGTGTGCGGGGTGCGCGAGGGGCCCCGGCTGCGGCAGCGGCCGCGGCGCGGCGGCGCGGCGCGAGCAGTCCACAGAGTACTTTGAGCAGTCTGCCGCGTGCCTCCGCGTTGAAACTGCGTCTCATTTTCTCAGCGAGAGCAAGCGCCTCTGCACGTGAACTTACGCTACGGCCTACGGCTGTGATCAGGAACAAGTCTTTATTCAATAGTCGTGAACTGAGCGATGTAGGTTTACATTTCGTGTGGTGTAAATCAAGTGGAGTGTGTGAGATTTGGATTGACGTCGCGCCGCCGTAACGTGTTACGCAATAAAAACATTATTATTTACAAACTCCGCAAATCGTGTTCTTCCAAAAAACATCCCATGCTGAAGGTAGAGCCTAAAGTAGACAAGAGTTCAAGGAAGAAGCTATCTTGGAATACTTCTCCCGACAACCACGTTCATGTAAGTGTCATTGACCTTTTTGTAGGAAAATACGTGAATGAGCCGGCCGTCATTGACTGACTGCATGAATATGCGTTTGATAATTTTGGGAAAATTTGTATGTCATTTTTTCAATAGAATCAATTTATTAAAAAAAATATTATAGGTATATTCAGAACAAGTATTTTTTGTACTTTCATCCCTTAGAAGGCCGTTGTCGACCAAAACAACACCCTGTATGTCTCCATTGTTGGGGCACGGGTATCTTCAGTCACGTTGCGAGAAAGTAAGGCTATGCACACAAGTTCGTATTGATGGAGGCTGGGGATCTATCGGCCAGAACGGGGTTGATCAAAAAACTTCAGGGCTGCCAGATAGGAGTGTAGGTAACCGGCACCAACGGCTTAGCATACCTATAAATGCCAATAACAGTCAACTGTGCCACGACTGCTTCTTTTTTGAATGTTTCATATTAACTGATCACTTTTTTTTTAATTCGGCTTAAATGCGTCCGTTGAGGAACGTTGCTTATGTTACTTAACTTTTCATTTTTTATTATTAAAAATAACGGGGTTTTATTGTACACCTGTATACTATGATATAAGTAACTATACTTTTCTTTCTTGGTGTAAACTGACCGTAACATGTCGCCCAGCGTCTTCAAGACGTAGGTGTCGAGGGTCACACTGTAGGGACTCGTGCGGCTCGCCCGGCGCACGCTCACATTCAAATACTTGAGCCACTCTTTGTCATAGTCACGGAAGAAAGAGGTAGTAGTACTCCACTTCCGGCCGCTGTATCTCCACGTCAAAAGCCTGAAATTCGTACATTTCGATTACGAGAAAACGAAACAATCAAATAGTTTTCAGAAAAGTAAAATTAATAAAATCCAGAGCAAATCACACACGGTCATCTGGCCCCTAACTAGGATTCTTTGTATGGGTACCAGAGACTGATATCCATATGTTTAAATACAGACATATACAGATATAAGACACCCAGACTTTAGAGCACGGTATATGTACTTGATACAGTGGGGCAACCATCGACGTAGAATCAAATGGACGGCGGGTCTAATACATAATTCACGAAAAAAGCGTCAGCAGTTGACCTATCCACACGTAGTTATATGCATAGAAACAACACATTTGCATTTAGATAGTGTGTCATTGCATTACGGTTGTTTTTGTTTGCAACAATTTATCACCATACCAAGCTTCGACTGGAACGTACTTCACCTTACGCTGTTTCGAGTGAAGACAGAGAAATAATGGAGTAGATTTCACTTATAATGTTTTTTGTTGGCTATGTTTTATAAGTATTTATTTTTGCAGAATCTTGATTATTTTTTTATAACAAACACAGAAACACGCTTAAATATGAATTATACAGGGTGAAAATGATTCGAGCAAACAAAGTGGATTTTTTTCGGAACAAAGTATTCCTCTCGTCACGATTCGGCTATAATGTTTTTCCATAGTGCACAACGTATAGGACATCGGGGAAAGCTAAAATAAATAAAATATTTCATGTGATAAAAACAATAGTAAAAAGTTACAAAATATTTTAATAAGAAACTTTGTACTTGAAAGCGACTCTATAAAATTGTTCTTCCAAAGTTGTGATGTTCGATTGTTCGCTCATGTAAATCAAACTAAATGCGTAATTCAAATTAAAATAAACTACTCTGTTTCTTAGCAAAACAATACTATAAATGATAAAGCAAGAGTTTACTTACCGGAAATATGATACTCCATCCTGTTTTTTCACTTTACTTGAATAGTTTTTACAACTTTTCACGACGCAGTACGCCATTTTGGACGTGCAGTCAGCCGGCCGACCAAAATAAGACTGGCGCGAAATTAGACCTCTTTTTGCGTTTTACTACTCTTTTGGTTCGGACACTTTTGAGCGCTGACCCGAAGTCCATTTGTTTCTACGTCGATGGGGGCAACGAATATACTTGCGCAGAGCAACGGCGAGGAACTTGCGAAGAAGTGCGCGGCGCAAGGGCAAGAACTTCAAAATTGAGCTTTGATTTTTTTTTGTGGAATTTTCTTGGATTTTGCACTTATTCGTTATCTCTAATTATTCCCTTTTTCTGAAAACCCTATAAGTTTTCATCTTAAATTGTTATTTTAAGAGAAATTTGCAAATTTCTTACTGTAGAGTGTAATTTTAATCCTATTAGTTACGGCTGGTTTTTGTTTCAGTAGGATAGTAAAAACTCAAAATGTATAAAATGTGTTATTTAATTATTGATGTATAAATCAGTTGATAACTTAGAAATATACGAGTTTTATCAACTTTTCTTGTCCAGTACGTTACTAATGGTCTGAAATGTTCAAAGGCGTTGCCCCACTGTATCAAGTAGGAACACTATACTCTAGAGCAAACAAATCTTTTCATGATAGAAATGTTTGCCCTGGGTGGGGATCGAACCCACAACTCTTAGATCAATAGTCAGACGCGCTAACCACAGAGCCACCAAGTCAGCTAATAGGTGACATAAAAAAATAACTTTAAAAAATTCACGACTGTACCCTTTTGGGTAATGGAAAGTATTATTAAAAAACTTACCGTTATTGTAGCTATGAAAGCTGCGAAAAAAATCATGTTTCCCAACATTCCGTTCTAATTTCCCACTTCTTCTCGCGCTGACATGTGAGTAGCCGAATGTGGTGGTTTAAAATAATAATGAAACCTTTGGACGAAATATTTTAAAATTAATTTCGTTTTATTGGATTTTTAGAATATCTACTTCTGTCTGTTATTTTTTATCTTTAATTAAAATCAAAGGCCCTGCTTGTTTTATAAAGATACACATATAATTTAATATGACTGGTCATTTAGATTCAGATTCAGACCTAACCTGCCATTTCCTAATTGATAACCTATAAGACACATGCAAAAAATATTCAAAAAATCTAATCCACGAGTGCAGAGGTGACAAACCAAAAGCATACTTATCATCATCAGCTGGTTTTGCTATGCAGTTATCTATGACGTACATTTCTTTTGGGGTTGCTTTACAAATGTAACATCTAAGTGAAGAGCCGCTTTAAGGCGTTGCATACTTTACCATCAATCATGGTTAATTGCAACTCATGTCTGATGGTTAAAGTTGTATCATTAAAAGAAACTCGCGTGGGTTGTAAAGAATTGATTTTGTCTTTGTAATACTGCTCCTCCTGAATAGACAACTCAGTTGTTTCTTTTTTAAATTGTAACCTGATGGGCCTGCAAACCGCGTGGAAAAAGGACGAGGATTTTTCCAAATCAATTTGCTCTCCGTGAGTCCATCACTGTTGCTGTGATTTACATACAAGCGAAGAGGGACATAAGAAGTAACAAAAAGGCTACTATCGTCAGTCGTTTGTCCGTCAGTAAAATTTTGTTTGTATTCGCTCTGCCCGGTACTTCCATCGAGACCCCACTTTCCCATCAAAATGAGGTTATCGGCAGAAGTACTAGTCAGGGTATCCAAAACAGGTTTTTGTGATTTTATGATACGTGAAGCTGTATGGTCTAATAAACTTTGCAGTTCAATTTCAGTGCAATTTTCCGTAACAGTCATGGTACTTGGATCGGGGCTACGTACCTTTTTTTCTACTTAAAGAGATTTTTATAACTCGGAAGAAAACTAGCATTTAACCTAGTATTTACAAAATTTTTAATCAAAATATATTGATGCTTTGTTAGTTTAGCATTAGCATCCACGAACAGTGAAAGAACCGAGGCTGTATCTACATCTGGCAATGATGCAGCATGTGTACTAGATGAGTCATTTAATGCTTGGGCCATCGAAGGATCGTTCCGGGACAACTCAGCTAAACGTCTTTGTTTGGTACGCTTTGAGCTTTCTAAATAATCAACACGTGGTCGACCTCAGCGTTTTTCACTGCCCGTGACTGAAGAAGATGGCTCGGGTGACTCAGACTCAGTCACCACAACCATATCTTTCTCTAACTTAATACATATTTTTTCCTTAATTTCTAACCAATCTCCATATTTACTTGAAAATCTAGTTCTTTTGTAACTGTTGCAGACGCCAATATTTTAAAATTCTATCGCAAATACTATTTATGCTTGCAATTAATTCATCAAAGTTATAGTTTTCCTTGTCTAAAATATTGGCGCCTGTTAACTCACAAACTTCAGAAACAACCTGCTTTTTTCGATCTTCTCCAGTTTTAGAAGACCAAATTTCAAACATATACATGCAAGAGAACTCGCAAGAGTAACAAGTACCTAAAACAAAGCATTTTTTTTTTATTAATGATTGTCGTAGCAGCTGCTACGAAAACGTCTACGGACACTTTGAAGCAGTGTAAGTGTATGGGTGCCGGACGTTGCCGGACCCAATTTCTATTGTATTTGAAAATTTAGGGCTTACTCTATCTAGTGAATGTAATTTTAAACGGTTGAGCGCGGTTGAACCGGTTTGAAAATCTAGTTAAAATAATAGTAATTACGAAAAAAATACTCGAAAAATACTTTGCAGGTAGCAGCCATATATAGCTTTAAATAACAGTATTTAAAAAAAATTCAATGCAATAAATAAAGTACATACCTTGGTTTTGTAAATCCATAGCACAGGAATTTGCTCAAACAACCAATTCCTGGAAAACCAAGCCCGAACAAGGGACGCTGCACTAATGACTTTCGCTGATAACCAGTGATCGGAGTAGGTAGATTTTATAAGGGTAATGACCGCAAACGTATATGTTAATATGGACATGCCGCGCGTATTCCGAGAGTTTAACATTTTTTTAAAGACAAAAACAAATGTTTATTCTGTTATTCTACATATAAATACATTGCTTTATCAGATTCACTTTAATAATACTCAACTCAATTCAAAAATACCGAAACTTTCTTGAAAAAAGGAATGTCCATGTTATAAAATCACGATGCAAGTATTAAAAATCAATCTACCTACTCCGATCACTGCTGATAACACAGTTGCGGAATCGGTGCGCGCACTTCGGAGGTCGAAGGGACAATGATTTATGCACATTATGTAAATAATGTACAGGGTGTAAGGGACAGGTTTCCGAAAACTTTAAGGGCTTGCTCAGTAGACGAAACTGAACAACTTTCCACAAGAATTTTTTTCAGGAAACGAAAAAAATAATTGGCTTCTCCATACAAACTGTCCAATCAAGTTTGTATGGAGAAGCCGATTTTTTTTTTCGTTTCCTGAAAAAAATTCTTGTGGAAAATTGTTCAGTTTCGTCTACTGAGTAAGTCCTTTAAGTTCTCGGAAACCTGTCTCTTACACCCTGTATATACTTTATGGTAGCTGAGACTTCGTAGTACCCCCTCTATATTGTATTTTTCATATTCGTGACAATGATTTTTTCGATTTTTGGCGTATGGGCGGGACCACCGTGCATCGCTCCCCTCAACCATATTTGAGGGAAGGGAGCGCTCCGGCTTCCGATACGCCACCATCCGCACGAACATTTAGGCGAGCATGCACCACTCTCATCAATATCAATGGAAAAGAAGCTATGAAGAAAAGAAATGTTTGATCTCCAGATTGACATTGGATAAATTTTAAGTTGCTAAAAAATTGCTAAAAAATATCACGTGATTAATGGACGGCTACTTAAACAGTGAAGGGAAACGTCGCGTCGTCGTGAGAAAACCTGTGTTAAGAATTAGAAAATTAATCCTTTTTTTTATTTGTTTTAGTGCAAAAGTTTATAGAATTCGAATATTAATACGTATCCTGAGTGTCAAAGGACATACGAGTAACTGTCCTATACAGGATGTTTAAAAAAGTGCGTTTGAAATTTTAAGGGGTTACTCAGAATCAAGTATGGAATCCAGGAAAAATAATAATATTGAAAACATTCGCTCTTCATTTTTTTTTCAGTTTTTCATACAAATTATTGCTTCATTATTCAGAGTTAGTATAAGAATCTGAAAAAAAATTGAAGAGCGGATTCTTTCAATATTTTTCTTGGATTCTATGCCAGAAGTGACCCACATGGCTGCCAAGCTGAAGGAGAACTGCTATAAGATCCCGATATTGATTCTGAGTAGGGTTACCAGGTGTCCGGCTTTAGCCGGACATGTTCGGCTTTTTACAGTCGTGTCCGGCCAAATCTAAGCAAGTTCGGCCTGTCCAGTTTTTGTTAGGCTTTTGGTCAACCCCGCCACGCCAAAATATGTCAAACGAAAGCGCAAGTGACTCACGCGGACACGCATGACTCGCGACATCTCGCAGGACCTAGGACCTACCTATAATTTATTTACAAATGATAAGGCTGATTATTGATTGTTTTAGTTACTGTCAATGTAAAGAAGTTACAAATACTTCAGTAAGAACAAAATGTGATTCTTTTTTAGGGTTCCGTAGTCAACAAGGAACCCTTATAGTTTCGCCATGTCCGTCTGTCTGTCTGTCCGCTGCTTAGACAGACAGATAGCCGTAATTTGGCACGGATATACATATAAATCACGTCGACAAAGTGGTAAAATAAAATCTTGAGAAAAAAAAAAACTGGGCACCTCCACTACACGTGAAGTGGGGATGATTTTTTTTCTAGACCAACCCATGGTGTAAGGTGTTGTTGGATAGGTCTTTTAAAAATATAGTGGGTTTGCGAAAACCATTTACGGTTCAGGCATCTATTTTCGAAATATTAAGCTTTAAAGTGCAATTTTTTGTTAAATTCATGTGCCTCCCTCCCCCCCCCCCCCCCGCTAGATAAACGGTTGTTCCTAGAAATGTAAAAATTATCACAGCTAAGTAGTAGTCAATTTTGTATAGTTCGCGTCACGTAAAAAGAGCGCTGGATGGGGCGTTCCGAGAATGCACTCTGACAGCAACTGTTTAGTACCCTCTCTTTCACACTTACGCGATTTATATTATGCTATCCTGTTGTCAAGAGTGAACTATTGTGCCCGCGGAACGCCCGCCAGCGCTCTTTTTACGTGACGCGAGCTGTAAGATGGGAGTTCTTACCCCTTGAAGCAGTGTCTGTCGAAATTGGAACCCTACACTGCGCATGGCCCGACACGCACTTGACCGCTTTAAAAAAAAACTTGTGTGTCAGGCTTTCAGGGCAAAATGTCCGGCTAAATATGGATCTGTGTCCGGCTTTTCTATTTTTGAGCCTGGTAACCCTAATTCTGAGCGAACTTTTTTAACATCCTGTATAATCATAATCAAACTGCTCAACATTATTTACAAGGATATTAAACGTTTCAGGAGGAGTGCATGCAGAGGTGTAAGTACCTCTCGGAGGTGGTCTGCAAACCGAAATAGAAGGAAGAAGAGGAACAGGCCAATGGAGAAGTGACTCAGGGTCCTCCTGCACACACTGATGAAGCTACCTCATAAGCCTTAAAGTTATTTTTTATTTGAATGGATCTCTTGAAATCGGAATGGCTAGGTCCACACGTTTAATTATGTTTTCAATATCATGTTGACAATAGTATTTATGATATTATAATTATACATCAATATCGCCCGTTCTGACATTAAGTAATAATAATATTGTCAATGTTTCACCGTCATCATCAGCCGAAAGACGTCCACTGCTGGACAAAGGCCCCCTCACGGATTTTCACACCAATTGGTCCTGCGCTACAATAGTATTGACATTATAATGGAACGTGTGAATCCAACCAACAGTGGTCAGAGTGGAAAGACAGATTGCAGGCTATACGTAAAGTTGGGTAAAATGTTTTTTGGGCATGTTTCTCGGCCACAGCCCGTCAACTTCCCGCGTGGAGGAGTTGCGACAAGAATCTTATGGCACGTGGCCCAAATCGGAATTAATATACGTCCTTTGAGGTCGCATTTAGCACCCTCTATATATTACTACACTCATACTATTCTCTTAAGGTGACCTCACCCCTTTGCGGGTGAGATCCGGTGATGGTTGTGTTTACGCTTGTACAAACGACATATTTTTATGTAATTGTAGTAGGTAATAATAATAATAGTAACGATATTTGTATCGAGGGTGCCTTTAGAGAAGGGCCATAATCAGTGATCGGAATAGGTAGACTGTATTTACCTAAACTTCGAGGAACAGAGCGGAGACTGGCTTACGACAAAAAAAACGCGTCAATTGTCTTGAATTAATGTTCTTGCCGCCTGCGACTTCGTCTGCGTGAAATTCGATTGTAATGCGTTTTCATAAAATAAAAATATACTATATAAGGTGCTACTTTATTAGTGCCCGATATTTTAGTCAGTGCTTCTACTCCTGATTCTGATCAACTTTCCCCAAGAAACCAATAGTAAAATCGAAAAAACATTTTTGGACTCTTCATACAAATCGATCAGCCGAGCGGCCAAATTAGTATGAAGAGCCCAAAATTTTTTTTTCGATTTGACTATGGGTTTCTTGGGGAAAGTTGATCAGAATCAGGAGTAGAAGCACTGACTAAAATATCGGGCACTAATAAAGTAGCACCTTATATACAGGGTGTAAGGGACAGGTTTCCGAAAACTTTAAGGGCTTGCTCAGTAGACGAAACTGAACAACTTTCCACAAGAAATTTTTTCAGGAAACGAAAAAAAAAAATCGGCTTCTCCATACAAACTGTCCAATCAAATTTATAATTTTGTATGGAGAAGCCGATTTTTTTTTTCGTTTCCTGAAAAAAATTCTTGTGGAAAGTTGTTCAGTTTCGTCTACTGAGCAAGCCCTTAAAGTTTTCGGAAACCTGTCCCTTACACCCTGTATAAGAGCGTACTCCCATATCAAAGGCCGGCAACGCACTTGTGACTTCTCTGGTGTTGCGGGTGTCTATGGGCGGCGGTAATCGCTTACCACCAGGTGATCCGTCTGCTCGTTTGCCACCTCTGCCATACAAAAAATATATTGATAACTCTGTTTCTAGGCGACGTGTCAAGATGAAATAATCACCAGATTTTAAGTATATTTACACCAAAACAGTGTAAAAGCCGCATACAATTTCGCGCAGTAGATTTTGCCAAAGCCCGGGACGGTTGTTCCGGAAAAAATGTTGTAAGGAAGTCTCCGAAAGAGGCGCCGGCTCCACTGCACGCGTTCTAACGGTCAGAGTTCTGAGTTCTGCGTTCCGCGTTCACTGTAATCTATGCGGTGGCTTAGGCGCCGGCTCCACTGCACGCGTTCTAGCGGTCAGAGTTCTGAGTTCTGCGTTCCGCGTTCACTGTAATCTATGCGGTGGCTTAGAATCCTTCACATACAAAAGCAGTCAGACCGCGACGGTCAATGTGAACGCGCGTTCCGTCAGAGTTCAATGTTTTGTATAGCTGGAAAAGCTCACGATGTCCGACGACACCGAAAAATTTATAGAATTAAGTACGAGAAAAACGCTTCCTTTATGATGAAAATATTGCCAGTCTTTCTTTTGCACTTATAGCCCTTCTAAAGTTAGTATTAGCTTTTTGTATATAATAATTTAACATATCATACAATTCATTAAAACACTGAATTGACATCCGGAAGTAAATGTAAAATCTATTTTCATCCTCAAGCAACTTAGGAAATAATGTGAAGAATTCTCCATCGCGTTCTCTCAATTCATTAATGGAATGGACCCAGTAGTTTCTCTTTTTCTTTGAATGTGCAAGGCTCCACAGTAATAGAAGATCATCTTCCGAAGATGAACTATTGTAGAGATCGAATGACATTTTTAAGCAAAAGAGCGTATGACGTGTTACCAGTGGTAAAGATAATTGAACTCCAGATTTCGGGACCGCTCAGTGTGCACAAGTTTGAACGCGGAACGCAGAACTCAGAACTCTGACCGCTAGACCGCATGCAGTGTGGCCGGAGCCTAAAATACAGTCTACCTATTTCGATCACTGGCCATAATACTGTGTAATACTGTTTGAGCCCCCCTGACTGACTCGGTGGCTAAGTGGTTAGCTATCCTGACCTCTGATCCGAGAGTCGTGGGTTCGATCCCCACACAGGGCAAACTTTTCTGTGATGAGCAGAATTGTTTGCTCTGAGTCTGGGTGTATTATATCTATATGTATTTAAAAGTATATGTGTATGTATATCAGTCTCTGGTTCCCAAGATACAGGGAAGCCTAGTTTAGGGCCAGATGACCGTGTGTAATTTGTCCCAGATATTATTATTATGCCTTTATCGTGTGGGCGAGCTACGTACGAAGTTGACGGGCTATATTGTCCTCATAGTCATAGGAAAAAAAGGCCAGTAAGTCTACGGAAACTCCATGTACAGCTCGCGTCACGTAAAAAGAACGCTGGCGGGCGTTCCGAGGGTGCACTCTGACAGCAACTGTTTTGTACCCTCTCTTTCACACTTACGCGATTTATATTATGCTATCCTGCTGTCAGAGTGAACGGTTGTGCCCTCGGAACGCCCGCCAGCGCTCTTTTCATGTGACGCGAGCTGTACTTAGCGGCTTTTATTCTTATAAGGACAGTATAGTAGAGATGACAATGGCCGTCGCCTTACGTACCAAAATCGATAATCGATTGTCCACTGTCATGCCAAGTTGTCTTCGCAAACCACTGCTTTTGGTGAGTTTTAACATAGGTTTACCCACATTCCTCTGTCTGACTTTTATATTTGCTGTATGTTGAAAATGTGATAAACTTATTCTAAATTAAATTTGATTAATCAGTATGTTTTGTTTGTAGTAACAATTATGTTACATTTTTTACAGCAAAACTTTTATATGTATGAGGTAAATGTGCAAATAATCTACTGACGCAAGCAAATAATGAAACGGAACGAAGTGTTTTTTTTTTACAAAATATATTGTTGTTAAAATATTTACTAGAGTATTTTCATTTTGATTGCCTTCATTATTTTGATATCATCAATAATTACGGTGAAAACACCGACGCACGACGCGACATTGAGTCGATAGTTCTCCGACTCGATAACGTATGATGTCGTGTCGTGCTTAGGTGTTTTCGACCTTAGACTTGAGGTTAGGGTTTCTGATTTCTCGACCTTTTTTATTTCTCGAGTTTCGAGAATTCTCGAGCCCAAATTCTCGAGTTTTATCGGGTCTCGAGTCTTTTTATACAAACCATTATACTAACCATTAAAATTAATTTAGAAAATCAAATATTTTTATCTGATAATTTTCTAGTATTTGGTACCTCTTATTTAAGAAAGGAAAGGAATAAAAATTAAAATCTTCTTACATACTAAAACAGATACATAGATAAACTCTAAACAAAACAAATAAAATCAAAACTTAGCACTAAACTAATAGTCGAGTGGGCCCGATGGAATCCCTCCTATCGTGTTAAAGGTGTGTGCTCCAGAGTTGGCTCCAGTTTTAACGCGCTTTTTTTGGTTTTCCTACTCTTCTGGCGTAGTCCCGAACTCATGGAAGACAGTTTTGGTGCACCCAATCCCTAAAAAAGGTGACCGCTCGAATCCGTCCAACTACAGGCCGATAGCCATAACCTCCTTATTCTCAAAGATAATGGAGTTTATTATCAATAGCCAGCTCCTTCGGTACTAGGGTTTCTGCTCGAGCTTTCTCGAACTCGAGAAAACTCGAGAAATTTGGCTTCATTCGAGACGAGAAAAAAATGACCGGAGCTCGAGAATTCTCGAGTTCCGAATGTGAATTGCGCCAAGCGCGTCGTGCGTCTTTTTTTGTCGCGTAAACGCACAGTTGTGGACAGCTAACCATCTAAGTGATGGAGATGAAAATATTGTCGCGTAGAACGATGGCCAAAAGAAGCGGCACGATTTCTCGAAGCACTCTCCGTACTATATGCGAAAGAGAATACAGAGCGAGGCTACATCTCTACGCAGTGCCAAGGGGCCAAGCCGATCTGAAATATGCTGGCAGCTTACAATTCGGGTTGCTCTCTATTGAATGCGATCCAGAGGTAGAAGCTGCTACTGGGGTGCCCCTGCCCAGAGATGAGAACAGTCTTTATTCCATATGAGGCCGAACCTGCGCCTTATAAAGTTGCAGGCGATGGGCCGCGGTGAAATACCATCTCGATCTATTGAGCACACACACCACACCAAGCTTCTTCAAGGCTAATTTAGCCTTACCCTTTAGATCAGTGTTTTTCAACCTTTTTTAATATCCGACCCCTTTACAACTTAAAAAAATCTTGCGACCCCTCTAGGGCCATAAACATACAAAATGTAAGTGATTTGAGATTTACGTTTATAATTTTCGTCAATCAGAAAACGATTTACTTATCAACGACGTCTCCAAAATAGACCCACGTTTTGAAAAATTGATACAAAATAAACAGGCCCAGTGTAGGACCTATAAAACACTTACATTTTCTTGTACCCGCGACCCCTTGAGAAAGGCTTCGCGACCCCCCAGGGGTTGCGATCCACAGGTTGAAAAACACTGCTCTAGATAACCACGGAACTGGACTTCACTCTAAATGTCGACACCAAGGGTTCCGATAATAGCTGAAGCATTTAGGGGTGTCCTCAAAACGAGTTGATACGATAAATGGCATTTTCTTGGCGGTGAACGCGCCAACCTGTGTCTTGGTGGGGTTAAATTGGACCAAATTATGTCGACCCCATTCCGAAACTTTCTTTAAAGAAGCCTCAATTTCAGACACAAAATTGTTTCGAGTCTCGATGACATTTTCCCGAGAAATGTTGGCACGGCCGGTATAGACGACATCACCTGTGCTATCATCCGCATAACAGTGAGTGCTGCTGATTTGCAGCATATCATTGATATGCAGAAGGAACGGTGTAGGCGAAAGCAGACAGCCTTGAGGGACACCAGCATTCACAGACATAGAATCTGAGCATTGTGCCAGACCCGATCGAAGGCTTTCGCTCTGTCCAAACTAACCGCCAATGTTTCTCGATCGCCTGTGCCCAACGGTAGACAAGAAGATCACCACCGGACCGGCCCCTACGGAAACCGTACTGTCGGTCACTAAGCAGCTGGTGGTCTTCTGGGTACCGAAGGAGCTGGCTATTGATAATAAACTCCATTATCTTTGAGAATAAGGAGGTTATGGCTATCGGCCTGTAGTTGGACGGATTCGAGCGGTCACCTTTTTTAGGGATCGGGTGCACCAAAACTGTCTTCCATGAGTTCGGGACTACGCCAGAAGAGTAGGAAAACCAAAAAAAGCGCCTTAAAACTGGAGCCAACTCTGGAGCACACACCTTCAACACGATAGGAGGGATTCCATCGGGCCCACTCGACTATTAGTTTAGTGCTAAGTTTTGATTTTATTTGTTTTGTTTAGAGTTTATCTATGTATCTGTTTTAGTATGTAAGAAGATTTTATTTTTTATTCCTTTCCTTTCTTAAATAAGAGGTACCAAATACTACAAAATTATCAGATAAAAATATTTGATTTTCTAAATTAATTTTAATATATTCCAATGGTTTGTATAAAAAGACCCGATAAAACTCGAGAATTTGGGCTCGGGAATTCTCGAAACTCGAGAAATAAAAAAGGTCGAGAAATCAGAAACCCTATTCGGTACCCAGAGGACCACCAGCTGCTTAGTGACCGACAGTACGGTTTCCGTAGGGGCCGGTCCGGTGGTGATCTCCTTGTCTACCGTTGGGCACAGGCGATCGAGAAACATTGGCGGTTAGTTTGGACAGAGCGAAAGCCTTCGATCGGGTCTGGCACAATGCTCAGATTCTATGTCTGTGAATGCTGGTGTCCCTCAAGGCTGTCTGCTTTCGCCTACACCGTTCCTTCTGCATATCAATGATATGCTGCAAATCAGCAGCACTCACTGTTATGCGGATGATAGCACAGGTGATGTCGTCTATACCGGCCGTGCCAACATTTCTCGGGAAAATGTCATCGAGACTCGAAACAATTTTGTGTCTGAAATTGAGGCTTCTTTAAAGAAAGTTTCGGAATGGGGTCGACATAATTTGGTCCAATTTAACCCCACCAAGACACAGGTTGGCGCGTTCACCGCCAAGAAAATGCCATTTATCGCATCAACTCGTTTTGAGGACACCCCTAAATGCTTCAGCTATTATCGGAACCCTTGGTGTCGACATTTAGAGTGAAGTCCAGTTCCGTGGTTATCTAGAGCAGTGTTTTTCAACCTGTGGATCGCAACCCCTGGGGGGTCGCGAAGCCTTTCTCAAGGGGTCGCGGGTACAAGAAATGTAAGTGTTTTATAGGTCCTACACTGGGCCTGTTTATTTTGTATCAATTTTTCAAAACGTGATTGTTTCGTGCTTCCCAGTGCATTCTCATGTGTTGGATTATCGTGCAAGTGCGCGGTGCGGGCGGGGTAATGTACTAAATGTAAGACTATTGATGTACAGGTTCTGAGTGGCAGAAACTTTATTACATAAATAACGATCTAAAATAATGTATCTACATAAAAAAAACGTTTTGAACTCGAACTTAAACGGTCTGGAACGGCGAACGAATAGACGCTTGAGATCTTTGATAGCCTATAAGAAACCAATTATCCCAAATGCTATTAAAAAAAGACTGTAGTAAACTGACCGTGGCGTTGACATCGGCGCAGGTGTAGTGCGTGCACTGGTCAGGGGAACTCCACTTCTCTCCCACAGCATGTGTTTTCCCTTCGCACACGCATTCCACCGGCTTACACCGCCCGCAGCATTTGCCTACTTCCGGGAAGTACTTCCAGCCCTGAGAAACGAAGAGGAATAAGAAACCAAAATGAATAACCATACATTATTAACGATTTTGTTTAAAGATAGGCATTCATGAGGTACCTACTAGGTACATTTGTGTAAAGCGCCTTTCGTTATGGCATGGAAGTCACCTCTCAATTATAATATCCTTCGGGATAATTGGCCACCTTGAGTGGATTTTATGAGAAGCATATGAGTTTGAGCTTTGAAAGTTTCTTTTACACCCAATACGAAATGTTTATCTCTCAGAGAATGAAATGGGGGTTTCTATTCCTCATACTTCTTTTTTTGTAAATTCTGTAAGGGGAAAGTTACGGGAAAGCCCCAACTTATGTACACACACTGGCATGTTAGCTACCGGTACATTTGTAAATTTACAGCGAATTCGCAAAAAAATACATAAATAACCGGCCAAGCGCGAGTCGGACTCGTGCATGAAGGGTTACGTATCTACAAAAAATACATATCTTGTTTGGGGACCCCCTTTTATTTTTAAATATATTTATTTTTAGCAACTATAGTAATGCAAACTGTACATTACGCTAAAGCGAATTAAGTTCACTGATTTAGTTCTATATGATAAAATTTCACTTCCAAAAAAATATTTGCGATAGCTACCGACTTCATATTCCGAATTCATACATCGGTTAAATACGAGTATAGTCTATATTCAATGAAACAAAGAAAATTTGAGATTCTTTTTCATTTAAAAAAAATAATATTGCAATACTATGAGTCATTTTTGACTAGTTAAGATCTCGGGTAGCCGGTGGATGCGGGCAGCGTAAGACCGAAATACTTGGGGGAGGCTTTTGTTCAGCAGTGCAGGGGCGCCGCCGGGTTTCAGAAAGCCTCGTGGGTGCCCGAAAAATTTTTAGGTGGTGCGAGATGTAATGTTGGCACACCCTCAATATAAAGAAGTTATGTTCCTTCGATACATTTATTTATTTGCTAGTTATTATGCTCTTGTAGAAAGGTAACCTTTGTTTATTTATTATTTATTATATACTTTTTTTTTACTTTGAAGAAACGAATTAAGTATTGTCATGCCAGAAAATGGAACTTGAGATTTTGATTGGGATCATGCGGTGCAGGGTTGCGACTTGAGAGTATTTGATGCCCTAAGAAATCCACGTCTGTGGGCCTTTATCCACTATAATAGTAAAGTCCACTATAGACTGGGCGCAGAAGAAAGAGAAATGGCGGGTTAAGTTTGAAATGGCTGGTAGCTCGAGTAATAGGTAATGTTACGAAGTTCAGTTGCGTACCCAGATTTCAAAACATAGGGGCAGGGTCCTTAAAATTTTTTAGACTTTTATGTTACTTGTTTTCGGCTAATCGTGTACAGCCAGGTTATACATATATGTATAAAAGTTTTTCCAATTTATCTTACAAAGCTCCTCGAATTGATAGAACTTTTGAACAGTTTTAGCTGTACTTTGCAAGTCTGGTACTCGTATTTTATAACATTTCATCCAAAACCATCAGAGCCATTTTTGAGAAAAAACAGACCTTTACAAATTGTGTTAAGAAAAAAATATTTAAAATAACGCTCCTTTACAATACGTATTTCCTTCTTCACGAGGCAGCATGGTTGATTATCGTGTACATACAAAATTATGCGAGCGAAGCGAGCGCGAAAGTGTACCGGGCCAAGATACAGTAATCACTGATCAGTTTTTTCTCTTCTCGTGGGTGCTCCGCACCCACTGTTTGAGTCTCGTGGGTGCCCAAGCCCCCGAGCACCCACGTAGTCGGCGCCCCTCAGCAGTAGACGTCTTTTGGCTGATGATGACGATGATAATAATCAGTTTTTGATGCTCAACGCAGCCTTAAACCAGAAGGGGTGACTTAAGCAAAAGCAGAATGGGTTGGCGTTAGTAGGCCGAGGTTTATCAAGTAATTTAAACAGCTTTTCCCTTTTACATAATTATTATACTTCGGCGGATAACACACTGCTCCGGAATCCGCTCCGGTTTTTTTACTATGGAAATTGTGACGTAAAACCGCACACCGGAGCGGATTCCGGAGCTGTATGTTATCCGCGTAAAAGCGGTTGAAACTTTGTACTATGAAGAAATAAAACACACGATATAAAATATATAAAGCATATACTTAAATAAAAACTTCATTTTTTAATTGAAGACATGACATCTTTTGAATAGAATAAAGAAAGACCGGGAAAATAATGCATTAAAAATAAACTTTATCAAAACTATTTCTTGTCTAATTTAATCTTCGCGTAGAAGTTGAACTTGGTCACTGGGCGCTTGGTGCTTGTAACGTACAAGGCCAGATCCAGCCTCACGCTGATGGTCTTGAAGGGCCAGGTGAAGGGCAGTTTGTAGGGGAACTTTTCAAAATTCACCTGTATAGAAGGAAAGTGTACGGGACCCTGGAAACCACATAAAAGCAAGTCAAGTCTCCCATTTGTCTCTGGCCAGTGACATATATTACGTAGTAAAAACTGTACTAACAATCAGATTTTTTAAAGTTCTTTTTGCTTTATTTAATAAGCATATTATGTAAAGTGTATCCATGGCCTCAAAGGGTCTGAAATAAATGTTTTTAAATTAAGTTTTGAAATTAAATTTACTAAATACTAAGATCACATCCCGGACACTCGATATAAATGTCGTTCTACTCGTATTATTACTTACTACTTCTACATAGAAGTATGACGTTTATACACATAAATGTGTGTGGTGTGTGGATTGCGCTAAAGAACCGTCACCGGATCTTACCCGTAGTGGCCAGATCATAAGATGACTGGTCATGTCGTAAGGAGGTACTCCACTGACTCGGGTTTTTCGGTGCTCCATAATATGGCCAGGCATTTCATATCCGAACCCAGACCATTCAACATGGTAATACGTCGTATCTTACACAATGACATGTACGATAGATAAACGTATTGCTTATCGAGTTTCTACTGTATATCCGTCAAAATAGATCCAGAAATACCTTAAATATCAAATACACAGCACTTACTGGCGTAAAGGGGCATTTCCGGTCAGGCGGTAACTGCCTCGCCAACATTTGCCCTAAATAAGGTTCCTTCTCCAAGAATTCGCACAGTTTTGTTTCTCCGTTGACTAACGTGGGCTGATATCTCCCACTGAGGTTTTCCAGAAGTTGGACACGTATCTGCAAATTTCAATTAAGTAACGTTAACAATTCATAGAGAAGTAATTCTATTCAATTCAATTCTTTATTTGCCAAGTAACAATGTAACATTACTTTTAGCTCGTCCAATACAAAACAGTTCAGTAAATAATAATAATTAATATTAAAAATATTTTCCTTATTAGAGGCTGAGCATGTCCTTGGGCGCTTCAAAATACTCATCTAAACTATAAAATGCAATGCCTTCCAAGAAGTTCTTTACAGTTTTTCTCAGTTCAGTTACGTTATGAGGCAGTGCGTTGTACATTTTAATTCTAATTGCCAACAAAATATTGCCTTGCTTGGATGTTTTAATAATTCTAGTCCTTAGTGCAATTAATTTATTTTTATTTCTAGTGTTATACTTATGTACATCTTTGAATCTTAGAAAAGTATTTGGTTAGCAACAAATCTGCTATTTAATCATTTGGATGTAATACAAATATTTTGTTCGCAGTAATAAAAAATCTGGCTGCACCCCTTGGTCTGCAAAAAATATCTTAATATTGTCAGCAATTGAGCCAGTATGCAGTCAGCTCGAATATTATGTGTCTGTTCAATAAACACTCGCGCTGCAAAATAATACGATTTACGGTTTAAGATATTTATTTTTCAAAAAGAATTACAAATTCACTTAATTTGGGAAATACAAAATCATGAGCGTCGGAATGACGGTAGAGAATAATTATTTGGTTAGCAAGATTTTGTGATTGGTCAGCAGAGAGAAGATATCTATAGCCAGTTAATCTGATAGGTACGCATAAATGGTTAGCTATATAAATAATTCAATATGCGGTAGGTACGTGCATTGCGAAGCACGGAAACTTTCTCAACAGTTTCCATTAAACAAATGCCATTAAGAGTCACATCTATCCAGGTTATAACCATGTCTGTAGTCAGTTAACCTACGTGATCGATCGATGCGACCACGCAAGCCGCACTGAGCTTAGATCGCTTCCTATATCACCTTATTACACCCACTCAAACAGAGATAGTATAGTATCTGCGTTGGATGCAACTCTTATTGAAAATTAAATTAATAGTGGCGCCCATTTTGTGCTTGACAACTTAAGTTTCTTTGCTGAACAAAATGAGACTTCTGCTAACTAAAATATGATTTAAATGTGGCTCACTCAATGTAGCCAATGTATTTAAATGCCTGTCCAGCATTTTTTTTGTAGTCCAGTATGATATTAATTGCTGATCGAATCAGAAATGTTTGCTGGCCATAAGTTGCTGACCGACTATTTATTTTGGCTGACCATACAATACATTTTTCTGCTCACATAATTATGAATACATATTTTGCTAACCGTATAAATAATACACCCGATTCATATGTCCCCATTGTTGGGGCACGAGTCTCTTCAGTTAAGTTGCGAGAACGTGAGGCTATGCACACAAGGGGAACAAGTCCGTATTGATGGAGGTTGAGGATCTATTGCCCAATCCAGTGATAAAAACTTTCAGGCTGCCAGACAAGAGTGACGGTAACTGGCCACCAACAGCTAAGCTTGCCTATAAATGCCTCTAACAGTCAACTGTGCCACGACCGCTTCTTTTTTGAATTTTTCATATTAGTTCATTTTAACTGATTTTTTTTTAATCCAGCTCGAATGCGTCCCTTCAGGAGCATTGTTTGCGTTAATTAACTTTTTTATTAATTAAAAAAATAAATTCAAAAATAGGGTTTTATTGAACACCGTGTCGTGTATGCCCTGTATACTATGATAGCTATACTTTTCTTGGTGTAAACTGACCGTAACATTGTTGCCCAGCGTCTTCAAGACATAGCTGTCGATGGTCACACTGTAGGGGCTCGTGCGGCTTGCCCGGCGCACGCTCGCATTCACATACTTGAGCACCTCTTTGTCATAGTACTCCACTTCCGGTCGCTCTATCTCCACATCAAAAGCCTGAAATTCGTACATTTAGTTAACGAGAACGTAACAATGAAATAATTTTCATAAAAATAAAATTAACAAATATTCGGGGCAAATCACACACGGTCACCTGGCCCCAATCTAGGATCCCCTGTGTATGTTTAAATACATACATATACAGATATAAACACCAATCCGGACTTGGCCCCCGTGTGTGGAGTACCTATGGCCTAACGTTCCGTAGTTATGGGAAAAGACCCTGCAGTGGGGACGATATGGGTTGTTAACGAAGAGATATAAGATACCCAGACACAGAGCAAACAAATCTGTTCGTCACAGAAATGTTTGCCTTGGGTGGGAATTTAACCCACAATCCTCGGATCAGTAGTCAGAAAGCGCTAACCACTGAGCCACCAATAACTCAATCAATTTAATTATTTAAGATTGCCCATTGCGTTGGGGGGGAATCTTGGTAAACCCGCTTCCATCTTCGACATTATCATCACTTACCACCACGCATCCACCGCGTGAGGTACCACGTATACATGACTGCATAAAATATTCCCAGAGGGTAATGTATGGTATTAATAAAAAAATACTTACAGTTATTATAGCTATGAAAGCTGCAAAAAAATATATTTTCTCCAACATTCCGCTCTAATATCCCATTTGTAGACGCGTTGACATGTGAGTGCCAGAATGTGATGGCTATAATAAAACCTTTGGAAGACGTATTTCAAAAATGCATTTCGCATTATTGCTATCTTAAATTTAAATCGAAGGTCATGCTTGTTTTATAAATATACATATTTTATTCAGCATGGCCTGTGATTTAACCCGGCGGTCGTCTTGGTGAAAAATTGTTACACCGAGATCCACGTTGGGTCAAAATTGCCCACATTTAGATCAAAGTGTATTTTGAAAACTAGCTCCAAATATTCCTAACTATTTACGTATTTTAAAAGTTATTATATTCTTTATTGCTTTTGTAAAATTAAATAACAAAAATACGGAACTTACAATTTCTTTTCTCTCTTTTTCCAAATCACTCGTACAGCTCTTTTTCCCTTATTTTGACGAATTCTTGTGGGGCCTGAAGTTTGTTATTACTTGCAGTCCACACAGCTGTCAGTTTATGCTTTAAATATGTTTAAGTCATCAGCTCGTAACTGGTAAACCAGTTAACTAACTTATTATTGTGATTAGTTTTGAAGATCTAAGCAACTGACGACGTCAAATGGGTTTTAACTTATACTTTAAGGCTTATTTGGATGTTTTCTATCATACAGCTCAAGATTCATAATAGAAAAACATCAGAATCAATCTCCTCTAATATTGGAATTATTCGCTGTCGTTCTCTTATCTCGCGATCCATTATGAAAACCTAAAAACAGCCAAATAAAAAAAGCGGCCAAGTGCGAGTCGGACTCGCCCATGAAGGGTTCCGTAGCAGCAAGTAACATAATATAAAAGTTCTTGTAGTTTGTTGTAACTTGAATGAAAGGTAAATTGGGGTTTACGATTTATGACGTATTAAAAAAACTACTTACTAGATTTCGTTCAAACCAATTTTCGGTGGAAGTTTGCATGGTAATCAAATATTTATTTTTCATATACTTTTTTTTTTAGTTTTATCATCGCTTATTTTAGAAATTACAGGGGGGGACACACATTTTACCACTTTGGAAGTGTCTCTCGCGCAAACTATTCAGTTTAGAAAAAATATATATGAGAAACCTCAATATCATTTTTGAAGCCCTATCCATAGATACCCCACACGTATGAGTTGAAAAAAAATTTTGAGTTTTAGTTCGAAGTATGGGGAACCCCGAAAATTTATTGTTTTTTTTTCTATTTTTGTGTGAAAATCTTAATGCGGTTCACAGAATACATCTACTTACCAAGTTTCAACAGTATAGTTCTTATAGTTTCGGAAAAAAGTGGCTGTGACATACGGACGGACAGACAGACAGACAGACATGACGAATCCATAAGGGTTCCGTTTTGCCATTTGGCTACGGAACCCTAAAAATGTCACATTGCTTTCGACGTCGAATTCCACATTGGGTCAAATTTACCTTTTTCAACTTTACAGGCGTCTATATCTCGTTACTGTCGCATGACGATTGCGATGCAGTGCAAAACGAATAAAATGTAGTCTTATCTCCAGCTACTAAGAAAATCAACATCTGAGCATAAGTTATGTTAAAAAAATCCACAATCAAAAAATGTTCAGGTCATTATGACCTAACGTGGATGGCGACGGGTTAAATAACAACATCGATTTTTAACCAGCATTTGTAGTCTAATCTTTTAATCAATCTGCAAAATTAAAGCTCGTATTGTGTAAACAGATTGAAGAGGACAATTATATTTGTGATAAGCACAATCAAATTATTTAACGGTTTTTGTGAGTTTTATCTTTAATCTCTAGTTAGAAACATGTAATTTTGTTTCAAATTGCAATCCGTTTCGAAGCTTCTATTTGACATAGCAAAAAGTTGATGTGTCATTACATAAATTATTTCTAGATACATAAAAATTTAATAGTAAATATTTTTCTAGTTTCAGTTAATTCATAGTTAACTTATGTTGACCAGGGTTTTCATATTGTTTATAAATGTATACTTTTTTTTATCACGCATTGATGTCTCTTGTCCATTCAAAACAATGTAAAAAACGTTTCAACATTGTAAAAAAACACGGAAATTACTTTTTCGGCATAAAACTATCCCATGTTGTTCCCGCCCTCTGTTTCGGTTGATTTCATCGGAATTAGTAACAGCAATAATTAGTTTTATTAATTATTATTATTCGATATTTTTAAGGATGAAATGTAGCCTATATCAGTGATTACTTGGAAGTGTTGGGATACTCTCTTTGCATAAAAAAACACACGCTATAAAATAATGTGTAAGGCATCTACATAAATAAAAACACTACGATGTTGAATTGAAGACAGAGAAAAAAGAAAGACCAGGTTGTCCTGGTCCTCGTTTTATTGTTAAACCATTTTAAAAAACTTAAGGTATCAAAACTATTTCTTGTCCAATGTAACCTTCGCGTAGAAGTTGAACTTGGTCACTGTGCGCTTGGTGCTTGTGATGTAGAAGCCCAGATCCAGTCGCACGCTGATGGGCTTGAAGGGCCAGGTGAAAGGAAGTTTGTAGGGAAACTTCTCAAATTTCACTATCATAGAAGGTAAGTGTAGGGGACCCTGAAAATCACACAAAAAGTAAGTCTAGTCTTCCAATATAATTCACTAATAATATCACACCCCCGGACAATCCATACAAATGTTGCGTTATTATTACTCTACTTAAAAGCGTCGGTGGCTCTGCGGGTAGTGACTCCAACCTCCTAAACGTAAGTGTAGTTGAAATACTATATTTTATTATTTAAAAAAATAAATCTTTTCGGTTATTAAGACCATCGAGTCAAAGGTTTATGAGGGAAACCTGAAAGGAGCGGTTCGTCTCTTGACGTCGGATGACTCATTTGCCCCGATTTGCCCCAAGACTGTAGCTTCTCTACAGCAGAAGCATCAGAGAGCAGCAGAGGCTCCAGACCGCTCATACCTCCCATTGTCTGTTAAAGTCGAAAATGTTGTATCAGCTTCAAACTCCTTTTACAATGGCTCGTCGTCGAGCTTGGACGGCATCCGCCCAGAGCACCTTAAGGAACTCACGTCGGGGTCAGCTGGCGATAGTGGCCTACGGCTGTTAGAATCTTTGACCCGCTTGTGCAATTTTCTGTTTAGTGGGCAACTTAAGCCCGAAGTGATCCCTTTTATTTACGAAGCCTCTCTCTGTGCTTTAAAAAAGAAGGATGGTGGCATCCGCCCGATTGCGGTGGGAAGCACATTTCGTCGATTGACGGCAAAACTGGGTTGTTCTGCGATGAGAGATGCAATGGCCGAGTACTTACAGCCACACCAACTGGGTTTCGGGACACGATTGGGATGTGAGGCTGCAATCCACGCCACTCTCACTTTTGTTTTTGATCCATTGAATGCTGAATGTGTCGTGGTGAAACATGATGTTAGAAACGCATTTAATAGTCTAGAGAAGGACTTACTTCTAAGTGAAGTTCAGGATAAAGTCCCATCTCTATATCCCTTCTTACATCAAGTATACCGATCCCCAAGTAACCTATATTATGAGCAAAACCTCATTTTATCGCAGGTTGGTGCACAGCAGGGGGACCCATTAGGGCCACTCATTTTCAGTCTTGCCATTCAGAATGCCATTACTGAGCTCAAATCCCCCTTGAATATTTGGTACCTCGACTATGGCACTATAGGAGGCAGGCCTGAAGTAGTGGAAAAGGATCTTCAAATTTTATTTTCAAGATTCAAAGATCTAGGCCTGGACATAAACACCGATAAGTGTGAGTTTTCCCCTGCAGTGCCAGTTCTCGCTCAAGTTTCGCCAGCCTTAAAGTCGCCGTGCCCAGTTTACAGGAGCTTGATAAGAACTCTTTCCATCTTCTGGGTTCGCCAAATTTTCCTTGCGCTGTTACCGACGCTTTAAAAAAACAGGAAGCATCTTCTCAATGCAGCTCGAGTACGGTTGCAATAGCTTTCGTCCCAGGTCGCCCTGCTGTTGCTTAGAATGTGTTTGGCCATGCCGAAGATCACATATCTGTTAAGGACTGCCCCCACCTGGCTTTATCCTGAGGCTATTTTCGATTTTGACTCCACGTTTATGAGTACGGTGGAATCAATTTTGAATGTAAAGCTAAGTGAGGGCCAGTGGAGTCAGGCATCTTTACCAATCCGTCACGGTGGTTTGGGAATACGGCGAGCCCGCGACGTCAGTGTGCCTGCATTCTTGGCATCCATCAACAGGGTAGCCGAACTCGTTGCTTAAATTCTGAACGACGACTGTTTAAGTATCCCTTACTCAACCGACGCAAGGGCTACCTAGTTGACCTGCAATACTGATGCTGAGACACCGGAAAACCCTCAAAGTCAACGGTCATGGGACGAGGTGGGGTCAATGAAAGTGCTAAACCATCTTTTGGAAATGGCGTCTGGTGCAGACTTGGCCAGACTGAAGGCTGTATCTCGGGCAGAATCCGGACCATGGTTACATGCATTACCGTCGCCTAATTTAGGCACCTTTCTTGATAATGACTCAATGCGGATGGCTGTGGCTCTCCGCTCTGCGATGTGTGCGAACCTCATATATGCATTTGCGGCACCAGTGTGGAAGCCAATGGTCATCACGTCTTGAGTTGTGTCAAATGTGCAGGAAGGTTCCCGTGACACCACGCTCTGAACGATATTATTCGCTCTGGTTTCCGCCAATATTCCTTGTAGGAGTGAACCTTCGAGTCTGAGCCGTACTGATGGGAAAATACCCGATGGTTTGACTTTGGTCCCCTGACAGAAAGGTAGGTGCCTCCTATGGGATGCCACCTGTGTCACTACTTTCGCCCCAAGCCACCTAAATCTGACTATCAAGACCCCTGGCTCTGCTGCGGAGATCGCTGCGAAACGCAAGCATAGATGTTATGCCCTTTTAAAGGAGGCATATTTCTTTGTTCCGTTCGCTGTGGAGACCACTGGTTGCTGGGGATCGGAAGCAAGAGATTTTGTCCGAGAAATAGGGTGTCGAATTAGGAAAAGAGGGGGTGACCCCGCTCTGGGACCTTCTTGATGTAAAGGTTGTCCATCGCTATTCAGCGTGGAAACGCTGCAAGCGTGATGGGCACCTTTGCGTCTGGAACGTCTATGGACTCTTTGACTAACGAAGCCTTTTGGTGGACTTTTAATTTTTTTATATTGTATTTTAGTTTGTATATTAGTGATTAAAGTTTTCTAGTTGTATTGAAAATACAAACTACAAAATACTGTATTCTAATGGCTTTTATTTGAAATACAAAATATACTGGTGCACAAAAAATCTACTCAAGGTTTGTTGTACGACTTTTGAAAAAAATAACTCAATCTAGTAAAAAATAACTTAACTAAAAGTTCAAAAACTGTGTGTTTACTGTTTATGATTTTAGTTTGGTCGTTTTCTATTTTCGTTTTTAGTGTTTAGCAGTTTTGCAGACTGAGTTATTTTTTCAAAATTCGGGCAACAAACCTCGAGTCGATTTTTTAATCCACCACTGTACATTACTAAAAATCCGAATTTCCTTTTAGAAACAATGGGGTTTCAAATGTTTTTCCGATAAAAAAACACTAGTAATGAATGCAACCAGCGTGAGAAAACAGCCTCTTCCCTGGTCTGGAAGAACACAGGCTAGTGTTGATTTAGATAAAATGCTGCTTAATATTTGGGTAACCATCCAAAGTGCTTCTGTCATTTATGAAGCTAATAAATTCTAACTCTACTTTTGATGTTTGGGGCTAATCAGTGTCTTTATTCATGTAAATAATGAAATCATGATCATCTTGCGTACTGGTGATGCTTCTTCTACTTTATTAAGCCTTTCTTTTTCAAACTATTAAATAATATAACATCCTGATACAAAGTCCAAAAAGCACACTATTTTTTGGCACACTATTTTGATCGAAATGTATTTTCAACACAAAGTATTTGAAATACGAATTATGAAATACGTTTGGACTAATTAAAATACAAAATACACAATACATTTCAGATGGGTATTTGAAATATAAATACGGAATTCGTATTTGTATTCAATTACAAGTAATTCAAATACTGCCCAGCCCTGATCGCAGGTGATGCTCAGTGTAACCAGGCAACCGCCGTCTATCCCTTGGCGATAGGACGGTCAAATTGTGCCACACGATAAGAGAGAGAGATAACCTACTACTACGAATATTACGTCTGTGGCGATGACAACTTTGACATACAAAATACGAAAACAGTTTGTCCCCGATTATATCTGGAAATCCTTAAAATCTGAAACACACAGCACTTACCTGCGTAAAGGGGCATTTACAGTCAGGTGGGAACTGCTTCGCTAACATTTGCCCTAAATAAGGTTCCTTCTCTAAGAATTCCCACAGTTTTAACTCCGCGTTGACTAACGTGGGCTGATATCTCCCACTCAGGTTTTCCATAAGTTGAACATGTATCTGCAAATTTTCAACTGCAACGTTAGTTACGTTAACAATCTATACAGGTGTTGTTTTGGTCGACAACGAGCTTTTCAGGGGTGATAGTATACATGATACTGATGCCGAAAAAAATATAAAAATGGTATCTTACATTTTTTAATAAAAAATCTTAGAAAATAATTATTTGTGGTATCCTTGTTTCCTTGCGTAACGTATTTTAACAATTAATTGTTGGGTAGCAACGAGGTGAGGTGTGCGGGGTGCGCGAGGGGCCCCGGCTGCGGCAGCGGCCGCGGCGCGGCGGCGCGGCGCGAGCAGTCCACAGAGTACTTTGAGCAGTCTGCCGCGTGCCTCCGCGTTGAAACTGCGTCTCATTTTCTCAGCGAGAGCAAGCGCCTCTGCACGTGAACTTACGCTACGGCCTACGGCTGTGATCAGGAACAAGTCTTTATTCAATAGTCGTGAACTGAGCGATGTAGGTTTACATTTCGTGTGGTGTAAATCAAGTGGAGTGTGTGAGATTTGGATTGACGTCGCGCCGCCGTAACGTGTTACGCAATAAAAACATTATTATTTACAAACTCCGCAAATCGTGTTCTTCCAAAAAACATCCCATGCTGAAGGTAGAGCCTAAAGTAGACAAGAGTTCAAGGAAGAAGCTATCTTGGAATACTTCTCCCGACAACCACGTTCATGTAAGTGTCATTGACCTTTTTGTAGGAAAATACGTGAATGAGCCGGCCGTCATTGACTGACTGCATGAATATGCGTTTGATAATTTTGGGAAAATTTGTATGTCATTTTTTCAATAGAATCAATTTATTAAAAAAAATATTATAGGTATATTCAGAACAAGTATTTTTTGTACTTTCATCCCTTAGAAGGCCGTTGTCGACCAAAACAACACCCTGTATGTCTCCATTGTTGGGGCACGGGTATCTTCAGTCACGTTGCGAGAAAGTAAGGCTATGCACACAAGTTCGTATTGATGGAGGCTGGGGATCTATCGGCCAGAACGGGGTTGATCAAAAAACTTCAGGGCTGCCAGATAGGAGTGTAGGTAACCGGCACCAACGGCTTAGCATACCTATAAATGCCAATAACAGTCAACTGTGCCACGACTGCTTCTTTTTTGAATGTTTCATATTAACTGATCACTTTTTTTTTAATTCGGCTTAAATGCGTCCGTTGAGGAACGTTGCTTATGTTACTTAACTTTTCATTTTTTATTATTAAAAATAACGGGGTTTTATTGTACACCTGTATACTATGATATAAGTAACTATACTTTTCTTTCTTGGTGTAAACTGACCGTAACATGTCGCCCAGCGTCTTCAAGACGTAGGTGTCGAGGGTCACACTGTAGGGACTCGTGCGGCTCGCCCGGCGCACGCTCACATTCAAATACTTGAGCCACTCTTTGTCATAGTCACGGAAGAAAGAGGTAGTAGTACTCCACTTCCGGCCGCTGTATCTCCACGTCAAAAGCCTGAAATTCGTACATTTCGATTACGAGAAAACGAAACAATCAAATAGTTTTCAGAAAAGTAAAATTAATAAAATCCAGAGCAAATCACACACGGTCATCTGGCCCCTAACTAGGATTCTTTGTATGGGTACCAGAGACTGATATCCATATGTTTAAATACAGACATATACAGATATAAGACACCCAGACTTTAGAGCACGGTATATGTACTTGATACAGTGGGGCAACCATCGACGTAGAATCAAATGGACGGCGGGTCTAATACATAATTCACGAAAAAAGCGTCAGCAGTTGACCTATCCACACGTAGTTATATGCATAGAAACAACACATTTGCATTTAGATAGTGTGTCATTGCATTACGGTTGTTTTTGTTTGCAACAATTTATCACCATACCAAGCTTCGACTGGAACGTACTTCACCTTACGCTGTTTCGAGTGAAGACAGAGAAATAATGGAGTAGATTTCACTTATAATGTTTTTTGTTGGCTATGTTTTATAAGTATTTATTTTTGCAGAATCTTGATTATTTTTTTATAACAAACACAGAAACACGCTTAAATATGAATTATACAGGGTGAAAATGATTCGAGCAAACAAAGTGGATTTTTTTCGGAACAAAGTATTCCTCTCGTCACGATTCGGCTATAATGTTTTTCCATAGTGCACAACGTATAGGACATCGGGGAAAGCTAAAATAAATAAAATATTTCATGTGATAAAAACAATAGTAAAAAGTTACAAAATATTTTAATAAGAAACTTTGTACTTGAAAGCGACTCTATAAAATTGTTCTTCCAAAGTTGTGATGTTCGATTGTTCGCTCATGTAAATCAAACTAAATGCGTAATTCAAATTAAAATAAACTACTCTGTTTCTTAGCAAAACAATACTATAAATGATAAAGCAAGAGTTTACTTACCGGAAATATGATACTCCATCCTGTTTTTTCACTTTACTTGAATAGTTTTTACAACTTTTCACGACGCAGTACGCCATTTTGGACGTGCAGTCAGCCGGCCGACCAAAATAAGACTGGCGCGAAATTAGACCTCTTTTTGCGTTTTACTACTCTTTTGGTTCGGACACTTTTGAGCGCTGACCCGAAGTCCATTTGTTTCTACGTCGATGGGGGCAACGAATATACTTGCGCAGAGCAACGGCGAGGAACTTGCGAAGAAGTGCGCGGCGCAAGGGCAAGAACTTCAAAATTGAGCTTTGATTTTTTTTTGTGGAATTTTCTTGGATTTTGCACTTATTCGTTATCTCTAATTATTCCCTTTTTCTGAAAACCCTATAAGTTTTCATCTTAAATTGTTATTTTAAGAGAAATTTGCAAATTTCTTACTGTAGAGTGTAATTTTAATCCTATTAGTTACGGCTGGTTTTTGTTTCAGTAGGATAGTAAAAACTCAAAATGTATAAAATGTGTTATTTAATTATTGATGTATAAATCAGTTGATAACTTAGAAATATACGAGTTTTATCAACTTTTCTTGTCCAGTACGTTACTAATGGTCTGAAATGTTCAAAGGCGTTGCCCCACTGTATCAAGTAGGAACACTATACTCTAGAGCAAACAAATCTTTTCATGATAGAAATGTTTGCCCTGGGTGGGGATCGAACCCACAACTCTTAGATCAATAGTCAGACGCGCTAACCACAGAGCCACCAAGTCAGCTAATAGGTGACATAAAAAAATAACTTTAAAAAATTCACGACTGTACCCTTTTGGGTAATGGAAAGTATTATTAAAAAACTTACCGTTATTGTAGCTATGAAAGCTGCGAAAAAAATCATGTTTCCCAACATTCCGTTCTAATTTCCCACTTCTTCTCGCGCTGACATGTGAGTAGCCGAATGTGGTGGTTTAAAATAATAATGAAACCTTTGGACGAAATATTTTAAAATTAATTTCGTTTTATTGGATTTTTAGAATATCTACTTCTGTCTGTTATTTTTTATCTTTAATTAAAATCAAAGGCCCTGCTTGTTTTATAAAGATACACATATAATTTAATATGACTGGTCATTTAGATTCAGATTCAGACCTAACCTGCCATTTCCTAATTGATAACCTATAAGACACATGCAAAAAATATTCAAAAAATCTAATCCACGAGTGCAGAGGTGACAAACCAAAAGCATACTTATCATCATCAGCTGGTTTTGCTATGCAGTTATCTATGACGTACATTTCTTTTGGGGTTGCTTTACAAATGTAACATCTAAGTGAAGAGCCGCTTTAAGGCGTTGCATACTTTACCATCAATCATGGTTAATTGCAACTCATGTCTGATGGTTAAAGTTGTATCATTAAAAGAAACTCGCGTGGGTTGTAAAGAATTGATTTTGTCTTTGTAATACTGCTCCTCCTGAATAGACAACTCAGTTGTTTCTTTTTTAAATTGTAACCTGATGGGCCTGCAAACCGCGTGGAAAAAGGACGAGGATTTTTCCAAATCAATTTGCTCTCCGTGAGTCCATCACTGTTGCTGTGATTTACATACAAGCGAAGAGGGACATAAGAAGTAACAAAAAGGCTACTATCGTCAGTCGTTTGTCCGTCAGTAAAATTTTGTTTGTATTCGCTCTGCCCGGTACTTCCATCGAGACCCCACTTTCCCATCAAAATGAGGTTATCGGCAGAAGTACTAGTCAGGGTATCCAAAACAGGTTTTTGTGATTTTATGATACGTGAAGCTGTATGGTCTAATAAACTTTGCAGTTCAATTTCAGTGCAATTTTCCGTAACAGTCATGGTACTTGGATCGGGGCTACGTACCTTTTTTTCTACTTAAAGAGATTTTTATAACTCGGAAGAAAACTAGCATTTAACCTAGTATTTACAAAATTTTTAATCAAAATATATTGATGCTTTGTTAGTTTAGCATTAGCATCCACGAACAGTGAAAGAACCGAGGCTGTATCTACATCTGGCAATGATGCAGCATGTGTACTAGATGAGTCATTTAATGCTTGGGCCATCGAAGGATCGTTCCGGGACAACTCAGCTAAACGTCTTTGTTTGGTACGCTTTGAGCTTTCTAAATAATCAACACGTGGTCGACCTCAGCGTTTTTCACTGCCCGTGACTGAAGAAGATGGCTCGGGTGACTCAGACTCAGTCACCACAACCATATCTTTCTCTAACTTAATACATATTTTTTCCTTAATTTCTAACCAATCTCCATATTTACTTGAAAATCTAGTTCTTTTGTAACTGTTGCAGACGCCAATATTTTAAAATTCTATCGCAAATACTATTTATGCTTGCAATTAATTCATCAAAGTTATAGTTTTCCTTGTCTAAAATATTGGCGCCTGTTAACTCACAAACTTCAGAAACAACCTGCTTTTTTCGATCTTCTCCAGTTTTAGAAGACCAAATTTCAAACATATACATGCAAGAGAACTCGCAAGAGTAACAAGTACCTAAAACAAAGCATTTTTTTTTTATTAATGATTGTCGTAGCAGCTGCTACGAAAACGTCTACGGACACTTTGAAGCAGTGTAAGTGTATGGGTGCCGGACGTTGCCGGACCCAATTTCTATTGTATTTGAAAATTTAGGGCTTACTCTATCTAGTGAATGTAATTTTAAACGGTTGAGCGCGGTTGAACCGGTTTGAAAATCTAGTTAAAATAATAGTAATTACGAAAAAAATACTCGAAAAATACTTTGCAGGTAGCAGCCATATATAGCTTTAAATAACAGTATTTAAAAAAAATTCAATGCAATAAATAAAGTACATACCTTGGTTTTGTAAATCCATAGCACAGGAATTTGCTCAAACAACCAATTCCTGGAAAACCAAGCCCGAACAAGGGACGCTGCACTAATGACTTTCGCTGATAACCAGTGATCGGAGTAGGTAGATTTTATAAGGGTAATGACCGCAAACGTATATGTTAATATGGACATGCCGCGCGTATTCCGAGAGTTTAACATTTTTTTAAAGACAAAAACAAATGTTTATTCTGTTATTCTACATATAAATACATTGCTTTATCAGATTCACTTTAATAATACTCAACTCAATTCAAAAATACCGAAACTTTCTTGAAAAAAGGAATGTCCATGTTATAAAATCACGATGCAAGTATTAAAAATCAATCTACCTACTCCGATCACTGCTGATAACACAGTTGCGGAATCGGTGCGCGCACTTCGGAGGTCGAAGGGACAATGATTTATGCACATTATGTAAATAATGTACAGGGTGTAAGGGACAGGTTTCCGAAAACTTTAAGGGCTTGCTCAGTAGACGAAACTGAACAACTTTCCACAAGAATTTTTTTCAGGAAACGAAAAAAATAATTGGCTTCTCCATACAAACTGTCCAATCAAGTTTGTATGGAGAAGCCGATTTTTTTTTTCGTTTCCTGAAAAAAATTCTTGTGGAAAATTGTTCAGTTTCGTCTACTGAGTAAGTCCTTTAAGTTCTCGGAAACCTGTCTCTTACACCCTGTATATACTTTATGGTAGCTGAGACTTCGTAGTACCCCCTCTATATTGTATTTTTCATATTCGTGACAATGATTTTTTCGATTTTTGGCGTATGGGCGGGACCACCGTGCATCGCTCCCCTCAACCATATTTGAGGGAAGGGAGCGCTCCGGCTTCCGATACGCCACCATCCGCACGAACATTTAGGCGAGCATGCACCACTCTCATCAATATCAATGGAAAAGAAGCTATGAAGAAAAGAAATGTTTGATCTCCAGATTGACATTGGATAAATTTTAAGTTGCTAAAAAATTGCTAAAAAATATCACGTGATTAATGGACGGCTACTTAAACAGTGAAGGGAAACGTCGCGTCGTCGTGAGAAAACCTGTGTTAAGAATTAGAAAATTAATCCTTTTTTTTATTTGTTTTAGTGCAAAAGTTTATAGAATTCGAATATTAATACGTATCCTGAGTGTCAAAGGACATACGAGTAACTGTCCTATACAGGATGTTTAAAAAAGTGCGTTTGAAATTTTAAGGGGTTACTCAGAATCAAGTATGGAATCCAGGAAAAATAATAATATTGAAAACATTCGCTCTTCATTTTTTTTTCAGTTTTTCATACAAATTATTGCTTCATTATTCAGAGTTAGTATAAGAATCTGAAAAAAAATTGAAGAGCGGATTCTTTCAATATTTTTCTTGGATTCTATGCCAGAAGTGACCCACATGGCTGCCAAGCTGAAGGAGAACTGCTATAAGATCCCGATATTGATTCTGAGTAGGGTTACCAGGTGTCCGGCTTTAGCCGGACATGTTCGGCTTTTTACAGTCGTGTCCGGCCAAATCTAAGCAAGTTCGGCCTGTCCAGTTTTTGTTAGGCTTTTGGTCAACCCCGCCACGCCAAAATATGTCAAACGAAAGCGCAAGTGACTCACGCGGACACGCATGACTCGCGACATCTCGCAGGACCTAGGACCTACCTATAATTTATTTACAAATGATAAGGCTGATTATTGATTGTTTTAGTTACTGTCAATGTAAAGAAGTTACAAATACTTCAGTAAGAACAAAATGTGATTCTTTTTTAGGGTTCCGTAGTCAACAAGGAACCCTTATAGTTTCGCCATGTCCGTCTGTCTGTCTGTCCGCTGCTTAGACAGACAGATAGCCGTAATTTGGCACGGATATACATATAAATCACGTCGACAAAGTGGTAAAATAAAATCTTGAGAAAAAAAAAATCTGGGCACCTCCACTACACGTGAAGTGGGGATGATTTTTTTTCTAGACCAACCCATGGTGTAAGGTGTTGTTGGATAGGTCTTTTAAAAATATAGTGGGTTTGCGAAAACCATTTACGGTTCAGGCATCTATTTTCGAAATATTAAGCTTTAAAGTGCAATTTTTTGTTAAATTCATGTGCCTCCCTCCCCCCCCCCCCCCCGCTAGATAAACGGTTGTTCCTAGAAATGTAAAAATTATCACAGCTAAGTAGTAGTCAATTTTGTATAGTTCGCGTCACGTAAAAAGAGCGCTGGATGGGGCGTTCCGAGAATGCACTCTGACAGCAACTGTTTAGTACCCTCTCTTTCACACTTACGCGATTTATATTATGCTATCCTGTTGTCAAGAGTGAACTATTGTGCCCGCGGAACGCCCGCCAGCGCTCTTTTTACGTGACGCGAGCTGTAAGATGGGAGTTCTTACCCCTTGAAGCAGTGTCTGTCGAAATTGGAACCCTACACTGCGCATGGCCCGACACGCACTTGACCGCTTTAAAAAAAAACTTGTGTGTCAGGCTTTCAGGGCAAAATGTCCGGCTAAATATGGATCTGTGTCCGGCTTTTCTATTTTTGAGCCTGGTAACCCTAATTCTGAGCGAACTTTTTTAACATCCTGTATAATCATAATCAAACTGCTCAACATTATTTACAAGGATATTAAACGTTTCAGGAGGAGTGCATGCAGAGGTGTAAGTACCTCTCGGAGGTGGTCTGCAAACCGAAATAGAAGGAAGAAGAGGAACAGGCCAATGGAGAAGTGACTCAGGGTCCTCCTGCACACACTGATGAAGCTACCTCATAAGCCTTAAAGTTATTTTTTATTTGAATGGATCTCTTGAAATCGGAATGGCTAGGTCCACACGTTTAATTATGTTTTCAATATCATGTTGACAATAGTATTTATGATATTATAATTATACATCAATATCGCCCGTTCTGACATTAAGTAATAATAATATTGTCAATGTTTCACCGTCATCATCAGCCGAAAGACGTCCACTGCTGGACAAAGGCCCCCTCACGGATTTTCACACCAATTGGTCCTGCGCTACAATAGTATTGACATTATAATGGAACGTGTGAATCCAACCAACAGTGGTCAGAGTGGAAAGACAGATTGCAGGCTATACGTAAAGTTGGGTAAAATGTTTTTTGGGCATGTTTCTCGGCCACAGCCCGTCAACTTCCCGCGTGGAGGAGTTGCGACAAGAATCTTATGGCACGTGGCCCAAATCGGAATTAATATACGTCCTTTGAGGTCGCATTTAGCACCCTCTATATATTACTACACTCATACTATTCTCTTAAGGTGACCTCACCCCTTTGCGGGTGAGATCCGGTGATGGTTGTGTTTACGCTTGTACAAACGACATATTTTTATGTAATTGTAGTAGGTAATAATAATAATAGTAACGATATTTGTATCGAGGGTGCCTTTAGAGAAGGGCCATAATCAGTGATCGGAATAGGTAGACTGTATTTACCTAAACTTCGAGGAACAGAGCGGAGACTGGCTTACGACAAAAAAAACGCGTCAATTGTCTTGAATTAATGTTCTTGCCGCCTGCGACTTCGTCTGCGTGAAATTCGATTGTAATGCGTTTTCATAAAATAAAAATATACTATATAAGGTGCTACTTTATTAGTGCCCGATATTTTAGTCAGTGCTTCTACTCCTGATTCTGATCAACTTTCCCCAAGAAACCAATAGTAAAATCGAAAAAACATTTTTGGACTCTTCATACAAATCGATCAGCCGAGCGGCCAAATTAGTATGAAGAGCCCAAAATTTTTTTTTCGATTTGACTATGGGTTTCTTGGGGAAAGTTGATCAGAATCAGGAGTAGAAGCACTGACTAAAATATCGGGCACTAATAAAGTAGCACCTTATATACAGGGTGTAAGGGACAGGTTTCCGAAAACTTTAAGGGCTTGCTCAGTAGACGAAACTGAACAACTTTCCACAAGAAATTTTTTCAGGAAACGAAAAAAAAAAATCGGCTTCTCCATACAAACTGTCCAATCAAATTTATAATTTTGTATGGAGAAGCCGATTTTTTTTTTCGTTTCCTGAAAAAAATTCTTGTGGAAAGTTGTTCAGTTTCGTCTACTGAGCAAGCCCTTAAAGTTTTCGGAAACCTGTCCCTTACACCCTGTATAAGAGCGTACTCCCATATCAAAGGCCGGCAACGCACTTGTGACTTCTCTGGTGTTGCGGGTGTCTATGGGCGGCGGTAATCGCTTACCACCAGGTGATCCGTCTGCTCGTTTGCCACCTCTGCCATACAAAAAATATATTGATAACTCTGTTTCTAGGCGACGTGTCAAGATGAAATAATCACCAGATTTTAAGTATATTTACACCAAAACAGTGTAAAAGCCGCATACAATTTCGCGCAGTAGATTTTGCCAAAGCCCGGGACGGTTGTTCCGGAAAAAATGTTGTAAGGAAGTCTCCGAAAGAGGCGCCGGCTCCACTGCACGCGTTCTAACGGTCAGAGTTCTGAGTTCTGCGTTCCGCGTTCACTGTAATCTATGCGGTGGCTTAGGCGCCGGCTCCACTGCACGCGTTCTAGCGGTCAGAGTTCTGAGTTCTGCGTTCCGCGTTCACTGTAATCTATGCGGTGGCTTAGAATCCTTCACATACAAAAGCAGTCAGACCGCGACGGTCAATGTGAACGCGCGTTCCGTCAGAGTTCAATGTTTTGTATAGCTGGAAAAGCTCACGATGTCCGACGACACCGAAAAATTTATAGAATTAAGTACGAGAAAAACGCTTCCTTTATGATGAAAATATTGCCAGTCTTTCTTTTGCACTTATAGCCCTTCTAAAGTTAGTATTAGCTTTTTGTATATAATAATTTAACATATCATACAATTCATTAAAACACTGAATTGACATCCGGAAGTAAATGTAAAATCTATTTTCATCCTCAAGCAACTTAGGAAATAATGTGAAGAATTCTCCATCGCGTTCTCTCAATTCATTAATGGAATGGACCCAGTAGTTTCTCTTTTTCTTTGAATGTGCAAGGCTCCACAGTAATAGAAGATCATCTTCCGAAGATGAACTATTGTAGAGATCGAATGACATTTTTAAGCAAAAGAGCGTATGACGTGTTACCAGTGGTAAAGATAATTGAACTCCAGATTTCGGGACCGCTCAGTGTGCACAAGTTTGAACGCGGAACGCAGAACTCAGAACTCTGACCGCTAGACCGCATGCAGTGTGGCCGGAGCCTAAAATACAGTCTACCTATTTCGATCACTGGCCATAATACTGTGTAATACTGTTTGAGCCCCCCTGACTGACTCGGTGGCTAAGTGGTTAGCTATCCTGACCTCTGATCCGAGAGTCGTGGGTTCGATCCCCACACAGGGCAAACTTTTCTGTGATGAGCAGAATTGTTTGCTCTGAGTCTGGGTGTATTATATCTATATGTATTTAAAAGTATATGTGTATGTATATCAGTCTCTGGTTCCCAAGATACAGGGAAGCCTAGTTTAGGGCCAGATGACCGTGTGTAATTTGTCCCAGATATTATTATTATGCCTTTATCGTGTGGGCGAGCTACGTACGAAGTTGACGGGCTATATTGTCCTCATAGTCATAGGAAAAAAAGGCCAGTAAGTCTACGGAAACTCCATGTACAGCTCGCGTCACGTAAAAAGAACGCTGGCGGGCGTTCCGAGGGTGCACTCTGACAGCAACTGTTTTGTACCCTCTCTTTCACACTTACGCGATTTATATTATGCTATCCTGCTGTCAGAGTGAACGGTTGTGCCCTCGGAACGCCCGCCAGCGCTCTTTTCATGTGACGCGAGCTGTACTTAGCGGCTTTTATTCTTATAAGGACAGTATAGTAGAGATGACAATGGCCGTCGCCTTACGTACCAAAATCGATAATCGATTGTCCACTGTCATGCCAAGTTGTCTTCGCAAACCACTGCTTTTGGTGAGTTTTAACATAGGTTTACCCACATTCCTCTGTCTGACTTTTATATTTGCTGTATGTTGAAAATGTGATAAACTTATTCTAAATTAAATTTGATTAATCAGTATGTTTTGTTTGTAGTAACAATTATGTTACATTTTTTACAGCAAAACTTTTATATGTATGAGGTAAATGTGCAAATAATCTACTGACGCAAGCAAATAATGAAACGGAACGAAGTGTTTTTTTTTTACAAAATATATTGTTGTTAAAATATTTACTAGAGTATTTTCATTTTGATTGCCTTCATTATTTTGATATCATCAATAATTACGGTGAAAACACCGACGCACGACGCGACATTGAGTCGATAGTTCTCCGACTCGATAACGTATGATGTCGTGTCGTGCTTAGGTGTTTTCGACCTTAGACTTGAGGTTAGGGTTTCTGATTTCTCGACCTTTTTTATTTCTCGAGTTTCGAGAATTCTCGAGCCCAAATTCTCGAGTTTTATCGGGTCTCGAGTCTTTTTATACAAACCATTATACTAACCATTAAAATTAATTTAGAAAATCAAATATTTTTATCTGATAATTTTCTAGTATTTGGTACCTCTTATTTAAGAAAGGAAAGGAATAAAAATTAAAATCTTCTTACATACTAAAACAGATACATAGATAAACTCTAAACAAAACAAATAAAATCAAAACTTAGCACTAAACTAATAGTCGAGTGGGCCCGATGGAATCCCTCCTATCGTGTTAAAGGTGTGTGCTCCAGAGTTGGCTCCAGTTTTAACGCGCTTTTTTTGGTTTTCCTACTCTTCTGGCGTAGTCCCGAACTCATGGAAGACAGTTTTGGTGCACCCAATCCCTAAAAAAGGTGACCGCTCGAATCCGTCCAACTACAGGCCGATAGCCATAACCTCCTTATTCTCAAAGATAATGGAGTTTATTATCAATAGCCAGCTCCTTCGGTACTAGGGTTTCTGCTCGAGCTTTCTCGAACTCGAGAAAACTCGAGAAATTTGGCTTCATTCGAGACGAGAAAAAAATGACCGGAGCTCGAGAATTCTCGAGTTCCGAATGTGAATTGCGCCAAGCGCGTCGTGCGTCTTTTTTTGTCGCGTAAACGCACAGTTGTGGACAGCTAACCATCTAAGTGATGGAGATGAAAATATTGTCGCGTAGAACGATGGCCAAAAGAAGCGGCACGATTTCTCGAAGCACTCTCCGTACTATATGCGAAAGAGAATACAGAGCGAGGCTACATCTCTACGCAGTGCCAAGGGGCCAAGCCGATCTGAAATATGCTGGCAGCTTACAATTCGGGTTGCTCTCTATTGAATGCGATCCAGAGGTAGAAGCTGCTACTGGGGTGCCCCTGCCCAGAGATGAGAACAGTCTTTATTCCATATGAGGCCGAACCTGCGCCTTATAAAGTTGCAGGCGATGGGCCGCGGTGAAATACCATCTCGATCTATTGAGCACACACACCACACCAAGCTTCTTCAAGGCTAATTTAGCCTTACCCTTTAGATCAGTGTTTTTCAACCTTTTTTAATATCCGACCCCTTTACAACTTAAAAAAATCTTGCGACCCCTCTAGGGCCATAAACATACAAAATGTAAGTGATTTGAGATTTACGTTTATAATTTTCGTCAATCAGAAAACGATTTACTTATCAACGACGTCTCCAAAATAGACCCACGTTTTGAAAAATTGATACAAAATAAACAGGCCCAGTGTAGGACCTATAAAACACTTACATTTTCTTGTACCCGCGACCCCTTGAGAAAGGCTTCGCGACCCCCCAGGGGTTGCGATCCACAGGTTGAAAAACACTGCTCTAGATAACCACGGAACTGGACTTCACTCTAAATGTCGACACCAAGGGTTCCGATAATAGCTGAAGCATTTAGGGGTGTCCTCAAAACGAGTTGATACGATAAATGGCATTTTCTTGGCGGTGAACGCGCCAACCTGTGTCTTGGTGGGGTTAAATTGGACCAAATTATGTCGACCCCATTCCGAAACTTTCTTTAAAGAAGCCTCAATTTCAGACACAAAATTGTTTCGAGTCTCGATGACATTTTCCCGAGAAATGTTGGCACGGCCGGTATAGACGACATCACCTGTGCTATCATCCGCATAACAGTGAGTGCTGCTGATTTGCAGCATATCATTGATATGCAGAAGGAACGGTGTAGGCGAAAGCAGACAGCCTTGAGGGACACCAGCATTCACAGACATAGAATCTGAGCATTGTGCCAGACCCGATCGAAGGCTTTCGCTCTGTCCAAACTAACCGCCAATGTTTCTCGATCGCCTGTGCCCAACGGTAGACAAGAAGATCACCACCGGACCGGCCCCTACGGAAACCGTACTGTCGGTCACTAAGCAGCTGGTGGTCTTCTGGGTACCGAAGGAGCTGGCTATTGATAATAAACTCCATTATCTTTGAGAATAAGGAGGTTATGGCTATCGGCCTGTAGTTGGACGGATTCGAGCGGTCACCTTTTTTAGGGATCGGGTGCACCAAAACTGTCTTCCATGAGTTCGGGACTACGCCAGAAGAGTAGGAAAACCAAAAAAAGCGCCTTAAAACTGGAGCCAACTCTGGAGCACACACCTTCAACACGATAGGAGGGATTCCATCGGGCCCACTCGACTATTAGTTTAGTGCTAAGTTTTGATTTTATTTGTTTTGTTTAGAGTTTATCTATGTATCTGTTTTAGTATGTAAGAAGATTTTATTTTTTATTCCTTTCCTTTCTTAAATAAGAGGTACCAAATACTACAAAATTATCAGATAAAAATATTTGATTTTCTAAATTAATTTTAATATATTCCAATGGTTTGTATAAAAAGACCCGATAAAACTCGAGAATTTGGGCTCGGGAATTCTCGAAACTCGAGAAATAAAAAAGGTCGAGAAATCAGAAACCCTATTCGGTACCCAGAGGACCACCAGCTGCTTAGTGACCGACAGTACGGTTTCCGTAGGGGCCGGTCCGGTGGTGATCTCCTTGTCTACCGTTGGGCACAGGCGATCGAGAAACATTGGCGGTTAGTTTGGACAGAGCGAAAGCCTTCGATCGGGTCTGGCACAATGCTCAGATTCTATGTCTGTGAATGCTGGTGTCCCTCAAGGCTGTCTGCTTTCGCCTACACCGTTCCTTCTGCATATCAATGATATGCTGCAAATCAGCAGCACTCACTGTTATGCGGATGATAGCACAGGTGATGTCGTCTATACCGGCCGTGCCAACATTTCTCGGGAAAATGTCATCGAGACTCGAAACAATTTTGTGTCTGAAATTGAGGCTTCTTTAAAGAAAGTTTCGGAATGGGGTCGACATAATTTGGTCCAATTTAACCCCACCAAGACACAGGTTGGCGCGTTCACCGCCAAGAAAATGCCATTTATCGCATCAACTCGTTTTGAGGACACCCCTAAATGCTTCAGCTATTATCGGAACCCTTGGTGTCGACATTTAGAGTGAAGTCCAGTTCCGTGGTTATCTAGAGCAGTGTTTTTCAACCTGTGGATCGCAACCCCTGGGGGGTCGCGAAGCCTTTCTCAAGGGGTCGCGGGTACAAGAAATGTAAGTGTTTTATAGGTCCTACACTGGGCCTGTTTATTTTGTATCAATTTTTCAAAACGTGATTGTTTCGTGCTTCCCAGTGCATTCTCATGTGTTGGATTATCGTGCAAGTGCGCGGTGCGGGCGGGGTAATGTACTAAATGTAAGACTATTGATGTACAGGTTCTGAGTGGCAGAAACTTTATTACATAAATAACGATCTAAAATAATGTATCTACATAAAAAAAACGTTTTGAACTCGAACTTAAACGGTCTGGAACGGCGAACGAATAGACGCTTGAGATCTTTGATAGCCTATAAGAAACCAATTATCCCAAATGCTATTAAAAAAAGACTGTAGTAAACTGACCGTGGCGTTGACATCGGCGCAGGTGTAGTGCGTGCACTGGTCAGGGGAACTCCACTTCTCTCCCACAGCATGTGTTTTCCCTTCGCACACGCATTCCACCGGCTTACACCGCCCGCAGCATTTGCCTACTTCCGGGAAGTACTTCCAGCCCTGAGAAACGAAGAGGAATAAGAAACCAAAATGAATAACCATACATTATTAACGATTTTGTTTAAAGATAGGCATTCATGAGGTACCTACTAGGTACATTTGTGTAAAGCGCCTTTCGTTATGGCATGGAAGTCACCTCTCAATTATAATATCCTTCGGGATAATTGGCCACCTTGAGTGGATTTTATGAGAAGCATATGAGTTTGAGCTTTGAAAGTTTCTTTTACACCCAATACGAAATGTTTATCTCTCAGAGAATGAAATGGGGGTTTCTATTCCTCATACTTCTTTTTTTGTAAATTCTGTAAGGGGAAAGTTACGGGAAAGCCCCAACTTATGTACACACACTGGCATGTTAGCTACCGGTACATTTGTAAATTTACAGCGAATTCGCAAAAAAATACATAAATAACCGGCCAAGCGCGAGTCGGACTCGTGCATGAAGGGTTACGTATCTACAAAAAATACATATCTTGTTTGGGGACCCCCTTTTATTTTTAAATATATTTATTTTTAGCAACTATAGTAATGCAAACTGTACATTACGCTAAAGCGAATTAAGTTCACTGATTTAGTTCTATATGATAAAATTTCACTTCCAAAAAAATATTTGCGATAGCTACCGACTTCATATTCCGAATTCATACATCGGTTAAATACGAGTATAGTCTATATTCAATGAAACAAAGAAAATTTGAGATTCTTTTTCATTTAAAAAAAAAAATATTGCAATACTATGAGTCATTTTTGACTAGTTAAGATCTCGGGTAGCCGGTGGATGCGGGCAGCGTAAGACCGAAATACTTGGGGGAGGCTTTTGTTCAGCAGTGCAGGGGCGCCGCCGGGTTTCAGAAAGCCTCGTGGGTGCCCGAAAAATTTTTAGGTGGTGCGAGATGTAATGTTGGCACACCCTCAATATAAAGAAGTTATGTTCCTTCGATACATTTATTTATTTGCTAGTTATTATGCTCTTGTAGAAAGGTAACCTTTGTTTATTTATTATTTATTATATACTTTTTTTTTACTTTGAAGAAACGAATTAAGTATTGTCATGCCAAAAAATGGAACTTGAGATTTTGATTGGGATCATGCGGTGCAGGGTTGCGACTTGAGAGTATTTGATGCCCTAAGAAATCCACGTCTGTGGGCCTTTATCCACTATAATAGTAAAGTCCACTATAGACTGGGCGCAGAAGAAAGAGAAATGGCGGGTTAAGTTTGAAATGGCTGGTAGCTCGAGTAATAGGTAATGTTACGAAGTTCAGTTGCGTACCCAGATTTCAAAACATAGGGGCAGGGTCCTTAAAATTTTTTAGACTTTTATGTTACTTGTTTTCGGCTAATCGTGTACAGCCAGGTTATACATATATGTATAAAAGTTTTTCCAATTTATCTTACAAAGCTCCTCGAATTGATAGAACTTTTGAACAGTTTTAGCTGTACTTTGCAAGTCTGGTACTCGTATTTTATAACATTTTATCCAAAACCATCAGAGCCATTTTTGAGAAAAAAACAGACCTTTACAAATTTTGTTAAGAAAAAAATATTTAAAATAACGCTCCTTTACAATACGTATTTCCTTCTTCACGAGGCAGCATGGTTGATTATCGTGTACATACAAAATTATGCGAGCGAAGCGAGCGCGAAAGTGTACCGGGCCAAGATACAGTAATCACTGATCAGTTTTTTCTCTTCTCGTGGGTGCTCCGCACCCACTGTTTGAGTCTCGTGGGTGCCCAAGCCCCCGAGCACCCACGTAGTCGGCGCCCCTCAGCAGTAGACGTCTTTTGGCTGATGATGACGATGATGATAATCAGTTTTTGATGCTCAACGCAGCCTTAAACCAGAAGGGGTGACTTAAGCAAAAGCAGAATGGGTTGGCGTTAGTAGGCCGAGGTTTATCAAGTAATTTAAACAGCTTTTCCCTTTTACATAATTATTATACTTCGGCGGATAACACACTGCTCCGGAATCCGCTCCGGTTTTTTTACTATGGAAATTGTGACGTAAAACCGCACACAGGAGCGGATTCCGGAGCTGTATGTTATCCGCGTAAAAGCGGTTGAAACTTTGTACTATGAAGATGAAGAAATAAAACACACGATATAAAAGAATATATAAAGCATATACTTAAATAAAAACTTCATTTTTTAATTGAAGACATGACATCTTTTGAATAGAATAAAGAAAGACCGGGAAAATAATGCATTAAAAATAAACTTTATCAAAACTATTTCTTGTCTAATTTAATCTTCGCGTAGAAGTTGAACTTGGTCACTGGGCGCTTGGTGCTTGTGACGTAGAAGGCCAGATCCAGCCTCACGCTGATGGTCTTGAAGGGCCAGGTGAAGGGCAGTTTGTAGGGGAACTTCTCAAAATTCATCTGTATAGAAGGAAAGTGTACGGGACCCTGGAAACCACATAAAAGTAAGTCAAGTCTTCCATTTGTCTCTGGCCAGTGACTTATACATATATATTACGTACTAAAAACTGTACTAACAACCAGATTTTTTAAAGTTTTTTTTGCTTTATTTACTAAGCATATTATGTAAAGTGTATCCATGGCCTCAAAGGGTCTGAAATAAATGTTTTTAAATTAAGTTTTGAAATTAAATTTACTAAATACTAAGATCACATCCCGGACACTCGATATAAATGTCGTTCTACTCGTATTATTACTTACTACTTCTACATAGAAGTATGACGTTTATACACATAAATGTGTGTGGTGTGTGGATTGCGCTAAAGAACCGTCACCGGATCTTACCCGTAGTGGCCAGATCATAAGATGACTGGTCATGTCGTAAGGAGGTACTCCACTGACTCGGGTTTTTCGGTGCTCCATAATATGGCCAGGCATTTCATATCCGAACCCAGACCATTCAACATGGTAATACGTCGTATCTTACACAATGACATGTACGATAGATAAACGTATTGCTTATCGAGTTTCTACTGTATATCCGTCAAAATAGATCCAGAAATACCTTAAATATAAAATACACAGCACTTACTGGCGTAAAGGGGCATTTCCGGTCAGGCGGTAACTGCCTCGCCAACATTTGCCCTAAATAAGGTTCCTTCTCCAAGAATTCGCACAGTTTTGTTTCTCCGTTGACTAACGTGGGCTGATATCTCCCACTGAGGTTTTCCAGAAGTTGGACACGTATCTGCAAATTTCAATTAAGTAACGTTAACAATTCATAGAGAAGTAATTCTATTCAATTCAATTCTTTATTTGCCAAGTAACAATGTAACATTACTTTTAGCTCGTCCAATAAATAATAATAATTAATATTAAAAATATTTTCCTTATTAGAGGCTGAGCATGTCCTTGGGCGCTTCAAAATACTCATCTAAACTATAAAATGCAATGCCTTCCAAGAAGTTCTTTACAGTTTTTCTCAGTTCAGTTACGTTATGAGGCAGTGCGTTGTACATTTTAATTCTAATTGCCACGCCTTGCTTGGATGTTTTAATAATTCTAGTCCTTAGTGCAATTAATTTATTTTTATTTCTAGTGTTATACTTATGTACATCTTTGAATCTTAGAAAAGTATTTGGTTAGCAACAAATCTGCTATTTAATCATTTGGATATAATACAAATATTTTGTTCGCAGTAATAAAAAATCTGGCTGCACCCCTTGGTCTGCAAAAAATATCTTAATATTGTCAGCAATTTAGCCAGTATGCAGTCAGCTCGAATATTATGTGTCTGTTCAATAAACACTCGCGCTGCAAAATAATACGATTTACGGTTTAAGATATTTATTTTTCAAAAAGAATTACAAATTCACTTAATTTGGGAAATACAAAATCATGAGCGTCGGAATGACGGTAGAGAATAATTATTTGGTTAGCAAGATTTTGTGATTGGTCAGCAGAGAGAAGATATCTATAGCCAGTTAATCTGATAGGTACGCATAAATGGTTAGCTATATAAATAATTCAATATGCGGTAGGTACGTGCATTGCGAAGCACGGAAACTTTCTCAACAGTTTCCATTAAACAAATGCCATTAAGAGTCACATCTATCCAGGTTATAACCATGTCTGTAGTCAGTTAACCTACGTGATCGATCGATGCGACCACGCAAGCCGCACTGAGCTTAGATCGCTTCCTATATCACCTTATTACACCCACTCAAACAGAGATAGTATAGTATCTGCGTTGGATGCAACTCTTATTGAAAATTAAATTAATAGTGGCGCCCATTTTGTGCTTGACAACTTAAGTTTCTTTGCTGAACAAAATGAGACTTCTGCTAACTAAAATATGATTTAAATGTGGCTCACTCAATGTAGCCAATGTATTTAAATGCCTGTCCAGCATTTTTTTTGTAGTCCAGTATGATATTAATTGCTGATCGAATCAGAAATGTTTGCTGGCCATAAGTTGCTGACCGACTATTTATTTTGGCTGACCATACAATACATTTTTCTGCTCACATAATTATGAATACATATTTTGCTAACCGTATAAATAATACACCCGATTCATATGTCCCCATTGTTGGGGCACGAGTCTCTTCAGTTAAGTTGCGAGAACGTGAGGCTATGCACACAAGGGGAACAAGTCCGTATTGATGGAGGTTGAGGATCTATTGCCCAATCCAGTGATAAAAACTTTCAGGCTGCCAGACAAGAGTGACGGTAACTGGCACCAACAGCTAAGCTTGCCTATAAATGCCTCTAACAGTCAACTGTGCCACGACCGCTTCTTTTTTGAATTTTTCATATTAGTTCATTTTAACTGGTTTTTTTTTAATCCAGCTCGAATGCGTCCCTTCAGGAGCATTGTTTGCGTTAATTTTTTTATTAATTAAAAAAGTAAATTCAAAAATAGGGTTTTATTGAACACCGTGTCGTGTATGCCCTGTATACTATGATAGCTATACTTTTCTTGGTGTAAACTGACCGTAACATTGTTGCCCAGCGTCTTCAAGACATAGCTGTCGATGGTCACACTGTAGGGGCTCGTGCGGCTTGCCCGGCGCACGCTCGCATTCACATACTTGAGCACCTCTTTGTCATAGTACTCCACTTCCGGTCGCTCTATCTCCACATCAAAAGCCTGAAATTCGTACATTTAGTTAACGAGAACGTAACAATGAAATAATTTTCATAAAAATAAAATTAACAAATATTCGGGGCAAATCACACACGGTCACCTGGCCCCAATCTAGGATCCCCTGTGTATGTTTAAATACATACATATACAGATATAAACACCAATCCGGACTTGGCCCCCGTGTGTGGAGTACCTATGGCCTAACATTCCGTAGTTATGGGAAAAGACCCTGCAGTGGGGACGATATGGGTTGTTAACGAAGAGATATAAGATACCCAGACACAGAGCAAACAAATCTGTTCGTCACAGAAATGTTTGCCTTGGGTGGGAATTTAACCCACAATCCTCGGATCAGTAGTCAGAAAGCGCTAACCACTGAGCCACCAATAACTCAATCAATTTAATTATTTAAGATTGCCCATTGCGTTGGGGGGGAATCTTGGTAAACCCGCTTCCATCTTCGACATTATCATCACTTACCACCACGCATCCACCACGTGAGGTACCACGTATACACGACTGCATAAAATATTCCCAGAGGGTAATGTATGGTATTAATAAAAAAATACTTACAGTTATTATAGCTATGAAAGCTGCAAAAAAATATATTTTCTCCAACATTCCGCTCTAATATCCCATTTGTCGACGCGTTGACATGTGAGTGCCAGAATGTGATGGCTATAATAAAACCTTTGGAAGACGTATTTCAAAAATGCATTTCGCATTATTGCTATCTTAAATTTAAATCGAAGGTCATGCTTGTTTTATAAAGATACATATTTTATTCAGCATGGCCTGCGATTTAACCCGGCGTCGCATCGTCTTGGTGAAAAATTGTTACACCGAGATCCACGTTGGGTCAAAATTGCCCACATTTAGATCAAAGTGTATTTTGAAAACTAGCTCCAAATATTCCTAACTATTTACGTATTTTAAAAGTTATTATATTCTTTATTGCTTTTGTAAAATTAAATAACAAAAATACGGAACTTACAATTTCTTTTCTCTTTTTCCAAATCACTCGTACAGCTCTTTTTCCCTTATTTTGACGAATTCTTGTGGGGCCTGAAGTTTGTTATTACTTGCAGTCCACACAGCTGTCAGTTTATGCTTTAAATATGTTTAAGTCATCAGCTCGTAACTGGTAAACCAGTTAATTAACTTATTATTGTGATTAGTTTTGAAGATCTAAGCAACTGACGACGTCAAATGGGTTTTAACTTATACTTTAAGGCTTATTTGGATGTTTTCTATCATACAGCTCAAGATTCATAATAGAAAAACATCAGAATCAATCTCCTCTAATATTGGAATTATTCGCTGTCGTTCTCTTATCTCGCGATCCATTATGAAAACCTAAAAACAGCCAAATAAAAAAAGCGGCCAAGTGCGAGTCGGACTCGCCCATGAAGGGTTCCGTAGCAGCAAGTAACATAATATAAAAGTTCTTGTAGTTTGTTGTAACTTGAATGAAAGGTAAATTGCGGTTTACGATTTATGACGTATTAAAAAAACTACTTACTAGATTTCGTTCAAACCAATTTTCGGTGGAAGTTTGCATGGTAATCAAATATTTATTTTTCATATACTTTTTTTTTTAGTTTTATCATCGCTTATTTTAGAAATTACAGGGGGGGGGACACATTTTACCACTTTGGAAGTGTCTCTCGCGCAAACTATTCAGTTTAGAAAAAATATATAAGAAAAACCTCAATATCATTTTTGAAGACCTATCCATAGATACCGCACACGTATGAGTTGAAAAAAAATTTTGAGTTTTAGTTCGAAGTATGGGGAACCCCCAAAATTTATTGTTTTTTTTTCTATTTTTGTGTGAAAATCTTAATGCGCTTCACAGAATACATCTACTTACCAAGTTTCAACAGTATAGTTCTTATAGTTTCGGAAAAAAGTGGCTGTGACATACGGACGGACAGACAGACAGACAGACATGACGAATCCATAAGGGTTCCGTTTTGCCATTTGGCTACGGAACCCTAAAAATGTCACATTGCTTTCGACATCGAATTCCACATTGGGTCAAATTTACCTTTTTCAACTTTACAGGCGTCTATATCTCGTTACTGTCGCATGACGATTGCGATGCAGTGCAAAATAGACATGGGCGTTATCAGTTTTTTTGGAAAACGGTTTTGTAACCGATATGAAGTTTTCATAGCGATATCGAAAACCGTTTTCAGATATCGATATGGGTAGCACGATATTAATCGCTTTTCAAACGTAACTTATCTATTTGTTTAGAAAACGAACGGAAACACAAACTCACGCGTTATCAAGTCCAATCTAAACCGTATTGCAATAACCGTAATGTTCAATTCGCCTACATCTGCTGATATCCGTTCTAGTTCAATATTCGCTGCATTTCTTTTGCACTAATGAAATGTCTTTTTGTTAGAAAGAGAGAAAGCGAATATGTCAAACCGTTCGATATCATATGCTTGGGTTGCGGGAGTTTGTGTTTCGCGCATTACTTAGCCGATGTATAGTTGTATAGTTTTACTAATATCCGATATTAAAAACTGCCATATCGATATGTTATGATATGAATCTCATATCCGTTTTTAGTTACGTTTTGATATATCGGACTCATGCCTAGTGCAAAACGAATAAAATGTAGTCTTATCTCCAGCTACTAAGAAAATCAACATCTGAGCATAAGTTATGTTAAAAAAATCCACAATCAAAAAATGTTCAGGTCATTATGACCTAACGTGGATGGCGACGGGTTAAATAACAACATCGATTTTTAACCAGCATTTGTAGTCTAATCTTTTAATCAATCTGCAAAATTAAAGCTCGTATTGTGTAAACAGATTGAAGAGGACAATTATATTTGTAATAAGCACAATCAAATTATTTAACGGTTTTTGTGAGTTTTATCTTTAATCTCTAGTTAGAAACATGTAATTTTATTTCAAATTGCAATCCGTTTCGAAGCTTCTATTTGACATAGCAAAAAGTTGATGTGTCATTACATAAATTATTTCTAGATACATAAAAATTTAATAGTAAATATTTTTCTAGTTTCAGTTAATTCATAGTTAACTTATGTTGACCAGGGTTTTCATATTGTTTATAAATGTATACTTTTTTTATCACGCATTGATGTCTCTTGTCCATTCAAAACAATGTAAAAAACGTTTCAACATTGTAAAAAAACACGGAAATTACTTTTTCGGCATAAAACTATCCCATGTTGTTCCCGCCCTCTATTTCGGTTGATTTCATCGGAATTAGTAACAGCAATAATTAGTTTTATTAATTATTATTATTCGATATTTTTAAGGATGAAATGTAGCCTATATCAGTGATTACTTGGAAGTGTTGGGATACTCTCTTTGCATAAAAAAACACACGCTATAAAAGAATGTGTAAGGCATCTACATAAATAAAAACACTACGATTTTGAATTGAAGACAGAGAAAAAAGAAAGGCCAGGTTGTCCTGGTCCTGGTTTTATTGTTAAACCATTTAAAAAAACTTAAGGTATCAAAACTATTTCTTGTCCAATGTAACCTTCGCGTAGAAGTTGAACTTGGTCACTGTGCGCTTGGTGCTTGTGATGTAGAAGCCCAGATCCAGTCGCACGCTGATGGTCTTGAAGGGCCAGGTGAAAGGAAGTTTGTAGGGGAACTTCTCAAATTTCACTATCATAGAAGGTAAGTGTAGGGGACCCTGGAAATCACACAAAAAGTAAGTCTAGTCTTCCAATATAATTAACTAATAATATCACACCCCCGGACAATCCATACAAATGTTGCGTTATTATTACTCTACTAAAAAAGCGTCGGTGGCTCTGCGGGTAGTGACTCCAACCTCCTAAACGTAAGTGTAGTTGAAATACTATATTTTATTATTTAAAAAATTAAATCTTTTCGGTTATTAAGACCATCGAGTCAAAGGTTTATGAGGGAAACCTGAAAGGAGCGGTTCGTCTCGTGACGTCGGATGACTCATTTGCCCCGATTTGCCCCAAGACTGTAGCTTCTCTACAGCAGAAGCAAGCACCAGAGAGCAGCAGAGGCTCCAGACCGCTCATACATCCCATTGTCTGTTAAAGTCGAAAATGTTGTATCAGCTTCAAACTCCTTTTACAGTGGCTCGTCGTCGAGCTTGGACGGCATCCGCCCAGAGCACCTTAAGAAACTCACGTCGGGGTCAGCTGGCGATAGTGGCCTACGGCTGTTAGATTTGACTCGCTTGTGCAATTTTCTGCTTAGTGGGCAACTTAACCCCGAAGTGTGCCCTTTTATTTACGAAGCCTCTCTCTGTGCTTTAAAAAAGAAGGATGGTGGCATCCGCCCGATTGCGGTGGAAAGCACATTTCGTCGATTGACGGCAAAACTGGGTTGTTCTGCGGTGAGAGATGCAATGGCTGAGTACTTACAGCCACACCAACTGGGTTTCGGGACACGATTGGGATGTGAGGCTGCAATCCACGCCACTCGCACTTTTGTTTTTGATCTGAAACATGATGTTAGAAACGCATTTAATAGTCTAGAGAGGGACTTACTTCTACGTGAAGTTCAGGATAAAGTCCCATCTCTATATCCCTTCTTACATCAAGTATACCGATCCCCAAGTAACCTATATTATGAGCAAAACCTCATTTTATCACAGGTTGGTGCACAGCAGGGGGACCCATTAGGGCCACTCATTTTCAGTCTTGCCATTCAGAATGCCATTACTGAGCTTAAATCCCCCTTGAATATTTGGTACCTCGACTATGGCACTATAGAAGGCAGGCCTGAAGTAGTGGAAAAGGATCTTCAAGTTTTATTTTCAAGATTCAATGATCTAGGCCTGGACATAAACACCGATAAGTGTGAGTTTTCCCCTGCAGTGCCAGTTCTCGCTCAAGTTTTGCCAGCCTTAAAGTCGCCGTGCCCGGTTTACAGGAGCTTGATAAGAACTCTTTCCATCTTCTGGGTTCGCCAAATTTTCCTTGCGCTGTTGCCGACACTTAAAAAAAACAGGAAGCATCTTCTCAATGCAGCTCGAGCACGGTTGCAACAGCTTTCGCCCCAGGTCGCCCTGCTGTTGCTTAGAATATGTTTTGCCATGCCGAAGATCACATATCTGTTAAGGACTGCCCCCCACCTGGCTTTATCCTGAGGCTATTTCCGATTTTGACTCCTATAAAGAGTACGGTGGAATCAATTTTGAATGTAAAGCTAAGCGAGGGCCAGTGGAGTCAGGCATCTTTACCAATCCGTCACGGTGGTTTGGGAGTACGGCGAGCCCGCGACGTCAGTGTGCCTGCATTCTTGGCATCCATCAACGGGGTAGCCGAGCTCGTTGCTAAAATTCTGAACGACGACTGTTTAAGTATCCCTTACTCAACCGACGCAAGGGCTACCTGGTTGACCTGCAATACTGATGCTGAGACACCGGAAAACCCTCAAAGTCAACGGTCATGGGACGAGATGGGGTCAATGAAAGTGCTAAACCATCTTTTGGAAATGGCGTCTGGTGCAGACTTGGCCAGACTGAAGGCTGTATCTCGGGCAGAATCCGGAGCATGGTTACATGCATTACCGTCGCCTAATTTAGGCACCTTTCTTGATAATGACTCAATGGGTATGGCTGTGGCTCTCCGCCTGGGCTGCGATGTGTGCGAACCTCATATATGCATTTGCGGCACCAGTGTGGAAGCCAATGGTCATCACGTCTTGAGTTGTGTCAAATGTGCAGGAAGGTTCCCGTGACACCACGCTCTGAACGATATTATTCGCCGAGCTCTTGTTTCCGCCAATATTCCTTGTAGGAGTGAACCTTCGGGTCTGAGCCGTACTGATGGGAAAAGACCCGATGGTTTGACTTTGGTACCCTGGCAGAAAGGTAGGTGCCTCCTATGGGATGCCACCTGTGTCAGTACTTTCGCCCCAAGCCACCTAAATCTGACAGAGGGGGTGACCCCGCTCTGGGACCTTCTTGATGTAAAGGTTGTCCATCGCTATTCAGCGTGGAAACGCTGCAAGCGTGATGGGCACCTTTGCGTCTGGAACGTCTAAGGGTCTCTGACTAACGAAGCTCTTTCTGAAACTTCCTTTTAGAAACAATAGGGTTTCAAATGTTTTTCCGATAAAAAAACACTACTAATGAATGCAACCAGCTTGAGAAAACAGCCTCTTCACTGGTCTGGAAGACCATAGGCTAGTGTTGAATAAGATAAAATGCTGCTTAATATTTGGGTAACCATCCAAAGTGCTTCTGCCATTTATGAAGCTAATAAATTCTAACTCTACTTTTGATGTTTGGGGCTGATCAGTTCCAAGATCAATTACAAGTAATTCAAATACTGCCCAGCCATGATCGCAGGTGATGCTAAGTGTAACCAGGCAACCGCCGTCTATCCCTTGGGGATAGGACGGTCAAATTGTGCCACACGATAAGAGAGAGAGATAACCTACTACTACGAATATTACGTCTGTGGCGATGACAACTTTGACATACAAAATACGAAAACAGTTTGTCCCCGATTATATCTGGAAATCCTTAAAATCTGAAACACACAGCACTTACCTGCGTAAAGGGGCATTTACAGTCAGGTGAGAACTGCTTCGCTAACATTTGCCCTAAATAAGGTTCCTTCTCTAAGAATTCGCACAGTTTTAACTCCGCGTTGACTAACGTGGGCTGATATCTCCCACTGAGGTTTTCCATAAGTTGAACATGTATCTGCAAATTTTCAACTAACTAACGTTAACAATCTATACAGGGTGTTGTTTTGGTCAACAACGAGCTTTTCAGGGGTGATAGTATACATGATACTGATGCCGAAAAAAATATAAAAATGGTATCTTAAATTTTCTTTAAAAATCTTAGAAAATAATTATTTGTGGTATCCTTGTTTCCTTGCGTAACGTATTTTAACAATGAATGGTTGCGTAGCAACGAGGTGAGGTGTGCGGGGGTGCGCGAGGGGCCCCGGCTGCGGCAGCGGCCGCGGCGCGGCGGCGCGGCGCGAGTAGTCCACAGAGTACTTTGAGCAGTCTGCCGCGTGCCTCCGCGTTGAAACTGCGTCTCATTTTCTCAGCGAGAGCAAGCGCCTCTGCGCGTGAACTTACGCTACGGCCTACGGCTATGATCAGGAACAAGTCTTTATTCAATAGTCGTGAACTGAGCGATGTAGGTTTACATTTCGTGTGGTGTAAATCAAGTGGAGTGTGTGAGATTTCGATTGACGTCGCGCCGCCGTAACGTGTTACGCAATAAAAACATTATTATTTACAAACTCCGCAAATCGTGTTCTTCCAAAAAACATCCCATGCTGAAGGTAGAGCCTAAAGTAGACAAGAGTTCAAGGAAGAAGCTATCTTGGAATACTTCTCCCGACAGCCACGTTCATGTAAGTGTCATTGACCTTTTTGTAGGAAAATACGTGAATGAGCCGGCCGTCATAGACTGACTGCGCGAATATGCGTTTTGATAATTTTGGGAAAATTTGTATGTCATTTTTTCAGTAGAACCAATTTATTAAAAAAAATATTATAGGTATATTCAGAACAAGTATTTTTTGTACTTTCATCCCTTAGAAGGCCGTTGTCGACCAAAACAACACCTTGTATGTCTCCATTGCTGGGGCACGGGTATCTTCAGTCACGTTGCGAGAAAGTAAGGCTATGCACACAAGGGGACGGAGTTCGTATTGATGAAGGCTGGGGATTTATCGGCCAGAACGGGGTTGATCAAAAAACTTCAGGGCTGCAAGTTTTTTTTATTAAAATTCACCGATTTTTTTTTCATACATCCCATGCGGTGTACTTTCCCGCAAAAAAGTTTTTGAACTCCTCATACTATTTGATCAAATGAACCTCCAAATTTGTATTTGAAATCAAATTCGATTTGCATGAAAACCCCATATCTACGGCGGATGTCGTCATAGCAAAAAAACATCAGGCTGCACAGATGTATTGACTGAGATACGTTTGGAATCTGTTGTGGGTGGGGACGATTTTTTTGTGTAGTCCTTTTCTCTTTTTGTGTAGTATTAAGATTCGCATCCCCGGATGAGCCTTTAAATATCCGCATCCGCGGATTTCAAAGAATCTGCATCCCCAACCTCCCTGATCTTAATGTGTCGATTAATATTCGTACATATACAGTATATCCCGAATGGCCCATTTCTACCCTAAAACAACCCCCTTTATCCTTCCTTCCATCATCCTCCCCCTCCCTGGGACGACTATTACGCGGATATCACACTGAGGCGGAAATCGGACGGGAGCGCGAAGCGTCGAAATTCGCATGCGGCAGCGTTCCGCTCCACCGGACGGTTTCCGTCCGAAGCTGCGGTGCACGACGAAGGCGCGGTTTCCGCCCCACCGGACGGTTTTCGTCCGAATTCCGTCGTAGACAAAAATGCGGTACTGCGGTGCAGTGGTATACCTGTGAATCGCACCGCATCTCCGTCCGGGAGCGCGGATCCGTGTCGTGCGAATCGCGCTTCCGGACGGAGAAGCGGTGGAAGTGTGTGGTACCCCGCGGTTTTTGTATACAAATCAACATTTTACAGTACAAAGTTTAAATCTGCTCCACCGCAATTCGTCGCGGTGAGCGGAGCAGTGTGTTTTCCGCCTTGGATTTGTGGCGACATCTATCGCACCGCCACGAACTAAACCTAGATCGCGCTATTGAAAGTTTCTTCATATTAACTATACAACTTCCAACCATCATTGGTTGGACCACGGCCGGTCCCCAGGCATACCACCTCGCCTGGCAGAGGTACCTCCCTTTTCCTCCGAAGAGTGGTAACACACAGTTCCTACAGTGGTGACCCCAGACGCTGAACATCCTGGCGCAACCTTAGACATCACACTCCTCAACAACCCTCCAGTTGGTAATGCAAGCCGCAGCAGCACAGCAGTCCAGTACATCGAAGTTTACCAGGACCAACGAAAGCCGTCAATTGGGCTTCCTGGCCCTGATACTTCACTCTGAAGCCCATCAGGTTCGCAAACCCGTTGACGCCGCATCGTACACCATGGAACCAGCGAGCTTCACTTTTCAGGCAGCAAGCTGTCGATAGTCCACGCTGTATAGAGCACGCGCTCCACGACGCCTGCTTCCCCTGCACCGCACGCCTGAACCTCCTCGTCCTGACTCAGCTTTGGACTTGAGTTGAGCACTTCGGCCTGGCGTTCTCTACTTACCGCAGACGCCGCATCGCGACGCGCGTCGTCGCCCCGCCGTATGCACCGGCAACACTGGATCGTCAACTCAAAATGGATTGACCTCCGGTCTCGGAGGGGGAGTGATGTGGCGACATCTATCGCACCGCCATCAACTAATCCTAGAACGCGATATTGAAAGTTTCTTCGCACTACGGATATATACGACTTCCAACCATCAACGGTTGGACGTGGGTTGGACCACGGCCGGTCCCCAGGCATACCACCTCGCCTGGCAAAGGTACCTCACTTCCCGCTGAAGAGCTGTCGCCACAGTTCCTATAGATTTTTTTAATTTTTATGCACCTCTGCACTAAAAACGTCACTTCTAGGACACTCAATTTCTAGGGTTCCCTAGTCGACAAGGATATAGTTTCGCCATGTTCGTCTTTCTGTCTGTCTATCTGTTTGTCCACGGCTTAGCTCAGAGACTATTAGTACTAGAGAGCAGTAATTTGGCACGGATATGTATATTAATCACGCCGACAAAGTCGTAAAATAAAATCTTTCAGGGTACCTCCCCTACACGTGAAGTGGGGATGAAATTTTTTTTCTCGACTATCTCATGGTGTGGGGAGTTTGTTTGTTTGTAATCTGACCTAAGATGCTGTTTTACGTCAAAGATCGATCAAAGACGAACTATAGACGTATTTCACTTCAGATCTTTATATACAAGCTGTTTTCGAGAGTCATTACGAATCGTCACGCACGCAGGTTTGACGACTTCTAGCTTTCTGAACACGCCTGATTTGGAAAAGTTATCCGTACCATAGAACACATACATATGCTGCGGTGCGGAAGACAAAACAGGAAATCGTAGAATATAATCAGCCATTATTTTCAGCGTTTGTGGACTATGAGAAAACTTTTGATTGGATCGAGTCCTGGCTAAAGTGCTTGAACGGGAACGCCGCAATGTTAGTCCGTTACGTCTTCAAAACAAAAATTTGAAATCTGTCCCGCTGCAGAAAAGGGTGAAACAGGGAGACGTTATATCTAATAGTCTGTTCACTGTTGTTATAGAAGAAGTCCTGCCTGTGATTGAAAGAGCTCGGCATCAACATTAACAGTGAGTACATCACCCACATTTGATCGTTGACGATTAGTACTATGATTTTGCCTGAGACTTTGGAAGTCCTAGGTACAGATATCAATGGACTCAATAGACCATCTCAACAACTCGGTCTTAAAATGAACATAAGACAAAAATGATGTCAAAAGTCCATGTCCTGAAAACCCATGGCTCTGAAGTTTGGAGACTATACTCGAAGTTATTGACTAATATATGGTGACTTTAAATTAGTTATTGATACCAAAGGGTGTGCATGTGCTCATGATAACAAACAAATTTCCCTTAGGAACCCATAGTCAAATCGCAAAAAAATTTGACTCTTCATACTAATTTGGTCGGTAAGTTGGTCAATTTGTATGGAGAGTCCACATTTTTTTTACGATTTGACTATGGGTTCCTTAGGGAAAGTTGTTTGTTATCATTAGCACATGCACAGTCTTTTATATCAAGAACTAATTAAAGTCACCCTATATAGGGTGACCCTAAATTAGTTCTTGATACGAAAGGCTATGCATGTGCTCATGATAACGAACAACTTTCCCTAAAGAACCCATAGTCAAATCGCAAAAAAAATTTGGACTCTTCATACTAATTTGGCCGGTCAGTTCATCGATTTGTATGGAGACTCAATTTTTTTTTTTGCGATTTGACTATGGGTTTCTTAGGGAAAGTTGTTTGTTATCATGAGCACATGCATAGCCTTTCGTATCAAGAACTAATTTAGGGTCACCCTATATATGTACCTTGCACAAAAAGTCCAGCTAGGTACGTCTAACTTCAAGAAAGATACCTCTCAAGTGTCTCAAGACTAAAGTCTTTAATCAGTTTGTGTTGCTAGTAATAACCATATGGAACTAACAATAAGACATGTTCGCTTCATATGAGCCTCATAAGAAGACTCAAGGTCACCTAAAGCGCTATGAAGTATGCTTGGAGTTTCCTTACGTGATCAAATCAGAAATGAGGAGGTGCGTAGTGAGAATATAAAGTAACGCACATAGCTCACAGAATCGCTTAACAAAAGTGGCAATGGGCGGAGCACATAGCTCATAGAATTGGTGACGGTCGTGGGAAGCCATTAGAGACGGGCAACGCAAGACCAGTTTTGAAAACCCTACAGGGAAGCCTATCAATAACCTTGAAAAATTATTATTATTAAGAAGCTTCATAATGCCTAATACCTAATAGTTTTAATTTCAAAGTTAAAAAATAGAATAAGGGAACTACATGCCTCAGTAAGCAAATCAGTAACGTTTTTTGATAATAATCAATGTCGTCCCCAGTGTTAGCGCAGATACTTTTTTTGTATGGGGATGGTTAGGCCATCCTCATGGACCTCCGATGTGGTATAACAAGTTAACAACTGCCTTTCAAAGCACGGAAACAGTCGAGATAAATGCCACTTACAGTCAAACCCATCTAGGTAATGACCGTACGTGTAATCAGTTAACCTACATGATCTGATGACCATGACTACTGCACAGTTAACAGCGTGTTTTGGCTGTAACGATGAGCATAATCATGATTTTACCTCGATAAGTGGGTACTTACAATTAATTGATGTAATTTTATTGCTCTTTTCTCTTTTTTTTACTATGTTATGTTATTTTAATCAACTGTATTTGTTGCTTCCATGTATGTTTGTATTTGCTGAATAAACATATTTCTTTTCTATTCTATATCAAGTACAAACTTTTTCGTTAGGTTATGCCTAATAACTTTTCTTCTGCACGAGATCCAGGTGAGCTATCATACAAAAAAAGTTTGTACTTTGTGTGACCTATCTTACGATATAGGTCACAATGTGTTACAAGTGTTACAACATATGGGCCAAAATCGCCCATTCTCCTTTCAAACATTTTCAGAACAAAATGCCATTTTTGACATTTGATAAAAAAGTTACTGAAAATGAAAGTCTTCAGTCACGAGCATCCCTCATAGCCTAATATCCGTACACTCAGACGGGGTAACAATAGTAAAATTTGATTTTTTACTTTACGGTACGTAATACGCAAAAAATTCAATAGTACTAGTCAAGGAAAAATCTAAACTCTGTATCCTTTACAGTAAAAAGAATATCGGCACCCTTCCTTAGACTCCCCAAGCAGAGTATATCGTTTTTTTTTTCAAATGAGTGTAGATGTATGTATCGCTTCATTGTTTGACCTTGAGCGGATGCGGTACGCGCCACGCGCATCGCGTCTACGTCCGCCGCCGCCCCGTAAGCCGTGAATGTGTAATAAACGTATTATCTAAAGAAATTCTAAAACTACTATTTGCCGAAATTTCATTGGATAGTTTTAAAAAGCCGTTTAGTTCTGTAAATTGAGACTTCTAAAGGAATAAAATTGGACTGAGAAATTATGAGCCGTGAGCATTTATACGGAAACTATAACATTATGTTCCTATAGGAAAATGTTTTGGATACTTACACATAGAAAAGTCTAATAAGGTATAAAACCATAGTAAAAAATAAAATTTAATCGAGAAATTATACCTTGGTAATTATAGCAAAATAACATATTTTGTTAAATATCGAAGTTAAAAAGTTCGAAAAAGTTTTGGACAGTTTTACATACATATAATAACAACCTAACACTAACATATCGCGTTGGAATAATGGATTGAGAAATTGTTCGGTACGAGTTATTAGCAATATTCATGTTTAGGTATAAAATATCTACTTCCAAAACTTAAATCTCCGGGATACCTTGTCACACCTCATCTATGGAACCTACTTAAGCAAAGTTTTACGGACAGAGGAGTTAATGTATACCTCAACTTCCTCGATGACTGGACTATGTATCTACATCTGGCAATGATGCAGCATGTGTACTAGATGAGTCATTTAATGCTTGGGCCATCGAAGGATCGTTCTGGGACAACTCAGCTAAACGTCTTTGTTTGGTACGCTTTGAGCTTTCTAAATAATCAACACGTGGTCGACCTCAGCGTTTTTCACTGCCCGTGACTGAAGAAGATGGCTCGGGTGACTCAGACTCAGTCACCACCTCTAACTTAATACATATTTTTTCCTTAATTTCTAACCAATCCCCATATTTACTTGAAAATCTAGTTCTTTTGTACTGTTGCAGACGCCAATATTTTTAAATTCTATCGCAAATACTATTTATGCTTGCAATTAATTCATCAAAATTATAGTTTTCCTTGTCTAAAATATTGGCGCCTGTTAACTCACAAACTTCAGAAACAACCTGCTTTTTTTGATCTTCTCCAGTTTTAGAAGACCAAAGGAGACGTTTCACGGGACTATGGAGCTTGGACCTGGTCTGTGTACTAAACATCATAAATAAGTCATTAGAAACATAGTCTTTTCTAATTGTACATTTCCTTCGATTAACCTTCGTTGCGAGGTTCATCTAGTTTCTCAGATTTAACAATCGCAACACATAAATCACCCAACATGGCGAAGCGAGCGCCATTTTGAGCATTTTACGTTCAGAAACTAGATTTTGTACATACCATTGAAATTAATAATTTTGTTGTCCGACAAGTAACTCGAAAACCAGCTGTTATGCCTGTAAAAGAGGCAAGGCATATCCGCAGATTTTAAAAATCGTACACCAATGTCAAAAGTCAGAACAGAAGAGTGTTCAGTCAATCAGAGTCAGAGAAAGCATCTGAGGAATATGTGGATGAAGCCGTAATTTCTGAACGTGACCTACTATTGCAAGCTTCAGTGTTACCATTTATATTGTACAAAGTGCTGACAAAACATTATGCTTGAACCACGCAAGCCTGCTTCTAATATTTTTTTCATTATTTTTCATAGAAAGCCTATATTTTTCGTACTACGTACATGTCCAGGCACAAAATGAAACGTGTCCTTTCAAAAATATACATGCAAGAGAACTCGCAAGAGTAACAAGTACCTAAAACAAAGTATTTTTTTTTCTATTAATGATTGTCGTAGCAGCTGCTACGAAAACGTCTACGTATGTGTATGGGTGCCGGACGTTGCCGGACCCAATTTCTATTGTATATGAAAGTTTAGGGCTTACTCTATCTAGTGAATGTAATTTTAAACGGTTGAGCGCGGTTGAACCGGTTTGAAAATCTAGTTAAAATAATAGTAACTACGAAAAAAATACTCGAAAGATACTTTGCAGGTAGCAGCCATATATAGCTTTAAATAACAGTATTAAAAAAAATTCAATGCAATAAATAAAGTACATACCTTGGTTTTGTAAATCCATAGCACAGGAATTTGCTCAAACAACCAATTCCTGGAAAACCAAGCCCGAACAAGGGACGCTGCACTAATGACTTTCGCTGATAACACAGTTGCGGAATCGGTGCGCGCACTTCGGAGGTCGAAGGGACAATGATTTATGCACATTATGTAAATAATATATATACTTTATGGTAGCTGAGACTTCGTAGTACCCCCTCTATATTGTATTTTTCATATTCGTGACAATGATTTTTTCGATTTTTGGCGTATGGGCGGGACCACCGTGCGATGTTTTCCGTCACCGTAAAGCAGCCGGTATGAAAATGCACGTAAGTTTCGAAAAACTCATTGGTGCACTAGCCAGGATTTGAACCAGACACCTCTGGTTAGGAGGTTGGAGTGACTACCCGCGGAGCCACCGACGCTTTTTAGTAGGTAGGTAATAATAACGCAACATTTATATGGATTGTCCGGGGATGTGATAATATTATTAGTGAATTCCATTGGAAGACTAGACTTGCGTTTTATGTGATTTCCAGGGTCCCTACACTTACCTTCTATGATAGTGAAATTTGAGAAGTTTCCCCTACAAACTACCTTTCACCTGGCCCTCCAAGACCATCAGCGTGCGACTGGATATGGCTTTCTACGTCCCAAGCACCAAGCACACACTGGCCATGTTCAACTTCTACGGGAAGATTACATTAGACAAGAAATAGTTTTGTGATGAGTGATGACCCAAACATATCATTACAAAAATTAATACAAAATATATCGGAACGTTTGGAAGAAAGTACAGTTACAGTGCGCCTTCCCAAACCGTGGATTACCGCATTCTTCGATGCATTAAAAACCGGAATAGAATGCAGAAGAAGGTCTTACCCCTGTGATGAAATCCTAAAAATCACCTACAAAAGATACAGGAATTATTGTAATAACTTCATTAAAAAATTAAAGCGAAAATTTGAAAAAGAACACCTAGCTAAATCAGTTAATAACCCTAAATCTCTATGGAGTAATATAAAATGCATAACCAATCTTAAATAAATTAAATCTACTAGTAGTGAGTTTTTATCAATTGCCCCCTCACCTTTCAAGTACAAGATGTTAGTGAAGTACCTAAATAACTATTTTTTTGATATAGGAAAAACTCTTGCAGAAACTTTCCAGGCTGATAACAACTTTCTTCAAAGCAACAGCGTTTCCGTGAGTACAAACTCCCAATTAACATCTTCTGTCCCCTGGAACTGGCTATCTTATTTTTATGCCGGAACACATCAATGCTGTTCACATTGATGTTTAGCGGCAAGACTTAGATAAGCTAGTACAGGATGTTATTTCAAGTTGCGGATGCCATGATAATCTTTGGTCTATAATAAGATAATAACCTCCAAATATTTAGTAGTGGAAACTTTTTCTATAGTAGGACAGGAACAGAGATTACTTGGAATATCATCAAAGTATATATTTTTATCTTGAAGTTGAGTTGTAATGTTGTTAATGATAATGTTACTGATAATGTCAGTAGATTCCGATTTTGCCATTTCGCTACGCAAGCTAGTTCTCATTCAGCTATTACTTGTGCTTCCTCCCACGAATTTCCAGTGAAAACTATGGCAGCATCATCAGCAAATGAAAGTATATAACTATTTGTCATTTTAAAACTACATAAATCATTAATATATAGGAGAAATAACGCTGGACCCAACACGATTCCCTGTAGGACGCCAAAGGTAACCTACAAGTCATAACTTGTATGATCTTCTATTGTAACTTTTTGTTTGCGGTCACATAAGTAATTTTTCAATAGAAGCAAGGAAATATCACAAATACCAATTTTGCACAAGAATGGGGACAGAGACGATGTCAAAAGCTTTTTTTAGATCTAAAGAAAGTGTTAAGACATTTTTACCGTTGTCAAGTTGCTTTTATTCCACCCAGATAAGAAAATTGGTTGAGATTTCATCCCACCCAGGGGCGCTGTCGAATTTGAGATTCATGAGGATACCTGTGTATTTCATCTCGATCAGTATCCAAGGGGACAGAAGATGTTAATTGGGAGTTTGTACTCACGGAAACGCTGTTGCTTTGAAGAAAGTTGTTATTAGCCTGGAAAGTTTCTGCAAGAGTTTTTCCTATACCAAAAAAATAGTTATTTAGGTACTTCATTAACATCTTGTACTTGAAAGGTGAGGGGGCAATTGATGAAAACTCACTACTAGTAGATTTAATTTATTTAAGATTGTTTATGCATTTTATATTACTCCATAGAGATTTAGGGTTATTAACTGATTTAGCTAGGTGTTCTCTTTCAAATTTTCGCTTTAATTTTTTAATGAAGTTATTACCAAAATTCCTGTATCTTTTGTAGGTGATTTTTAGGATTTCATCATAGGGGTAAGACCTTCTTCTGCATTCTATTCCGGTTTTTAATGCATCGAAGAATGCGGTAATCCACGGTTTGGGAAGGCGCACTATAACTGTGCTTTCTTCAAAACGTTCCGATATATTTTGTATTAATTTTTGTAATGATATGTTTGGGTCATCACTCATCACAAAACTTTTTCTTGTCTAATGTAATCTTCCCGTAGAAGTTGAACTTGGCCAGTGTGTGCTTGGTGCTTGGGACGTAGAAAGCCATATCCAGTCGCACGCTGATGGTCTTGAAGGGCCAGGTGAAAGGTAGTTTGTAGGGGAACTTCTCAAATTTCACTATCATAGAAGGTAAGTGTAGGGGACCCTGGAAATCACATAAAACGCAAGTCTAGTCTTCCAATGGAATTCACTAATAATATTATCACATACCCGGACAGTCCATACAAATGTTGCGTTATTATTACCTACCTACTAAAAAGCGTCGGTGGCTCCGCGGGTAGTCACTCCAACCTCCTAACCAGAGGTGTCGGGTTCAAATCCTGGCTAGTGCACCAATGAGTTTTTCGAAACTTACGTGCATTTTCATACCGACTGCTTTACGGTGACGGAAAACATCATCGTGAGGAAACCTGCACAACTGATTTCTAGATTTGTATGATGATTGCGTTGCACACGTCCGTAGGTGTAAATCTAAATGCCCTACACGTGACCGCAGGTGTTTTTTTTTTATCTCTAAGTGTAACACCAGGAAACCGCCGGCGCCGTCTGTCTCTTGTAGATAGGACGTTCAAATTGTGCCACACGATAAGAGAGAGAGATTTACCTACTACTACTGAAGGCATAGAAAACTTTGAACAAGTTCGTCTAGAAAATCTTGACGCTAAACGTCAACGCCGAAAATCTCGACCCAAGCCCTCCTACACTTACCTACACATACAACAGCTGCGACTTCACTGTGCTATTTGCAACCGGATATTTAAAACCAAATTCGGCTTTGCAAGTCATATCCGAGCACATTCCCGAAAAACTGATTTAAACTGACAGGGTGTCGCCGTCGACGGATACGTCGCCAGTTCGCACGGACAGCACCCGATCACGAGTATAACGCGAGAATCAGCTATCGCTCCCCTCAACCATATTTGAGGGAAGGGAGCGCTCCGGCTCCCGATACGCCACCATCCGCACGAACATTTAGGCGAGCATGCACCACTCTCATCAATGGAAAAGAAGCTATGAAGAAAAGAAATGTTTGATCTCCAGATTGACATTGGATACATTTTAATGCAGTCGGTTTTTTTTTTAATACGGTTAGGTTATACCCGCAGTTGTTACGAGTGGTTCATGTAGAATAGGAGGAGTCGGTGGCTCCGCGGTAGTGAATCGGACCTCCTAACCAGAGGTCTCAGGTTCAAATCGTAGCCAATGCCAAGGTACAATGTACCAATAAGTTTTTCAAACTTACGTGCGTTTTCATACCGATTGCTTAGGGGTCGTCCATTAATCATGTGAGGCTGAAAATGGGGGAAGGGTTCAGAAAAACTCACGAAATATCACAAGGGGGAGGGGGTGTACTGGGATATCACGTGTATTTATTTTTTCGTTGAATGCGCGATTTCTAGAGTAATTTACAAACGTCGGACTGTTGCTGTTATGATATGATAACTCTTCCCAAGGTTCGATCGACTTCAGGCAGTCAGAAACCACCTGCAACCTTAATGTCTGTCTGGAAATTTTTATCACGGTGCTTCATTTTCCAGAATTAAATTACATTATACCTGTATTTAAAGAGAATATTTTGTACCAAAAAAATACACGTGATTTTGGGTAGGGGGTGGGGGGTAGTCTAAAACCTCACCACGTTCACCAGGGGGGAGGGGGGCGGGGTCTAAAAAGTTGTTAAAAAATATCACGTGATTAATGGACGGCTACTTAAACAGTGAAGGGAAACGTCGTCGTGAGAAAACCTGTGTTAAGAATTAGAAAATTAATCCTTTTTTTTCATTTGCTTTAGTGCAAAAGTTTATAGAATTCGAATATTAATACATATCCTGAGTGTTAAAGGACATACGAGTAACTGTCCTATACAGGCTGTTAAAAAAGTGCGTTTGAAATTTTAAGGGGTTACTCAGAATCAAGTAGACAGAATCAAGTGGATTCCATCCAGGAAAAATAATAATATTGAAAACATTCGCTCTTCAATTATTTTTTTTCAGTTTTTCATACAAATTATTGCTTCATTATTCAGAGTTAGTATGAGAATCTGAAAAAAAATTGAAGAGCGGATTCAATATTTTTCTTGGATTCTATGCCAGAAGTGACCCACATGGCTGCCAAGCTGAAGGAGAACTGCTAGAAGATCCCGATATTGATTCTGAGTAGGGTTGCCAGGTGTCCGGCTTTAGCCGGACATGTTCGGCTTTTTACAGTCGTGTCCGGCCAAATCTAAGCAAGTCCGGCCTGTCCGGTTTTTGTTAGGCGTTTGGTCAACCCCGCCACGCCAAAATATGTCAAACGAAAGCGCAAGTGACTCACGCGGACACGCATCACTCGCGACATCTCGCAGGACCTAGGACCTACCTATAATTTATTTACAAATGATAAGGCTGATTATTGATTGTTTTAGTCACTGTCAATGTAAAGAAGTTACAAATACTTCAGTAAGAGCAAAATGTGATTCTTTTTTAGGGTTCCGTAGTCAACAAGGAACCCTTATATAAGGTGCCCGATATTGTAGTCAGTCCTTCTACTCCTGATTCTGATCAACTTTCCCCAAGAAACCCATAGTCAAATCGAAAAAAATTTTTGGACTCTTCATACAAATCGATCAGCCGAGCGGCCAAATTAGTATGAAGAGCCCAAAAAATTTTTTGCGATTTGACTATGGGTTTCTTGGGGAAAGTTGATCAGAATTAGGAGTAGGAGCACTGACTAAAATATCGGGCACTAATAAAGTAGCACCTTATAGTTTCGCCATGTCCGTCTGTCTGTCCGCGGCTTAGACAGACAGATAGCTGTAATTTGGCACGGATATACATATAAATCACGTCGACAAAGTGGTAAAATAAAATCTTGAGAAAAAAAATTTCTGGGCACCTCCACTACACGTGAAGTGGGGATGATTTTTTTTCTAGACCAACCCATGGTGTAAGGTGTTGTTGGATAGGTCTTTCAAAAATATCGTGGGTTTGCGAAAACCATTTACGGTTCAGGCATCTATTTTCGAAATATTAAGCTTTAAAGTGCAATTTTTTGTTAAAGTCATGTGCCTCCCCCCCCCACGCTAAATAAACGGTTGTTCTTAGAAATGTAAAAATTATCACAGCTAAGTAGTAGTCAATTTTGTAAGACGGGAGTTCTTACCCCTTGAAGCAGTGTCTGTCGAAATTGGAACCCTACACTGCGCATGGCCCGACACGCACTTGACCGCTTTTTAAAAAAAAAAACTTGTGTGTCAGGCTTTCAGGGCAAAATGACCGGCTAAATATGGATCTGTGTCCGGCTTTTCTATTTTTGAGCCTGGCAACCCTAATTCTGAGTAACCCTTTAAAATTTCAAACAAACTTTTTTAACATCCTGTATAATCATAATCAAACTGCTCAACATTATTTACAAGGATATTAAACGTTTCAGGAGGAGTGCATGCAGAGGTGTAAGTACCTCTCGGACGTGGTCTGCAAACAGAAACAGAAGGAAGAAGAGGAACAGGCCAATGGAGAAGTGACGCAGGGTCCTCCTGCACACACTGATGAAGCTACCTCATAAGCCTTAAAGTTATTTTTTATTTGAATAGATCTCTTGAAATCGGAATGGCTAGGTCCACACGTTTAATTATGTTGTCAATATCATGTTGACAATAGTATTTATGATATTATAATTATACATCAATATCGCCCGTTCTGACATTAAGTAATAATAATATTGTCAATGTTTCACCGTCATCATCAGCCGAAAGACGTCCACTGCTGGACAAAGGCCTCCCTCACGGATTTTCACACCAATTGGTCCTGCGCTACAATAGTACTTATTGACATTATAATGGAACGTGTGAATCCAACCAACAGTGGTCAGAGTGGAAAGACAGACTGCAGGCTATACGTAAAGTTGGGTAAAATGTTTTTTGGGCATGTTTCTCGGCCACAGCCCGTCAACTTCCCGCGTGGAGGAGTTGCGACAAGAATCTTATGGCACGTGGCCCAAATCGGAATTAATATACGTCCTTTGAGGTCGCATTTAGCACCCTCTATATATTACTACACTCATACTATTCTCTTAAGGTGACCTCACCCCTTTGCGGGTGAGATCCGGTGATGGTTGTGTTTACGCTTGTACAAACGACATATTTTTATGTAATTGTAGTAGGTAATAATAATAATAGTAACGATATTTGTATCGAGGATGCCTTTAGAGAAGGGCCATAATCAGTGATCGGAATAGGTAGACTGTATTTACCTAAACTTCGAGGAACAGAGCGGAGACTGGCTTACGACAAAAAAAAACCGCGTCAATTGTCTTGAATTAATGTTCTTGCCGCCTGCGAATTGGTCTGCGTGGAATTCGATTGTAATGCGTTTTCATAAAATAAAAATATACTATATAAGGTGCTACTTTATTAGTGCCCGATATTTTAGTCAGTGCTTCTACTCCTGATTCTGATCAACTTTCCCCAAGAAACCAATAGTAAAATCGAAAAAACATTTTTGGACTCTTCATACAAATCGATCAGCCGAGCGGCCAAATTAGTATGAAGAGCCCAAAATTTTTTTTTCGATTTGACTATGGGTTTCTTGGGGAAAGTTGATCAGAATCAGGAGTAGAAGCACTGACTAAAATATCGGGCACTAATAAAGTAGCACCTTATATATAAGAGCGTACTCCCATATCCAAGGCCGGCAACGCACTTGTGACTTCTCTGGTGTTGCGGGTGTCTATGGGCGGCGGTAATCGCTTACCACCAGGTGATCCGTCTGCTCGTTTGCCACCTCTGCCATACAAAAAATATATTGATAACTCTGTTTCTAGGCGACGTGTCAAGATGAAATAATCACCAGATTTTAAGTATATTTACACCAAAACAGTGTAAAAGCCGCATACAATTTCACGCAGTAGATTTTGCCAAAGCCCGGGACGGTTGTTCCGGAAAAAATGTTGTAAGGAAGTCTCCGAAGGTCTACCTATTTCGATCACTGGCCATAATACTGTGTAATACTGTTTGAGCCCCCCTGACTGACTCGGTGGCTAAGTGGTTAGCTATCCTGACCTCTGATCCGAGAGTCGTGGGTTCGATCCCCACACAGGGCAAACTTTTCTGTGATGAGCAGAATTGTTTGCTCTGAGTCTGGGTGTATTATATCTATATGTATTTAAAAGTATATGTGTATGTATATCAGTCTCTGGTTCCCAAGATACAGGGAAGCCTAGTTTAGGGCCAGATGACCGTGTGTAATTTGTCCCAGATATTATTATTATGCCTTTATCGTGTGGGCGAGCTACGTACGAAGTTGACGGGCTATATTGTCCTCATAGTCATAGGAAAAAAAGGCCAGTAAGTCTACGGAAACTCCATGTACAGCTCGCGTCACGTAAAAAGAACGCTGGCGGGCGTTCCGAGGGTGCACTCTGACAGCAACTGTTTTGTACCCTCTCTTTCACACTTACGCGATTTATATTATGCTATCCTGCTGTCAGAGTGAACGGTTGTGCCCTCGGAACGCCCGCCAGCGCTGTTTTCATGTGACGCGAGCTGTACTTAGCGGCTTTTATTCTTATAAGGACAGTATAGTAGAGATGACACTGGCCGTCGCCTTACGTACCAAAATCGGTAATCGATTGTCCACTGTCATGCTAAGTTGTCTTCGCAAACCACTGCTTTTGGTGAGTTTTAACATAGGTTTACCCACATTCCTCTGTCTGACTTTTATATTTGCTGTATGTTGAAAATGTGATAAACTTATTCTAAATTAAATTTGATTAATCAGTATGTTTTGTTTGTAGTAACAATTATGTTACATTTTTTACAGCAAAACTTTTATATGTATGAGGTAAATGTGCAAATAATCTACTGACGCAAGCAAATAATGAAACGGAACGAAGTGTTTTTTTTTACAAAATATATTGTTGTTAAAATATTTACTAGAGTATTTTCATTTTGATTGCCTTCATTATTTTGATATCATCAATAATTACGGTGAAAACACCGACGCACGACGCGACATTGAGTCGATAGTTCTCCGACTCGATAACGTATGATGTCGTGTCGTGCTTAGGTGTTTTCGACCTTAGACTTGAGGTTAGGGTTTCTGATTTCTCGACCTTTTTTATTTCTCGAGTTTCGAGAATTCTCGAGCCCAAATTCTCGAGTTTTATCGGGTCTCGAGTCTTTTTATACAAACCATTGGAATATATTAAAATTAATTTAGAAAATCAAATATTTTTATCTGATAATTTTCTAGTATTTGGTACCTCTTATTTAAGAAAGGAAAGGAATAAAAATTAAAATCTTCTTACATACTAAAACAGATACATAGATAAACTCTAAACAAAACAAATAAAATCAAAACTTAGCACTAAACTAATAGTCGAGTGGGCCCGATGGAATCCCTCCTATCGTGTTAAAGGTGTGTGCTCCAGAGTTGGCTCCAGTTTTAACGCGCTTTTTTTGGTTTTCCTTCTCTTCTGGCGTAGTCCCGAACTCATGGAAGACAGTTTTGGTGCACCCGATCCCTAAAAAAGGTGACCGCTCGAATCCGTCCAACTACAGGCCGATAGCCATAACCTCCTTATTCTCAAAGATAATGGAGTTTATTATCAATAGCCAGCTCCTTCGGTACTAGGGTTTCTGCTCGAGCTTTCTCGAACTCGAGAAAACTCGAGAAATTTGGCTTCATTCGAGACGAGAAAAAAATGACCGGAGCTCGAGAATTCTCGAGTTCCGAATGTGAATTGCGCCAAGCGCGTCGTGCGTCTTTTTTTGTCGCGTAAACGCACAGTTGTGGACAGCTAACCATCTAAGTGATGGAGATGAAAATATTGTCGCGTAGAACGATGGCCAAAAGAAGCGGCACGATTTCTCGAAGCACTCTCCGTACTACCTATATGCGAAAGAGAATACAGAGCGAGGCTACATCTCTACGCAGTGCCAAGGGGCCAAGCCGATCTGAAATATGCTGGCAGCTTACAATTCGGGTTGCTCTCTATTGAATGCGATCCAGAGGTAGAAGCTGCTACTGGGGTGCCCCTGCCCAGAGATGAGAACAGTCTTTATTCCATATGAGGCCGAACCTGCGCCTTATAAAGTTGCAGGCGATGGGCCGCGGTGAAATACCATCTCGATCTATTGAGCACACACACCACACCAAGCTTCTTCAAGGCTAATTTAGCCTTACCCTTTAGATCAGTGTTTTTCAACCTTTTTTAATACCCGACCCCTTTACAACTTAAAAAAATCTTGCGACCCCTCTAGGGCCATAAACATACAAAATGTAAGTGATTTGAGATTTACGTTTATAATTTTCGTCAATTAGAAAACGATTTACTTATCAACGACGTCTCCAAAATAGACCCACGTTTTGAAAAATTGATACAAAATAAACAGGCCCAGTGTAGGACCTATAAAACACTTACATTTTCTTGTACCCGCGACCCCTTGAGAAAGGCTTCGCGACCCCCCAGGGGTTGCGATCCACAGGTTGAAAAACACTGCTCTAGATAACCACGGAACTGGACTTCACTCTAAATGTCGACACCAAGGGTTCCGATAATAGCTGAAGCATTTAGGGGTGTCCTCAAAACGAGTTGATTCGATAAATGGCATTTTCTTGGCGGTGAACGCGCCAACCTGTGTCTTGGTGGGGTTAAATTGGACCAAATTATGTCGACCCCATTCCGAAACTTTCTTTAAAGAAGCCTCAATTTCAGACACAAAATTGTTTCGAGTCTCGATGACATTTTCCCGAGAAATGTTGGCACGGCCGGTATAGACGACATCACCTGTGCTATCATCCGCATAACAGTGAGTGCTGCTGATTTGCAGCATATCATTGATATGCAGAAGGAACGGTGTAGGCGAAAGCAGACAGCCTTGAGGGACACCAGCATTCACAGACATAGAATCTGAGCATTGTGCCAGACCCGATCGAAGGCTTTCGCTCTGTCCAAACTAACCGCCAATGTTTCTCGATCGCCTGTGCCCAACGGTAGACAAGAAGATCACCACCGGACCGGCCCCTACGGAAACCGTACTGTCGGTCACTAAGCAGCTGGTGGTCTTCTGGGTACCGAAGGAGCTGGCTATTGATAATAAACTCCATTATCTTTGAGAATAAGGAGGTTATGGCTATCGGCCTGTAGTTGGACGGATTCGAGCGGTCACCTTTTTTAGGGATCGGGTGCACCAAAACTGTCTTCCATGAGTTCGGGACTACGCCAGAAGAGTAGGAAAACCAAAAAAAGCGCGTTAAAACTGGAGCCAACTCTGGAGCACACACCTTCAACACGATAGGAGGGATTCCATCGGGCCCACTCGACTATTAGTTTAGTGCTAAGTTTTGATTTTATTTGTTTTGTTTAGAGTTTATCTATGTATCTGTTTTAGTATGTAAGAAGATTTTAATTTTTATTCCTTTCCTTTCTTAAATAAGAGGTACCAAATACTACAAAATTATCAGATAAAAATATTTGATTTTCTAAATTAATTTTAATATATTCCAATGGTTTGTATAAAAAGACTCGAGACCCGATAAAACTCGAGAATTTGGGCTCGAGAATTCTCGAAACTCGAGAAATAAAAAAGGTCGAGAAATCAGAAACCCTATTCGGTACCCAGAGGACCACCAGCTGCTTAGTGACCGACAGTACGGTTTCCGTAGGGGCCGGTCCGGTGGTGATCTTCTTGTCTACCGTTGGGCACAGGCGATCGAGAAACATTGGCGGTTAGTTTGGACAGAGCGAAAGCCTTCGATCGGGTCTGGCACAATGCTCAGATTCTATGTCTGTGAATGCTGGTGTCCCTCAAGGCTGTCTGCTTTCGCCTACACCGTTCCTTCTGCATATCAATGATATGCTGCAAATCAGCAGCACTCACTGTTATGCGGATGATAGCACAGGTGATGTCGTCTATACCGGCCGTGCCAACATTTCTCGGGAAAATGTCATCGAGACTCGAAACAATTTTGTGTCTGAAATTGAGGCTTCTTTAAAGAAAGTTTCGGAATGGGGTCGACATAATTTGGTCCAATTTAACCCCACCAAGACACAGGTTGGCGCGTTCACCGCCAAGAAAATGCCATTTATCGTATCAACTCGTTTTGAGGACACCCCTAAATGCTTCAGCTATTATCGGAACCCTTGGTGTCGACATTTAGAGTGAAGTCCAGTTCCGTGGTTATCTAGAGCAGTGTTTTTCAACCTGTGGATCGCAACCCCTGGGGGGTCGCGAAGCCTTTCTCAAGGGGTCGCGGGTACAAGAAAATGTAAGTGTTTTATAGGTCCTACACTGGGCCTGTTTATTCTGTATCAATTTTTCAAAACGTGATTGTTTCGTGCTTCCCAGTTTATTCTCATGTGTTGGATTATCGTGCAAGTGCGCGGTGCGGGCGGGGTAATGTACTAAATGTAAGACTATTGATGTACAGGTTCTGAGTGGCAGAAACTTTATTACATAAATAACGATCTAAAATAATGTATCTACATAAAAAAAACGTTTTGAACTCGAACTTAAACGGTCTCGAACGGCGAACGAATAGACGCTTGAGATCTTTGATAGCCTACAAGAAACCAATTATCCCAAATGCTATTAAAAAAAGACTGTAGTAAACTGACCGTGGCGTTGACATCGGCGCAGGTGTAGTGCGTGCACTGGTCAGGGGAACTCCACTTCTCTCCCACAGCATGTGTTTTCCCTTCGCACACGCATTCCACCGGCTTACACCGCCCGCAGCATTTGCCTACTTCCGGGAAGTACTTCCAGCCCTGAGAAACGAAGAGGAATAAGAAACCAAAATGAATAACCATACATTATTAACGATTTTGTTTAAAGATAGGCATTCATGAGGTACCTACTAGGTACATTTGTGTAAAGCGCCTTTCGTTATGGCATGGAAGTCACCTCTCAATTAGTCTCAATTATAATATCCTTCGGGATTATTGGCCACCTTGAGTGGATTTTATGAGAAGCATATGAGTTTGAGCTTTGAAGGTTTCTTTTACACCCAATACGAAATGTTTATCTCTCAGAGAATGAAATGGGGGTTTCTATTCCTCATACTTCTTTTTTTGTAAATTCTGTAAGGGGAAAGTTACGGGAAAGCCCCAACTTATGTACACACACTGGCATGTTAGCTACCGGTACATTTGTAAATTTACAGCGAATTCGCAAAAAAATACATAAATAACCGGCCAAGCGCGAGTCGGACTCGTGCATGAAGGGTTACGTATCTACAAAAAATACATATCTTGTTTGGGGACCCCCTTTAATTTTTAAATATATTTATTTTTAGCAACTATAGTAATGCAAACTGTACATTACGCTAAAGCGAATTAAGTTCACTGATTTAGTTCTATATGATAAAATTTCACTTCCAAAAAAATATTTGCGATAGCTACCGACTTCATATTCCGAATTCATACATCGGTTAAATACGAGTAGGTATAGTCTATATTCAATGAAACAAAGAAAATTTGAGATTCTTTTTCATTTAAAAAAAAAAATATTGCAATACTATGAGTCATTTTTGACTAGTTAAGATCTCGGGTAGCCGGTGGATGCGGGCAGCGTAAGACCGAAATACTTGGGGGAGGCTTTTGTTCAGCAGTGCAGGGGCGCCGCCGGGTTTCAGAAAGCCTCGTGGGTGCCCGAAAAATTTTTAGGTGGTGCGAGATGTAATGTTGGCACACCCTCAATATAAAGAAGTTATGTTCCTTCGATACATTTATTTATTTGCTAGTTATTATGCTCTTGTAGAAAGGTAACCTTTGTTTATTTATTATTTATTATATACTTTTTTTTTACTTTGAAGAAACGAATTAAGTATTGTCATGCCAAAAAATGGAACTTGAGATTTTGATTGGGATCATGCGGTGCAGGGTTGCGACTTGAGAGTATTTGATGCCCTAAGAAATCCACGTCTGTGGGCCTTTATCCACTATAATAGTAAAGTCCACTATAGACTGGGCGCAGAAGAAAGAGAAATGGCGGGTTAAGTTTGAAATGGCTGGTAGCTCGAGTAATAGGTAATGTTACGAAGTTCAGTTGCGTACCCAGATTTCAAAACATAGGGGCAGGGTCCTTAAAATTTTTTAGACTTTTATGTTACTTGTTTTCGGCTAATCGTGTACAGCCAGGTTATACATATATGTATAAAAGTTTTTCCAATTTATCTTACAAAGCTCCTCGAATTGATAGAACTTTTAAACAGTTTTAGCTGTACTTTGCAAGTCTGGTACTCGTATTTTATAACATTTCATCCAAAACCATCAGAGCCATTTTTGAGAAAAAAACAGACCTTTACAAATTGTGTTAAGAAAAAAATATTTAAAATAACGCTCCTTTACAATACGTATTTCCTTCTTCACGAGGCAGCATGGTTGATTATCGTGTACATACAAAATTATGCAAGCGAAGCGAGCGCGAAAGTGTACCGGGCCAAGATACAGTAATCACTGATCAGTTTTTTCTCTTCTCGTGGGTGCTTCGCACCCACTGTTTGAGTCTCGTGGGTGCCCAAGCCCCCGAGCACCCACGTAGTCGGCGCCCCTCAGCAGTAGACGTCTTTTGGCTGATGATGACGATGATGATAATCCGTTTTTGATGCTCAACGCAGCCTTAAACCAGAAGGGGTGACTTAAGCAAAAGCAGAATGGGTTGGCGTTAGTAGGCCGAGGTTTATCAAGTAATTTAAACAGCTTTTCCCTTTTACATAATTATTATACTTCGGCGGATAACACACTGCTCCGGAATCCGCTCCGGTTTTTTTACTATGGAAATTGTGACGTAAAACCGCACACCGGAGCGGATTCCGGAGCTGTAATCCGCGTAAAAGCGGTTGAAACTTTGTACTATGAAGAAATAAAACACACGATATAAAAGAATATATAAAGCATATACTTAAATAAAAACTTCATTTTTTAATTGAAGACATGACATCTTTTGAATAGAATAAAGAAAGACCGGGAAAATAATGCATTAAAAATAAACTTTATCAAAACTATTTCTTGTCTAATTTAATCTTCGCGTAGAAGTTGAACTTGGTCACTGGGCGCTTGGTGCTTGTGACGTAGAAGGCCAGATCCAGCCTCACGCTGATGGTCTTGAAGGGCCAGGTGAAGGGCAGTTTGTAGGGGAACTTCTCAAAATTCATCTGTATAGAAGGAAAGTGTACGGGACCCTGGAAACCACATAAAAGTAAGTCAAGTCTTCCATTTGTCTCTGGCCAGTGACTTATACATATATATTACGTACTAAAAACTGTACTAACGATCAGATTTTTTAAAGTTTTTTTTGCTTTATTGACTAACCATATTATGTAAAGTGTATCTATGGACTCAAAAGGTCTGAAATAAATGTTTTTTAATTAAGTTTCGAAATTAAATTTACTAAATACTAAGGTCACATCCCGGACACTCGATATAAATGTCGTTTTACTCGTATTATTACTTACTACTTCTACATAGAAGTATGACGGTTATACACATAAATGTGTGTGGTGTGTGGATTGCGCTAAAGACCGTCACCGGATCTTACCCGTAGGGGCGGGGGGGGGGGGATATCGTAAGGGGGGGGGTAAGATCTGGTCAGATCATAAGATGACTGGTCATGTCGCAAAAGGAGCTCCCAGCTGAACTCTAGGTTAACTGAGGTTTCTGGTGTTACAGTAAACTCCACTGACTCGGGTTTTTCGGTGCTCCATAATATGGCCAGGCATTTCATATCCGAACCCAGACCATTCAACATGGTAATACGTCGTATCTTACACAATGACATGTACGATAGATAAACGTATTGCTTATCGAGTTTCTACTGTATATCCGTCAAAATAGATCCAGAAATACCTTAAATATCAAATACACAGCACTTACTGGCGTAAAGGGGCATTTCCGGTCAGGCGGTAACTGCCTCGCCAACATTTGCCCTAAATAAGGTTCTTTTTCGAAGAATTCGCACGCTTTTAACTCCATGTTGACTAACGTGGGCTGATATCTCCCACTGAGGTTTTCCATAAGTTGGACACGTACCTGCAAATGTTCAACTAAGTAACGTTAACAATTCATAGAGAAGTAATTCAATTCAATTCTATTCTTTATTTGCCAATATCATTTAGCTCGTCCAATACAGAACAATTCAGTAATGACCAAATACAATACATTTTTCTGCTCACATAATTATGAATACATATTTTGCTAACCGTATAAATAATACCATCGATTAATATGTCCCCATTTTTGGGGCACGGGTCTCTTCAGTTAAGTTACGAGAACGTAAGGCTATGCACACAAGGAGAGCAAGTCCGTATTGATGGAGGTTGAGGATCTATTGGCCAATCCAGTGACAAAAACTTTCAGGCTGCCAGACAAGAGTGTCGGTAACTGGCACCAACGGCTTAGCATGCCCAGTGGCGTAGCGTGGGTTTTTGCCGCCCGGGGCCGATCAAAAATTTGACGCCCCTTTCTATTTTGATCATAAGTAAAAAAGTCAACATACTATAATGCATGCTACGATTACTGGCCAAGAGTGAATCGGTGGGACTACGAGTACACAGTCAATTACTCGTCGACCCACCAGTGGGACAATGCGGTGGGACCACGAGTTGGGACCGAAATAAAACAGCCAAATTCTGTAATCAATGAAAAATTATGTACTTTTCGTGTTTTTGTAAAGCAAAATCTTTTATACAACGTTATAAAAGATTTTGCTTTACAAAAACACGAAAAGTACATAATTTTTCATTGTAATAAGTACATAGTATTACGGATATAGCTAAATTCGAAATCCGTAATACTAATTGAACCCCGCTGGATATCGAACTTGCAATCTCCTGACGTGAAGCGAGCGCATTATATTCTTCCGCGGGCGAGCGCTCATGAATATAAATTATATTTATAAAAAGCGCGAGCGTAGCGAGCGCGAAGTTTTTTAAGATGTCGTATCTAAGAATGTTTATGTTAAACCAACAAAAACCCTTTTACTTGGAGCGCTCAGCGCCGTTTCAGTTAGGTTAGATACCCCAACTAGCTCGACGCCCTGTGTCTGTGCACGTGTGACACGATCCAAAGGCCGGTACTTTTTAAAATGTAACTGTGCGCCGTTGCTGTACGGGTTTCATTCTTCATACGATAACATTTGTTTTCATGACGTTTTGTCTGGGTCATGTAACTTTGAATATTTATTATCATATATTTTGATCGCTCAATTTGCCGCTCCCCTGGACGTGCCTCAACCTTAGGTAATTTTTAATTACAGTTTAGAGCTGCTTCTCTCACAATTGGCACTGCTAATGGCAGCTGTTAAAAATATTCTTAACATTATGATAATATTTGGTAAACACTCTTAAGTTTATAATATATTTTTGTAAGCCCAGTAAGCCAGACATAATTATGTATCTCTTTTTAGGGTTCCGTAGCCAAATGGCAAAAAACGGAACCCTTATGGATTCGTCATGTCTGTCTGTCTGTCTGTCTGTCCGTATGTCACAGCCACTTTTTTTCTGAAACTATAAGAACTATACTGTTGAAACTTGGTAAGTAGATGTATTCTGTAAACCGCATTAAGATTTTCACACAAAAATAGAAAAAAAACTATAAACTTTAGGGGCTCCCCATACTTAGAACTGAAACTCAAAAATTTTTTTTTCATCAAACCCATACGTGTGGGGTATCTATGGATAGGTCTTCAAAAATGATATTAAGGTTTCTAATATAATTTTCTTCTAAACTGAATAGTTTGCGCGAGAGACACTTCCAAAGTGGTAAAATGTGTGTCCCCCCCCCCGTAACTTATAAAATAAGAGAATGATAAAACTAAAAAAAATATATGATGTACATTACCATGCAAACTTCCACCGAAAATTGGTTTCAACGATATCTAGTAAGTAGTTTTTTTTAATACGTCATAAATCGTAAACCGCAATTTACCTTTCATTCAAGTTACAACGAACTACAATGTTACTTTCTGCTACGGAACCCTTCATGGGCGAGTCCGACTCGCACTTGGCCGCTTTTTTAAAGTCTGGGTCTGTTGCAGCTACAAAAGTACGAAGAAGTACACGCTTAAGTTTGAACTCTTCACTATTAGTAATATCTTGAGGAGCGTGATCTAAGTCCAGTTCATCGACGCCTAATAACACCTAATAACACTAGGTAAAAAAAATGTGGCGCTCGCCGCCCCTATCCATGTGCCGCTCGCCGCCCCTAACCATGTGCCGCCCGGGGCCATGGCCCCCCCGGCCCCCCCCGCGCTACGCCACTGAGCATGCCTATATGTGCCACGACCGCTTCTTTTTTGAATTTTTCATATTAGTTCACTGTTTTTTTTTATCCAGCTCGAATGCGTCCCTTCAGGAGCATTGCTTGCGTAAATTAACTTTACATTTTTATTAATTAAAGAAATAAATTGAAAAATAGGGTTTTATTGTACACCATGTCGTGTATGCCCTGTAAACTATGATAGCTATACTTTTCTTGGTGTAAACTGACCGTAACATTGTCGCCCACCGTCTTTAAGACATAGCTGTCGATGGTCACACTGTAGGGACTCGTGCGGCTCGCCCGGCGCACGCTCGCATTCAAATACTTGAGCACCTCTTTGTTACAGTACTCCACTTCCGGCCGCTCTATCTCCACATCAAAAGCCTGAAATTCGTACATTTAGTTAACGAGAACGTAACAATGAAATAATTTTCATAAAAATAAAATTAACAAATATTCTGGGCAAATCACACACGGTCACCTGGCCCCAAACTAGGATCCCCTGTATATGTTTAAATACATACATATACAAATATAGACACCAATCCGGACTTGGCCCCCGTGTGTGGAGTACTTATGGCCTAACGTTCCGTAGTTATGGGAAAAGACCCTGCAGTGGGGACGATATGGGTTGTTAACGAACAGATATAAGAGACCCAGACACAGAGCAAACAAATCTCTTCGTCACAGAAATGTTTGCCCTGGGTGAGAATTTAACCCACAATCCTCGGATCAGTAGTCAGAAGCGCTAACCACTGAGCCACCAATAACTCAATTTTTATTTTATTTTTATTTTTATTTTACAGATTTGGGAAATCAACAGCTTATTATAATATGACAGGAATACAAGGACTTATTTATAGCGTTAAGCCTTTACAAATTTCCACGGAAATATTGAAATAAAAAATTACACAGGGTGGCTATCAGTAGCAAAAAGTAACAAGTAACAAAAAAAAATAGTTTTTTACATCAAATTGTCAAAAGAAGAAATGAGAAAGTGTGTGAGAGAATGGTGTGCGTGTGCGTGTGCGTGCGTGTGTATGTGTGTGTGTGTGTGTGTGTGTGTGTGTGTGTGTGTGTGTGTGTGTGTGTGTGTGTGTGTGTGTGTGTGTGTGTGTGTGTGTGTGCGTGCGTGCGTGCGTGCTATGATTGGGAGTAAGTTTAATTTATAGCGGATCAGTCTTCATACATTTCTGATATAGTTTATTTTTAAACCGTATCCTGGAGCCTGCGAATGGGTCGATGTCACAAAATTTGTTGTTATATGTTCGAGATAGACGAGCAACTACAGCATTTTGACCATAATTTGTTTTATGGTAGGGTACAGTCATCAAGGAGGTGTGACGGGTTCGCTTGCTTGGTACGTTGTAGGAAATTTTAGATATGAGGGAAGGTGAGTCAATGAAAGAGTTGAGGAGGTCATAAAGAAAGGACATATCAAGCATGTCACGCCTTTCGTCAAGGGAGGGTAATTTGTGGAATCTGCAACTGTCTGTGTAATTATTATATGTTCTATGCGATTTATAGTCCAAAAATTTTACGAATTTTTTCTGTATGTTTTCGATTCTATTTTTATAAATAGAATATCGAGGATTCCATATAACGCTGCCATATTCAAGTATACTTCTCACATACGAGTAATAAATTGACTTAAGACATACTACATCATTGAACGGTTGACAAATACGTTTCAGAAAGCCTAGGCCCTTGTAGGCTTTATCGATTATAGAATTGGCATGAACGTCAAATAAAAGTTTTTGATCTAAATTGATTCCAAGGTCGCGGACAATGACAGTTCTATCAACCTGAATTCCGTTAATTTTGTAACTATAAGTGATAGGATTTCGTTTTCGTGAAAATGATATAATCTGACATTTAGAAGCATTAACTGTGATTCTATTTTGTTCATAATAAAGAGACAGACGATCTAGGTCTTGCTGTAGTTTAACACAGTCTGAAAGTTTTGCGACATCTATGAAGATTTTAGTGTCATCCGCGTACATGAGATAATTTGAGTTGACAAAACAAGTATAGACATCGTACAAGTACAAATTATAAAATAAAGGGCCTAAATGGGATCCTTGGGGAACCCCGGACGGTATAGACGCCAAATTAGACCTGCAGCCCCCCACAACTACTGCCTGAGAACGATTTTTTAAATATGACTTTACCCAGCGCAACAGGTCACCGCAGATACCTATTCGATTAAGTTTTCTTAGCAGAATGATGTGGTCCACACGGTCAAAAGCTTTTTCGAAGTCCGTGTACACCACATCAATCTGTTTGCCCTTCTCCATATTATCAACCAGAAACTCCATAAAAACAGTCAGGTTGGTAATTGTGGAGCGGCGCTTCAGGAAACCATGTTGCTGTTCCGGGATAGCTTTAACGATAATGTTATATATTCTTCGGTAAACGATTTGCTCAAAAACCTTGTCAAATGTATTTAATAATGATATTGGTCTGTAGTTTTCAACTTTTGTCTTTGACCCTTTTTTATGAACTGGAACGATATTAGCTTCCTTCCAAACCTCCGGAAAGACTCCCTCACTCAAAGATTTATTGAATATTAACGTCAATGGGTAAGCCAAAGCTGGGGCACATTTCTTTATATACAAGGGTGATATTTTATCTGGACCTGCCCCTTTCGTGGAGTCGAGTTTTTCAAGTAATGTAAAGACTTCATCTGGTGATGTTTTTATAGTGTTTATTGATGAACCGTCATCCACTGAGGGAGCAGGTAATTCAGTACAATGGTAAAAGTCAGCCTCCCTTTGATATACACTATTAAAAAAATTATTAAATGCATCACACATTGAGCTATCGGAGTAGGTAACATTGCCATATGATATGGCATTGGGATAAGAAGATTTGCCATTGCGGCGCGACTTAACGTAACCCCATAATTGTTTAGCGTCCTTACCTATATACTTTTGAATTTTATTAATATAATCCCAGTAACATCCCGTTTCGATCTTGTGTAGTCTGGATCTCAGTAAAGAAAATTCATGGTAATCCAAAGGGTTTTGAAAGCGCTTCCAGCGTCGGTGCACCTTAGCTTTTTCCCTAGCTATACGTTTGGCATCTGTAGAATACCAGTATGGGAATTTTTTATTTTTATTTCCCGTTCTGAATGGGACAAACATAGTGATTGTATTATATAACAGAGCATATAATTCTTGGAGGGCTCCATCAATCGACCCATTTAATAGTATATCATCCCAGGAAATGTTATTGAGGTAACGAATTATTTTGCAATAGTCTCCTTTATGAAATAAAAACCTTCCGGAGCCTTTATCGTTGAATGGAACAGTGATTAAGTCTTTGGCATCGATTACAAAAGGAGGATGATAAGGATCTAATTTTGAAAGCGGGGTGTGGCAGGGGCTTAATTCCATAGAAAAATTGCTAAATGCTAAATCAAGAGTATTATTACTTTGGTTACGGATATTGTTGTACTGTAAAAATCCTAGCGCGCTTAGTTCATCGATAAGGTAAACAGCAACCTCTTAGATCCTGGTTGGGCCAATTTTTAAAAATAATGGTTCACCCTCGTTCCATTGGATACATTGCAAATTAAAGTCGCCTGTTAAAAGAAAATGATCATCTGAGTTAGTAGAAACTATAGATTTCGTTAATTCAATAAAGTTTTCAATATTTTCGGCTTGATAATTTGAATTGGATTGGCCAGGAATGTATATCGCAGCAATATGAAAATTACATTGAAAATTTAAAAGTGATGACTTTGATATACTAACCCACACTAGTTCTAAAGTGTCATTAGCCCAATCCCGACGCAATGTAGCGTTTAGTGATCGTTTAGTCAGAATAAGAGTCCCACCTCCGGTTTTTTTACTCGACGAAGTGTGTGATCGGTCGCACCGAAATACGTCGTATGTATCACCGCAGATCTCCGAGTCAAAAACAGAGTCGCTTAACCAAGTCTCTGTGAAAATGATTACGTCATAATCACTTAAAGCTATATTCCTATAAACGTCGTTACACTTGGTTCTGAGGCCCCTTACATTCTGATAATATATATTCAAATCACCTAAAAGCATATTTATAATATTCATATTGCAAAGTGATAGGCCACAGAACCAAGCGGAACGCACCGTTTATAGCAACAGTGCAGTGTGAATATGACTCATAGTAGAACATAACTGTCGCGGTAATAGCCACGGCTACGCACCCATACCCGGTGAGGTAGCCGTATACGTACTTACTTGCATACGAATCGAGGTGTGACGTCGTCGTTCTCGATTGAGAATTATAGTTAAAAATAATTTCTCTTAATACCCGCAATACCTCCTTTGCTACCGATGTGTGTACATAAAAACGACAAGTATATATTAAAGTAATCATGAACATATCAACAACTCTTGTAGTCACGATTACGCGAAAAAGTATTAGAAGTGGACATACATGTTGATATGTAAATGTTTTTTCTAGATTAATTATGTATGTGAAATTAACAGAATTTAGTATTTTACGCAATATTAAGAAGCATTCGCAGGTCACAAAATAAAATAGTATGTTATTTAAGTTTGTCAGGCTCGTCCAAGATACTTTATATGGATATCGGTTATTATTAATTTTGTATGACCCAAAATAAAAGTGTTTTGTTATGATTAGGTTGTTTGGTGTAGGTAGGTGATGAAGTGTGTATGTGAAGTGAGTGTGTAGATTTGTGGTTGTGAATAGTTTTATTACATTTAGGATTACAAAGAAATACATATAATGCGATACTAGTAATAATAATTTAGTACAATGCCTACTATTAAGCATATATGGTAGATTAAACACAGAATTATATGAAAAATAAGTATTCTTCATGTGATTTTTTTGAGATCGTTTTTTGTGTTGATAACGATCACAGGTGATGTATCATTTTTCCGAACAAAAATTTTGCAGTTTCTGACCCACGTAAATTTATATTGTTTCTCGCGTGCCATGTCCTTGGCCTCTTTAAGTAGCCCTTTGTTTTGAACTGTGAGGTGTTCACTTACAAACATAGTTTTTGGCTCTCCAGGTATGCCAACGTCACTTGAGTTGATCCGCCTTTTTTTGCGAATACCGGCAATAATGCAGTCCTTTAGGTATCGCGAGCTTAATTTGCAAACAATCATTTTAGGCCTTCCAGATAAGGGCTGACGTGGCTGCACTCTGTTGACAGAGACAATGTCAGATGCGTGTAGGTCAACCTTTGCATAGCTAGCAATTTTCATAACTAGATCTGAGAGATTTTCATTTTTTAATTCGGGTAGTCCGGATATCTCAATGTTGCAGGCGCGATCTCGCTGCTGCTGTGCATTCATTTCATTTTTTAGACAGGTAATCTCAGAGTCCAGTACTTCTATTTTTTGTTGTAATTCAGAGTTAATACCTTGTTGTTTGGTTTCCAACGAAGTGACGGATTTTTTGATTGTTGACTGCTCCCGAGACAAGGATTCAGTTAAGGATACGATACCACTGATTTGATCCCTGATAGATGACACCTCCTGACTTATTGTTTTTGTGACGTCCTCGTTTTGCGTCTTGCAAAAATCTTTAAGGATGCTCATCATCTCGGTCCGAAATTGAGAAAGTTCTTCCCTTATGAAGTCTTCTTCAGGGTGCAATCTTCGTTTCGATCCTCGAAAAGAAGAATTGAGACCACCTTCATCGTTTATCGCTGATAAATTGGGTTGCGAACCGCCTAGTCCAGCGTCAGAGCTCGGCAGGGATCCTTGGCCAAGCATATTTGTATCTGATAGTTTTAATTATTTAAGATTGCCCATTGTGTTGGGGGGGGGGGGGGGGGAATCTTGGTAAACCCGCTTCCATCTTCGACATTATCATCACTTACCATCACGCATCCACCACGTGAGGTACCACGTATACACGACTGCATAAAATATTCCCAGAGGGTAATGTATGGTATTAATAAAAAAATACTTACCGTTATTATAGCTACGAAAGCTGCAAAAAAAATTATTTTCTCCAACATTCCGCTCTAATATCTAATTTCTCGACGCGTTGACATGTGAGTGCCAGAATGTGGTGGCTAAAAATAATGAAACCTTTGGAAGACGTATTTTAAAATGCATTTCGCATTATTTTTTATCTTAAATTTAAATCGAAGGTCATGCTTGTTTTATAAAGATACATAATTTATTCAGCATGGCCTGCGATTTAACCCGGCGTCGCGTCGTCTTGGTGAAAAATTGAAACACAGAGATCCACGTTGGGTCAAAATTACCCACATTTAGATCAAAGTGTATTTTGAAAACTAGCTCAAAATATTCCTAACTATTTACGTATTTTAAAAGTTATCATATTTTTTATTGCTTTTGTAAAATTAAATAACAAAAATACGGACTTACAATTTCTTTTCTCTCTTTTTCCAAATCACTCGTACAGCTCTTTTTCCCTTATTTTGACGAATTCTTGTGGGGCCTGACGCTTGTTATTACTTGCAGTCCACACAGCTGTCAGTTTATGCTTTAAATATGTTTAAGTCATCAGCTCGTAACTGGTAAACCAGTTAACTAACTTATTATTGTGATTAGTTTTGAAGATCTAAGCGACAAAACAACTGATAACGTCAAATGGGTTTTAACTAATACTTTATGGCTTATCTGGATGTTTTCTATCATTCAGCTCAAGATTCATAATAAAAAAACATCAGACTCAATCTCCTCTAATATTGGAATTATTCGCTGTCGTTCTCTTATCTCGCGATTCATTATGAAAACCTAAAACCAGCCAAATAATAAAAAAAAATACGTCACACTGCAATGGTACCTTATTATGACATCGAATTCCACTTTGGGTCAAATTTACCTTTTTCAAATCTCGTTACTGTCGCATGACGATTGCGATGCAGTGCAATACGGATAAAATGTAGTCTTATCTCCAGCTACTAGGAAAATCAACATCTAAGCATAAGTTATGTAAAAATATCCACAATCAAAAAATGTTCAGGTCATTATGACCTAACGTGGATGGCGACGGGTTAAATAACAACATCGATTTTTAACCAGCATTTGTAGTCTAATCTTTTAATCAATCTGCAAAATTAAAGCTCGTATTATGTAAACAGATTGAAGAGGACAATTATATTTGTGAAAAGTACAATCAAATTATTTAACGGTTTTTGTGAGTTTTATCTTTAATCTCTAGTTAGAAATGTAATTTTATTTCAAATTGCAATCCGTTTCGAAGCCTCTATTTGACATAGCAAAATTTTGATATGTCATTACATTAATTATTTTTAGATACATAAAAATTTAATAGTAATTATTTTTCTAGTTCAAGTTAATTCATAGTTAACTTATCTTGACCAAGGTTTTCATATTGTTTATAAATGTATATTTTTTATCATGCATTGATGTCTCTTGTCTATAGATGGGTTTTTGCCCGGGCATTTTAGGGCATTTTGAATAAATGCCCAATAAACGTCCATTTGCGCCAAACAAATTGGGCATTTATTGGGCATAAATGGACGTTTATTGGGCATAAATGGACGTTTATTGGGCATTTACTCAAAACTGCCCGGGCAAAAACCCATCTCTACTCTTGTCCATTCAAAACAGTGTAAAAAACGTTTCAACATTGTAAAAAAACACGGAAATTACTTTTTCGGCATAAAAATATCCCATGTTGTTCCTGCCCTCTATTTCGGTTGATTAGTTAATTAGTACCAGCAATAATTAGTTTTATTAATTATTATTTGAAAGTATACATTTGGGCTACTCTGACCACTTCGCGCTGGGCGAAGTGGCAGGAGCTGCTCCAGCAGAAGCACAGTCGGCTGGAGGTCAATGCGACGAGGTGAGAAAGCGTCGGACTATCCGGGCATTGTCGAGGAGGACTGCCTTTTGCATAGCCGCTATTATCGGTCTGCCTCGAAGTCCCAGCCGCCTAAGGTTATGATCCAGGTCAGCGGGGATCAAACCATTAATGGACAGGACTACAGGGATGATTTCAGTGGATTGCACTTGCCACACATTCGTAACCTCGTGCGCCAGGTTAAGGTACCGCATCCTCTTGTCGGCATCAGCTTGCACGAGGTTTTCGTCATGTGGAATAGTGATATCCACTAAAAACACCCTTGACTGCGCCCGATCCATCAACACGATATCAGGTCTATTATGGTCAATAGACCTGTCCGTGATGATGTCTCGGTCCCAGTAGAGCTTGGCGCGGTCGTTTTCGAGAACCGACTCCGGCATGTACTTGTAATACGGCAACCGCCGAGCTATGAAGCCATATTTTAGAGCGATCTCTTGATGCAGGATCCTAGCTGCTTGGTTATGTCTGTGCAGATACTCAGTGTTACGAAGAATCGAACAACCGGAGGTTATATGGCGCAGGGTTTCACCAGGCTGACGGCACAACCGACATACGTCCAAGGTGCCGTCTTTCATTATGAACCTCCTGTAGTTGTTCGTCTTTATAACCTGATCCTGTATTGCACAGACAAAACCCTCGGTCTCTGCAAAGAGGTCTCCGAAGCGCAGCCAGTGCACGGAAGCCTTCTGATCTACGAAGGATCTGCAAAGAGCCTTAAAGAACCTTCCGTGCAGCTCTTTCTCTTTCCATGTGGCTTCCCGCTCAGCAGTGCTAAGTACAGCCGGCGCTTGCCAGTTCTCTTGGGCCATGGATAGAGGGGTTAGTCCTTTATCACATGCTATGACAACTCTATGCAAATCAATATCGACTTTCGCCAGGAAATAGCATCGGAGGCTGCATATTTCACGGTTGTGCATTTGTTTTGCACTAAGAAGGCCACGGCCGCCATTTTTCCGTGGAATATACAGCCTCATCACTGACGATCTCGGATGATGCATCCTGTGGAGTGTCATAGTAGTGCGGACTTTCCGATCCAGGGCGTCTAATTCAGTCTGTGTCCATCTGAGTATGCCGAAGGTGTACAGAAGAACAGGGATGACCCAAGCATTGAATGCTCGTACTTTGTTAACGCCGGACAAATAGCTTTCCAAAACTTTTGTCAGGCGCTCCCAAAACACGTCACATACCGCCTGTTTCACCTCCGTCTCGTTCACACCAATGCTCTGCAGCATACCCAGATACCGGTATGTCTCAGTCTCAGAGAGGGTACGAATTTTCATGTAGTCACTATCGACTCCATTCGAATGCACCACCCTACCTCTTTCTACATGAAGGATCGCACACTTATCCACCCCTAGCTCCATGTTGATGGAGCTGCTGAAATTGCAAGTGATTCTCAACAGCTCCTCCAACCGTGTTGCATTTGGAGCGAACAGCTTGAGATCGTCCATGTACAAAAGGTGGGTCATGCGTAAGCCCCCTCTCTGAAACTGAAATCCCGTCCCTGATTTCTCGAGCAGAAAGCTGAGTGGATTCAGAGACAGGCAAAACCAAAGAGGACTCAGACAGTCACCCTGGAATATACCCCTCTTTATCCAAATCCGGTCTTCCGCATTCGACAGCCGCTGACCATGGAGACTAAGGATCGTACTCCATTGCCCCATACATGTACCGAGGAAGTCTCTAACTGTACTGTCAATCTTGTACAGCTCGAGAATTCTCTTTAATCATGAATGGGGAACCGAGTCAAAAGCCTTCTTATAATCAATCCAGATAGCGGAGAAATTGCGTCGATTGCGGTTCACCAATTTGCCCACGACCGCGTTAATCAGGAGCAGCTCCTTCGTACCGCGACTCCCGCCCCTGCACCCATTCTGTTTTACTGCCATGATGTTATTCGCCTCTATGAATGGAATGGAATGTTAGTGTCTTGTATGTTGTTGAAAGACACGTAATGGGGCGGAACTGGCTAGGGTCAGCGGTATTGCTCGACTTAGGAGCTAAATGAGTGATCCCAGTAGTCAAGAAGTTCGGAACCTGACACTGCTCGAGTGCTTGCTGGAACTGGTTGGCGAAGGTCTCGTGACTTGCATAGAATCCCTTGAGCCAATAGTGGTGCAGTCCGTCGCTTCCCGGGGTTTTCCAATTTGGAGCTTTACGGACCGCTTGCGACACATCTTCGGCACTAATGGTAACAGGGTTCATAGGGTCGATGCCTTCACATGCCTCCTCCAATTCAGCTATCCACCGCTCCTCGTTGTGTTGAACAGGCCTAGACTACAGGTTACGCCAAAAGGCCACCATTCCCTCGTGATCCGGGCTTTCGCCTGTGTTCAACACAGCAGGTCGGTCCAATGATCTGTAGAATTTCTTTTGATCACTCATGAAGACGCGATTCTGGCGAAACCGGTCTACTCGCTCCGAGTATCGCCGAATTCGATTTGCCCACACAGCTATCCTTTGCTTCAGGTCATCAATACGCTCTGTAACTAATCGCATGGCATGATGTCCTGCAGGATCAAAGTCTGATCCTGCAAATGCGAGCCTGACGAAGCGCATCACTCGGAGCCTGGTGTTGCTCGACCTGAAAGCGATCAGTTTGCCAATGAGGACCCTTGCTTTAGTGATACGACGCTCAATCCTTTTCTGCCAAGCCGGCTTTCCACGCGGGGCGGAGGTGCGAGCCGGTTCTGGCATCTTAACACCAACAAATCGGCAGACCGCCATTGCAGCGCCAAAAAGGATTGAGTTCGTAACACCAAGGTCGCTGCTACTCGCCAAATACTCTGGCAGCATGCGATTTATGGCTTTATTTATGATTAATGACATCCCGATTCCGGACGCTAAGGGGCAATCGTGGAAGCCGCGGCCTCTCCTCATGAGGCAGAGTGCGGAATTCCTGAATCGCCTCTCCAAGTGTGCTCCTGATTTGCTCTAATTCCTGGGAAATCGTTTCAGACTCAACATCCTCATCTGGTAATTGTGAGGGGTTATTAGGCGGTTCAACCACTTGCGGCACATGCGCCGATAAACGCCGCGACCCATTTAATGAGGATCTTGAGTCCGGAACGACTTCGCGTCGCAGTCCTTCGAGTTCAGCCGCGCTAAAGATGTTCAAGCGCAATATGTACCGAACTCGGTCCGAGAGGTTTTGCTCCGAGACAGACAATGCAGGCTCCAAGCGCAAAAATTCTTGGCGCATCCTCGCTCGATACCCCGTCCGACGAGTTTCTCCACCCGTCGCATCGTAGTACGCTCGCATGAGGTTCTCATTTTGAGGCCTAGACCATCTCATGCGGCGTACTCCACCAGCGGCGGGCGCCGCTTGCTGGGTCTGTGAAGACCCTGCCGACGCCAAGCCCACTGGTGGCGATGATGGAAGTGACCGGCCAGGTGTTCGGGCCGGTCGTGAAGCGCCAACTCGCATACTGCCGCGCCTGGCATTAGCGCGACCAGACGCGCCCCGGCGGCCCCCGGGCAGCGACCCTATGCGTCTTTCATTATTAAAACTTTCCATCATCTTTATACGCATGACCGTTATGGACCCCTTTAATTAATAATTAAATTTAATTTAATTATTAATTTAATTTAATATAATTAATTTAATATAATTGTTGGAGGGAGTTTCTTTAGGGCCCGCCGTTTCTTCTCACTCCGCAAACACTTCCCGAAACGGTGGGTATACGAGTTCCGAGTGGTAGGAACCTCGTATTAGGTAGATAAAAGAATGACGTTCGAAAAGTGTACACTGCTACCTACTTCGAATAAAATATTTTCATTTTCATTTTCATTTTCATTATTTAATTTAATTTAATTTAATTATTATTATTATTATTCGATATTTTTAAGGATGAAATGTAGCCTATGTCAGTGATTACTTGGAAGTGTGCAACCCCGTGAACTCTCTCTTTGCAAAAAAAACACACGCTATAAAATAATGTATAAGGCATCTACATAAATAAAAACACTACGATTTTGAATTGAAGACAGAGAAAACAGAAAGACCAAGTTGTCCTGGTCCTGGTTTTATTGTTGAAACATTAAAAAAAAACTTAAGGTATCAAAACTATTTCTTGTCTAATGTAACCTTCGCGTAGAAGTTGAACTTGGTCACTGTGCGCTTGGTGCTTGTGATGTAGAAGCCCAGATCCAGTCGCACGCTGATGGTCTTGAAGGGCCAGGTGAAAGGAAGTTTGTAGGGGAACTTCTCAAATTTCACTATCATAGAAGGTAAGTGTAGGGGACCCTGGAAATCACACAAAAAGTAAGTTTAATCTTTCAATAGAATTCACTAATAATATCACACCGCCGGATAATCCATACAAATGTGGCGTTATTATTACCCTACTAAAAAAGCGTCGGTGGCTCTGCGGGTAGTGACTCCAACCTCCTAAACGAAGGTGTAGTTGAAATACGGAACCCTCGGTGCGCGAGTCCGACTCGCACTTGGCCGGTTTTTCAAAAGTAGGGCAACAAACCTCGAGTCGATTTTTTAATCGACCAGTGTACATTACTAAAAATCCAAATTTCCTTTTAGAAACACTAGGGTTTCAAATGTTTTTTTTTTATGGCAGAGGTGGCAAACGAACAGATGGATCACCTGTTGGTAAGCGATTACCGCCGCCCATAGACACCCGCAACACCAGAGGAGTCAATATGGGAGTACGCTCTTTTCTTGAAGGTTTGAATGTCGTATCGATCCCGAAATACCGCAGGCGACAATTCATTCCACAGTTTGGTTGTGCGAGACAGTTGTGGACTGCCAACCGTCTAAGTGATGGGAATGAATATATTGTCACGTAGAACGATGGCGAAAAGAGGCGGCAGGGATCAATCCGAACAATTAATCGGAGCACTCCCCATTGTTCATGCGATAGAGAATGCAGAGCGAGGCTACATGTATACGCAGCGCCAAGGAGTCAAGCCGATCTGAAATATGCTAGCAGTCGACGATTCAAGTTGCTCTCCGTTGAATGCGGTCCAGAGGGAGAAGCTGGTACTGGGGTGCCCCTGCCCAGAGATGAGAACAGAATTCCTTAAGAGGCCGAACCTGCGCCTTATAAAGTTGCAGGCGATGGGCTGCAGTGAAATACCGTCTCGATTTATTAAGCACACCAAGCTTCTTCGAGGCTAATTTAGCCTTACCCTCTAGATGACCACGGAACTGGACTTCACTCGAAATGTCGACACCAAGGATTCCGATACTAGCTGAGGCATTTAGGGGAGTGTCATCAAAACGAGGTGATACGACAAATGGTATTTTCATGGCAGTGAACGCGCAGACCTATGTCTTAGTGGGGTTAAATTGGACCAAATTAAGCCGAACCCATTCTGAGACTATCTGAAAGTATTTAAAGAGTCCTCAATTTCCGACACAAGATTGTTTCGGCTCTCGATGACGTTTTCCCGACAAATTTTGGCACTGCCGGTATAGAAGGCATTACCTGTACTGTCATCCGCATAACAATGAGTGCTGCTGATTTGCAGCATATCATTGATATGCAGAAGGGACAGTGTTTTTCCGATAAAAAACCACTACTAGGGGAATGAATGTAACCAGCCTGAGAAAACAGCCTCTTCGCTGGTCTGGAAGACCACAGGCTAGTGTTGAATTAGATAAAATGCTGCTTAATATTTGGGTAACCATCCAAAGTGCTTCTGTCATTTATGAAGCTAATTTCTAACTCTACTTTTGATATTTGGGGCTGATCAGTGTCTTTATTCATGTAAATAATGAAATCATGATCATCTTGCGTACTGGTGATGTTTCTTCTACTTTATTAAGCCTTTCGGTTTTAAACTATTAAATAATATAACATCCTGATACAAAGTCCAAAAGGGCTAATCAATCTTTCAAAAACTATTTTTTGGCACACTATTTTGATCGAAATGCATTTTCAACACAAAGTATTTGAAATCCTAATTACGAAATACGTTTGAATGGACTAATTAAAATACAAAATACACAATACATTTTAGATGGGTATTTGAAATATATATACGGAATTCGTATTTGTATTCAATTACAAGTAATTCAAATACTGCCCAGCCCTGATTGCAGGTGATGCTAAGTGTAACACCAGGCAACCGCCGTCTATCCCTTGGGGACAGGACGGTCAAATTGTGCCACACGATAAGAGAGAGAGATAACCTACTACTACGAATATTACGTCTGTGGCGATGACAACTTTGACATACAAAATACGAAAAGACTTTGTCCCCGATTATATCTGGAAATCCTTAAAATCTAAAACACACAGCACTTACCTGCGTAAAGGGGCATTTCCAATGTTAGCTTCGCTAACATTTGCCCTAAATAAGGTTCTTTCCCGAAGAATTCGCACAGTTTGAACTCCGCGTTGACTAACGTGGGCTGATATCTCCCACTGAGGTTTTCCATAAGTTGAACATGTATCTGCAAATCAACTAAATAACGTTAACAATCTATATGTCCCCATTGCTGGGGCACGAGTCTCTTCAGTCACGTTGCGAGAAAGTAAGGCTATGCACACAAGGGGACTGAGTTCGTATTGATGGAGGCTGGGGATCTATCGGCCAGCACGGGGTTGGTCAAAAAACCTTCAGGGCTGCCAGATAGGAGTGTAGGAGTGTAACGGCTTAGCATACTTATAAATGCCACTAACAGTCAACTGTGGCACGACTGCTTCTTTTTTTAATGTTTCATATTAACTGATCACTTTTTTTTAACTCCGCTTAAATGCGTCCGTTGTGGAACGTTGCAAACGTTACTTAAATTTTATTTTTTTATTATTAAAAATACTGGGATTTTATTGTACATCTGTAAACTATGATATAAGTAACTATACTTTTCTTTCTTGGTGTAAACTGACCGTAACATTGTCGCCCAGCGTCTTCAAGACGTAGGTGTCGAGGGTCACACTGTAGGGGCTCGTGCGGCTCGCCCGGCGCACGCTCACATTCAAATACTTGAGCACCTCTTTGTCATAGTACTCCACTTCCGGCCGCTGTATCTCCACGTCAAAAGCCTGAAATTCGTACATTTCGATTACGAGAAAACGAAACAATCAAAAAGTTTTCAGAAAAATAAAATTAATAAAATCCAGAGCAAATCACACACGGTCATCTGGCCCCTGACTAGGATTCTTTGTATGGGTACCAGAGACTGATATCCATATGTTTAAATACAGACATGTACAGATATAAGACACCCAGACTTTAGAGCACGGTATATGTACTTCATACAGTGGGCCAACGAATGTACTTGCGCAGAGCAACGGCGGGGAACTTGCGAAGAAGTGCGCGGCGCGAAGGCAAGAACGCGAAAAGTTGTACACAACTTCAAAATTGAGCTTTGATTTTTTTTTGTGGAATTTTCTTGGATTTATTTTTGTGGAATTTTCTTGGATAAACCATAATAATGTTAATTAAATAAGGATTTCGATATATTTGTCCCCTTACAATTATAGTTTTGCGTTTATCTTGTATGAATAAGGGCTCGAATTACGCACACATACATAATTTTTTTACGTATATGATGCTTATTTTTGACTTACCTCTATAAGAAGTCCGTAACCCAGAGGTGAAAGCGGCAAATTTTGTACGAACCTTTTTATGTTATTGCTTTTAGGTCCGGGTTCGTATCCTACGAGACTTTATTGTTTTTGTCTTTAAATTTTTTTTATTTAGTCTGAACATAAATAAATATATAAATAACAAGACCCAAGAGCGATAAAAGAAAAGATTTTTTAAAAGAAAAAAATCATTTATTGAATAACAATGTCGCATAGCAATCATTCATAGCATTGGCCTGCAAGGAGATATGTATCACGTCTCCCCCGCGAATCAGGACACCAGGGGAGACAGCAGCAGCTGGTCTAGGTGACGGATCCACAGGAGTCCCCCATCGGTTCTGACTTCATAATGTACTCCACCCAGACGTCGGGTTATTGTGCCGAATTCAAACTTCTGGGCAAGAGAGGAGTAACTCCTGGCCACCTTGTCTCCAGGAGAGAAATGTCCTCTCCTTGTCCTCTGACTACGTGGCTCCGGTCTAGGTATGGGACTACCATGGCATGTAGCTTAGTTCTAAACTCTTTTCCAAACATCAGTAGGTAGGGAGTCCCTGTCTGCCTGTCTTGGAGTTTCTGTCTGCCTCAAGCGGACTGAGGTCTCCCCATGAGTGGTGAAGTAATACTTAGTTTTCGTAATGTAGTTTTCAGTACTATACACAACTCCTCAAACTCGAATCTGTAGAAGGTTTCTTCCTCAAGATGTTCATCTTCGGTTTCTAGTTCTATGTTGTTCTGTATTTCGTGAAATTTCTTTATTGTTTTGTCGAGTGACTCCAAGCGGGGCTATATACTTACTTGGGTCTTGAGTGTCGAGCACATTTTCTGTGCGCGTTAATAAACTGTACTGAGCTTCTTGTACGTTTTAATTTCTTTAAATCCATTGAATTGGCCTCGTCGCCAATATTAAAAACATAAAATATCTGTTCAGTCACATAACATTTATTGAATAACAACGTTGCCTAGCAATAGCCTGCAAGGAGATACGTATCATGCAAGGAGATACGAAGTGATGTCGAAAATTTGTGGAGGCACGGCCTTGCAAGCCTTTGCAAGCCAAGTCTTACGCTATTTGGAGTCACGGTTGTGCCTCCGCAAGCTAAGGAGAGTATCAAACTTAGGAATCACAGATTACCATAATTTTTATGTATATGTCATAGGGAATGGCCCCCTTATTACATCCGTGAAGTGGCAGCATGAAATTCGTTTTCATTGTCGAGAAAAATAGATTCATTTTTTTATTAATTTTTTCAATTTATTTTATCCATACAGATGAAAGTTTTTCAATTGATAAAATTGATTAAGAAAAGTTGATGTTTTGTTAATTAAAATAACATAATTATCAGTATAATCATTCAAAGAATAATAAATTACTCCAATATACATTTAAATTCAGTCACTCACTCTCACGGTCTCATCAGATTGATTGACAATAACACATTCGCTGGGATGATAACCATCATAGTTACTTAGTTAACAACCCAAATCCCAATATCGTCCCAGTGACTGAATTTAAATGGGTATTATAATTTTAAAATAATTCATTGTAATATAAATAATTATACTGATAATTTTCTTATTATATTGAACTAGCTGGGACACCGAGCGTCGCTCGTTCAATCGGAGTTTTTATAAACTAAGATAACTTGTTTAGTAGGACATATAAGATATATTTTCTATAGAACATTTTGCAGGGTGTTGTTTTAGTCGGTAGTGGCCTTCTAAGGGACGAAAGGACAAGCAATATTTGTTCTGAAAATATCTATAATTTTTTTTTATAATTTGATTCTATTGAAAAAAATACATGCAAATCATCCTTTTTTTTTGATAAAAAAAATAGAAAAATATTTTATGATACGTAATATTAGAAAGTTGTTCATCGTTTATAAGTCAGTAATATCAATCAGTTTTGGCGACTTTTTAGAGATTTTCTTATTGCAAAGGTTATCAGCGCCATCTGGTTGAGTTTAGAGAAAACCGTGGAATATTTCCTATTTTCAAACACGGGACAGAGCGGCACAATCACCAGGTATGTAATTAACTTATATGGCCAAAGATGGCGCTATTTGTCTCTAAAATACAGAGGTTAAAATATATTTTTTTATCACTCTTAATCTTAAGTCTTTTTATTTATTTTCATAATATTTACATAAGTTCACAGAAAATAAAAAAATTAAAAAAACAAAGAACTATTAAGTCTCATGGGTGGTATTCGAATCCGGACTTAAAAGCAGCAAAACGTAAGTGGCTCGCACCAAAACCGCTAGTCTACCAATGTACCTATAAGCGATGGTTAAATTTAAACATCATATGCGTTCTCCTTCTATGTAATTTCGATCATTAAATGAATCCTCCCTTAAATGAATCTTTTCGAAGATAATTCCCTCATTGATCTGGATTTATGGTGATTTTTAACCCCTAATCCTAGATTTTCATCAAAACTTTCAAGCCGTTTTCGAAATCGTCGGGACACTTAACTCGTTTAATAGTATAGGATAAAGCATCTAGTTATTTAGGGTTCCGTAGCCAAATAGCAAAAAGCGGAACCCATATGGATTCGTCATGTCTGTCTGTCTGTCTGTCTGTCCGTCCGTATGTCACAGCCACTTTTTTCCGAAACTATAAGAACTATACTGTTGAAACTTGGTAAGTAGATGTATTATGTGAACCGCATTAAGATTTTCACACAAAAATAGAAAAAAAATAACAATAAATTTTGGGGGTTGCCCATACTTAGAACTGAAACTCAAAATTTTTTTTTCATCAAACATGTACGTGTATGGTATGGATAGGTCTTCAAAAATGATATTGAGGTTTCTAATATCATTTTTTTCCAAACTGACTAGTTTGCACGAGAGACACTTCCAAAGTGGTAAAATGTGTGTCCCCCCCCCTTTAACTTCTAAAATAAGAGAATGATAAAAGTAGAAAAAATATATGATGTACATTACCATGCAAACTTCCACCGAAAATTGGTTTGAACGAGCTTTAGTAAGTAGTTTTTTTTTAATACGTCATAAATCAAAATTACTTTTCATTCAATCAACTCAAATAAAAAAAATATAGAGTTCAAGACATGTGTGATTATGAATTTATACGGAACCCTCGGTACGCGAGTCCGACTCGCACTTGGCCTGTTTTTTTGTTGTACTGATGATAAAAAATGTGTTTTAAATGTGCCATTTGTAACTTCTGTTCTGAAATACATTTAATTTTTTTTGAATTCTGGGTAGATAAGGTATTTTTTTTAATGGCGGATATGAATATTCTATAATTCATAATAATTCATAATTAATTTATTTTCTCTGTACAGGATAAAATACAAAAATACAAGGTACCTAACATAGCACAAATAATTATTTTGTTTTAAAAATCTTCCTTCACTGTTGGCACCTGAATAGTGTAAGCTTGTATGTATCCGAGGTCAAATTTTATGATTAAAGAAAACCACTGGGCACACGTATATGGTACATAAATAGAAGCTGATTTAGCCCGGTAGCCACCCCACACCCCCTGGTAGGTCTATTTGACCTATTATCTTGAACTTGGTATCGTTTTAGAATAAACCGAGAATGGAGCTTTCATTTTTTGTATTACTTTTGTACAATCTATTACTCTTATTGTGAAAAAATCTAATAAAATAAAAATAAAAAAAACCAACAAGATGCTATAGTTTAAAAATGTGCACTAATGGCATAAACATTTTTTTTTTGTAGAAAACCAAACTAATCAAAAATAAAAAAACAGAAACACTAACTGCAATTACTAAATAAAAAGCTTCAGAAATAAATTTTGAACGTTGCACGGCGCAAGGCATGCGTGAGCGTTTTAATCTGCCGCGCTTCAGTTAACTATTATATTAGATAGATAGAGATATATTTATTTAACAGACAGTAAACAACACAAAACAAATTACAACAAGGAAAAAAGAGAAACAAGCACAGTTAGAAAATAAACACAAAACAAACATAAACAAGTTAACATATTTCTTATAAGTAAGTAATACTAATACATAAAACATCATTGTCTGTTAAATTGGCACCGACTCAGCATATATCATAGGTATACAAAGTATACCTACGACGCTGTTATTCTGCCGGCACCGAGGTAGGAGTGTCGCGCGCGTCTCAACAGGGCAAACAAAAACAAGAAAGATAGACAGTTAAGGCCAAGTTGGTTAAAAAGTTGAGAAGCGGAAAAAAAAGAAAAAAGAGGAAATATAGAAATAAACAGAACATTGTTTACTTACGTGTTTACGTGCTTACCTAATAATACTAATGTAATATAAAGTACTTAAATAAAGAAAATGCAGTTATAAAATTTTAAAAAACTTACCTACCCTCACATTTATTCACGTCAGTCACGTGCAGTATTGCGGGCACCGGCACCGCGGGGCAGATCGGATACGAAGCCCGATCCAAGTGATTTTTGTAAAGATAAAAGAAAATCTCGGTACATAGATTTAAATTTAAATATAGAGGTGAGATACCGAATAGGTGGTGGGATATCATTCCAGCACTTGGAGGCTGCGTATCTAAAGCTACCCCGAAATGCGGTGGTTTTATGTTTGTGGCCCACGCATTGCCATGAGACTGTCCGCGAGGCATAACGATGTCCTGAATACCGCCAGGTAAGTTTATCAAAAAGATAAATTGGTTTTCTTGTTCGAATAATGCCAAACAATAATGTTGCATAGTATAATTTTAAGCGCCCTTCCATTTTCAGTATATTTGAATTGTTTAAATACGGAGTCACATGAGACCTAGGAGGAACTGCAAAACAAAACCGAGCGCATGCATTCTGTACGCGCTGTACCTGACGAAATGATCTCTTTAACAAACAAGGACCATACACAGTTAGACCATGATTCAATTTAGAGAGACTAGACTTTCCACAAGTTTCACACGAAGTTCAGGACAAATAAAAGGTCGAAACCGATACATAACCTTGAGGCGGTAAAGACAGTTACGCATAAGTTCAGCGACATAGCCTTCAAACTGCAAGCGGCTATCCATGAGTAGTCCAAGATTACGAGCTAATTCAACCTGAGGCAACGGCTCACCAGCTATCATAATGCTTGGGTTCTGTGCTCTAATATTAAGTACTTGGTTAGCAGAGCCGAGAATCATAATCTTAGATTAAGATGGGTTCAAATGCAGAGAGTTTGCAGTAGACCACCTGTAGATTCTATCAAGATCGGCATTCAATAAATCTACAGCGCTGTCGATGTCTTTCGGTTTAGATGAAATATATATTTGGAGGTCGTCAGCATATAAATGAAATTTGCAATAATGAATACATTTGACAATATCAGCGCTGTATAAGATAAATAACAAAGGGCCTAAAATAGAACCCTGTGGGACGCCCCGTTCCACAGGCTGGCACGTAGAATAATAATCCGAACCGTCGGGCTTTTTAAGAGCGACTATTTGACCACGCCCGCTCAAGTAGCTATTGAACCATTTCACCGCAGATACATCAAATCCATAGAAGGAAAGTTTCGACAGGAGCATGGGAATGCTTATGGAATCAAATGCACGAGAAAAGTCCAATAAGGCTAAAATAGTACCTTGTCCAGTATCTTGAGCGGCCAAAACATTATCAACAACATCAAGCAAAGCCGTTGAAGTGCTGTGACTCTTTCTAAAGCCCGACTGAAATTCAGGTAAGATTTCGCAATTCGGTAAGATTCGCAAATATTGGGCAATAATCTTGAATTTGGTGTAGTTTTTGGATGAACCGAGGACGCAGCCTTCAGTTTTGGATTGATTTTGTACCATGTCAGACAAAAAAAATAAAATTTACAAAAATCGAACCTGCTATTTTTGATAGCGATTTTTGATAGCCTTTGCATATCAATGTTTAAATATTTTATGTGTTTTCGTTGTTATTTGTACTCTTTTGGTGTGCAATAAAATTTTCGCATAGGTAACTAATTTAAAATAAAACCTTAACATGCTGCGATTTTTACACAATTTCAAGAACATAAAAAGCAACAATGCTGCCCATACTTCATGCTCTGATAGGGAGTGATACTGTTTTTTAGCCTTTAATTGAAGAGAAAAGAAAACCGCGTTCGAAACCTGGAATGCCTGTCTTGTGGAGACATTAAAAGCGCCAAAATACTTTGGAAAAAAATATCATAACCATGTTTGACAAGTGAGTTTGAATAAAACGAGGTTTTTGTACATAGACGATTACGTTTAGGAATATATTTTGGTGACAAAAATTATTGTGTAAGTGAATAACTGTTTATCCTTTTGTGAGAAATAAATTATTCTATAACCTGAAACTTGGTGCTACATGGCGGGAATTCATTACTTTTTACAGTCGAGTCTATAAATATTGACGTGTAAGACTTTTTACTTGATATGTGAATGTTTTTGTCGGGATTTTACTTTCCGTGTATGAAAATCTACATATCTAAGGTTCGGGTTGTATCACGTGGTTGCTGGTAACTACTTACTTTTTGTCAAACGAGACAATAATAATACACCCGGAAAACCGCCTCCGTTGTCTAGTCGCTCGCTTCACATCAGGAGGTTGCGGGTTCGATTCCCGGCATAGTCTAACTATAATATGTAAGACTCCGTTTGGTCGGTGGTAGAGCATTCTCGGAGCCTGCATGGTTAGCTATCATCTTTTTTTTTACCCTCAATTGGTAAGCCCTTGGCATCATCTCGCCTGATGGTAAGTGACGATGATGCCGAATACGAAAGCGGGCTTACCAAGATTCCCCAACGCAGTGGGGAACTGGTTATCTTACCTTCATGCCGGAACACATCAATGCTGTTAACGTTGATGTTTGGCGGCAAGACTTAGATAAGATGGTGGCATATGCCAGGCGGGCTCAGAAAATGCCCTACCACCAACCAAACCGAATCCAGAAAGTTACACCCCGCCGGGAATCGAACCCGCGACCTCCTGATGTGAAGCGAGCGGACAAGCGGAGGCGGTTAAAATTTGAAATGGGGCATGGTATGAGTCTAAAAATTTTTGAATGCACCTTATACAGGCTGTAACTTCCGGAAACTTTAACATACCAACCCATACTAAATTCGCATAAAAATGAAGTTTTCATATAATATGGTAAGATAACCGACCAATTTTGTATGGTGTGTCCAAAAATTGTCTTAAGTATTCAGCATTCTTAAGGTTCATTCGGAAAAGTTGTTCAGTTTCATGAGTGGATCCCATAGTTTAAATTTCCAGGAGTGATCTTTTTACATCCTGTATAAGTAAAAATATCAGCCTGTATATCACAAATATCGAGCTGAAACTCACAACTAGACCTTGTTGGGTGAACAATATTTTCGTCTTTCAGATGTCCCTGACGTGAGACTGACAGCGTCTTTTTTTCTGAATATAAAAAAAGTTTGCCAGCATTAATTACTCAGACTAAAAAGTCTTTATAATAAATTTGCTACTTTGGTAATGCTCAAGCAAAATGCAAGATGGCGCTAAAAACGAAATCCTAGGCTAAACAAAGCTTAACAGACCAATTGAGATTGTAGTTACTGTAATATCAGAAAGGTGGTGCTGAATTATACACCACTACATGCGTAAAATTTATGGTATTTTACTGCAGTTTTTAATGATATTACAGAAATAAATAATATAATTATATACATTTGGAGAAAATAAAAGGTTGCAAAGTTTACGTTGGACAGATAAAATCGAAAATATAGTGGTTATTTGTGTAGTTAATAGCCAGGTAAATTTGTATGAAATAGGGTGACTGACGTTTAACCTTAAGGGGGATATGAGCGAAATTAGATAAAAGGAGAACGCATATAATGCTTATTTTAATCATCGCTTGCAAGTATTTTGGTAGACTAGATAGCGGTTTTGGTGCGAGCCACTTACATTTTGCTGCTTTTAGGTCCGGGTTCGAATCCCACCCATGAGACTTTATAGTTTTTTGTCTTTTTATTTTTTATTTTGTTGAACTTATGTAAATATTATGTAAATAAATAAAAAGACTTAAGAGTGATAAAAAAGATATATTTTAACCTCTATATTTTAGAAACAAATAGCGCCATCTTTCGCCATATAAGTGAATTACATACCTGATGATTGTGCCACCCTGCCCCGTGTTTGACAATAGGGAAATTTCGACGGCTTTCACTAAACTCAACTAGATGGCGCTGATAACATTTGCAATAGGAAAATCTCGTAAAAAGTCGCCAAAACTGATTGATGTTACTAACTAATACATGTCATAATAAATGATGAACAACTTTCTAATATTACGTATCATTGAATATTTTTCTGTTTTTTTTTATATCAAAAAATATCTATTTTTTTCAATAGAATCAAATTATAAAAAAATATGATAAGTAGATATTTTTACAACAAATATTGCTTGTCCTTTCGTCTCTTAGAAGACCACTACGGACTAAAAGAACAACCTGCAAAATGTTTCATAGAAAATATATCGTATATGTACTACTTAACAAGTTATCTTAGTTTATAAAAACTCCGATTGAACGAGCGACGCTCGGTCTCCCGGCTAGTCTTATTTAATTATTGATGTATAAACCAGTTGATAACTTAGAAATATACGAGTTTTATCAACTTTTCCTGTCCAGTGCATTACTAATGGTCTGAAATGTTCAAAGGCGTTGCCCCACTGTCAAGTAGGTACACTGTACTCTAGAGCAAACAAATCTGTTCATGACAGAAATGTTTGCCCTGGGTGGGGATCAAACCCGCAACTCTTAGATCAATAGTCAGACGCGCTAACCACAGAGCCACCAAGTCAGCTAATAGGTGACATAAAAAAATAACTAAAAAATTCACGAATGTACCCTTTGGGTAATGGAAAGTATTATTAAAAAAAACTTACCGTTATTGTAGCTATGAAAGCTGCGAAACAAATTATGATTCCCAACATTCCGTTCTAATTTCCCACTTCTCCTCGCGCTGGCATGCGAGTAGCAGAATGTGGTGGCTTAAAATAATAATGAAACCTTTGGACGAAATATTTTAAAAATAATTTTGTTTTATTGGATTTTTAGAATATCTACGTCTATGTCTATTTTTTTTATCTTTAATTAAAATCAAAGGGCATTGTTGTTTTATAAAGATATCCTATTATTTAATATGACTAGTAATTTAAATAACAACATAGATTTTTAACCAGCATTTGTATTCTAATCTTTTAATCAATCTGCAAAATTAAAACTCGGATTATGTTATTATAACAAAGGCTGTTAGATTGAAACAATTTTTCACATACGCGCGCGCACGCACGCACGCACACATACACATATACATACATTTTGTTCTATAATAATAACCATTTCTAATAATTTTGTTTCACATCAGATTTAATGTACTATTTGTTTAAATATTGATCGTTAGCCGCTAACTGTTAATCCGTAAAATGTATTATCCCACAAAAAACATTTTCATGTAAAAATGTTGCCAAGACGAATCTACGTATAGTCGGGGATTTAGTGCAAGGAACCGTTTTATTTTGGATCCGGCGCTCAAACTTGGCATAGTTGTTCCCAATGCCGTTTTAAGTGGATTTAGCTCGGGAGCCATCGGGAGCCATCCCCCGTTTGGCAGGGGGAGGGGGGGGAAGTTATATCTCCAAAACTATTGGCAATAGGGCAAGTGAGATATCATTTTCGTATGAATCAAGGATAAGGAATTCATTTCTGTAACAAAAAAAATACTTTCTATATATGAAAAAAAAATATTTGATAAAACGTATAAAACATGACTACCTTTTTTCCGCATATGTGTCGATTATTTTTTAATGGTCCAAGATATTAGCATGAAAAAAATATATTCTAAAAGCCACACTTTCTAGAATTATAAAAATATAAATTTTATTAGAATAGCATAATAAACACTTAGTGAAAAAAATATAATTCAATGCGTGGCAGTGTGGCATAAAACGCGTGGTCCGCGCGGTTCTAACTTTCAGAAGTTATATTTCTTTCTTTTTTTCTATGAAGTGTGTTCTTTTGTTGCAGAAATGATTTTTTCATCCTTGAAATATCCGAAAATGATATCGGTCTTGCCCTGATACGTATAGTTATGGAGACATAAGACCCAAAAGAAGATCGACCCAACAAGTAGATGATGAAGTGTGGGTGGTTTTTTACATATGCGTCGATTAAATTTTAATGGCCTAAGATAATATATTCTAAAAGCCACATTTCCTAGGATTATAAAAATATAAATTTCATTAGAATAGCATAATAAAAACTTAGTGAAAAAAATATAATTTGATGCTCGGCAGAGTAGCATAAATTTAGTATCTGTTGTTCTTAAGTAAATAAAACGAATCATCTAGCGCCCAAAAATGATTGTTAAGTAACATCATATAAATATTATTATTATTATTTATTATTATATAAATATTTCTCGCACGCAAAGTAAAAGCAAAGTATTTGTCACGTAGGACAAAAAATATTTTCCTTAAAAAAACGTAATATGAAAAAATCCGAAAAATGTGACTATTTCTCATACGAATTATGGTAGTTTACTATCTATCTGTCTATCTATTTATCAGCTGAAAGACGTCCACTGCTGGACAAAGGCCTTCCCCAAGGATTTCCACACCGACCGGTCCTGTGCGGCTCGCATCCAGCGTCTTCCCGCAACCTTCACCAGGTCGTCGGTCCACCGAGTTGGATGCCTGCCCACACTGCATCTTCCGGTGCGCGGTCGCCACTCGAGAACTTTACTGCCCCAACGGCCATCTGTTCTACGAGCTATGTGCCCTGCCCACTGCCACTTAAGTCTAGCGATTCTGAGAGCTATGTCGGTAACTTTAGTTCTCCTACGTATCTCCTCATTTCTGATTCGATCACGTAGGGAAACACCAAGCATAGCACGCTCCATCGCCATTTGGATGACCTTGAGCCTTTTTATGAAGCCCATAGTAAGCGACCATGTCTCGAATCCATATGTTATCACTGGCAACACTCTAGTCAAAGACTTTAGTCTTGAGACACTGCGGTATTTTGGACGTGAACATATTGCGGAGCTTCCCGAACGCTGCCCAGCCGGGTTGGATTCGACTATTGATCTCTTTCTCGAAGTTGGACTTACCTGATGGGACTGTTTGTCCCAGGTATACATATTTTTCAACAACTTCGAGTGTAGTCTCCAACCTTCAGAGAAGTGGGTGTAACACGGACGTTTGACATGTTTTCGTCTTATCCATGTTCATTTTAAGACCCACTTGTTGGGAGACTCTACTGAGTCCATCGAGCATTGCACCTAGGTCCTCCAAGGTCTCAGCCATGATCACGATATCGTCAGCAAATTGAAGGTAAGTGATGTACTCACCATTGATGTTGATGCTGAGTCTTCTCCAGTTCAGAAGCTTGAAACGTCTTCCAGTCTTACCCCACGCTACAGCCGAATAGGTTTTGAATTCTAATCCTGAGGTGGACCGACATGGTGGCATTTTCATACAAACAATTCAACACTTCCATGTATCGATAGTCATTTTGGCACTGTTGGAGAGACTGTTACACAGCCTACGTCTCGATCGAATTATATGGCTTTCTCATAGTTTACACAAGCCATTATACTCTTCGATCTTCTGTATAATCTGCTGCAGCGTATGTAGGTATGTGGTCTACGGTACTGAAGCCTTTTCGGAAACCGGCTTGTTCGGGAGGCTAAAAGTCGTCAAACCTGCGTTCGAGACGATTCGTAATGACTCTCGAAAACAGCTTGTCTTATTTTATCACCCTTCTTCTTCTTAAAGAAGAGCACTACCACACTTCAGTGTCATGCTGAAGGCGTTCGTCCCTCAAGCATGACGGAATTAAATAACTTCTGAAGAGCTTTAAGTACCGGTTCTCTACCTGCTTTCAGAAGCTCAGCGTAATTCCATCATCACTCGGTGCCTTGTTGTTCTTAAGCTGTTTGTGAGCCATTATAATCTCACACAGTCTGGGATATCTTTGGTACAGTGTCGGGTCATACTGGCTCTCGGATCTTAGCCAGATTGCTGACGACAGGTAAGCATGTAGTCGTGTATAATTGTCCGTAGAACTTCTCAACCTCTTCCAACAGCTCGGGCTTGGACAGCTTTGTTAGTTGGCTTTGACCAGCAGATAGATCCCTTGCGAATACTTTTGACCTTTTACTGCGCTCGATAGCCTCTTTAATACGATTGGTATTAATTGACGTATATCGCGGATCAAGGACTTGGAGATCTGTCTGTTTAGTCGCCGATATTGACAAGCATCTTCAGAGGATTTCAGAATCAGGCTCCATCTGTTCTCCATGAGCTCGCTGGTGAGATCCGAGATCCGAGATGTTCTTTTTGAACGTCTTAATTTGAAGGCCTTATTCTCAGCCGTTTGGACAATTTCCACAAACCTTTTGCATTCGAAGCGGCTGTGCAACTCGAACTGAAAGTTTTCGGGGTTTTGGAGTTACGTAGTCGGTCCCATAATGAATTGGCCTAACTATGAAATAAAAAAGAAAATTAAATGCAATCATTTTAATTTTTCAATATAGTCTCCATCAATACTGACACACTTCTGACATCGGTGAAATAACATTTCTAATCCTTTATAAAAATTATCGCAATCTTTGTCTTCAAAATGACTGAAGACGGCCGCCTGCAACTCTTCATCGCTTGAAAATTTTCTTCCCCTTAAGTCCCGCTTTAAATTTGGGAATAAGTAATAGTCGGACGGAGCCATGTCTGGACTATAAGGTGGATGGTCCAGCTCCGTGAACCCGCATTGACGCACTGCATTCTTCGAAACACCGGCGGTGTGCACGGGGCCGTTGTCGTGAAGCAACAGGACGCCTTTACTCAGTTTGCCTCTGCGCTTCTCCTTTATAATATCTCGCAGTTTATATATTAATGAATTATAATATTCGCCGTTTACGACTGTATTGCGCTCTTTAAAATCAACCATCAAAATACCTTGAAAATCCCAAAAGATTGTGCACATGATTTTTTTGGTAGATTGTTGCACCTTTGCCTTTCTAGGCGGCTTTTCACCCTTATAACGCCATTCCATTGACTCGCGCTTGCTTTCTGGATCATAATATAACACCATAGTTTCATCACCAGTCACTAGTCTCTCGATCACGTTCTTTAGGTTTTCTCCACAAAGATCTAAAAACTCGGCAGCACAGCGAACTCGCTCCCGTCTCTGCACAGCTGACAGAAGTTTCGGGACCCATCTTGCACTGACTTTTTTCATATGAAGATGTTCATCGATTGCACGATGGACGGTACTTTTAGAGAGCCCAAGTCTAGCTGCAATTTCTCTAATCTTCAAACGGCGGTCACTCAAAACCTCTTCTTCGATTTGAGCAATAGTATCGGGAGTGAGCACTTCTACCGGTCGACCGTCATGGCCGATATCTTCGACGGTTTCTCGCCCGAGGCGAAACTCTTTCATCCAATTTTTTACTGTGCTATAAGAGGGAGAACACTCCTTATACACACCATCTAATCGTTCTTTAATTTGGGCGGGGGATAAGCCTTCTTTAAATAGAAACTTTATGACGCTTCGATACTCGGTTTTCGACATTTTGAAAAAATACGCGACACTTGTTGTTCAAACAAACTGCTAAACTGAACTACGCTCGTCAAGTCCATGCGTGTTCGTTTATAAAGTGTCTGAGAACCGTACTATTCAATGCAACATAACATGTATCGAAATGTCGCGTAGAACTATATCAGGCCAATTCATTATGGGACCAACTACGTATATAGGCGCTGGTCGGAGCGTGGACTTCATCAGTTGTCAAGAAAATAATTTGACGTAGCATGCGGAGCACGTAAACGGTTACGAGATTAATGCGCCAATAACAGTCAACTCATTATGGATATGTATCTATAACCTTTTCTGAAGTCCGTTAACCTGGGTGATCAACATGACCACGCAAGTTAGATAGTAAACCACCATAATTCGTATGAGAAATGGTTACGTAGGTACATTTTTATAAGAAAAATATTTTTTATTTTACGTGACAAATATTTTGTGCGGGCGGGAAATATTTAAATAATAATATTATGTACCTATTTATATTATGTAACTTATCAGTCATTTTTGGGCGCTAGATGATTCATTTTATTTACTTACGAACAACAGATACTAAACCGCGCGTTTTATGCTACTCTGCCGAGCATCAAAAAATTCTTTTTTTTCACTAAGTATTTATTATGCTATTCTAATTAAATAAACATTTTTATAATTCTAAGAAATGTGGCTTTTAGAATATATTTTTTTCATGCTAACAACTTAGACCATTAAAAGTTAATCGACACATATGTGAAAAAAACCACCCACACTTCATTTATGGGGTCGCGCTTCATATGGGGCTTATATCTCAATAAATATAGGTACCTACTTTTTTTTTATGTGATAGATGGCAAACGAGCAGACGGATCACCTGATGGTAAGCGATTACCGCCGCCCATGGACATCCGCAACACCGGAGGAGTCACAAGTGCGTTGCCGACCTTTGAAATGGGATAGGGGATGGGGGAATGGGGAGGGGGAGGGGGGGTTGGTCCTCCGCTACCCTCACTCACTCGGCGAAACACAACAAACGTTGCTTCACGCCAGTTTTCTGTGAGGCCGTGGTATCACTCCGGTCGAGCCGGCCCATTCGTGCCGAAGCATGGCTCTCCCACGTCTAAAACTGTGTACTGTAATCTAGGTACTGGGGCAAGTCCGATATCATTTTCGGATATTTCAAGGACGACAAATTCATTTTTGCAACAAAAGAAAATACTTTTCGTAGAAAAAAAAAGAAATATAAGTAACTGCTGAAAGTTTGAAAAGCGGTCCGCGCCCGCAGCGTTTTATGCCACGCATTGAATTTTTTTTTACACTAAGTATTTATTGTGCTATTCTAATTAAATTTATATTTTTATATTTCTAGGAAGTGTGGCTTTCAGAATATATTTTTTTCATGCTTATATTTTAGACCATTAAAAATTAATCGACACATATGCGGAAAAAAGGTAGTCATGTTTTATAAGTTTTATCAAATATTGTTTTTTTTTATATATGAAAACTCATTTTTTTGTTACAGAAATATATTCCTCATCCTTTAATCATACGAAAATAATATCTCACTTGCCCTAGTACCAATAGTTTTGGAGATATAAGCCCACAAATGGAGTGCTGCAGAAACGAACTTTCCTCCCCTCCCACTGCCAAACGGGAGATGGCTCCCGATGGCTCCCGGGCTTAATCCACTTAAAACGGTATAGGGAATAACTATGCCAAGTTTGAGCGCCGGATCCAAAATAAAACGGTTCCCATACTAGGAGTTGCACTATATTCCCCACTATACCCTGTGAAAAAGTTATCAGATCTCGTATAAAGCCAAGCTCTAAAGACTGCCCGCTCTACACTACAGCTTACTCAAAATATATGAAAAAGTGGTCAGATCTCATGTAGAGCCAAGATTTTTGATCTATGCGCTTTGTACAATCATTAAGATTGTACTGATGGCATTCTATCTTGAAATTTTTTAATTATTTAGCATCATCCAAAGCAAAGTTATGAGAGTTCAAAAAAACGACGAAGCGTATCGAGAAAAGGTAGGTAGTGCGCTTGCGCTTCGCTTGGCTCGTCTTGGTGTTTATTTTAAGAATCATAAAACGATGATAATGACCCATTTTATTAATGAACTGTTCATTTGTCATTACATAAATTTTAGATACAGTAAATTTTTATAATAAGTACAGTTTTTTATTAATTTATGTTATATAAAAGTATAGTTAACTTACCTTGACCAAGGTTGTCATATTTTTATATACACTTTTTATTACACTTGTTTTTACGACATATTGATGTCTCTTGTCCATAAAAAATATTGTAGAAAAGGTTTCAACATTGAAAAAAAAAACACGGAAATGACTTTTTCGACATAAAAATTATCATATGCTGTTTCCGTCCTCTATTTTAGTTAATAAGTAATCAACGTTAAATTAGTAACAGCAAAAAAGGCGATGCTGTGTTAAGTTGTACTTATTTGGAGTTCTCCATGTTATTTTAGAGAAATTGAACATTTTTACAGGATAAAATGTAGCCTATGTCACTACTAACGTCAAACGATCTATAGTTCATTCCAATAAAAAAAAACAAAATGTAGATAGATAAGATAGTATGCATCTGACATTGACATTGTGTCATTTCCATAGTAAGTTTGTTTACCTTTTGCTTTTTTTGATTGGAATGAACTTTATGTGCATAAATCATGTCGATCCGGAGCTCGGCTGCGAGCGAAAGAATGACAGATTATCAAACCGAAAAACTCACTTTCGCGTTTATAATATTAATAAGAAAATAAGAACGGATATACTACCCTCATAAGAAACTTCCGTATACTTTTCGGCCATCTTCCTTACGAGGACAGTATAATACACCCAGATATAGAACAAACAAATCTGCTCTTTACCAAAGTTTGCCCTAGGTGGGAATCGAACCAAATATAGTCGGATCAGTAGGTAATCAACTGAGACACCTGAGACTATTCTATTTTTCTATCAATCAATATTTTATTTGCTTGAAACATGGTAGTTTAGATGACAAAATATAAGTACAGTACATCATGTTTCGCTTATAAAAATAGGCAGGCCTTTGGCATTTCACATCTGATATCAAGAGTGATATTGCCAATGTCTAGTGAAAAATGGGAGAATCTTCAATAAAAAAAATGGCGAAACACCAGTGTCAAGTGAAAGTCACGGCTCTAAGGGTGATGGGCACTTAAAGACGCTCCACGTGGTGGTTTGGGACTCGGAAAACGGAGCTGTCTCCTGAGTTAATCCTCTTCTTATTATAGCTTATTTTGGAATCGAGATCACAGCTATTTCTCCATCACAAAAATAACGTTGAAACTATTCTAAAACGGTAATAATTGTAAAATTAACTCAACAGATGTGTGCTCGGTACAGAGTCCCGGCACCAACCGACACCTGAGACAGTATATTATGTATAAATGATATCTGTCAATTCTTAAAATTTTCTTCTAAGTCTTAAAATAACCTATTAAAATTTATTAAGTAAGTATTACTGACCAGTTCGCACTCTTTGTGGCATGTCTGCACGGTGGTAATCTTCTCCAGTTTCCCGTCCTCCACCTCCACGCACTGGTACGATTCGCAAAGATCGTATGGTGACGTCCAGTTTTCGCCAACCTGACAATAAAAAAAAAAAACATTGACTTACGTAAAACACGCGAAGAAAAGTTGCCAAAGAGAGGGGCAGGAGTGTCCATTGTGTATGTAGTAGTACTATTTAATACTGGATGTTAAAAAAATACGATTAAAATTTTAAGGAGTTACTCAGAAGTCAGAATCAAGTATAGAATACACGAAAAATATTCAAAAAATCCGATCTGCAATAATTTTTTTAGTTTCCCATACAAATTCTTGAGTCACTATTCAGATTTAGTATGGCAAACTGAAAAAAAATGCAGGTCGGTTTTTTTCAATATTTTTCCTGTATTCTATACTTGATTCTGAGTAAGCCCAGCTCATAGTTCAAAAGTACCTTTTTAACATACTGTATACTGTGGGACCGTACTTTATGCAGTAATGTTTAATACGATATACCAATCCGGACTTTCTTATATTTATAAAAAACTTATGTAATTTTCTGTGTATTTAGTGAGAATAAATGTATTTTCTTTCTTTCGCACGCCCAGACTCGCTCGAAGCGCGATAGCAACAGAAATCTCACAATATGGGGAAGAAAACGCAAAGCTATTTGCAGATGGCGCTACGGACGCTTGACTCATAACAACTTTCAATTTGTTCCGCGTTTTTTATTATCGAGGTGTAATAGTTTTTTTTTCTGTAAAATTGTTAAATGGAAAATGTATGCGACGTGATCTGTTCCTCAATTAAAGGCGAAGTTCAAAAATACATAATTGAAAGCGTAACTTTTCCCACGTCTTCTTCATTCGAGAATCTTTAGGAAATTAATGATTTCCATTACTATTGCAACCAATCGCCACACAACGCGGCATTCTTAAATAAATCTTATGTTTAGTTCACGTAAACAGTTTTTCTATACGTTTTGACAGTTAGTGATGATTGTTATGAGTCAAGCGATATCAGCGCCTCTATCGGTGAGTTTTGTCAGTTTTCTTCCCTATTCAAATCGGAGTGAGCGCGGTAGTACAGCCTGCTCTTAACGACATACGGTAAAGGCTCACCCTGTAGATGTTATCTTCGTCCCGACAGGCGACGTGCACAGCCACTGGGCAGTAGGCGAACGGCACCGGGCGCGGTTCCACCAGGAACTGGTCGGTGGTCCCCAGCGGTGGGCACTCGGAGACGCCGCAGCGGGCGGCGGGGCCCAGCGGGGACCCCTCGCAGCGGCAGGAGCGGCAGGGCCCGTCTAGCCAGACTGAGTCCAGCTGATAATGGTAGTTTTTTTGTAACTTTTTTTTTTTGAAATGTTTATGTGTGTAAATCTAAATATGACACTTATCCTAACAACTAACTGGTAGACTAAAAAAATCGACATCGACTCAAGATTTGTTACACGACTTTTGAAAAAATAACTCAATGTAACAAAAAAACACTAAACCGAAAGTTGAAAAACTGTGTGTTTACTGTTTATGATTTTAGTTTGTTCGTTTTCTAGTTTTTTGTTTTTAGTGTTTAGCAGTTTTGTAGACAGAGTTATTTTTTCAAAAGTCGGGCAACAAACCTTGAGTAGATTTTTTAGTCCACAAGTATATTTATTGTACTTTTTTTCACAAGCAAATAAAGATTTCTATTCTATTCTATTTTCACATAATTTTGTCGATTAGTCTACTGTCTTATCCTCACTTCTAAAAAACTTTGTCCACAATTTTATTTTTTTCTCTGTTAGGCTGTATACCGTATAGGGTATACACAGCCTTTCGATTAGGACGAGTTCACGACTTTTTTATTAGTTGTTACCTAGTTAGCATAGTCACTTAACGTTCACAGAAGATTCTAAAAAAAAGTGTTTAAAACCTAGCTCTTCTATTATTTCATGCAAACTTTTTTTGCCCTGGGTAGGGTTAACCCGTCACACGTCAGAGACGGGCAGCCACGACAGCGCATGCCGCTGCTGCCAGGCCGCCCGCTACGGCGCAGTCACAGTGCAGCTGGCGTGCGCGGACGGCAGCGCGGCGCCGCACCGCGTGGCCTCCCCGGTGCAGTGCGCCTGCCGGGCGTGCGGCGCCGCTGCCGTGCCGCCGCCCGCGCCGTGGGGGACCAACACCAGTCAGTTTTCCCTAAGGTCTACAGTATGGGGCTCTTCAAGAAGGGATTGAAAATGTTTTTGATGTTTTTTTCAACCGCCGCCGCCGTCTATATCTTGTGGATAGTACGGTTAAAAAAACAGAGAGAAGGTTCGGCAAAGCAAATGCCAATAGACGGCGGTAACCACTTTCCATCAGTGATAGCATCAGGTGGTTGGGTGGTTGACCGACTTTTGCAGACCTTAACTATAAGGTGCTACTTTATTAGTGCCCGATATTTTAGTCAGTGCTTCTACTCCTGATTCTGATCAACTTTCCCCAAGAAACCCATAGTCAAATCGAAAAAAATTTTTGGACTCTTCATACAAATCGATCAGCCGAGCGGCCAAATTAGTATGAAGAGCCCAAAAATTTTTTTGCGATTTGACTATGGGTTTCTTGGGGAAAGTTGATCAGAATCAGGAGTAGAAGCACTGACTAAAATATCGGGCACTAATAAAGTAGCACCTTATATAAATAAATAAAAAGTTAGACAAGGTTAGATGCCATTTTTTAAGCTTATGTGCCTCAAAAGGAAAAAAAGGAACCCTTATAGTATTCTTTCGTTATCTGTCTGTCAAGACCCTTTTTTCAGAAACGCGTGGAGGTATCAAGCTGTAGCTTTAAAAAGCATCCAAGTCAACGCAATGAAAAACTACGGCCAATGTTGGCAACAAGACTTAAGATGATGGTAGCTAACCAGACGGGTTTAGAAAATGCCCTACCCCCAACCAAAACAAAGTTGAACTCTGCCGGGAATCCCGCGACCCTCCTGAAGTGAAGCGAGCGGACAAGCCAACGGATTCTGTTGAAATATTGATTTGTAAATCGATCCTAAACAGAGTTTTTTTCCACAGAACAACCGACCAAGTCCGGGTCAGCATCCACTAAGAACGACGAGCCGGACGATTAGGACTTCATCCCGGAGATCTACAGGAGATTCGATTCCACTGCGCATCCGCAATAATTAAATACTACTGAAAAAAGTTGTTTCATAAACTGCTATGATTTACATCAATGTTTTTCAAGCCTTTCTCAAGGGGTCGCGGGTACAAGAAAATGTAAGTGTTTTATAGGTCCTACACTGAGCCTGTTTATTTTTTATCAATTTTTCAAAACGTGGGTCTATTTTGGAGACTTTAATAAGTAAATAATTTTCTAATTGACGAAAATTATAAACGTAAATCTCAAATCACTAACATTTTGTATGTTTATGGCCCTAGGGGGGTCGCAAGAATTTTTTAAGTTGTAAAGGGGTCGGGTATTCAAACAGGTTGAAAAACACTGATTTACATAAACGATATACCTCAAGTCTAAGGTCGAAAACACCTAAGCACGACACGACATCATACGTTATCGTGTCGGAGAACTATCGGCACGATGTCGCGTCGTGCGCCGGTGTTTTCACCGTAATTATTGATGATATCAAAATAATGAAGGCAATCAAAATGAAAATACTCTTGTAAATATTTTAACAACAATATATTTTGTAAAAAAAAACACTTCGTTCCATTTCATTATTTGCACATTTACCTCATACATATAAAAGTTTTGCTGTAAAAAATGTAACATAATTGTTACTACAAACAAAACACACCGACTAATCAAAATTAATTTAGAATAAGTTTATCACATTTTTAACATACAGCAAATATAAAAATCTGACAGGGGAATGTGGGTAAACCTATGTTAAAACTCACCAAAAAGCAGTGGTTTGCGAACGACAAATTGGCATGGCAGTGGACAATTCATCACTGATTTTGGTACGTTAAGGCGAAGGCATTGTTCCTATAATAGCCCGTCAACTTCGTTCGCAGCTCGCCCGCGTGTACAGACGTAAGGAGAGGGGGAGGGGTATCTGTACTGCTACGTGGTCGGTGCGACAAGGGCTATATGGTACTTGGACAATAACAAGGGCTCAGACATAGTATATTTTACATTAGTACTGCAACATAGATACAAATATCGCGTTATCCAGACAACACTGCCGTGCTTACGATAAGAGCAGTACACACTTTCGACTTTTCGTCACATTTTTGCATTTTCCGAATTGTTTCCATCATGTACGTACAACCAGAGATGTATAGAGTGTGTTCAAGGCGACCTCACCCTCAATTGCATTGGTAAAATGACATAATAAGATGATGGTGTAGGAACCTCCGCCAGGTGAGGTGGTATGCCTGGGGACCGGCCGTGGTCCAACCGATGATGGTTGGAAGTTGTATATATAGTTAAGCCGAAGAAACTTTCGATAGCGCGTTACAGGTTTAGTTTGTGGCGGTGCGATAGATGTCGCCACAACGGCATTAGTTCCGATTTGGGCCACGCGCCAAAGATTCTTGTCGCGATTGGAACACGCGGGTGCGGGTGGTTGACGGGCTGTGGCCGAGAAACATACCCAAAAACATTTTACCCAACTTTACGTATAGCCTGCAATAATGGCTGGGTTCACACGTTCCCATTATATTATCAATAATATAAACATCAGGACAGGTCCGTGTGGAAATCCTTGAGGGAAGCCTTTGTCCAACAGTGGACGTCTTTTGGCTGATTATGATGATGATGATGAAACATTGACAATATAATTTAACACGTTGAGCGCCATGTGTATCCAATTGTATACACAAAGTACCAACTACTGAGGCCACGTGTATCTTTTTAAATACACGGTGAATGTTTCGATGTACACGTGGCCTCAGAAGTTGGTACTTTGTGTATACAATTGGATACACATGGCGCTCAACGTGTTTACGTCCGAAAAGGCAACATTGATAGTATTGACGTAATTTCACAATATTGACAGTATTTTTAAGCATTAACAGTATTATTGGCAGTATTATTGACAGTTTAGTGGTTGGAATGAAGGTCAGACGGTAAGTAATGATACTGAGCGATGAATTGTCAAAAATATTGATGTAAAAATATTGACAATATTACTGACCTTGTCTGGTCCACTATAAAATTCTAATATCGTTGTCAATATGACACACACAACATAATTAAACGTGTGGACCTAGCCATTCCGATTTCAAGAGATCCATCCAAATAAAAAATAACTTTAAGGCTTATGAGGTAACTTCATCAGTGTGTGCGTCCTCTTGCGTCACTTCTCCATTGGCCTGTTCCTCTTCTTCTTTCTGTTTCTGTTTGCGGACCACCTCCGAGAGGTACTTACACCTCTGCATGCACTCCTCCTGAAACGTTTAATATCCTTGTAAATAATGTTGAGCAGTTTGATTATGATTATACAGAATGTTAAAAAAGTTCGTTTGAAATTTCAAAGGGTTACTCAGAATCAATATAGGGATCTTAAAGCAGTTCTCCTTCAGCTTGGCAGCCATGTGGGTCACTTCTGGCATAGAATCCAAGAAAAATATTGAAAGAATCCGCTCTTCAATTTTTTTTTCAGATTCTCATACTAAATCTGAATAATGAATCAATAATTTGTATGAAAAACTCAAAAAAAAAAAATTGAAGAGCGAATGTTTTCAATATTTTTCCTGGATTCCATACTTGATTCTGAGTAACCCCTTGAAATTTCAAACCCACTTTTTTTAACACCCTGTATAGGACAGTTACTCGTATGTCCTTCGACACTCAGGATATGTATTAATATTCGAATTCTATAAACTTTTGCACTAAAGCGAATGAAAAAAAAGGATTAATTTTCTAATTCTTAGCACAGGTTTTCTCACGACGACGTTTCCTTTCACCGTTTAAGCAATCGGTATGAAAACGCACGTAAGTTTGAAAAACTTATTGGTACATTTACCACGATTTGAACCTGTGACCTCTGGTTAGGAGGTCCGATTCACTACCGCGGAGCCACCGACGCCTGCTATTCTACATGAACCACTCGTAACAACTGGGGGTATAACCTAACCATATTATAAAAAAGAACCCGACTGCATTAAAACGTATCCTATGTCAATTTGGAGATCAAAACGAATCTAACGACAAGCAAGCTAAAATCCATCAAGCCGTTTAGGCTACAGAGCGTGCCAAAGAAATATACATACATACACTCGAAAAACATAATCCTCCTTCTGGCGCAGTCGGGTAAAAAATAACCGTCGTTTGAGCTTACTTTCGTCTTCCCGGGCACGGCGCTGGCTATCTTCTGCCAGCGGTCGCCGGCGCCGCCCTTGGGGTGCTTGGCCAGCGCCGCCTCCAGCGCCCGCTGCTGCGCCTGCGACCACTCGCCGCCGCCGCCGCCGCCGCCGCTGCTCTCCTCCGCCTTGCGCGTCTTCACCTGCAATGTGGTCGCACCCCATTACCCGTGCCACTACTGCTGCGCAATACACTACAGCAGTGTTTTTCAACCTGTGGGTCGCGACCCCCAGGGGGGTCGCGAAGCCTTTCTCAAGGTGTCGTGGGTTAAAGAAAAAGTAAGCGTTTGTAGGTCCTATACTGCAATGAAGAAAATAGAATTTCAGTGAGAAGGCTGGGCCTGTTAATTTTTTTACAATTTGTCAAAACGCGGTTTTATTTTGGAGTCGTTAATAACTAAATATTTTTCCAACTGAAGAAAATTATAAACGTAGTCTTTCAAATTACTTACATTTTGTATGTTTACGGCCCTAGGGGGGTCGCAAGATTTTTTTAACTTGTAGAGGGGTCGGGTATCAAAAAAGGTTGAAAAACACTGCACTACAGAAACCATTCTACTCATAAAACAGTTAACATGTTCTGTCCGTATTTTGTAAAGCGCAACACACAGAGGCGGCCGCGAGGCTGTGCGAAAGTGTTCCGGGAGCGGTATTTTTTGTAATGTTCGGATTACTATGAAACCCTTCACACCAAAACCGGGCGGCCCGCGACCCCGCGGCCGCCTCTGTGTGTGTTGCGCTTAAATCTGTGTTTATACCGAAATAGTAGTAAAATGAAACACTAGACAACCGCCGTCTATCCCTTAACATTCATTGATTTTAGATTTCAATGCAAGCAAATTAATATGATAGATAATAGATGTCAAACAGAGACTATGAGTTGTACATTTTTCCTGTGTTTCTTAGTGTTCGAAAGTTTGAATTTACAAACTACTGCAAAGTTGAAATTAAAAACTATTTTTTAAGAATCCATTTATTATATACATCTTCAAGGACGACATATAGGCAAAACATTTTTTAAAGCATACTGTGCCACACGTTAAGAAAAAGCAGTAGGCAAAACTCACCTTTTTAGGCGGTTCCACAACCGTCTGCTCCTCCTGACTCTCCTGCCCTGGGATCTTATAGCAGTTCTCCTTCAGCTTAGCTGCCATGTGGGTCACTTCTGGCACGGTGCGGCCCATGGCCTCCGCTATCCGCTCCCAGCGGGCGCCGGTTCCCGCGGGATACTTCTTGACTAGACGGACCAGTTCCGCCAGATCGTCGTCTGTCCACAGCCCGCCCGAGATCACTGGTGGGGCCTGGGGGGAAATATAATGTGTGCTGTTACAAAGTAAACGGTGAAAGAAAGAGAGGAAGACCATTAACAGATTGACCGCTTCGCTAAAAAAAAAAATGTGCCCCCACCGACAACGTCAGCTCCAGCAGACAAAAATGTATGAAAATCTCAAATCCTAGCGCCTGTGGCACGGAAAGCGACCCTAGCCGACTATGTCGATCAAAGGGTTAAAGGTCACGCAACGCACACATTTACGGGTGTAGTCAGTCATATGAAAACGTCATATTTTTACGTAGTAGAAATAGTAGGTTATTTTAATGCGCAGGTTATTACTGTGTGCGTGTGTGTGTGTGTGTGTGTGCGTGCGTGCGTGTGTGTGTGCGTGCGTGCGTGCGTGCGTGTGTGTATGTGTGTGAGTAGTTCTAGTTAGATCAACAAGCTGAGGAGCTAGGTTGGTCACTCACGGCAGGCTGGGTGGGCTGGGCCGTGTAGGCCGCGGCGCGGGGCGTTTCCGCGCGGCCCTCGGGCGGGCGCCACGCGCGTCTCCGCCGCGCCTCGCCGCGGGCCGCGCGCGCCGCCGCCGCCGCCTCCGCCTCGCGCTCCGCTCGGAGCTTTTCCTCTTCTTCCCTGTGACACGGTAAGTATAAGGTGATCTTTGTAGATCTCAAAAATGTCTGGAATCTGCATATAACTACAAAGTAATTTTCATAGGTTTCAACAATGTTTGGAACATGCATGCAAAGCGTAAGGTTTTCTGGAAGAGATTGCTTATTGCAATGAGACTCCCTACATATACATCCCACAATTACTTGATGTACTAAAAAGTGAATTGTAGTCGGATTGCCGGTTTTTGGGTGAATAATCAAAATGACGTTTATTTCAAAGTGGTAGAACAAATGTTGTCACATTTTCCCGATTTATATAATAGATATGTTAACATCCTCCATAAGAATTCACGAATGGGCCAGCTCGACCACAGTGAATCCACGGCCTCACAGGAAACCGGCGTGAAGCAACGTTTGCGTTGTGTTTCGCCGAGTGAGTGAGGGTACCGGAGGCCCAACGTCCCCCCCTCCCCATTCCCCCATCCCCCCATCCCATTTCAAAGGTCGGCAACGCACTTGTGACTCCTGTGGTGTTGCGGGTTTCTATGATTATTTTACAAATAATTTAAACAAAATACAAAAAAACTTCTTACCGCATCTTCTCTCTCTTAGCCTCCTCCGCCTTTTCTTTACTCCATCTCCGCCATGCCGCTACCCCCCGGGGCAGCGCAGTAATAGACCACCACGCGAGCCGGGGTATCTGGAATGGCAGCGTGTCTTTCACGCTGGGTTTCGGAAGCTGCTCCAGTATATCCGCAATGCCTTGTTCGAAGCCTGTCTTCTTGAAATGCTTCTTCCCTTTACTGTTCAAGATTTGTTCCTGTTGAACAACAAAAAAGAAACTATTTCAACTGCAAGACTTTCAACCCTTTTATCATAAAATATAAATTACATTTTGAAAATTGCCATAATTTCGAAAATATAAAGCTCTATTTTTATACTGAAAGGAGACTTGTTCTAAGTCGTAACCCCAGGATCGTGACCATCATGAGGTCAAATCAGTGAGAACTGTAGATTGGGGCCAAGTCAGGTTTTTTTTTATGGCAGAGTTGGCAAACGAGCAGACGGATCACCTGATGGTAAGCGATTACTGTCGCCCATAGACACCCGCAACACCAGAGGAGTCACAAGTGCGTTGCCGGCCTTTGATATGGGAGTACGCTCTTTTCTTGAAGGTTTGAATGTCGTATCGGTCCGGAAATACCGCAGGCGACAATGAAGAATGTTAATGGGTCCGTTAAATCACTTGAAACTTTATGACCTTGTAGCCTAAATGTCTAGAAATACACTTGTTTTTGTTTCATTTAAATCAAGCGAGTAGTTTTGAAGTTACGATAATTTTAGTTTCCGCCTTTTTCAAATACTTCGCTCGGGCGCGCCAAGCGCGCGTGACGTCATACTGCAACTCGCCGCTCTCACCGTACTGTGTTCTTCATACATTGCTATCGGATGGTCCCTACGTTCGCCCACAATAACATTTCTAACTGTAGTTTTTTTTATGTGAATCGGTGTTACAGTGGTGTTACAAGTATAATCGATGACAGTTTTAAAAATTGATTGAAAAATCGAATGATTCCTTAAATAGACGAGTTAAGCTACTATTTCTCAAATAACTCCGAGTTCTTTACCGCGGCCGCCGAGACAATGATTAAAAATGCAAAAGTACTTACAACTTATTTTTTTTCTTTCTTATCACAAATCTGTTGATCCTTATAAAATACCTATACATATATACCTACATACCTATTTTTCATTACTAGTATTGAAAAATTTAGGTAATAATGATATTTATGAACTTAATATTTCGGAAATAAGGAGTGAGGGGCAAGGTAAAAGTGATGGTGTCAAAATCACTTATGTCATCAACTGTAATATAATGACACAATAACGACACTGAAGCGGTCATGGCTCAGCGCTGCTTACGTGGTCGCGTCGATCACGCAGGTTAACTGACTACAAACACGGTCACAGCTTGGATGGACTTGACTAGCAGTCCATCCAAGCTGCCTATAACGCCTCCGACATAGCTTGGCGACTGCCATCTAGTGATAGTTACTGATATTTAAGCCCATCCAAGTTGTGACCGTGTCTGTAGTCAGTTAACTTGCGTGATCGATGCGACCACATAAGCAGCGCTGTGCCATGACCGCTTAAGTGCCGTTATTGTGTCATTATATTACAGTTGATGACATAAGTGATTTTGACACCATCACCTTTACCATGCTCCTCACTCCTTATTTCCGAAAACTGGGCATAAAACTTAAACAAATATATATGTATACAGAAAATAGATCTTCGCTTATAAATTACTTGAAAATCTCTAAGAAGTTATCTATAAATCTTAAAATAAGTTGATAAAATTTAAAATATTGTTTGTTTGTAGGTGTGGACAAAGCCCTCTGCGCGAGAGTCAGACTCGCACTTGTCCGGTTTTTATTTTTTATGTGTATCGGTTAACTCATATTTATTTTATTTTAGATTGGCTAGAAATAGCTACGGCGACGACGTTACTGTTTATGCAAAAGTTATCAGATAAGGAGAAGGTGATAGACACAACTTTTGGCGTGTCCGTCAGGATGTCTGGACCAAGTGAGGGATTTGAGTTTAGACACCACACAGATTTAGTACCTAATTGGTACTATTTAGTACCTATATTGAAATAATTAGTACCTCTTTGGTTTTGAAGAAATTTGAAAAATAAAGTGGTCAGCCATTCTGACGTCAGGTTGACTGGACCAGTTTTGGTTTTCAATAATTTCCATACTTAGAAGCATTTTTCGGTAATTGTTTGTACACTACGATTTAGTACCAAATTAGTACCTACACATATATTTATTTCAGATTTTTTGAGGTACGATTAAAAAAGTTATGGCCAAAAATAACTTTGTATGAAGAATTAAGCACCACGTGGTTTTCATAGTTAGAGACTGTTTTTGATATTTTTTTTTACATCAGGATTTAGTACCTAGTTAGAAACTAAACATATATTTTTTTCAGATTTTTTGAAGTACAGTTAAAAAAGTTATGGCCAAAAACAAATATTGTATGGAGCTTAGGCACTACATGGTGTGGCTCCCGGGCAGTTCGGAAAAAATGCCAAAGGATATAGATAGGTGGCTACAACGCCAAAACAAGGGACGCGTTGAGCTTAGGCCGAACGAGTGGGCTCTGATCACTAAGGAGGTGCTCCCCACGGGAGTGCGCCTTGTGATGGGAGTCCCCTCGGAGGCGGGAGAGGCGTGGGGGGCAACTCAGATGTTGCACTTCCAACTAACTAAGGTCGTAGCAAAGTTACTGGGCGGTGCCTCGAAGACACCAGCCAAGAAGTTAGGCGCGGACACACCAGGGCAGTCGCGCGCCGGAGCCTGTCCTAACTGTGGGTGGACTGGCGGAGCTCCGAAAGGAGATCCTCTAGTCCAAACGCAGGGGGGAACGGCAGAGGAACACACTGCCCTCACAAAACACACAACAACCGACCAGTCGCGGGAGATGGACCGGGCCGCCGGGGACAATCTTAATAATCTTGGTACCTCCGGGATGGAGATTGTACACGGAGGTCCGACCTAGCTCCTGTGACTGAACCACGCAACCACAGCTACACATGACCACAGACACACACACACACAAAACACACCCACTACAGCAACACATAAACAAAAATCAATAAGTATCTGTCAATTAAACCTGCATCACTGCAAGGATGCAATGGTAAATCTCTGCAAAATTATAGCGGAGAGAAAAATTGACATAGCATTATTGCAAGAACCGTACACACATGGCAACCGAGTCGTAGGGCTAGGTTGTCTGGGAGGAGATCTTGTATACCAGCGCACAGGTGAGTCCCCCCTCGTGCGTGTATATATGTAAGCAATAATATTAAAGCACTAGGAAGCATAAGTGTGGTATGTTCCAGAGACTTAGTTGGGGTGGAGCTTAATATCACGCTGGAGGACGGAACCAGAAAGAAAGTGGCCATCGTCTCCAGCTACACTCCAAGCGAGACTAACTACAGGCCGCCTTCAGCTGAGCTGGAAGAACTAGTCACAAGGCACATAGGTAAGGGAACCTCTCTTATTATTGGTTGCGACGCGAATTCACACCACGAGGTGTGGGGCAGCACCGATACGAACGAAAAGGGAAAGGAAATATTGAATACCGGGAGTGATCCGACCTTCATTACTAGAGTGAGAAGAGAGGTCCTGGACATAACCTATGCCACCAGAGACCTCTGCTGCTACGTCAAGAAGTGGAAGGTAAGCATGGACGAGACGTTTTCGGATCACAAAATGATTGCCTTCCACATTGACGCAAGGTGGGAGAAAGTAAAGGTGAGAAACAAGAGGAAAGCAGACTGGGAAAAGTTTGACTCGGAGATGAGAAACTGGAAACCGGCTAACCTCAATTTCCTGACAAACGAGGAGCTTGAGGAAGGAGCCAAGGAACTTGAGCGTTCACTTTTAGCTGCATTCCACAAGGCATGCCCACTAAAAGAAATCCGCGACGGCAAAGGACAGCCATGGTGGAACAAGCAACTAACGAAGCATAGGAAGAAATGTCGGAAAACGCTAAGGGTCGCCTTAGCTAATAAGGACGACCAGAGCTGGGAGACCTACAGAGAGATTAGGCGTGAGTTTAACGGACTACGTCAGAAGGAAGAGAGAAACGGCTGGAAAGGATTCTGCGAAGGCATCACCAATTATTCAGATGCAGCCAGAATGACGAAGATCCTTGCTAAAGACAACTCCTGTCAACTAGGCAGCATCACAGTTGACGATGAACATCTATCAGATCCCGGGGATGTGATGGATGTCATGCTAAAATCACATTTCCCAGGATGCGAAGAATATTTAGAAACAGGCAGTACATCAGACCCTGGAACAGTATACTGGGACATGGCCCAAGATACTGTCACAGAAGAATCCGTGGAATGGGCGATAAGAAGCTTCGACCCCATGAAGGCAGCGGGGCCTGATGGAATATTCCCCATGCTTCTGCAAAAAGCTTGGGAATACATTAAGGAGCCGCTATGCAGCCTGCTAAAAAGCAGTGTTGCTCTAGGTTATATCCCTCACAGATGGAGAAAAGTCAAGGCAGTCTTCATTCCCAAACCAGGAAAGAAGTGTTATAGAGACGTGAAGGCGTTCCGGTGCATTAGTCTTTCGTCCTTCGTACTAAAGACTTTAGAAAAGATAATAGACGGGAACATACGCTCTCGAATAAGGACAGGCAACCATAATTTGCATAACAACCAGCATGCTTATATGGAGGGCAAGTCAACAGAGACGGCCTTACACAATCTGACTCTAAGGATTGAACGGGCTATAGACAGGGACAAAGCCTACGCAGTGGGATGCTTCTTTGACATAGAAGGAGCGTTTGACAGGGCACATTTCAGTGCAGTTGAAAACGCCCTCAACAGAGAAGACATACCGACAGCACTTGCAAGATGGGCCGTCAACATGCTGAAGAATCGTATTATTACCACCACGATAGGAACAGACACGCGCACAGTGGTGGCGAGAAGAGGTTTTCCCCAAGGGGGGTGCCTCTCCCCACTTCTGTGGTGTCTCCTGATAGACGATCTAGTAAAAGCCATCAACAAACAGCGCATATATATGCAGGCCTATTCAGATGATGGCGTAATATTAGCAACAGGGAAGGTATTAAGTACGGTGAGGGCTATCACAATGAGAGGTCTAAAGATGGTAGCGGACTGGTGTCAGGACAAAGGGCTCGGTCTCAATCCAGACAAGACAAAGGTGATCCTCTTCACTCGGAAAAGGAAGTCCAACGACACTGAAAGGAGTCATGTTGGAATGTACAGAAGAGATAAAGTATCTTGGGGTAACCCTTGACAACATAAGAAACCAGAGCAAGAAGGCTGTCATAGCTCTAATGCAATGCAGAAGAGCTGTAGGAAAGATGTGGGGACTTAAACCTTACATCTGCCAATGGATATTCAAAGCAATAATACTGCCTAGACTCCTGTATGGCGCGATAGTGTGGTGGCACAGAGCCACCGTGTCGTCGAACCTACGAGAGCTAAGGAAGGTACAAAGAGCTGCAGCCATTATGACCACAGGTGCCATGGCATCCACTCCAACGATGGCTCTCGATGTGGCGTTGGGACTAAACCCGATCCATATTGAGGTCAAGAAGAGAGCAGCAGAGCAATGGTACAGAATGAAAGCCAATAAGGAATGGAAAGCGAACGACATAGACACAGATCATAGTGCAATAGAAAGGGCATTAGGAAGAGACATGTCATTAATAATGACTAACAACGACCTAATCAGGAAACGAAGGATCTTTAACAAGAAATACAGGATACACATAGGTGAAAGATCTAACTGGGAACTGATGACTAACGAAGTAAATGTCATCTGCTACACGGATGGATCCAGAATGAAGAGCACAGGCTTAGCTGGCGCAGGGGTACACATACCCAATGAGCCCAGCAAAGACAAAATTCTGGCCTTGGGGACTTATACCAGTGTCTTCCAAGCGGAAATATTTGCTATCAAAGAATGTGCAGAAGAATTGCTCACCGACTCCTGGGGTGAGGCCACGGGCACCATCATATACTCAGACAGTCAGGCAGCAATCAAGGCGATAGCAAAAGTAGAGACCGTCTCTAAGCTGGTCGAGGAGTGCAAGGAAACACTCAACCGTCTGGCAGACAAGATGAAGGTCACAGTAGCGTGGGTTCCAGGGCATCAGGGAACACTAGGAAACGAAAGGGCAGATGCACTAGCCAGAGAAGGAGCAGACACAAGATTCGTAGGACCAGAACCAGTACTACCTATCTCAGCAACGGTCACTAAAGGAGTGATCAGTGAACTGATGAGGAAAGAAGCCCACCAGGTCTGGGTGGGAAGTAACGGATGTAGGCAAGCCAAGTTATTCCTCAAAGGTCCCAATAGCAGAAGAACTCGAAGCCTGCTATCGCTAAGCCGGAAGAACCTGAGAATAATTATAGGAATCGTCACAGGCCACTGTAGACTGAACAGACATATGTTCCTGATAGGCAGAGCCACAGATAACACCTGCAGCGATTGTGGAGAGGTGGAGACCAGCCAACATTTTCTGGCAGAGTGCTCACTATACAGCAGGCTTAGGTGGGAAATTTTTGGCCAGGATAGGATTGAAACGGAGGAGCTATGTGAGCTAGAGATCGGCCATATAGCGGAGTATTGTAGGAGGAGCTCAAGGTTCTCGGAGGGGGCGATTGCGGGGACACAGTAACTGTTTGCGTACCAAACCGGGAACAGGGTGTAATGAGTCCACCCAGAGACTTGAACACCCGCCTGTGCCCCGCAGGCGTCCCATCCTATAATAATAATAATAATAATAATAGGCACTACGTGGTTTTCATAGTTGGAGACTGTTTTTGCCACTTGTCTTTACATCAGGATTTAGTACCTAATTAGTACCTACACATATATTTTTTTCAGATTTTTTGAGTAACAATTAAAAAAGTTATGGCCAAAATTAACTTTGTATGAAGAATTATGCACCACGTGGTTCTCATAGTTAGAAACTGTTTTTGAAACTTTTTTTTACATCAAGATTTAGTACCTAATTAGTACCTACACATATATTTTTTTCAGAATTTTTGAGGTACGATTAAATAGTTATGGCCAAAATTAACTTTGTATAGAGAATTAAGCATCCCGTGGTTTAATAGTTAGAGACTGTTTTTGATACTTGTCTTTACATCAGGATTTAGTACCTAATTAGTACCTACACATATATTATTTTCAGATTTTTTGAGGTACGATTACACAAGTTATGGCCAAAAATAACTGTATTGAGAATTAAGCACCACGTGGTTTAATAGTTAGAGACTGTTTTGACACTTGTATTTGTATAAAGATTTAGTACCTAATTAGTACCTATAAAGCGTCGGTGGCTAAGCGGTATTGACTTCGACCTCCTAACCAGAGGTCGTGGGTTCAGATCCTGGCCAGTGCACCAATGAGTTTTTCGAAACTTACGTGCATTTTCATACCGACTGCTTTAACGGTGAAGGAAAACATCGTGAGGAAACCTGCACATCTGATTTCTAGATGTGTATGATGGTCGCGTTGCACACGTCCGTAGGTGTAAATCTAAATGCCCTTCACGTGACCGCGGGTGATGCTAAGTGCAACACTAGGCAACCGCCGTCTATACCTTGTGGATAGAACGGTCAAATGTGCCACATGACAAGAAGAATAAGATACGGTGCTTTGTTTTGCCAACCTCTTGACAAATGGTCATAGATCGGTGGTAATTAGTTTCTATTTTTTTAACCTCCATTGGTAAGCCCTTGGCGTCATCTCACCTGATGGTAAGTGATGATGATGCCGAAGATGGAAGCGGGCTTACCAAGATTCCCCGATGCAATGGGGAACTGGCTATCTTATCATCATGCCGGAACACATCAATGCTGTTAACATGTTAACATTGATGTTTGGCGGCAAGCCTTAGATAAGATGGTGGTAGCTAGTCAGGCGGGCTCAGAAAATGCCCTACTACCTACCAAACCGAGTCCACAAAGTTGGACCCCGCCGGGAATCGAACCCGCGACCTCCTGATGTGAAGCGAGCGGCAAGCCACTACGCTACGGAGGCAGAAGAATACGGTAGTTTTATAATACGTAAAGAAAAAATACGTTACAAACAAAAAATCAAGACGTCCTTTTACAAGAGGGTATAGTAATTAAAGCTTGTTCTTAAAGTTATTAAAGATTACTGAGCCATACGTATACGTGAGGAAGCAGACTCTGTAAAATTAAATAATGTGATAGCTTATATACTTTTTGCATTATACGGGTTGTTAAAATAAGTGCGTTTGAAATTTCAAGGGGTTACTCAGAATCAAGTATTTATAGAAAAGAGGAAAAATATTTAAAAATTCCGCTCTTCTACTTTTTTTCAGATTCCCATACAAAATCCGAATCGTGAACAGAAAACGTATATGGAAAGTTAAAAAGAGGTGTAGATCGGTTTTTTAATATTTTTCCTGTATTCTATAATTTATACTTCTTGTTCTTTTCGAGTAATGTCTAAAAATCTCAAACGAACTTTTTACACCCTGTATTTCCAGTAGTCTTTTTGGCTGTAAAGTGTAAATAAAAATAAAAGGACATACTGACTTTAACTATTTAAAATAAACTTTCTATAATATTTGTCTCTCTTATTTGATTCGACATATGTTTTTCATAAAACTGTAAATAACCAGTAATTTTTCAACAATTGCCAGCCTTATTATTTTTTTATTTAATGTAGTTAGTTCGTTCGTACAACTGTAAAGAAATGTCGTAAATAAAAAAAAAACGTATTTTTATACACCATTTCTTTATCTATTAAAATAAATGTTAATAATTCAGATATTTCTTATAAATGTAGGTATTAATTTCTTTTGCATTTCTATTAAAATATACAATAAGCAGCAAATACTGTAAGAATTAAAACAAAATAAGGTAAGTACAATTCTTTTTTGTGTTTTTTACAGATCTGATGAAAAAAATGTTTCGTTACAAATTACATATATACTAATCCTGATGCAAATACAAGTGTAAAAAACACTATCTGTCTATGAAAACCACGTAGTGCTTAATGTACAAATTTGTTTATGACCATAACATTTTTTTTTAATCGTACCTCAAAAAATCTGAATCAAAATTACGTTTAGTTACTAATCAGGTACTAAATCCTGATGTAACGACAAGTATCAAAAACAGTCTCTAACCATTAAACCATGTGGTGCTTAATTCTCTATACAAAGTTAATTTTGGCTATAACTTTTTTAATCGTACCTCAAAAAATCTGAAAAAATATATGTTTTGTTTCTAATTAGGTACTAAATCCTAAATGTAAAAAAAGTTTCAAAAACAGTCTCTAACTATGAGAACCACGTAGTGCTTATTTCTCCATACAAAGTTAATTTTGGCCATAACTTGTTTAATCGTACCTCAAAAAATCTCAAAGTAATGTATGTGTAGGTACTAATTAGGTACTAAATCCTGATGTAAAGACAAGTATCAAAAACAGTCTCTAACTATTAAACCACGTGGTGCTTAATTCTCTATACAAAGTTAATTTTGGCCATAACTTTTTTAATCGTACTTCCAAAAATCTGAAAAAATATATGTGTAGGTAATAATTAGGTACTAAATTTTGGTGTAAAGACAAGTGTCAAAAACAGTCTCTACTAAATCCTGATGTAAAGACAAGTATCAAAAACAGTCTCTAACTATTAAACCACGTGGTGCTTAATTCTCTATACAAAGTTAATTTTGGCCATAACTTTTTTAATCGTACTTCCAAAAATCTGAAAAAATATATGTGTAGGTAATAATTAGGTACTAAATTTTGGTGTAAAGACAAGTGTCAAAAACAGTCTCTAACTATTAAACCACGTGGTGCTTAATTCTCCATACAAAGTTAATTTTGGCCATAACTTTTTTAATTGTACCTCAAAAAAACCTGAAAAAAAATTATGTTTTGTTTCTAATTAGGTACTAAATCTTGATGTAAAAAAAAGTTTCAAAAACAGTCTCTAACTATGAGAACCACGTGGTGCATAATTCTTCATACAAAGTTAATTTTGGCCATAACTTTTTTAATCGTAACTCAAAAAATCTGAAAAAAATATATGTGTAGGTACTAATTAGGTACTAAATCCTGATGTAAAGACAAGTGGCAAAAACAGTCTCCAACTATGAAAACCACGTAGTGCCTAAGCTCCATACAATATTTGTTTTTGGCCATAACTTTTTTAACTGTACTTCAAAAAATCTGAAAAAAATATATATTTAGTTTCTAACTAGGTACTAAATCCTGATGTAAAAAAAATATCAAAAACAGTCTCTAACTATGAAAACCACGTGGTGCTTAATTCTTCATACAAAGTTATTTTTGGCCATAACTTTTTTAATCGTACCTCAAAAAATCTGAAATAAATATATGTGTATGTACTAATTTGGTACTAAATCCTAGGGTACAAACAATCACCGAAAAATGCTTCTAAGTATGAAAATTATTGAAAAACAAAACTGGTCCAGTCAACCTGACGTCAGAATGGCTGACCACTTTATTTTTCAAATTTCTTCAAAACCAAAGAGGTACTAATTATTTCAATATAGGTACTAAATAGTACCAATTAGGTACTAAATCTGTGTGGTGTCTAAACTCAAATCCCTCACTTTGGTCCAGCCATCCTGACGGACACCTTTTGGCTTTGGGTCTGGGTGGATCATACTTTTCATGTATTTCTTTTGACTTTAAGGTTCAAAAATATAACAGTAAAAAATAACTTTTCGGGTATATTGGTAGTTGTATTTAAGCACTTTGACACGAGCACGATTTTCTAGTTTTTGGATTCGTCATTTTTAAAATTTTCAACGCAAACTTCATACATAGAGGTAGGGAGCGGTGCGCGCACTGAGCGACCGTTGCAGAGTGACGTCACAGCAGCGTGCGGCGACCCCGCGTCACTTGCCTACCTAAATAATTCAGTATCTCGGAAACTATCAAACGTATCAAAAAAAATTTTTTACCATATTTTTTAATTTTTAATAGAGTATATTTTAAGATAAAAAACAAAAATTGGTGGTATTCTTCATTCATTCCACAGTTTGGTTGTGCGAGGCAGAAAGTTTCTAGTGAAACGCACAGTTGTGGACTGCCAACCATCTATGTGATGGGGATGAATATATTGGCACTATAGGTACTTCCACTTTTCCCAGTCCACAGCGGTGTGAATAGCTTCGTGCAGGTGGAGCTGCAAATCTTTAGTTTGGTCACACCATCCAGCTGGTGCTCGGCCTCTTTTTCATTTCCCCACCACTTTGCCCATGAGAATATAGATAGATGAATGGAGACAATATAGATTATATAGGGTGACTTTAAATTAGTTCTTGATACCAAAGGAGATGCATGTGCTCATGAGAACAAACAACTTTCCCTAAGGAACCCATAGTCAAAACACAAAAAAAACATTGGACTCTTCATAGTAATTTGGCCGGTCCGTTGACTGATTTGTATGGAGGGTCCAAAACTTTTTTTGCGATTTGACCATGGGTTCCTTAGGGAAAGTTGTTTGTTATCACGAGCACATGCATAGCCTTTCGTATCAGGAACTAATTTAAAGTCACCCTATATAAGTACATATTGCTAAGATATCTTTAGAAATAAACTTTATATGAAATAATTTCGCTGAATGTGACTCATTTTTTACATAACATCAGACTGGTCACTTACAGCTGTATACCTCTTCTCAAGGTACGCTGCCCAGCCGACAGCATATTGCCCAAAGGAGATGATGATGAAGAGAATGATGGCCCCCTCGGCCAGGCCCATTTTGCGCACATGTCGGTAGTAGTATACCGCTGACCGCCAGTTAGGAAGACCATTCTTCAAAACTTCATTGTACCTTTAAAAATTTAAAGTAAGTATTGAATAATGGAGTTTTCAAACTTCTGTTTGTGTTAAAAATTTAGGATGATGAATTGGTAACAAACCACAGCCTAATACTAAATAAATAAATAACCGGGACAAATCACACACGGTCATCTTGCCCCAAACTAGGATTCCCTGTACTATGGGAACTAGAGACTGATAAACATACACATACATTTAAATACATACATATATAGATATAATACACCCAGACACAGATCAAACAAATCTGCTCAGCACAGAAATGTTTGCCCTGGGTGGGGATCGAACCCACGACTCTCGGATCAGTAGTTAGGATCGCTTACCACTGAGCCTCCGAGTCAGTCAATACTGAAAGAAAACATGTATGTATTGAAAAAAAATCTTTTTTTTATTTACACACTTGTCTTGGAAAGGAGATATTATTTGTAAATTTGAGTTTGCCAAAACAAAAAGACATAAAAACTTAGGTGGAAATATATTTTTTATAGTTTTTATTTTATTAAAAAAAAACATTGACTATTTAAAAGCATGTGTAAAGCATCTACTTAAATAATAAACATTTTGAGATTGAGTTTTTGAGAATAATTTATGAAAAAAAACTTACTAAATAGCTCTTTCATTAAAACTGCAGACAAATTTACTTGCCTGAATTTCCATTACACAAGCAATTATTAATTTATAAAATTTTGAAAATTTATATGGACACAACTATATTTAATTATGACATCCAAATGGGTTGTTGTGAAGAGATTGCTCTTTAAGGATAAGCCCGCCTACCTGTATATATTTTTTTCCATACATACTGTTTGCCTGTTCTATGTTGTGAAATAAAGTATTTTCATTTATTTTGTTTGAAATATTTTTCGAATTTGTTTGCTATTTGGACCTTTTTCAAATAAGAAAAGTTGACTAGCAGTCAGCTACTCTCTCTCTTTCTCTACTGGATTTAATAATCAAGGAAATTACATATTATATACAACCTGCACACAGCCCATTGAGAAATGTTAAAAAAAACAAGTACTTGTTTGCACACTTTGGCACCGAGCCTAGACTTAGCAACATGTCCAATGGAAATGCCAGTCAGAACGTTAAGCCATTTTTCTTCAAGTTCAGTAATAAACAATGTCCCTCTTTCTCTCTCTCTTAGTAAATAAACAATGTCATATTTTAAGATTTGTATCAATTAACACGGCACAAGCACAAAGGTGTCTTTATTTAATGACTGCAAAATGGCACTAAATGTCCTTATAAACTTAAAACTTAATCTTTAGTTTTTCTAAATTCAAAAAATATTAATTACGAATTTTGAAAGAATATTACTTTTCCCGTTTCCCTGGATCTTTGAGAATATTGTTCACAGACACAAGGTTCCGGAATTGGACATCTGCATCCGGAGCATCATTCTTATCCGGATGTAACTTTAGTGTGAGATTCCTGAACGCTGCCCTGATTTCTGATTGTGTTGCATCCTGAAAATGAAGTAAATAGAACAAAAATAATAAAATGAAGACAAAAGAACATAAATATTACTTATTCTGCTACTTCTAAATGAAAAACTAAGCACAATACGATCCAAAAGTTGATTTTTAAAACAAAGTTATTTAAACATATGGTTTAGATAAGACGTTCTGCAATGCACAGATATCATACAACTTCTTTTTGTAAATATATGAGGTGGCATTTGGTTCCTAACCTAGAAACTTTGTTAACATTTTTCACAATGAAAACTACAAAAACAGTTGGAAATTAATACCACTAGGAACTTGTATTGCTCTATGGAATATTCCCTAGGAACCATACCTGTGAAACTCCGAGCAATTCATAAAAATTCTGGTTCACTTCTTCCACCACGTCAAAAACTTCCAAATCGTCATCGTCCCAAGCAGAAACGCACAAAATTATAGTAAAAAATATAAATAAGTGCCGGTGCATTATAAGGAAATTTTCAAAATCAACAAAATATTACACAAAATTCATAGTTCGATTTAAAATATTGATAATTAATTTTACAGTTTTTGACATCCCTTGACCTATCACTGAGCATATAATCACTGTGTGACCTATCACAGGCACAGGTTATGACAATAAAAAAGAGTTCTAGAACACTTGCTTGAGAGTTTGTACCCTCATACCCTGACAGAAGGGATAGCTTATTGTAAGTTTCTTATGTATGAAAGGGTCAGACTAACGTCAGGTAAATCTTACCTGGATTCTGGAACATACTATTAATCAGAAATAGAGTTGTCGCAGTAAGATAGTTAAAGCCGTGATATAGTTATGTATATCCCTAAGGATATAATTATATGCCGTAACATAGTAATACCAATACGTAAGATGTTTATAACTATCTTACTAGGGATATGACTATAACACGGCAATTCAGTAGTAACTTAATTATATCACTAGATTAGTGAAGTGAAATAGTTCTTTAAGGATTCAAGGAAGATTATACTACTTGATTTCTAGATTTTAATAATTTCCTTACTTCTTACTGTCATAATTTGTTGATTCAATACTCAAACAAATATAAAACAGACTGTTTTATTAATGTTTATTATTTTAAGTACTACTTATCTTCTTCTTATCGTGTGGCACAACTTAACCATCCTATCCACAAGGCGGTGGTTACCTGGTGTTGCACTTAGCATCACCGTCGCGTCGGTTACGTGCAGGGAATTTAACATTTACAACTACAGACGCGTGTAACGCGATCATCACATACAACTAGAAATCAGATGTGGAGGTTTCCTAACGATGTTACTCTTTACCGTTAAAGCAGTAAATATGAAAAAGCACGTAAGTTTCGAAAAACTCATTAGTATTTGAAGAGATCTTAGGACGGAGTCAGTAATCGGAGTACTACTTGTAACATTCTTTGTTTGCTTTGTTTGTGAGATTTTCGTAATGAAGAAGATATTTTATTAGATAGTTTTATTTAAAATAATTACCAGTTGTGCACATTAAAGAAAATATGCTTATATTACTAGATCGTGCTCGTATTATAGTTATATCCCTAGTAAGATAGTTATGAACCGCTATTATTTAAGTAAATCCCGGTATATAGCTATAATATCCCTAGGGATATAACTATATTACGGCTTTTACTATCTTTCCTTTTCATACTTAAAGAATTTGCTATCCTGCCGTTCATTCTGTTATCAGACTCAGATCCTCAAATCAGCCTCAAATAAATATTTGGAACATCATATTTTACGGCTCTGGGTACAAGAACGTTTACAACACTTCAATGTTGCCAACTTTTAAACAAGTTACCAATAATTTAGGAAGTTCTCTAAGAAATGGTTAATTACTAAACTTAGCTAGCACGGCGGCACGGGCACGGCACTGCAATGCGCCGCCGCCGCTCAGTTATACGCTGAATAACGCTGAATTAAATATAATAAAAATCGTAATTTGCTCTTAGTAATTTGCTTTTAGTAGCATCTTCCTAGCAATCTCAATAACTAAAACTCAGAAACATTATTTTGAATCCTCTTTAGTAAAAACTGTATTCTAAAGTTTTTTTAATGTAATAGTTGGCAAACGAGCAGACGGATCACTTGATGAATTCATTATGAATTAACAATATCATTTACGGGATACATAATAATCTGATAATATCAAATATCTAAATATATATTTAATATTGTGTTACTAATAAACTTTCCAATATTTGAGAAGACTCATAGTTCTAAAAGTCATTCAAGTACCCGTGATCTACTAGTATAGTTGAACTGTTTTAATGAAACGATAAATAATTCAGTTCAATTATTAACGTTATAAATAACTTAGGCGACCCCACTCCCACAGAGGTTTGACTTGATGGAAGCTCTTACTTTTATGAGCGCTTGTTTATGCATCTTTTACATCACAAATTTCCCAAGAACTCCTGAAGGTCTCCGCGCTTGGATACAAGGGGTGGTATGCGGAGATAGGGGGAGGTCTGAGAATACTAGTTGTTAGGATGTGAGACGTATTCTAGATATAAGTCTGCCTTGTTACAATTTGTATTTTTGCTGAAGTTTTAAGTATCGTGTAGTGTTTTAGTATTCTTTAATATTGTTTTCGATATAAATAAGTACTTATTACTCGAAAAAAGTAGGTTAACCAGAGAATTCTATAGTTGAAGATTTCTTTTTTATTTTAAGGCAAAAAATCTGCAAATCTCCGTAGTTATGTGATCAAGTATATGCTAAAAATCTTACTTACCGTGTCTTTTTAGCATTTTTAGCAATTCAAAAATTTGAAGTTAACTACATAATATAATTATAATAGATCACCCCCATCACTAATGTTTTCAGTATTAAAAAGTTATAAGTTTTTATCTGAACTTTTGAGATACACATATTTATTTACTAATATATTTACTGGTGATATAATAATAAATAAATTAATTAAAAAAAAATTGTTTATTTTGGATAACTATTTAAATGATCCATAGCAGGGTTAGTAAGACTTAAGATAGGTTAGTAACAGGACATTTACAGATATAATAATAGCTATAATTGTGCCGAACACTTAGTGCGATCACCAAGACGACAATGCTTCAGTGATCACCCTCCGCACAAGGCACTTCCACAGCGGTGATGTGTAACGATTTGCTAATGTCTCTAGGATGATGTTGCGACTATCCCGTATTCTGCGAATCAGGGATGTACTCTTTTTGCGAATGACTGCTGCAAAGCCGTCGGTTTGGTACTCAGCAAACATCCCCGATGCACTACAGAAGCGGGGCAGCCCCATCATCATCCTAAAGACATTATTATACTGTACGCGCAGGCAGTACGCGATTTTTTGGTATAATTGACCTACAGATTTCCCGTGTACAAACTCTGACAATATGCTTTGAAAAGCGTAACTTTCACGTCTTCAGTATATCGAGAAAATCTGCGGGCCAACATGTTACCTCTAATCGCTAGAGCCCTACGCTCCCTTTCAATGTCGGCATCGTCCCTAAGGTCGTCGGCAATGATATGCCCCAGATATTTAAATTTATTCACACGTTTTATATTCATGCCATTAAGGGTAATATTTGTTGTGTTATCTGGACATTTACCGGCGGCCTTAAAGACGATGTATTCCGTTTTCTTGGCATTATAGACGAGCCTATGCTTGTCCGCATATGCCTCACACACTCTCAACATCTCTCCCAGACCTCTCACCGTCGTCGGGCTGAGCAGCACCATGTCGTCCGTGTAGCTTATATTATTATAGATATAATGCCAAGAGCTTACAAATAGTGGATAAAAAAGATAATAGACGAAAATAATTCTATAGCTAAAGTTTACTACGAGATTCGTAGACTTCTACAATAACACTACGCCATGACGCGTAGCACTGATTGTGACGACAATGTTTTCATTATTATTTTCTTCCGACTACCCAAATGTACCTACAATACTGGTTGCTGAAAAATTCATACTGAGATACTTAATGTTAGTTGACAACTAGCTCACTGAAAAACTTTCCAGCCTAGACCAGAATAGGGCTGCCGACGTATCATTCAGTCTGCTCCGCGCGCCGTCGCACACAGCCTTTACAAATGGCGCGGAGCTCCCGAGGTGGCCTATCCCTGCCTCATCCCTATAGATAGATAGCTAGCAAACAACCGTTGCAATGTGTGCACTTGCACCAACCACCTGGGATGGGCTGGACGCGAAACACAAAATTAAATGTCGTGCAAATCCGAGTCAACCAAACTGATACTTTTAACCATGTACGTAGCTCCTACGATGCTTGTGATAACTATTCTAGCTACCGTTTCGATCTTCGTGACGCCTGTTTCTGTAAGTACATAATATGTGCTGTGCGATTGTTGGATTTTTAAACTGAAGTGTGTTTAAGTGATCGGTTGCGTGGTTCGTTTAAATGAACCAAGGCTTTGCAGTTAAAAATAAGGAATAACGTTTGCCGAACGTTGCTCGAGTTTTATTTTATTTTTCATTAAAATCTGCATTGCACTGTATCTTAGCAAATTATGCAGTTAAACTAAGAAAGAACCCAAAGTATATATTTACAGAACTTATTATTTCTTTGTATTCATTTCAAATTTCTAGGTGGTTGAAGTTAGTCAATACATACAAAAATATTTGGTTTGGCGTTAATTCTACCTGAACCAAGTTTTAACAGGTCCTATTTTCATTTCATTTTTATCATTAAGTACTTTAAGTACCAAAACCGAGGGATTATAAGGCAGATGCATCAAAATTTACTTTGACAGGACTATCGATCGTAGGGTGGGCATGCGCGTTCCCTTCCGTCCCTGTTTACCGCGCGAATACAGCTAGGTTTAAAGGCTATTTATATCACAAAGAAACCTAGTCTTTATGTTGGTTACCTAGACAACCTAGAAAGTACTTGTGTACCATTTACCTAACATCCGCTTAGCAACGACGATCATGAATAAAGCCTAAGTTATAAAGCCGTTTTTGTATTAATTTACCATCGTCGCAAATATATTTTTAAGAAAACGAATTATTGAGTACCTAGTAACCAAATTTTCATTTAACTCAATAAAAAATGTAGTCCAGCAGTTTCAGTTGAAATATTTATTTGAATATTAGCTACCTACTTATTTGAGGTTTAAACCCAGGCGCAACAGGTGCTGCACTGTTATTAGAATCGAACGATATATGTATTTAACTTTCTATTATTGTAAAAAGTTGTTAAGTTAGTAAATCATAGGCTGTACCCACTAAGTTCGCATAAAGTTTGGATGTAAACAGCCCTCCCAACATCGGAAAATCAATTTTACATGCAAAATTAAATACCCAATTTTCACCCAATTATAGATCTATATTTACTATTATTATAAATTAAAAAATACAGTATTTGTACTCCTCGATTCACCTTTGAGAAAGAGAACATCAATAGCTATTATAATGTCTGCCAGTCAGCAAGACAGTATTGTTATAAGGTTTCTAAAATATTTATCTGTTCTTTTCAGTGTGTGACCGAAGAGCCTACCATGTGCACCGGCGGTCGCATGTGCCCTGCTCTTACGCAGTGCTGCGACACCGGCTGCTGCGCTGCGCCGGGCGTCACCACCGTGATACCACAACATGGCGATGAGCATGCCAACATCCAGCATCTATGGTACACTCAGTGGTAAGCTAACAACAGTTGTTGTTTGAGACCTTCTTTCAGAGTGACCGGAGTGGTGCATGCTCGCTTAAATGTTCGAGCGGATGGTAGGAAAGCGGGAGCAGGGTCGTTCCCTTCCCTCAAATATGGTTGAGGGGAGCGATGGCTGACTCTCGCTTTATACTCGTGATCGGGTGCTGTCCATGTGAACCGGTCTGTTCTTGCCATTGATTTTTGTAATTGTTAGTCATTAGCTACAAATCACTTTTATCTCCTTTGAATCCTTTCTTTTTTTATTCTTATTATTTTTATTTACAGACATAACATTGTATAAATCATCTCTTGACCTAGCATTAAGATGTAATAGAATTTAAGATTTTTTCAAAAAATATGTTTGAGGGAGTTTCTTTAGGGCTCGTTGTTTCTTCTCACGTCGCAAACACTTCCCGAAACGGCGGCGGGTATACGAACTCCGAGTGGTAGGAACCTCTTATTAGGTAGATAGTGGGTAGATAAAAGAATGACGTTCGAAAAGTGTACACTGCTACCTACTTCGAACAAAAAATATTTTCATTTCATTTTTAATTTCATTTCAGAGGGACTCGTGACTCGGCCTCGAGAAAAATTAAAGCTAGTTAATAAAAAAAACCTCCTCAATTTGATCTTGATGTTATCATTAGGTCTAAGTTCACACCATTAACAAAGTAACTTTTAAAATTTAGGTGTAATTGTCCAATATTATTTCAATACGATAATATATCTATAGTTTTCTATTCTACCTTAAAACTTACAGTCCCTAGACTAACTATATTATTTTTATTTCTAGGCCAGTGCTTTTCCTTCTCTGCACACTTAGCACCATCACACTCTGCTGCTTCTTGTGCCTCGTAGTGCGGTGTGAAGACCGCCACATGGCCAGCTCTTGGTGGTGCGCGCTGACCTGCTGTGGCCGCAGGGGGCACTCCGACCACGACTCCGCTGGCTCCATCTACCCCCCACCGAGATACAGTCGCTGCGGATCCATACATCAGGCACCACCACCCTATTCTGAAGTAAGTATATTCAATACTCTTGTTCTATAGAAATACCAATACGTCTGAATGTCATAGTTTAAATTCTGCTGTATCGATCTTTGTTTATTTTAACTATTTTTATTATCTAGGAAATCAAGGCATACCATACCTTAAACAGACTATACTCATGCTCTACTTTAAAAAAACAGGCCACCTACTCTGTAAACTCTGCATGAATAATTTATTTTTAAATTTTCTGTTTTTTAGAAATCCAAAACACAAAATACTTTTATTTTAGATCGATGGAATAGTATTGTTTGAAGTATTTTTTATTAATTATATTAATTTTGGTTTCGAAAATACGTTTCAGAAACCTGAGCATCCGAGTCACAGGATTCCATTGCAGGCTGATACGTTTTTCGATTTCGACTCTTACTTGCGCCTCCAAAAGGAGTCAGTGGGTAGGTGGTCTGCGCAGCGGGATGGCATGATTATTGTCAATCAGTGTTCGCATGCTTTGTTCTGGCTACTACAGTGTCCCTTCGCTGCCGCATACGTTGCTTCTACGATATAATAATGGCGTTGCTTTCAGCGTTTCAGCAAATTAAAAATAAATAAAACTGATAGAATTATCAAAGCCTGCTCTGGACATCAATGTTAGCCTTAGCATGATTGTATATTTCTCTGAATGTCTCCCATAAAAAAATGAATAAACCGGTCAAGTGCTAGTCGAACGAGGTTTCCGTATGACTGAAAAATATATTATTTTGAGCCGTTTTCACAAAAAAAAAGTGTTTTTTTTTTACTTCGGGACCATTAGGATAAGTGCGAGTCACACTTGGTCGGTTTTTATGATTTGCTGTTTTACGTTAGATTTTGCACTAAGTTTAAAGCTAAGTTTCAAGCTTGTATATATCACCGTATTTATGATCGATAGAACAAAACTAGAATCGTTGAATAAAAACAGTTTTTCTCAATTTGTTTCTCCCCTCTCTTAAAGATTTTTTCAAAGTTTATATACTGACAATAATAATACAACACATATTATTATTCTATGATTTTAACCTTCCATCTATTGCGGTTCAAAAAATACAGCCATTCAATAAGTAAAGACAAGCAAACAGACAGATGGCGTAAAGTACGCCGTTAAAATCTTTTTTGTATAGTACGGTATCCAAAAATACTTTTTTGTGTATATCGATATAATTATAATTAACTTTTCTCCTTTTTTTCAGGTTACCTCTAAGCCAGACCTCTATCCACTTGTAATTACGTGTGGTGAGGGGGAAAGGAAGGCTGGGGGAAACTATCTCATGGTACATTATTTTAGAAACTACGTGATTCGTGCGCCTGGTAAGATCTCTAAAAGTCCTTGTGTTTAAAAATAAATTAGGAATTTAAAATGGTCTTCTGTCACAGAAAAATAAAAACAAAGGCATCAAGTTCCTTGGTGAATCAGTCAAAATAACAACATTCATAATAATGTGTTCAAGTTACAAAAGAACTTCTTTCATTCTAGTATGGAAGTTAGTTAGTCTCCGTTGCCTTACTTGTACCTAACAAGGTGAAGGTCCCATCATAATCAAATTAACAGTCTCTTAGTTCGATATTAATTTTCGATTCTATTCTACTCAGTAGTTACAGGATTTTTTTTTTTTTTTTTTTTTTTTTTATTTGTGAAAAAACAAGTTTAGGATTTAGAACAAAAACATGGGTAGGTATAAACATAGTTGTTAACTCTTAAAAGCTAATTAATACATATAATGCGACACTAACTCTCCCACTAGGATTCCCTGTGTCGGGAGAATTAGTCTCTTCCCAGTTAAAAAGAAGTGAACTTGTATTTGTGAGAAAATGTTGGATAAAGTGAAACATGTTATCAAAAAACATGAAAGGGTGCTAAAATTAGCAAAACTTAACGTAAATTCTGTTAGTGATAGTTATTTATTTATTGCGTGGAATTTCCTAAACTAATATATGATATGTGACTTATTCACTGATTTCTTAAGTCGAACATTGTTTTCAGGTTCTATATCAGCAACGAGTACTGCAGAATCTCTCAGCTCCAGTTTCATATGCAACGCAGCAAATGAGGTAAGTTCGCAAAATATTTATACAAATAAAATTAAACAGAACAGCACCAATCCTATTTTTGTTACTCCGCCGGGCAAGGCTGCGCTAACTTTTAATGCCTTTAATTATCCCGTTAATATCCTACATATTTAAAAGGAATTAAAAATACAAATCTACAGACGATACAGGTATTATGTATATGCTTTAGTGTGACGCCAGCATAAGAGATAGACAATATATTTTGTTTCCTTTATTTAAAGGCAAATTCGATCATCCCGCCTCCCTACTCATGTGCGAGCAACTACGAAGAATGCGTGGGCATTGGGTGCGGGAGGTCACTACTTCGCTCGTTGTCATCACTGACAGAGCCCCGGGACCCTCCCCCACGCAGCAGAACCACGCCCCCGCGCCGGGATGCCGCTGCGCCTAGAGAGAGTGTCGTCACTTCACCCCTTCAGCCCTTGGTAAGTTAGTTACAGGCTACTATTATCGTGGAGAAGCGTCATCTTGCGTTATCGTTTGTTATATGATTTGTCTATTTCTTTCTTCTTTTATAACAAAGTTCGCAACAAGGCGAATCAATTTGAAAGGCTAAAAGATGTATTTTCTAATTCTAAAATCTTTTTGTTTTGCCACAGGATTCTGCCTTCGACCTTGAATTGGAGTTGATTGACTGCGAAATGTATTGCGATGGTGGCTGCAAACCGCGGCTTGGCTCTTCACCGCCAGTTCATCGGTCACCATCAAATCTCGATGACTCTCTATATGAGCGGGAGACATACGCCCTCAGACACCTGTACACAGGACCTTCGCCAGATGGGCCAGGAACGTGCGAATCTCCTCCGCAGCCAACAAGTCCAACGCAAACATCACGAGACTCAACACTGAGAAGGCCTAGTGATGAGCGACGGCATCGGCGACTGGACAGCTTATTGAGGACACCCAAGTCTAGGAAGTCGAGCTTATATATGCCACTATCTGTAGCATATCCAGTGAGGCCCTCACGGACATCGCCTGGGGTACGAGCGTCCTCACGGTCCGCTCCAGCCACCCCATGCGGGGCTCTCGTTCCAAACCTGTTGAGTTTCACACAAAGGGTATCTTCATCACGGCACAGTTCAAGGTCATCAAGGTTTGAAGAGGAGAGTGATCCTTTATTGATGGATATGGAACTCTCGCGCACTGATCACAAGTTTTAGGGTCCTTAAACTTTGACTACAGTATTTTCCGAACCCTAGACAGTATTTTTTACTGTGCTTGATTATTGTGATCCCCATCATGTCAATAGATGTAACAAGAATAAAAATAGATTTAAAACAGGTGACCGACAAACTCGATAAATCTTAGTGTTTTTGGCTGAAAAAGCCTAAGATACTTTTAAGGATCAAAGTGAATAGTGAGTGAAAAAAAGATTTCTCATTGTTGTGATTGTTTATAATAATTCAATGCTCATTTTATAAGTAGAGCAATTACGTAGGTATTATTATTGTAGTTAGAATATCTAAATGTTATTCAATTAGTACCTACCTATACTAAATTTTAAATGTAAGAAATATAAAAGAGCTTGTTGGACCATTGTTCACTCGCCTTCGACGTAAGTTAAGAAAAATAAATTCGATGCGTCAGTAATATTTTGTTTAGTTTTGAAAATCCAATATAATAACACAAATAAATAAAAATTAATTCATTTAGTAGATCTCAGATTCGTTAATTCGTAAACTTAAAATCTAAAACTTATGTTAAGTGTTGGTACTAACGGTTAGTAATTATAATATGGCCTAACTTTTAATAAAATACAACATTTTCTTGTTTTTTTATACATATATTTTAAATAAGGGGAAAACTTATTATTTTATGGCAGCACACAAATGAGTATTCGATACATTTCCTTGCAAGGTCTCATAGCCATAAAATTAAAAAGTTGATATGTCAAAAGTGACAGCTAACCTCAAAAGGTTAGAGTTTTGTTTACAAACGGTAATCGAAAAACATTCAAAGTGGTTTCCAAAATTGATCCTGATATGAGTCTGCCGACTGATTTCGGGCCCGACTCAGGCGGCAGAATCAAGGTAACTATCATACCATCACCATTTCCCATCACCTTCAAGTTATCTGCATCGCGTCTCTTTTGCGCTAAATTTCTTTCGTATTTTCAGGGCCTAACAATAGTAAAACCTATAGTTTACGGCAATGTGGCTAGGTATTTCGGCAAAAAGCGTGAAGAAGACGGCCATACGCATCAGTGGACTGTGTACGTAAAGCCTTATACGAATGAAGACATGTCGGCTTATGTGAAGAAGGTCCACTTCAAATTGCATGAGAGCTACGCGAACCCGAACAGAATAGTTACGAAGCCGCCTTACGAACTCACGGAAACAGGTTGGGGAGAGTTCGAGATCGTCATAAAGATATACTTCCATGACCCTAATGAGAGACCTGTAAGTTACCAATATATAAAAAAATCTATACATATGTACTTACTAAAAATCTCAGCAGCCTAAGGCAGTGTTTTTCAACCTTTTTTAACACACAACCCCTTTACAAGTAAAAAAATTCTTGCGACCCCCCTAGGGCCATAACCATTCAAAATGTTAGTAATTTGAAAGACTCAACATATAACCCCAGTGGGCAGGGCACATAGCTCGTAGAACAGATGGCCGTTGGGGCAGTAAAGTTCTCGAATGGCGACCGCGCACCGGAAGTCGCAGTGTGGGCAGGCCCCCGACTCGGTGGACCGACGACCTGGTAAAGGTTGCAGGAAGCCGCTGGATGCAAGCCGCACAGGACCGGTCGGTGTGGAAATCCTTGGGGGAGGCCTTTGTCCAGCAGTGGACGTCTTTCGGCTGATAGATAGATAGATAGAACATATAACCACGTTTAGACAAATTGTTAAAAAATAAACAGGCCCAGCCTTCTCACTGAAATTGTATTATGTCATTGCAGTGTAGGAACTCTAAACACTTACTTTTTCTTTTACCCGCGACCCCTTGAAACAGGTTGAAAAACACTGGCCTAAGGTATATTCTTGTATCAAAAATTTTAGTTAAGTATTCGGTAAAACTTTTTTTCAAGATGAAATATTAGCTCAATTAACATATCGATACTTCTAGGCTCAAAGGGCATATACGCCTAAGTTCTATTTAACGTATACGCCCTTTGAGCCCAGAAGTATCGATATGTTAAACCACAGAGTTCCTATTATTGGGGCATGGATTTTCTTCCCATATAGTGGGAATCATACCACTGTAGTGACAAATCCTTATGTCAGAAGTCTACAAGTGGCTTAAATAAACAACATCTTTGTTGTCTTTCTAATTTGAATCGATTATTTGAGAAATGCCACATGTCCATGAGATAAGACCTCATTTTAGAGGAGCCACAAAAAACGTTATAGTGTATTTTTACGGTTCAATATCTCAAAAGGAAAAAAGGAACCCTTATAGGATCACTTCATTGTCTGTCCGTCTGTCCCTCCCTCTGTCTGTATCTCAAGAGCCATTTTCTCAGGAACGTGTAGATGTATCAAGTTGAAATTTATATCAAATACTCAGTCCTGCAATCCCTTGAAGCTGTGAAAAAATCAAACTTTAATGCTAACACAAACAAGAGATACGGCTATATTTGGACACTAACATGGGAATCAAAACCTATAGGGTACTTTCTGTATACCTAGAGTCATGAAATTTGGCAGAAAGCAATGTCTTATAGCACAAGTAAAGGGAAAACTCGGAAAACCAAAAATTTTTAATTACATCACAATTTTTATGTAATGAAACTAATAAATTGGCATAAATGGCCGTATCTCTTGATTGCGTTAGCATAGAAGTTTGATATTTTCACAGCTTCAAGTGACCATGATCGAGACCTTAATAGGGCAAATACTTTTACTTACACCATCACCTAAATTGCCGCACAAGAACTCCGAAATAGGAGTGAAATTTGATTTTCCTGCCACCATACATGTTTACAAGGAGGTGCATGCATCTGTTTATAACGTATCTTTTTCCTGAATACTATAAGGAATAACTAATTAGGCAAGGACCGCGTAAATGTCAACTAATGTAATGTTTTTGTAACTGATTACGTAGTTTTTTCACCGTGGGAGGTGCCAGTGCACCCCATTACCTGTGCCTATGTACAAACAAACATAAAAAGTTTTTTTTTCACAGCTTGTATATTTAAAATCAACCCTTAGATTTTTTCCAACTTGAGCTGACAACTCTCAGTGTTCTGGACCTGATAGGCACTAGTTGGAACTATGTTCATCTTAATCAGTTGATATCTTAATTTCTAGCTTTGTTAGGGTTCCGTAGCCAAATGGCAAAAAACGGAAACCTTATGGATTCGTCATGTCTGTCTTTCTGTCTGTCTGTCTGTCCGTCTGTATGTCACAACCACTTTATTCCGAAACTATAAGAACTATACTGTTGAAACTTGGTAAGTAGATGTATTCTGTGAACCGCATTAAGATTTTCACACAAAACTAGAAAAAAAACAATAAATTTTGGGGGTTCCCCGTACTTAGAACTGAAACTCAAAAAATTTTTTTTCATCAAACCTATACGTGTGGGGTATCTACGGATAGGTCTTCAAAAATGATATTGAGGTTCCTAATATCATTTTTTTTCTAAACCGAATAGTTTGCACGAGAGACACTTCCAAATTGGTAAAATGTGTGTCCCCCCGCTGTAACTTCTAAAATAAGAGAATGATAAAACTAGAAAAAATATATGATGTAAATTACCATGCAAACTTCCACCGAAAATTGGTTTGAACGAGATCTAGTAAGTAGTTTTTTTTTAATACGTCATAAATCGTAAACCGCAAATTACCTTTCATTCAATCAACTCAAATATAAAAAATATAGAGTTCAAGACATGTGTGATTATGAATTTATATGGAACCCTCGGTGCGCGAGTCCGACTCGTACTTGGCCGGTTTTTTTTAGATTCAGTGTGCCTCTTACGATTCAGTGATCACTTCTAGTTTTCATTGAGTTGATCACAGATATAATGTATGACATGTTAAATATGTTTTTTTACAATTGGTACCCCCTTGAAGCTAAGTACCCGGGGCGGACCGCCCCTCCGCTGAAGTATCCGCCGAGTAGAAAAGTAGCCGAACAATCTCTGAGATTGTGTATACAGAATACACTGACAGTAAGCTGTCTTAGATAAAATGTATCTTGCACTGGTATCTTAGGCAAGTCAATATTCTGCATGTAATCAATAGTAAGTCCTCCAATCTTTCCTTTTTCATCTTTTTTTATTTCTTCTTGAACTGTTTTCATAGTTTAATTTTTTTTTTGTTGCCTTCCTCTTCGCAGTGTCATTAAGAAATTTACTTTTATTCTTTATTTTAATTTCTTCACATGTGCAAAAGTGTCAACCTGAGGTCGTCCGAACCTCAAGTCGAATTGTTCTGTAAATATTTTCAAATAAAAGTGATACTTCACATCTAAAGTTGGATGTTTGGCTTTGAACATAGAATGCATAATTTTAACATTTATGTTGGCATTCAAGTGTTTATACTCCTTGTTACTATACTGAGTGATTTTCTGTGGAAATGACTTAATATGTTCCCTGACAGCTTGTATGACATGACCAGGCTTGGCATTACCTGGTTTACTTTCGCCTCTGCGATCTATAGGCACCTTTCCTTGAAACAGTAAATTGCATAATCGCCTAATACGGTCAAGTTTAACGCCATGAATGTTTGTTAAGGCCTTTTTACACACAGAATATTTCCTGTAGGAGTAGAGATATGATGATACTTGTAAGATGCTCCATGAGGCTTTGATTTCTCATTAGTTCTTGGTCTTGGACGCTGTATGTTACACACAAAAATTAAGTCTTGTAAATAGGTATCTTGTTCATTTTTGGTGTTAAAGGTCAAAAATATGATGAAAACGTCAATTCTTGTGAGGATGTGTCCTCACTGATGCGACCGTAGCAGTTCTTCTTACATCTAAAACCAAGCAAAATCGAATTAGATTTACAGGCGCTTATTAACAATAAATACTATTAACAATCGACAATTAACAATAATTTGATAAATAATCAACAACGCTAACACGTTAAAAAACCGACTTCAATCGTAACAGCTACAATTTTGTGATTTTTTTGTTTTGGTTGTATTTTTCAAAAACCGCTGAATCAATTTAGGTAAAATTTATATGGGACCACCTCTGAAGTATTATCTATCAAACAAAAAATAATTATCAAAATTGATCTATAATTGACGGAGTAATCGCGTAACAAACATACAAAAAAAACAACATACAGTCGAATTGAGAACCTCCTCCTTTTTTTAAGTCGGTTAAAAACTTACAAGCAGTCTTCTCCAGGCTTTGCAGCAGGGATAAATTGACCTTTCCAGTCAGTGTAAGCTTTGCCTTTAACCCTTGCCAATTTTATTTTTTCAGACTTGTACTTTGATTTGTTTACTTCACCTCTCTTCTTTTTACGAGGTAGACCAGGGTCAGGACTACTGCTGTCACTGTTTTCTTCCATATTTTTTTACAAAAACATAACCCACGACGCCACCAATTCACCAATTTTTTTTGACAGAAACTATAACACACAGACAGCCCACAGACAGCTATAAGGGTTCTTTAGGATACGTTTTCACTGATGACGCGGAGCTGGGTGGAGCGGAGCGGGGAAGAGCAGTGAAGTGTTTTCACTGAAGCAGAGCGGAGATTTCGAGCACTGTGATTGGTCAATTCACGGTCCGCTCCTCTCCACTCCGCGTCAACGAGATCATAATATAGGGTGACTTTAAATTAGTTCTTTATACGAAAGGCTTTTGTATCAAGAACTGCACAGCCTTTTGTATCAAGAACTAATTTAAAGTCACCCTATATTTTATATGAAAGTCCGCTTAACTCCGCTCAGCTCCTCTTACACTGTTTCAACAGACGCGGAGCGGAGATTTCGAGCACTGTAATTGGTCAGTTCACGGTCGGCTCCGCTCCGCCCAGTGGAAATGCACCCTTAGACTGAGCAGACAGCGATAATGAGTATTTAATGAAACCCCACATGTCCACATTTTATAGGGGTTCTCAACTAAATGTTAAAATCAAATTTCTATATTTTGTAAGTTTGAAGTTAAACTTATGTGAATTCTCTCTGACTTTTGTATTTAATGAATGATTTGCCATGCATAACAGGATTCGCCAAAATTGTGACTTGTGGGGTTTCTCAAATAATCGATTCATTTATCATATTCAATAAAATTGATTACTAGCTTCCGGCCGCGACTTCGGCTGCGTGGACTTTAGAATTGTGTCCAAAGAGAAATACAATGTTAAGACAGCGCCATCTAGTGACAAATTAAAAAATTCAGTTTTTAGCAATTCCTTTGTGAACCCTCGAATTTCGATAAAACTATTCTATGTGTTAGCCCAGTGCTTTATCTATCTACCTAGCAAATTTCATCCAAGTCCGTTTAGTAGTTTCGGCATGAAAGTGGAACAAACAAACAGATAAACAAATAAACAAACAAACTATTATCCATACTTCCGCATTTATAATATATTGATTGATTGATTGATTAATTGATTATTGATTAAAATTGGAGAAAGCCTTTTATATTTCAACTTTTCTTTATTCCTAAGCTTGTAGTTGAAAAGTATACTAATGGAATTGTTTTTTCATTTTTTTAGGTGACTCTCTACCATATTCTCAAGCTTTTCCAATCACCAGTGGCTGAGGGCGCTCCGCCGACAGTTGGCCGAGCGCTCGTCAGCGAGTCCTATGAAGAGATCGTCTTCCAGGAGCCAACACAGCTCATGCAGCATCTCCTCAACAGTGTGAAGCCGCTCACGAATGGACCGTGGACCCATGACACTAATTGTAAGTTTGTGAATTATGTTTTCCATTTTAGTACACCGTTAGCTATAGAAATTCCATCATCGCGAGTATTGTCGCTATTACTGTGGAGTCTGGCATTTCCATAAGGTCTCGCTTTTAAACCAATTTTTATCATACATATATGTATGTATGTACATGAAATATTCAATTGGTTCTCATTAACTGTTGCTTTTTCTTATGTCATGACGTTGGTCTTAGGAATTCATACAATCGAAATCAAAAATATTTTTGACTCTCCATACAAAGTTGGTTAATCAGCGTTAATTGTACCATATTTAAAGCAAATAATAATTTAATAATAATAATTTCATTTCATTTTTAACAGTTTTGCATGAGAAGTCCAAAATGGTTTTGCTCCAACCGTATGGGGTCCATGGGGCTTCAGTTTTTTTTTAATAGGAATCTGTATATTGAGTGTGTTAATTCAATATAATATTGCAGCTCATTATACTTATTTAAAATCTTTTTCAGTTGAGGAAAAGAAAGAAAAGACACTAGAAAAGATTGTAGCGGCACAAATAAAAGTGAGAAGCGAAATAACGGACTTGAAAGAGAAACTCAGCTTAGCCAAGGATACCATATCCAAGTTTAAGGAAGAAATTGCCAAGTTGCAGAACCATCTCAGTAACTCATTGCCTGGTATTTGAACGTTTCATCAGATAGGACAGAACTAAACTTTGCATAATTCAGTCTTATTGTATTAGTCTCGTGTATTAGTGGTCTAGAAGTATTTCAAACTTTTAATGTGTATTTTTATTAAATGACAATCAGGCAAAATAGCCTCAGGTGGCAAAAGCTATCCTTAAATGGATATACAAACTTTTTACAGAAGTAATGATATAAGATTGCAATCAGGATTTCCTTTGATTTTGAATGGAGCAGCGAATTTATTATTACTTATTGTAACAAAATAGATGTAGGACCTGTTAACTAGAGCATCTTTAAACTCATTTTACTGAACAGCTTTTGACTTGTTGACATTTTAGGTATGTTGTACAAAATTGACCAAACAGCTGATACATTTGTATGAAGAGTAGGTACACATTTGTTTTTTGCAGATTTATAACAAAAGTTATTAAGGCGCGACGTACACTCAATCTGAGCAGGTTGATGCATGATAATATAATATCGACCGTAACGCCACTCATTTTAAGTTCAGATCAGTGTGGGTACCATCGCGGCGGTTACGTCAAGGCCGAACGCAAAATTCTCGAGATTTCGATGTTTTTATTACTTTTCTTGGCTTTCAAATAAGTTAAAAAAACCGTTCAAGGTAAATTGAAGGTATTAAAATGGCCGATTTTTGTGTGTTGGTTTCAACATAAACAAATATTGTGTTTCCGAGAGAATTTGCAATTAATGCAAAATACAGGGTTTACAGGATATTTTTATTTTTCATCAAAGTTTCTGTGATTTTTATGATTCTGTTCAAGGCAATTTGTTTTTTATTGTTTCAAGTATGTTATATATTTTATCCATGGTGATAGCTTTAACCATTACATATTTCAAGAATTTGAATTGAATATTGCGATTTGGCTATACTTAGCGCCTTAAGCATGATGAGTAAAAGCCATTAAACCTTTGAGCGCCACAACGTTGACAGTTGGGTCCAGGGGTCCTACACCTATTTTCATACACCATTAACAGTTGCCAAAACCATTGTGATCTTAATTTTTGCTGAATCAGAAACAATCATAATGTATTTGTAACTTCTTGAAGTCGCAATAGTGGTTTTATTTTTTATTTTTTGCTTGGCCTAAAAATGTTTATACTTTATACCTAAGAATAAACAAACAAGGTTTTTAAGAACAAACAAGAGTTTGTGCCACAAAAATTACGTTTAATAAGTATCTTTTTTCAAAGCAACTATATGCATGAAATTGCATGTACTAAATAACCGTTTCGACATTGTTGGAAAGACTGAAAAATGATGTTGTAATATCTTGAAAAAATAAAGAAATACATAAATAGAAGAAAATGAGGTTCTGTTTTAAGCCGTCATATTGAGCAGTGATATTTGTACCGTCGTTTTTAATCCCACAAACTTTGTATAACTTGAAGTCTTCAGCTTAAATAATACAAGATGAATGTAATTTTGTTCTTTTCATAAAGAAGAATACATACTTTTAAGTTAATCATAACGAGTAAGTAAAACAACATAAAAACGTTTTATGTACATTTTAAAAAGTTTACAAATAAATTTTGTATTAAACTTTTTATAAGAGTTCTTTATTTTCTGTCGTCAGTGTGTATTTTACAATACACTGCAGTTAATATCGCCTTGACACGGTCATTGAACTAAACATAACAAATAGCTAAATGTACGCTTTTATCATCTTTTATTTTGCAAAGTCAGACATTCTGTATTTTAGCTAGGTATTCGCAATGACAATGGTATAAATACTATACAGGGTTACAGGAAAAGTTGTACTAAATATAAAAGGACGTTATTAATTAGGTCATTTCTGATGGATTTGATTCTATGATAAGGTGTCCTAAACTTAACCATTATGGAGATATTGAACTTTAAAGATTTTTTTAAAATCCTTAATTTTTTGGCGTTTTTATCGATTTTTTTGGGATTAGTGCTTCTAGGGTAAATTTTTTTAATGTGACTATTTAGAAGGCATGTCAATTAATTAAAATGATTAACCAAAACTGAACCTACTACTAACAGCTTAAAAAGACTGCTTGACAACGGTTAGAATTAAATAATTTTCATTAAGTGTTTCTAAATTTGAAGTTACTTCGCTCCACTCTGCTCTACTCTGCTCCGTCCCGCTTCAGTGGAAACACTTGCTACTATTCTCTGATCTTCTCCGCCCTGCTCAGCCCCACTCCGCATTAGTGGAAATGCACCCTAAGGCCTTTAGTCTTATTAATCGATGAGAATCTGTAAATTAAAGAGTCGATTAACAAGAATTAAGGCCTTAAACAAAGTTTTGAGAAGAAACTGCTCTTCGTTTGGAGCTGAAAAGGACTAAAGAGTTGTCAAAAAAATGTACCCTCTGCTAACTTTACTGTTATTTGGTCAATATTTTACCTATTTAATAGTAAGTGTTATACCCTTTTGAATAGCTAAAGAGACGTAAAAGTTTTTAAAACTATTTGCAGAATAAGTTCCATACATTTTTTTTAAAACAGATCTTCAATTTAAAAACTCTTATTGAAAATTATTTAATTCTAACCGTTGTCAAGCAGTCTTTTTAAGCTGTTAGTAGTAGGTTCAGTTTAGGTTAATCATTTTAATTAATTGACATGCTTTCTAACAAGTTACATCAAAAAAACGTACCCCAGAAGCACTAATCCCAAAAAAATCGACAAAAAAGCCAAAAAGAGGATTTTTTAAAAAAATCTTTAAAGTTCAATATCTCCATAAAGGTTAAGTTTCGGACACCATATCATAGAATCAAATTCATCAGAAATGACCTGAATAATAACGTCCTTTAATATTCAGTACGACTTTTCCTGTAACCCTGTATAAATAGCTAAAGCTATAGTGGCCAGAAGATTGACGTCAAAAAAAAAAAATTTGGTCCCTCGTATCGTGGGGTATCTGAATCACCCCCATGTATGTTCCGCGATTTTTCACGGTTCTCGAGTTATGATTTTTTTTCTGAATTTTCAAAATTTTCGACCTGACCAACTTTAAAAATTTCTAAACAAAAAAGTAGAACCCTTTTCGATAAGTTTTTTTTGGAAACTTAATCCTCATAAATTGTACTTTTAAGCATAAAATAATAAATAATCTGATGAAAAAAAAAGTTTGGTCATTTTATCTTTCCTTAGGTTAAATTAGTCTGTTAATTAACCAAAAATTACTGCAGAAAAACATTTTGAGGTTTCATTTATTCACTTTTCGATCAATTCTGGTGGATAACGGGTTGTAAAAGTACTTTTAGGCGCAATTCAAAGAATAAACCCGCAATAACAATAGGCGGCGATGATAAGAGATAGAATTATTGCCATCTCTCTCACTCTAGGTAGTGAAAGGGGCCGCCACTCTAGCCAGCCCGAAACAAATACCTGCCTCAGTCGTACTCACTTTGTGTTTACTGCTACACGCGTCGCCGCCATTTTAGTTGAATACATTCGCTCGCCTTACTTGTTGACTACTTTGCTCTGTTCCTCGACTGTTTTGCATTCTGATTCGGACTTTGTTTACTGTGAAAGTGTAAGTGATGAGTTACACATTAAGCGAATATGCAGAAATGCATTATTTTTATGGAGTTGCACAAGGAAACGGCCTTGAAGCAGCACGATTGTATCGCGAACAACTTCTACGACGTGGTGGGCCGCAACCTGAGAATTATCCCGACCATCGTGTTTTTACTAACACGTACAATACCCTAATGTCAGGCCGCATTCCTGGACAACGCGGTAATCGTGAAGGCATCCCTAGAACTGATCCAGATCGCAGAGAAATGGTGCTCGAAGAAGTTCAGCGAAATCCGTCTACGAGTACGAGAAAAATGGCTCGTGCTCTGGATATCCCAAGAAGTTCTATCCAGGCCATACTTCGCGATGAAGGATACCACGCATTCCATATCCAACGTGTCCAAGCTTTGCTGCCTACAGACCACCAATTGCGCGTGGAATTTTGCCAAACTATGCTACGAAAAGAGCAAGAAGATCCTGGATATTTTAATAAAGTCTTATGGACAGATGAGTCACGGTTTGAGCGATGTGGTATATTCAATATCCATAATTATCACACCTGGGCGATTGAAAATCCACACGAAGCGAGAGATTCAACGTTTCAACATCGTTTTAGTGTTAACATGTGGTCTGGTATCCTCAACGGTGAACTGATTGGTCCATTTGAATTGCCATCTAGACTTGATGGAGCAACATACAGAAACTTTTTAGAAAATGATCTTCCAATATTGCTGGAAGATGTGAGTCTTCAGCTTCGACGAACCATGGTTTTTCAAAATGACGGCGCTCCGTGTCACTATGCGACGCAAGTCCGAAATCACTTAAATGAGACATACCCCAACAGATGGATCGGACGCAGTGGACCAATTAGGTGGCCACCACGCTCACCTGACCTTAACCCCATTGACTTTTTCATTTGGGGTTATTACAAGGAAATAGCATACGCTCGAGAATGTTCGAGTGAACAAGAATTAAGGCAAAAGATTGCAGAAGCCGGACGTGTTGTGACAGAGAACAGGGAAGCCTTTAGACGATTAAAAGACAATTTTTTACGTAGGTGTAGAATGTGTATTGCTGTTGGAGGTGGCCACTTTGAAAACCTGTTGTAAATGTTAAAAATAAATATTGTTTTTACTTTATCATCTTTGATTTATTGACAAAACCACTTTTTACTTAAAACATTTTTTAACCAACTTCTACGGCATTTTTCATGTTAGTTTCTAGCATTCTCTATCTTTAAATAACCTAAGAAATGATTCTCTATCTTTAAATAACCTTAGGAATGATAAAATGACCAAACTTTTTTTTTCATCAGATAGCTAATTTTAAAAATTTATGACCTCCCTATCTTTCAAGGCCGATATTAACAAAACTAGCTTATTAAGTACTACTTTTTTTTAATGATTACGAAAACTAAGAGAATGGTGCAGTTTTTAAGCCTACTCAGGAACCACTAAGTCATCTGTTTAGATTTTTGATTTAAATTTGAAAATCTAAGTCATAATTCACTAAACGTATTTTTTTCTCTTGTGACCAAAATTTACTTAATATTCATGAAAGTTACGTAGCTGATTATTTTATGCTTAAAAGTACAATTTATGAGGATTAAGTTTCAAAAAAAAACTTATCGAAAAGGGTTCTACTTTTTTGTTTAGAAATTTTTAAAGTTGGTCAGGTCGAAAATGTTGAAATTTCAGAAAAAAAATCATAACTCGAGAACCGTGAAAAATCGCGGAACATACATGGGGGTGATTCGGATACCCCACGATACGAGGGACCTAATTTTTTTTTTTTGACGTCAATCTTCTGGCCACCCTGTATAAATACTTATTGAGAAGTTTTATTTAGGCATAGAATAGCTTTAACATTGTCATATCGCGCCAATGTGGCAGCGTTTTCCTCTAGTGGCGAAACTACATTAAATCTAGTGGTAAAAAGCGAGCGAAACACGTATCAGCAGCATGACAGACAACGTTGTAAAGACACACGCCGCACACGGCCGTTTCGTTCGCCAGAGGTGGCGCTTTTAAAATATTTCTTCAATGCGAAATTAGATACTCGAGAGAAACATGCGCGATTTTCCGATAGATTTTGTTATCTAAGTTAAAATGATGTGTTCCGACGATTCTGCAATGCTTCTACATCATCCTGGCGCTGTCCGAGGGGTGGTCGTAAAGGTCATGACAAAAAAAATCGCTTTTCCACTGTGAATGACATACCTATTCTGTAAAATTGAATACTGCTACTTATTACTATTCAAAAGATACAGCCAATTAAAGGTAGGGCGACCAACACAGACAGCATTCAATTAGCACCTAATAACCCTAAAAAATAACAAGTCAAACTGAAAAAAAAGGTTTTTACCCACCACGCCATATCAATCACTAACATATCACATAGTTCGATGTGCTAGCTAAAAGGCATTCCTTTTGGTCGAAGCTTATCCGTGCGACTATTTCGATGATTTGTCATATTTTTAGACACGCTATAATAAAATAATAGTTCGTACTTAGAGCGTCTGCTGCGTTAAGCGGGTGCACGGCGCGGACGTTCGCCGCGGGGACCCGCGCCGTGCTCCGTCGTGGACATATTTAACCCGTCGCGGGCGCCCGCGACACGGATAACGTAGCGGCGCTCACTGATTTTCTAGAAACAGCTCCGCTCGTGTGCTCCGTAGCACGGACACACGAGCGTACTCCGTCGCCCGCGAGGCGGGCTCCGCTGCCCGCACCGCGTGTGACGCAAGACCCGCCTCACGCAGCGCTGCTCTATGAAATGACATGAAACAGCACCCGGAGCGGACGCCCGCGCCGTGCACCCGCTTAACGCAGCGGACGCCCTTATGGTATTGATTGATTTCGTTCGTATTGTCAAGTAACTTGTAATTATGTGGGCAGTGAAGGTCACTCCTGGGACAGGGATATTAAGCGTTAAAACATATTAAATTAGTTTTTGCTCAAGACTTCCCTGCGTAAGTACCCAAAAGGTGTTAGCCTACGTTGTCCATTTACATATGTGTCCCACCTTTGCATCTTTTAAACAGAAATAGGAGTATTATTGTGGCAAATATACAATACAATACTAAGAAAAAACATCGTGAAGAAAGCTGCACATCTAATGAAGAATGTTAATGGGTCCGTTAAATCACTTGAAACTTTATGACCTTGTAGCCTAAATGTCTAGAAATACACCTGTTTTTGTTTTATTTAAATCAAGCGAGTAGTTTTGAAGTTACGATAATTTTAGTTTCCGCCTTTTTCAAAAACTTCGCTCGGGCGCGCCAAGCGCGCGTGACGTCATACAACAACTCGCCGCTCTCACCGTACTGTGTTCTTCATACATTGCTATCGGATGGTCCCTATGTTCGCCCACAATAACATTTCTAACTGGAGTTTTTTTTTATGTGAATCGGTGTTACAGTAGTGTTATAAGTATAATCGATGACAGTTTTAAAAATTGATTGAAAAATTTAATGATTCCTTAAATAGACGAGTTAAGCTACTATTTCTAGAATAACTCCGATTTCTTTACCGCGGCCGCCGAACACAATGATAAAAAATGCAAAAGTACTTACAACTTATTTTTTTCTTTCTTATCACAAATTTGTTGATCCCTATAAGAACCTACATACCTATTTTTCATTACTAGTATTGAAAAATGTAGGTAATAATGATATTTATGAACTTGATATTTCGGAAATAAGGAGTGAGGGGCATGGTAAAGGTGATGGATGGTGTCAAAATCACTTATGTCATCAACTGTAATATAATGACACAATAACGACACTGAAGTGGTCATGGCTCAGCGCTCCTTACGTGATCGCGTCGAACACGCAGGTTAACTGACTACAAACACGGTCACAGCTTGGATGGACTTGACTAGCAGTCCATCCAAGCTGCCTATTACGCCTCCGACATAGCTTGACGACTGCCATCTAGTGATAGTTACTGATATTTAAACCCATCCAAGTTGTGACCGTGTCTGAAGTCAGTTAACCTGCGTGATCGACGCGACCACGTAAGCAGCACTGAGCCATGACCGCTTCAGTGTCATTATATTACAGTTGATGACATAAGTGATTTTGACACCATCACCTTTACCATGCCCCTCACTCCTTATTTCCGAAAACTGGGCATAAAACTTAAACAAATTATACAGAAAGTAGATCTTTGCTTATAAATTACAGGAAAATCTCTAAGAAGTTTCTATAAATCTTAAAATAAGTTGATAAAATTTAAAATATTGTTTGTTTGTAGGTATGGACAAAGCCCTCTGCGCGAGAGTCAGACTCGCATTTGTCCGGTTTTTATTTTTTATGTGTATAGGTTAACTCATATTTATTTTATTTTAGATTGGCTAGAAATAGCTACGGCGACGACGTTACTGTTTATGCAAAAGTTATAAGATAAGAAGAAGGTGATAGACACAACTTTTGGCTTTGGGTCTGGGTGGATCATACTTTCTCATCCATTTCTTTTGACTTTAAGGTTCAAAAATATAATAGTAAAAAATAAGTTTTCGGGTATATTGGTAGTTGTATTTAAGCACTTTGACACGAGCACGATTTTCTAGTTTGTGGATTCGTCATTTTTAAAATTTTCAACGCAAACTTCATACATACAGGTAGGGAGCGGTGCGCGCACTGAGCGACCGTTGTGGAGTGACGTCACAGCAGCGTGCGGCGACCCCGCGTCACTTGCCTACCTAAATAATTCAGTATCTCGAAAACTATCAAACGTATCAAAAAAATTTTTTCACCATATTTTTTTATTTTTAATAGAGTATATTTTAAGATAAAAAACAAAAATTGGTGGTATTCTTCATTACTGGATGTGTATGATGGTCGCGTAGCACACATTCGTTGGTCTAAATCTAAATGCCCTAAACCTTTTTTTATCCACAATTGGTGAGCCCTTGGCCTCATCTCACCTGGTAAGTGATGATGAAGCCGAAGATACAATAGAAACGGATTTCCAAGATTCCCCAACGCAATGGAGAACTGGCTATCTTGTCTCCATGCCGGAACCATTGATGCTATTAACATTTATGTTTGGCGGCAAGACTTAGATAAGACGGTGGTAGCTAGTCAGGTGGACTTAGAAAATGTCCTGGTGGTAGGACCAAAACCGAGTCCTATAAAGTTGGACCCTGCCGGGAAACGAACCCGCGACCTCCTGATGTGTAGAGGAGCGAGTGGACTAGCCACTGGACCACGGAGGCGGTTAAAAAACGTGATCGTGGGTTATGACAAATGCAACACCAGGCTTCCGCCCCGTCTATACTTTGTAAAAGACGGTTAAATTGTGCCACACGACAAGAACATAACTAACAAATGAAACAGATAATAATAATAATAACACAAATAATAATAAAAAAGTAAATTGAGTGATGAATCATTGACAATTAGTATGAAAAGACAAAAAAAAAATCTGATTGTGTAGGTTCCTTGGGGAAAGGTGGTCTGTTTCATGAGTAGCATCAAACATTCGTTTCTGATTTTTCAGCGAAAAAAAATTAATTAACATATTATAATAATTTAACTCTACGTCAAAATAAACTTTTCAAAAGAACATAATTGTGTCATAAAGTTCCTACAAGATGACAGCATATCTACATATAAAAAAAAAAACAAAATCAAAATCTGTTCATTAATAAAAAACATAACTTTATAATAAAAAAAAATATCAAAGTTTGCAAGTCACGTGACCATAATCATTAATTTAACATTAACAGAGTGACCTGGTGAAATTTATGTAAACATAGGCAAGTGAGCGCGGAATGCATGCTGGAAATTAGGTCAGAGGCCAGCCCAGTATCGACAGCTCACGTGATGGACAGACAGACAAACAGCATTCGCTGCCTTTCGATGTGGAGGTTGAAAATGGAAGTAGGAAAATTGAGCACCAATTTTGTTTTAGTAGCCTGGCTGCAAATATCGATAATCGTTCTTATATTATAAAAATACGACTAGCTGCGCTTAAAAGTATCCATAACTAAAGTTATACGCCTGTTCAATCATTGAAACCGCCTCAACCCGCCTTGTATCATGCAAACTGCAGGGTATATTAAGGCTTAAGGCGAATCAATCGACAGCTCGCATTATAAAAGCCGTAAAGTCGTAAGTCTAGAGATACCGAGGTGGAGCCAAAGAGTTGTACACATTCACAACTCCAAAAACGGGGCAATGAGGTAAAAACTTTGCAAAAACGAACTAGCTAGTGGATATAGACAAAAGGATGGTGGCCAACTTTTTGGAAACTGGCAACCGCCCGCCCCACATATTGGTATTTACGTAGCAGACTAGGTTTGAGATAATGAGAACTGCTTATCATCATTATCAACCGAAAGACGTGGACTGCTAAAAAAAATCGTCCCCTAACGATTAACGATTCGACGCAACGAACAAACATACCTAAACAAATCGATTCAATATAAAAGCAAAAAGTCACATATTGAAAATCAGAAAAACAATGTAGGAAGAACAGAAATATGAAAACTTCGTGGCCAGCTTCTATATTTAGAAACTCAAAAGGCCTTATCTTGTCATTGCCTTTCGGATACTAGAAATTCCTCTTATGCCGATAATTACGTTAACTCCCTAGCGTCACCCTCCGGAATACAGTACACTGCTTGGCGGCAGGTAATATAGCAAGCAGTGGTACACATAGAAAATTGAGATCCCTATGGTGGTACCCAACCCACCCAATCCAATCGAAACTTGGATAATAAGGTCCTACGATTATATGAAAATGAGAAACTATATCTATTGTTACTTTAATTTTTGCATGGAATTTCAATAAAAATTATAATCGTACTTAACTCACTTAAGTACCTTTGAACTTGACTCATCTACTGCGTCATTTCTCTTTCGTTGTGAGTGTTGATTCCTTTTATAGGACGGGGTCAATTTTAATGCCACAGGGTGTTGTGTTCCGAAATCTAATAAATTAATAGGTAAGTGCTGAACTGAACACGCAACTAACTGCCCCAACTTGTTGACGAAGTACCCCAAGGTCAAGAGTCAACACTCATCGACTTCTATTTAATTTTATTAACTACTACTTTAGTATTCATCATTCGATAAATTGTCATCGATTTACATGTAACTTTTTTAGAGTTTGTTTCTTACTTAATTATCATACCTAATACTTGTGTTCTCTTAAAATATCTTCAAATTCTTCAAACAGAACATGAACTCAATCAAACTTCCATCTATAGGAAAACTGACACAATTTATTCAATAATTTAGTAGATATACGAAAATCTTTGAGCAATAAAAATATTTTCCGTATACAATTGTAATTTTTTATAATTATTATTAGATATAACAAAAATACACACTTATCATATCACGGTATCACTTAAATCATTTTCTTCTTTAAAATATAGGTACGAAATCTCTTATTCTACGAAGTCGTTTAAAACCAGCTGTTTTCCTTTTTCATCCTATCCCTGTGTCGGCCTTTCATGTCCAAGCTTTGGAAAATTTCTGTGAGCTTCGTCAACTTTTCTGTTGGAGACTGAGGCAGCTCTTCCAGTCTTATACTCCTATCCTCCGCGTTTGGGTAAATGAAGGTCTGTTGTTTTTCTCTTAAACACAGCAATTTCCCTGTCTCTGGCATGGAGGATAGTTTCGCAACTTGCATAGCAGCCCTCTTGAATCTTGACTTAGGAGAAATTTTCATACTTTCAACAATTCCTGTGTTCCCTGAATTGTATTCTAGTCGTCTTCTAGGTAGGGATCTGTCGCTCTTTCGCACTTTAGCTGCGTTTACAAATATCGGTTCGAGGACGTCGTATGTGTTCTCTCTGATGAGCTGCTGAGGTTTCTTCTCGTCGAGTGGATCCAGCACTTTCTTTGTATATCCGTGTATCCTAAGAGGAGTCAGCGGTTTTAAAACATCGTGGAATTTCTCCGAACTTTCATTATTTTTCAAATCAAAAACTATCACTTTTGTTTTGGGTTTTTCCTCGATTTTTTGCCCGATCGCTGGTAGTGGATGGAATGGGGATAAACTGGGTTTGATGGGTAGGTCGTCTAGCATTCTTGTGGAAGCTGTTTTGTGGGTGCGCGGTTTGAGTTTTCGCGGCGCGTAAATAGTTGTTAAGGCGCGGGTTTTTTTCGCGTCTAGAGGCGCGAGCGGCGTGGCTGCGGACGCGACCATGGGACGTGCAGTAGCCCGGGACCCCACGGGCCGACAGCCGATGCCGACCTTGGGCGCCGTCGTCGACACCCCTCCCCCTGTTGACCGTCACCACCCCCGGACACCGGCAATCGAATGCTTCAGCCTCACCTCACGCGTGACTGACCATCCACGCGATGACGAAACACCTTATCGCGATATGCGTGAGCTTTTAAAGATTTTTTTCAAACAAAAACCAAGCAAAAACATTTGCGTTATTTTATTTAATGTGTCAGTTTGACGGATGATCTAGCATCTCTCGGTTTAATTACTGAAACTTTTTTTTTATAACTTCGGAAAAGTTTTTGTCTGCAAACCGCTGAAAACCTTATTTATGGCCCACGGAGACCGGAGTTACTGCATCACTGCATATTGGCTGGAATTTTGATATAAATTATTAATATACTAGCTGGTGCCCGCGACTTCGTACGCGTTAGTGTTGGGGTTTTCCCAATAGTTCATATGTTTTGCTAAATTATTTTTTAGAAATAAGAAAATAACAAAATTAAGTAAACAATAAAACGACTGAAAGAAAAAGAAAAAAGAAAATGTAAAAGAAAAAATATAAAGAAAAAAAGGAAAAAGAACAATAAAAAATAAGAAGAAAGAGAGAAAGAAAATGAAAATGCATTGGATTTATATTCACAATCAACACTACTGGGGCATGGATCTGTTCTAATAGCTAGGGAAGGTTAGGTCATTCTCCACACACAGGGTTCAAGTTTGGATAGTGGTAAGATGTGAGGCTAATGGCCAACTCCAGCTTAAGAAGTTTTTCAGCCGCCTATACAGGGTGTTAAAAAGTGCGTTTGAGATTTTAAGGGGTTACTCAGAATCAAGTATAGAATACAGAAAAAATAATCGTGTCTACAACTTTTTAAATCGGAATAGTGAATTAAGAATTTGTATGGTAAAGGGTAAAAAAATTGCAGATCGGATTTTTTCAATATTTTTCGTGTATATTTTGATTCTGAGCAACCCCTTAGAATCTCAAACGCACTTTTTTTAAATCCTGTATTAGGTAGTTAAAGAAAAAATTTAAGAACAGGTCCAGTAGAATGCCTACGCCTTTATAAAACACTGTATACCACCACTTGATAAATATTGCCCCACACTTGAATAGTTGGGTACAAAATAAAAATACCATTTACAAATGTAGTTTGCTTTGCTTATTTCACTACGTTATACGTATATTTTCGATATTCTACAGCTACCTACACCGTAAAACAATGTAAACATATCTCATCGAAACAGAGGATTCCGTCAGTTCCCTCGGGACACCCTTGACAATTCCGGGTCAAGAATGTTAACTAATTATACCTTTGATTCGCCTAATCTAAAAGTGAATATTTCACCTTAATACTTAGATACAGTTTCCAGCTTTTCCCTCGGAATCCCTTTGAATTTCTAGGACCAATAGTATTTATCGAATGATACGAAAATACCGTAATCGACACGCCTTTTCAAAAGGTTAAGGTTTTATCTTAATAAACTGAGTTATTGTGGAGATACGGTGTTGTCGTTTTCCTGTGGGAACCCTTCATGAAACCTATATGAAAAGGTTTGGATGTTTAGTAGTAATGATAAAGTATCATTGTGCCAAATTACAATAAAATCGGCTTCGTAGTTTATTAGTAATAAGGCGTTTAAGAATTAAAGTTTTTATGCATTCCTCCGGGAACCCTTGAATTTCCCGGGACAAAAATTATCTAAGATGGTTCTCGGGGTTACGTTGTATAATCGTACGAAGTTTCAACAAAATCGGCCCAGCCGTATTTGCGTGATGCTCGGACAGACAGACAGACAGACAAAAAATCCAAATTAAATTGTTTTCGTCTCTAAATTGGTAACATACCTATTGAGGAAGTCCCGCACTTATTAGATGATCAAACGAACTTACCTCAAGTGAAGTTCGATCTTAATTATCCTTCCTTGTCGGAGAGATTTAATTGGTTAACATGTAGTAGTCCTCGTCTACGTTTGACCCACTCGCACGTAGTTTAGCGCCATAAGAGAAAAAGAGACAGCTACGAGTAGGTAGTCTCCCACCTCGGCGCCATTGCACGGTCCAAGCCTCATTCATTTTAGAGAATAAAAAAAAGGCAACCTACATCCTACAACATTGGTATTAGGGGTTTTAATACTAGCATCCTAGTATTGTCTACTCTAGGGCAGGGAGGGACCTTAAATCTCTCCGACAAGGAAGGATAATTAAGATCGAACTTCACTTGAGGTAAGTTCGTTTGATCATCTAATTATCCTTCCTTGTCTTCTAGATTTAATTGGTTAACATGTAGATGTTTAGAGAGACTAACAATGTTGTAGGGAATAGGTATGAGAATTATTGCAATAAAATATAATCTGAGAGAATTTATAAAACTGCAATTCAATTAACAGAAATTTATTTCTGGAAGAAATTTCTTTTAGAAACAAGTTGCACCCCTTGCGTATATCTGATGGTAAGCTTTTATATTATGCCCATTTTGTGTACACAATAAATTATTAAAAATAACACTTCCTAGAAGGTTATCAAATAAACAATATGAAAATAAAATTAAATCTTGTTCAATTTTATGAATGTGGTTGTTAGTCTGATTGTTAGTTGAACTTGACGTTAGGTTCTGAGTAAGGAGGTTACACTTAGCATAAGTGTAGCGATAGACGATAGTGTTTTATGAATATGTATATGCAGCGTCGTTTAAGTATGCTTTTTCTAGACGTCTTACATAACCGGATATGAATTACTTTAGTAATAAATGAATAATCTATTGACATATACTTGAAAATTTCATACGGGAACTTGTTTGACATTTCCATCCTTTTAGCTATTTGGAAAATCTGTTCTAAGTCCAAAGAACTGCTAAAATGGTAAACTAATACGATATTCGGGTACCTTAATTACACTATGTATCGTATTTTAACAAATATGGTTTTAACCTGTACATCTTTCATAATTCTTGTACTGCTTGAATAATTCACCTTGAACATCAGAAATTCATTTTTAGGCAATTTGGCAAAAAAATAATAACACAAAATAAACCCGAATAACTATATAATATATCCGCAATGGGGATGAGCCGTGAACAAACCAACGAATCTATACTCTCGATTGATAATATTCCCCCACTGTTTAAAGCCAGACGTGAACTGAAACTTGGTGTTATCGACCAGTGATAGGGATTTCATGTCCAGCACAGTGCTGACGATATGCATTTGTTCGTTCCCTATACGAATTGAATAAGTAAATATTTGAGAAAATATTTGAATATTAAGTTTCAGATTCACTTATAAGAAATACATGAATTATGATTTCATAACAGACCCTACGTCAGGTATGAAAACGGATCTTTGGTATCTTGATCAGCAGGTGTTTTTTTTTTTTTTTAAACTTATTAGTTATTGCTTAGTACATAATAAGTCATAATTTCAAAATAATAATTTGAAGTTCATAATAATTGGAAAAGGTGGGAACCGTTGAATAGAGTTACACAGATAATTAACCGAAAAAGGGTTTTGAGGTCTGTTCAGTAAAATGCATTTTGATATTAATTACATTTTGTAATTTATCCTTTTAGTTAAAATTATTATTTTAGGCTGGATAAGCTTATTAATAAGTTTTGGAATGCAGTAGGAAACATTCTTGTTTTATAAATGTTTAGTAGATTTATCTAGACTGTATTGATAACAGTAACTTTAGAAAGTTTTATATGTATATGTGTGATGCAAATATAAATATATTTATTATTCAGCACATCAGCAATAGTATTCTATTGTCCCAACTTTTAAACACTTTATTTTCTCGCTCTTTCGTTGTGTGTTTCGGTTAATACAGACAAAAAGTTGCTGTAATTTTATATACCCACGAAATGATGTCGCTTAATTGTAAATAATGTATGTTCCAAATATACCAGAAGTTTCACGTAAGGTATGGCTTATAATAATTTTGTTTTCGCGAAATTCGCTGATGTTCACATGTTTCATTTTTAATTCATCATATAAATATTTTTAATGTGTATTTTGATTATAGGCAATCTTAAACAGTATCAATAAATAATTTTAACCATCCTCATTATTACCCTCCCAAGGACATCTCCAGTGTACTGTGGAGGCAGGCATTAACGAAAATTTTGCTTATGCAAAGGTCAACATTTTGATTGTGCACCATATAAATATTCACAGATTTCGCCCATAAATCATTATTGTTTATTCTTATCTGGTGATTGCGGTAGCTTCTAGACTTAACTTGCATTAAACTTAAAAAACAGGCATAGCTTCATAAGAAAACGTATACCTGTAACGTGGGTATATGTATTTGTTATAATTAATACTTCCCGAAACGCTGTCATTGCAAGTTTCGTGTAAGTAGTAGAAGCTAGGCATAAAATAAGACAATTTAAAATATAAGGTACAAAAAACCTTTCATAATGATGGTAACATTCTCAGACGGTTTCAAATTGGAGTGTAGGTCGTGCCCTGCGTGCCCAAACAACTGCACGCAGGAAGATCCAACGAGTGCCACCACGGGCAGTGCGATTCGTGTGGCTGAATCCCGGACTAAGGCCATCTAGGCTTGTTATCGACACGAAAAGAAGAATAACATAGAATAGTATAGTAAAAACCGATTGAAAATACTCCTGTATCTGTTTATTAAGCTAATGAGCACTATAGTGTTCATAGCACTAGAGTCCTATAAAGGTTGAGCATAGGTTGAAAGGTTAAACACAAGTATATAGAAAAAGTGTTTTAAGTATGATACAATCATGCATGAGCACGAGGAAATCGGCCGATTTTATTACTTTTACCATGTAACTGCCCTGGGCAACTACGATAAAATAGATTTAAAGTTATCAATATTCAAAATGTACAACAATATTTGATGAACATTTTAGTTCCAGTATAAATGAACCTTATCTTCACTTTTACGGATTATAAAAATAATACTCGAAGCAAAGAGTTTTTCAAAGGAATGCTGCATTAACTTTTACAATTTTGACAAAAAATATACCATATTTTGGCAAGGACTTGGCCAGAGGCCAAGAAGGTTAATGTGTCATTTGGGAGACTGAGATTCTTTATTTCTATATCTTGTGTATAATGGTCTAGTTATACCAAAAAACCTTTTAATGCATCCATAAAATTTTTCCATCTACCCGCTACCTTAAAATGCGGCTGCGCGGCGGCGGGTGCGCTTCGCAGTAATAGGCCGGCGCGGCGCGGCGCGGCGCGGCGATGCGACGGGTTGCGCTTGGGCTGGCTAAGCGGCAGTTGCACATACATATATAAATATGTCCCTGCTCGCTATCCGATGCAACTCGACTCGTTAGCTTTCTGCATGCCCTATGACATCTTCATAAAACAATCAAACACAACACGTAATAAATGAGTGTCTCCCTTTTGATTCCAGTGTATAAGTATTTTATTTTATGATGAAGAAATAAATAAAAGGCTGATATATTACTTAATTAAACTGCACTGTGCACAGGTTTGCATTGAGTATATTAGCTATTTTCGGGCACCCCGCAGCCAACAAGTCGACTAGGAGTCGAAGTGGTCGACATGACCGAAATCGGTCGGATAGTTCTTTCATTCATTAAATCAATTAAACTGAAATGACGGGATGTGCGTAGTTTCAATAAATCTGGTTAGCGGTATTGGACATAACCGTAACGTAAGCAAAATAGCTAATACACAACAAAATCTGTGTTTTTGTCTCCATCTTATTTTATTTTTAGCATTTTTAGCATCGCCACAACTTCTGGAGTTATTGTCAGATGACAAACTCAAGAAAATTGTTTTTATTTTTAAATAGACCGTCCTTCTCGAGAATGGTTTTGAATTAATAACACACGCATTTGGAAACACTAGAAGGAACCTTCACTGCGGATAGTAGGCATCAGTCCAAACGCACGATGGCGGTGGATATGTGCCGGAAAATTAATCAGACGTCAAATGCTTATAATTGTTGTGATACAATATATCACCTGTAGGCGGTGGCAGTTGGTGGTGGCGGCGCCGGCGGCGGTTTTGGCGGACGGCGCGGCGGTTATAGCAGCGCTGTTTCAGGAGGTTTCGGGAGGCAATCCATCCGTCGTCATTGCCGCTTTTTCTGCATCGTTGTCGGCTGCATAAGCAGCGGTGGCTGTGGTGGCAGTGCAGTGATATGAGCCACGATGCTGCTAACGCTTCACCTGTGGCGGCGAGCGAGGGTTGATGGAGCAGCCGCATAAGCATTAGAAAGCTGATGATTCCAGTTCATACGAAACAGGAATATTATAGTGTGGTTAATGTCTCGCATTAACTCTAATAGTAGCTATTGGTCAATGTCTCGCATTGACTCGAAGCAAAAATGGCTATTGGTCAATGTCTCGCATTGACTCGAAGCAAAAATGGCTATTGGTCAATGTCCCGCATTGACTCGAAGCAAAAATGGCTGTTGGTCAACGTCTCGCGTTGACTCGAAGCAAATTCTCCCATCATGTTAAAATAAAGATAATTTTCACTGCACTTGTTATTTTTGTTTTTTTAAATGATTTTCATATTTCATTTCCACATAACCTCCTTATTTAAAAGTAACGTAAGGATTTATTTTCTTCTAGGCACATTTTTGCACACTTGTTAAATTCAAATAATTAACGAACTTTTAAGAAATATTTTTCACTACGTGCGGTAGCCGTGCGCGCACGAAAACGAATGAGGCTTGGACCGTGCAATGGCGCCGAGGTGGGAGACTACCTACTCGTAGCTGTCTCTTTTTCTCTTATGGCGCTAAACTACGTGCGAGTGGGTCAAACGTAGACGAGGACTACTACATGTTAACCAATTAAATCTAGAAGACAAGGAAGGATAATCACTGTTAGGAATCACTGTAGACAGTAATTTAAATTGGAAACACCACATTGACACAATAAAAACAAAACTATCCAGATTCATGTATGCTCTCGGCGCGATCAGAAGGGTAACTGATTTTAAAACTGCACTATCTGCATATTATGCGTACGCCGAGAGCTGGCTTCGCTATGGGATAATATTATGGGGAAACAGTACCGATGCAAACGATCTGTTTGTTATGCAAAAAAAATGCTTACGGGTGCTAGTAGGTCTTTCAAATCGCGACACCTGCAAACCACATTTTATCAAGAACAAAATGTTAACGTTACCCTCCCTTTACATTCTTTTAATAGCAATATTTGTCCGTCAAAATATACATTTATTCACACAAAAATCGACATATTTACGAAAAATGACTAGATCTAGAAATGACTTGGCACTGCCTAAATCGACTATGACAATCTACCATAACAGCACATATTGCATAGCTATAAAAATTTACAACAAAATACCCTGGGACATAAAAAATGAAACTAAGATAGATACATTTATAAATAAATTGAAATTATTGTTAATAGAGAAATGTTATTATAATTTAGATGACTTTTTGACTGGAAAATAATAGTTGTACAAGTAAGTTCCTAAAATTGACATATATTATTGTAATTTAATGTAATATATTATTTATTTTCATAATTATATTGTAATACTGACATAACTATCGTAAAATTGTAATAAGTACTAACAAAATTGACTTTGGAAATTATTATTATTGTATTGACGTTGATATTTAACAGTACCAGGCGACTATATTGCTGTGCCTATGAAGGTATCACAATGGGACTGTATTTCATAAATGTAACAACAATTTGTACTTGTGATTGCAATAAATAATTATGAATTATGAATTATATCGATAGACATGTCCCCTCCAAGTATTATTTTCAAAAATATTCCATGTACAGAATCGGCCCCGTTACAGTTTTATTATAATTATTATGTATAGATGTTGCATATTTTTACCAACATAGTAATAAATTCGCCGCTCGTGTGCCAAAAATTACATCTATAGGTACTATTGCATAGTAAATAGGTCGAACGAAGGGTCGGAACTTTAAATAAGTAGATGTTTTGTTGTTTATGTAAAAATGTTAAAATTAAAATTATAATCGATTGCCTACATAAATTAAGCTTCCGAACATTCTTTCGACCCATTTGCTATGTAATTTTTGGCAGGCGGTGAATTTAAAATTATCTTTAAAGGACGACAACTTTTTTTCTTGACATTGGATTTCGATGAAACAAAGACTGTATAATGCTCCAAACTAAGCTTAATCTACTCGAGAAAACCGCATGAAAATCCGTCCAGTAATTTCGGAGATTAGCGTGAACAGACAGACAGACAGACAGACAGACAGACAAAAAATTTTAAATTTGTTTATTTGTGTTCTATTACTCTTATTTTATCACCTCCTTACTATTTTTGGTAAAAATATTCAATGTACAGACACGCGGTTTCTACTGTTTTATTATAGTATAGATTAATATATATACATACATGTACTCGTATGAGACATGCACGTGTCTTTGACAACGCACATTACAGTTTAAAATAATCCAGGGCCTCAATAAGTGAATAAGGTGTATTAGAACGTACAACCACACATGAATATTTTTTTAAATAGGAATAATAAGTAAGTAAGGAAAATTTAAGTATTCTTTAATAAGTACGGGAAGAGACCCGTGCCCCTGCAGCGGGGACGGTACGAATAGGATTAAGCTACGTTAAAAGTCGCTACGGGCTACGCAATGAAGCGTAGCATTTGAAGTCTGCGCCGCCATAAAAACTTTAATAGTTTGAAAATCGCGACAGATCAAGCTCCACCTTCCTATACAGGTGTTGTTTTGGATAACAACCCCCTTTACAGGACAGGGGTGACAGTATACATGTTTGAATTTTCAAGCAAATCGCTCAACCTGGTTGGTCGTCAACTTGAAAAGTCCACGAAAAAAATTTTTGAGTAAGGAACTTTTTTAGCATCAGTAATTACGTATAGTGTCTGGAAAGGCGGTCCCCCACTAAAATAACGTCCTGTATACACTTACGTGCTAGAAAAGGAAGTTGACGTAAGTAAATAACTCGGTTGGTTTGTAGGGAGTGTCTGGGGTATGCTAAGCCACTAGATCCTGCGCTGGCCCACCAGGGGTCAACGCGGACAGGCCATTGCGGGCGTCATTACCCATCGATCCGATCCAGTGACCTTCAGCCATGACATGACATCACATGACAAACCACGACAGGGACAATAGATGTAAATTATCGACATTTCAATAATTGTACCCCCCTGTATGTAAGTGATTAGAGTCATTACAAATATTGTTATACTAAAGGGGTTTTTATGTACAAATAACGCAATTTTAAAACTATTTTTGTTTTTTTATTCTTTCGTAAAAATAGTACGCACATACAAGAGTCGAAGACAATTGCAAAATCACATTATGAAACTAAGATTGAACAAAAGACATATGCCATGATGTAATCAAGGTCGACGGAAAAAAAAATACAAAATGATGGGAAACCAGCAGCTTTTTGCAATTTGCATGCTATTAGGGTAGTTGACTGCTAGTCATCAGTTTTTTTTTTAACAAATGTCAAGACGTCAATTAATTTAATATTAATATGCATGCCCCACAGACATGCACCCCGCTCCCCCCGGAGCGACGATATAAAACTTCTTTGGCATGCCCTATTACCAACCAAATCGAGTGCTACGAGTCGGACATTGCCAGGAATCGAACCTGCGACCCCTTGAGGTGAAGCGAGTTGGACTAGCTACTACGCCACGGAGGCGGTTATTACGTAATAGACAAAGTAACTTCCAAGGCATTTAGTTAGTATTAGATCGAGAGTCTCATTCAAACAGACAGACACACATGCCCTAGATAAACAAACCTGCTAAAGGGAGCGGAGTAAAACGGTCACAGTGAAGTGTTGTTTCATAATAAATTAGGTGCTGTAATTTAACAGAGAAATCACATCGACACGCTTCAGTAGGCGAACAACTGAAACCAAGTCATATTTAGGTCAAGAACGGGATTAAACGCGGTCGGACATAAGGGGACTGTGTCGAGGACGCATTGTCAATCAATGTAATGTAATCAAAGAACTTTTATTATAGTTCCTATCCATTAACTTCATTGAATGTTATAGTAAATGCTTTCGTATTGATTAATGGAGTAACAGCTATCGTACCTGTCGGTGGCTCAGTGGTTAGCGCTCCTGAATACTGCTTCGTGAGACATGGGCAGTGGCGGCGTAGCGGCGTGGCCGTCCGCCCCGGGTGCCAAGCTTCAAGGGGGTGCCACGCGGAGAGCAATTGTAAAAAAAATATTTAACATGTTATACTATCTCTGCACTTGCACTGCAATTGCTATACGACAAAAAAACCATAAAAATTTTCGCGCTCGCTTCGCTCGCGCTTGTTTACTCGCATGATACAGTTAATATTTATGTGGTCCTTGCTTAATTAATAATTAATTAAATACATTATATGCAGATACTCTCCCTTAAAAACCTACGGTGTCCGGAAATAAAATCAAATTTCACTTGTATGTTCGGATTTCTTGTCCGGCACTTTAAGTGATGGCAGTTTGGCAGTTAGTAAGTAAGAGTATTTAACTGCATCAAGTCTCTCCTTATTTTTAGTTTGAAGGGGAGGGGGGGGTGCACGATAGATAACCGCCCCGGGTTCCAACCCATGCTACGCCGCTACTGGACATGGGTTCGATTCCCTCCCACCCAGAAGAAAGTTTCTGTGATCAGCTGATTTTCAGATCATCAGATCAAAAGATATCCACTAATGAACAAAGGCATCCCCCAAGGGTTTCCACGAGTGATGGATTATTATAGATTCATCCAATGGATTCTAATGGACGAAGCGAACCTTACATTTGGCCCTGAATATTATTCGGTATACGCTGAATATAACTGTTGGACATGCAATATTTGTCGCCTTATTACAAAAATCCTAGAGAATGGAGGCTTTATTATTTGTCGTGGTACGGCATCGTTACGAATTTTCATACAAACTTATTCCTTCGAGACTTAATCCTAGATAGATTTTGTACGGAAAATTGTTTCTGAGGTGTATGAAAATGACGTACCGTCGTTGTGGTACCACGGCAAGTCTTAAAAGCGTTTTCGCCTCATCGCTCACAGAAATCTACAATTTTACATAATTCATACTCTTATTCCTACTTCTTACGAACAATGTGGAGTGAGATTGAGATACTCCGATGATTCAGTTTTTATTTCATTCATCAGGTTTAACAAAACTAGCTGAAATCGATCATATGGGAAAAAACATGGAACTATTAAAACGGTTTTTCGTGCCACCACGTGCCACACATACCAGGATTTGAGATTTTCATACATTTTCGTCCCACGATTTCACATAGCTACTTATAGAACTACTTATTACTCGGCCCCAATCTACAGTTCTTACTGACTTCACCTTATGATGGTCACGATCCCCAATCCCTGAGGTTACGAATTTGAAAGAAGAAGCGTGGCGGACAATGGAGCGAACAATTATCTGTCTGCCCGTTGCCACCTATGACATAAAAAAGGATTAAACTATTTCTTCTCTACTCTTGAATCTGAAGAATTTTCTTCAAGAAACACATCGTTTCTAAAAAGTTGATCAGTTGGTCGCCAATTTACCTACAGCACCGCCAATACACGTCTCGGTGATGTCTTTTGTGCAATGTTTTTGTTACCATAGAAAGGACGTCAACGAAACACACATTTTGTACGATACCGGCTGCTATCGATAGATGGCAGTCGTTAAGCCATGTCGAATGCCTTATATGCGGCTTGAAAACTTGACACTGGGGTTGGCCACTAGCCCCACAACCTCCACCAATCCGGACTTGGCCCCAGTATGTGGAGTATGGCCTAACCTTACCCGAGGTAAGAAGAGGTAGGAAGAGACCCGTGCCGCTTTAGTGGGGACGATATTGGTTGTTAACTGGTAGTCGTTAAGCTATGTCAGAGAACATACAGGCAGCTTGAAAACTTCTGACACCGAGCTTGGCCATTAGCCCCACAACCCAATCCGGAATTGGCCTCCGTATGTGTGGAGTTTGGTCTAACCTTTCCGAACTGTGTGAAGAGATCCGTGCCCAAGCAGTGGGGACGATATGGGTATGTAAATCAGCAAATGACAATATTTGTCAGACCACGTTTGTTTGTGACGTAACTTCATGAACCGTATTCAGTAGTTACGTCACACTACGGAAAAACTGTTGTACATTCACGTATCTACGAGTATGTTAATACATTTCTGGTTACCTTCGCAACGATGAGATGTGAGTGCAAAGAGAACAAGCAATGTATTACGCGACTAAAAAAATGTCTCACATTGCAGGTTATCGAATTTTTTCTTGCGCCAAATAAACATTTTAGTCAATGAAGTCTCGTACAGCGGTTGTGTTTCTTAGTTTTATCATATAAATTGGTGTAATTTTCATATTTAAATATCATGTGTCACTAGGAAGTAAAATTTAACGCGAAATTCTAGGTAAAATTTATTTTCATTGTAGATAAATAACTCTACCTATGTGTCTTATCAACTGTTGGCTTTACACATTTCCAGAGCCGTGTTTTATGAGCTAATATAGACGAGATAATGCTGTTCCTGTATATGAAGATACGTACGTACACACTTATGATTTAAGTTAGATAATTTTATTTATGATTTAAGCAGTAGCCGCGGTCTGCCATAAATGGTCCAATGAAGTATGGTTTGTGAGATTTGCAGGCAAGCTAGATGCATCAGATGCGCGTGTCTCAAAATGTATTGTATAGGTACTGTCGGGAAACTTACGTCAAGCAGTTGAGTCAGATAAAAAAAATATATGTTTCTGCACAGTTAATTTTTATGAACTCTTTGAAAAAGGGTGTAGGAGCGTATTTTTTTCAAGGAGGTGGTATTACTTATAGCTCAGACTAAAAAGTATTTATTTTGAAGCAAAGATTTTGATCCCTTGGCTCAAAGAGAATATAACCACTACCGTTCCTTGGCTATAGCATACCTTCCCCATCTCGGGGTAAATTAAAACAAAAAAAAAATGGCTATAGCATACCTGACAATAGCACTATGTTTTTTGGAAACAAATTTTTGTAGTAAACATTTACCTACTAACTACCTAAAAACAAAAAGTTTAGACCATGAAGGTAATTGAAGCAAGTGCGTTAGCTACTTACACATAATATTATGAATAAGGAAAAATATTAATGTATTCTTACGAACCAGTGCTCAGAAACTTTCATTTTCATATATATATATATATATATATGAAAATGAAAGTTTCTGAGCACTGGTTCGTATATATATATATTGCATTGTTCTGTAGTATACAAACAATGCTCTAGTGTATAAATAAGCTTTTAAATTCCAAAGGCCCCGGGAACCTCCGAAGCACCGTGCCATGGACTTCATAATCGGAGGCGTGGCCGGCGCAGGCGCCACCCTCTTCACCAACCCCATCGACGTGGTGAAGACACGCATGCAGCTGCAGGGAGAACTGCAGGCGCGCGCGCACCAAACAACCAAATATAGGTAGGTAAATATAGGTATAGATATCATCATATCATAATTAGAAGTGAACTAAAATGTAAAACTAAAGTAACTGACATAGTTCATAGAATAGCTAAACTGAAGCGGCTGCTAGGGCAGAAAAAGGTCTTGAGTGTCGACTGCTCACCGGAAGACGTAGCTTCCTCAAGCATTAAAATGCATCCACCGACTTCCCACGATCTTCACCAGGTCATCGGTTCTCGGAAGTTCTAAACTTCTTTCAGTCTTTACTAGACTACATGCAAATTCACTTTTGCCATATTATAATCTGTTCCACAATTGTCGACGTAAATGGATATGGATGGGCTGATCTTATCATATACATAGCAGATTCTTAAACCCATCGATTTAAACTTCCTTCTATCTAAAACTTAAAGGGGCATGCTGCACGCTTTGTATGTCATCGCTAAAAACGACGGGGTCTTCGCCCTGCAAAAAGGACTTGCTCCGGCCATGATTCTCGGATTCTGCATGAATTCAGTCAGGTTTGTCACATGTTGTTAAAATTTCAAGTACCAAAACCCACTTCGATTTTTTATGCTTTGAATAGTCATCTGGGATATTTGATAGTGACATACGCGGTCAGAGAGAAAATGCTTTCCTAAAACTAACGAGCCCGCCTGTATAATGCGCATCACGTGAAACTACTAAACATGATCCGAAAGGTAACATTTTAGAGACTGTAAGAGAGGATAAGGAAAATTTAGACGAGGTACTGGATTACAAAAGAAAACAAGACCATCAACACTACACTAAATATAGAAGTAAACAATTTTCACAGATTAGGTCTCTACCATGTAGCAGAGAAACAAAACTGGACTCGTGACAAAGATGGTCAGATCAGCATCCAGAGGGCGATGCTTTGGTCGTGTGTGGCTGGGGGGCTGAGCGGGGTCACCTCCAACCCCGCCTCGGTGGTCAAGACCCGGATCCAGTTGGGTGCGCACCCTAGCATTGCAGTTGGAAGACAGCACAATTATAAAGGTAGGGAAATATGAAGTAGAAATAGTCCTTGGGAAGATCCCATGTGGATAAGTTGATGAAGTTTCAAGGCGTTCTCGAATCGAGGCGAGGCATTCAAGACTGTGGATCTGTGTGGTGAAAGTCACCATATAAGCGAGTCAATCAACCTTATCGCTCTACTGCTGAGGCATTGGTCTCTTCTCTCTTGCCAATGCCATTAGGCCATACTTACACACGGAGGACCGGATTTGTTAATTATGACACCATATTAATTCATCTGGACAAAATTATGTTAACAATACAATATATTTTCGACTGTTATATTAGTCCAGTCATCGAGGAGGTTGAGGTATGCATTAACTCCTCTGTCTGTAAAACTTTGCAGTATGATTAAGTAGATTCCATAGATGAGGTGTGACAAGGTATCCCGGAGATGTATGTTTTGGAAGTAGGTATTTTATACCTAAACATGAATATTGCTAATAACTCTTACCGAATAATTTCTCAATCTATTATTCCAACGCGATATGTTAGTGCTAGTTTGTTATTATATGTATGTAAAACTGTCCAAAACTTTTTCGAACTTTTTAACTTCGATATTTATCAAAATTTGTTATTTTGCTATAATTACCAAGGTATAATTTCTCGATTAATTTTTATTTTTTAATATGGTTTTATACCTCATAAGACTTTTCTATGTGTAAGTATCCAAAACATTTTCCTATAGCAACGTAATGTTATAGTATCCGTAAAAATGCTCACGGCTCATAATTTCTCAGTCCAGTTTTATTCCTTTAGAAGTCACAATTTACAGAAGTAAACAGTTTTTTAAAACTATCCAATGAAATTTCGGCAAAATAGTAGTTTTAGAATTTCTTTAGATAATACGTTTATTAAACATTTACGGCTCACGGGGCGGCGGCGAACGTAGACGCGATGCGCGCGGCATCCGCTCAAAGTCAGACAATGACGCGATACATACATCTACATTCATTTGAAAAACATTCGATATACTTTGCTTTGCTAGGAAGGGTGCCGATATTTTTTTACTGTAAAGGATAAAGAGTTTAGATTTTTCCTTGACTATTGAATATGTGTAACTAATATATATATAAAAAAAAACAATAGTTATATTATATATATATATATATATATATATATATATGTGGGATGTAAGAGGCAGTAAAACACAAAGATACTTTCACGTTTTTATATTTTTAAAATAAATTCAAAAAATCGCACACTCGTCGTCTTCTTCGTCGTCGGCTTCTAACTCATAGCTTGTGTACCTGCTTTCTGCATCAGTTGTTCGTCTACTCATGTAGTGTACAGGATGTAATTCTCCATTACTATCCTTTTGCATTAGTATAGCCGCGTAGGCTAAGCTTGAGGCATCAGTATGAAGCTCTGTTTCAGCTTTCGGATTGTAAATCTTCAAAACAGGCTTACTCGTCAACTTCTTCTTCAGCATATTGAATACAATTCGGTGCTCGTCGTTAAATTCAAACTTCACATCCTTTTTTAGCATATCGGTGAGCGGTTGAGCAATAAATGCATAATTCTCGATGAATTTTCTGAAGTAGGAACAGAGTCCTAGGAAGCTGTGTAGTTGCTTCTCATTTCTAGGCTCAGGGAATTTAATGACAGCATCTGTCTTCCCTGGCGATGGCATTACTACACCTTCCTCGATGACATGGCCCAAAAATTCCACTTTTCTCACCAACAGCTGAGACTTCGTCCAGTTTATTTGCAGTCCATATTCAGAAGCAGTTTGGAGCACTTCTCGTAGTCTTTCCAAAGCCTCCAATTCATCGTTCGCTGGAATAAGCAAATCGTCAATGAAAACAATGACAATACCCCTCGTTATCAGATCTCTGAATATTATGGATATGAATCGTGTAAAAACTTTAGGGCAAGTAGCCAATCCAAAGGGTGCTCTCAAAAATTCATATTGCCCGTTCTGCGTAACAAAAGATGTATACTTAATTGATTCCTCGTGTACACGTAAATGAAAGAAACCATTTTTTAAGTCAAGCGCTGTAAATACCCTTGCCGTCGGCAACTTATCAATGTGGTCATCAATGATGGGTAGAGGATACTCGTCCTTCAGAATTTTCCTGTTAAGCAATCGATAATCAACACAGACTCTTAAACTGCCATCCTTTTTTCTTACTAAAACCAACGGGCTAGCATATTCAGAAAAACTTACCCGAATTATTCCTTGTTCAAGCCATTCTCTGATCTGGTGGTCTACTTCTTCTTGCTCTCTGGGTGCAACACGTCGTGGTCGTTGAGCAACAGGCACTTCGTCTTTCAGCATTATTTTCAACTCGATGGGCGCATCCTTCGTTTGATGAGGCTGGTAGTTTTCCACCAACTTGACCACCTCTTCCTTCACACCCTCATCCGCTATGTGACCTACGAAATCAGAAGAACATGGAAAACATTCGACCTTACGCAACCAATCATTCGGTTTCATCCACACAGACCCATCTTTCATCACTGTTATGACTTTACACAAAAATTCATGTCCTAATATAATTGACATCTTAAAAGGAATACAGTCTCTAGGCACCACGTAAAATCTAACGTCATCGTATTTGTAGCCATCAATCTCAATACACGTCGAAAAATGTCCAAACGGAGTTACCTTTGAAAGTCCTAACCCACACAAGGTTATGTTTTTGTTTACATCGCACTTCGGAGAACCAATCTTTTCGTACAAGTCAATAGAAAGCAAATTCACGTCACTTCCCGAATCTACTAACGCACTAGTCGCATTTTCGCACGAAATTTTCACCATTTTCACGGGTTTTTTCTGTTTTTCTCGTACACATGTTTTGTTTACATCGCAAATGTCAAAGTCGATGTGACATTTTTGACACGCCGCCATCTTGCCGCTACAGCCAATCAACGGTGACTCGGTGCTGCCAACATCAAAACAAGGAACTTCGTTCGCTGCCGCCGCCATCATGCTGCCAACCTCAGAATCTTCGTTTTCAGTGCTGCCACCATTCGTTTCTGAACTGAAGCAAACTTGCCTTTGCTTTGAATCTGACCTCGTGTCGTTTCGCGTTTTTGCAGCCATCTTGGGAATCTCATTGCCGCCACGTCTTGATGTGCAATTCGCCGACAGATGCCCAAACTCATTGCAATTGAAGCACTTCCTTCCTTGGCTTTTTGACGGGCACTCTGATGAGATATGACTCTTTTCCCCACAGTTGTAGCAACGGGCTGATGCATTTCCTCTGTACTGCGTAGAAGTACTGGGTGTAGCACTTGGAATTTTCACTGGGCGTTTCTTCGTTTTTTCCTTCATCATTTCGTATATTTTCAATTTTTCTTTTAAGTTTGGATAAGTCTTAACACCGTACAACATTATTTTGTTTGTTTCATAATCAGGAATTCCATCAATTATGTATTGAATTGCAACGTAGTCTGGCATTTTCCCTCGTTTTCCCAACTCTTTCATAGCCAACATGTAGTCCAAACAAGATTCATCAGGTTTTTTTCGTTTGCTACTCATCATCTCGTGGATTGCTTTCATATCTAAAGTGTCTGGAAATTCCTTTAAAACGGCTTCTTTTAGTTCTTTCCACGACTTAAAAGCTCGCTCGCTCTTCAACCATAACGCAGCAGTTCCCACCAAGGATCTTCTTGCCATTAGCAATTGTTGTGTTGGCGTCCACTTGAAAATTTCTGCGTTATCTTCAACATCTTGTACCCATTGTGATCTCGGGTAATCATGATCTTTTCCATTGAACTCGTGTATCAGACCTCCCATCCAGTATAACATGCCACGTGTGCCGTCGTCGGTTGCTGGAATTGCTGATGAAGTTTCTTTTTCGTCGTCGTTGGACATCGTGAGAAAAATAAAAAAAAATTCGTCGTCAAATCTTCGTAATTACGCACTTTTCTGCACACAGCCAGTGAAAAATGTGTCGTCGTTGAGATTTTCCGGCAGGTTACCACGTGCCACGTGCCGTACAAGCCGGTTCCGCGTTTATTTTTTCCTTCCGTCGTTCCTTTTTCGCGACTGCCTCTATCCCGGTCGGGCCCCCAAAATGTGGGATGTAAGAGGCAGTAAAACACAAAGATACTTTCACGTTTTTATATTTTTAAAATAAATTCAAAAAATCGCACACTCGTCGTCGTAATCGTCGTCAGCCATTCGTCCTCTATCTCTCTCTCACACATCTTCCATCGCTTTCATCCATCGTTCCCTTCTACGCATAATTCCTTCATACTTCATCTTACATTCAACTTACGTTCCGTTCCATCCCACATATATATATATGTGGGGTCGCAGAGTAAAAGAAGAGGAATTTGCACATCACAATCTTTATTTTATTAACAGCGAAATTTTTACACAGTCTTCACTACTTTGACATCTATCTTTTTTTTAAATGTTGCCAGCCGAAGAAAGTATAATTTAACAAATAATCTAATCTACTTCCCACACGGCCATTCCTGACTATTCATCTGTCCCAGATGAATCTTCTGTAACAATCCAGGGCTTCATTAAATCTGCAGAGCTAGTTGTATTGACAGGACCATCCAACTTTTCCAACTTCCAACTTTTCCAACTTTTTTCAGGGTATACCTGTCATTGCGGTTTTTCTTCGTAACTTCGTAAGGACCAAGATATTTCGGAAATAGTTTGCTCCCTTGGCTAAATTGTGTTTTCTTAATAGCAACTAAATCTCCAACTTCATATGACTTAGCTTCTTTTCTAGTTTTGTTATAACTCCGTGTATTTTCTTGTTGTATTTTTTGGATAGATTCTCTAGCTTTTGCTCTTATTTCACGTCTATTGTCATTAAATTTCTGTATATTCTCTTCTTCAATTATCTTCATAAGTTCATCATCTTTATCTCTCATCTTTTTACCAAATAACAGTTCAAATGGCGTCATGCCAATGCTGCATTGTTAAGTGCCATTAAGACAGCGCTGAACACTAGATACTCGACGATACCATTTCGTAGGGTCTTCAACACTAAGTTTGCTCAAAACACTGATAATAATCTGGTGAATCCGTTCAACCTGACCATTTCCTCTCGGTTGTCCTGTCGTTATGGTATAGTGAGCAATATTTTCATCTTGACAATATTGTTTGCAATCATTTGAGGTAAATGCAGCGTTGCGGTCGGTTATTATTCTTTCAGGCGAACCAAAAATCTGTTGCTGTAGTCGTAATTTGTCTAAAGTTTCTTCAGTCGTCAAGGTTTTCACAGGGTATATCCAGGTGAACTTAGTAAAAGCATCCACGACGGTAAGTATGTACTTATAATTTTTATGTGTAGAAGTTAGGGGACCTAGATGATCTATATGATATGTTGACAACGGTACATCTCCTTTATCAATCGGGTGTAATAGCCCTTCTTTTTTTCCCTTCTTATGTGAGATAAGGATGCATTCGACACAGTTATCTATAACTTTTCTTATTTTTCCTTGCAAATTTTCTATATAATAGTCTCGATTTATTAATTCTTCCACCTTTGCTATACCAAAATGTCCCTTCTCATGATTCTTTCTTATAATTTCAGTCTGCATCTTCTTGGGTACAACGATAAGTCTAGCACCATTCCTTTCTTTATAGAGTATATCATTTTGTAAAATGTAATTTTGGTACGGTTCTGTTTGTATAATCTTTTTTAACAGGCTTATGTGTTCATCTTGATCTTGTGCTTTTTTCAGGCGTGCAGTAGTCTCGGTAAGTATTAAACAGATAGGGTAACGGCTTAATGCATCAGCGTGCTTCATTTGTGATCCTGTTCTGTGCTCGATCTCATAATCAAATTCTTCCAATAACAGAGCCCAGCGAGCAACACGTGGAGGTAAGTCTTTTTTCTTCAATGTCATAGTTAATGCCGAACAATCGGTGACAATCTTAAAATGTATTCCGTGTAAATAAACACGAAACTTTTTTATAGCAGAAGCTATGGCCAAAATTTCTAGGTAATAACTGTGGTATTGTCTCTCTGTTGGTGAAGTCTTCTTACTCATGTAATGCACAGGATGTAACTGATTATCTTTAGGGCATCTTTGCAATAGAACAGCTCCATATCCATCTGCACTTGCATCTGTATGTACCTCTGTTACTAACTCAGGGTTGTAAATTCGTAAAACTGGTGAACTGCAGAGTACATCTTTCAATTGTATAAAAGCTATTTCACACTTTTCGTCAAAATTAAAAGTCACATCTTTTTTTAACAAATCAGACATCGGTTTTGCAATTAGTGAAAAGTTAATAATAATAATAATAATAATAATAATAAAATGTTTTATTTCTCTTTCACAAAGGTACAAAATTTTTAGCAAAAACAGTAGAAATATGTGAATGTGCAATTCCTTTGTGAGTTCCTAATGAACTTTCTGAAATATCCAGTGAGTCCTAGGAATGATTGCACATCTTTCACATTCTCCGGCTTTTTAAACTTTGCCACAGCTTCAATCTTTTCTTTCGACGGACGAACTTCATTTTCTCTTATAATGTAGCCCAGATATTCTATTTCTCGTTTCATGAAATGACATTTCTTCCAGTTAAACTGTAATCCATATTTTTCAGCTCTTTGGAATACTTTAGCTATCTTCTTTATCGCTTCTTCTTCAGTCTTTGCAGGAATAATCAGATCGTCTAAGTAGGCTAGAACAGTTCCATCAGCTATGTAATCTTGGAAAATATCATTTATAAATCGCTGGAAAACCGAAGGTGCAGTACATAGGCCGAAAGGCATTTTCATGAACTCATACTGGCCTTGTGGTGTCACAAAAGAGGTGTACTTTTGACTTTCTTCATGGACGTTAACATGATGGAATCCATTCCTAAGATCTAGTGATGTAAATACTTTTGCTTCTTTTAATTTATCTATCTGATCTTCTATCAAAGGTAGCGGAAATCTTTCTTTAATAATCTTTTTATTAAGACTTCTGTAATCTATGCATACTTGAGGTGTTCCATTTTTTCTATTTGCCAAAACAACAGCACTTGCGAAGTCTGATTTACTGGGTTTTATAATTTTCTTCTCTAGCCATTCATTGATTTGTTTATTGACAGCTTCTGTTTCTAAAGGCGAAAGGCGTCTTGGACTCTGAAAGATCGGAGTTTCATCTGTTAGTAGAATCTTCAACTCAACATTACTCTTCATAATATCTTCCTTTGGATTATAGTCTTCAATCATATTCTTAATTTGTTTTGTGAATGCTGAGTCTTCAATGTCACAGTCTTCTGTTATGTTGCAATTTTCGACAACAAGTGTAAAAATAGGTATCTTCTCCATTGAAATTCCATTTGCAGTAAATTTCACCTCAAAGTCTTTTAGTATAGGATTACCAATTATTACGTTAACAGGTATGACATCATCGTGTACAACGTGAAATTTCACATCAGCATAGCCATTGTCAATCTGTATTTGAGCAGTAAAAACTCCTTCAGTAATTACTTCTTTATCAGCAATACCTGTCAGACAGATTGCTGAGTCTATGTCGTAACGTTGGATTTTATCTTTAATTTTCTCGACCTCTGTCTTTCTAATGAGATTAGCATCACTTCCTGTATCTATTAAAGCTACCATCTCTATTCCATTCAGTTTAATTTTCTTGCAAGGAACCATCTCTTCTTCTTTCTTTGTCTGAATATTTAAAGTCTTCTTAGGCGCGTTCTTGCACTCATTGCCCTTGTAACCAAATTCATTGCATCGGAAGCATTTAATACCATTCTTGCAAGCAGGGGCTTGATGATCCAAATCACCGCAGTTGTAGCATCTTTTTACAATAGGTGGTTTTCTAGATGATGATGCAGTTGAATTTGTGGTTTGCCCTGTTTGATGATTCGATCGCGTAGTCATCTTCTTCCGAAACTCACTATAAATGTCCAACTTCTTACGAAATTCTTTTATATCTGTAGCACCATACAAAATAGCTTTGTTAGATTCTTGATCTCGGATACCATCTATAACATACTCTATCAAAGCAGCGTCATCAACTTTACCATGTAGTGCAATTTCTTTCATAGTAAGGAAATATTGTTGCAAGGTTTCGTCATTTTTCATTTTACGTGAAGTTAGTTTCTTATGAATCGTTGCGCTATTTAGTTTAGGGCCAAACTCTTCCTTAAGAGCTTTCTTCAAACTTGGGTAATCTTTTATTCTTCCGATTGATCTTAAAAATAGCTTTGCTGTACCACCCAAAAGTCTCTTCGCGTAAATAAGCCTTTCTATTTTGGTCCAGTGCATAAGATCAGCAACATCTTCAAATTCATCCAAAAATTTGGAGATAGGGTAGGTGTCATCGCCAGTAAAAATCGTCATAGACTGTTCCAAATCACGAAATGAAATGTGAACCTCAACTTCTTCTCCTTCTCCATTTTCTTCTTCATTCTCGTTAGTATTCTTCTTCGGATGCATCTTTTTAACTTTAGGAATTGATATTCTTCTCTTTTTTACACAAAAAGACAATCGTCGTTTAGCACTCATATAACGTCGTAATAGTCGTAATTATCGTCGTAAGTCTTCATAAATAAAGATGTTACTATCATCACATAACGTTATTACGTTATTCTTCAACGTCCCGAAGTCTTTGGTTCTAGGTCTAGCAACGTCCCGAAGCCTTTGATTCTACCAACAACGTCCCGAAGCCTTCGATTCTAGTAACGTCCCGAAGCATTCCTGGTATGCGGCGGATGACTTGCCTGCATCGTGATTTCTTCTCAGTTCTATATCTTCGTAAAAACTCGCAAATCCACTCCAATTTAACACTGTGCGCGATCCCGGACGAGCCCCCAAAAAAGTTGTGGGGTCGCAGAGTAAAAGAAGAGGAATTTGCACATCACAATCTTTATTTTATTAACAGCGAAATTTTTACACAGTCTTCACTACTTTGACATCTATCTTTTTTTTAAATGTTGCCAGCCGAAGAAAGTATAATTTAACAAATAATCTAATCTACTTCCCACATATATATATATAGGGTGACTGTAAATTAGTTCTTGATACCACAGGATATGCATGTGCTCATGATAACAAACAACTTTCCCTAAGGAACCGATAGTCAAATCGCAAAAAAAAATTTGGACTCTTCATACTAATTTGGCCGTTCCGTAGACAGATTTGTATGGAGGGTCCAAAACTTTTTTTGAGATTTGACCATGGGTGCCTTAGGGAAAGTTGTTTGTTATCATAAGCACATGCATATCCTTTGGTATCAAGAACTAATTTAAAATCACCCTATATATATATAACTATTGTTTTTTTTTTCATTTTATGTACCGTTCAGTAAAAAATAAGATTTTACTATTGTTCCCCCGTCTGAGTGTACGGATATTAGGCTATGTAGGTATATATATATATATATACATATATATAACTATTGTTTTTTTTTTCATTTTATGTACCGTTCAGTAAAAAATAAGATTTTACTATTGTTCCCCCGTCTGAGTGTACGGATATTAGGCTATGTAGGTATGCTCGTGACCAAAGACTGAATTCAGAAGACGCACAACGCGGGTGCGATTTACCCTATTAACCTATTGACTAACATACTATATAGGATAAAACATCGTTTTTACTATAGCTATATTAATTTTCTAAACAAAAAGGTATTTTAAATAGTTCTTATATCACTTATAGATCGGGAGCCAGCAAGGTGTACGGGCCTGAACATATAAGAACTCTGGAATCAGTCTAGCTCGAAAGAACTTTTTGTTATCAATCGTTTGGTTCAAGTCTTACAGTCCAGATCGGTCACTGAAGTTTTTTATGACGTTCAGAAAAAAATAAAAAAGTCGTATTTGGGCCTAAACATATAAGACTCAAAATGAAATGTGGATATGAAAGTGAGTACATTGGACAACCCCATACTATTTTTTTTTTCGCTGAAATCGGTCACCGTCTCAAATCAGACGGGGGTCAAAAATCGTAAAAAATCTGTTTTGGGACTAAACACATAAGATGTCTGCAACCAAATTAAATCGATAGATTACACTTTACGATGTATAAAAAGTTCAGTCTTACAACGCGAATCGGTCACAGTTCCAAAATCAGACTACTTTTATAACCGAGGCATTTTCGCTGACGATGGGTGATAACTCGATAACCATTTAGGTTAGAGGTATAGTTACTTCGGCAAAACTGAAGTGCATAAAATTTCCAACAAAAAAGGTTATATTCATTTTTATAGTGGGATTAATAGATAAAGAGTAAATTGTTAAACTGTTTCTCATTAACATAGTTTTCGTCTACTTCTCCATAATCTTCAAGATTACAGGTATAGCTACTACGGTAAAAATAAAATACATCAAATTTGCAACATAAAAGGTTATATTCACTTTTAAAGTATAATTAATAAATAAAGAGTAAATTGAAATATATATATGTATTTATTTGAATTTTTCATCTACTTGTTTATAAATTAAAAATGAGATTAATTGCGACTTAATAAAATGCATAAAATTTTCCACAAAAAAGTTTATATTCATTGTAATTGTGGGATTAACAGATAAAGAGTAAATTGTAAAACTGTGTCTCATAAATAAGTTTTTGCCTATTTCTCCATAACCTTTAAGATTAGTGGCATAGCTACTACGATAAAAATTAAGTGCATAAAATTTGCAACAAAAAAGGTTATATTAATTTTCACTGTATAATGAATAGAAAAGAGTAAACTAGAAAAAATCTTTTTTACATTAGAAATTCTGATCTGTTTGTTGATAAATTAAAGATTAGAGATATTGTGACTTGTGAAAAATATATATATTGTGGCTAGTATGTTTCTCGGACGCAGTGCGGAAATAGCCTAATTGGGTATGCTAAATTTTTTGTAAAGTGTGAAAATAAAAAAACCATTTCGAGATATTTTGATTTAAAGCCATATTTTTTTATTTCCCACTCGAAAAAGTAAAAGATTGAGTATAAAAATCGAAAAAAGACAATAACCTTCATTTGTATCCCTGTGACGTCACATGCTCACACACTTTTTGGTGTTACCTTGAGTTGTTTATAAACAAACGAAATGACAATTGACCTGACAGTTAACGTTTAAGAAAGCGTTCCAGAACACTTTCATGAGAGTATTTTTTTACCCATACAGCAGGATAAACTAATATAAATATTACAAGTGTAAAAGGGACAGACAATCGCAGGTATATTTTGCCTTGTTCTGGAACGGGCCTTATTATAAACAAACGAGATGACAATTGACTTGACAGGTGACGTTTTAGAGAGCGTTCTGGAACACTTTCACGAGAGTATATTTTTAACCTGACAGCCGGACAAACCATTATAAATCTTTTAAGTGTAAAAGGGACAGACTATCTCAGGTATATTTTGCCTTGTTCTGGAACGGGCTTAGTCGAGATTAAGGCCTGTTCATTTCATCGTAGACATTTGGGCTGTTCGTTTCATAGTTTGTGAACATGTGACGTCATCACGGCTTGAATATAAAAAAATGTATTTAAAAATATCCACAGTCTTAAAAAATGAAAAAATTAATTTTTCAAAATGGTCTAAACTATCAGAAAAAAATTAAAAAAAAATACATTGATTTTTTTTAGCATACCCAATTGATGTTCAAATGCAGGCTTATGCGACCGCCCTTTACCTTCCGACAACGGCACAAATCTCGCGTGTGAGCAGATTTCATTAGAGTAATTGTTTTAAGTCGCACATATTTTAGATTAGAAGTTCGGTGTAAACGTTAATTTACGTAAATCTTGATCTGTTTGACGACGTAGTAAATGGTTTATGAGTGAAAATTGGCAACGAAAGGCCTTTTAATATGAAAGAAATGTGGTAACATCCCAAAATGACCAGTCTCTTTAAAAATAAACAAAAAAAAAAATTGTATATTTCAAGGATTGTATTTAATGGAAAAAGATGAGGAGTCCCGGAGATAAACCCATCATAAATACAGTTTACAGGATTTCACATCACATCACATACACATTGAGTTATGGAGATTTGCTTTTAGAAAAAAGATGAAGACACATGTGGTACCCAACAAAAAAGGGTATTACTTTAAAAAGCAAGTTATTATACAGGGTGTTAAAAAAAGTGCGTTTGAAATTTTAAGGGGTTACTCAGAATCAAGTATAGAATCCAGGAAAAATATTGAAAAAATTCGCTCTTCAATTTTTTTTTGCAGTTTTTCATACAAATTCTCGATTCACTGTTTAGATTTAGTATGAGAATCTGAAAAAAATAATTGAAGAGCGGATTTTTTAACACCCTGTATTATGTCTTATGTATGACGGATCAAAAAATGTATTTTCGCTTAACCTATGAGGTTCACCAGATTGTCAGAGAGTAGAGTGAGAGGGCAATACTATGGTATTACTTATAGTTATACTTCTCACACAGGTATTGGCAAACGCGCTCGCTAAACCCATTATTATAATCAAATATGATATAATAACTCCTTTAATCCCTTAAAATTTTAAACGCACATTTTTAACACCCTGTGTAAATTACATTTGTTCTCCTTTAGCAATTCCTTTAAACTAAATACAAAATTTTTGAGTAATAATGTGTTATTAGTAGTAAATATTAGTATGCGGATACTTTCATGTATTTTTTTTGTTTATACAAAATATTCAGAGAAAACACAACGCGGGCAAATACCGCAGTGCGTACCCTCCTTTTGTCGCTGCCTCTATATAAGAAATCCGTGAGATACCAGCGTAGATTTTATTGTTAAAATGATTGTCTATAGTTCATTCCAATCAAAAAAAAGCAAAATGTAAACAATCGTTTGACACTGACACTTGTGATCGGCCATGACACTACATTAGAGATGTGCAAGTTTACATATGAATGAGTGAATGAATGGATGAACGAACGAGGAGTTTAAATAAAATTTAGTTATTTGATACTATGTTTTCAGAGTTCGGAACCACCAATGAGATCAAATAGATATAAAATAAATTTCACAATTTTCGGTTACAAAATGGCGGATATGCACTTATAGAAAAATATTGTTATGGGTGTCATTTTTGACGATTTTCGTGATGCTAACTAGGAAAAGCTTATTAAGACCCGGGATCGAGATCACTAGATGAATCACTCATTTCGAACCACTGTAAATTAATAAAAATAACTTCAGTCATGTAGTCAGTTGATTCTGTTAGAATCAAATAAGGATTTTAAAAACTTATCCAATGAGGAGTCGCACGTAGTCAACACAAATCCAATCGTGAGCAATATCAAAGTCCTTAATGCGCAGCGGTTAATCGTCAGTTCCAAGAAAAATCACAATCCAAATCGCACAGTTAACAGTGTACTTATATCAAAAGCCAAGTCGTTAATATCCAAACACAGAAGAACACACGTACGCATGACAAGGAATCGAAGCAACGAATGAGCAGACCGGTATGTCGAACGAAATTCAGTGTTGCCAGTGCCTGACAGAGTCGAAGCAAGAAATGAGCGTACCGGTACGAACGAACGAAATTCAGTGTTACCAGTTCATTGTCTAATGACTAATGACGAACGTACTAACGGATATTATTTGCAGTTTCTAACGGCAAACAATGTGAACATAGTGGTAGGAACTGGAACTAAATGTTGATTAATATCTAAAAACATCGATATCGTTGTCGACATCTCACACGGAGCATGAGTGAAATACGAATGTATTGCATGCAGATTTTTTTTCTACGTTCTTATTTTTTTTTACGTTATGTAAAGGTCCTACCATGCGAAATTTTTAAATTCAGTGTTGCTAGTACAATATAGCATGTATGTATGTATATAGTACCTATGTATCTTGGATTTAAAAAGTTACGGATATTTAAATTAAATACATTTAAAATACAGAACAAGAAAACGTTACTGAACACCTAAAAAGTTATACCACTACCAATGATAGCCCAAAATATAAAAAACAGGCCACACACAACCGTCAGACACTTATCACGTAACACTCATTCACTCATTCATTCACTAGTTCGTTCAAAGTATTGACACAACCTCATCACTATTTTCTACAGATAACAGTAACGTCTTGTCACTGAAACATAACCTAACAATCTGAGGTTAGACTGGAAATATTGTATTTTCATGCCAGTTTCGTATCATAATTTAGTGAAATCTATTAGAAAAGGCAATAATTGTTACGACCTACGATTAGTATGTGTCAGTGTTAGCAGAAAATGTGTGATTCTTGAGGAATTTGACGAAATCGGTGGATGTTTCGTTTGTTTACCTTTTGCTTTTTTTTGATTGGAATGAGGTATACAATAAATGGAAACGTCAACCATGAGAATAGTTTTTTAGTCTATTCTTTATTTATTTATTTATTATCTTTAAAATAAAATAAAATAGCCTTTTATTACTGAAAAAATACAGGCTTATCAAATTAATATAATGCTTGTCAAAAATTCAGTCCGCCCTTTTGGCGAAGGCCTTCTTCAGTCTCTTCCATTCTTCTCTCTATCTGTAATCTTTAATTTATAATCAAATAGATGAAAAATCCAAATATACAATTTATTTTTTCAATTTACTCTTTATCTATTAATTTTACAGTAAAAATGAATATGACTTTTTATATTGCAAATTTGCTGTACTTTATTTTTACCGTAGTAGCTATGCCTGTAATATTAAAGGTTATGGAGAAGTATACGAAAACGTTGTTTGTGAGTAACAGTTTTACAATTTACTCTTTATCGATTAATCCCACAGTAAAAATGAATATAACCTTTTTTGTTGAAAATTTTATACACTTCAATTTTGCTGAAGTAATTATACCTCTAACCTAAATGGTTATCGAGTTATCGCCCATTGTCAACGAAAATACGTCAGCTATAAAAGTAGTCTGATTTTGGAACTGTGACTGACTCGTGTTGTAAGACTGAACTTTTTATACAGGGTAAAGTGTGTTCTATCGATTTACATTGGTTGCAGACATCTTATGTGTTTAGTCCCAAAACCGATTTTTTACGATTTTTGACCCCTGTCTGATTTGGGAAGGTGACCGATATCAGCGAAAAAAAAAATGTTATGGGGTTGTCCAATGTACACTTGACCGAGCACTTGCCCGAGCACTTGACCGAGCACTCGACCGAGCACTCGCCCGAGCACTCGACCGAACACTTGACCGAGCACTCGCCCGAGCACTTGACCGAGCACTCGACCGAGCACTTGACCGAGCACTCGCCCGAGCACTTGCACTTGACCGAGCACTTGCCCGAGCACTTGACCGAGCACTCGACCGAGCACTTGACCGAGCACTCGACCGAGCACTTGCCCGAGCACTTGACCGAGCACTCGACCGAGCACTCACCCGAGCACTCGCCCGAGCACTTGACGAAGCACTCGACCGAACACTTGACTGAGCACTCGCCTGAGCACTTGACCGAGCACTCGACCGAACACTTGACCGAGCACTCGCCCGAGCACTCGACCGAGCACTTGCCCGAGCACTTGACCGAGCACTCGACCGAGGACTCGACCGAGCACTCGCCCGAGCACTTGACAGAGCACTCGCCCGAGCACTTGACCGAGCACTCGCCCGAACACTTGACCGAGCACTTGCCCGAGCACTTGACCGAGCACTCGCCCGAGCACTTGACCGAGCACTCGACCGTACACTTGACCGAGCACTCGACCGAGCACTCGCCCGAGCACTTGACCGAGCACTCGACCGAGCACTCACCCGAGCACTTGACGAAGCACTCGACCGAACACTTGACTGAGCACTCGCCTGAGCACTTGACCGAGCACTCGACCGAACACTTGACCGAGCACTCGCCCGAGCACTCGACCGAGCACTTGCCCGAGCACTTGACCGAGCACTCGACCGAGCACTCGACCGAGCACTCGCCCGAGCACTTGACAGAGCACTCGCCCGAGCACTTGACCGAGCACTCGCCCGAACACTTGACCGAGCACTTGCCCGAGCACTTGACCGAGCACTCGACCGAGCACTTGCCCGAGCACTTGACCGAGCACTCGCCCGAGCACTCGACCGAACACTTGACCGAGCACTCGCCCGAGCACTTGACTGAGCACTCGACCGAGCACTCGACCGAGCACTTGACCGAGCACTCGCCCGAGCACTTGCACTTGACCGAGCACTTGCCCGAGCACTTGACCGAGCACTCGCCCGAGCACTTGCACTTGACCGAGCACTCGCCCGAGCACTTGACCGAGCACTCGACCGAACACTTGACTGAGCACTCGCCCGAGCACTTGACCGAGCCCTCGACCGAGCACTCGACCGAGCACTTGCCCGAGCACTTGACCGAGCACTTGACCGAGCACTCGACCGAACACTCGCCCGAACACTTGACCGAGCACTTGCCCGAGCACTTGACAGAGCACTCGCCCGAGGACTTGACCAAACACTTGACCGAGCACTCGCCCGAACACTTGACCGAGCACTTGACCGAGCACGCGACCGAGCATTCGACCGAGCACTTGCCCGAGCACTTGACCGAGCACTCGACCGAGCACTCGCCCGAGCACTTGACAGAGCACTCGCCCGAGCACTTGACCGAGCACTTGACCGAACACTTGACCGAGCACTCGCCCGAGCACTTGACCGAGCACTCGACCGAACACTTGACCGAGCACTCGCCCGAACACTTGCCCGAGCACTTGACCGAGCAGTCGACCGAGCACTCGCCCGAGCACTTGACCGAGCACTCGACCGAACACTCGCCCGAACACTTGACCGAGCACTTGCCCGAGCACTTGACAGAGCACTCACCCGAGCACTCGACCGAACACTTGACCGAGCACTTGCCCGAGCACTTGACCGAGCACTCGACCGAGCACTTGCCCGAGCACTTGACCGAGCACTCGCCCGAGCACTCGACCGAACACTTGACCGAGCACTCGCCCGAGCACTTGACCGAGCACTCGACCGAGCACTCGACCGAGCACTCGACCGAGCACTTGACCGAGCACTCGCCCGAGCACTTGCACTTGACCGAGCACTTGCCCGAGCACTTGACCGAGCACTCGACCGAGCACTTGACCGAGCACTCGACCGAGCACTTGACCGAGCACTTGCCCGAGCACTTGACCGAGCACTCGCCCGAGCACTCGCCCGAGCACTTGCACTTGACCGAGCACTCGCCCGAGCACTTGACCGAGCACTCGACCGAACACTTGACCGAGCACTCGCCCGAGCACTTGACCGAGCACTCGACCGAGCACTCGACCGAGCACTTGCCCGAGCACTTGACCGAGCACTTGACCGAGCACTCGACCGAACACTCGCCCGAACACTTGACCGAGCACTTGCCCGAGCACTTGACAGAGCACTCGCCCGAGCACTTGACCGAACACTTGACCGAGCACTCGCCCGAACACTTGACCGAGCACTTGACCGAGCACGCGACCGAGCATTCGACCGAGCACTTGCCCGAGCACTTGACCGAGCACTCGACCGAGCACTCGCCCGAGCACTTGACAGAGCACTCGCCCGAGCACTTGACCGAGCACTTGACCGAACACTTGACCGAGCACTCGCCCGAGCACTTGACCGAGCACTCGACCGAACACTTGACCGAGCACTCGCCCGAACACTTGCCCGAGCACTCGCCCGAACACTTGCCCGAGCACTTGACCGAGCAGTCGACCGAGCACTCGCCCGAGCACTTGACCGAGCACTCGACCGAACACTCGCCCGAACACTTGACCGAGCACTTGCCCGAGCACTTGACCGAGCACTTGCCCGAGCACTTGACAGAGCACTCGCCCGAGCACTTGACCGAGCACTCGACCGAGCACTTGACCGAGCACTTGACCGAGCACTCGACCGAGCACTCGCCCGAGCACTTGACCGAGCACTCGACCGAGCACTTGCCCGAGCACTTGACCGAGCACTTGACCGAGCACTCGACCGAACACTCGCCCGAACACTTGACCGAGCACTCGCCCGAACACTTGACCGAGCACTTGCCCGAGCACTTGACCGAGCACTCGCCCGAGCACTCGACCGAACACTTGACCGAGCACTCGACCGAGCACTCGCCCGAGCACAACACTTGACAGAGCACTCAACCGAACACTTGACCGAGCACTCGCCCGAACACTTGACCGAGCACTCGCCCGAACACTTGCCCGAGCACTTGACCGAGCAGTCGACCGAGCACTTGACCGAACACTCGCCCGAACACTTGACCGAGCACTTGCCCGAGCACTTGACAGAGCACTCGCCCGAGCACTTGACCGAGCACTCGACCGAACACTTGACCGAGCACTCGCCCGAACACTTGACCGAGCACTTGACCGAGCACGCGACTGAGCACTCGACCGAGCACTTGCCCGAGCACTCGACCGAGCACTCGCCCGAGCACTTGACAGAGCACTCGCCCGAGCACTTGACCGAGCACTCGACCGAACACTTGACCGAGCACTTGACCGAGCACGCGACCGAGCACTCGACCGAGCACTTGCCCGAGCACTTGACCGAGCACTCGCCCGAGCACTTGACAGAGCACTCGCCCGAGCACTTGACCGAGCACTCGACCGAGCACTTGCCCGAGCACTCGACCGAGCACTTGACCGAGCACTCGCCCGAGTACTTGACCGAGCACTCGACCGAACACTCGCCCGAACACTTGACCGGCCCGAACACTTGACCGAGCACTTGCCCGACCACTCGCCCGAACACTTGACCGAGCATTTGCCCGAGCACTTGACAGAGCACTCGCCCGAGCACTTGACCGAGCACTCGACCGAGCAAGTGCTCGGTCAACTACTGGGCGAGTGTTCGGTCGAGTGCTCGGTCAAGTGCTCGGGCGACTGCTCGGTCGACTGCAAGGGTCATAACTTGTGCACTTGCCCGACCACTCGCCCGAACACTTGACCGAGCACGCGACCGAGCACTCGACCGAGCACTCGACCGAGCACTTGCCCGAGCACTTGACCGAGCACTCGACGGAGCACTCGCCCGAGCACTTGACAGAGCACTCGCCCGAGCACTTGACCGAGCACTCGACCGAGCAAGTGCTCGGTCAACTACTGGGCGAGTGCTCGGTCAAGTGCTTGGGCGAGTTCTCGGTCAAGTGATCGGTTAAGTGCTTGGGTGAGAGCTCGGTCTAGTGCTCGGGTGAGTACAAGCGCACAAGTTCTCGGGCGAGTGCTCGGACGAGTGCTCGGGCGAGTGCTCAGTCAAGTGCTCGGGCGAGTGCTCGGGCGAGTGCAAGCGCACAAGTTATGGGGCGAGTGCTCGGTCAAGTGCTCAGGCGAGTGCTCGGTCAAGTGTTCGGTCGAGTGCTCGGTCAAGTGCTTAGGTGAGTGCTCGGGCGAGTGCTTGGTCGAGTGCTCGGTCGAGTGCTCGGTCAAGTGTTCGGTCGAGTGCTTGGTCAAGTGCTCGGGCGAGTGCTCGGTCAAGTGCTCAGGCGAGTGCTCGGTCAAGTGTTCGGTCGAGTGCTCGGTCAAGTGCTTAGGTGAGTGCTCGGGCTATTGCTCGGTCAAGTGCTCGGGCGAGTGCTCGGTCAAGTGTTCGGTCAAGTGCTCGGGCGAGTGCTCGGACGAGTGCTCGGTCAAGTGTTCGGGCGTAACTTGGCCATAACTTGTGCGCTTGCACTCGCCCAAGCACTCGCCCGAGCACTTGACTGAGCACTCGCCCGAGCACTTGTATGACCGGGCAATTGAGCACTTGTCTGAGCACTTGTGCGCTTGTACGTGCACTTGTACGAGCACTTTGCGAGCTTTACTTTTGAAATAAATCTATAATTGCCAACCTGATTTGAGTGTTCGTACAAGTGCTCGTACAATTGCTCCGACAAGTGCTCGTACAAGAGCACAAGTGCTCGGACAAGCAAGTGCTCGGACAACTGCACCGACAAGTGCTCGTACAAGCGCACAAGTGCTCGGGCGAGTGCTCGTTTAAATGCTCGGTCAAGTGCTTGGGTGAGTGCTTTGTCAAGTGCTCGGTCAACTGCTGGGCGAGTGCTCGGTCAAGTGCTCGGTCAAGTGCTTGGGCGAGTTCTCGGTCAAGTGATCGGTTAAGTGCTTGGGCGAGTGCTCGCTCTAGTGCTCGGGTGAGCACAAGCGCACAAGTTCTCGGGCGAGTGCTCAGACGAGTGCTCGGTCGAGTGCTCGGACGAGTGCTCGGTCAAGTTCTCGGTCAAGTGCTTGGGTGAGTGCTTTGGCAAGTGCTCGGCCAAGTGCTCGATCAAATACTGGGCGAGTGCTCGGTCAAGTGCTCGGCCAAGTGCTTGGGCACTGCTCGGTCAAGTGATCGGTCAAGTGCTTGGGCGAGTGCTCGATCAAGTGTTTGGGTGAGTGCTTTGTCAAGTGCTCGGCCAAGTGCTTAGTCAAGTGCTCAGTCAAGTGTTTGGTCGAGTGCTTGGGTGAGTGCTTTGTCAAGTGCTCGGTCAACTACTGGGCGAGTGCTCGGTCAAGTGCTTGGGCGAGTTCTCGGTCAATTGATCGGTTAAGTGCTTGGGCGAGTGCTCGGTCTAGTGCTCGGGTGAGTACAAGCGCACAAGTTCTCGGGCGAGTGCTCGGACGAGTGCTTGGTCGAGTGCTCGGACGAGTGCTCGGTCAAATGCTCAGGCGAGTGCTTGGGTGAGTGCTCGGTCAAGTGCTCGGGCGAGTGCTCAGTCAAGTGCTCAGGCGAGTGCTCGGTCAAGTGCTCGGGCGAGTGCTCGGTCAAGTGTACAAGTGCTCGTACAAGTGCTCGGACAAGTACTCGGACAAGTGCTCGTACAAGTGCTCAGACAAGTGCTCCTACAAGTGCTCCCGAATGGCTCATTTCTATCCTCAAACCACCCCCTTTATGGGGTCCTTCCATCACCCTCCCCCTCCCTGCGATGACTGTTACGCGGATATCACACTGAGGCAGAAATCGGACGGGAGCGCGAAGCGATGAATTTCGCATGCGGCAGCGTTCCGCTCCACCGGACGGTTTCCGTCCGAAGCTGCGGTGCACGACGAAGGCTCGGATTCCGTCCCACCGGACGGTTTTCGTCCGGATTCCGTCGTAGACAAAAATCCGGACGGTACTGGGGTGTAGTGGTATACCTTGTATAATTTTTTGCATAGTCCTTTGTATGGGTTTGTATGGGCATAAATAAATGAAAACCGGTTAAGTGCGAGTCAGACTCGCGCATGATGGGTTTCGTACCATCGTACAATATTTGGAATTCCACCAAAAATACGTTTCTGGTGTCACCCTACCAGCCTCTTTAATGTTTACGTTTTTTTAATTTTTTATGGCATAGCTGACAAACGAGCAGATGGATCACCTGATGGTAAGCGATTACCGCCGCCGATAGACACCCGCAACACCAGAGGAGTTACAAGTGCGTTGCCGGCCTTTGTTGTTATAGTGGCAACAGAAATACACACTGTGAAAATTACAGCTATCTACCTATTACGGTTAAAGACGGACAGACGGACAGTTAATAGGGTCCCGTTGACTTTGTGTACGGAACTCTAAATAATGATACTAATCCTTGTTTTTTTTATTAAATTATTAAAGTACTGAAAGTTAAAAACGTGGACCATTTTATTTCAGTAACTTTGCTGCCTTTTGGTGTAATAATGTACTTTGGTACTAACTTGAAAATATACTGGTTTATAAATATGAATAAAAAATCTTTTTAATAGAGCTTTTGTTATTAATTATACAATTATTATTAATTATTTATATTAATAATTACAATTAATAATTCATAAAATTATAAACCTGAAATAAAATATTACAATAATTAGCTATGTTGTTCTAGATCCGTATCCGCATAAAAATCCGCATTGAATATTGCGGATGTCAAAATTTATGCGGAAGCTCCATATTTACGGATGCGGATGCGGATATTAGCAACATCTCTGATTAAAAAGATTTATTTTTGTTTTTATATTATTTTATTGTATTTTTTAGCTTTCGTACTATGGCGCTGACCGCCGCTGTACGTATAATATTTTTTTCATTATTAATAGGTACCTAACAAGTTATTTGATGTTGATGTTTTTGTAATCTATATTTAACAGCCTTTTACTGAGGTTTTTTATCTGTGGAATACTTAAATACGCGTGAATTTTGTGCAGATCAAACGAATCCAAGCATATTTGAAACATTGAAACTATTATTATACAAAATAAAGTTCGAAAAGGTCGGAAATGGGTAGCGGCCGGCAAACGGGTCGCGTGACCTTACGTACGTGTGTGACGCTTTATACATATGAGTATAATGTATCGAAATTTTATTGGATAACCTGAAATACTGTTTACATTTATTATTATGTATCATGTAAATAAATAAAAATGGACTGAGAAATTTTACATAATTAATTATTGCATAAAAACTATTATGCTATGATCTTAAAGGAAAATCTTTTGGATACTTATACAAAAAGATGTCCAATAAGATATTAAAGTATACTGAAAAATAAAAATTAACCGAGAAATTATTCATCGGAAGTAAAATCGAAAAATCAAGTTTTGCTTAACTTAAGCGTCACAAACGTCGAAAAAGTTTTGGATACTATTACATACGCGTGCCATTAAGTTACTACTAACGAATAGTACAGAAATATTCGATCGAGCAATTATCCACCGAATTTTAAATGCAGTTTTCATGTTTAGGTATAAAACACCTACTTCCAGCCACAAAATCTGTTGGCTTCTTTGTCATCTTCCATCTATACACTATCCTTCATAATCGTGCAAAGTTTCATTGACAGAGAAATTAATGTTGGGGTCTCCATACAAAGAAACTCCTCGATGACTGGGCTATATTGCAGCTATATGATAAAGCAACAAACAAGAGCTAATAATTCTTGACTTCGCAGGCATGTTAGATGGGTTTGCATCGATCTACCGGGCTGAAGGTCTATGTGGTTTCTTCGCGGGCATGGGTGCTTCCTGCATGCGAATTTTTGTCGGCAGCGGCGCTCAGCTTACTACTTTCTCTTTGTGAGTATTCGTCTTACGGTGGTTTTATAAAGATTAGTAAAATATTATTAGACGCGAATTATAGAAGAGAATTGCTGTGTTATTGTTTGTGGAGCAACATTGGCCTCTGCGTACAGACGATTTACTGCAGTGTTTTGGCACAACGCTTTTTATGACTTACGAGACCGTTGCGTGCACGACAGGCTCCTTTCTCGGCAGTTCGTACATTTGGTACAATCATATCAGCTGTCCTAATTCGTAAAAAATATTATTTTTTCGCCCGCAGGCTTTACAGGAAAAGAGGCAGATGTACCTACTAATGCCGCCAATGTGACGCTTTACCCTCTTGCCTGCCAGTTCTCTGAGCAACACAGTAGGGTCACCGCACTACCTGATACTAGGCTATAAGAGGTTTTAAGTCATTCACCTTCTTCCTCAGATCAAAGGAGATGCTTATCAAGTACGAAGTCTGCGAGACGTCCCCGTTCGGGCTGGCGTTTCTGGCGAGCACTCTCAGCGGGGTGGCGGTGGCCGTCGTCGCCTGCCCCCTGGATGTGGCCACTGTCCGGCTTTACAACCAAGGTAAATAATTTCTGGTGAACTGATGAAGGTTGCGGGAAAACCGCTGGATGTGGGCAGCGTAAAAGACTACTAGTTGTGGATAAATCCTTAAATAAATACTTTTGTTCAGCAGTAGGCGTTTGTGGATTGATGAAATCTTACCCAAACTATTTTTTTGTTTCGCAGACAATGAAACTGCGTTACACAATTAATGAAACTGTTTTTAACCCCTCAAAATTTTCACAGTGGCTTTTATTAATGAAACTGAATAAGTTTCAAGACGGAGAATAGTCCTTGGTTACGTTTTGTATTCCTACAAGCCAATTAATATGTGCCACAGGCTCCACATATTAATATGGTGTATTTACAGGATTTACCATCATCATGATAAGTAATTTCACCTGGGACTGCTGGAGTATTAATTTTTATATTATATATATTCAAAACAATTTCAGGACATAAAGATCAGCTGTACCACGGCATGGTCGACTTGGCCCGCAAGATATACCGAACAGAAGGCTTCCACGGGTTCTACAAGGGTATATGGCCGCTCTACCTAAGAATAGCACCACACACCACAATCTCACTAGTCGTTTGGGATCTCCTCAACAATATTATACACAAGAAAAATATAGAAAGTGATAATAAAAAATCAAATACATAGTTGATAAGGAAAATCATTTTTGAAGTTTTATTTTTAATACGGGAATTGTTTGCTTATTTTAATAAGGAAAGAGAATTCTCTCATCTACAGGATATATCGAAGTAGGTAGCAGTGTACACTTTTCGAACGTTTTTTGTATTATCTACCTAATACAAACCTAATACGAGGTTCCTACCACTCGGAACTTGTATATCCGCCGTTTTGGGAAGTATTTGCGGAGTGAGAAAAAACTATGGGTCAAAAGAAACTCCCTCCAACACATTTTTAAAAAAAGGTCCTAAAAGTCTTCTGGAGGATTCTGGGCTTATTATTTCTAAATGAACGCTGTCAGATCTTCAGGGCACATCAAACAAACTTTCCGCAAATCATCGCTCTACCAATTTTTGAAATGTGTACACAATGAGTAGATCTGTCATGCACTAGTATTTTTTTTTAATTTTTAACCGACTTCAAAAAAAGGAGGAGGTTCTCAATTCGTTTGAATCTTTTTTTTATGTATGTTCACCGATTACTCGAAGACGCCTGAAACGATTTGGAAAATTCTTTTTTTGTATAAAAGGGTTATACTTCACAGGTGGTCCCATATAAATTTAATCGAAATCGATTCAGCGGTTTTTGAGAAAAACAACAAAAACATAGCAAAATTGGAGTTGTTGCGATTGAAGTCGGTTGTTTTTAACGTATTGAGCGTGGTCATATTGTATGAGATGGCAAAAGGCTGACGGCCCACCTGATGGAAAGCGGCAGGCATCCGCTGCCTATGAGCATCTATAACCCCAGAAGGGTTACTGCCTTGCCGATCTTGAGGACTAAGTTGGAAGCCACCCGCCGCCGCCGGAACACAGCACGCTGCTTGGCGGCAGGTACTAGACATGGGCGTTATCAGTTTTTTTGGAAAACGGTTTTGTAACCGATATGAAGTTTTCATATCGATATCGAAAACCGTTTTCAGATATCGATATGGGTAGCACGATATTAATCGCTTTTCAAACGTAACTTATAAATTATTTAGAAAACGAACGGAAACACAACGTCACGCGTTATCAAGTGCAATCTGAACCGTATTGCAATAACCGTAATGTTCAATTCGCCTATCATCCGCTGATATTCGTCCCAGTTCAATATTCGCTGTATTTCTTTCGCACTAATGAAATGTCTTTTTGTTAGAAAGAGAGAAAGCGAATATATCAAACCGTTCGATATCATATGCTTGGGTTGCGGGAGTTTGTGTTTCGTGCGTTACTTAGCCGATGTATAGTTGTATAGTTTTACTAATATCCGATTTAAAAACTGCCATATCGATATGTTATGATATGAATCTCATATCCGTTTTTAGTTACGTTTTGATATATCGGACTCATGCCTAGCAGGTACCTATAGAGCGAGCAGTGGTATCCACCGACATTGTATAATAAGGTCCTACACCTATTTGTCTAAACGCGGTAAAGAAGCCGCAGTCCAATGATGATGAACGGTTCTTTCTACCTTCAGCAATACATTGGTCAACTCAGTCAAACAAGGTTCTGGATTTTAAAAAGAACATTACTATGTCCAACCAAATGGCCTATTGGAATGGAAATCTCCAGCAAGTCCAACAACCAACTTTACAGAATTTTTTTTATTTATTTGTATTTCATTATAAGTGACATACTTTAATGTTATTTGTCTTGTATCAACTCCGTAGGGTGGGGGCCTGGTGACCCGAAACACAGACTTTTAAGTCTACCTCAGGCACCAGTCCACCACATCTCCTTTATAGTTATACAAAACTTATATATGTAACCTGAGTTTATAATGATGTGGTGAGAAAATAAACTGATATTTTATTTTTTTAAATTAATGTGTGTGACCTAAAGGTAAAATATGAAGTTCTGAAAGAGAAACTATCTATTAAACTTTACGATCTGCATTTTTGACTAGAACAAGTAGTGTTATGGAGTAATGGATATTGAATTCGTCCACGGGTAATTTCAATACAGATATGCGTCTGAAATGAAATGAAAATATTTTTTATTCGAAGTAGGTAGCAGTGTACACTTTTCGAACGTCATTCTTTTGGGTCCACAAGAAAACAGGGCTTTTATCTTATAATACGAGGTTCCTACCACTCGGAACTCGTATACCCACCGTTTCGGGAAGTGTTTGCGGAGTGAGAAGAAACGGCGGGCCCTAAAGAAACTCCCTCCAATACATTTTTTTTAAAGTCTTATATTCTATTACATCTTAATGCTAGATTAATAAATGAATTATACAATGTCATATCTGTAAATAAAATAAAAAAAATAAAAATAAAGAAAGAAAGGATTCACAAGAGATAAAAGTAAAAATTATTTGTACCTAATGACTAACAATTCCAAAAACCAATGACAAGAGCAGGCCAGTTCACACGGACAGCACCCGATCACGAGTATAATGCGAGAGTCAGCCATCGAGAGGAAGGGAACCCGGCTCCCGATACGCCACCATCCGCACGAACATTCTCATTAGCGAATTGGGAAATAAAGTGTCGCTGGTGAGAAGAATTTCCTTTGGCTTTACTGGTAGTACGAAGCAATAGTGCCACGGGTAATAAAGGAAAACATCGCTCTACCAAGACCAGAGACAAAAACAAAGGGGACATCTCTCATGCTATCTCCTGCAATTATTAGCATGATTAAATATCATAATTTATCTCAAGAGTTTCTTTACGGAACATGCGTCAAGTATCAAACCAACCAATCCGATAGTCACGCGCGTGCGTACTTTGCACGTTACGTAGCAGTGACGTCACGCGTTACGTCACTTTCTAGCTCCAATGCCACGGACGGGCGGGGCCGGGGCGGGAAACTCGACACAGTGACCGCGTTAGTAACTACTATCAGACGTTTCATTCAGAGTTCAGACACGATTTGCGAAGTGTTTATAAGTTTTAATTTAACTAATATTTGAAATAACCTTGGCAATGTTACAATGAGATAAGACATACCGAGTGATTTTAGCGGGAGTGAGTGGAAATTAATATGTTTCAAATAAAAGTGTTTTGACAAAGTGAAGCGTTCTAGTTTAATTTATTTAAGATAAGAAAATTACCTATTTCAATATCGCATCTCCTGAGATGTGACGTTTTGTAATCTGTTATCTGCTACTTACGTACCACTTAGGTAAGTTAACTTTTTTATTCATCCTTACTTAGAAATCAAGATTACGAACTCGATCTCATTGAAATTAATAAAAAAAATGCTTTACCTATAAGTACAGTATATAGAATAAAATAAATAATAAAACTTCATGGGTAAAACTAGGCTATATTTTGACTGAACACAACCATATGCTTCGTGCTCAATATAATGTTTGTAATTTATATGTATACGTAAGAGGAACAGGTTTGTTTGCTCTGTATCTGTTTCCGGATTTATCTACTGATATCTACGCTGCCTTCATAATACAGAAGGCCGAGTACCTATATGGAGTTTCCGAATACCTAATTTGCGGTGCGGCCTTTTCTTATGACGGAAATATGTACCAAAATAGATGTAGGACCCATAGTGGTCATTACTAGAAGTGGTCATTTCCAGAAGTGGTCGTTTCTAGAAGTTGTCATTTTTATTTGTAGTCAAAATCCGCCGAAGCGTACGATGCGAACAAGTTTTGTTCTATGTACGACTTTACTAAACATTTCACTTCTCATACAGAGTTGGCCAATTAGCTGATCGCGCACTGAGCAGCAGCCAATTTTTTGCCAAAGTTGAAAACCAAATATTGTTCATACTTACCATTGACGCTTAAACAGCTGAATAACTGAATAATAACAGAGATAATAATAAAAGTTATCATAATAAATGTCAATCATACTGGTTACTTGCGTTAACAACACATGTATGTGATGCGACTGACTCGGTGGCTAAGTGGTTAGCGATCCTGACCTCTGATCCGTCCGAGAGTCGTGGGGTCGATCCCCACACAGGGCAAACTTTTCTGTGATGAGCAGAATTGTTTGCTCTGAGTCTGGGTATATAATATCTATATATGTATGTATTTAAATGTATATGTGTATGTATATTAGTCTCTGGTTCCCAAGATACAGGGAATCCTAGTTTGGGGCTAGACGACCGTGTGTGATTTGTCCCGGATATTATTATTATGTAGTCTACTTCCTTTATTTCGGGCAATTAAGTCCCGGAATTTTGGAAGGCGTGCGTGGGGCCGAAGCCAACACGTAGAGGCCCGTTAGACATTTAATTTAAAAGTAATGTAACACCATTCGGCGATTATCCCTGTATACACTAATTGTAATGCACCCAAGGACAATCCCCGGACAGTGTAGCACTATTGTAAAAAATTGAACAAAAAAAAATTTAAAAATAAACCGGTCTGTTGCGATGAGATGCTAGTGGACTATGTAACCGGGACTATGGGTGGGACTATGGCGCCTGCCCGACCAATGTTAATAACACGAAAAAATGGGCAGACGGTGACTAGCCAATTCGGGTCAATGGGCCCCCCAAAACAGCTGCACGCACGGTGCTGTAAGGGGCAACATTTGCTGAGTGGCTGAAGGGTGGGGAGGTGCCGCCGGACTTTACACGACGATCACGCGCTCCCAGAGGGTCCAGCATCACGTGCCCACTCGCCACTTACGCGGACACTTCCCCCCATTGAGCATAACGCTCTCGCGACTCCACTCTGGCCGGCCAGCTTAGGCGAGACAGAAGTAGGAGATCTGTTCCCCGTCATTGTTCACTTCGGCCAGCCGGTGAAGGCAAGCCGGAGATGGGGAACAGAGCCTTCTCCCGGGAGTACTCGGGTACGTGGGGTCGCTATATACTCCCCTACAGCTCGCCACAAGCTGCCCTGCGTATTTATAGAAGGATTTAGGGAGAGATGGGAAAGAGGTGTATAGGGATGCTATTGAATGGAGTAGGAGTGGGGGGTATTCATATAGCAGCTCGAGGAACCCGGGGTCGCGTCTCCGTGCACTCCGGGTACCCTCTATTATGTGTTCTCAGTTGGTACCTATAATTTGATAATCAATTGATATTTTCTATATCTCTGTTATTATGCAGTAATTCAACAGTAATAACAAATATTTCTTTCAGCTAATTCCCCTTACAATGGACTTCGTAATCGGCGGCATCGCCGGCGCCGGCGCAACTTTATTCACCAACCCCATGGACGTGGTGAAGACGCGCATGCAGTTGCAAGGAGAGATGCGTGCGCGCAGCGACCACCCTCGCTCTTACAGGGGCATCGGTCATGCCATGCTTGTCATCGCCAAGGCGGACGGCGCGATGGCGTTGCAGAAGGGATTAGTGCCGGCTGTGTGGCTGGGATTCACTATCAGTGCTGTTAGGTATGTGGGTGGCAAAGTCAATTTAATTCAATATGCTTATAGGCTTTTGCTTTTTGCGAAGTCATTGATGGGCTGAATTTAAAAGACTAGTTAATTCCATCCAGTATGTCAAAGGAGACACGAGCACTTTGGCCCCACTAGTGGAGTATAGCAGTGGGGACACGAATCCTAAATTAATTTTAGTCCTTAAACTATACTTTAGAATATCTAACCAATTTAAGACTACATAAAATAAAAAGTATCGTATGTTAATCTGGTGATTTAGAGCCTGATGAATGTAACGACATTTCTCACTACAAAATCCATTAAGCCGTTTAAGTTACAGACTGTAACAATGAGAGGAACATACATACATACATATACCCGAAACCTTAATGCTCCATTTATGCAATAATTTCCCCCAATCTCTTCTTGAATGTCCATTTTTACACTGGGAAATCTTTTGACAAGTTAAAGACAGCTTGTAATGCCGATTCAAGCGATCGTCTCAATAACCACCTCTTACTTTTGAAGTACTTACTACTGATCTCCAATTCCACCCACAGATTGGGCCTGTACCACGTAGCTGAATCGCATGGGTGGACGAAAAGCTCCAACGGTCAGATCAGCGTGGAAAAAGCAGCGTTTTGGTCAGGCGTGAGCGGTGGGCTTAGCGGGTTCTTGACCAACCCCATCTTTGTGGTGAAAACCAGGATACAGGCCGCTTCGCACCCCAGCATAGCCGTTGGCAAGCAGCATCAGTACAATGGTACTTTTAACTTTTACTCATAGATAATTGTTCTATATATAATTAGGCAAAAATACATCTTGGTCGGTAAGATGATGGTTTGATGACATCATTTCTTACCCTTGCTTAAATCAAATAAACTAAAGTACTATTTATTGTATTACCACTGTCTCTGGTATTACCTTTACCAAATAAAAAGAAGAACAAGTACAAGAACAAAAGTAAAAATATAAATTAGTACAATCCTTGCTTAACTGCATAGCATAGCAAGATTTGTGATGTAACCACTAGAAGGCGTAGATATCCAAATAAACATGTCTTTAATGAAACCCCGTTAACTGAAATGTATAACCGTAGCTGCCTATGCATGTGCGTTCGAATATTTTCGAAAATTTGCCGAATAACCTAAAAGACCTTGAATTAAATATTTTTAAGACAAAGTTGTACAAATGGCTAATAAAAATTATTATAGCGTCATTGAATACCTCTCTGACAAAAACAAAAATTGTTGACATTTAAATTATAGTTTTCGTGACATTTATTTATTTAATTAATTGTATATTTTTGCATGCCTCATGCTGGCGAAACATGACTGTACTTACTAAATTTATTTCCTAACATCCTACTACCATGTTTGATGCAAATAAAACATTTCATTTCATTTCATTTCATAGCTCAACTAATTGAGCCGCCCTGATTTTTTCTCGGTGTCGTGTCGGTAGTTGCAACTAATTAAGGGACAGGAGGAAGAAATACCGTTCGTGTCTCATTATCAACATAAACCGGTCCCCATCATTACTCGCTCTCGTGAATTTAAAGATGAACGAATAAACAGTGAAAATAATGGTATCGGTACGTCCTGGGTTTTAATAAACCAGTTTTTCATTGAATGTCGTCGGTTTCACTAATTGGAAGAGCAACAATAAATAAATAAAAACGCGAAACTTTTATTACGAGCATTACCAATCAATGGAATCAAACTTATCCGTATCGTTGTAGTTAGCGTATGTCTTATTACCTGTGTCACAAAACACATAGATACAGAAGGTCCGCTCAATACGCTCACAAAAATCCTAAGCATATACATGTTTATAGACGTATACGGTCGTTGTAGGCACGATCACGTACTGTGCGATCGTGACCTTGCCTCGAACGACCGTATATTTCTACAAGCATGTATATGCTTACGATTTTAGTGGTTTGTATTGAGCGGACCTTCTGTGTCTATTTTGTGCCTGTGTGCCCTAGTAAATTATTTTGAATTCTAAATTGTATTTGTTCCAGGAATGCTGGATGGCTTCGTTACCATGTATAAGTCTGAAGGAATGCGCGGATTCTTTGCCGGTGTCAATGCGACCTGCGTCAGAGTAGGCGTCGGCAGCTCCGTCCAACTCACCACTTTCTCCACGTAAGCGTCATCCATCAGATTGTCTGTTTTTCACCTCATTAATTATGATACATTTGAAAAATACTACAAAACTGCTTAATACACATAAGCTACCTATACAAGAGTTTTTGATCTCTCTCTCTCTCTCTTATCATGTGGCACATTTAACCGTCCTATCCACAAGGTATAGACGACGGTTGCCTAGTGGCAACACTAGGCAAACAAACCAAAGTGCAAACTTAGCACCACCCAGGGTTACGTGTAGGGCATTTTGCGCAACGCGAACATCATACACATCTAGAAATCAGATGTGCAAGTTTCCTCGCGATGTTTTCCTTCACCGTAAAGCAGTCGATATTAAAATGCACGTAAGATTTGGAAAACTCATTGGTGTACTGGCCAGGATTTGAACCCGAGACCTCTGGTTAGGAGGACGGAGTCACTACCCTTTGCGCCACCGACATATTTGTAAGAGTTTTTGATGAAAAAGGGAGACACCTATAATTGCAATCCGCTCTTGGTCTTAATTAAAGTACAAAACCGTCACAGAATACACCACAGAACCACTAATAATGTCAAAAATCTAAGGTACAGCTAGAATTATTTTTAAGGTATTCGAGTATTCTACCTAGTACAGTCATAGGGACTTCTCCATAAACTTTTCAAGTATCGAGATAGATAAGAGCAACTTTCTCCTCCCCAGCACAAAGCAAGCTCTGCTAAACTACCACATTTGTGAGACTTCTCCATTTGGTCTCGCATTCATGGCCAGTGCAATCAGTGCCGTCGTTGTTTCCGTGGTGATCAGCCCTTTCGCAGTCGCCAATACCCGCCTTTACAACCAAGGTACCTGTACGTACACCTACACACCTAATGCAACTATGTGGTTTCAGAGTGAAAGAATGGCTCAGAATGTATGGGATCGCAGAACATTCCAACACGACAAGAACTCTCATAGCGAGTATAGTGAGCAGCCTCCTCATTATCATTACAGAAGCTCCGCTCGATGTCGCTAACACTCGCCTGTATAACCAGGGTAATTCCATCAACTTACTAAAATTGATTAGAAAAATGCGCAAGTTTAACAACTTTGGTGTCGATTCGGTTTTCACGATTAAACTTATTTGACTGGATTAAACTTAAGTTTTCTGTTTTTTTCTTTCTATATCGAGAAGACAAGGACAGGATGCTTAAATTAAGTTTAGTCCTGTCAAATTAGTTTAATCGTAAACACCGAATCGACACCATTGTGACTTAAATGTGACTACATGATATTAGTATAATCTTTAAAATTCAGTAAGTCTGAATCCAAATAATCAAACTTTTTCTCATTGTCTTGTCTTCTTCCTTACACCAATAAAATAAAATAAAATATAAGTAACTTGTCTTTCAGGTTCTGGACAACTCTACAAGGGCCTGTTTGACTGTCTACGGAAGATCTACAAGAATGAAGGCTTACACGGCCTCTATAAAGGCGTAGGTCCTCTTTACCTACGGATGGCGCCCCATTCCACGTTATCCCTAGTCATTTGGGACTTGATGAATCATATGTTATTAAATAGAAGCAACAATAAAGACAGATAACAAAATGACTTTATTTTATTTCAATTTAAAAAATGCAATAATTAAGATATCAAAACTGTAAATATATTAAATGCGTATCAATAACATTATGATTGGTAAGCGTGTATAGGCGGCGTAAAATGTATTTCCCAATCAAGATCTAGAGAGCTACAATCAGAACTGAGTTCTTCATCAAGACAGGAACAGCTGTCTCCATCATATTCACTTTCTTCGCAGTCCTCCGGATTTTCACAGCAAGTACATTCAGGGTTGTTTGGATTATATGTTCCCATAGCTTGCTTGAATGCTCGAAGACATGTCTTTTCACAAATATCCGGGTGGAAAGGATCTGACCAGACTTCCTGAATGGCATGTCTGATTGCACGACGTCGGATTCTCCGTCTTTTCTTCAGTCTTTCCTCGTGGTTTGAACTGGCTATTGTATACTTCAATGGTTTATACTCTTCGAGGTTGCCTTCGTGGTCTTCCTGGGCTACTTGCATTTCAACGATGTATTCTCCGTTTCGCTTGCACACGATGAGTGTGGGTTTATTTTCTTGGTTTGTTTTCTTGGACTTCTTCAATGGTTTCATAGCTGCCACAGTGGAAGTGTTCAGCTTGGCTTGGTTAAGCTGACGCAGGAGTCGTTTTGAGATGCAGCCAGGTTTCCAGCCGATTTTCTTCTGCAATATTATACATTTGATTTAGTTAAAATCTTTTTTGCTGTAAGTAATTAAAATAATATAACACAAAAATAAAATAAAAGAAATACTTACAAAAAAACCTCAAATTACTCAAAATAATTTCAACATAACTTCACTCAGTTAACTAACACCATATTCTTCACTTATTTAAGTTTTTCAGAGAAATAACATTTCGTGTTTATAAACTTTAATAAATAAGGATATTTATTTACTCTTACATAACGTTACAATTTTTACTTAACACATTACCAAATTTTACACTAATCCAAATAACCTACAAAACTATGAGATTCTGAATATCCACAAATACATTTATCAGACTGGCGCACCATCTACTTATATTCAGTGATCAATCTGCACCGGATATTAGGGTCGGTCTGCCTGTGCCTGTGTGCCTACGTTTTGGACCCTCGCATTATGTTCTTTGATGTGAGCCATTTGCTGCTGCTTCATCATCTCGCAACCGATAAAAGAACTCAAGCATGGTACGTGGAACGAGCTAAGACTGATGCCCTGGTCTTCGAGTGATATTATTCTCTCCTGTGGTCTTTTGTTTTTGTAATCTCTGAGCTTGAAGTAAACTTTGCGTCCATGCTCGTCTACCGCCACTAAGCCTTTTGACGGAGGCGAGGGATGACGACACTTTGTTCTTTCCATGTAATAGTAATCAAAACCTTTCTTCTTTGATTTCTTATGTCCAGAGTAAGGTACTGAAGGAATTGTTGGTATCTTAACATCTTCGCCTTGGGCGGCGAGCTTCTCTAATGTAGCTAAAAGAAGTTTCCTATCATGTCCGTGTCCAACGATTCCCATATGAGATAGACGTTTGGGGCTCGCATCGCCGAAGCAACTCCAAGTCCCTTCGGACTTGGCAACCTTGCCATCTTTGTCACCGGTCCCGACAAGCTTCCCGTCACCAGCAGCCTTTTTTCCGTGAACTTTTCTTTGTGTTGGCGATTTCCTTGGTTTAGGGTAATACTTCCATTTATTGTTGCTGTCTACGTAGCCGTCCACACCAACAACGAGCCAAGCTCCAGTAGTAGTTTGGAACTTCCCTTGTTCGGTATCAACTTGTTCCCCTGAGGGTCCTATGAACGTCAATGGAGCCCAGCGGCCGTCAGGTGCAATGTATCCGTCGATATTTATTTCTAACCATTTATGATCGCGACTCCAAAAACCACCTAAATCGCTGCACTCCTGCTTGCCATCAGGACCGATGAAAAACCGAGGCACTGGATTACCGTACCTATCCAAAAGTTTTACTCTGTAATCTAAGTAGGAATATTGTGTCTCATGGTCAATTGTCAATATCTTTTTCCCTTGGTATTCTTGGTTAAAATAAGCGTGAGGAGGTGTGAACTCTACAATCCACTCGTCATCGTCAGTGTCAGAGCCAAACGAGCTGAGACTGTCTGAGCAAGAACAGGAGTGCTCCAAGTTGGTTCTGTCAGGCCCTGGTTCTGCCGGGTAGCAAGTGCACTCAGGGTCCTCTGCATCGGGCAGGATGCCGAGAGCTTGGCGATATGTTTTCATGCAGATCTCCTTGCACATATCCCGGAATGCACTCTGTATAAATTCACGTTTTTCTCTCTCCAGTCGTCTGTGTGCACGCTCCTTCTTCTTCCTTCTTATACGATTCTCTTCCTCTGTTCTGCCTATAGTGAAGGTAACAAGTGGTTTATCTTCATACGGGTACTGATTCACCATTCTGTGCTTAGTGAAAGTTTTCATTGTTTCCATGGTAACGATGTACTCTCCTTGATGCTTCTCGACAATCAGCAGAGGACGCTTTAGAGGTCGTTTCTTCTTGCCGGCTTCTCGCCTCTTCCTCTTTAACATTGCTTGCTCAGGATATTTAGCGATCCTAAGTAACTTTACAACGTGCTTATTACATGCTCCCGGTTTCCAATTTGGTCGAAGCTAAAAAAAAAGTAAAATAAAAATACAATTTCTAGAATTTTTCTTAATATGCTACTTTTTTGTTTTGCTATCTAAAACTACCTTCAAACCAGGAACATTATCAGCAGTCCATAGCCATCCCATATGTTTAGGAACGTTGTCGAGGGTACCAGTGCAGGGCATTGCACATTGGCTGTGACCAATATGTGGAGCTGTAAATATATAAAATTAGAAAAGGTTAAACAATATTTAAACTTTAGAAATTGAACAAAACAGAAAAAAAAACAAAAAAAAACTTCGCATAATACATACGTATACCTGTATAACCGTAATTAAACTTGAATCTGTCGTCCTTAAATTTCTTCTCTTTCTTGACTTTTTTGGAATCTTTTTCAGTATCGCTCGCCTCACTCCTCTTCTCAGTCGAAGCAGCGCGTTTATCTGTCGAGGGCCCTCGCTTCTCGGCTGACGCAGCTCGTTTGTCAGTTGACTGCCCTCGGATGAAACTTTTCTTGTCAATCGTCCCACGCCTCTCCATCGACTGTCCTCGTTGTTGTTGTTGTTGTTGTGACTGCGACTGTTGCGGCTTACTGGTCACCTTAAACATATCTTCCCCCCTTTTTTTGGTATCGCTACCTGACGTCACTGATCTTAGCTTAGCGAGATTATTAAAAATCGGACAAGGGAATGGCATAAGACCCGCCTTGATCTTAGCGGTATCCGGTCCAAGAACTTCGTAACCACCACAAATTTCACAATACGTGGTCCTTTTAGTGTATCCAAATGTACACTCACAGGTACAGTAACAGGGGCCGGTGTCATCCATTTTCAAATTTGCTTTCATACCACCAACTACTTCTTCAACTTTTTCAGTTATTTTGCAGCACTCTTTTAAGCCACTAAAATCAATGTATATGCGATCATCAGGCGGTGGAAGCGGCTCCAAAAACCTTTTATCGTTACATTCGATCATTTGACATTTTTTTACAGTGATAAAAGGCGCCGCTGCCTGAGGTAGATCAAGTGAACAAATGCTCTGTACGCACGCACCGGATGCTTCAAGTTTTTTTGCGCACTCTTCCGTGCATTTTGTAAATTTGTAATTTTGTTTATTTGACTTGAACTCATCGTCAGAAGTAGGGTTCGAAGATTTAGGCGAATGCTTGGTTGGGCTGGCTCCTGAATCAGGAGATTTGGGGGAGTTGCTCTGTACAGTGAAGTAACCAACATAATACACTTTGTTCCCAAAGGGCCCTTTACCATCACCAAAAATATACTTTAACATTTCAAGGCGTTCATTGGTATTAATCGCTGAACAAGACTTGGAGTTCATCAAACTAAGTCTCCTTTTAGGAACTAATTCAGTTTGGCTTTTTGTTAAACTAAGAATACTTTGTCTCATGTTTTCTAGTGTCATTTTATTTTCCGATTTCATTTTTCGAACTGTATTGCTACTGTCTGATTGTATTTTTTTAATGTTTATATTATTTTCTGACTGAGTACTTATAATAATTATTTCTTTTCGATCTGTTTTACTCTTGCCTCCGTGTAAAGGTCTATATCTAGTACGACTCTTAACGGGACTCTTGTTTCTGTATATAGTTTTAATAATACCAGTTTCGTCTTCCATATTGTCCGGTATCTCACTAATGCTTAAGCCATTATTAGAATAGGGACTGGTGTATGTTGGAATAGTATTAGTAACATTTTGTATATAACTCAACTTAATACTTAGTTCGACGCAAGCTACACGCCTCGAAGAGTGTTCGTCGAATACATTGCATGTTTTGCTTTGAAAAATATTTGGTAATATGTTGACTTTATCACCATGGAGTTCTGTTAAGAAATCTATGTATTCCTGATCCCAATCTACTTCTGATGTTCCTAATTTGTACTGCGGGGCTTTCTTGCTGTACACGTGAAGCATCATGGGGTACTGCTGCATGCTCTGGATGAGCGCCTCCTGGCTAGTGGCCAGCAATACGGACTGCCCGCTTGCAATACCATTATACAACTCTGAAGCCTTAGCACTTTCGCCCTTTGGGTTTCGCACTTTCTGTTTTCTTTTTGGTCTCACATCACTTCTCTTTTTTTTCAGTACACCAACTTTCTTATCAGGCTCTTTTAAATTAACAGTAAATAGTTCCGAGAATTGTATTTTCATAGAGAATTGTTTACATTTTACGTAACTTTTCACTTCTTCTACAACGAATTCAAATAAGAACAATGAATCCGTTGAAGACATTTTTTATATTATTGTATTTTTATATCACTTAAAATTAAATGTATTTCTAATACAAAATTTTGAAATATGTAGTTACTGTAAAATTTTGTGATACTATCAATTTAACGATTTAGCCGAAAAAGACTTTTGTTTGAATTATTTTCTATATATCAAGATGGCATCATATGTCACAATTTGTTTTGAAAACTTAGAGTTTTGAAAAAAGAGCTTATAAATCTGTCGCTAAACTTTTTTATTGTGATGGCCGTTAAATACTTTGGAAAATTGCTTCATTTCGTCGGTCGGATCATGAAGGAGCGTAAGCAAATTTTCACAACTTTACAGTAGAGTGATTTTAAGAAAAAGTTACTGTGAAGAACTGTCCCGAACTGATTCAACTTAGGGCCTTAAGCTTTACCTAGTTAACGAGGCTTTCATTTAGAACAAGAACTAACTCCCTTTAATTTTAAGGTTTATTTTAAGTTTACCTTTAATATGTATAACTCAAGATCAAGAATTTGTTGGATAAACCCCTTCATGATCCGACCGACGAAAATTTGTAACAATTTTGCATATTTATGTATTTGCGGTCCAATAAAGACGACGGTAAATAATATAAAGCTCATTGGTTAAGGCAAATAAATGCTTTGATTTCAACACCTCAAAAGAGCATACTAGTTTTAATACACACAAAACCCATATCGATCACAAAAATCAAAACTAGTTTCAAACTTAATTAAAACAAAAGTGAAAAAAAAAATAAGTTGTTGTATGATACACTTCATTTTTATTATTGGCCTATTAAATCACAACTTATCGTTGTGATTTCTTCTAACAAAATCAGTAATGCGTGTTTTTTCTTCTGTCAGGAGTTCAGGACCGAAAGCCTTACATAATTAGAGGAGATTGTGTCATTTCGCTCACAGTTTCATTGATAGTCGATGAAAATGTTCTTTGCTGCTTAGGCGAGAGGCAGCACCCGTCCATAGTGAAAGGTGATACCTTCCTGCGCGGGGTGTTAACGGCCCGGTTGCTCCTGAATGGCGCCGAAGTATGCTTTGTTGGATCACACAGATCGTCGTAAATTAGAAGGTTATTCATTATCTCCCTGTATTTACTTAATTTGGAGTCGATATACATGTTATGATCTGTGTAGTTGCGGCCTCTTGTCCCTTGATAAGATCTCGATGTCAGTCTGTCACCATGAAGCGCCCTCGATCCAAATCTTTCTGTTGGGGGCTGGGGTTTCCTTTCAAAGCCAACAGCAACATTCATTACGACAGGCCCCTTAGATTTCACTTGCACAGAAACTTGCTTCTTGTCTGGCTTGCCTCCTGTCTTGGTAAGTCCTGACTGGGAGCCAGTCCCCGCCTTCTTACCTTTGCTGTCTTTTTGCGCTGCTCCCTTGCTCGCTGCTACCACTTTCTCATTACCTTTGCTTTTCGAGGAGACTGGAGATTCCGGCTTCTGTCCGTGCTTCTTTTTTTCCGCCGTCCCACCAGTTACTGTCGACGTGGATTTACCTCCTTTATCTCGTTTTTTCGGATACCACGCCCATTTCCCATCTTTGTCAATGTACCCGTCGACACCTATCTTCCAGTGTACGCCGGTGTTGTCAACAAATACTCCGTCTTCAGACATATAGAACATGCCATCGGGACCGATGAAGTTCAATGGCACCCAGCGTCCATCAGGCCCAATCCATCCGTCCTTATTGATCTCCAGCCACTGATGCCCAGGACCCCAGAAGCCACCTAGATCACTGCACTCCTCTTTTCCATCTGGACCTTTAAAAAATCTGGGTACGGGATTGCCCTGTTTGTCTAATACTTTTACTTTGAAATCTAAATAGTTATACTGGGATTCGTTGTCTGCGTGATTTGGAATGTGTTTGGCTTTGGGCTCCCACCTGGCCATTGGTGGAGTGAATTCGATGATCCACTCATCGTTATCAGTGTCACTGCTAGAGATTGTGCCCTCCTCTGAGCACGAACACGAGTCTATTGGTGGCTCCAGTGGCTGATTTTCCTTCAAGTCACATGGACATTCAGGATTGTTTAAATTAGGAAGCGGCAGAAGCCCCATAGCTTGATTGTAAGCTTTTAAACAAATCTCCTGACATCTATCTCTGAAGGTAGACTGTATCAAACGACTCTTTCTTCTTGTTTCTCGGCGCTCTCTTCTTTCTCGCTGCTTTTGTAATTTCATCTTCTCCTCTTCTGTTTTACCAATGGTGTAGATGAGAGGTGGCTTCTCATCATATGGATATTGGAAAGGTAACCTTTCCTTCGAATACTTTTTGAAGACTTCCATCTGCACTGTGTACTCCCCTTCACACTTCGTCACCACCAACGTCGGTTTCATTTCTATCTTCTTCTTTCGGTTCAATAAAGCTTGTTTCTTTTTCTCTCTGACGTCAGCTCCTTCTCTGATCGCTTTGTATTTTCGTACTAGCAACTTATGCGCAGCACCTGGTCGCCATTTTGGACGAAACTGGAAAACACCAAAATGCACCACTGGACAAAGTAATAAGTACCTATACACAGTCTCTCCTCGCAAGCTATTCTTGAAGTCCAAACAAAGTGATTTAAAGCCTGACGCGCGTGCAGTTTTAATTTAAATGAGTCTGTTGCAATCAGCTACGATGATTTGTGTTTATAAGATTGTGAAATACTCGAACCTGCCAAAGAGTATTCACTATGACATGCAATGAAATTTACTTAAAATAGGTAATCATTCCGCAATTCACTTCAAATCATTGATTTGTTACTTAAGCTATAGTTATCAGACAGCAGCTTACCTTCAACCCCGGTATGTCCTCAGCATTCCACATCCATCCCATGTCGCCTGGCACTAGTGGGATGTAATAATAAGGTTTTGTCTCTGATCTTTTGTCGGCCTGCGAGATACCGGCTGAAAATGTTTCACAGAATAAGAGCAAACTCAGATGTCTTTTGTATAGACAAAGATATCAAAGAATTAAGAGCAATTAATACTATTAACTGGAGTTGGATAGGAATAGGAACATCTATATGAAAGACTTACATTCCTGTGGCGCATCCTCTGTTTTCGCAAGAGCTTTGTTGTTGGCGGTAAATTTATTGATCTTTTTTTTCTTTGACGGTTTTTTGGCTTTTTTTTCTTTCTTCTCGGGTGCTGCTGATGCCTGTTTCGGCGCGGTGGTCTGTCTAGATGCTATAGTCCTTGAACTCTTCACGCTTGCCACTTCTAATGCTTGCTGCTGTTGGTTATTATTGTCTTCTTGCTTTTCCGGAAATGGACTTTCGACCTGTATATATCTTTTATCATACAGTTTATGGTATACGGGGCATGGATGTGGTTTCGCATAGTCCGGCATCTCGTCCATGTCATCGCCTCTGAACTCAAAACCCCCGCAAACGGCGCAGTATGTAGTTTTATTTGATAATCTCAGTGTACAGTCGCAATCACAGTAGCAAGGGTCATCATCCTTCAGTTTTTTAGCCATCTGCGATTTGCCTAAAGCGATGAAATCTTTCACTTTCTCGGCAACTTCGCATGTTTTAACGCAGCATGGGTTTCTTATATCGTCCATACGCACAACTATGTCGCTATCTGCTGGACTGGGAGGCACTGTAGTTTCTTTGCTCGGGCAAACTGGGTCCACGCATTTAAGTGGCATTTTCTCTTTGTCCGTAGGTGTTAACGTTGAACATACACTTCTGGAGCATGACGTGGGTTCTTTTCGGGAAGGACAAACAGGCCCGCAGTATTTAAAAGCCTGAGCAGACCGGGTCGGTGAGCTAACCGGTGGTGAACTGCGCTCCGGTGACGTGCCGCGAGAGGCATTTGGACTCTCTCTATTGGACACTTCTTTACTTTCATTACGATTTTTATTTTCAAATTCGTATTCCACAGTAAAATAATATACTTGATAAACTTTAGTCTCTGTCAAAGGGTCTTTAAACGGGCAGCCCTTTCCATCACAACGCGTCGCATCGCTTCCGGTATCTGAACAATCTTTGCTGCACACAGATGTGCAAGATGTTCTCTTATAGAGAGCTATTTGCATTTGTTCAACACAAGCGCATTGCGTGGAAAGTCCTTCTAAAGTGGCACCGTGCTTGAACTCACCTTCCTTTCTTATACACTCTTGTATCTTTTCTGCTAAAGTGCAAGATTTGCTTCCACATGGCCCTATGATATCATTAAGGTCAATTACCACGTTGTCTTCAAGGTAGAGTCGTTCAATGTACGCCCTAATATCTCTTGCTACTTTACAGTCGGGCTTGCCACAAGGACCTCTTATATTGGCAATATCGAAAGCATTATTAGCAAGACGGTCTCTGGTTGCTTTAGCCTCCCTGCACAGCGGACACGGTGCGGTCTGTACCTCGTGTCGGAACCTCTGCGCAAAGCTGCCCGGAGGCCAACTTGTTTCTCTACAATAGCAGAGCTTATCGATATCCGTAGCTCTAGCTCTCGGCCTGATGGTGGGACGAGGTGTTAGCATTCTCATGTTATCATTGCAAGACGTAATAATCTTCCTCACGTAATCACAAATGAAATCAATATCTGGACATGTTTCTGGCGATTTGTATTTTGCATCTGGAGGTTTGTCAGCCAGGCCGAGGCAGCAGTACTCACCATCATCAGGCACGGCTAGGTTCGCTCCAGGGGCGTTCTTATAATCGGCGTAGACTATAGGTTTGACAGTTGCGGGTGCCATTTTATCCTTAATAAAACTGTTATCAATCTTATTACAGTTCTCCTCGAAAACTTCATCGGTCGTCTTGTAATTGCATATGAACGAAGTCTGTTTTGAATTCATCCCGGTATAAAGGACTTTCTTAATGCTTTCGTCTTCAGAGAGGGTGCGGAACGAAGCTGTAACTTTCTCTGTGAGATACCTCAGTCTCACCTGTATTCCCAGCCTCGCCATCAGCTTGGCGGTGCCCTCTTGAAAGACATTGTACTCATCTTTGACAGTCGGTGCTTCCGGTGGGTTCTCGCAGTCAGCGATTCTCTCTAGATAAGTCAGGAACACCGGGTCCCACGGGATGATGGAAGCACCAATGAAGATTGCGTTGTCTTCCTTTGACCAAAGGGACACTTCCAATGGGAACTTTTTCATATTTTGTATAAGAACTTCCGCACTGCAAGGGAAAAGTATGGATTGCCCGGATTGGATTAAGGGCTCAGGTGGCGGGACCTCAACGGCACCTTTCTTTCCCTTTTTTCCTTTTTTCTTCGGCTTTGGTTTCTTCTTTTTGCCTTTTTTACCGACAGGCTCCGGTGGCAGTGGCGGAGGCTCCGGGATAACTATATGCATCTGCTTCGGGTCTTTCAACTCCAAGGAGAATATGTTGGCAAAGTCGCTCCGTATTACCAAGAGTCTGCTATCGACAAAAGTCTTCACGCTATCCACGACGACTTCGAAGAGGAAGATGGCATTCTTTACGGCCATTATGTATATTTTACTCTTTTTTTAAGACTCTATGAAAATTTTACTTGATTTTTTGAATGGGAATTTATCAAATTTTGTAATTCCCAAAATAAATATAAACACAAACAATTTTGAAGGATTTACAATAGATTGATGTTTTTTTACAGTAATGTCATTTTTTTATAGACAACCAACCAGCCAGGTTACAACGATAAGGATAAAGAGGATTTACGTATATAAACTGCGTAGCCAGGAGCAACAATATTTTGCCAGTAGGCTACGATAAAGCTATATAGGCCTTCTAAAGTTACATAAATCCCTTATTTAGTGCGCATGAAACATTCGTGAAACTGTGTATAACTGAAACTATTTTTTGTAAGTACAAAAATTAATACGTTTACCTAAAAATTTGTTTCATCCAGGTTACACGGAGATATAAATACAGCTGAGCCCGTCCGTCCGTGCCAGGTCGGCATATCCGTTGATAAAAAACAAATTGTTGAAACCCTTTCGTTAAAGTAATAATTAATACAAACAATACATGCGTACATACATCGATAAAATAAACGAGACACATAGCTAACGAATGTGTGCCCTCGATGAGAATCGAACCCATGAACCTCGGATCAACAGTCAGACAGAGCTAACCATTGAGCCACTGAGTCAGTCAACGTTTATGTACTTATAAATGGAAGTAATACACTTTCAGATGACCAGAATCCCTGCGGCGTATCGGGTCGACATCATCATTTAAATATAATATTATGTATCTAGCTAGTCTCATACGGGCCGGCAGATAACATCATCATCATCAATACCCGTCTCCGTAGCCGAGTGGCTAGTCCGCTAGCTTTATATCAGAAGGTGGCGAGTTCGATTCCCGGTGGGGTCCAACATCGAAGGACTCGGTTTGGTTGGTGGTAGGGCATTTTCTGAGCCCGCCTGGTAGCTAGACCACCATCTTATCTAAGTCTTGCCGTCAAACATCTATGTTAACAGAATTGATGTGTTCCGGCATGAAGGTAAGATAGGTAGCCGGTTCCCCATTGCGTTGGGAAATCTTGGTATAAGCCCGCTTCCACTTCGTCATCATCATCGCTTACCATCAGGTGAGATGATGCCAAGGGCTTACCATCATCATCCACCAAGAGACGTCTACTGCTGGACAAGGCCTCCCCCAAGATTTCCACACTTACCAGTCCTGAGCTGCGCTACCCGCATCCAGCGGCTTCCCGCAACCTTCACCACGTCATCGGTCCACCGACTGGGAGGCCTGCCTACACTGCGTTTTCCGGTGCGCGGTCTCGAGAACTTTAATGCCCCAACGGCCATCGGTTCTACAAACTAAGTATGTGCCCCACCCACGGCCACTTCAGCTTAGCAATTAGATAGATAGATATGACATTTATTCACTTACACGACACATTTAACAAAACAGGTTTAAACATTTTACAAACAGAAGAGAATACAGAAGAATACAGACAAGAACATAATACACAAGAAGAGCAGACAGAATGTGAAATAACATTTAAACATTTATATATTATAAGTAGGCGGGTGCCGTGTAGAGAAACGGTTCCGAGCACATCACATGCTGCAGTTTCCTGCAGCGCTGGTTTTCAGTCGGCACCGGACGTGAAACAAACCAGTTCGGGCCCCAGAGGAAGGCGGAACCAAAGTGGCCAAAGTAACAGCTGATATGGCAAAACTGCAACGCTTATATGTATCTTTGGAAACACTTCCCGAAACGTTGAGTGTACAAGTTCCGCGTGGTAGGAACTTTGTATTAGGTAGAAAAAAAATACGATTTGAAAGTATGTGCAAAACATCTACTTAAATAAAAAACATTTTGATTTTGATTTAATCGGTGGCTCGGTGGTCAGCGCTCCCAACAACCGATACGAAAGTTGTGGGTTCGATTTCCACCCTGGGCAAACATCTCTGTGATGAGCAGATTTGTCTGATCTCTGTCTGGGTGTATTACAACGATATGTACTATATATAATATGTATATTACTAGACGTGTATTAAAAACGCATACATGTATCAGTCTCAATACAGGGAATCCTAGTTTGGGGCCAGATGACAGTGTAAGTTTTGACCTGGGTATTTAATTATATGAACAGTCAAAAATGTATATGTACATGTTTGCTACAAGGTGCTGGGCTTGGAGAAAGATTAGAAACCGCCATTCCTTTAGTTACAAAAAAGGTGTGAGATAATCTAGAGGCATAGGATCGAGTAGATCGATTGAAATAATAAACGAGATAGAAATTAAAGGCTTAGGTTAAATAAAGAGATGAGAAATAATTACAAAATAGAAAAAACTGAATTAAAATTTTCACTTTTACTGGTACTTTGACACCAATGACTCAGGAAAAACTATTGGCGCCGATCGGTACCATTGGGTCAATAGTGGGCATGTACTCGAGTCTGAGGTGGTAAAGAGCTCGGTGACGATCAAGCGGCTTGACTCAAACACGTAGATTGTACTTGCTTTAAGCGCACTTTTCTGATTGATCAAACACGTAGGTGCTTGACTCAAAAGTCAAACAACCTCTGTAAACGATCAAACACACTTAAACAAAAATCTACCTACGTGTTTGAGTCAAGCCGCTAGATCGTCTCCGAGCTCCTTAAAACTGTGGCCATAGATATGTAGCTCTGTCAGCTGATTGCCGTCATTTTGACATTGACGTAATCTTATCTGAAATATATTTGTGATGTTACGAAATAGTGAGATAAATTAAGTTTTCCGCGGTATTTCTCAGTTTTGCACAGCACACACGCTAAACATGGAATTTCTCCGGCAAGCCAGGGGCAGTAACATCGCGTGTCTACTCTGACATTGTCTGTAATCAAGTAAGTAAAGTTCTCTACTTTGTTTCCGCGAAGTGTGGTTATTTCTGTTCTATTTACACTTTTCTTTGTCTCGTCCACACTTTAGTCTCGTGACGACGATAGTTTCGCATCACTCCTACGCACCTACGTCATTAGAAAGTAGACTTTGCTCTTATTTTTCCATGAAAAATGCTTCGTTTCTAACCTACAAATATTTTGCAGTTTATGAATGAAAAGTGTTTTCAAATTTTGTTTTTTTCGCGTTGACCTAAGAAGAATTAATGTATTTTACATAAAAGAGTAATTCAGACGTATTTACTTCAAAATTTTTAATATTAATAATCAAATAAAGTGACTGGCTATTGTACATATTTTTTTTACAAAACCGCAAGTAAGTACTCAGTAAGAAGGTAAATAATTGACTATGAAAAAGCCAAACCCATCTTTTGTATCACCATTGAAGTTTTGTATTCAGATAATGTTTGTAAATTGCTGAAATTTTCAGGAAACAATGAAAAGTTACTAACAGTTTATGAGTCTGTTAAAGTAATAAAATGTTTAGATCATATAAATAGTATTCCATTAATTTGCACATTCTCTATAGGCATGGTTAGAATTAATTAAAAAATTTGTTATAGATGTTTGAAACTTATGCCTATGCACAGATTTTATAATACTAACGTACAGATACCTCATGTCATACAACGAAATGTGACTGCCGTAACTCGGGCTATTCTTCGGGCTATTTTTTTCACTCATTGAGAACTACCGCTACTAGCGACATCTAGGGCGCGGGCTATAAATGAAGACATTCTGGTTGCTTACCTGTAGCTTCATTTGCTTTTGTTGATTTTTTTTTGCACATAACCTACTAGTATTATATTATCTGTGATATTAATAAATAAAAATACATAATTTGAAATATGAAAAACAAAACGTAAACCACCCATTACGTTTTTCAATTGTATTGTATCAGCGCCATCTATCAATTCACGATATAAACTGGTACTCAACTAGTACGTGTCATTCCTCAACTCTGACAAGTTAAGACGAAAGTAGTTTTGATATGCATCGCCGTGATCAGATAATTTGTAGTAATTGATAATAAAGTGCATTATCGGCCTTTGTCATACTTTTTGGTTATTACAATAATCAAAACACTTATTTTTAGCAACTTTATGGGTTTTTTCTTCGTTTTGCATGAACTTCGATTACAAATCGATACTTGTCGTGCCATCTATTGACATTTTAATGAACTAAGGTTTTCATTGTATGCAATGAGACCCCGTGGCCTATGTATTATTATAATCTGTAGTATATCTATTTACCTATTTTTCATTTATTTGTAAAATCGGAAATTGAAGCATGTGAATTATGAGCATACAATGTGCTCAATTCACATGACCTCAATACAAAATATAGACAAAAAGAAAACTACTTACTTCTTGAAAGTTAAAAAAATGGCAATATAAAATCAGATCTTATACTCTAATAACGACATTACGTAGGTTACTTGAGTTACTACAAAAATATCTGCTAAATAGATATAAAAAATATGTATTACCTATTAACTGTAGTCCTGCTCTAAGATCAAGCTCTAAGTTGCTTAAAGATCTTGTAGAAAAAATTGACTTTAATAACACTAACAAACTGAAAAAACGCATTAAAACATTTTTTACACAGGACAAGTACATCGCGATGGGCACCCAGACAAATAATTTAACTAGCCCTCGAGCGGCAACTGCTTACAGCGCAATATAATCTATTCTAAGATTTTTGCGTTAGTTTTAAGTAAAAAAAAAACTGAACAGTTAAAATGTTTTGTGCCCATTTTCGTGTTACTAAAGAGAGTTACAATTCAACCTTAAAGTTTACATTAAGCATTCCTTCCGGTTGTGTGAATAAGTGTACCTTCCGTAGCCATGGACTTCGCCATAGGAGGCCTGGCCGGAGTGGGGGCAGGCTTCTTTAGCAACCCCTTCGATGTAGTCAAGACACGCATGCAGCTGCAGGGGGAACTGAAGGCGAAGGGCCAACATGCTGTCCACTATAGGAACATACCCCATGCTATGTACACTATTGTGAAGCACGATGGTTTGATAGCCCTACAGCAAGGTTTGGTTCCAGCTTTGTGGTTCCAGTGGGTTGTCAATGGAGTAAGGTAAGTTCTGGTTTGATTATTAACATGGATTTGTGATTTATAAGCTTGTTAAAGAGTTTTTGAATTGACAATTTAACAGAGAGTGTCCTTAATTAACTGCTAGTTTGTGTTTTTTTTTTTTTCCTTGTTCTAATTTTGTTATTTGTATGCCAAATAAAGGTTTATTCTATTCTATTCTCCTTTCATTGTGCTGTACTTTCTAATTTTGTGAATTTGTGTCTTTTTTGTTTTTAACATACAAATTGTAACAGTTTTTGTTAGAATATGAGTTATTTGTTTGTAACATAACAGATAAGATACATGCCATTAATGATCACATGTTAAAAACTGTGTATGTTAAGGGATTTCGTTTTTTAAATATACTTGCCCAAAACAGCTTGTTTTTTTTTAAAGATAATGAAGAGATATTTATTATTAACATAAATATTTACATATTTTTTCGTATAACGAACTTTGTTTGAAATTCATTTACAGTCAGCTCAAAAAGGACGTTATTATTATATTTTAGTAATTCAAATTTACACCAGAACTAGTCATAAAGCTGCTACGTACCTATCTTTTTCCCTAAAATATTACCAAAATAGTATCACACAACTTTATTTCAGGCTAGGCATATACCAACAGGCCGATAACTACGGCCTTTTAAGAGACAAATATGGCAACACCAAGTTTCAAAACAGCCTGTTTTTCGGCGCTGTTGCTGGTATGGCGGGCGGATTCTTTGGCAGTCCCCTGATGATGATAAAGACCCAGCTTATGTCACATTCGTCGGAGAAGATTGCAGTCGGAACACAACATGCGCATCCAGGGATGATGTATGCGTTCAGGAAGCTTTATAACGAGACTGGGTGGTCGGGACTTTGGAGGGGTGCCCACGGCATGATGATCAGGAATTCCATTGGTTCGTCCTCTCAGATTGCGTCGTATGCTTTGTAAGTACTGTTGTTTTTCTGTATCTCTTTAAAACTTTAAGACTATTTGTTCATTAGTGGACGTTTTCCGGTTGATATGTTAAGGCTGTTTTTTCTTTTCTACTAATGATTAATCGAGTCGTGTTTCGCATTCTCTTCAAAAAGAAATAAATAACAGCATCACCATCAGTAGTCACCAGCATCAGCCAAAAGACGTCTGCACAAAGGCGTCCTAAAAGGATTTCTACGCCAATCGGTCTATCATTGCTCGCATCCAGCGTCTTTCCGCGACCTTCACCAGGTCATCGGTCAGCCGAGTGAGAGACCCGCCTACGCTATGTCTTTCCAGTCGCCTGCCACTCGAGAACTTTAAATAACATTTATTTGTATTTATCATTTTAGATGCAAAGAATGGATGGACGCCAATGACCTGTTCCAGCAATCGAGGTATCTGTCCTCGTTTCTCGCGAGCAACGTCGGCGCCGTCGTCAAGACCATAGCTCTGACGCCTATGGACGTCATTATGACGAGGCTTTATAATCAATGTAAGTTTTACACGATCTGTGCATACTATCATCATCTTTACTTCTCCCTTAGATAGCACGGTTAATTCTGTCACTCATAAAAAGAGTTTTATTTATTTATCTGCGCGATGATTGATTCCAAATTTGCTACCAACTGTCCAAAACTCACCAACACCAGGGACTTGTTCCTAAACTAGTTAATATTTACTTGACAAGAGTCTGTTCCTTTTCACTCGAAAGATTACCAATTTGTCACAGGCTATCCTTGTATAATCCTTTCTTGGATGTCCTGGGATCTTGATATGAAACTCAGATAACCACAGCTTATCTTTCGAATACTTTGGCATACAAAAGACGTTCGTGGAGTGGTAGTCACTCGGCCCTCCTAAACAGACCAGGGTTTAATCTTGGCCAATGCATCAAAGATTTTTTCGAAAATTACGTAGGTAATTACACTGGTGGACTAAAAAATCGACTCGAGGTTTTGTACCAGAGTTTTGAAAAAATAACACAGCCTACAAAACTGCTTAACACTAAAAACAAGAACTATTGTAGAAAACCACCAAACTAAAATCATGAACAGTAAACACACACCTTTTGAACATTTATTTAATTTATTTCAAAACTTGAGTCGATTTTTTTGTCCACAGTGTATTACATAACTTTCATTTTTAACGTTACAGCTGGTATTATCTTAGAGTAACTTTTCACATTACACCCAAGAGCCAGAATTGAAATATAATTGATAACTCGTACTATCTAGTCATATCTAGTTGTCCTGATTTGTGACGGCTCTGACGTAAAGTTTGCGTCAGTGGGATCCTCGTTATCAATGTAATAAATAAGTCATTGACTATTTGAAGTCACTGATTATTTTAAATAGCACATAAGTACTTACTGCATCTATAGAACCTAGTACTAGATATAGAGCTGGTTTTCCGTTTCTTTTTTCTTCATAATTTCTAATACGAAATACGTAATTAATCTAGTAATCTGTTCCTGATACAATTGCATTGACTGTCTGCTCATTGACGTTTTCGAGTATGTTTCGGGTGTTTCTTTCTCAGCCTATACTTTGCCTTAAACGGCTTAGCGGATTTTGGAATGCTAGATATCTTTATATTCATCTCAAAGAACACCCCTCATTGTTAAGTTAATGTTAATTTGACAGAAAAAGAAATACGATTTCAAAGAATCTATACTGTAAGTTTTAATTTTTAATTTGGATGAAATTAGTTTAAGCCGCCTTTGGTAAGCCCGCTTCCACCTTCGGCATCATCATCGCTTACCATCAGGTGAGGCCAAGGGCTTACCAATTATGGATAGTAAAATCTAATTGAGATTTATTTTTACAGCTGTGGACGCAAGAGGTGAAGGAGTATTGTACTCTGGCGTGATAGATTGCGCTAAGAAGATAACTCAAACTGAAGGGCTGTTGGCCTTCTACAAGGGCATAGGCCCTACGTACCTCCGCCAGGCGCCCCATACGGTCCTTCTGTTGGTCTTCTGGGATATGCTCAAAGACGTACAGAAAGCTTTTGAAGATAAACCAGTGTAAAGTGGATGGAACATTCCTGTGAAGAAGGTTTTAAGTGCAATTTTAGAGTATCGTTTTTTAACGAAAGTGAATAAAAACTTTTTTGATAAAGGAAAATAAGTGCAATATGTGTGCAACGTTAAGTGTAACTTTTAGGTCAAACTCCTTAGCATTTAGCGTGTGTGCCAACTTAACAGAAACTGTTGCCTGTAATTGCTTTAGCTATTGATTCAAGCGTGCAATCATAGCTTGTAATAAATAAATCTCGAATACTGTCTCAAGTAACTGGCCATAAAGCAAATGATAGAAAATAAGCTGTATTAATATTTTAAAAAAGAAATTGCCCTGATAATCGCTTGTAAGGGCTGCGTCTCATTTTATATAAGAACGGGAGATATAATTTCATTTCAATAACACTCAAATGCTATAATTATCATGAGATATACCAACAAATGATATAATTTTCTAGAATATAACAATTAAAAGCTCTAATGATTACATTATATAAAATCGTTTGAATAACATTTGTAATATATATCATTATTATTGTATAACATTCTCGAGATATAATGCTCATAAGATATGATAAACTTTAGATATAATGCTCCGAGTAAGCAGAGAAATTACCAGGGTTTTCTTTTATACTAGCTTTTTTTAGAACGTTTTTAAACTCCCTTTACAAATATGTATTATATCAGTCACTGGTGCCCGTAATAAAGTTAAGGGCATCCGTGTTTGGGACGAGTTTATCATGTGATATTTGGCCCTGAATACTAAAATTGGTCCCAGATTGGTACTCGATGACGTAGAAGGAGCATGCAATGTATAAAATAGTAATAGTACAAGTAGTAATAAGATTAACAAAACAGCTTAGTATTTTACGTGTTCAAAAGCTTAATATCAAAGATTAAACCAAAGTGTAGATAGATAGTCATTAGATTTAGTCAGTTCTATTAATAGTACAAAATTAGTGATCAGCTGTAGTCAAATCGCAATTATACTTAAAATTGATATTAGTTCTTTGATTTTGCTTATTTTTAACATACAGATACGAGTTAAGCAAAGTTTATAAAAAAGAAACCCAGTAAAGTTGGATGTGAAAGCTTTAAAAACAAATGAGTCCTATGATATCATTGAAGATTTATCACTTAAAAAATCGAAAAATAAAAATTCTCACTTAATCTGACACCTTGATCTGCTTGCAGAAAAATCTGCGAACTTGTTACGTTCAGGCAGCTCGAAAATCAGAACTTAGAATTTTAGACAGCTCACCTTGCTGTGCGATGTGCCTCAGTAAAAAGTATCATTTTAAGTATTACAGTATTATTTACAATCAAATACCTTATGAAATTAGCATTTCTGTTGTTAATTCATATTAATAATATTTACAAGAAGTGCTTTTTATATTGTGTCTCTGCTTTTATTAAGTATTTAAAATAATGGAACTGTTGCGGAAACAATAACAGCCATGTATGAATTTTTAGAGCTATCGACTTTTGACACCGTGACAATTTCGTCATTCTTTGTATGGGCGCACACACACGATGAAACGTGACTGGGGTGACAGTTCATGAGGGAAATGAAATTGTCACGGTGACAAATGTCACCCGTGCCCGATAGGACTTAGTTTTATCATATCTATCACAGTCTCACTGTAACAGAACCTTAAGTGCAACTCTTGTTCTGCTCTTTAAAAAATGCCTTTTCGTACAAACAGATCATATACGATCACGTATTCTTTTTAAAACGTTATTGCTTTTAGAAAGCCTTGAATGTTGCTATTTTCTATGTGAAATCGGTGACATATTAATTAGTTTATTATATAAATATTGAACAAGCCAGTGCCTTAATTTTATTAAAGTATGTATTTTGAACAAATAAAAATGTAGACAATGTTTGTGTTTCATTTGTCATTCATCAACTTTTTTAAATGGTCTTTGAAAGCAAGAATAAAATAGGTAATAATTATTCTTTTATTTTATTTCAAATACTGAAAATCAATAAGCAATTTTTCTAATTCTTAACCGTTCTTTAAAGAAAATCCAAGATGGCGTCAAAAAAGCAAGATGGCGTGGCGCGTGACGTCACAGACCTGTTGATGGGCGGCGTGTCGGCCATGTTTGCGACGTGCTTCACGAACCCCATCGAAGTGGTAAAGACGCGGTTGCAGTTGCAAGGGGAACTGAAGGCTAGAGGCCAGCATGCAGTGCATTATAAGTAGGTAACATGCGATCGTAATATTTTTGTTTTTATCTATTAGTATCTCCACTGCTTGGTAGGCCATTTTTATTTTATTTTTAAATGGCCGACTAATGTTTTCAGTGATATGGTGATACTTTAGCGCTTAATGGTAAACATGATCCCTAACATGAGGGTTATTTTTAATACATGCTATAGCCACATAAGTGTAGTACTCGTTAATTGCGACTTCAACAAGTTTGGATTAATAGCTTTTTATACAAATCTATATGCAGAGAGAGTCAACTTTTGTTGAGAAATGACAATGAGCTATGGTCTCTTAAAAACATTGGTAATTTTTGGGTTTCATCTGTTTAAGGAGTGTACCACACGGGTTGATAGTGATAGCGAGAAAAGAAGGATTGATGGCGCTTCAGAATGGACTGCCTGCTATGCTTGGGTTCCAGTTCTTCCTTAACACGTTTAGGTAAGTCCGAGGTGATTACCCTGATTCCTTTGTGACTTCAGTTTAGTTTATTCATAGGTATCGTTGGTGGCATATAGTGGTTAACGCTCATGGCTTCTATTCTGCTACGCCGAGAAACATGGACTCGATCCTACATAATGCAAAAAATTGTGGGTTAAGAAGATTTTTTGCTCTATGTTTACAGATTAAGCAGTGTCACATTTTAACTTAAAAATACTTTCTTTACTCCTAATTCCTATCCAGAACAGAGGATCGCGGTGTTACTTGAAAACAATATTAATAAAAAAGTATCTTGTTTACTCTTTATTTCCTTTACAGATTAGGCGTATATCGCATATCCGAGCGTCGCGGTTTAACCTCCGACGGTCACGGTCGCACGTCTCTGTGGAAAGGCGCAATGGCCGCCGGAGTGGGCGGGGCCTTGGGCTCTATAGCAGGGACTCCGTTCTTCCTTGTCAAAACGAGGTTGCAAGCGCAGGCGGCTAAGGCCATCGCTGTGGGACATCAGCACCACCATGCTAGTACTTGGCATGCGCTGAGAGATATTTATAGCAAGGAGGGGGTGAAAGGTAAGGTACTTTATTGTGATGTGGCTGCTTTTTCTGTAAATTAGTAAAGAAAAAAAATAGAATTGCAAATAAGGTCTATGGATTATGACTTACCTGGTAAAATTTATGCGAGTTTTGTTGAGCTTTCATAACATTGTTAAAAATTGGCTATGAATGTATTCTTTTGCAATTAACAAAAACCACGTAGAAGAGAATTATTATGAATTTAAATAACGAAATATTCATATTTCTTTGTGTAAGGTAGAAAAAAGGTTAAAGGCCCACCTTATGAAAAGTCTGTGAACCCATAAGGATTATCCTCGCCGATCCTAGAGAGCTAAGAATGGAATGCCCATTGTTCCAGGTCTTTTCCGCGGGGTGCAGCCCCAGATCCCTCGCGGGGCTGTAGGCAGCAGCTCTCAAATGGTCAGTTTCACCTTCGCCAAGGAGTGGCTCCTGGATAAAGGATGGTTCAAGGATTCCCCGCTGCTGCTGTCTTTTGTGGGGGCGAACCTGGGGGGCGCTGTCATGACGGTCTGTTTGAACCCCTTCGATGTGGTCGCTACTAGGCTGTCCAATCAAGGTAATCAAAATAAATAATCAAATAAATCACCGCTTCCCAAAATGACCACTAAAAACAATGCAACAATGCCTCTTTGTTTCATTTAATGTTCATATTTCTTCAATAGCTGTGGACTCCCAAAACCGAGGTACCCTCTACAAGGGCATGACGGACTGCTTCTACAAGATGCTTCGCTCGGAAGGGCCCCGCGCCCTATACAAGGGCACTGGAGCTAACTATATGAGATTGGGCCCCCACACCGTTCTACTACTGGTATGTTGGGACCAGTTAAAGATGTTAGAAGAATATTTAAGGAGCTGACAGTTTATATATCTAGGTTGAAATTGACAACTACCCAAATTTTACAAATTATTAAATATTTCTGGAGATTTTTTCTGCCTTTAGCGTTTTAGAGGCTGTATAGGGTATGGGGCTTAGCCTTAGATCGAATTAAAAACGAACTCGAACTACAGACTAAAGGCTCTAACTCGTTTAAAACACTAACATGGACTTTCTCTTGAAAAAAATGTGAAAAGAATATGGTAAAAACATGGAAATGTTGTCAATTGCTCTAGAATATAAGAAATATATGTGATAATGACACACAACTATACTGGCGTACAAATTAAGAACATAGTGGCAGATTTGGCGCGAATGATTTTGAACCTTGTATCACGTTATAAATAAGGTTCAAAATCATTCGCGCGAAATCTGTCACTGTGTTCTTAATTTGTACGTGAATTGAATAGTGGTGCCAATAAATAGTCCAACAGGAGGAACACTTAAATTATTTTTAGTAAAAATGTTGACTAATTATTTTTAGGTATATTTAATCGTTTTAATTAGTTATAAGTCTGTTTACACATTATAGTTTATTTCATTGCAATTTATAGTAAATATTATTTTTAATATATTGTATTCTTAATAAAATCAGTTCACTCATACCTGTAGTACCTAAACTTGTACTACTTACTTATTGTATTTGTTAATTGTTTGACTGACATGGAATTTCTCATTGTTTATTTTTTTAAGTATGAAATATTTTTTGTTAAGACAAATAAAAAAATATTTTTATGGGTACCAATAATAACTTTTATTGTTTACACCAAGCGGAAGACTATGTTTTAAAGTAATCCTTGTTACCCTTACATTTCGTAAAACAGTAAATAAAAAAATACATCCAAAAATTTTTAAATAAACAATTCTAGATTTACAATATGGCCTACTAGTTCATTGAATACTTACATTATAAAAACAATGCCACTTTGGCTTAATATAGTACTATTTTTGCGGCATATACATACTTAATATTGCCAAAGTTTGCCATTTTTACAACAAAAAAATCCCAGACGTCTCCCTTAGCTGGTCACCCTCGTTTCAACTATTACCACATATGTAGGAAGAATCGTAAATAGGCATTATGCATATTTTAGGCTGAAAACCATGGTATATTTCAACACAAAGCTATAAAACCTCTTCCTACAAGTTAACTTCTTAAACCATTAGCTTCCTCAAAGGAAGGTCTCCCGTAGTCACGTCACAGACTTCTGTAGGTCTTTCAGCATGTCCCAAAAGACTAGTGTGAGGACGCAGTGGGGTGCCTGGCGCAGGAAGCAGGGGCCGACGCCCTTGTAGAAACCAAGATAGCCCTCAGTTTTCGCTATCTTGCTCGCGCAGTCTATGACTCCGGCATAAACAAGACCTTGACCTTTTTCATTCACGGCTAAAAAAAGAGAAATGTAATTTAAGAGGTATTCTTAAAATATCTGTCAAGGTTCTAAAATTTCTCTTGTACTGTACCCTACTAGAAGTCATCACCCTTATTCTTTTAGATTCAATCAAAATCAAAACTCTTTTTTATTTAAATAGATGCTGTAGACATTCTTTTAAATAGTGTTTTTTTTACCTAATGCCACTCGGAATTTGTATACTTCTTGGAGGAAGGTACACCTACTCGACGTATTAAGAAGTTTTAGATAAAATCCCAAAGTACCTATCTCTAGTAAGTTTCAGTTAAACATATTTATTGTAATAACCAAATAAATATCTCACCCTGGTTGAACAGACGTGTGATGATGACGTCTATGGGCGTCAAAGCGATGGTTTTGAACACAGCGCCGACGTTGCTCGCTACGAACGTGGACAGGTATTTGGACTGCTGAAATAAGTTGTGAGCGTCCATCCAGTCTTTACATCTGTAAAGTGTAAATTGGATTAGGCTTTATCCAGATTGATCCAGTATTGTTATCGTCGTCTGTTCCAAGCTTATTTTACTGAAACATACCGAATGCAGTTTTTACACGATTAGTATCCAGAAGTCGCCCCCAGCATTGTAATGTAAGTGTAATTTTTGCGTTGTCGCAACTAGGTTCAATAGGTTGTTCTTCATCTGGGCAATGGATTCGTTATTAAATATAACGAAATGGAATAGGATAAAAATCGGACCGAGAATAGCGGTAGGCCGTCTGATCCCTGATTCCTGATCAGGCGCGGATCCAGGATTTCGTTCAGGGGGGGGCAAATTTTCAGTGTACCCGTATTTATGAAGCGGTCGATTTTTTTTTTGAATACTTAAGAAATGCCTCTATTAATTTGCATTTTATAGAAGTTTTAGTACTTTGGTCAGGCTTCAGGGGGGGGGGGCAATTGCACCCATTGCCCCCCCCCTGGATCCGCGCCTGTTCCTGATAGCTTGGCCCAAAGAGTTTTTAATACATATGACTGGCTTGGCCAAACAAAACTACTCAGATGCCTATACAGCTCAGATAAACTATACAGGATGTATAAAGACCTATTCTGAAAACTTAAACATGGCTATCTCCTAGTCATACTGAACCACTTTAAGGATACAACTTTTTTGAAAAATATTAGACACTTTATGCACGTCAATTAGGTAGCTCCTTTCACACCCTGTATGGGAAGAATTCAAAATCTACTAACGTAGAAAAAGACGCTATCTGAGACGAAGAAGCAATAGCATTCCCCATCATAGCCCCGTGACAGCTCCTCCACAGGCCAGTTATGCCGCTCTGCTTGTACAGCTTCTTAAAGGCACTCCACATCCCCTGGTGGTCGTGCTGGGTGCCCACTGCGATCTTCTCCGAGGAGTGCGACATGAGCTGAGTCTTGACCAGCATCAGCGGGCTGCCGCAGAAGCCCCCGACCATGCCAGCGAAGGCTCCGGTGCAGATGCTCCGTAAGCATATAGTTTGGCCTTTCTCGTTGCGGAGCAGTCCGTAGTTGTCGGCGTATTGGTATATGCCTAATCTGGAATGAAGTTTTTGGGTTTAAAATATGTAGAATTTGGGTTTGAAAGTAGACCATCATCATCAGCCAAACGTCCTATGTTAAACAAAATGGTTATTGTTTAACTAGGATTCCACAATGATTTCCACGCCGACCGGCCCTGCGCTGCCCGCATCAAGTAGCTTCCTGCAACCTTAAGACCTTAAATAATTCAAAAAGCTAATACCAATCTCACCGTGCTCCGTTCACCACAAACTGGAAACACAGGGCCGGCACCAGTCCCCGCTGTATGGCTGCCCAACCGTCGTACTTCACTATGGTATACATGGCGTGGGGTATGTTCCGATAGTGCACAGCATGCTGGCCCCGGGCGCGAAGTTCCCCTTGCAACTGCATCCGTATTTTCACGACATCGAAAGGATTTGTGAAGAAGCCAGCCGCTACTCCTGCTAAGCCACCGACTAGGAAGTCCATACGCTAAGGAGATACATATTTAGGTTAAAATATCTATAAATACCTAAAAACGTTTGTTGTCCCATGGAAGTGACACAGAACTAACCAGAGGTCTCGGGCTCAATGTAAAAATGAGTTTTTTTTTTAAACTTACGTACAAATATTTGAACTTCGTAAGGAAGCCTGCACATTCAATTACTAGATGTGTTTGCTAGTCTACTAGTCTACTAGACGATTACTTGAATTGAATTGAGACACTTTGAGATAAGTAATTGAAAAAGTTTTTTTTCATCAACAAATACAAGGAATACGGATTCACGTATGTACCTACCTATTATAATTTTCAAATTGTTCAGATATTAACCCGGTTTTCGTATTTTTATAGGCGATAACATTACACTTGTAGAATAGTTGCCATTAAGCTTTAAGCAAACTGAAAAAACCCAAGGTAAAAACGAAACATGGAGTATATAAATAACACAAAAAAAAATCACCTCTTCTTGACTGGTTTCTGTCATCCGTTAAAAGTGAAAGCAGTGGTTATTCTGTCAGCGAGTAGATTTTTTCAATATTTTTTACACAATGATATCTATGGTGTATCCAAAGAAATAAAGATTTTTTGTCTGAGTATTGAGTATTATAACGTTTTGCCATAGATTTTGGCTATATGACGAACGATAAGTACAATATAGCGCTGTGTGTGACGCCTGTGATGACGACACAGAATACCTTACTACAAAAGAAAGATGACGATCGCCGTCGACGACTGATCGCGTTTTCGGGCATTCGGCCGCCGGAGCGCGTTCGGCACGTCCGTCAATGCGAACGGCGACGTCCTATACTTTTCAACCGACTTCAAAAAAAGGAGGAGGTTCTCAATTCGTCGGAATCTTTTTTTTTTTTTTTTTATGTATGTTCACCGATTACTCGAAGACGCCTGAACCGATTTCGAAAATTCTTTTTTTGTTTGAAAGGGTATACTTCACAGGTGGTCCCATATAAATTTTATCGAAATCGATTCAGCGGTTTTTGAGAAAATCAACAAAACATAGCAAAAAAATTGGAGTTGTTGCGATTGAAGTCGGTTGTTTTTAACGTATTCAGCGTGGTCAATTATAGCTCATTTTGTAAGGACAAACCGTCGAACGCCATCGATCAATGTGCAGTGACCTAAACGCCATTATCGTAGTAATAGTAATAATAAAATATTAACTCAATACTCTACTCACAAGTAAATTATTTGGGGCAGTAAAATATTCAAATTAAACAAAAAAAATCGTTTTACGTTTTAATAAGTAAACGTTTTTTCAATACATTCGCTCACACATTTCCAAACTACACTAAAAATATATTTTATTTTATAAGTGAATAGTACCTTTAAGGGGAAATTAAAATAGTTTTAGATCAACGAGAGTGCATTCACAAATAATAATAAAAATATAATAAAATACCAATTTAAAACTATTTTAATATTGTTTTAAAATAAAATTATGCATAGATTACGAAGGCAATTCACACAGATCCTTACGTTTACATGCGACGGAATATTCTTAGATCACATATGAAATTCAAAATCTAAACTGATTCAAAATCTGTTTGAATAATAGGTAGAATACATTAGGTAGTTTGCAATAAAACAGGCTAGTTGACAGCTTCAAAAATAAATAAGCTATTGTTCACTGTCTTACTGAAAGGTCAAAAAAACATTATTTTTAATTTTTTGTTTTCTATCTCATCTACCTATAATTTTTATGTATCAAAATCAAAAATATTGTCCATTAATGACGCTGAAAATGATGACGCCTCTTGATACTTCAAACATTTTTAGAAAAATCTAGTTTTTGACAAATGATAAAAACTAACTCAAATAAATACATAGTATAACTCATTTAGACCATTCCTAAAACCCTAGACTCTGTACACCTCAAATAACTTGCATATTGAAACAATATTTATTACGTACGAAATAATAGTCTTGGTTTCCTGTAAATTATGAGTTTCTAACATTGTATGGTCAATATCGAGTAAACTATCGAAGTTTTTTTTTTATGTGATAGGTGGCAAACGAGCAGACGAATCACCTGATGGTAAGCGATTACCGCCGCCCATAGACACCCGCAACACCACAGGAGTCACAAGTGCGTCACAAGTTATACGTGATTCTGAAGAAACACGCTTTTAAAGGGTTTATGGGGAGTTTTCAGACATAATAATACAATGAAAATATTTTAGCCCTATCTACTTAACTTCATCTATGACAGTTAATTATATTTAATATTGGTACGTAAATGTGTGGGAATTATTTATCCCTAAAAGAATAATTGAGAATTTATGATAAGCATAATTATTTGAATTCGGCGAGAGAAGAAAAGCACTTACTTCTAAAAAGCCTCACATGTAATAAATTTCAAAGATATTTTACGGATAATTTTTGCACAATAGAAAATGCAACACAAAAAGGAACGAAGCAAATACAATAATGAAAATTCTCACATATCAATATCATATTAATAAACACTATTTATTTATATTGTACTTTAATACAAACCTACCGGACGAAATATTATAATATAGGTATCTACATAATATGAAACTTAAAAATAAAAAATGCATTAATTGAAACATTTTTTTCTTTGTGAAAAATGTTACTTTTTGTACGAGAAACTTATAATAGTAAGTGGAATTTCGCACCGGTACGTAAGGACTGACATTGCTATAATGTGAGATTTACACACTGTATATTGTTGCTGACGCGACATGGCTTCACAATTGTGGATTAAAAAACTATAAAGAAGCTTACAATAAAAAAATGCACTGCAAATGCAAGGCAACCTGGACGAAAATAGTATTATTTTTGAAGAAGTTCGTACCTAACTCCCAATGAGCTATGACGAAACTTGTCGATTTTTTTCCATACAGAAAAAAACAACAGAAACGACTTTTAACAAAAATCACTGTTACAATCGTTTGTTTTTGTATAGCAAGTTCCCAATGCTGTACGTATTTTTTTTTTTCATATTTTGATTTTGCGAATATGTAACACGACACTGTTTCACTCAAGCTTTACGTGTAAAATATCTTTGAAGTTTTAAGTAAAAATTTATCAGAAAAATGTCAACACCCTCGCCGCCACAATGGTCTTTGAACGTGTGCTTTAAGGCTGATTTCGTCCTAATAAACTCTCACAGCCATATGGCAGGGCTTCGATTTTTCTGATCATTTTGATGAAGCTTTTTAGATTTTTTTCGTCACATCACACCCAAAAAACATTTTCTATCTAACTACCTACTACAGTAAAATGTATACTTTCAATTCGTTTTGACACTTCATGGGTGATTTTGAATAATTATTAATTACCAATGCTAAAGTTCATATTATGTAATTGAAAGTTAAACTATGAATAATTAATTTAGTAAAATGCTATTAGGAATTTGTTCATATTCATTATGAAATACATGTACGATAAATCCAAAGTAACTCCTCGGATTTAACAACAATTTGAAAAATACTTTTTCAGCAGCATTTAAAAAAAATGTTTAGTTTCTAGGATGTTTAAATTTACGTTAATTTTAAGATTCATTTCGGAGATTTATAAATCGCTACTACCAATTGAGTATTTTCTCATAATTACTAGTATAATGAGAAAAGAATATTTCAAATATTGAGCTACGGTTCCTCTATAAGCGGTGCCTCGGCAGTTCCTCTTATAGTAAGCTATGACCTAATTATAAAATCTAGATAAAAACACTAGAAGATTAAAACGTTAGGCTGGAGAAAAAGAATATCCATGCCTTCCACTCCATTCAAAAATATATTTTTGATGGACTGATTCTAATGACTTATAACTTTTTAAATCATTATTTTCAGATCTACATAGGCAGTTTGCTTTTTTCATATTTTCCTTGGCTATAATATATTTAGTATTTTGTACCAATCTGTCTCTGTTTAGTGACGTCACATCTTCAGAAGATTGTAACGTCAAGATCACGTAAATTCAACGTTACACGTTGAACATAAGACATAAACTTGCTTACACTATTCTTTGCTGCTTACGTCATTACTATTATGATAAATACTTATGACGTCACGAATCTTCGTTTAGTGACGTTCGAGTTGTTATATTGGTGTCCAATTTCATTGCATATATATTTTTTTTTAATTTCTAAACATATTCGACCTAAAATGGTTTTATTTCGTCACTCCGGGTAACAGGGTGGTCTATTTAACCAATACAACATTTTTTTTTTTACAAGATTACATTTATTTACCTAATCTACCAAAGTCGGGCGAGATCAATTTTGGCATTATTTTTGTAACCAATCCGGATTTGGCCACCGTGTGCAGAGTAACGAATTTTTTTTATTGATATACGCAATGAATTTCTCTGATATTTCAATAAAATGGATTTATCTATAATCTTTTTGTGCTAATAGACGGTCTTATTTCACCCCTCACTGTGAAATGTCCGTCACATAATCTCAATGACATCGCAAGATTCATGACGTCACAAGCCGTCACTGCGCTGACGTCAGACGCCGTTGCAGTCCGCACTGAGAAGGCGCGTTGGGCGGGATCTGAACCCGCGACTGCACAGCTCCGCCACTTGCGTGGGCGTCTTGCCTCGTGTCTCGGGGAAGTAGAACCTGGAAGATGAATAATGTTTAATTAATAAATAAAGAACAAAATTAAAAATTTTAGCACACCCAAAATCGAAAGTAAAAGGTTGAGAAACTCGAAACCTACTAAATCGATTTTCATCAAACATACCTAAGAACGTTTTCGATCAAGTCACCTTTCAAACAAAAAAAACGTTATCAAAATCGGTTCATCCGTTTAGAATGTACGAAATCCGTTTAGAAACTTATAAAACTCCTCGTTTTGCTATGGGGAACTTTGCCCAACTTTCCAAGGAACCTATGCCTCAATTCGCATAATTTTGTTTGGGCTTGCCAAACAAAGCTGGCGTATCAGCTGATAAAATTGGTATGAGAATTGCAAATTTTCTTGTGAATTTACTATAGGCTCCTTGTGGAAACTTGTTCGAATTCATAAACAGAGGCCATTGTAAAATTATTTCTAGGTATTTTTCAAGACTTTCCATATATATGTATTTACACTCGTCGCCGAGAAAACTTCAATAGCGCGTTTCAGACCACACTTACTTGCAAAGTAGGAACAAGGCGGCGGTACAGGTTGCGAACACTAGGAACGAGTAGGGCCCCATGCCGTCTCGCATCAATGGGAAGCACATCCCCACTACGAAGTTGCCGCCCCAGTTGGCTAGAGACCCCCACTATTTACACTCGTCGCCAAAGAAACATCAATAGCGCGTTTCAGACCTTAGTCACTACACTTACTTGCACAATAAGAAAAGGGCGGCAGTACAGGCTGCGAACACTAGGAACGAGTAGGGCCCCATGCCGTCTCGCATCAGCGGGAAGCACATTCCCACCACGAAGTTGCCGCCCCAGTTGGCTAGAGACCCCCACGCCATGCCCGCGGGCCGGGGACCCACTTCGAACATTTCTAAAATGGAAAACGGTACTGGTTAGTATTTTATTCATACACTGTAATTAAAATGAAATAAATGTGTGTTGCCAGTGATGACATATGGAACCGAGACATGACCGCTTTTTATTTAAGTTCTCGAGTGGCGACCGCGCACCGGAAAACCAGTGTAAGCAGGTCCCCCACTCGGTGGGCCGATGACCTGGTAAAGGTTGCGGGAAGCCACTGGATGCGGGCAACGAGGCCTTTGTCCAGCAGTGGACGTCCTTCGGCTGATGATGATGAAATAAATAAATAAATACGTAATAAATTATCTTAGTCTTATCTAATTCCATCTTATCTAAGTCTTGCCGCTAAACATCAATGTTAACAGCATTGATGTGTTCCGGCATGAAGATAAGATAGCCAGTTCCCCATTGCGTTGGGGACTCTTGGTAAGCCCGCTTCCATCTTCGGCATCATCATCACTTACCATGTGAGTGAGGTCACTTATCACGTACCAGATGAGATGATGTCAAGGGCTTACCAATTGAGGGTAAAAAAAAAATACATCGTCGGGATAAGCCTGCGAGCTCGCCGCGATTTTAAAATTCAGTCCATCGCGGCGATCTCGCCCCGCTGAGAAATCATCCATGACATCGCCATTTGCACAGTATTATCATGAATATATGGGGTGACTATGGGTTCCTTAGGGAAAGTTGTTTGTTATCACGAGCACATGCACAGCCTTTCGTATCAAGAACTAATTTAAAGTCATCCTATATAATATTATCATGTAAGATTAACATCGAAAAGCTGGTATCAACGACTTTAAAACATCAATGGTATTTTTAGAACTGCTACTCACCGGAGCCTATAAAGTAGGGGATGGGCCCGAGGCCGAGCCCGTAGACTAGGACGTACACCAGCACAGCCGCCATGCACACGTAGGACATGCCCGACACCGCCTGCCGACAACCAAATCAAATCAAATACTCTTTAATGTCATAATTAGTGATCGGAAATTTGGATGCAATTATACCTAAAATTGGGGAGCTAGCATAATATGGACATGCCGTTTTGCATAGAATTGGAAACTATTGGCCATACATATGTAGTGTTAAATGTTTCACATTTTAGCCCCCCTATCACCTCCTTACCGGTAACCCTGTGTATATAATATAAGTTGTGGCTATAAACACATAATAGCATACATCAACGTTCACTACAGTCAGATTATTATAATTAAGAATCCCAACGCTTTTTACGATCCCGGTATCCCGAGATTTTTTTCTATGAAAATCTATACATTTATTGGGAAAGGCATATCCATACTATTCTTTCTAAAAACGAAATTGCATCCGAATTTCCGATCACTAGTCATACTATAGGTAATACAAAGAACATACAAATATAAAAAAGAAACAAGTAGAACAACAAACAACCACACAACAAACGCACTTACACAAATAAAAAAAAACAACAAATAAATTACAAAATATTTTGTACACATTCTTTTAGTCTTTTTTTTACAAAGTTTACAAAGTTACTACCACTAAAAAAGCAGCGAATGAAAACATTATGATAAAATCTACAAATCCGTATTAATAAGGTTGCATTGCCAGGTCCATAATATTGGTAACCTCAATGTATTAAAAAGAAATTTCTCGGCCGAGACCAAGATTTGAATGACGAGAACATACTAGTTGACACCCCAGTCCTGATCGCAGATGGCAATTTGCCCAGACTGGCCTGGCCCAGAGGTGTCATGACGGCTCTGTTCCCAGGACGCGATAGGGTGGGCAGAGTGGCAGAGGTGGACAGCTGCCGGGACCTTGAAGAGACCGGTGAGGAAGCTGGTGCCTCTTTACAAGGGGGAGGATGCGTGGAAACCACACAATCTTTAATAAATTATTTAAATAAAAGAGATAAAAACACGATACCTAAAAAAAATACCTGAGCCAACTGTACAACTGTACAACCGATCGTCGATCTCGGTTGTGACTTAACCCTTAACCAACTGACTCGGTGGCTAAGTGGTTAGCGATACTGACCTCTGATCCGAGAGTCGTGGGTTCGATCCCCACACAGGGCAAACTTTTCTGTGATGAGCAGAATTGTTTGCTCTGAGTCTGGGTGTATTATATCTATATATGTATGCATTTAAAAGTACATGTGTAGATATTATTATTATAACTCACCATCAGATTCATAGACACAGCCAACGCCGCAAGCACGACCGCTGCCGCTCCCACCGAGCCCAGTAGCAGCGGTCTTCGGCCGCATCTCGGCAACAGCCTTAGCATCAACAGCGCCGTGCACACGTTAATGCAGCCGCAACCAATTGTGGCGTATTGGGAGCTGGCTTCGGACAAACCAGCCTGCTTGAAGATTGTTTGCGAGTAGTAGAATACCTAGGAGATGAGATTTTTCGTATTTAATCGCGTAAGATATAAGGGGTACTGGGTATGTTCCCCTCTTCGGAGGAAAAGGAGGCACCTCCGCCAGGCGGATGGTATGCCTGGAGACCAGCCGTGGTCCGACCACGGCTGGTCGTATATATGCGTACGTCCGAAGAAACTCCATAGCGCGTTCTAGATAGTTCTTGGCGAGTACGGTAGATGTCATCACAGGAGTTTTTCAAAGGTTATTCGATGCAAGTCGAGAGAGGGCAGAGGGGATGGGACGCAGTATGTAGCATAAGCAGCGCCGTCCACACGTTAATGCAGCCACACCCGATGGTGACATATTGGGAGCTGGCTTCGGATAAGCCGGCTTGTTTGAAGATTGTTTGCGAGTAGCAGAATACCTGGGAGATGAGATTTTTCCTTTTTAGTCGTGTGACGTAAGAGAAGTCTTGCAAAGTTTATTCGGTGCAGGTCGGAAGATGTAATGTTGAACGAAAGGGGAGCGGGGATGGGAAGGGAAGTCAGACTCTGCGTATTATATCCCATTAAGATGCTTAATGGAAAGATTTTAGGATTAGAGGTTGCATAAAGTAGACTAAAAAGATAACAGTCTTTCTTAGATGGTCAGATAAGCAGAACGTCACTAACTTAGTAAAAAAAGATGGTCAGATCGCCATGCTGTCCCTTTGCAAACAATACTACAATATTTGAACTGGGGCTTCTGCTCACGAAACTGAACAAGTTTTTGCAATTAAAATAATATTACCTTTAAAAATACCCTATATACTTTATTATTAGATGACCATCTAAGAAAGACTGTTCTCTTTTGAGATTTATTGTATAGTTTCAATAAAGAAATAGTCATAGATAACTACTGCTTCACTCCATGGACTGATTCTCTAAAGGCAAACTTAATCTCCTGAATTTGATCTCATGATCTTTAGAATTTCCATCATAACCAGCTTCACAATCCAAACCACCACACCGGCCAATATCCTTTACAAATAACCTAACTATATATTGACAAAACATGAGCGCGGGTGATGCTAAGTGCACCACCAGGCAACTGCCGTCTATCCCTCATGATAGCACGATTAAATGGCCGTATTTACGCCATAACGATCCAACTGACTTTAAAGTAAGTAAGGGATAATGTACTTTCTGTCACTGACAAAGTACTTAATTACTTTAAAGTCAGTTGGATCTTTACGGCATAGTTATGCCAAGTTAGTTCGTTTTGCCGTAGTTACGGCCAAATGTGCTATACGATAAGACCAGGGTTCGGAAACCGGTTTTTTGAAAATACCGGTTTCGGTCATTGACCCCTATATCGAAATAATTTCGGTTAAGGTTTCGTTCAGGTTTCGGTTACCGGTATATTTAACCGGTTTAACCAAAACCGATATTTTTTCGTTCGAACGGAATTAACCGGTTAATTTGAAGAATATGCGACTTTGTAGGCATGTTTGCCGCGTGCAATTAATTGAAAGCGTGCGAGAAAGTGAGCAGAAGACTCGGGCAGTGGCACCCGCGCGACGCGCCTGTACTTGACTAAGTTTGGTTTTAACCGGTTAATTTAGTTCTTATTTCGGTTAGAAAACCGCTTCCTGATTAACCGATATTTTATTCAAATTTACCGGTTAAGCTGGAAACCGGTTTTAACCTGAACGGAATCGTTAACCGAAATTCGAACGAAATTAACCGGTATTTGTTAACCGGTTCCGAACCTTGGATAAGACGAAGAAGTTGACAACTCACAGCGTTAATTCCACTGAACTGCTGGCCAGCCTGCCCGGCCGCTGTGATGACAAGCGGCAACCTCAGCCTCTTGGACCGGAGCACTGTCATCATGCTCCAAGAGTGGGCTCCCTCGGCGCTCCGGGCTTCCTCCCGGAGGAGTTCCATCTCCTCCGTGAGCAGGGAAGAGGAGACTCCGCGGACGCGAGATAGTTCTGGAGGAAAAGTTAGACTGGTATATATTGGTATTAACATTGTTTGGAGGAATCTTTGTTGGTAAAAAGAACAAAATTAGTTGTATTGCCTTTTTCGAGTGTTATTCTAGTTGTAGTACTTATTAGATATATTTAAAAAAATAACGAAAATGATAATAATATAATTGTTGTACAATGCGCGATCCAAAAAAGGTTTTAGTCACAAAATTATTTTCTCTAATTATTCTATCAAACGGGCCATGTTTGAGACTAATTAGACAAAATATTTTTGTGATTTAATTTTATTTTTTTATTTTTACTTTATAGTCAGTTTATTATTAAACACCCATTTCCCAACTCATCTATGTATAGTACTTTTTACTCTGACTCCTTGACTCCACTGATCTGGGGATCGCGGATTCGATTCCAACCTAGACAAAAATTTCTGTAATGAGCAATCTCTAGTTCTCATAATATAGGAAATACTCTTCCTTATTCATGATTCTCATATACATACCGGACCAGAAGTAGTTAAGTAGTAAAGATAGGATAAATATAAGGTGCTACTTTATTAGTGCCCGATATTTTAGTCAGTACTCCTACTCCTGATTCTGATCAACTTTCCCCAAGAAACCCATAGTCAAATCGAAAAAAAAATTTTGGGCTCTTCATACTAATTTGGCCGCTCGGCTGATCGATTTGTATGAAAAGTCCAAAAATTTTTTTTCGATTTTACTATTGGTTTCTTGGGGAAAGTTGATCAGAATCAGGAGTAGAAGCACCGACTAAAATATCGGGCACTAATAAAGTAGCACCTTATATTCTTTATTGCACACCAGTAGAACAGATACATCAAAAAATATTTACAGACAGTGCAAAGGCGGCCCTATCGCTTTGAGCGATTTCTTCCAGGCAACCTTGGAAACTTATAGGATTGTAAACCTGTCCAGAAAAGCTGAAATGATGCCGCCGACGTCAGACTTACCATTCAAAGCCCTATGCTCGTCGCCGACAACGATGTACAGGTATTTAGGGCTTTCTGGCAGTGCACACAGCAGGGGAAGACACGCGATGACAAGCAGCGCGAATACTGACAGCAGGTACGGCCACGCCGCCGCCCCGCCTGCAGAAATACAAGTTAAGGTCTAACACAATCACCTCAAACTAAATAGTTAAATAATCTAGGGTTTCTACTCATTAAATTCTTCCCCAAGGATTCTTAATTCGCTAAAACTTGGACTCAATTTCAGCTGATTCGTCAATTTTGTATGGAAAATACGTTTTTTCGGTTTCCATTAAATTTTATTAGCAAAATACATGAAATATATACAAGACCTAAAACTCCAGGCCACGATTTTAATTTAATCTGTATTCTATCGTACAGCTAACACCATACTACACAACTTCTTCAATAAAAAAGTAGATTTGTAAACAAAAAAACACACACACACTTATTAAAAATCAAAGCATTACTTTTAATGTACAGGGCTGCCAACTTAATACCGAGCACGTACCAAGCAAAAAGTTTAACCCCATCAGCTGTCCAACTAGCACGCCAACGTTGACGCCCATGGGGCAGGCCACGCCCAGCGCGCCCGTCAGCCTCAACGGAGCCAGCTCCGCCAAGTACATCGGCACTATGCTTGTGGTCAGACCTGGGCAGAGACAATAACCTGAACTTTACGTAACTTTTTCGGCATCATCGTCACTTACCACCAGGTGAGATGATGCCAAGGGCTTACCAATGGGAGATAAAAAAGATTGCTAGTGGCAGCTGCGTGCAGTGTGCAGCCGTTGTAGGTTAACCACCTAAAAACAGTCACTGTTAAGTTGTCATAAATATTTGAGTGTCCTGTTTATTCGAAACTTCTAGGTTTCATAAAATCAAAATGTTTTTAAGTAAATGCTGTACACATAATTTTAAATTGTATTTTTTTCCACCTAGTGCCAAGTGGATAGATGGATAAATATTCTAACATTCCATCGATCCATTTGATTACTAATTACATTATCTCAAAATACTTCAACAAAACCTTAACGATTTTCTTCCAGATAGTTAAAATATAAGCCACAGAAAAGATTTCTCTTAAATTAAGAATAAAAGGGTGATCCTTACCTCCAGATAAACCAACGAGCAATCTACCCAATATGAGCATTTCCACGGAATTGGCGGCGCGGCAGAAAAGGAAGAATAGCGCTCCAGCTACCGACAGTAGGCTGGTGATTATTGTAGCCTTTTTCCTGTCAACATAATGTTTTCATTCATTCATTCATAATATTCAATTCGGTCATTCTAGGTGAGATTCGTCCACAATTCATATCGTCCTCACTGCTGGGGCACGGGTCTCTTCTCATAACTCGGCGGTAACTAAGCAAACCCATATTTCACGCACGGGGATCAAATCCAGATTGGAGGAGGTTGTAAGACTAGTGCCGGCCCGTGTCAGAAGTTTAAGTGGCCACCTAAAAGTCCTGTGACATAGCTTGACAACTGCCTCATCATAGCGATAGCAACCAGAATCCACTGCTAAACGTAACATACGAAGCACGAAAACGGTCGCGAGATATGCCACAAAAAGTCAAACTCATCCACGTTATGTTATGACCATGTTTGTAGTCTGTAGTCAAATAACGTGCGTGAACAGGTCACGATAAATGCCACTAACATCCACAACCCATCCACGTTATGACCGTGTCTGTAGTTAGTTAACCCGCATGATCGATGACGATCGTACCTGCCGAGCGTGTTGGCGAGCGTGGCGCCGAGCACGAAGTAGCAACCAGCATCCATTGCTTAAAGTACCTCGCGAAGCACGGAAACGGTCACAATAAACGCCACTAAAGTCAAACCCATCCACGTTATAACCGTGTCTGTAGTGAGTTAGCCTGCGTAATCGACTAGCGTACCTGCCGAGCGTGTTGGCGAGCGTGGCGCCGAGCACGGAGCCCGAGCAACCACCCACTATGAACACGGACACCACACACGACCACAGAACGTCGAGCCATTTCGTGCTGAGATGGACATCGTAACGCGATATCAGACTCTCGTTGCAAAAGCTTTTAATCACCTGCGAAGGAGAATAACGCTTTAGATCACACATCGATTTAAAACCAAAACGATGTGAAACTAGCCAACCGCCGTCTATACCTTGTGGATAGGACGCTTAAAATGTGCCACACGATAAGAGAGATCGATTTTAAAAGTGAATACCCTAACTTTTAAACATTTTATTTTATTTAAAACCCTATGCTTAACATTTTGATCGCTACACCGCCATCCATTGTAGGACAAGAAAATTAAGTCTCAAAATGGGTCAAAAGGTTAAGTAATTATCTAATCTAATTAATAGTAAAGACTAACAAAACTGAATGCTCTATATTAATTGTTATTGCCATGTGAAGAGAATCAATTGCATAAGTGCGCAATGGCCTATAACCCGTCTAATTTCAGACATTGGTCTATTGCTTGTAATGAATATAAGACGATGAAAATATGCTATACATATAAAACAATACCATGACAGACTGACAACATATAGCTTAAACTATGATAGAGTAGAGAAAGCACTTGTGACTCCTCTGGTGTTGCGGGTGTCTATGGGCGGCGGTAATCGCTTACCATCAGGTGATCCGTCTGCTCGTTTGCCACCTCTGCCATAAAAAAAAAAAAAAAGCACTAAGAATGGATTTTTCTAATATCGACCCCTAAGTAAATTAAAGACAAAATTATTAAATATTACGCATGTTAAACGAAATCAGCAGAAGCTATTTAAACTGGGGCTTCTACTTACTTATTAAACTGAAAAACTATACCCAAGTCAGTCACGCATAGTCAGTGTGCGCAATTCTTTTTTTTTTAACTTTCCATACGAAGTCAGCCGAAACACTTGTGGGATACACAAAAAAAAAACCGGCGAAGTGCGAGTTGGACTCTCGCACCGAGGGTTCCGTATAAATTGATATTTACACATGTCTTGAACTTTATATCAAATACTCAGGCCTGCAATCCCTTGAAGCTGTGAAAAAATCAAACTTCTATGCCATTGTGATGTAACTAAAAATTGTTGGTTTTCGAAATTTTCCTTTTACTTGTGCTATAAGACATTGCTTCCTGCCAAATTTCATGATTCTAGGTATACGGATAGTACCCTATAGGTTTTGATTCCCATGCGAGTGTCCAAATATGCGGCATAAACGGCCGTATCTATTGATTGCGTTGGAATAGAAGCTTGATTTTTCACAGCTTCAAGGGTTTGCAGGCCTGAGTATTTGATATAAATTTCAACTTGATACGTTGACGCGTTCCTGAGAAAAGGGGTTGTGACAGACAGACGCACGGACAACGGAGTGATCCTATAAGGGTTCCTTTTTTCCTTTTAAGGTACGGTACGGTTGCTACCTAGCAATAATAAGGTCGCCTATTGTTTTCACCAATTTTCTTTTGTGTTTGTTTTTGTAATATTATAGTTTCTTGTGATGCAATAAAGTATATTGAATTGAATTGAATTGAACCCTAAAAATTAGAAAAATGACTGGGTTTCTTGAAGAAGTTCAGATTCATGAGTACAAGCCCCAGTTTTAATAATTTTAGGCTTTTAGCTTTTTGTTAGACCTTATCTGTACTCTGTAGTTACGAGTATAAGGAAAATCGCACAACAGAAAAATCTAGTAAATTTGGACAAAGCTTCCCAATAAAGAGGGTAATGTTCTTTTTATCAGTATAATATAATTAATCTCGAGACCCCTCATCACATTATAAAATGTTCACTATAGTCCCACGATACACGCTTATCAATCGGGGTCAACGTCAATTATATTAATTACTGTAAATAAACACTTTATCTGTCATGTATGCATATGTTAAATGCAGTCTGTTAAAAATAAAAAGTCTTATAACGGAATTTCGACGTGATTCTTATAGCAATACCAAATTCGACTCCTCATTCGACGAGTGTGCTCAAATGCTCATTTTCTTTCTTAAGTAAAGAAAGAAAAAAGAAAGATGAATATTTTTTACGTATAGCACATACTTGCACCCCGCTCCCCCCTCCCCCCTCCTCCTCCGAGCAACGATATAAACCTTCTTTGAGCAAAACTATCCCTGAGTTTTTGTTGTTCATCGATTTAAAAGGAGATGACACAATAATACTTACCTCAGCTGGTGTATTCACTACGCCGATGCTATATCCGACAGGCAGCGAAGATCCCAGGGTTGTCGCGACGGCAGCCAGCACTAGGTAGACCGACCATCCGCCCTTGTAGTTGTGCGACTGAGTTAACTGCTGATGCTCATTGGAGGAAGTCTGGAATATTAATTTTTATTATATTTGGTAATGTTCCTATGATGTGTATAGTAAAATTAGTTCGTTAAGGAAATTATTGCAGTACAATTTCGAGTGCTGATTTCTAACTTGTAAATATAAACGTATTTCAACTATGAATACAAAGAAAATAGTTAACAATAAATATAAGTATGGATTATGGATTCAAACATACAAAAGTCCTAAATAAATTTAAATCAATATATAGGTATTAATAAGCAGATCAATAAAATGTCAGTAACTGAGGAATACAAAAGGTGTTTGTTAGTACAAACCAAAAATTTTTTTTAGATGTTACCCTAGATGTAAAAACCCATGTATTTTTTCTGTGTATTTAGTAATAATATTTTTTTTTCTTTTTTTATAAATTAACAATACGATTTTTTTCTAAAAACTTGAAAACGGGTGAGTTTTTCTGTGATTTTAATTATGTGAATAATATATTTATAATTTATTGTTAACGCAGTCAACGATTAAACCAAAAATAAAGATCACACTTACGATAAATTGCAAAAATGCCTTCACTGTCATATCTTCCGTCCAATATTTAAAACGCAGAAAGAACACACCCTAAGATCGCCACCAAGCACCCAACTCCACAAAAATAATACTATACTGACAAAGAGTACAACATTCCGTTTTCCGAATGCAAAGGAACTACAATAGTTAAAACCCCAGCAATTTAAATATAAGGCACTGTACACCGCTAACTAATGACATAAAAATGCACCTAGATTAATACTGAATTAAGGCACGATGCTTTCAGAATTTTCAGGATTTTTTAAATCTAAACAGAAGACAGGCTAAACAGACTCTTATAAATGAAGTTTTATAGCTTGAGAAACTAGAATGCCAAATATGACAGAAATCACCTAAATCTAGACAACACACGAGTGAAAGCTTTTATCTGAAAATAACACTTAAAATGTGCAGACACCCCAAAAAATTGTTTAGCTGTCTTAACCCTCAAGCTCCCTAGAAAACCCCTACACAAACTTATTGGACCACAAGGTCACCCCTGCCACAGAGATGTCAACCACGGACGGCAGAACAGAACAAAAGGTGAACTGGACCCAGTACCAGTCGCAGAACCAGCCGTCGAGGTACGAGTGCGCGAGCGCAAGTGGCGCGAGACCGTGCGCGAGCGCAGCTGGGTGGCGTTAAGGCTATTGATTGGTCATAATTGTTCGTAGGCTGGGAGGTGTAGTGACTGTTTGTGAGAATACATTGTAAAATTGTTATTGTCAACATTTCTAACTTATTACAAGAAAATATTGTATTATTATATAAATTAAATCAGACGTAGTATTTATATACATACATATATAAAGTACGCACAAACTAACTCTGTATGTAGTTGTTAAATTGTCAAGCAATTCAGGCGATCTTCCGTGAAGGCAGTTAATGTAAGTACTATTTACTATAATTTATTATAATTGTTAGCAGGAAGATCACGAGGTATGGGATGAGAACCATGTCTCTATATTTGGGATGCTATGAGTTGCTTTAACTCATAGAAATAATAATAATGATGATGAAAAAAACAGGTCGGTATATTAAAGAAATAAAAAAAGTCCAAATAAAACAGTGTACGGACAATCAAGCATGCTATATTTTTGTGAATGTGACATGCAAACGCAATGTATTCCTGTAAACTACCAAAGCTATTTAAACAACAAATGGACCATGTTATGTTTACTCATCCAAGCTCCCGGTCTATGTTTATATTTAGAGTCACGTGAACTATCCAATTCGCAAAGTTTATTATTATGATATCGATCGAGTTGTGGACGATCCGTTCCATTTCGATCATTGTTACCGCAACAACGGGTTAATGTATCCTCAACAAGCTTTTTTATTATGCGCCGGCGCATCACGTGCAATCTGTTTTTGACGTATCGATAAATGTTTAAAATTAGAACAATTGGATGCTCAAATTCAAGAAATCACTAAGTCCAAAAGTTACTTTTGACATATTGATGTTATTATGTTTAAAATGTATTCTGAAATAATATGCGCAGGTTAAAAAAAATATGAAAAATAAAGGTAATAGAAACAAAAACAAGCTTCTTTATCATTTATAACATCTTCATCTTTAATTTAGGAACTTCGCTCTTCTTGGTTCAGTTCATGGTTTTTACGAAATGAAATAAGTGCCAAATGATCCTCATTATAACAAAAAAACATAATAAAAAAACAAGCACAGTACAGCGGTGAAAAGTTCCGCTACAAAAAAGTTTAATATTCACCTGAAGATTTAGATACAGCTAATCATGCAAGTTATGTACAACAGTTGGTGTCCGGCTGATTTGATGATGATGTTAAAAGATGGGAGAGTAGTAAGTAAGAGGTAACACAAAGAACAGTCATCTACACTTAAGTATTGAAGCAAGTAAAGAAACGGTAAATTACTGCAGGAATGATTCCAATAAATCTCCAATAATTCTCAATAAATATTAAAAAATATTTTGGTCAACTTTCTAACCGAAATCTCCCAATTAATCTACTCTTTGTACCAACTTGGCACAGAAAGTCTGAAAAATGTGACATGAATAATGCCTTATGGGGGAAAGTCGTTCAAATAAACGAGCAGAAGTTTGTTACACCATAGACATTTGGGTTTGCTGTACCATCCTAGATTATATCGTCACTTTCTATCAGGTGAGATTTAGTCAAACGCACTTAAATTATTAATAAAAATACCTGCACAATAAGATACTCAAATGTAGACAACTGTGAGAAAGAGACAGTAAATAACAAAAGGATACAAATTAGGGAGACAGATGGTGAGAACATGGTTAGTCCGAGCAGGAAGGTGGTCAACTCAAGCAACGCGAGAGCTATGGCCGCCGCATAACCGGCCTCCAATCTGCAATCAAGTTACTTTGTGTTAGTCATGTTAGTCAAAGATCTCAAGAGAGTACTCAGAGCATACTAGCGCCAATATTTGAATTATTTCTTTGAATGAAGAATAGTATAGTGGCGCTCTCTAGGATTTGTGTCTACTTCATGTATGAGATTAATTTGGCCTGATCAAGTTTATTAGTGGTCATTCATAGCGAGCCGTTGACATGACATTTAATAAAAGCATAAGTAACTCCTAAAAGATTACATCGATAACAAAATCGTAAAGACGTCAACAACTACGCCTAGAAACTTATCACTAAAATAATTATCACATGCACAAATATCGTATCTAATTGTTTAGACTACATCACAGAAAAATCATCTTTACCTAGAATATTTGCAATAATTCAAAAATTACCACGCCAATGTTGTTTTGCATGCATTTAGCGGGTATCACTTTTCTGAGATTACGGTAACTTATTAGCTCATTGCGAAATACTTTTATGCGATTCATGCAAAATGTTTTGACGAAAATCTGTTCCCATGGAATCGGCCAGGTCTTAAGTAAACACTAACCGGCCTCGCTGAGCGTGCATTATGTCAATCGAGTGTCAAATGACTGCACATGACTGCGAACAATGAGGTCAGCCGACACTTCAGCCAAGTGGTAAGTGACAAGTTTGTAGAGAAGGCTCGGCAGTAATCAGCAAATAATTTTGAAATTTGTTTGGGGATTGTTTTAAAGATGACTAATAATAATAATAATAATATCTGGGATAAATCACACACGGTCATCTGGCCCTAAACTAGGATTACCTGTATCTTGGGAACCAGAGACTGATATACATACACATATACTTTTAAATACATACATATATAGATATAATACACCCAGACTCAGAGCAAACAATTCTGCTCATCACAGAAAAGTTTGCCCTGTGTGGGGATCGAACCCACGGCTCTCGGATCAGAGGTCAGGATCGCTAACCACTTAGCCACCGAGTCAGTCAATGACTGATTTAATTATTTAACTGATTTAATATATCCTGTCAGTTATAGTGGATCAGAATAAATATTCAAAAACTTATCGAGCTATTTAGGCTTCATGCTTAGCCAAACAAACAGACATATATACATAAAACCGGAAAATAATATCCATAAATTAGGATACCCATAAGTTAGATATCTGAGCCATCGGATAAATATCTACTGGATTTTGAGAGGAATTTTAGAAGTTCCATAAAATTCCTTAAAACATATCAATAATTTCTCAATATTTCTCAATCTAAATTTCAATAAATATCAAATTCCAACCACATTACATAGTTACATTATATTAACTAAGTCTGCCGATTTAATTCTCAAGCAGCTAAGAATAGCTAGAAACTACTAGGGGGTTGAAAAATCGTCTTTCCTTTTCCGTAGATATAGGAAAATGGCATATGAGCTTCATGTAATGACCGAGACTGAAAATTAATTTAATACGCCGATGTACGCGAAACCGACAGTTTATTATTCTTTGGTCACCGGTAATGATTACACAATACACAATCGGTAAACACGTGACTTCATATTATGCACGTTTGTTTAGCTAAATAGAATGTTACGGTTGTCATTTTGTTTGGAGATGTAAGAAAAACTTTTTAGAATGAGCATGCCAAGAAGATTGTAAATACACATTTATCAGTGGAGTGTTACAAACTAAGCTGGTTTAGCCACCAGGAATAAATGGGGGAAAATCGTTCCCTGAAGAAAGCATTCTGGGACGAACAAAACGAACTCCACCCAGTGCTGGTTCTTGGAGAGAAAAGTGTAGAAGGACTCTGCGAACTCCAGATAACGGACGCGACGGCAAGAAGCGTCGCAGAGTAGAAATGTCAGTGGCGTCATCTCTCGTTAACCCAACTTAGTTAAACTAAGTAAGCCAAGAAGATAGGTGGACTGGCCTTTATAAAAAGTACCCTACTATTCGTTGTGCAACTAAATATAGAAACACAGACACTATTGTGAAACTCACTCATGGACAAAAATATCAAGAGGTGTCAAATAACATGCTGATGTTAATAAGTATAATATTGTTTCATTCTGAGCGATACCTTTTTTTTGTAGGTATCATGTTGACGGTGGAAATCTCAATTGATGTAAGGGACAATATGTTGCATATCGGCGTGAAGCAACGCTTGCGTTGTGTTTCGCCAAGTGAGTGAGGGTACCGGAGCCCCCCCCCCCCAATTCCCCATCCCCCATCCCATTTCAAAGGTCGGCAACGCACTTGTGACTCCTTTGGTGTTGCGGGTGTCTATGGGCGGCGGTAATCGCTTACCATCAGGTGATCCGTCTGCTCGTTTGCCACCTATCACATAAAAAGAAACCCTTACGTCAATTGAGATTTCCACCGTCGATGTGTATGTAGCTCATTTAAAAGATTCTGTGATAACAACGAAAATTTAGGCATACATTTTATGTTTTATTGAGCGATTAATTTTGGTAGTTCTTAATTTTTCATTTATGTTGGATATAAGGGGGGGCTTATTTGAAAGTTATATTGTAATATTTATGAAATAGACTAGAGTCAAGGGTACATTTCAGAAGAAAACTATGACTAAAATAAGAAAGATGTTTGTAAAAAAGGTTTACTTTTAGCTTTTAAATTCAATGCACAACTTTTTTTCTTAAGTAAATTACAATCGGCTCTGCTGGCTCTGCAGTTATCCCCACTTACATATATTTTTAAAACTTTACCTTCCAGTCCTTCCACTTGTAACTTATCCAAAATCACTGTACTTTAAACAATTAACAGAATTATTTTAGAAAAACAGACCTTTTCTTGAGTTGAATAAGTCATTGTATCACAGAACACTTATCACTATCACAAATAAAAATAATAAATTATTTAATGCACTAAGCAACAAACGCTCTCCGCGAAGAGTCCGAGTGTAATGCGATAAATATTAATACGTACATATAAACATATACCGTTAGCCGTACTTACCTTGAACTTTTGACGCCAGACATCATATACATACAAAATATAAATGCATACGTATATAAATCAACAATCGCGACATTACACATAACAAGCAAATTTAATTAGAAAAAACCCATTACTTCGCTAGAAGCCGATGAACCCATTTGTTTGGGTCAAACTTGTAACGGGACTGTAGTGTCCGGGCGCACAGTTAGTCGTTACTTCCGGTAGTTTATGGGCTACGTTCGGTTGTAAATTCTTATTTGCAAGATCGGAATTCACATGCAGCCTGCATGCACGTCTGCACACCGCGGCGTGAGCACAAACTCGGCTTCGGAACCCTGCGCCTGACCATTACACCTCGTGTTATGAAAACATTACCGTGGATGGCGATTTGCGCTGGTAATAACCGGTTTATTGGGTGACTGAAGATGTGCAGGGCTGAAGCAATGTGAGTGTACTGTAGGGAATGGCGTGAACCGGGGAATGAGAAAAGATATGATGGAATAACTCAACGTTTTCAAATCTACCTACCAGGTTTACTAGATTACAAAAGTCAGACATTTTTAATTTCATAGATACTCATTTTTTTCATGGATTCCTTTTCCAGAAAGACACTCTTTAGCAACATTAGACCCCAACTTATAAAAATAAATAAATAAAAAATCTGTTTATCTCTTTAATAAATTTACATAAATAACATTTTGAAACAAAACAGCTCCATCTGAATAAGTCTTAACTGCACATGCATGACCGATATTACTTACGGCCCATGCACAAAATAGACACAGAAAGTCCGCTCAATGCAAACCACTAAAATCGTAAGCATATACATGCTTATAGAAATATACGGTCGTTCGAGGCAAGGTCACGATCGCACAGTACGTGATCTTGCCTACAACGACCGTATACGTCTATAAGCATGTATATGCTTAGGATATTTGTGAGCGTATTGAGCGGACCTTCTGTATTTATGTGTTTTGTGGACCACGACACAAGTTATACGCATATTACCGGAAAGATATCAAGATAACTGAGTATTTACGATTAGTGTCAAGGGTAAGCTAGAAAACAATCGCTTTATTATTTAGCAAAATATCATAGATGACGGATTATATTATGGTGATTATAATACAGGCAGGAATACATGCACTGAAAAAAGTTTTTGACTACAATACTCGTATAACAAGAACGTACAGTTGTTTAAAAAATAGTTATTCTAACAAAAAAACGAGTTAAAAGAAATATATTTTTTGCAGCATGTACTAAGCGGTTTAGTAATATTTACTTTTTAAATCTAGTTAAAACACAGATTGTAGTGTTTACCACTGCATAGTAAGCATTAATGATGCGATAGTGATGAAAACTGGAAAACGGTAGTCTTTACAAAAAGGTTTTATTGTCATTATAATCGGACTGTAAGGTGAACATGACTGTTGTACACATAACGATATGCTGTTATATTCACAAATTAATTCAACTAGATTATGATAGTAAAGACGACAAAGCGTTTTGTCGTCACAAATAGAACTAGACAATATCGTAGGTATAACTGTTGCCTATAATAATGTTATCCTGTTATCTAATAATAATAATAGACCAAGACAACAAAAGGACTACTTGTAATATTCCTTAAAGCTGAATAAATATACCTACAATATTAGTTGCTGCTTTAATTGCAACAGCCAAGAAATTCTACCAGCCCTAACCACCCAGACATTCACACCTTAATCCACACAAGATCATAACAACAATCAGATATAAAGACACACAGAAACAATCCTCTTTCAACTGGAACTAACCGGATTTTCAGAGCTTTAGTTGGCTCCAAGCCAAGAAACACCTGGCATCTCATTTTATTATGCAGTTGTGAGAAAGAGAGGAGTATAACATGGTTGATGTGATTAAATTTTTCATTGTCTTGAGTAAGCTGTTATTCAATGACAAGTGATAAATAGTAGATGCAGCTCATAAAACTTAAAAACTTTCAATAATGAACATGCAGAAAAGAAAAAAAAAATACTTTCCATACAAACTTTTGCAAATTACATACCCAATAAGTGACATGTAGTATAAGAAGTCAATTGTTTACTCTTCTGGGAGAAAGTTGCTAATTTCCTTGATGAAAAAGTCTGCCTGTATAGTTCTTTTGAAAATAACATAAGTCATAGTTTTATGAAAGACTGGTACTGACTGTCTTCTATAATAATAATAATTATTAGAATTTTATTTCAGATAATAAATCTATTAATGATGAACACAATTCTATGAACAGTTACATAAAGAAACAGATAAAATATAAAAATCTATGAACATTAATGTTATATATTTTTTAATACTGGTTTTAAATAAAAAATAAAATAGGTTAAATTATATCATGGGATAAGCCATAAAGATAAGCCTTTTAGCACAATATCACAGTTCAATTTAGTGTCTGTTTTTTGTAATACCTATTTCATTTTAAGCTTTTGAATATAATATGCAGACCAGATCTAAGTAATATTTTTTTTTAATAGTAAACATACATGTTTTACCCACTCCCGCCTGTTTCATAATTTTATTCACAACAGATACAAAGGAATGAGTCACTGCAATCCAATTTTTCTTGTTCAAACAATGGTCACACATAATTAATGTCTTTGTTTCTACGTATAAGTATTTTTTATTTTATTATAATGAGTAACTAACAGATTTTGTTGATACTTAGCCAATTTATTGGAAAATAATGAATTTAGTTAATAATATTCCTATATTATTAATTAAATTCATTATTATTAATTAAATTCATTATTATAAATACATGACGGACAGTACTTTTATAAATCACAATTTCACAATGACCAGTGACCTTTTAAAAAATAGATTTAATATGTTTGGCACGATAGAATATCATTTATTCTTATTAGAATATACATATAAAAAAACATAAATTATTCAACAGAACAACATAAATTCATACTGACTCAACATAACTAACTCAAAGTGTTTGTTTTTGTTTTGAAAGTTTCACTTTGAACAAAAATGTGACTTCGATTAGACCATACTAGTTCAAGGCTTACCAAATAGGTACTTTGGCTATACAAAAAAACTATTATATGGTGAAGCCTTAAGATATTCGAATAAAGTAATTTCCTGTAAAAAAAAAACTTAAAAAATATTTTTTAAATTAAAATACTTAGAATATTTATTTATTAGGCCTCATTGGCAGGTCTATTGTCTCTATACACAAAGAAGTATATAAAAAGGAAAAATACATAATCGCGTGAGACTAGATAGGCAATAAAAAGGTAGCTGCAGTGCCCTTGAGTTACATACATACTGATTGCGGAGAGCCTAGGCGTTAATCGCACGTTAACCAAACCAGTTTCATCGTAATTTTCATGACTGAAAACTCTCTAAAACTACAATATTTTGTATGAAGTTAGGTCCCTTCTTTACTTTTCTAGGCATTTACATCTAAAACTGTGTCGTTGTACCCACCTGGTTTGATATATCTGGACGTAATTCTGGTGCTCGCTCGGTAAACAGTGAAGCGCGCTCTGCTTGCTCTCCCATAGCAACGAAATGAGCACACAAAGGTGGCCGATGAGGGTCAAAAAACGAGCTGGAATAAGTACACTGGCCTCTCTCATGCCTTTCAAGAAACTTCTCTTGATTTTTCCACCGTTTTCTAAATTCACAAGGAAAAACGGTTTTCACAGCTTTTCACGTTGTTATGACGTCATGTGACGTATGAAAGTAACGTTCCGTTTCATCGAATGTTCGTAATGTTCACTTTTGCGGTAATTTTTTGGATACCAATAAAATTGATTTTGAGAAATTATTTTGAGAAAAAAAGGCAATATAAAAACAAAGGTGATTTACTGCAACGGTAAGTGCATCAGGGAATGAAAATTCAAAGAAGTATCATTTTACAATTTTTTTTGGAAATGGCAATATCGATCATCTGTTCAAATACTCCAATAACTGTCTTCTTTTATTTTATGTTCTCTATCTTTCTTTCTTCTATGTTTAGTACGAGAAGTATACGAGTCAACAATTAACCTTAATTTCACAAGTTATTTGCCTCATTTTCATTTTCAAAACATGGAACTGAGATAACGAGCGATCTTCCTTCCTCTACGTTTTTTTAAATCCGACAATAATATGTATTACAATTTACTTTCAGAACGTAGCTCGTAAATTACCGGGTAGGGTCGCTGTCATTCTGTGTGAAGAAAATAAACATTTTCTCTGATATTTATAATTAAAATATAAGGATTACTCCATAAATGAAGCTACTAAAACCCAGTTGGGTCAATCATGACGGTAAGTTTGATATATTTTCGCAGTTCTTTGGAATATAGAAGTTTACTCCCGAAGCAACTAATTTGCTTGTGTTTTTTTTTTGCAGATAAACCAATATTTTCGGTGGATATCCACCCGGCCGGCAAGAGGTTTGCCACCGGGGGACAGGGAGGTGACTCCGGGAGGGTTGTGGTGTGGAATCTGAATTCCGTTCTGTATGAATCAGTGGAGGTGGATCCTAATGTTCCTAAAATGCTTTGTCAAATGGACAATCATTTGGGTAAGTTCCTTTATTTGTTCTTTGTTGTATTTCCAATGAGGGACTGACCTTTTTGTTCTAGGAAAATACCACTGTGGGGTGTTTGTGCTTGTGTTATTGGTAGCCTGCAAGCAACCCGGTAATAATTTACAGTACACCTCATAGTGGTGTCAATTCGGTTTTCATGATTAAGGGACTAAGGCATTCTGTCTTTTTCTTTCTATATTGGAAAGACAAAGACAAGACGCCTTAGTCTTGTTAGATAAGTAAAATCGTAAACACCGAATCGACACCATTATCACACTTATTTCTTAGAACTTTAGAAAACTTCCACACTTATTACTAGAGTCTACTTACTATATTCTACTCTATTTTTCTATTTGGCATTTCACATCTCATTAAAGGAATGATTTTGCCAATGTCTAGTGAAAAATGGGAGAATCTTCAATAAAAAAAATGGTGCAACGCCAATGTCAAGTGAAAGGCACGGCCCTAAGAGTGATGGGCACTTAAAGACGCTCCACATGGTGGTATGCTGCTGGAACTCGGAAAACGGAGCTGTCTCCATGGTTAATCTTCTTCTTATGACCGCTTATCTCTGAATCTGAATCAAAGCTATTTCCCCATCACAAAAATAATGTTGAAACTACTCTAAAACGGAAATAATTTAAAAATTTACTCAGCACACGTGTGCTTGGTACAAAGTCCCGGCAACCAACCGTCTACTTACTCTGTTAGTGTTGTTAGTGATACACGTCTCTTTGACATAAAAATGACTAAGGTTATATAAAGATCCTGAAGGCCTAAATTACAACGTTTGTCCCTATTTTAACATGACTTGATTCCTAATTTAGCTTAGTTTTCTAGTAACCCACATAAATCTAACAATGTTGATTGCATTAAAAATTGCATAAAGAGGTCAAAATAGATTACAATAGATATTTTCAAGGATATGAAATCCTAGGAAATATTGTAAAACTATATGTAAAACAATAAATTGAATTATACTGCAGAATCTCTAATTTCTTCCTGTCAAAAATTGTAAGGATTTGACATAATGGTGTCGATTTAGTTTTCACGATTTAACTTATTTGACAGCACTAAACTTAAGTGTTCTGTCTTTTGTTTTTTATATTTATTTTCAATACAAAAAGACTATATTGAAAATACACGGACAGAACGCTTTAATTACTGTGTTGAAAATACACAGACAGAATACTTAAATTTTGTCCTGTCAAATAAGTTTAATCATAAATACCGAATCGACACCAGTATGTTCAATTTGAATCAGCAAATGATCATTCAATGACTTCTATGTTCTTCAAGCATGTGTAAACTGTGTCCGATGGAGCAACAGTGGTCGCTACCTGGCATCTGGCGGTGATGACAGACTGGTGATGGTGTGGGGTCTGAGCGTGGCTGCCGGCGCACCCGGTAAACTGAAGGCTGAGACTTGGAGGTGCCTGTCTACATTGAGGGGACATGCTGGTAATTATTGGCTGGCTTTGCCTTAATTATGAGTTTTTTTTTAATGAAATTGCTCGTAATTTACCCAAAAGTTGAGTTACAGCCAAAATTCTATTAATTACTTTGTACAACAAAAATTAAGTTTCTTAATATAATTATAAAAATGGTAGTAAAAGCAATTTTAAATTGTATGACAGGCATTTTTAATAAGCTTTTGTATAAAAAACTGGATGAATACAAGTTTTTAGAGTAAATTACAAAAAATCCTATTTTTAAATTTTTTGTTACATTAAATTTTTCCAAAAAACGTGACACTAACTTGTAAAAATGTATTACAGGTGATGTGCTAGACCTAGCTTGGTCGCCACTCGACAAGTGGCTGGCTAGCTGCAGTGTAGACAACACAATAATAATTTGGAACGCTGAGAAGTTTCCAGAAATGGTGTGCGTACTGAACGGTCATACTGGACTCGTGAAAGGAGTTGCTTGGGATCCTGTGAGTAGCAATTTTTCATTATTGATTATATAATGCGACCATTATTTTAGATAGGGCTACCTACCATAGAGCTTGAAGATTCAATGATTCTTTCTCAGCTTGCCAATAATTTTACCAGATAACATTAAACATGACACTATGACATGTTTTGAATACTAGGAGTAGGCAAAATACTCATAGTTGTCCATGACACATAATATGTAACATAATCATAGATAAAATGAATTAATCAGTCATTGTTTTAAACCATTTTAGATAAGTGAAAAATCATGAAAAAACCGGGGCTAATAATGAGCTGTATAAAGAAGTAATCATTATTAAAATATGGCTTCTTTTTAGGTCGGAAAATATTTAGCATCACAGTCAGATGACAAATCATTGAGAGTGTGGAAGACTGCTGATTGGGCTCCGGAGACTGTCATCACTGAACCGTTTGAAGAATGCGGAGGTACTTATTATCACGGAAGAAAGAGGTAGGGGGAAGGGCCTTAAAGACGCGTTTGTACCAGAACCGATGTCGCCGAAATCACACATCAACACCTAGTATATTTACGCACTACTAATGCAAGAAGGCCTTTGATTGGACCATAAATATAGCACGTAAAAATATAAAAAAATTAGCAACATTGAAATCTATTACTTCGTCCATAAAGCTCATACAAAATGAGCAAATAGAGGCGTATTTGATAGTGACATCTAGTGCTGAGTAGCAGAAACTCTAGACGACGGAAAACTCCAAAAGCGCTTCATAAACATCCTAGCGAAATTAAACTTTCACTGCATATTAATAAAGCACAACTTTATTTACCTATAACTAGTACACGTCATTACTACGTCATTTCCGTTCGCTACTCGATTAGGGATGTAAGTCATCTTCTATCACTGAAATATCGATATCCGGAAATGTTTCCCTTGAAACACCGATGTTTCTGGAAAGGGGTCGTCCATTAATCATGTGATGTTTTTAGCAATTTTTTAGACCCCTCTTCCCCCTGATGATATGTGGTGAGGTTTTAGACTACATCGCCACAACCTCCTACCCAAAATCACATGTATTTTTTGGTACAAAATATTATCTTTAAATACAGGTACAATGTAATTTAATTCTTGAAAATTTAAGCACCGTGATAAAAATGACCAGACAGACATTTGTTTCTGACTGTCTGACGCCGCGCCGTTTCGAACTTTGGGATGAGTTAAAAACAACGTAACAAAACCAGTCTGACGTTTGGAACTTACTCTAGAAATCGCATGTTCAGCGAAAAAATAAATACACGTGATATCTCACTAACCCCCCCCCCCCTCCCCTTGTGATATTTCATTTTTTCCGAACCCCCTCTTACCCCTTTTGAGCCTCACGTGATTAATGGACGACCCCAAACGTTCAAGAGACTAGAAAATCTACAGTGCTAATCACTTGAATAGCCTCACCCTATATTTAGGATAATAATTTGTTTACGAAGATATATACTAAATATTGTCTGTAATTACTCTGTCTGTGCAATGTATAGCGACGTGCTTTAATTAAGAAGAACACAATTTTAAACACATCCATGGTGCCAAACGCATTTTACCCCATTCACATGAATAGCCTCGCTTACTTTGTTGCTGTCTTACGATGTAGCCACTGTTAATTATTTCAATATTGTTTTAGTTATTTAATTACCACTCTAGTTGTACAAAACGAATAACAATAAATGATTAGCTAAGGAGCATAGATTTAATTATGAGACGCGGTCAAAGATGAAGTAATGAAGACATACTTAAGATCCTCTTATATTTGCACAACAATAAGTAAACCGATAAATACCCAGAGATTTGGGTTGTAAAAGTATTATACAAGGTTATTCTTTTTGACCTGACATCCTTTTGGCCACGTATGTTGGTGAGGTCAAAAGCAACAACTTTTGTTCTGGCAATTTTCGAGTAACAGCCATATTCTTTTCCATGCAAAAAAACTCAAGACATACTAATTCCAAAATCTTTTCGAGATTTTACCTTAATTAACATTAAGTCCGCAACACACACAGAGGTGGCCGCGGGGCGGTACAGAGAATAGTATTTTTTGTAATGTTCGGTTACTATGAAACCATTCACATAAAAACCGGCCAGGCGTTCCGAGTTTTCGTGAGAAGGGTTTTATAGTAATCCGGAAATTACAAAAAATACCGCTCCCGGTACCGCCTCGCGGCCGCCTCTGTGTGTAATGCGCTATAACTGTCATATATAGAAAACAAGACTCGAAAACATAGAAAAACTGTTAAAGAATGAAATAACTGGCATAAAAAAGTCACACGTGTTTTTGAGTAGATATTACGACAAAATAATGCACAAGACTGACCGTAAGACAATAATAATAATAATAATAATAATAATGTTTATTGAATAAAAAGTGTACAAATTAAACATAAATTGCTAGAGATTTACAAAAATACAAAAGGTATTATGTGCCTGAACTAGGATAAACCTGTGCTTCAGGCAAAAGGTGCAGACATAGTTTCTTATGGACTAAAAATATCATAATAAACTACAAATATACTTATTATTAGTGAACAGTTTATAATATAACGTTTCTAAACCAAAAATAAATAATTTATTTAATTACCAACAGCATATTTTCAGTATCTTCATAGCTCAAGCATTGTAAAAAATTCTTCACAATAGTTTTACAGTTATACAAGTTATGGTCATATGTACTTATTGTTTTATTAATTCTGTTGTATAGGAAAGGTGCAAGAAATGCAAAAAATCTATTTGTAAACACATGTTTTGATGTTAAGGTTGCAAGAGTAGGGCAAACTATGTCTTTTCGCCTCTTACTATTAATAACGTCAGGTCTATAAGTTAGTGCTTTGTGTTGTTTTAGTACTGTGTTCAGTATAAAAAGCTGCCGAACAGTCAACACTTTGCAGGAGTCATAGAGTAAGCTTGTAGGAAATAGGAATGAGCGGAAAGTGGACACTTTTAGGATGGCTCTTTGCGCTCGCTCGAGGGTGAGCATTAAGGTTTTCGGCGCCCCTCCCCAAGAAGTGATACAGTATGTGATTATTGATTCACACAAGGTCATATATACTAGTCTAATAAGTTTTGGATCGGCGATGTAGCGTAGTTTTTTGAAGACAAATATTAATTTACGCACTCTATTAACTAATGTAGAAATTTGTTGTTGAAAGGACAGGGTTGTATCAATAATAATACCTAAGTATTTAATGCTACTTGTTTTCATTATATTAGGACAGTTGCACGTGATGTTTGGAGGGCTGTTGCAGTAATGTGCAATGATGTTAGGATAACTAATGGTTTGACTTGGGTTACGCATGCAGAACTTAATATATTTAGTTTTATCTGCATTTAGGGTTAGCAAATTATGTTGAAGCCAATTATTTATAATATTAAAACCTTTCTGTGCATATTCGTAGACTTGCTCGCTCGTGCTAGCTGAAAATAGTAGCGCGGTGTCATCTGCGTATGATATTATCCTACCGTGTTCCAGCTTCAGGCTACAAAGATCATTGATGTAAATCAGGAAAAGTGTAGGGCCCAGGATACTTCCTTGAGGAACGCCAAATTGTGAGTTTTTCTCATCAGTGCTAGTGACATTATCTATTTTCACACACTGTGAACGATCATTTAAATAGTCAGAGAAGAGTTTTAGCTGCAGGTCTCTGATTCCTAGGGCCTCTAATTTGTGCAGAAGTATGGGAATAGATACCGTATCAAAAGCTTTAGCTAAATCTAGGAAAATACCTATAGTTTGATTGCCTTTACCAAGTTCTTGGGTTACAAAATCTGTCAGATGATGTACCGCATCTGCTGTTGATAAATTATTTCTAAACCCAAATTGCATTGGTGATAATAATTTATATTTCTCTAGGTATTTAACGAGTCTGTTGTTGATCAACTTTTCTAGGATTTTAGACATTGACGGGAGAATCGAGATTGGCCTGTAATTAGTAACTAAATCTTTCCTTCCAGATTTGTATATTGGAACAACTACCGCTTTTTTGAGACATTTGGGAAAAATACCTTCATTAAAACATACTTGAAAAATATACGTAACGGGAGGAACCAGAATATGTTTAAATTTCTTTAAAATGTAATTTGGAATGTTATCCCAACCAACTGCACAATCGTCTTTTAGTCCTAGTATAATCCGTTCCACTTCACTTTCGTCTATATCCAGTAAAACGAAAGACGACATACTTGAGCAGGTGGTAGGCGTAACTGAATTATCTGATTGGCTATAGTTTTGTTTCAATATCTTTTCTGCTAGACTCTTCCCTACATTAACAAAAAAGTTATTTACTTTGTTGGCTGATAAAAGTGGCAATGAGTGCGTTTGAAGTAAACTCGAATGTGATTCCTGCTGTTTTGTCGTAAAAGTAACCTTTTTAATGTGTTTCCAAATCAGTTTGCTATTTTTTCCAGCTTTTTGTATTTCTTTTTTGTCATATTCAATTTTTAATTTCCTTAGGAGATTATTGCAAAAATTCCTATACCTTTTGTAAGACGTTTGTAATATACTATTAGAAGGGTTAGATTTAGCTCTCATATGCAATTTGTCTCTGTGCCTAATACACCGAATGAGTCCTGGTGTAATCCAAGGTTTGATGGCAATTTTTTTCCGAGAGAGTTTTATTTCTATTGTGTTATTTATTATCGCTTGTTGTACATTTTTTATTACGTATAACATGGAAATGTTAACGTCAGTTGTATTGTACACGGGAGAGAAGTCTATGTTGCATAAATCATATTCGAGTTTATTTACATTTATTTTAGACTTTGTCTGTGGGCGAGTTTGCTTAGGTAGGCTTAAATTTAAGGTAAGTAGGACAGCGCGATGGTCAGTCACAGTGGAGTTAGTAACAAGCGTTAGTGACGGTAACCTAGATTTGAGCATAACATGATCTAGGCAAGATCCACTTTGATGGGTAGGTATAGTGTGTGCTGGTAGTAATCCATGGTAGGAGCACAGATTAAGGTACTCATGTGATCCCGGGTCAGTACACTCGGGGTCAATATTTATATTTATATCTCCTGTTATAATAATATTCTTGTAACTAGATAAGGATTGAAGGGTCTTATTTACAAAATCGTGAAATAAATTTAGAGTTTTAAAACAAGGCGGTCTGTAAGTAGCAATAATCGCTGTGTCGATTCCATACTTCAAAATAAGGCAGTTACATTCTTGAACTGAAGGTTCAGTTACTGTAATATTTAAAGTTTTCTTAGCATAAACTACTATCCCGTCATTTTGGTTGTGGTTTATTCTGCTATAAAATATATTATACCCAGGTATTTCAGGGAGATTATTGTTACATTTTGATAGCCAACATTCGGTTAGTACTAATACGTCACAGTCAAAATCCAGCCTATGAAGAAAAACGTTAAGAATATCTATGTTTTTATAAATACTACGTATATTTTGGGTAAGTATTGTTAGTGAATTAGTATTGGAAAGATATTGCTTGCAACACTCAACATCGCATGATTTTGAGACAGACACTGAAATATTATCTATTTCGTTACTTAACTTATCCATATTTAAAAAGTAAAGGTTACTGCTAAACTTATTATAATAAACTGGCGCTCTTAGGCGCCGTCATAATCAATCGAGTTTATATACCGAAATTCCGCGTTTTTCTTTGCCGGACACTCAACGTCACCTGTTTTATGCTCACTTGGCTTTTTGAACCGAAGGCATGCTTAGGAAGGAATAGCTTAAAAACAAAATTATCAAAATTGGAGCAGCTCGCCCTTATCCTATAATATATATTTTCAATTAGGTGAGGCTCTTCATGTGAACGACCAGAAACATGATTAAATTATATTTTCCTCTGTAGAATTTTATTTTCATTCCTGTACAATGTACATAAACTAATACAACTATTATGAGACAATGTAAATTTTTATGTTAGTTGTAATATGCTATTAACATATTAATAACTAAAGAAAACAGGTGAGACTATTTAAGTGATTGTCACTGTATTTTTTCATCATTATACATTTCCAGAAACAGCAGGTTTCAAGGGGGTTCCCTTGAAACATCGGGTGTTTCAAGATAATCTATTTTTTAGGGATCCGTACCTCAAAAGGAAAAACCCTTAAAGATCACTTCGTTGTCCGTCCATCTGTCTGTCCGTCAACACCCTTTTCCTCAGGAATGCGTAGATGTAACAAGTTGATCTTATTATTTATTAACTTAAATTTTTATTATTTTATTTAAAAAAAAAAAAATTATTTGACATAACGTTTTATTGTTATTTTTTGACATTGTATAAAATCAAATATTTTTAATGATAAAAATTTGCATGCTTATCGTATACTATTAAACGAGTTAAATGTCCCGACGATTTCGAAAATGGCTTGAAACCTTTTGACGAAAATCTAGGATTAGGGGTTAAAAATCACCAGAAATCGATCTATGAGGGAATTATCTTCGCAAAAATTGGGGGAGGCCTTTCTCCAGCAGTGGACGTCTTTCGGCTGATAGATAGATAGATATTTTCAACAAACATTGCTTGTCCTTTTGTCCCTTAGAAGGCCACTACCGACTAAAACAACACCCTGCAAAATGTGTTAGAAAATATATCATATATGTACTACTTCTAAACAAGTTATCTTAGTTTATAAAAACTCCGATTGAACGAGCGACGCTCGGTCTCCCAGCTAGTATAATATTAAGCTAAAAACACAGTGTACGCTATATTCAATAAGAACTATATTTTTACTGTTTTCTAGCAAATAAAGTTATTCAAATTTGAATTTGATATCAAATACTCTGGCCTGCTATCCCTTGAAGCTGTAAAAAAATCTTACTTCTGTGCCAACGCAATCAAGAGATACGGCCGTTTATGCCGCATATTTGGGCACTCGCATGGGAATTAAAACCTAAAGTGTACTTCCCGTCGACCTAGAATCATGAAATTTGGCAAGTAGCAATGTTTTATAGCACAAATAAAGGAAAAAGTCCGAAAACCATACATTTTTAGTTACATCACATTTTTTAAATTCCCATGCAAGTGTCCAAATATGCGGCATAAACGGCCATATAGTTAATTCCAGTCAAAAAAAAGCAAAAGGTAAACGAACGTAGTATGCAGATGATATTGACATGTGTTAGTTCCATAGTAAGTTTGTTTACGTTTTGCTTTTTTTATTGGAATGAACCATAGGTATATCTTGATTGCGTTGGCATAGAAGTTTGATTTTTTTTCACAGCTTTAAATGATTGTAGGCCTGAGAATTTGATTTAGAGTTCAAGACATGTGTGATTATGAATTTATATGGAACCCTTGTTGCACAAGTCCGAATCGCATTTGGCCGGTTTTTTATATCTAGGGTTGTCACTTTTCGAAACTAAAAATGTGTCAATACTATTTCAAATTCAAAGGCGTTTAGGAATTCTTGTCGGATTCAAGAGTGATTTAGTTTTAAAATTATACCTTTTATTCGAAAATTACCTGTGAAGGTTAGCATGTGGTATAAGAAATGGTCCATCCTGGATAGTCATAATACTGAAACTGAATGGCAATAAATAAGAGAGAAGACAAAACTAGATTTTTAAGACCATATTTGATTAAGTGCATTAAGGTGTTACAAAATCACCTGTAACTGTTTTAAGTAGAGCTTCTATTTTTTAAATCTGAACAACTTACCTCAAGTAACCAATGCCACCTACCTGTATAGCTTTTTTTCTGTTCATGTTTATGTTTATATTTTCCTGTTTTGTTGTGCAATAAACTGTTCATTCATTAATTCGATGCCAATAATCAATTCACATAAAATTGGATTTCCCATACTAAGTTGGCCAATCAGCTGATCAGCTTGTTAAAAAGGTCAAAATATAATTTATTGCTTGAGAAATGTTGTTCAGTTTTATAAATAATATAATAATAATAAGTCATAATTTAAATAGATCAGTTGATTTCGTTAGACCTTATATAATTATTAAGTTATACTGCTCGACAAACGGTTAACTAACAGAAATAAATAAAAAACAAAACATATATACTTAAATTAATAAACATTTTAGATTTTGAAAAGTGACAACCCTAGAAATAGATGTTTCAGGAAATGCTTTAAGTGTAGAAACTTCAGGTGAAAATATTATTCTCTGCGTAGAAACCTCAGGTGAAACTATCTGCGATTATGTCATTTCGAAAACAATAAAAATTTTGCGTGTAGGACGTAATTCTGCCTACATATTCTTATATTTAACTTATCCAAAAATGGCCAGAACAGCGGAGTAAAAAATTGAAAATGAAAAATTAAATAACGTTGAATACTCGTAAGTCCTAATATACATTGAATAGAATTACCAAACAAGACTTCAAATAAAGTTTTTTAATGGCTTCAACAATATGCTATTGATTGCCTAATTGCTAGTACCTACCATTAAGTTTCTATTAAGATTTTCCAGTTTTGTTTCCGGTTAGGGAAATTAATTTGAAAATTGCCCTCAAATAAAAACTCCACATATTTGACACGCGGGAGTTCTCGTCGTGGGTTATACATGAATATTTTTACCATTTTTTGGAATAAACTCGAGAATGACACTTTTTCCGATCCACTGCGCGGACCTACGTAAAGGGCGTCACACACGAGCGCTATACTATACTCTTTCATCGTAAAATCAAATATCGCTCGCCAAACAAATAAATAGACCATCTATACGATACTGTTTTATCTTAAGATGTCACGTGACACCGAGCGATACAGAGATGACAGCGTACGATATAACCTTGATATGAGCGCCACGACGCCTGAGGGTAATGAAAGGCGATGTAAGATTTTACTATGGAAGGTGGCCTATGGCCGACGTTTTTTTCAAAGTCGCGCTTTGCAAACCTTGAATCCTTTATAAATCGCTAGTGAACATTTAGATGGTGAAAAAATATGATAAGTCGTTTAGTGTTTCCACCAGTTTCGGACATATTTCGTGACAAAGATGGCCCTACCATATATAGGACAATAAAAATCATTTATATCTCTGCAACCGGTGATGTTACGAAAAAAAGACCTATTACATGTTTCATCATTTAGCTATCCTCTATCGATTTAAGTAGGTTTCAAACTGCGACACAACTTTCGTGAAAATTCGACAGGTCATAGGCCACAAATGTCCCTACCCCTTTATACGATAGTGTTGCCGCCATGTGTGATAGCTTGCTACAGTCACACACGACAGCAGCAGATATCGTAAGATGAAATAGCACAGTATAGCGTCCGTGTGATTCTTGAAAAGGTAGAGTATATAATAACGTAACGTAGACAAATTATAAAAAAAAACAAGATTCAGCTTTACTTATCTACTGATACACTCATGGCGTCATTCTTAGTATGCGAGTAATTACAGCTTTAAACTCGCACTCACAGTATAGCGCCTGTGTGTGACGCCCTTTATTTGTAGTGTGGCGAGCTATATTTGATATTACGATGAAATAGCACAGTAAAGCGCTCGTATGTGACGCCCTTTAGGCTGTAGAGCGTACCAAAGAATTATTTACATACATACCTACAAAATCCTTCGGTAGTAGGGAATGAACAAAGGTTTGACATTTGCCAATAAAATGTATCTAAAATATACACATTATAAACAACTGGAAGGATAATAAAATCAACTTCTCTTTTTATCGATATCGATAATATATTGTCAAAGATAAATGATTGCACATCACTATTTAGAACACACGAGAATGTTGGTGGACCAGGCCGACTTATGCTACTGACGTATGACTTTTATTACTCTCACATAAAGTTTAAAATTATCTAATTCGTTCGGGATAAAGCTTTGAATTAAATTCAATTCAATTTTAAATCGAAATATAAAATACAACATTTACCGGTGAAATGTAATGCCTTCATTATATGATATTTTGTCTGTGCTTCTATTTCTGCACTCTAAAACAGCACAGTATCGCATGTTTACGTGTTTTTTTATTTTATTTATCCGAGAACATCAGCCGTCCGGTGCCGCATAGTACGCGATTGAGAATGAGTGCGTCCTGTACTGCAGCGCTAATTTATGACACGCGAGATCCGCCTACTTACCATTTCCCCCTACCTCTTTCTTCCGTGCTTATTATCATCAGCCAAAAGACTTATATTTCAATATTTTTTTTGCAAAATTGTCTTACAATTCAACTAAAGTTTTATTTTTCATTTATTCAAGAAATCCATAGTTAATTCGTGAACAGCCCCAAACTAGGATTCTCTGTGTTGTAGCAAGCAGAGACAGTGGTGTACATACATAATATAGATTTAATACATCTGTCTTTGGACACAAATTAAACAAATATACTCATTATAGAAATATTTACCCTCAGTATTCAAAAGCTCTTACAACAGAGCCACCAAACAGTCAACACCACCAGGCTATTAATAGGCAGTTCTATTTCACTTAAATGCATCAGGCACAAGCTTCGTCAAAAAAAAATTGCACTTTTTGTTTTTACTCTACAAAAACCTGCTTTTTGTCTCCAGGTACTACCCACGTACTCCGCCTGTCCTGGTCTCCCGATGGCCAATACGTCCTGTCAGCGCACGCGATGAACGGCGGCGGGCCGACCGCGCAGGTGGTGGAGCGGGACGGCTGGCGCTGCGATAAAGACTTCGTGGGGCATCGGAAGGCTGTCACTTGTGCTGTAAGTACTGTGGTTACTTGTAAATTAATGAATAAATACAGTTACTTTTCAGACCATAGATTCACTTTTTGGTAGTAACTTAAAAACTTTTTGTAGGTTGTAAAAAGCACTCAAAAAGATTCATCAGCAGCCGAAAGACGTCCACTGCTGGACAAAGGCCTCCCCCAAGGATTTCCACACCAACCGGTCCTGTACGACTGGCATCCAGCGGCTTCCCACAACCTTCACCAGGTCATCGGTCCACTGAGTGGGAGGTCTGCCTACACTTACGGTGCATGGTCGCGACTCGAGAACTTTAATGCCCCAACGGCCATCTGTTCTATGAGCTAAATAAATAAACACATATTTCCACTTCTTGGCAGTAACATAAAAACTTACTAAGTTTGTAAAAAGCACTCTTGTAAACAACCTATGATATATCACCAGTGCAGAGGCACGGGTCTATCAAAGTTAGGCCATACTGCACACACAGGGCCAAGTCCGGATTGGTGGAGATTGTGGGGCTCAGTGTCAAAAGTTTTCAAGTCGCCTATAAAGCCTCCGATATGGCTTAACGACTGCCTTCTAGTGATAGCAGCCGGCATCAACGGCTTAACTTGCCTTGCGAAGCACGGAAACGGCTAAGATAATAAATGCCACTAACAGACAAACCCATCCAGGTTGTGACCGTGTCTGTAGTCAGCTAACCTGCTAGGTCGACGCGACCCCGCAAGTCGCACTGAGCCACGACCGATTCCATTGTGTGTGTTTTTTTTTTACCCTCAATTGGTAAGCCCTTGGCATCATCTCACCTGATGGTAAGTGACGATGATGCCGAAGATGGAAGCGGGCTTACCAAGATTCCCCAACGCAATGGAGAACTGGCTATCTTATCTTCATGCCGGAACACATCAATGCTGTTAACATTGATGTTTGGCGGCAAGACTTAGATAAGATGGTGGTAGCTAGCCAGGCGGGCTCAGAAAATGCCCTACCACCAACCAAACCGAGTCCACAAAGTTGGACCCCGCCGGGAATCGAACCCGCGACGTCCTGATGTGAAGCGAGCGGCAAGCCACTACGCTACGGAGGCGGTTATAAGTGTTAAGTTATATCGCAAATAAAAAAATACTGTCTCAGTTTAAAATATGTGACGTTACGAACCTGATCCACAAGAGGCTAGAACCTGCCAACACTTAACTCTCTTCCGCTTTTCTATATCACACAGCGTTTCAACAACAACATCTTCGTAAAGGAAGGCAAAAAGTGTTGCTGCGCTGCCGTGGGGTCACGTGACCGAGCGCTCTCAATCTGGCTGACGTCTCTCAAGAGGCCGCTAGTTGTGATACACGATCTCTTCAGCGATAGCGTTCTGGACCTGTCTTGGAGCTCGGATGGTGAGTCTGTTGTCTATGGTTTTATTGTCCAAGCGCTGTGAAGAGAGTTTATGGAGCGCTCTCAATCTGGCTGATGTCTCTCAAGAGGCCGCTAGTTGTGATACACGATCTCTTCAGCGATAGCGTTCTGGACCTGTCTTGGAGCTCGGATGATGAGTCTGTTGTCTATGGTTTTATTGTCCAAGCGCTGTGAAGAGAGGTTATGGAGCGCTCTCAATCTGGCTGATGTCTCTCAAGAGGCCGCTAGTCGTGATATACGATCACTTCAGAGATAGCGTTCTGGACCTGCCTTGGAGCTCTGATGGTGAGTCTGTTGTCTATGGTTTTGTTACCAAGTACTATAAAAAGAGGTTATGGAGCGCTCTCAATCTGTCTGACGTCGCTCAAGAAGCCGCTAGTTGTGATACAAGATCTCTTCAGCGATAGCGTTCTGGACCTGTCCTAGAGCTCTAATGGTGAGTCTGTTGTCTATGATTTTGTTGTTCAAGTACTATAAAGAAAGAGAAGGTTTTTTAGTGTATGTTTATTTCTCTGACTGAGCAGGCTTGAGGAATTTTGGAGTTCGTGATTATCATTAGACGGCCTTACTTAGATTATTGTTTCAATTCCCTGATCAATACCAATTTTGAGTACTTGGCTTTTCAATTTATAATGAAATTGGAAAATTATGAGTAGGTAGAATTTACTAGATATGTTTTACGATGTAATAAGATCAGCAACTGTGACCTGAATTCTACACGCAATCAGTCATTTAATGGGGAAGAAAACTGACAAAGCCCGCCGATAGAGGCGCTAATATCGCTTGACTCATACTAACTGTCAAAACGTATAGAAAAAATTGTTTACGTGAACTAAACATAAGATTATTAAAAAATGCCGCGTTGTGTGGCGATTGGTTGCAATAATAATGGAAATCATTAATTTCCTAAAGATTCTCGGATGAAGACGTGGGAAAAGTTACGTTTTCAATTATGTACTTTTCAACTTCGCCTTTAATTGAGGAACTGTCCAAGTCGCATACATTTTCCATTAAACAATTTTACAGAAAAAAAAACTAATTTATAACACCTCGATAATAAAAAAACGCGGAACTAATTGAAAGTTGTTATGAGCAAGATGGTGGTATCTGCAAATAGCTTTGCGTTTTCTTCCCCATTACAAACGTTACTAAAGTAGAATTAAAATTGAGGAAATAGTTTGTGTTACCTATACGGTCTGGATTTCAAAATAAAATGTTTAAATATTCGTACCGTCACCGGATCTTAACCGCAGGGGGAGGGGTGAGGTCGGCTTAGGAGAGGGGAAGGGAGAGGCCTTGTTGTATTACAGTACTAATTTTAATGTATTTTATATTATGTGGCTTCAATTACTACTTCCTCTTGTCAGGTCTAAACCTTCTGGCGTGCAGTTCAGATGGCACAGTGGCGTGCATACAGTTCACAAACAAAGAGATTGGTACTCCGCTTACAACAGAGGAAAAGGTTAGTCTCATAATAATAAGTTACAAACGCACAAACACTATATTATACAATAGGATGTTTATTTGAACCTTACGGGTTCTGGACTTTAATTCATTCGCTCGTATTCAAAAACACTTGAAAAAATTCTTATAAACTAAGTTTTCATAGCGTGAATTATTTTTTTTCATCATCACCCATGACGAGCAGTTTTGCGCTGCCCGCATCAGTTGGTCGCATTTTTTTTTATTAAATGTGTTTTCAAGTATTCTCTCTTATCACTCTCAAAACCTTTTCTTCAAAGTTTTTTTACGATTGTAACACATTTTAGAATGCATTCTACGAGAAAATATATGGAAAATGCCTCGCGAACGAATCTGGTGATCTGTCCTCCAACTTGCTGGTGGAGTGTCCCGAGATACTGCTCGCGAGGGAGAAGCAAGAGGCCAAGAAAGAGACGCCGAAAGACGAATCCACGCCCAAGAGTGACAAGTCACAGGTATGTTTCCAACGATTCAAATCAAATTGAATCAAAATGTTTTTTATTATTTAAGTAGATGCTGTATGCTTATTCTTGTAAATCGTTTTTTTTCTACCTAGCACAAAGTTCGTACCACAGGAATTTGTACAGTCAACGTTTCTGGAAGTGTTATCGATCTGGCTCATATTGTCCAAAGAAAATAATAGGCATTAAAATATATGATTTGTAGCGTGCCCGCGAGTTCGTCTGCATGGACTTCCCAATTATGATTTATTCCCAATTTGATCCCAGTCAAAAATATCACGTGTTTTAATCCAGGTTATAAACTATCTGTGTGCTAAATTTCATCCAAATCCGTTGCACCGTTTTTGCGTGATTGAGTAACAAACATCCAAACAATACAAATATCCAATGTTTCACATTTATAATGTCAGTAGGATTTTGTCGCTAGTCCTAGAACTGAAAGAAGTCCTTTTGTTCTCTTTAGCTCAGGTTTTTTCCGTACTGTGACTATACAAAAACTTATCCTTTGACTTTGTACTAGGTATACAAAAATGACGATTTAAAAGAATGTGTAAAGTGTCTACTTAAATAAAAACATTTTGAGTTTTTTAACCGAATTAAAAGCAATCGATCTTTCAGTCAAAACCGATGCTGACCCCGTCCCCCATAACCTCGAGCTCTACCACAGCCGTCAGACCGATGGACCGCCAGATCGAGACCCGGACGTCGGACGGCAAACGTAGGATCACTCCGGTCTTCATACCGCTCACGCAAGTCGACGCCAAGTAAGATTGTGTTCTGGAACGTTCTTTGCTACGTCGTCGCTTTTGATTTAAGATTTATTTATTTATGTCAGATTTCATGGATCCATACAATATTGTGTTACTGATTAATTAAACAAACATAACGCTGCATTTATAATTAATTGATTGATACTTCATTTTTACGTTTATTTTTTGGGGACTTAACAAAAGGAGGTTCTATGTTTGTCTATCAATGTTTATGTAAATGATACAGAGTAACAAAATAGGTGTGGGATCCGATAACTGGAGCTTCTACTTAAAACACTGAACAACTTTTGTTGTACAAATAAGCAGAAATAAAAAAAAAATACTCGACACACGAAATTCTCAAAACAGCTGATCAATTTAAATTCAATTCAAAATTATTGCTTTTTCTATTAATAGCTAATGTTGTGCATTGGTAATTATATGAAAAGTCCAATATTTTTTATTTTGCGATTTCACCTATACCTTAGAACTAAAATCGTTCACTTTGTAGAGTAGAAGCGCCCCAGTTATCAGGTCTTACACCTAATTTGGTAAACCCTGAACACGTGCGTGTAATCTAACCCACACAGCTCCTTCTAGGTCATTCCTAGACTTCTCTTTACGTCTATAGTCCCTTCCTAAAACACTGGGTGGGGATAGTGACCGGTGCAATAAAATAAAAAAAAAATGTTGTGTGATTGTAATAGTTTATAGGATAACTAACATAGTTTAAGTTTTGTTTTGTTTCTACTAACCATATTATGGACTTATGATCTGAAATAAATAAATTATTATTATTATTATTATAGTTCATTCCAATCAAAAAAAAGCAAAAGGTAAACAAATTTAGTATACAGATGACATTGACATGTGTCAGTTCCATAGTAAGTTTGTTTACGTTTTGCTTTTTTTTGATTGGAATGAAGTATATTTGTATCGTTTCTTTTGTACAAATAAGGTTTACATCAATGAGTATTTCATACATTTCCAGCGAATCCCTTGGCTCCCAGCCCAGTGGTACGGAGAACTGTTTCAGTACTTCATCGCAGAGCAAATCTCGTATCCGAGTGGAGAGAAGAGACGATATCGTGATCCATCCCAACGTCAGCAACCATGCGATCTCGGTGCAACACAATAAGGCCAATGAGAAGTGAGTGCATTTTGTTCACTCTTTTATTTCACAACATAAACAGGAAAATATAAACATACATTGTTTATATTTTCCTGTTTATGTTGTGAAATAAAAGAGTGAACAAAAAAATTATATACATAAGTCTTATAGCTAAAGAGCGAATTCTTCCAGGCTTTTATACAATATTTTACACGTGGCTTATTTTTAGGGTTCCGTAACCAAATGGCAAAAAACGGAACCCATGTTTCGGATTTCCCGAACCCGGATTCGTCATGTCTGTCTGTCTGTCCGTATGTCACAGCCACTTTTTTTCCGAAACTATAAGAACTATACTGTTGAAACTTGGTAAGTAGATGTATTTTGTGAACCGCATTAAGATTTTCACACAAAAATAGAAAAAAAACAATAAATTTTGGGGGCTCCCCATACTTAGAACTGAAACTCAAAAAATTTTTTTTCATCAAACCCATACGTGTGGGGTATCTATGGATAGGTCTTCAAAAATGATATTGAGGTTTCTAATATCATTTTCTTCTAAACTGAATAGTTTGCGCGAGAGACACTTCTAAAGTTGTAAAATGTGTGTCCCCCCCCCCCGTAACTTCTAAAATAAGAGAATAATAAAATTAAAAAATATATATGATGTACATTACCATGCAAACTTCCACCGAAAATTGGTTTGAACGATATCTAGTAAGTAGTTTTTTTTTACGTCATAAATCGTAAACCGCAATTTACCTTTCATTCAAGTTACAACGAACTACAAAAACTTTTATATTATGTTACTTGCTGCTACGGACCCCTTCATGGGCGAGTCCGACTCGCACTTGGCCGCTTTTTTTTGAAAGTGATCGTATTTTGTTCGCTGTTATTATTTTACACATGGTTTATACATTGACATGTTATCGCAGAGTGTTATATGAAAAAAAGATTGAACAGTGAAGAACGCTGAAAGCCGATAGGTGGCAACTTTTATAATGAAAAAAGTTATCGATGTAGGCTGTCTTAGCCGTACCCTCTGACTCCTTATGTTACGTTCAAAATAATTGCCTTTACATTTTATATATTAAATTACATAAACTCCTGTTATAGAGCTTTACCAATGTACACCAGTGTAACCTTTCTACTGTGCTCGTATTATGGTTATATGACATTGCCCCCGTTCCCGCAGCGGTCTCGACCAGCGCCTCCGCAAACGGGGGGCGCCGCCCCTGCCCGGCCCCCGCGCCGAGGACGTCCAAACTAAACGAGTGCGCGGGACTTCGCCCCCCGCGCACGTGGTCTCGCTGCCGGCCCCGGCGCTGGGCACCGCCGGCCCCGTCGTGAGGGCTGCGGGGGCGTTGAGACTACAGGTGGGTTTTATATGATTAATGTCGTATCGTCGAATATAAATTGTTTGTTTCTACCTAAAAATAAAATAGGAAAGGAAGTACATTTACTAGTCTTGTCTAGATAAGTCTTGATGCCAAACATCAATGATTGATAAAGCATGGATGTTGTCCACAAATAGTGATAACAGCCAGTTTTTCGTTGCGAGTATTATTTGTTATTGTATTTCTAGGCTGCTAACATATTTTTCATCATGACCGCTAACCGACTAACTGCAAGAATATTCAAAATGTTCTATGGACCGAAGTTTACAAGATGTCGATTCTACAGGTTGTGAACAAAGCGTGCAACACGCATTATGGTGCTCTATCCAAGCTACAACTATTGCCGAATAATTCGGTGTCCAACGATCCAGTGTGGGAAACATTTCTCGGTAAGTTTATGTACCTATTTAGTACAATTCCGTATTGAATATTTGACATCACAATTCCGTATTGAACATTTGGCATCACAATTCCGTATTAAACATTTGACATCACAGTTCCAAGTTGAACATTTGATATCACAGTTCCATGTTGAACTTCTTTATATTCATAATTCCGTGTTTAACATTTGGCACCATAATTCCGTATTGAATATGGCTCAAAAATTACGTTTTAAACATTTACCTGAACAATTCCGTGTTTACAATTTGATATCACAGTTCCCTGTTGATCCTTTTTGACCACAATTCCATTGCCAAACATTTGGGACGATTCTGTATTTTACATTTGTTAACATTAATGGACATAATTCGGTGTTGAATATTTGACTTAACAATTTAAACTTTTGGCTCCATAATGCCGCTATATTTAACATTTGGGACAACGATTCCGTATTGAACATTGTTTGCCATTTATTTTATTGCCATTTTATAGTTATCCTCAAACATCCTCTTATTTAACTGTGATAATGTCTCCCCGCAGGCTCCATCTTCTTATTTAATTCTGATAATGGTATCGATTCGGTTTTCACGATTAAACTTATTTGACAGGATTAAACTTAATTTAAGTGTTCTGTCTTTTTCTTTCTGTATCGAAAAGATAAGGACAGGACGCTTAAATTAAGTTTAGTCCTGTCAAATAAGTTTAATCGTAAACACCGAATCGACACCAATGTCTTCCCGCAGGCTCCATTCTCTCATATAACTCTGATAACAACCCCGCAGGCTCTATCCTCTCATATAGGGACTGTACGTACACAAAAGATCGAATCGGCGCGATGCGAATTAGCAACACAGAAATCTGTATGGGTAAATCTATGTTATTGTATCTGCAAGTTCGCAGGTTTCTGCGATGCGACGTCGCATTGCAGTTTTGTGTGCAAGCCCATTTTCTATTCTATTACTACGATAATGTCTTCCCTTAGGCTCGCCGGTGACGTGCATCGCGTGCGACGCGCGCTGGGCGTGCGTGGCGTGCGCGGACGGCACGCTGCACGCCTGGCGCCTGCGCCCCGCGCCCGCGCGCGCCTTGCCGGCGCTAGGTGAGCCCACACGCACACGCATATGCACGCACTTACATACGCTCACACGCATACACCCTGCACGCCAACGCGCATCAGACGTACATGTCGTTGCCGGCGCTAGGTCAGTCGCACATGAACACGCATGTTTTTTTTTTATATTTATGTTTTTATTTTCCTGTTTTGTTGTGCAATAAAGTGTTTTCATTCATTCATTCATTCACGCACACACGCACAAACACGCACGCTACACGCCTGCCACCCGCGTAATCTTACGTCAAACAATAAATAACAAAAACCGACAACGGATGAGTCTTAATCCCGAATTAAATTAATTTAAACACATTTTTGGTCGGTCTTTTATGGCAACCGACACACCTATAGACCTGTGCTTACATAGTCATATTTAAGTCTTTTATCCTGCCTAAAAAGCATTAATAATAATAAAATAAAATGTTTATTTGTCACCAAGATACAAAAACATGCTTGAGGTTGAGACTTCCTTTTAGGTATTAAAAATATACCTGTGCCAGGAAGCCTCGCTCTTGCTTAACATCAAAGTGTATTTCAACTTGGTTTTTAGTAAGACACTTAAAAGTTGTTACTTAACAAAAACAATCAGTACATAACATAACATGATAAAATAATATTACTGCGTGTCTTTTCTTCACATTGGTGTCGATTCGGTGTTTACGATTAAACTTATTTGACAGGACTAAACTTTATTAAAGCATCCTGTCCTTGTCTTTTCGATACAGAGAGAAAAAAACACAACACTTAAATAAAGTTTAGTTCTGTCAAATAAGTTTAATCGTGAAATCCGAATTGACACCATTGTTCACTTTGAAAGTTACCCAATTGAGGAGCGTGGCCTAGACGCTCTGGTTTGGAGGTAGGTATGTGGTCGAGTTAACAGAAAGACATGTTGTTCAGTTGCTGGTCGTATATTGAGTGTCATACAAAATAGCCAAAAATACTTACATTCTAACTTACTGACTAAGCGTAACGTGACTTACGTTACTCGTGTGACCTAATTATACGGTCAACGCGTGGAAGTGCATTTCGCAATGCTCATGCTACACCTCCCCCGAAAAGTACAGGGTTACACACCCCCTTTACAAAAAAAAATGTTTGCTTAACATGCAAAACAATTTAAAAGTAAACATTTTTACTAAAAAAACATAACAATGTCATAATATATTATAATTAATTACTTATTTACGAAAACACTTTGTATTATTTTTATGTACTAAATATTCTTTATTATACATATCAATTTTAACATTAGGAGATAAGTCCTCTAAGACTACAAATGGAAGTAGATAGTTTGTGCCGGTTCTAACTCAGGAGCGGAGGAGCGACCAATCAGAACACAGCATGTGACGTCACGCGTGACGTTGTCCAATCACAGCGCAGCGCAGATGACAGTTGACGTTGACAGCTCAGTGACATTGACAGCACATGTCAGATTTGACGTTGACAGCTCAGTGACATTGACAGTACATGTCAGATTTGAAGTTGACAGCTCACATCGTGGGGCATGATGACGTCATGCTGTAAAAAAACTTTTGTGGCGGGGTTTGAACCCGAACCACCGCGAAGCGAGGTCGGCGAGCGGCCGCAGCGCTACGGAGGCTCTCGGGAGAGTCGACAAAATAGGGATATACATGAGTGTGGATGACGTAGTGGCGGCTACCGCACCGGCGGCGGATGTGATGATGATAAGAAGCGTGTAGTACAGTGAGCGCCTCATGATAACCAGCTCTCGCGCGCGCATTTGTATCCTATAATGAGAAATGTTAATGTGGGGAGCATACTGTAGTTTAGTGGCGTCTAAAAATAGCTCTATACTAGTATACACCACGCCGAGAATCGAACTTGGGGCGGCGGTGTGTGGTGGAATAACTACTGAGTCACGGTTGGAAACACTGCGATATCATTGAATGGGAATCGAACCTATGTACTCTTACGGGGCGGTAGACTAGCCACTGAGTTGCATATAAAAAAATATTCATGGTAGCTCAACGATGATATATTATTTATTTGGTCATTTCAGCTGATTTATTATATTTTAATAGATTCCTGTTCTTCAAGGATCTTATGGTTGGTTCAGCTGATTTTTTTAATAGATTCCGGTTCTTTAAGGGGGATATACATGAGTGTGGATGACGTAGTAGCGGCTGCCGCACCGCCGCCGTCCGGATGTGATGATGATAAGAAAGTGTAGTACAGTGAGCGCCTCATGATAACCAGCTCTCGCGCGCATAAGTTTTATATCCTATTATGAGAAATGTTAATGTGGGGAGCATACTGTAGTTTAGTGGTGTCTAAAAATAGCTCTATAGTATACACCACGCCGAGAATCGAACTCGATTGGAATAATTACTGAGTTGAGGGGGTGAAAAAAAATGTATATTAGGATGAAACAAAACACCATTATAGTATTATAAGTAGTCGGTATAGCAGCGTCAGGGAGTAGGTATAGGTTTTAGATTCACATGTTTGTAGCTTGAGTTAGGTGATTTATTATCAGCTTTAAAGGTATAATACTTAATAATGGAGGGACTTCGGTTGCAATAAAACCCTTAAATAAAACTTGAAAACATTTATTACCTATTTATAAGTACAAAGGTTTACTATATTTAATTAGTACTACTAAAATATTTCGCTCGGCACTAATCGTATAGCAATAGAGTTGTATAATAATAATATATATCTTTCGCCATATTCAAAATAAATAAAAAATTCATGTAGCACGCCACCGCGCCGCAAGCCGCTCCCCCCTCCCCCGCCATCTGTAAACTAAAAAAAACTCCACCGAGCAGACACCACGATATATGGCGCCCGCCCCGGTATGGAGAAGCATACTTAGTATGCAGAACAACAATACAGAAGAGAGCTATTACTATTAATTATTACACTGTTACATCTCTATACAGGCTTCTTATAATTATGAAGACAAATGCTCAAAGCCGCTAAGTTAAAGTTATAAAAAACAAGGAGAAACAGTTGAACATAGGTTAAAACTGGAGAGACCTTAAAGATATTGGGGTGAGGTCGTAAAGGAGCGTATGAAGGTGCAAAGCGAGACCAGTCCGAACGTATCATGAAGCAATTTATATATCAACCTAGGAACAAGGGTTGGGAAAACCATAGTACTTTTTGCAGTACACATAAAGCTCACAACCATATTAAGGAGCATTAATTGTATCATGTTTGATTATTGAACTAAAACAAGATGTTTCTGTAGACATAACATTCAATCCTATTCATTTGATATAAAAAAGAGGATATGAAATAATGAAACTGATAATATATTGAACACACAGCTGTCAAAGAAGCATTTTTATAGCCAACTGTGTAAAAGTAGCAAAATAAATTTATTAGAAGAATCGCTTTCCTTAGAAGGTAATAATATTCTATCTTTCAAGAATTATAAAAATAACAGCAATCCACATATCTAAAAGAAGTTATACTCCTCAAGAATTCATGGGTACTGAAGCCTCAAAAGACAACACAATTAACAGTGAGTGTAGTCAATGAACTCATACCGAAACCTCATAAAGACAAGACAAAACAACAGCTCCTATAAAATTAATTTGGAACTATTTACATTTAATAAAAAAGTTGAAACTAAGTTGTTTTGTATCATCTACATTTTTAATGTTTCTACAAAATTTGAATACGCTCGTGGAATAGTATATCAAATTCTCTAACAAAATCCTCGAAAACGTAACTAGTTTATCAGAAAATAAGATTAAAACTTATCTAAAGAAAAACCTATTTTCCAAAAGTTTTTATAAAAACACTAGACTATATAAATGACCAAGATGTATAAACATATATGGATTTTCTAGCTCTTAGTTCCAGTAATGAAATAAAAAATGTGTTGTGATAAGTTTATTTTAGACTTATCATATCTTCTCACTCCGCTAACACTTTTGAATGAGTCCATAGAAGAATGATAAACTTATAGAATATGTGAGGAATATATAAAAATTATAACTGAAATACTTATCAAGCTTTCAGACTAATAACTTTGTAAGAAATATTTAACCAGATCTAATAAGATCCTTGAAGAACAGGAATCTATTAAAAAATTAATAAATCAGCTGAACCAGCCATAAGATCCTTTAAGAACAGGATCTTTTTAAAAAAATCGGTTGAACCCTCCATTAGATCCTTAAAGAACAGGAATCTATTTAAAAAAATCAGCTGAACCAGCCAAGGAATCTATTAAAGAAATCAGTTGAACCAACCATAAGATCCTTGAAGAACAGGAATCTATTAAAAAGGTAATAAGTCAGCTGAACCAGCCATAAGATCCTTTAAGAACAGGAATCTATTAAAAAAGATAATAAATCAGCTGAACCAGCCAAGGAATCTATTAAAAAGTTAAAAAATCGATTGAACCAACTATAAGATCCTTAAAGAACCTGAATCTATAAAAAAAATCAGCTGAACCAACCATAAGATCCTTGAAGAACAGGAATCTATTAAAATATAATAAATCAGCTGAAATGACCATTAGATCCTTGAAGAACAGGATCTTTAAAAAAAAGTCGGTTGAACCAGCCATAAGATCCTTGAAGAACAGGAATACCCACAAAAATATAGGCCTTATAGGAAAGCCAATAGATTATTTCAGATATCAATATAAATATCAAGAAACTAAATTCAGGACTTAAAACTTTATTTCGTTCTTTATTTTTATTTCATGATTAGGTGGAACGGAGAAGCACATATAAGGAACCATAAAAAACTTGTAATCCTATGCTTATTGTTCATAATGCGACATCAGAGTCTGAAAGCTCTAAAGATCCATGAAGACCAGGAATCCATTAAAACAATAAATAAGCTGAATAAAATAATAATAAATACCTGTTGTATCTTGTGAAAACATGTCTTATCTTGTTTTAATCTCTATTTCACAACATATTATACTATTTCATCACCTTTTTTCTTATCTCAAAGATTTTCAAGGTCATTCTATCTATATATAAATGAATGGAAACCTCAGTTTCCCACAGTCTTGTATCAGACGCCTCAGTGTGATAGCAGAAGCTGATTTTATCATGGAGTCGAAACATATGTGCCCTTATTGTAAAACCAATTTTAAAAGATCCAGTGAATTGAGTAGACATATGAAGTATTGTAAAGCAGTGGAGAATCGTATACAGTTTCCTTGTGAAATATGTGAAAAGGTTTTTACACGCAAAGATAACCGCGAAAGACATAAAAAAACATGTAACATATCCTACAAATACTGTTCAAAACGTGATATCAGGGTTGTAAACCTTCATGCACATAGTAAAAGTGCAGCGCATAAGGAGAATTTATGTGAGTTCTATGAAGATAATGTGGAGATGATAAATTCATCATTCAAATCTCGCATATCTTCATATCGGATATATTCAAGCAACGAGTTTTTACTACCAGAAAACTTTCTAAAACATGTGAAGGAACGAGTACTGAGACTGATTGAATGTAAACGAACAGGTGGAATAAAAGTGAACATAGAGCTATTTGCAACCTATGTTAAAACAATTATTGGCCAAGAGGATGTGATAAGAGATATAAAATCTTTTAATACAAAGAATAAAATAGTGCAACAAACAGATGATCTGGGTGAGATATATGATCATTTCATATCTAAGATAAGGAAAAAAAGCGAAGAGTTACAGAAGCGTGATAGCGGGTGGGCGTTAGAAAAAATATTATATTTAGAAGTTAACATAAATCAATATTCACCTTTGAAAGGTGGTAACCATATTCCACTCCCATAATTTATTATGGTTAAAAATTTATATTGATTTGAACACCGAAATGAGAACAAAAGCAAAAAACTCTTTTGAAAAAGACTTTTACAAGCTTATGAACAAAAGTGTATTTGGAGAAACTATGGAGAATGTGGACGAAAGAGTAGATGTACGTTTAGTAAATACTTGGGAAAGCAAAGGGAAGAAATTAGAAGCTAGATCATCGACATCGCGATTAAATTTCCATAGCAGCACAATTGTAGATGAAAATCTGATAATTATACAAATGAATAAAATCACCATATTACACAATAAACCAATTTATGTTGGATTCTGTGTATTAGAATTATCAAAAGTCGTCATGTATGAATTTCATTACAATTACATGCTACCTAAATATAACACAAATTGTCATTTACTATATACAGATACCGATTCGTTTATCTATGAAGTGAACACTGATGACCTATATGATGACATCAAACCTGATCTAAAAGTTTGGTTTGATAATTCAGACTTTTCTGCTAACAGTTGGATTCTGTGTATTAGAATTATCAAAAGTCGTCATGTATGAATTTCATTACAATTACATGCTACCTAAATATAGCACAAATTGTCATATACGGATACCGATTCGTTTATCTATAAAGTGAACACTGATGACCTATATGATAACATCAAACCTGATCTAAAAGTTTGGTTTGATACTTCAGACTTTTCTGCTAACAAAGTTTATTGTATACCTCTGACTAATAAAAAGGTTGTAGGACTAATGAAAGACGCATGCTCAGGAGTCCTTATTAGTCGGTTTATAGGAATACGATCAAAGTGTTATTGTATCATTTAAGAGAATGATGAGACAATTAAAAAAAATAAAAGGTATTAAACGAAGTGTAGTTGCCAAAGAGGTGACGGAACAGGAATATTTGGATTGCCTAAACAATCGAAGTGTTTTACTTAAAGAGATGAATGAGATTAGGAGTCGAGCTCATAATATATATACTCAAACTATAAATAAAGTAGCGTTAAGTAATTTAGATGATAAACGATTTAACATTCCAGATGCTAAATATAAAACTTTTGCTTGGGGTCATAAGGAAATAGAAAAATATTATTTTATATAACATTATACTTTTATTGGAAAGAGTTAAAGATCAGACATGTTGGGGAATGTTATGGGAAAGAAAAATTTAAATCCAACACAATATGAACAAAAAGCTATGCCAACACAGAGGAACTGACTAGGGACTAGGTTAATTCTACTTTTTTAGATAGAAATTATAATAGCTGTAGTGAATATTGTATAAATAATTTAATGTATTATAAATGGTAAATTTTAATTTGATATTATACTATCTCATATTGTTATCAGCTAACAGGTACTGGCTCGATCCATTGCTATCAGTCAATAGGTAATGATCTAATCTATTGTTTGTCAGCTAACAGATATTAATCTAAAGTGTTGTTCTAGCGACTAGGCTAATTCTTCTTGATTTAGATAGAAATTATAATAGCTATAGCGAATAGTGTATAAAAAATTTAATGTAATTATACGCAATTTATAAAATAATAATGTAGTATTATTTACCTTTCATCATCAACATCTTAAATAAGTTTTATTTTATAATTTATCATGTTTTCGCAATTTATTACTATTTACCTTTATTTCACTCATACTCGAATTTTGTAGGAGCTGTTATCATGTTTGGTTTTAGAGGTGTCAAGGTCAAAGGTTAACAGGTACAAGTTCATTTGCTATACCCATAAATACTCGATTTTCATCCTCAGATCGCCACCTGAAAAGAACATAGAGGCATTAAGTTTAGTATAAGGGTTAGCTAATAAGTATAGACCTGATCTGCTGTAATTATCTATTATACGTTCTTGATAAGGGGATTCCATGATTATATTAATGATTTTATATTCATAATAGGAGGATTTCATATTCATAAATGAAGGTTTCATGTCTGCTGTAGGAATTTCATGTTCATGATACACAAGTAGCTGGTAAACAGAAACAGATAGATAGATAGAGATAGAGATACATTTATTTAACAGACAGTAAACAACACAAAACAAATTACTCGTACTACAAGGAAAAAAGAGAAACAAGCACAGTTAGAAAATAAACACAAAACAAACATAAACAAGTTAACATATTTCTTATGAGTAAGTAATACTAAAACATAAAACATCAATGTCTGTTAAATTGGCACCGACTCAGCATATATCATAGGTATACAAAGTATACCTACGACGCTAACAGCTAACAGTTATTAGCTAAACAGCTAACAGGTAACAGGTGCTGATCTATTAAAAACAGGTAACAGGTACTGATCTATTAGAAACAGGTGCTGTTCTGCTAAAACAGGTAACAGGTATCAGCTCAACTGACTCGATGGCTTAGTGGTTAGCGCTCCTGACTACTGATCTGAGAGTCATGGGTTCGATCCCCACCCAAGGCAAACAGTGTGTGATGAGTAGATTTGTTTGTTCTGTGTCTGGGTGTCATCAGTCTCTGGTTCCGGGAATCCTAGTATGGAACCTAATGGTCACATATGATTTGCTCCTCGGATCATTATAAGCTATCAGGTATCAGCTGTCAGCTCAACATGTATCAGCTATATGGTCATCAGGTATTAGCTATCAGCTCAACTCAGAATCTTATAGACACCAATAGCACCTGATACTTATTTTAATTAGATCAACACCTGTGCTGTTAAGAACAATCAGTTGAGCTGATACCTGTTACCTGTTTTAGCAGAACAGCACCTGTTTCTAATAGATCAGTACCTGTTACCTGTTTTTAATAGATCAGCACCTGTTACCTGTTAGCTGTTTAGCTAATAACTGTTAGCTGTTAGCGTCGTAGGTATACTTTGTATACCTATGATATATGCTGAGTCGGTGCCAATTTAACAGACATTGATGTTTTATGTTTTAGTATTACTTACTCATAAGAAATATGTTAACTTGTTTATGTTTGTTTTGTGTTTATTTTCTAACTGTGCTTGTTTCTCTTTTTTCCTTGTAGTACGAGTAATTTGTTTTGTGTTGTTTACTGTCTGTTAAATAAATGTATCTCTATCTCTATCTATCTATCTGTTTCTGTTTACCAGCTACTTGTGTATCATGAACATGAAATTCCTACAGCAGACATGAAACCTTCATTTATGAATATGAAATCCTCCTATTATGAATATAAAATCATTAATATAATCATGGAATCCCCTTATCAAGAACGTATAATAGATAATTACAGCAGATCAGGTCTATACTTATTAGCTAACCCTTATACTAAACTTAATGCCTCTATGTTCTTTTCAGGTGGCGATCTGAGGATGAAAATCGAGTATTTATGGGTATAGCAAATGAACTTGTACCTGTTAACCTTTGACCTTGACACCTCTAAAACCAAACATGATAACAGCTCCTACAAAATTCGAGTATGAGTGAAATAAAGGTAAATAGTAATAAATTGCGAAAACATGATAAATTATAAAATAAAACTTATTTAAGATGTTGATGATGAAAGGTAAATAATACTACATTATTATTTTATAAATTGCGTATAATTACATTAAATTTTTTATACACTATTCGCTATAGCTATTATAATTTCTATCTAAATCAAGAAGAATTAGCCTAGTCGCTAGAACAACACTTTAGATTAATATCTGTTAGCTGACAAACAATAGATTAGATCATTACCTATTGACTGATAGCAATGGATCGAGCCAGTACCTGTTAGCTGATAACAATATGAGATAGTATAATATCAAATTAAAATTTACCATTTATAATACATTAAATTATTTATACAATATTCACTACAGCTATTATAATTTCTATCTAAAAAAGTAGAATTAACCTAGTCCCTAGTCAGTTCCTCTGTGTTGGCATAGCTTTTTGTTCATATTGTGTTGGATTTAAATTTTTCTTTCCCATAACATTCCCCAACATGTCTGATCTTTAACTCTTTCCAATAAAAGTATAATGTTATATAAAATAATATTTTTCTATTTCCTTATGACCCCAAGCAAAAGTTTTATATTTAGCATCTGGAATGTTAAATCGTTTATCATCTAAATTACTTAACGCTACTTTATTTATAGTTTGAGTATATATATTATGAGCTCGACTCCTAATCTCATTCATCTCTTTAAGTAAAACACTTCGATTGTTTAGGCAATCCAAATATTCCTGTTCCGTCACCTCTTTGGCAACTACACTTCGTTTAATACCTTTTATTTTTTTTAATTGTCTCATCATTCTCTTAAATGATACAATAACACTTTGATCGTATTCCTATAAACCGACTAATAAGGACTCCTGAGCATGCGTCTTTCATTAGTCCTACAACCTTTTTATTAGTCAGAGGTATACAATAAACTTTGTTAGCAGAAAAGTCTGAAGTATTAAACCAAACTTTTAGATCAGGTTTGATGTTATCATATAGGTCATCAGTGTTCACTTTATAGATAAACGAATCGGTATCCGTATATGACAATTTGTGCTATATTTAGGTAGCATGTAATTGTAATGAAATTCATACATGACGACTTTTGATAATTCTAATACACAGAATCCAACTGTTAGCAGAAAAGTCTGAATTATCAAACCAAACTTTTAGATCAGGTTTGATGTCATCATATAGGTCATCAGTGTTCACTTCATAGATAAACGAATCGGTATCTGTATATAGTAAATGACAATTTGTGTTATATTTAGGTAGCATGTAATTGTAATGAAATTCATACATGACGACTTTTGATAATTCTAATACACAGAATCCAACATAAATTGGTTTATTGTGTAATATGGTGATTTTATTCATTTGTATAATTATCAGATTTTCATCTACAATTGTGCTGCTATGGAAATTTAATCGCGATGTCGATGATCTAGCTTCTAATTTCTTCCCTTTGCTTTCCCAAGTATTTACTAAACGTACATCTACTCTTTCGTCCACATTCTCCATAGTTTCTCCAAATACACTTTTGTTCATAAGCTTGTAAAAGTCTTTTTCAAAAGAGTTTTTTGCTTTTGTTCTCATTTCGGTGTTCAAATCAATATAAATTTTTAACCATAATAAATTATGGGAGTGGAATATGATTACCACCTTTCAAAGGTGAATATTGATTTATGTTAACTTCTAAATATAATATTTTTTCTAACGCCCACCCGCTATCACGCTTCTGTAACTCTTCGCTTTTTTCCCTTATCTTAGATATGAAATGATCATATATCTCACCCATCTCATCTGTTTGTTGCACTATTTTATTCTTTGTATTAAAAGATTTTATATCTCTTATCACATCCTCTTGGCCAATAATTGTTTTAACATAGGTTGCAAATAGCTCTATGTTCACTTTTATTCCACCTGTTCGTTTACATTCAATCAGTCTCAGTACTCGTTCCTTCACATCTTTTAGAAAGTTTTCTGGTAGTAAAAACTCGTTGCTTGAATATATCCGATATGAAGCTATGCGAGATTTGAATGATGAATTTATCATCTCCACATTATCTTCATAGAACTCACATAAATTCTCCTTATGCGCTGCACTTTTACTATGTGCATGAAGGTTTACAACCCTGATATCACGTTTTGAACAGTATTTGTAGGATATGTTACATGTTTTTTTATGTCTTTCGCGGTTATCTTTGCGTGTAAAAACCTTTTCACATATTTCACAAGGAAACTGTATACGATTCTCCACTGCTTTACAATACTTCATATGTCTACTCAATTCACTGGATCTTTTAAAATTGGTTTTACAATAAGGGCACATATGTTTCGACTCCATGATAAAATCAGCTTCTGCTATCACACTGAGGCGTCTGATACAAGACTGTGGGAAACTGAGGTTTCCATTCATTTATATATAGATAGAATGACCTTGAAAATCTTTGAGATAAGAAAAAAGGTGATGAAATAGTATAATATGTTGTGAAATAGAGATTAAAACAAGATAAGACATGTTTTCACAAGATACAACAGGTATTTATTATTATTTTATTCAGCTTATTTATTGTTTTAATGGATTCCTGGTCTTCATGGATCTTTAGAGCTTTCAGACTCTGATGTCGCATTATGAACAATAAGCATAGGATTACAAGTTTTTTATGGTTCCTTATATGTGCTTCTCCGTTCCACCTAATCATGAAATAAAAATAAAGAACGAAATAAAGTTTTAAGTCCTGAATTTAGTTTCTTGATATTTATATTGATATCTGAAATAATCTATTGGCTTTCCTATAAGGCCTATATTTTTGTGGGTATTCCTGTTCTTCAAGGATCTTATGGCTGGTTCAACCGACTTTTTTTTAAAGATCCTGTTCTTCAAGGATCTAATGGTCATTTCAGCTGATTTATTATATTTTAATAGATTCCTGTTCTTCAAGGATCTTATGGTTGGTTCAGCTGATTTTTTTTATAGATTCAGGTTCTTTAAGGATCTTATAGTTGGTTCAATCGATTTTTTAACTTTTTAATAGATTCCTTGGCTGGTTCAGCTGATTTATTATCTTTTTTAATAGATTCCTGTTCTTAAAGGATCTTATGGCTGGTTCAGCTGACTTATTACCTTTTTAATAGATTCCTGTTCTTCAAGGATCTTATGGTTGGTTCAACTGATTTCTTTAATAGATTCCTTGGCTGGTTCAGCTGATTTTTTTAAATAGATTCCTGTTCTTTAAGGATCTAATGGAGGGTTCAACCGATTTTTTTAAAAAGATCCTGTTCTTAAAGGATCTTATGGCTGGTTCAGCTGATTTATTAATTTTTTAATAGATTCCTGTTCTTCAAGGATCTTATTAGATCTGGTTAAATATTTCTTACAAAGTTATTAGTCTGAAAGCTTGATAAGTATTTCAGTTATAATTTTTATATATTCCTCACATATTCTATAAGTTTATCATTCTTCTATGGACTCATTCAAAAGTGTTAGCGGAGTGAGAAGATATGATAAGTCTAAAATAAACTTATCACAACACATTTTTTATTTCATTACTGGAACTAAGAGCTAGAAAATCCATATATGTTTATACATCTTGGTCATTTATATAGTCTAGTGTTTTTATAAAAACTTTTGGAAAATAGGTTTTTCTTTAGATAAGTTTTAATCTTATTTTCTGATAAACTAGTTACGTTTTCGAGGATTTTGTTAGAGAATTTGATATACTATTCCACGAGCGTATTCAAATTTTGTAGAAACATTAAAAATGTAGATGATACAAAACAACTTAGTTTCAACTTTTTTATTAAATGTAAATAGTTCCAAATTAATTTTATAGGAGCTGTTGTTTTGTCTTGTCTTTATGAGGTTTCGGTATGAGTTCATTGACTACACTCACTGTTAATTGTGTTGTCTTTTGAGGCTTCAGTACCCATGAATTCTTGAGGAGTATAACTTCTTTTAGATATGTGGATTGCTGTTATTTTTATAATTCTTGAAAGATAGAATATTATTACCTTCTAAGGAAAGCGATTCTTCTAATAAATTTATTTTGCTACTTTTACACAGTTGGCTATAAAAATGCTTCTTTGACAGCTGTGTGTTCAATATATTATCAGTTTCATTATTTCATATCCTCTTTTTTATATCAAATGAATAGGATTGAATGTTATGTCTACAGAAACATCTTGTTTTAGTTCAATAATCAAACATGATACAATTAATGCTCCTTAATATGGTTGTGAGCTTTATGTGTACTGCAAAAAGTACTATGGTTTTCCCAACCCTTGTTCCTAGGTTGATATATAAATTGCTTCATGATACGTTCGGACTGGTCTCGCTTTGCACCTTCATACGCTCCTTTACGACCTCACCCCAATATCTTTAAGGTCTCTCCAGTTTTAACCTATGTTCAACTGTTTCTCCTTGTTTTTTATAACTTTAACTTAGCGGCTTTGAGCATTTGTCTTCATAATTATAAGAAGCCTGTATAGAGATGTAACAGTGTAATAATTAATAGTAATAGCTCTCTTCTGTATTGTTGTTCTGCATACTAAGTATGCTTCTCCATACCGGGGCGGGCGCCATATATCGTGGTGTCTGCTCGGTGGAGTTTTTTTTAGTTTACAGATGGCGGGGGAGGGGGGAGCGGCTTGCGGCGCGGTGGCGTGCTACATGAATTTTTTATTTATTTTGAATATGGCGAAAGATATATATTATTATTATACAACTCTATTGCTATACGATTAGTGCCGAGCGAAATATTTTAGTAGTACTAATTAAATATAGTAAACCTTTGTACTTATAAATAGGTAATAAATGTTTTCAAGTTTTATTTAAGGGTTTTATTGCAACCGAAGTCCCTCCATTATTAAGTATTATACCTTTAAAGCTGATAATAAATCACCTAACTCAAGCTACAAACATGTGAATCTAAAACCTATACCTACTCCCTGACGCTGCTATACCGACTACTTATAATACTATAATGGTGTTTTGTTTCATCCTAATATACATTTTTTTTCACCCCCTCAACTCAGTAATTATTCCAATCGAGTTCGATTCTCGGCGTGGTGTATACTATAGAGCTATTTTTAGACACCACTAAACTACAGTATGCTCCCCACATTAACATTTCTCATAATAGGATACAAAACTTATGCGCGCGAGAGCTGGTTATCATGAGGCGCTCACTGTACTACACTTTCTTATCATCATCACATCCGGACGGCGGCGGTGCGGCAGCCGCTACTACGTCATCCACACTCATGTATATCCCCCTTAAAGAACCGGAATCTATTAAAAAAATCAGCTGAACCAACCATAAGATCCTTGAAGAACAGGAATCTATTAAAATATAATAAATCAGCTGAAATGACCAAATAAATAATATATCATCGTTGAGCTACCATGAATATTTTTTTATATGCAACTCAGTGGCTAGTCTACCGCCCCGTAAGAGTACATAGGTTCGATTCCCATTCAATGATATCGCAGTGTTTCCAACCGTGACTCAGTAGTTATTCCACCACACACCGCCGCCCCAAGTTCGATTCTCGGCGTGGTGTATACTAGTATAGAGCTATTTTTAGACGCCACTAAACTACAGTATGCTCCCCACATTAACATTTCTCATTATAGGATACAAATGCGCGCGCGAGAGCTGGTTATCATGAGGCGCTCACTGTACTACACGCTTCTTATCATCATCACATCCGCCGCCGGTGCGGTAGCCGCCACTACGTCATCCACACTCATGTATATCCCTATTTTGTCGACTCTCCCGAGAGCCTCCGTAGCGCTGCGGCCGCTCGCCGACCTCGCTTCGCGGTGGTTCGGGTTCAAACCCCGCCACAAAAGTTTTTTTACAGCATGACGTCATCATGCCCCACGATGTGAGCTGTCAACTTCAAATCTGACATGTACTGTCAATGTCACTGAGCTGTCAACGTCAAATCTGACATGTGCTGTCAATGTCACTGAGCTGTCAACGTCAACTGTCATCTGCGCTGCGCTGTGATTGGACAACGTCACGCGTGACGTCACATGCTGTGTTCTGATTGGTCGCTCCTCCGCTCCTGAGTTAGAACCGGCACAAACTATCTACTAATGGACCTTTATAAATACAATCTAATTTGTTACCTACTTGGTTTTTCACTAAAACTAGATCTCCTGGCTTATATTTAACAGTATTACAATTCTTATCAAAGTTAAATTTTCTTAAGTTTTTACTCTCTAAAAGATTTTGCTTAGCATCGAACTGTGCTTTTTGCAATCTGTATTTTAATTCTTTGGGGTAGTCGTCAAAGTTATACAGAGGATCGACTCCCTTACAGAAGTTAGATGGAAGGCTACAAACTTTACCAAAAACGAGTTCGTATGGAGTGTATTTCGTCTCTGAATGAACGCTAGTGTTAAATGAAAAACACCAAAATGGAACCCATTCGCTCCAGTCACTCCTGTTGTTTTCACTTTGAATTCTAAGATAGGCACCTAAGTGTTTGTGCGTATTCTCAATGCTTCCTAGAGTCTCGTGATGGTAAGCGGTAGAGTTTAACTTCTCAATACCTAGTAACCTACAAACCTCAGTCATCACTGATGACATAAATTCGGTACCCATATCAGTCAGAATCTGTTTCGGGATACCGTAGCGCAATACAAAGTTACTGACGAAAGCTTTGGCTACTGTATCTGTGTCTTTGCGCTCTAAAGGGTAAGCCTCTACATATTTGCTTAGATCGCACTGGATAGTAAGTATATATTTACAGTTATAATTATCTACATCTAGTGGACCCATAATATCTAAACTAATCCTCTCTAATGCGGAATTGGCAGTGGAGGTTATAGTCATTGGTTCTTTAATATGTTTGTTAGAGTGTTTTTGGATTTGACAACTCTTACATCGTTTGACGTAGTCAATGACGTCATTAGTCATACGCGGCCAAAAGTAATATTTTTTAATATTGTTTAACATACGATTCATGCCTGCATGTCCGCTTGTAGGCAAGAGATGAAAGTCATTCAAAATTGTCGTAATTTCTTCTCTATCTGAAATACGAATTACGTCTCTTGTGATAAGATATTTTAGTGACGCGATTTTACATTTTTTGATACTGCGCAGTATTTCTTTAATAAATCGAGCGTTATTTTTATTTTTAATTATAAGTAGCTCTGTAATATTTAATTTTTTGCACAACTTTTCGAGATCCCTCGCTAACGCCTCCCCGGACGATAACGATCGGGTATCAAGAATGATCGCCGAGTGCGATGGTACGTAAGTGCAATAGTTAGCGTCACTTGATATATTTTCTGAAAATCTCAGTCTTTTTTTATTCAAATTAGTAGAGAAGATTAACTCTGTAATGTCATTTGGTCGTTTGAGTACTTCTACCACAGTAGGTTGATCAGGCCCACTGGAGGTGGAAGGCTCGGTAAGTCGGTCATGGTCATGATCAGTTCCCTGACTTATTAACTTCTTTCTCTGAGCTCTAGTCAACACGGAAACTACCTGTTCATGGATCTCTTTCAAGTCTTTAGACGTTACCGGAAGTCGACTTAACGCATCTGCAGCTGCATTATTTCGACCTGGAACGTATTCTACCTCAAAGTCATATTCTTCTAAATACAACCTAAACTTTGTCAGTCGGCTTGATGGATCAGTAAGGCCGAATAAATAAACGAGGGGCCTATGGTCGGTAAATATTTTAAATTTCCTACCATACAAGTAAGGCCTGAAGTGACGTACGGCCCACACAATGGCTAGTAGCTCGAGTTCTATGATGGGATACCTAGTTTGAGCTGGTGTTAAGCTTTTGCTGGCATAAGCTATGACTTTGCCATTGCTGTTAGATAGAATTGCTCCCAATCCTATTTTAGAAGCATCTGTTTGTAAATGAAAGGTATTAGTGTCAGAAAAATCGGGATAGTCCAAAACTGGTGGATTACACAGGGCTAATTTTAAATTTTGAAATGCGGTTTCGCAATCGTCTGTCCATAAAAAAATTGCGTTTTTTTTGCATAAGGCATTCAATTGATATACTATATCTGCGAAACGTGATATGAAGCGACGGTAATAGTTGGCAAATGCAACTAATCGTTTTACTTCATCGACATTAGTTGGCCTTGGATAGCTGTTTATAATTTTAATTTTACCTGGGTCTGGAAATATACCTTTTGATGTTATCTGATGGCCTAGGTAAATTATTTCCTGCCTGAGAAATTCACATTTCATTGGGTTCAATTTAAGATTGACCTCTCGTAGTCGGTTCATTACGCTTATAAGATTTTTATTATGGTGTTCCATGGATTTCCCTATGACAACACAATCGTCTAAATATATGAAACACTTGTCAAAATTAAGGCCTGCCATTGCTATAGTCATGAGTCTAGAGAAAACACTAGCACTCGTTTTTAGACCCATGGGGCAGCGTTTCATTTGGTACTGTTTTCCTGCGGTAAACGCTGTACACTTACGAGAGTTTTTGTCTAAAGAAAGCTGATACATCTTATTTAAACTAAAAGATGTATATTTACGCGAATCTGGATTAAGAGATAGCTGATAATAGCTCTGTGAAAGGTCTAATTTCGAAAAATAAATACTTCCGGATAATGAGTCTAATATTTCGGTAATATTAGGTAATGGAAATTTATCATCTTGGATTTTATTATTCAACTGCCTATAATCGATGACTACATTTTTTCTCGTTTGATTTATCAGCTTTCTTAGGCACTAACAAAACTGGACTCGACCATTCTGAAATAGTTTCCTCTATGATGTCATTTTTAAGCATATCTTGTACCTGTCTCTCAATTTCGCTTTTTAAGGCTTGAGGAACTCTATAGGGTTTAACGTAAACGGGTGTTACGTTATCTTTCAAAAGAATATTGTGTTCCATTAAGTTGGTAACTGATAAATTATCCCCTGGCGTATTTCGCACAAATCTGTTGAATACCTGAACGTTCTTCTTTATTAAGGTAGCCTAAATCAAGTATTTCGAACAGGGTCTTAACTCTGTCCACAGACTTATTTTCGTTGTTAAAACAACAAACATCAAAATTATTAATTGACTGGACCTGTAACTGAGATAAGTCTATTTCAGCTTCCTGATCTCTAGTGTTCAAAATTCTCACCGGAATGCGACCTTGATGAGGTTTCGCTATAATTCCCGCAATGAAAATACCTTCACATATTTCGTGAGCCAAAACTACACAGTCATCACTCGACTTGCATGGAATATACTTTATTATTTCGCAACGAGGCGGTATCACATGTACCTCCGTGTACCTATCGGGACTGTTGCCTATGGGCATACACACAGATGTCCCATTTCTCGACAAATTAAATGTCTTTGTTTCATAATTAATTACGGCATTATATTTTTTAAAGAAATTTTCGCCTAAAATACCGTTAGCTGAGTTTGAGCACGATAGGTTCTTAAAAACATAAAAGGTTTCCCTAAAAGTAACATTATTACATATTAAATCTAAATTAACGTAACCCTCAGAAAATAGCTTACCACTTATACCTTTAATTGTTATTTTATCGTGGCACATTTGATTCAATAAGTCTGGGTGCTCGAGTAGCCACTCATATTTCAAAACACATAAACTTGCGCCACTATCTACTAATAACCTTATACTGCTGTTTATACTACCTATACCTATATTACCTATGTCCATTGTCACTACGCTAAATGTATTGTAATTGCAAACATAATGTTCGCTGCTAATCGTGGGCACGAAAAAACTCTAGCTTGTTCGGTGCATTCTGAGTGCATTCGACGTTCGCGGTACTTGGCGGGTTGTGTACGTGCGCTATATGACGCGATTGGTAAGGTTGACGACCTTGACCATGCTTGGAACCTCTGGTGGGCTTTCCACGGCCACGTACTCCGAAAGATCTAGAGGTGCTGTTGTGGAAAGTTCGTGATTGGTTACCTTGCGAATGGTACCTATTGGAACTCGCTGGTTTTAAACCTCGGATACCTCGGTTACGATTTCCCATACTGCGGTCCCTATTAAAGTGCATGACCTGTTCCTCGCTAGGAGCTAACGAACTTTCGTCGACTGCGGCTCGAATAGCCTCTGGAAGGGATTGAAATTGACGAGAAGCGATAATAGTGGACAGACGGGGGTTGCTGAGGCCGTCTGCAAAACGCTTAACTGCTACTTTCTCGTTCAATGGACGGAGAACTTCATATTTTTGATCGTCTCCATCTGCCTGTGCTATAGTCAAATTCACGAATAGCTCTTCTAAATCCGAACCGAACTTCTCAATAGATCTACGCCCTTGTCTAGCTGTGAACATTTGGGACTGAAGTGCGACAGCTGATTTCTTTGAAATTAAATGTGTGCGCATATCCTTCAATAGTAACTCTAAAGTCGCATAGCTAGATTTTAGCCTAAGTTTGGCACTAGCAGATAGTCGTGTCTTAAGGACAAATTCAATCATCTGCTTTTTGGCAGTATCATTGAGCATGGACCCATATAACTGAATGCTATCTATCAATTGGGTAGTGACGTTCTCCTGGCCTGTCATAATAGGCAACAGGGAAATCGCTGTCTTCAAATCAAAATTATCTAAAGCCATGTTTGTGGTTTCTATGGCTATATCAACACTTTTAATATTTTCGACCTCTTCTGTATAAAACAAACTCAAAATATAGCGATAAACTTCCTTTACATTTCCAACTAACTTATTTACTGTCTGTAAATCGTCACCCTGTAATTCATCGGATTCTATTTTAGTTCTAATTTCAGACGAAATATACTCCAAACGAGTGTTAAATACATTAGCCTCTTGAAACTTAGTCTGAGCTGTCTCTGAACTTTGCCTTCTCTGTGGTCCGATTTTAATTAGATAGGTTTTGATTTCTACTAAACGCTCATAAATAACTTCTCTGTTATTAAAGAGGACATTAGGATAAAATTACGGACATAAGATACTTAATTAAACACTTAAAATGGACATAGAAAAATATATAGGTATCGAAAACAATAATTATTAGCGACTTACTTGGCTAGTACATTGTACTTATATCGTATTGTCACGACGACGGTGCGGCGCTTCGGCAACGTCGATGGCTGGCAGTGGCGGCGGCGGCGGCGGCGACGGCGGCTCGGCGCTGTTGACGGCAGCGGGGCATCGTACTGGACGTGAAGCTGGCTGTTGTCTCCTCGTCTGCGCTGGGTGGGCCGGGCTATACCCTGGACTCCGTGGGCCGGGCAAACCCTGGACACCGCTCCTTCGTGGGCCGGGCTATACCCTGGACTCCGTGGGCCGGGCAAACCCTGGACACCGCTCGTACGCTTCAAGTCTTCTTAAATGTTCGTTCTTCTTATTTTTTGTGAAAGCCATTGATTTCGATTTTAAAGGTCTTATTTTCTTGAGAATAGTGATTTCTAGTTCAAATGGTGTTTTTAGAGGTCTTCTTTTCTTGAAAATAGTGATCTTCTAGTTAAAAAAAAATGTTATCTTCTTAAAATTTCGTCATTCTTGCTGTCTTCATTTTCGTTTTTTTTTTGAAAAATCTTCTAATCTTCAAAGTGTTGTAGTTTTCTTCTCAGAATTAAAGTCCATTTTGATTCTTTGGCAAAGGGTCGCCATGAGGAGCGTGGCCTAGACGCTCTGGTTTGGAGGTAGGTATGTGGTCGAGTTAACAGAAAGACATGTTGTTCAGTTGCTGGTCGTATATTGAGTGTCATACAAAATAGCCAAAAATACTTACATTCTAACTTACTGACTAAGCGTAACGTGACTTACGTTACTCGTGTGACCTAATTATACGGTCAACGCGTGGAAGTGCATTTCGCAATGCTCATGCTACACAATAAACCTTTAATAATATAAATGCCTAACCTTTACCCTCAGCCCTGGCATCTCCAGCGTCCAAGCTGACCCTCTGGGGCGACACGCTAGCCGTGGTCACCACGTCAGCCACGCTCACAGTGTGGGACTTAGCGAACGCGACTTGCGTACTAAAGCCGTTGTGCTTCCGAGAACTGTTTTCTGGTCCAAACGGTAAGTGCATTATCTATTTAACCTTTCGTTAGCAACCTATGTCGTCTTCACTGCAGGGGCACGGATATCTTCCCATACCTCGGGAAGGTAAGGCCTTATTCCACACACAGAGTCAAGACCGGATTGGTAATGTAGTTTTTGACAAAGTAATTCAGATGACTAGCTGTCTTCAACTCTGTTGTAGAGGTGGGTCGGTACGCGATTTTCCAATATCGAAACTTAACTGGTTATCAGTACCCAATAACGGGTTTTGAAACTATTTATTTTAATAACTATGTATCGGCGACCGAGAAAACGATACTGGTATTGGAGGGTATTGGTATTTCTACGTAACCAGATAACTGTGGTTATCGGTGTTATCGGGTTATGGTGTAAACATGGTATTGTGTGATATTGCTGTCTCTTTCATACTTGCGAGATTTGCTATAGTCCGTCCTGTTGTCAGACCGAACCGTTGCTGTCAGAACGTAAACTTGGAACGTACTCCTGTGTCTTTTCGTTGCTCGTGCGTGTTCTGAAACACTTCCGCACGAGAAATTATTTCTTGATAGCAGGACGGTCTTTTGCAAACCTCGTAAGTGAGAAAGGGACACTGTTGTCAAATAATGCATGACTTGCAATAACTTGAGTTTTGAAACATGCTTCTCAGTTGTTCCCAATAAATAGTTTCGGAAATAGGTACATAGTTTTCGTAATACTAATAGAGAAAAAAAAATATTGACGATTTAAAAGCATGTGTAAAGCATCTACTTAAATAAAAAACATTTTGAGTTTGAGTTTTTGAGTTTACCGAATACCGTATTTCGGTTATTGCACCAATACATAGTTACAGAAACTATTTACGTTTTAAAACGCCCATCGCTTCTCTGTTGTATTAGAGGGATTTCTAATGATATTGGAAATGATATTATTTTGGTTTCAGTGACTGTCACAAACTGCTCGCTGCTAGAAGATGGCAACCCAATGATCTCACTTAGTAATGGTAAAAGCTATATCTACAGCAAGAACTTATGTGCGTGGTGAGTACATTTACTTTGTCTGTATACTAGCGTCTAACACATTTAGTACGGGCAATTTAATGTATAGGGTCAAAAAAAAAACCTAAAGCTGATTTTTTGCACAGTCGTTCCTTGGGACCATAGAAGTATACCCTGAAAAGTCCCAATTCCTAGGGTGCCGGCGTCCCCCTCTCCCCCCCTCAAAAGGTCCCGATTTACAGTATTTTTCATTTTACTCAAAACCAGTAGGAGTTAGATGAAAATCGTTAAAGAGGCAATTAATCCTTATTAAATTACCTATCAAACGGTACTACTTTCATATCAATAGGAGTTTTAGTTATTGAGATATGCCTGTCTATATATGACAAAAAAATTGAAAATACCCAATTTTGTACCGATTTCTTGATTTTCTGAAAAAACTGTAAAAGTATTTTTAAAACATTGTTATTAAAAATTATTCCTTTCATGTTTAGCAACAAAACGAGACTACATTAATAAAAAAATACAAATAATTAATTAAGTAGTAGTTCATTACATCTCAGCTGATAAATATGATTAAATTTCTACATATAAATTTCAACTCTAAAGCATCGTGTCTGACGACTTCTAGTTATTATCTATGTATAAAGTTGTCACATGGATACAAAAAAGCCTTAAAATAGAAATAAAATAAAACATACGATTCTTTAATATTTACGAATTACTATATTTATTCGCCCTTTTGATCATCGATATCTATGTTATCTTATTATTTACGAGATCAACCACGGTGTCAACCCATAGTGCCTGCCACATTATATACTTCTCGCTCGCGTCTACATTTTAGATAGGGAAATTTTAGTAGGTAAATAACTCAAATGATTAGTATGGAGTGTCCAGGATGTGAATCTGCAACTGGTTCAGTGCAAATGGAAGCTTGGTAGCCACAGGTATAAGGCTTTACCCCAAAATTTTCCATTCCAAACCTGAGGATTCAATTATTATTGATGTCCATCCAAATTATTCTTGTTCTTCTGGTACACGTGCAGTGAATATTGCGCATACGCATCAGAGGTAGGTGGCAAGGATACCAGTCGCAATGAAGCATTTACTTGCATGTTTGGATTTTGCGCAGATATTTATGCAGTAGAATACGGTTGGGGTCATGCAATGGCACAATTAAAAAGAAAGACGAGAAAAACGATGGTCTGATACCTACAACAAGTGCCTTTTCAAAAAAGAAAACAATCAAACATAAAAAAATACAGTATATTCCATGGTTTATTAAGTTGACCGATTTTTTTTTACTATGCTTATACAAAACACATAGGTAATCGCTATTGGAGAAAATACCATGACTCTCTATCAAGTTCGTGTGGCTTTCAAATGCTCTACGAGATCTCTCATCTCGTAAATATCTGTACAAAATCCACACAACGAGTGTATTCTTCAGGTTAACTGGCATCCTTGCTACCGCTTCTGATGTGTGTGCGCAATATTTATTGTACGTGTGTACCTGCAGATACATTAATAGTTTGGATGGACATCAATTGAATCCTCAAGATTGGAGTGGAAAATTTTTGGGTAAAGCGTTATACCTGTGGCTACCAAGCTTCCATTTGCACTAAACCAGTTGCAGATTCACATCCTGGACACTCCATACAAAATCATTTGAGTTATTTACCTACTAAAATTTCCCTATCTAAAATGTAGACGCGAGCGAGAAGTGCGTGACGAGTGTCGACAGGCGACTGTATGGACTGTCACCGGACCGTGGTGGGGTCGCCTTCAGAGAGCAACAGGGATTATTCATACTTAATGTAAATAGTACTATTTAATATAATGTGGCAGGCACTATGGGTCGGCACCGTGGTTGATCTCGTAAATAATAAGATAACATAGATATCGATGATCAAAAGGGCGAATAAATATAGTAATTCGTAAATATTAAAGAATCCTATGTTTTATTTTATTTTTATTTTAAGGCTTTTTTGTATCCATGTGACAACTTTATACATAGATAATAACTACAAGTCGTCAGTCACGATGCTTTAGAGTTGAAATTTATATGTAGAAAATTAATCATATTTATCAGCTTAATTAATTACTTGTAAATTTTTATTATTGTAGTCTCGTTTTGTTGCTAAACATGAAAGGAATAATTTTTGCTAACAATGTTTTATAAATACTTTTACAATTTTCTCAGAAAATCAAGAAATTGGTACAAAATTGGGTATTTTAAATTTTTTGTCATATATAGACAAGCATATCTCAATAACTAAAACCTCTATTGATATAAAAGTAGTACCGTTTGATAGGTAATTTAATAAGGATTAATTACCTCTTTAACAATTTTCATCTAACTCCTACTGGTTTTGAGTAAAATGAAAAATACTGAAAATCGGGACCTTTCGAGGGGGGGGAGAGGGGGACGCCAGCACCCTAGGAGTTGGGACTTTTCAGGGTATACTTCTATGGTCCCAAGGAACGACTGTGCAAAAAATCAGCTTTAGGTTTTTTTTTTCGACCTCGCCATACTAGCTTCACCTAACTTGCCCGTACTAATTATGTAACTTACATATGCATTTTTTACTAACAATGTTCAGTCGGCTTTTTTTCCAAAGCTACGTTGTTTTTTATCCTAATCAAAAGCTCCTCTTGAAGGCTATTCTGCGAAAGAATGTCACTGTAATGGTTGATTGTGATGTTTGACGCAATGACGTTGACAGCACACCCCGGAACTCAGAATACAAATTAGGTCCAGAAAAAAGTAAATGTTAAGGTGGCGCCATCTAGTGACGACGAGGAAATTTTGAGTTTTTAAGTTTTCCTCCCTTAAGTTTTCTGGGATAAAATGTATCCTATGTGTTAGCCGAGTGCTTTATCTATATGCCTACCAAACTTCATCCAAATCTGTTCATTAGTTTCGGCGTGAAAGTGGAACTAACAAACAAACATCCATACTTTAGCATTTATAAAATTTGTGAAATAAATGTGGGTTTTGTGTGGCTTGCGCTAAGCCATTCATTACCGAATTCTGCTCGCATCTTCCCGGTTAAAAACAAATATCTGTAAACGAAATTCCTTATGACGTGAAACGCAAATAATTGACCACGCTGAATACGTTAAAAACAACCGACTTCAATCGTAGCAACTCCAATTTTGCTATGTTTTTGTTGATTTTCTCAAAAACCGCTGAATCGATTTCGATAAAATTAATATGGGACCACCTGTGAAGTATATCCTTTCAAACAAAAAAATAATTTTTGAAATCGGTTCAGGCGTCTTCGAGTAATCGGTGAACATACATAGAAAAAAAAAAAAAAAGATTCCGACGAATTGAGAACCTCCTCCTTTTTTTGAAGTCGGTTGAAAAATGCATAACAAAGTAAGCAAAATGATAGGTGAAAATTAACGATCGGCACTGCGGCCGACTATTTAGCGTTAGAACCAACAAGTTGGTTCACCGAATAGTCGGCAAAATCAGTAGTCGGCCTCGGTATCTATGCAGCTTGCAGCTCTAGATACTTTAACACACATTTACGCGTGTACAAACATCAATGTGAATGTATAATAGTACACAATAGCGCGAACTTTCTATGAAGTGTTAGTACGCACTAGACGGAACTGCACTATCGCGACGCGACATGGCCAAATATTTTCTATGAAATTGCAGTGCCGCGTCGCGTAGTTCGGCTGCCGCGCAGTGCGATATAAGCTTGATCGATTTTATAGAAAGAATACTTCACCGCGCCGAGTCGCGTCGCTTCACTGCAGTGCAGTTTTGCCTAGTGCGTTCTGACCTTTAGTCGGCGTATCACTCCACTGCGCACATTGGGGCTTTACAGTAATACCCATTGATTATGGTTTACTGATGTACCTGCGCAGTAAACAGAATTGTACGTAAAACTAAAATTACGCGGAAAATTGATGGACCAATCAAGTAGCTTCATTGTCACCTGCCATTACACGTTCCTAAAATCTCTATCGCTATTCTATTCTTTTCTATTTGGCATTCCACTTCTCATAACGAGCGTGATTTTGCCAATTTCAAGTGAAAAATGGGAGAATCTTCAATAAAATAAAAAAGCCGCCAAGTGCGAGTCGGACTCGCCCATGAAGGGTTCCGTAGCAGCAAGTAACATAATATAAAAGTTCTTGTAGTTCGTTGCAGGTAAATTGCGGTTTACGATTTATGACGTATTAAAAAAAACTACTTACTAGATCTCATTCAAACCAATTTTCGGTGGAAGTTTGCATGGTAATGTACATCATATTTTTTTTTAGTTTTATCATTCTCTTATTTTAGAAGTTACAGGGGGGGGGGGGGGACACATTTTACCACTTTGGAAGTGTCTCTCGCGCAAACTATTCAGTTTATAAAAAAATATATTAGAAACCTCAATATAATTTTTGAAGACCTATCCATAGATACCCCACACGTATGGTTTGATGAAAAAAATTTTTTTGAGTTCAGTTCTAAGTATGGGGAACCCCCATAATTTATTGTTTTTTTTTTCTATTTTTTTGTGAAAATCTTAATGCGGTTCACAGAATACATCTACTTACCAAGTTTCAACAGTATAGTTCTTATAGATTCGGAAAAAAGTGGCTGTGACATACGGACGGACAGACAGACAGACAGACAGACATGACGAATCCATAAGGGTTCTGTTTTTTGCCATTTGGCTACGGAACCCTAAAAAATGGCGAAACGCCAATGTCAAGTGAAAGACGCTGCCCTAAGGGTGATGGGCACTTAAAGACGCTCCACGTGGTGGTTTGCTGCTGGAACTCGGAAAACGGAGCTGTCTGCCGAATTAATCTTCTTCTTATCACTGAATTGGTTTCATAGCTATTTTCTCATTACAAAAATAACGTTGAGACTACTCAAAAACGGAAATAATTAAAAAATTAACTCAACAGATGTGTGCTCGATACAAGTTCCGGCAACCAACCTCTATCTCTATCGCTATTGTTTGATTGATTTCGCGCTTAATTCAATGAAATCGTCAACTGTCAGAAAGCTGTCACCTTGCGTTAATTACTTCGGGTGTTTTCGTCGATAGTCTGTTCATGTCTGCGCGAACCAAGATTACCGACGCGCCTTATTTTTAACCGACTTCAAAAAAGGAGGAGATTCTCAATTCGACTGTATGTTTTTTTTTTGTATGTTTGTTACGCGATTTCTCCGTCAATTGTGAATGGATTTTGATGATTCTTTTTTTTGTTTGGTAGCTAATACTTCAGAGGTGGTCCCATATAAATTTTATCTAAATTCATCCAGCGGTTTTAAAAAAAATCACCAAAAACAAAAAAAAATGCAAAATTGTAGCTGTTACAATTGAAGTCAGATTTTAACGTGTTCAGCGTTGTTGATTATTTGTGTACTACTGTACAAACGTGGGTATTGTCGTCAGGGTGGTGTGGGGGGACGCGCAGGACCCGGTGTGGCGCGCGTGCGGCGCCGTGGCCGCCACCCGCGCGCCCCGCGCCGCCGCGCACCTGTACCCGCTCGCCCGCCACCCGCGCGCCGCCGCCCCCGCCGCCAGGTAGCCAGCCACGCACCATACACCACACACCACATGCACCACATCATACAGCGCGACACACACACGCCGCGCACCTGTACCCGCTCGCCCGCCACCCGCGCGCCGCCGCCCCCGCCGCCAGGTAGCCAGCCACGCACCATACACCACACACCACATGCACCACATCATACAGCGCGACACACACACGCCGCGCACCTGTACCCGCTCGCCCGCCACCCGCGCGCCGCCGCCCCCGCCGCCAGGTAGCCAGCCACGCACCATACACCACACACCACATGCACCACATCATACAGCGCGACACACACACGCCGCGCACCTGTACCCGCTCGCCCGCCACCCGCGCGCCGCCGCCCCCGCCGCCAGGTAGCCAGCCACGCACCATACACCACACACCACATGCACCACACCATACAGCGCGACACACACACGCCGCGCACCTGTACCCGCTCGCCCGCCACCCGCGCGCCGCCGCCCCCGCCGCCAGGTAGCCAGCCACGCACCATACACCACACACCACATGCACCACACCATACAGCGCGACACACACACGCCGCGCACCTGTACCCGCTCGCCCGCCACCCGCGCGCCGCCGCCCCCGCCGCCAGGTAGCCAGCCACGCACCATACACCACACACCACATGCACCACATCATACAGCGCGACACACACACGCCGCGCACCTGTACCCGCTCGCCCGCCACCCGCGCGCCGCCGCCCCCGCCGCCAGGTAGCCAGCCACGCACCATACACCACACACCACATGCACCACATCATACAGCGCGACACACACACGCCGCGCACCTGTACCCGCTCGCCCGCCACCCGCGCGCCGCCGCCCCCGCCGCCAGGTAGCCAGCCACGCACCATACACCACACACCACATGCACCACACCATACAGCGCGACACACACACGCCGCGCACCTGTACCCGCTCGCCCGCCACCCGCGCGCCGCCGCCCCCGCCGCCAGGTAGCCAGCCACGCACCATACACCACACACCACATGCACCACATCATACAGCGCGACACACACACGCCGCGCACCTGTACCCGCTCGCCCGCCACCCGCGCGCCGCCGCCCCCGCCGCCAGGTAGCCAGCCACGCACCATACACCACACACCACATGCACCACACCATACAGCGCGACACACACACGCCGCGCACCTGTACCCGCTCGCCCGCCACCCGCGCGCCGCCGCCCCCGCCGCCAGGTAGCCAGCCACGCACCATACACCACACACCACATGCACCACATCATACAGCGCGACACACACACACGCCGCGCACCTGTACCCGCTCGCCCGCCACCCGCGCGCCGCCGCCCCCGCCGCCAGGTAGCCAGCCACGCACCATACACCACACACCACATGCACCACATCATACAGCGCGACACACACACGCCGCGCACCTGTACCCGCTCGCCCGCCACCCGCGCGCCGCCGCCCCCGCCGCCAGGTAGCCAGCCACGCACCATACACCACACACCACATGCACCACATCATACAGCGCGACACACACACACGCCGCGCACCTGTACCCGCTCGCCCGCCACCCGCGCGCCGCCGCCCCCGCCGCCAGGTAGCCAGCCACGCACCATACACCACACACCACATGCACCACACCATACAGCGCGACACACACACGCCGCGGTTTCATAGTAATCCGAACATTACAAAAAAATACCGCTCCCGGAACGCTTTCGCACCACCCCGCGGCCGCCTCTGTGTGTTGCGCTTACATCTCTGTGCTTGCGTACTGCTCTCAGTTAATAAGAGTTTTTAGTACTGACCTTTGAAACGTTCTATTAAATTATCTTGTATTCTAAAGTTACCTCAAATCACTTCCAGCTCCCCGTCTAACCCCTACTACCTACCCCTACTTTTACTTTTTTTATTTACTATTTTATGAAATAGACTTTGTAGCAGTGGCCATTTAAAGTAATACTAAACATTCCCTCAAGTAAGATAGTTTTCTTAAGATGTGTTGGCGCATCGTCCTCAGGCATCAGATAAAAAACGTCCACTGCTGAACAAAGGCCTCTCCTTAGGATTTCCACGCCGACCGGTCCTGCGTTGCCAGGTCCAGTGGCATGAACTGGCCACGAAATATACAACATGTGTGGTGTCATGTATATAATACAGGGTGTAAGGGACAGGTTTCCGAAAACTTTAAGGGCTTGCTCAGTAGATGAAACTGAACAACTTTCCACAAGAATTTTTTTCAGGATGTTGTTCAGTTTCGTCTATTGAGCAAGCCCTTAAAGTTTTCGGAAACCTGTCCCTTACACCCTGTATATATGGTATTATGTATACAACGCGTATGGCGTTATGTGTATAACATGTAAGGTGTAATGTATACAATATGTATGGTGTCATGACTACAACATTTATGGTGTCATGTCTACAACATGTATGGTGTCATGTCTACAACATTTATGGTGTTATTTATACAACGTGTATGGTGTTGTTCAGCACATACAGCGGCGCGGCGGCGCGCAGCTGGCTGGAGGCGCAGACGGCGGCCTGCCTGCACCTGCGCCTGGCGCGCGACTACCGGCACTGGCTCACCGCGCTGTTCACGCACCTGCTGGCCCAGGGTGAGTGTGTGTGCCACCTCCCCCCCCCCCTGCCTGCACCTGCGCCTGGCGCGCGACTACCGGCACTGGCTCACCGCGCTGTTCACGCACCTGCTGGCCCAGGGTGAGTGTGTGTGCCACCTCCCCCCCCCCCTGCCTGCACCTGCGCCTGGCGCGCGACTACCGGCACTGGCTCACCGCGCTGTTCACGCACCTGCTGGCCCAGGGTGAGTGTGTGTGCCACCTCCCCCCCCCCCTGCCTGCACCTGCGCCTGGCGCGCGACTACCGGCACTGGCTCACCGCGCTGTTCACGCACCTGCTGGCCCAGGGTGAGTGTGTGTGCCACCTCCCCCCCCCTGCCTGCACCTGCGCCTGGCGCGCGACTACCGGCACTGGCTCACCGCGCTGTTCACGCACCTGCTGGCCCAGGGTGAGTGTGTGTGCCACCTCCCCCCCCCTGCCTGCACCTGCGCCTGGCGCGCGACTACCGGCACTGGCTCACCGCGCTGTTCACGCACCTGCTGGCCCAGGGTGAGTGTGTGTGCCCCCTCCCCCCCCCTGCCTGCACCTGCGCCTGGCGCGCGACTACCGGCACTGGCTCACCGCGCTGTTCACGCACCTGCTGGCCCAGGGTGAGTGTGTGTGCCCCCTCCCCCCCCCTGCCTGCACCTGCGCCTGGCGCGCGACTACCGGCACTGGCTCACCGCGCTGTTCACGCACCTGCTGGCCCAGGGTGAGTGTGTGTGCCACCTCCCCCCCCCTGCCTGCACCTGCGCCTGGCGCGCGACTACCGGCACTGGCTCACCGCGCTGTTCACGCACCTGCTGGCCCAGGGTGAGTGTGTGTGCCACCTCCCCCCCCCTGCCTGCACCTGCGCCTGGCGCGCGACTACCGGCACTGGCTCACCGCGCTGTTCACGCACCTGCTGGCCCAGGGTGAGTGTGTGTGCCCCCTCCCCCCCCCTGCCTGCACCTGCGCCTGGCGCGCGACTACCGGCACTGGCTCACCGCGCTGTTCACGCACCTGCTGGCCCAGGGTGAGTGTGTGTGCCCCCTCCCCCCCCCTGCCTGCACCTGCGCCTGGCGCGCGACTACCGGCACTGGCTCACCGCGCTGTTCACGCACCTGCTGGCCCAGGGTGAAGTGACGTCGCTTGTCAATGACATTCATTATCGTAACAAAATCGAGAAAAGAATTAATGGTACATAAATATTCGGGGATAAATCACACACGATCATCCGAACCCAAACTAGGATTCCATATCATCCTTCACATATCATCATCCTTCGTTATGAGCACACAGGTAGCCTAAACCACCCATCAGGTGGAACTACAGACTTTTGCCACCTCATGCAATAAAAAATTATGTTATTATAATAATGTTTTAATGTTTCATGAGGGTTTTTTCAATTTATTGTAAAATTCGCATCCAGGAAGAAGTAAAAAAAAAACTGTAAACAAAAATTAAGACTAAATAATTGTATTTCAGGCACAGAGGAACAGCTGAGAGCGATACTAGATGACATGTTGGGACCCAGTCACTGCACCTCGAACCCTAAGAAATGGCAGCCGACGGTGCTGGTAAGCAAATAACAAATGTTTATGACATTGATGTGTTCCGGCATGGAGATGTTAGATAGCCAGTTCCCCATTGCGGTGGGGAATCTTGGTAAGCCCGCTTCTATCTTCGGCAATATTATTATTATTTTTAAATATAAATTTGGGATACTCTGACAAAAAAAGGCAAATGTTAACACGTTTACACAGAACACTGAACTGAAAACGGAAGAAGTATTTTTGCGAATGGAAGCGAGCTTACCAAGATTCCCCAACGAAATTAGGGATCGTTTATCCTGGAAACTTTAACAGGGTGTTCTACTTATGAAACTGAACAACTTTTCCTATGAAACGTACACTGATTTCACAAAAAAAAACTTTTTATACTTATCCTATCTATGTACGTGGCCACTGGTGTCTTGGGTAGATCTCAGCTGCATAGAGGCACATTAGGACGAGAATTGATACGTCCCCAGGTGAACGGTCTCCTGTGCTGCCGACAGGATTCAGTAAATGACCTCGGAACCTGAGGCTGTATCACCCACGTACCCTCAAGATCCGGTTGGAAGCTGGATACTGTCACGGTGCTCGAGCCACTCAATTCAGGTGTTACAACTTCGCCCATGATCCCTTATGCTCTGACCTCAACGCCCCTGCAGAAGAACTTCTGGCCAGTGAACCACCGGAACGGAACGGAAGTGATCAGACAGTCATTTTTGTAGATATGAAGGGACCAAAAACATTTTTGAGAATTCAGTACAGTTTCATAAATTGATCCACACACGGATTCAAGTAGATACTTTAATTAAGTAGTATTTTACAATGCAGATTGCATTTATGCAAGCACGAGATCGATTTAACAGTGAAGATGTTTTATAAAGGAACGAATTCAACCGCCTTCGTTACTCTTTTCCAGGGCATTAAAAAGCACGAGATGCTAGAGGAGATGCTCTCGCTCCTCGTAAGACAGTTGCGGTGGCAGCGCCTCTACACGGAGTACGCAGACCAACTGGCGGAGCTGCGGCGGCCGGACGGAGGCGTCGTCAACGGCCACTGACGTCATCACCCGTGACGTCATCGTACAACCTCGCCAATGCGAACGTAACGTACCTTTATTGTGTTCCAATTTTTAGGATTTTGAATGCTTTTCTCGTTTGGAAAGACGGACGCTTTCGATCGTAAGGGGGGGGGGGGGTTGTTAGCCTCTCCGAAGGCACAGTATATTAAATAGTATTACGTATCAGTATGGACCCTGCGTGCCGCTCTTAAAAAGGTCTCTAAAATAACTGTCGCTGAAATAAACCGCCACAAAACCTAAAAGATTCGAGCCTCCCTCTACAATTTACCTAATGGCTAACTTGCGATTAAATTCGTGTAGTTTTTCATATTTCAATTCCAATTGTAAACTTCTTTGCTAGCACTTAAAAATACAGCTAAACAAAAAAAAAAGAATCCAAGACTTGATTATAGCGTATTTCGGCTCCTTTTGTGGATCATGAAGCGCTTGCTATCTTTTTTACCCCCGACACAAATACAGGCGTGTATAGTTCGCGTCACGTAAAAAGAGCGCTGGCGGGCGTTCCGAGGGTGCACTCTGACAGCAACTGTTTAGTTCCGTCTCTTTCACACTTACGCGATTTATATTATACTATCCTGTTGTCAGAGTAAACTGTTGTGACCTCGGAACGCCCGCCAGCGCTCTTTTTACGTGACGCGAGCTGTAATAAGTTCCACGTGTGTATCTGTGTCTCTCTGTGGCATCGTAGCTGCTAAAACAGATGAACCGATTTCGATTTCGTTTTTGTTTGAAAGAGGACTTAGTCGAGAGTGTAAGAGCTATGTTTGATGAAAATCGGTTCACTGGATTTCGAGTTATTCAACTTTTACTGTCGGGGGTGTTAAAATTAACAATTTTGTTAGTTATTATCTAAAGGCGTTGGCAGGAGACGATTGTTTAGAGTTCTTTGCGCTGAGAGAGAAGCCCTTATAGAGCATGGGAGAGTTAAAAATGGAAATGAGATAATTTTAAAATCATATAGCATGTAAAAAAACAAGGTAAAAAGAAACTATTACTGCCAAAATGTAAGTCAAGATAAGGTCTTTAGCGAAATGCTAGAAATAATTATAAATTTTATTATATTTAAAAGCGGATGTGTTTGACTTTCACGTCTACATCGCTGAACCAATTGGCAAGAAATTTGGCAAAACGGCAGCTTGTAGTATGGAGACGAACAGAAGTCACTTTCATTCCTGTCATTGGGAATAAAGTCGAGGACAGATTTGTAAATATATTTGCTCATTGTTACGGAAAAGTGTAAGCTCGAAATCGGCCGCGCGACTGAGCGGCCCGGCCGCTATGCCGTCAGTTTACTAGTAACTACCTATCTATTTGGAACGAAATATAGTTATAGGGTGTTAATTAAAATTTCAAACCGCACCCTTAGAAGTAAAGTGACTTAACTCGAAATTTATGTTCTGTTCTGTTTTCGCAATTATTCCGCATAAGAAATCGTTTCTACAAATCTGTCGTGTAAACGTGTCAAAATTCAGACTACAGGAGGGTTAACGTATATTTCGGTCACTTTAGTTCTGCGCGTCATTTGCCAGAACGACAAAAAGTAAAGTGACGAAATTAGTATTGTGTCAATATTTCTCGAAAGTGGGACGTTTCAAATATTGGCTAATTTGGAGTTGCGTCATTTTATTGCAAAATTTCACACTTTAAGTGATTTATGACTTTTTGAAATAAACTGACTTTTTTTGTCATACGTCTGTTTATGACAAAATTGCTTCAAGATTTTTCTGACTTTTTATGTAATAAGTCTGTCTGTGCCAATTTATTTTTGCAATACAGTGACCTAATTAGAAAGCACCCTAAACTTTTTTCCAATATATAAAGTAAAATAACACTTTCAAATATTATGGCACGGATCTAAAAAAGAGATGTCAAAATGTACAAATCCGTAAAGTATCTATCAGTTCTAAAGAAATACTGCAAATATATACAAAATTAAGTTCACAACTTCTTCTTTTCCAAATTGATTTTGTCGATTTCCCACAAATATAGTTTTTTGAGTTAAGCCATTATACTTCTAAGGGTGCGAAACGCACTCTTTTAACATCCTCTGTATATTCAGGGTGAAATTGAAATCGCGGACCTTTTAACAGATTTCTGCTCACGAAACTGAACAACTTTCTTGTTTCTGGAACCAATTCAGTTGGAGCAAAAATCAATTGCACCCTTCATACTATATGATCATTGAGTAACCAGCTTTGTATGGAAAGTCCAATTTCTTTTGCTCCGATTGAATTGGTTACTTAGAAAAAGGTGTTCAGTGTCATCTACATTTAAAATTTCCGCGGCCGCGCGCAAGAATATAAATCGTTGCACAGATTTGCTTGTAATTTGCTGCCAGAGCGGCTAGGCCTATCGATCGCGCGGCCGAATATAGTTTAGCTTCCGATGGAATGAATAACCGAATATTATGTGTTCATATACATCTTAAGAGTATAGATGGAAATGTTACTGTAAACAGATATTTCATAAATTTTAATAATCGTACACTTCACGAAATTCATTAAAATAGGGCCAATCAAGTCAGGGATGCTTGATGACGCGATTTTACGAAAAGTTAACCGTATTTTCACGGAAAAGTAGTTTCAGTCCGTAAATCGTATAAAACGAATACATTAGAACGTTTGTTTATATGATCTTAGATAATAAAACCGTTTTTTTGTAAAATTCCGCAAAATCTCATAATAAAACTTTGATTACGCGGTTTTTCATGAAATTACGTGTATATTCGTGAAATTACGGTTTACAGGTACTTACTGTGACAAATAAATATTTGTAAACACAAATGAAGGGACAGGGGAAAATCATGCAATGTCACAAAAACAATGTACTCAAAAAATTGCTAAATTAATCTTTTGATCCTTGAAAAAAGGTACCTATATGGTTTTTTGTTCTACAAATCCAAAAAAAAATTTTTGTACAATCAATATGTATATTTTTTCAACCTAAATGTACCTTTTATCAAGGATCAAAAGATTTTTTTTTTATGTCATAGGTGGCAAACGAGCAGGCGGATCACCTGATGGTAAGCGATTACTGCCGCCCATAGAGACAACTCCAGAGGAGTAACAAGTGCGTTGTCGGCCTTTAAAGTAGGGGTAAATTAATTTAGCAATTCCCCAGTTCATTGTCTTTGTCACATTGCATGTTTATCCCATGTGCCCTTCAAATGCTGTATAAAGTGATGGTTTGTTCGCCCTTTTTGAATGATTCTACTATTTACAAGATGGGTACTTAGAAACTTGTTGAAACTAATTAATCCTAAAAAAAACCAACATACCATACTTACAAATCAATCAGCCTGATTAACTTTCTATGAAAAGTATTTAAAAGATTTTTTTTAATTTACCTAAGTATATTTTTCGCATTAGTATTAACCTATTGACCGCCACGCTACGCTTTTGACAAATTGTGCCCCCAGCGCCAACGTCGGCTCCAGCCGACAAAAATGTATGAAAATCTCAAATCCTGGCGCCTGTGGCACGGAAACCGGTTGTCGGCCCTAGCCGTTTGTGGCGCTCAAAGGGTTAATGGGCTTGTCGATCAAAATAGCGTTCTGTATGTTCAGTAATAAAGAACTGATCTTTCTTTAATCTTAATAAAAGGGCTTGTTACTGCCAGAATGGTCTTTGAGATGAATTTTAAACGAGTTTATAGAGTTTTAATCTAGACTGAGTTTTTGCGAAAAAGGTTGTCTAAAGGCCCGACTGCCGAAGAAAGAGGATAATGGTTTTTGGATGTATGTATGTCCATTTCTTTGGCTTAGCCTGTATCCTACACGGCTTGATGGATTTCAGAATGCGAGATATCGTTGATTGTATTTTAAGCAGACGAAGGTTTAATATTTACAGTTTTAGGTGATAATCTAGAATCTATTTTACCAATGATATTATAAAGCAGATCCCGTATCATCATTTTAACCTAGGATAGTTGTAATGTAATCAATTCAATCGTGTATTCTAAATGTTATAATAATTTTATTTTTAATCCAATTGGTTGATCAAAATCTAGTCAAGTACAGTTCCGTCTCATTCTTCTCACCTTCTATGCCTACAGGGGACTTTTTATTCGACGAATGTATTATACAGGCTGTTAAAAATGTGTGTTTGAAATTTCAAGGTTACTCAGAATCAAGTATAGAATACAAGAAAAATATTTAAAAAGCTGGTACATTTATTAGTAATTAGTTTGGAAACTCAGTTTTCTTTTCTGCACCAATTAATATAGGTTCTTTCGGGAAACTTAGTAGCGTAGCCACCACCATTTGCTGCTTCTCTTCGAAATAAAAGTCGCCCTGTATATTAAGATTTGTTTACAAATAAATAATAATTATGTTTCATGACAAATCTCATTCATATCAACAATATTTAATCATGATACGATAAATATAGTTTAGCGATAATATTTTTTTGAGAATGGAGTGTTGGAAGAACATACCTTATTCTCGGAGAAATATGTTTGAATGTGATTTAAGGTGGTAATTCATTTATTAATATTACTTTTGAGCCACGTTTTATTTGATCCATCGACAAAAATACCTTCTGATTTATACGAAGAAGCTGTTTTAAGTTTAAAATTAATTTTGATTTTAATACCTATACCTATGTAATTAAAATAATAATGTATGGAATATGAACTTATAAACCTTTTCACTGTAAACATACATTCTTGTATGAGCAGTATATTTATGTATACAGGGATGTAACAAAATTGGTGTAGAACCCGTTAACTGGGGATTCTACTCATCGCACTAAATAACTTTTGTTCTACGACTTTGCTCAAATCACTAAAAAACAAATTGATCATCTGTTTTGCCATTTTTGTATGGAGTCCAAAAAGTTTTTTGCGAGCAAAGTCCTAGAACAAAAGTTGTTCAATGTACGATGAATAGAATCCCCAGTTAACAGGTCCCACACCAATTTTGTTACATCCTGTATGTCTAATAGTGAAGTAACTTCAATGAGTCCGGTAGGTGACGGCATCCGAGTTATTTATCAAATGTCAAAAACGGAATTTTGTTCTGAAACAGTTTGAAAATTACGATTTTTACGATTAGTGAATTACGATTTTTTTATAAATTAAAAATTGTACATGTAATGAAAATCCAAGCTTGTAGATCTTTTGCAATTTCAGTAAAATAGCCGTCGAGTAAACAGTATTATTTCATAACTTATTTTTGATGCAGTATATCCACATATACGGTGAATGCGTTTGCTAAGTGTCAAACCACAGGGATAGTAATTTGTAATCTTTTAAATATGGCTTTGTTTAACCTATTCGTACATAACATAACAGTTATTTCAGGCAAACGCGTTCGCTGGAACTCAGTTGTAGCAATAAATAGAATATTCAAACAAAAGTGTGACTTAGTGCCAATGTAATAATGTTTTGCATGATTTTGTGCCCTACAAGACTGTTTTGTAGATTTGTAGAAATAAATGATTTCTATAAGATATTTCAGTGTTTAGTATTCTCCCAAAACCAGATAAATAAAATAAATCATTTAATAAATCTCGTGATTTTCATGAAACTGTATAAGTTTCCTTATTGAACCTATATTCAATTTGCGAAAAAAAAAATGTTGACTTTCCTATACTAAGTTGGCCGATTAGTAGTAGACTTATTGTTAGTAGAAAAGTCAAGATTTTTCACAATTTGACTATGGGTTCCTTGATCAGTTTCACGAGTGAAAAGCCACAGTTTAAATATTTTCAGCTGATTTATTTTAATCATTTTATCCGGGAAGTCCACGTCCTCAGAGCTGTAGGAAACACTTGGAAAGTTAGGACATATACTTGTCATATACAATAAAGGGCGTCACACACTAGTGTTATAAAATCTGCCACACTCATGACGGATGTTCTAGCATGAGGCTTATAACTTCACGGTCATCCCACTCCATCCAAGTGTGGCGGATTTTATCGCCCTAGTGTGTGACGCCCCTAAGTTTAGTTTACTCAGGATAGGATAAGTCGGCGTGTGTAAGGAGAGGTTGAGATAAGTATATATAAAACACGATATTTATATCACAATAATTTATTTTTACAAATGAGTTATAGATCACAACAGCTCAAGGTAAATCTTCGTTTAGAAATTGTTAGAAATGATATCCTCAGTAATGAAAAATATTACACAATAAGGGAAAAAAAGAAAAGGGAATCATTTCGTTAAGTATGGAGAATTAGCTAATGACGGAGAAGGCACGAACTTCATTGTAATCGTAAAACTTCATTAAAAAGTACATTAAGTCGCAAAATTTGAGCTCACCGTACATAAAATTCTCTAACAACCCGAAAACGTTCACTCCTAGTGATAAAATTTATTACGTACGTACACATTGTACATTCAACCAACATATTCTACAGATATGGAATCATTTGCGACTACAAGAAATTTTGGTCCCAACTAGAGGGCAGCTATTGCGCAGCTATTTGGACCTCCCAGACATGTGATAGTGTTTAGTCACGTGACAAAGACCGTAAATCTCGTGACAAAGTCCGTAAGTCTCGTGACAAAGTTCGTAAGTCACGTGACAAAATTCGTAAATCATATGAAAGTGGTTGTATGAGAGGTCCTACAAATATTTGTGCAAATGTTCGTTTCCAGCATGGTTAGCGTGAACGTTGTTTCTTCTTTGTGTCTCCCGACGCGAAAAAGCAATGTTGCTGTCTCTGTCACAAGCTTAGTGTTACCGCGAGACGACTGCATTGTTGTCGACATGGTACTTTAGTCCGTCAACTTCGTGCGTTTTTTGTCCACGGGGCGAGGAGGCCCACACTCGACCCAAGCCGATTCGTACACTTCCCTTTCCCGCTACTCGCCCGCGTTCCAAGCCTCCTTACCCCTGCCTACGTCTATTAAATGTCTATACATACGTATGATATTGACGGACTATAGTGCAACATTTTGACAATCGCAACTTTAAAACTGCCTTTGCACAAACATTCGCACAATTTGCACAAACTCTGCTCAAACGTGAACACAGGGCACTATACAACAGGCCTTAACATTTTCCATCTACTTACAACACGTATGCCAACATTAACGTTCCTATACTGTTAAAATCATCTAAACACTTAAACTACAATATAATGTTTCACGCTATGTGATCGACACATTAACAATTTATTTAAACTAAGTAAGTATATAGCGCTGTTGCGCCCGCGCAGTAATCGTTCAGCGTCAAGACTTTGAAATTCAGCGATCGGTGTTAAAACTAAACCTATATGTTTCTCTTTTACTCCAAAGCAATTAGAGTTTTAGAAAGAGATAGGATGACTTAAGCAGTGCAGTCTGTCTCTAATATGCTAGCCAGCACATTTGAGTAAAAGTGAGATAAATATATAATTACTCTTTCTTTTACTCCAAGCACTGGACAGTGTATAACGATAAGTACTCGAAGAGGCCGTATATCATCGTCTCATTCTAACACTATCTTGCTTCAAGAGTAATAGAGACAAAACATCGATCACCGCCAATACACACAGTCAATGTACTATTTTGAGTCTTGACTCTTAATGCTAAGGGAACACCAAGGTTTTATGCCGTGAGTTATCGCGATATTTATGTCGAATGGTTTGGATAAAGACACCTATGAGACGTCTCAATGCATATGTAAGGAAAGGAATTGGGCCAAGGGATATATTTTTACGAGAAAAACTGCTACAGAAATGGGGAAAAATTGAGCCCAATTCTATAACCACATCCAACTATCAGCTTCGTAGGATACCCGACCAACATAGTAGAAAAATAGTGATTTTACCGCGATAAAAAAAGGCATAAGACCTAACAATGAGCCGAGCATCACAAATAAGTTACCGCCTATCTCGCCGGCTCTGTTTATTTACAACTAAGTGACCGCGCGGCGCCGCAGTCTCGGAAACTTACGAACACATTTACAAACCTTCGTACTATCGATGTTTGCGTATAATTATGCATTTTGTACCGTTCGCTGTAGGAACGCGATTACTAAACGAACTCGATAAGAATCGACTCGCCGTTTGTTGCGCAAATCAATCGAAAAGTAACTTTAAGTAGCTGATCGCGAGTTCGCGTAATCGGGCCCCTACACAAGAAATTATAATACAACTCTCGTAAGACTAACTTATTTCTACGTATCTATTTACATCACGCATGCGTTTTCGGCGCTGTTGGTTGGTTTGCAATGTTACAGCGCCATCTTGCGGGGGCTACCTGAAATGAAATAGCAAACAACGATTAAAAAATATACAGTGCAGGAATTATTGATTAGTATCCATTTGTCTTTACGTTACCAGTCTGAGTAAAAATCGTAACTAACAAGTTAACACAGATTGCTTGTCTGAAATTCTTTCAAACCCACACTTTGACTTTAATTTATTTTTTCATTCACTTATCACGTCCAGACCAGAAACCCAGTGGATGCGCATTACCTTAACCTAACTTAATTTATGAGTTTGACTATATTTGATGGAAAATGACGATGCATTAAGGATGGCACACATGCATACTCAAATAATGCTTATTCACACTGTCGTCGTTAACTATAACCCAATATAGTCCCTACTGCAGGGACACAAGTCTCTTCCCATAATATGGGAAGGTTGGCCCATACTCCACACACGGGGGCCTAGTCCGGATCAGTGGAGGTTGTGGCGCTATAGCCGAACCCAGAGTTTGAAGTGTTTAAGCTCTGGGTTCTAAGGCCTGCGATATGACTTAACGACTGCCATCTAGCGATAGCAGCCGGCACCAACGTAACGTGCCTTGCGAAGAACGGAAACGGTCGAGATTAACGCCACTAACAATCAAACCCATCCAGGTTGTGACCGCGTCTGTACTTAGTGAACCTGCGTGATCGATGAGACTACGCAAGCCACTAAGTCACGACCGCTTCAATGAAGGGGAATAAGTAGAAAGCCAAAACATTTTGGGGCCTTACAGGTTACTGGCGTTGCTAGACTAGGTATCTTACCATGGCAAAGTTGAAAATGGTCCTCGTAAACATGTAATACAAAATAATTTCAAACCACTGACCTGCACGCGCACTCGGGTAGCGTGGCCGGCTTCTCGTAGTCCGGCTGGAACCGATCTGACCCCACTGACCTGAAGGCAGGCAGTGACCCCGCTGACCTGAAGGCAGGCAGTGACCCCGCTGACCTGAAGGCAGGCAGTGACCCCACTGACCTGAAGGCAGGTAGTGACCCCGCTGACCTGAAGGCAGGCAGCGACCCCGCTAACCTGAAGGCAGGCAGTGACTCCGCTGACCTGAAGGCAGGCAGTGACCCCGCTGACCTGAAGGCAGGCAGTGACCCCGCTGACCTGAAGGCAGGCAGTGACCCCGCTGACCTGAAGGCAGGCAGTGACCCCGCTGACCTGAAGGCAGGCAGTGACCCCGCTAACCTGAAGGCAGGCAGTGACCCCGCTGACTTGAAGGCAGGCAGTGACCCCGCTGACCTGAAGGCAGGCAGTGACCCCACTGACCTGAAGGCAGGTAGTGACCCCGCTGACCTGAAGGCAGGCAGCGACCCCGCTAACCTGAAGGCAGGCAGTGACTCCGCTGACCTGAAGGCAGGCAGTGACCCCGCTGACCTGAAGGCAGGCAGTGACCCCGCTGACCTGAAGGCAGGCAGTGACCCCGCTGACCTGAAGGCAGGCAGTGACCCCGCTGACCTGAAGGCAGGCAGTGACCCCGCTAACCTGAAGGCAGGCAGTGACCCCGCTGACTTGAAGGCAGGCAGTGACCCCGCTGACCTGAAGGCAGGCAGTGCCGCACTGACCTGTGTCCGGGCAGCGCGCAGGGCAGCGCGCAGGGCAGCGCGCAGGGCAGCGGGCAGCGGGCAGGGCAGCGCGCAGCACAGCAGCCGCTAGCACAGCACGGCGCGGTCGGGCGGCGGCGGCGGCGGCGGGCGCGCGGCGCGCAGGCGCAGGCAGGGCTGGGCCGGCGCGGCGCACGCGCACTCGCCCAGCGTGGCCGGCTTCTCGTAGTCCGGCTGGAACTTCTTGCACAGCGCCAGCACAGAGTGCGGGTGCGATTTGCGGGACACCTGGGGACGGTTGATAATATTTTGTTTTTGAAAATGTGAAATCTTCATGTTAGTACTGGACACTTATATTTGTGGTCCACGATGTGTATTCCGTCTTGTTTTTTTTTCACTGTTTATTAGGGAAGCAAGAAAGAAGTAAGAAAAAAGGTTCTCAGAGTAAAAAGTGTGGCGAAATTTGCAGTAACTTAGCATGGCGATTCTTTAGTCTGTACAACTCAACAAAACTCTAAAAAACTATTTCATCGATCGAGCTTCATGAATACCCAAATATAATTTCCGAGTGCCAACAGTAGAATCCAGCGAAAAAAATATCACTCTTTTCATCGAGAAGCAGTGACACACCCACAATTTCTAAATAAAAATACAGATTTACTAGTACGATTTACCTTAGGCGTGGAGGGCGCGTCGGGGAACGGCGGCGACACGTCCCGCGCATGCGCGTGCTTCAGCGGCTTGTCGCGCTCCTCCGCGTCATCCCCCCTCTCCCCCTCCCCCGCCTCCCGCGCGGGGGACGCCGGCCGCGAGTCCGCGTGCTCTTCTGGAACTACATTAGTTTACCGTGAATATCGATGAAGATATACAATAGATACATTATAATAACAGAACCAAATAGTGGTATTGGGAACCCTTGGAAACACATAAGGTGCGTATTGCAAAACAAAAAAATTCTTACAAGTTAAGACAGACTTTTGATGTAGATGACCGGCCGTTGGAACAGGCCATTAAAAAAAAAATTACATTTGCGTTACAAGAGAACCAACTATTGTTGTTAATTTAGCGATTACGATAGCTTCAAAATAAAAGCCATTTTCCTCAATCATCGCCACAATAAACGTGTCTTGGAAGATGCCAATATTTGCCAGTGGACCAATACGGAGTCCTCCAAGTAATAGTCTAGAACAAGTACTACTAACCTTTCTCGTCATCCCCGTTCACACCATTAGTTCCATTGCATCCATTGACCGCAATTCCATTGCATCCATTCACATGCCCATTGTGGACACTGTGCCCATTGTGCCCATTCATCCCATTCACCCCATTGGTCAATGGAGGGGTTCCATTGACGCCTTCTTCCGAGTCTTCGTCGTCGCTGGCCAGCTCGGTATTGTCGAAGCCTACACCGACTATCACTGGAGGGATGTCGGACTCGTCTTTCAACCAGGGGTGCTCCAGGCACTCTTCCACTGTGAGACGGCCCCTGGAATTGGTAGGCTAATTAGCACAGAGTGTTCAGTTTAGATATACATAATGGGAAGTAAAAAAAGGAATCGTTCGCGATGTCCTTGAAAAAATTGTATGGAATCGATGGTGACAAGTTTTTTCTTAAATTTTGTTGGGACACACTGCGAGGCGTCCAGCATTGGTACTTTTGAAAACCATACATGAACATATATGAATTCGAATTGAAATTTTAATTCAATTAAAGATGCTTTCTTTATTTTAATACAGTTTACAGTTGCCCAAAGCAAGTTTTATATTGATATGGATTTTTTATTCATATGAACTGTGCGCAATGAAAACTTATGTCAATACATTCGAAATCATTAATGTTATAAAGATTAGCGCCCTATTTGTCTTAGATATAAATAAATAGAATGACCCACAAGTGTTTAGGCAGCCCATAGAAGACAAACAAACTCGACTTACTTGGGATCGACAACCAGTGTCTCCCTGATGAACTGTATGGCTCGCTGCGACACCCCCTTAAACAGGTCCTTGGGGAAGGACAGCTGGCACTGGGCTATGTTCAGGTAGGTCTCCTGCTTCGTGTCGCCGGCGAACGGGGAGTAGCCGCTGAGGAGGACATAGGCCAACACGCCGACTGACCACATGTCCGCTGCGAGGGACAGCGGCTCGTACGAGAGGATTTCTGGTGCTGTGGACGAGAGGAAAGGGCTTTGAGTAAACTTGTTGGCTATGAATAGGTTTTTCTAAATATTACCATTGTTCGTAAACATAGCACCTTTCACTCTTTGTAAATAGGGCTTTATAACTCATAGAACCCCATTCTATTTAAACACGGAAGAAACAAGGGAGGGGAAGGCTCTTAAAGACTCATTTGTACCAGAACCGATGTCACCGAAATCACACATCAACGCCCAGTATATTTACGCACATATTTACAGTTCTAACTTCTTCTTCTAAAACTATTTTAAATAGTAAAACGTGCATTGCTTGCTTTGACTCTTTCGGACTAAAGGGTATCTTTAAATAAAAGGTTGTTCTACAATAATTTAACCGTTAAAGTTCGTAGCCTGTGTATTAATTAAATATCTACAATTTCCTTTCCTAAAAAAACAAACAAGCCTCAGCTACATAAAACATCATTAAATTACAAAAAATACATCATTACTAACAAAAAACAATTTGAAACGACCACCGACCGCACTAAATGAGTACATAACCTACTAACTCACTTTTTTTGTACATTAAATACAATTATGTCATTTATAAAACTCAGTGGCTCACACATGAACCTATTGCCTACCTGCATTAACTCACAATGTAATACAATTAAGTTCGCTATGCTAATGTTTACACAATAATTAATGCAACGGTCATGCCGAGCGAGCACCCTTCCCATGGTGTTTTTAAAAGCTTATTGGCCGAATCCGAATGTTATATATACTTCCAAGGTACAGTATGTTCCTTTAATTGTTCGGTTGGTAAATGACAATTTGACAATAGATTCGAACTTCGAAGTGTAATAATGACTTAATAAATCTTTACCAACATCGATGACGCTTTTGTATGATTACCTTTTTTATGTTTGAATAGGCGATTTGTTGTTGATGCGCCTGCACATCAAATGCATTGTGCGAAGATATGAATGCGTGGGAGTTTATTTTTTTATATTTTTTTAGGACACAAACTAATTTCCAACGAATATACCGGCTATGACAGGTTTTCATACTGCCTACAACAGCACTAATCTCTTGGCAACTGCCCGAAAACCTCCCGTAGTAAAGTGAGAGTGAATACGTTTACCCTGGGGATTGGGGATAACGATTTTTTTTAACGTTAGAATTATAATGTGAGAGTGAATATGAATGATTTATAAAGCTTTCGTGTTCCATATTCCGTACACTATATTCCCATTGTTAAAAAAATCTTGGATAAATAATTGTATAGGAAGAAAATGTGTCATTTAGGGCAAAGACTGTACGTGCGGAACAAATTTATTATTGCTCGAGTAATGTTTAAGACATAATAACAATTTCGTTGGCACGATTGCCATAACATTGCCTAATCATGGTTTTTGCTATGGTCTACTGAGGTAATCTCATCTTGAGCGGTAGCTGTACGAAGTATGATTTATGAGTTTATGGATATAGAAGTTTTAATCTTTTTCTTGTCAAGATTTTCTGTTTCAAAGTAGGTGTATTTTTTATCAACGATAAAATTAAGATAAGATAAACACTCTTTATTGCACACAAAATACAATTTACATTAATAAAAATAAAAAAGATATGTGGTGGTGCAACCACACTTCTTTACGGGCGATCTTATCGCTGAAAGCGATTTCTTCCAGACAACTTAATTAGATTCGATCCTTCTGCAATACTTATACATAAAATCTTACTCCTACCCAGGAAACTGAACAACTTTACACAAGAGACAGGTATATTTATATTAAGTTTGCTCATACTAACTGATTAGCTGATTCGCCATTTATGTATGGGATTCTTTAAGAAAATTATTTAGTTTTAAGAGTAGATGCTACAGTATTTTTAGAAGGATCTAATGTAATAAAACCAAGCTACTAATAAATAGATTAGTACACCTACACACAGATTCAAAGGATGGTGACTCAATTAGTGTGTACTCTCAGTTTTGCTAATGTCAGCCTCTACTGACAGTTGATATGTATCAACAGCTGCTGTACAGCTATAATATCAACCCAAAATACAGACAAGTACACAAAAAAACACAAGTCAAACTCACCAACATAATCTCTAGTGCCTAATATCTCTCTGACATGTGCACCAGACTGTATAGCTCTGCTGATTCCGAAGTCACAGATGAGCAGCTCCTCGCCTCCAGCGGACAGAAGCAGGTTCTGTGGCTTCAAGTCCAGGTGGGCCACGCGACGGACGTGGAGATGGGCCAGGCCTTCCAGGACATGGCGTAAGGCGCGGCGGGTGGCGCCCTCGGACAGACGTTCCTCTTCATCTAGGAGATGCTGCAACTCGCCCCCAGCGCACAGCTCCAGCACTATGGCCACTTCTGAACGGGTCTCGTAGACCTGGAAATTGAGAAAGAGATTTTTTATAATCTTGCAGTTATTCATTTTGACTATTGGACTTTTTAGAATATACTTAATCTTTTTTTGATGAATTTAATTGATTTTATTTTTTAACTTATCATCTTACTGAATGATATAATTTAGGTACAGAAATATTGGAAGGGTGCTTCGCAAGAATCCCCGAAGTAGGGTACTACCCTACACCCTACACTACTCACTTGACTACATACATTTCTACCAGAACCCAATGCTGTAAATGTTTAGATTAATGAAAGATAGTGGATACTATGCGGGCAGGTTTACGATTGCCTAAAACATCAAAGGGCATTGGCCTACAAAGGACCGTGCCTGGATAAAAGCAGACTTCTCGATGTGAATCAAGAGGTAGAAGTTTCCGATAAAATATGATAGCACCATCGATATAGGACACATATCGATGGATTTCCCTTTCAGCATAAGGCGATTCTAAGTTCTTTTAAGACCCTCACCTCATGTAAACGTACGACGCGCGTGCAGCCCCCACACAGTGCCAGGACGGCTACTTCGTGGTATATCTCGCGCGAGGTGTCGGCGGCGCGGCGTCTCTTCCTGATGAACTTGGCTGCGTACTCCTCCCCCGACACCAGGTGGCGGATCTTGCGGACGGATGCGAATTTACCCCTGTTGAAGAAATAAAGAAGGTTAGGTGATGGATTCAAGGCTAGACAATCTAAGACCGACTGTCTTGGCACCTCGAAACGAGGAGAGTCGACCCCAATTAAGGGATAAGGTATTAAAGAAGATTTATTCAAAAATGTTAGCGAAAGACCAGCATTAATAACTGCCCTAGTGATTCAGATGCTTATAAGCGGGAAAAAGTATCTATCAGACAGCTAAAAATAGCCATTTAGCCACAAACAATTTAGTCACTAAAGGAAAATATATTTGCTAGATGTATTATGCTCCTTGACTAACTATTCGAAAAAATGATTTTGACAATCTGTTCTAAAATCTAAAAAATAAATTACTGTTACCTAATAAAAACTTGTAAGTAATTAGGCGTCTGCAGTTAGAAATATGTAGGTTTACAATCGATAATTTCTAGAAACCTACACTTATGTGGTTTTAATTACATACTAAGATACGGAGAAAGATTCACCATTGGCATATACAGTTTTATACAACATTTACGATACGTTAATAGTTTGTTTAACCAATTTCACCGTTAATTGAAAAATTTCACTAAAAAGTATTTAACAAAATAATTAACACTATGAATATGAATGTGACTACATATTAATACTAAATAATATGTGTAGTTGTTAACTTTTCATCTTAACTTCATCACAACATCAAAAATAAATGATACAATATTTTTCACTTAAAGCTCATAAGGAAATAGATAAAATATTTTGATACTTGTCTCTATCAAAATCACACAAACTACATTAGAAAACCACTGGTATTAGATAAAAAGTCACTCAAGACGACTACGTCACCTAACAACCTCTTACTATGAAACATGAGCCTAGACAACATATTTTATAAACAATAAACACATCTCTCTAAATGAGACATTAAATTAATGTAAACATTAATTGGGCGATTCCATTAATTCTCCGTACAAGACTGTTTGACCATAAACACTTCCCCAGGCCGTTTGTTGGACATAACTCAGGGAAATAATGTCGTAACGTATGTGTTCTTCGTAGAGCAGGCGTCAGTAGCTAAGTAGACATGCATCGCATTCGTATAGCATAAGTGAGTGAATAATTTCATAGGAAATTGTAACTTAGAGGCTTGTAGTCTTGGAAGTCACTCAGATTACAGCAGAGGCAGACCTATAATGGTAAAAACAGGTTGAAAAGAAAGAGGAATAGAGCGTATGGCGAACACCTACTACTATACTGGGCATAGTAGTAGGTGATGGTATGGCTATGCGATATGGCAGGCAAAAAAAACGCTGTCCTCAAGATACACCGTGGGAAAGAAATATTATGTAAGTAGTTTGTTGTGCCACCCCATTTCTTTTCTAATCTCAGAGTGGTCCCTCATCCACTGAAGACAAGAGATAGTGGAAAACACCGAGCATTGAATCGCCGTGCGCCGCCCGTTGCACCGCCCGCGGCGCACGGCGATTCAATGCTCTGAGGTGGAAAAGAACAAATTAGTTTACTTAAAAAAGATTTTTTTCCATTGCACATCCTCAATTAATTAATCAAGAAGTAGATAGGCTCTAAATCAGTAGGTTGCGTTGTGTAGACCTAAATTATTTTTGCTTATACCGTGAATTACAAAAAAGAAAAAAGAACACCTTATAAAAACCCTGTTCCACACACGCACATACTCATAAAAGTTCGAAAACACAACAATCTACTCAGTTTCAAAGTGGAAAGTTGAGCATAGAAGATGTAAAGTGTAAAATATATTTCGAGAACAATAGCCAATTCGAATGTGACTGAACAGTGAGTAATATCACGAACAAAGCAACACGGCGAGGTGCGAGCCGATTTACAGCAAATTCTAAGCATCGCGTAAATCTGGAGCTTTCCTTGCGAGCGCGCATGTAAAGCATTAGAGGAGCGCCGGCGCCGGCGGCGCCAGATTTGCGTCATCGTCTTCTTGACTATGATTAAGATATATAAGGTTTTATAACACATATCTAAGCTTTAATTGTGGAAACAAATATGAATATCTAGGCTAGATTTTAGATAACAGCCGTTGATGTTGATGCAAAATAAGATCTCAACCTTACAGTTAATTGCTAGTAATTACTCGATTACGGCCATGTTCAGAAACATAAGAAACCACACTAGTGTAGTGTTTTAATGAACTAGAACATTAAAAACACACGTTTGCTAAAGATAAGACATAACGGTTTGCGTTCGTGAAGTCCACTTTACATCCCAAATGTTGACTTTAATGCGACTGCGGCGAGCGGCAACCGGCACAGAACAAAGCACAATCGGAAGCCGACTCCCGCGCATCGTCCGCATTCCATGTACATTTTGCTGTTATTTACCGTCTACCTTTGTATTTTCTTTAAATGTCCATAGTTTGTCGAATCCAGAGCGAGTAAAGATTTTAAGTAAATTCTATTTCTGTCCATATTTTACCCAGATATTTAAAACGAACAGGAATTTCTTCCACAAATGTCACAGCTAGACAGTTTCGCGGGGCTCCTTTGTGGTAACACCAGCAACCTTATCTAGTTTTTTTCGTTGAAAAAATCCGCTCTTGTATTTTTTTCAGATTCTCATACTAAATCTGAACAGTGAATCAAGAATTTGTATGAAAAACTGAAAAAAAGTTAAAGATCGGATTTTTTCTATACATATTTTTCCTGTAGGTATTCTATACTTGATTCTGAGTAACCCCTTAAAAATTCAAACGCACTTTTTTTAACATTTGTAGAACTGACTGATACCATACCGCAGCGGAGCACCCGTGTCGTCTCACTACCGTCACCTCACTAGGCCAAGTGGAGACCACCAATTGACCTATATCCATAAATCAAATACACGTATAAAATGTATTCTCTATTCACTCGAAAGATGGTATCTTATTTCTTATTGGATAAAGGCCTCAGAGCATTAACCTAGTTTGCTCGCTGATTCTATACTTTACGCCATTAACTCAACAAAGTTTATCACCATGTTACGATAAGAGAGGCTCATTATTTCTTCCTTTTTAGTTTAGCCCAGTGTATTATAGTATCTGTGGTGTAACAGTGTTACTGCCAATTACTGATATTCGAGCTAATAAATTCGCATTATTAGTGAGCCGAGAACGTTGTAAGAGCAATGTTTAGTACTCGTAGGTGTATACTTGCATTTATTAAATCAAGAAAATAATTATAAGAAACCAAAGACTGCATAGGAACAGGAACACCTTGAAACAATTGAATCGTAAAAACTTTTAAAGGCAAACCATACATTTAATAAGACAGATTATTAAACCTGATTATGAAACGAAAATTATTGCATTTTTCCTATACAAAATTACATAGAAAATGAGATACATACTATTATATATAACTAACCAGAGAAATCTTACAATTTGATCGATTTTAATAAAAATATGAATACCTAAAATATGATTACACTTCAGGAATTTCGATTCGATGCAATGACACTTCGCACTTCAAATTCATTATCCTTTCTTTCGAAACAAATACACATACGTACACCGAAAAATAGAACCCTACTCTCCTTTTGGGGGAGCCGCAGGCGGGTAAAAACATTTATTTCTGATCTGATACTTGTGCAACCTCCACCAATCCGGACTTGGCCCACGTGAACGGATTATGGCTAACCTTTCCAAGTTATGGAAGGAGACCCGAACCCAGCAGTGTGAACAATATGGGTACCTATTGGGTATTTAACACACGTCTTTCATAGGCTTTCACGCTAAACACACATAATAAGGTCACTGCCATCGGATTATAGATTACCTGAGGGTGAAAGCCTCACCCCTCGTTCCATTTAATCTGAAGCCGGTCAGGTCAGAGGTCAGTCGTGGAACGGTTACGCAACCGTAGGTTTTAATGTCATTATGCCAGTTAACGCTATAACGCCATATTTGGTCTGGGACTGTGACGCAAATCTTGTCGAAGTGATTATTTAGATGTCACGGTGCTAACGAAATAAAAATGGTAATAAAAGGCTATATTTTATGCAGTAGTTAAAGAAACGAAGCACAAATCATACGTTATAGACAAAAATTGCGTCGGTAGCTCTGCAGTAGGTGATTGTGCCAAACCACAGAAGAGATAGATAGATAAATAAGTATATGTTTAGATAAAATCATCAAAATATATTATAATTAGATATGATTTTATCTATGCTTATGATATTATGAATGTTATGATACATAATAGTCTACGTGGTAACGATAATAGCGTTGATGTTTTCCGGCATATAAGCTCGGGGTCTGTATTAAATTTCATCATCAACACTTCATGGCGGATATTTTTTTTTTAACAAATCAATATCATATAGCCTATATTTTCCGGACAGAAGTAAGCAAGTACCTACGTGAAGAATTGAAGATCAATACTGCTGTGACCTACATAGAAAGTTTCACGGGCACTTGAGGCCCACCCTTTGAAAGAATATATAAATGTTTGTTCTAGCTGTTTTATAACTCCTTTTTTGGGGTCAAACCTAAAGCTTTAAACTCAAGACCTCGCACTTCTCAATTGACTAGACTTAAAAACTTTATATTTTTTCGAGGCATATACTTTAATGAAAATTAAACCTACAATATTAGAGGTTTAGGGTAACATACAGAGGATTAAATTAAAATTTAATCAAATATGTTACTAGTTTTAGTGCACAGCGTAATATTAATACTGATTTCTATTTCTTTGTATCACGTCACTAAATGAACGTATTTGTTACCTCATCACTAATCACTAATATTATAAATTCGAAAGTATGGGTGTTTGTTTGTTTGTTTGTTCCGCTTTCACGCTGAAACTATTGAACGGGCTGGGATACAATTTGGTAGGTAGATAGATAAAGCACTCGGCTAACACATAGGCTACTTTTTATTCCGGAAAACTAAAGGTTCCCGGAGGAATGCAAAAAAACTCAAAATTTCCACTTTTTCGCTAGATAGCGCCACCTTAACATTGTCTTTCTCTCCATTTCTGGATCCAATTCTAAAGTAGTCCATGAAGACGAAGTCGCGGGCAGAAGCTAGTGTTCAATAAATTGATGATAATAATATTGATTTCTGTTTCTTTGTATTATGTCACTAAATGTACGTTTTTTGTTATGTTCAATAAATGGATGATTGCGAATGAGTATAAAACACCGTAGTAGGTACCTTCTGCAACGTATCGTACCCTACATACATAATGAAAATAAAATAATAACCATAACATAAAGAACCAAAAACTTACTGTTTGACCAAAGATTTATATTTGCAATTAAAAATCTCTTCGAGCGCAACCATCAATAATGTTTCGGTACGCAAAGAAAGAACTTCACCAAATATTTCGTGCACAGCCTCCTTGCGCGTTCAAACATCACCGCTAATCGCTGATTGGTCATAAATCGCAATGCAGGCTGCGCGCGCGCATGCCAGGCGGATTTCGGGGAAGCGCACGCACCTGTCAGCCAAATGCCGGCCCGACCGACAGAATGCCCGAGGAGACAGGGGAGCTGCTAGTTTTTTGACATTCTGCTACATCAAAATGAAAGGTGATTGCCCTCCAGCGATTCGGCAAGTGAAAAAACTCTTAGCAGATGTCCACTAAGACTAAATAATAATTTCATAGAATAGTTTCATGTTCAGTACCATTACCAGAGCCAAAGATTATCTATTTCCTATTAGGATCTATAGGAACTTGAAAAAAATACTTCAAAAGAAATCAACATTTCAGGATTTCATGAAATTTCCATTTGCCAAAATGGTTCAAATAGATTTCTGCAACAAGTAGGTAGATTACATGAAATTGATTCATCTATCTGCAGCAACATTTAACAACTAAATCATTCACGACTCGTATATGATTAACAAGCCATTATTACGCCGTAATCATAATATATGTGTACTAAATAATGGTTGTATTCTTCCCACAACTATACCTATATCTAGGTGAAAGGTGATCGCACAAACTATTGATGCAATATTTAACTATAGTGCTCTAACTCAATTAAAAGCAATGTTATTATCTGGTATCGATCCACGCTGCGCTTGCGCACCTAGGCCACAACTTTCGTAACACAGAAGTTTGAATTTCGAAATATTAATTTACAGCCCGACGTTTCGCTTAATAATGGTCTCCATTGAGCTCTGTTGTGACATTAACATTATAATTTAGGTGTGTCTACATGAAACATTTTATTGCAATGTCCGTATATTAATCTTCATTAACTTTGTGAGTAGTAATCAAGTATTTTGGCACTGTAATTGAAATTCAAGATTAGACCTCAATTAACTTACACAACAATACAATTTTTTTGTTTCTTTATCGCTTGGATGTAAATATACTCATCAGATGAAACGATGTCAAGATTATTGTGGACAAAAATCACTATTCCAACAATATATGAAATATAATCTGACCATCTTTTCGATAGAAGGAGCGGAAGAATCATAAGTTATCACATAAACACATTAAATAACTGTAAGTATAAACGAATTACAAAAAAAGTGAATGATATTGTTTCTATACGTGAAGAATACTTACTCAAATGTACTGACAGCATTACCCCTAACAAAACCAAGCTCACTACGATTCGACTCGACAAATCCTGACAAATGACGTCTTATCAAGGCCCATTCACAATACGCGTTTTAGATTGAAACAACGCGACAAATAGGCCTTTTAACCCTTATGGATATGCGAACTGTAGCCATCATATTGATTAAAGTCTCATTTTTGAAACGTCAAGCAATCATTGCGACGACGTAACAAATCAGGATAAAGAGATTCTGTGAGTTGGTGACACATTCAACTGTATCGTCGTTAACAAACCATATCGTCCCCACTGCAGGGGCGCGGTCTCTTTCCATACCTCGGGAAAGTTAGGCCATACTTCACACACGGGGGCCAAGTCCGGATTGGTGGAGGTTGTGGGGCTAGTGGTCAACCCGTGTCGGAAGTTTTCAAGCCACCTGCAAGGCCTCCGACATGGCTTAATGACTGCCATCTAGTGATAACAGCCGGCATTCAATTGTATGCGACACTGTTTTTTCATTGGTCTCTTTGGATAGTTTTGATACATTGATGTTGGTGGACGAATAAGTTTATCATTCGCAGATATATTGCATACCAAGTACCTACTGAGATCAAGGAGTTATCAAAGAAGAAGACAGGAATATTAAATACAATTTTTTTAAATTTTTTATCAAAAGTCCAGTCTTGCGATTTTAGAAAAGCGATTCGTATTATGAACAGATCCCAGTTAGCCGAGTCCTACACCTATTTTGTTAGTCAAAAAGTTTTTTCTTTTCTTGCTGCATCCTAATGCGACGTGCACTATCGGGCACGTATACATCGCAATTACAATACGTCTTCACTTTCCCCCGGGAGCCGACTCAGGAGTAATTTATTCAACAACTTATTATTCAGTGGCTCGTAGACATGCCACCATTAGTTCCGATTCACTTTCCGCATAATTATATGATTGGTGGGCGTCCTCGGTTATGCAACGAGACGTTTACTGCTTGCTAGCCCGGTGATGGATAAGGTGCAGCGACCTTGAGAATGAAAACAAACGCTTTAAATGAGATGCCTTGGGAATTATCAAAAAAGAGCACACTGAACTCTTGTGCCTGGAAAATATGCGGAATCATAAAGAAAGTTGATCAAAGTACCCCAAAATAAGTTTCACAACAAACAGTTTGTCATTCGTGAGAAATTTCCGAATAGCTAGTGGAATTTTTGATTCGACCTTCGAGTCGACTTTCTGATTCCATCCAAATCTCTGACAGCGTCATGTCATCATACCTTTTTTGTCCTCAACTCTTCCCAAAACGGTCAACGGCCATTTCCAACAACAACAGCATCGACTGTTGTGACGCAACGGGCGGCCCCGACGACGACGGCGAAACCAAACAGTTTCTTGTGTTGTTGCGCAAACGCAACGGAGCGATGACCGAAAGCGAAAACACGTCCTTGGCAGTGAACGAAGCGCATTGAATCCGAGCATACGCGCGTCCGTCACGCTGTTGCCGGCAATTATTCATAAGCCAGCGCGGCTTGCGCTTGCGCAACGCGGCAACGCCCTGATGCTGGGGATGACAACATAGTTGCAGTACAACATATAACGATCAAAATATTATACAATAATTCATGAGTAAGTTGTTTGACTCAAATTGGATCTCTGAACGAAAAAAATTATAGATTTTCTACTGGTCATAGTGATCTGCTCTATTTTAATAGCAAGATATTGGGCTACAAAAGATGGCCCTTAAGAAAAGGTGGGCCATCTAGTGACAACATGCAGTAGACATGGGAGATGACAAAAATAAAGCTCTGCTATCAGAAGATACCACTTTGTAGGGTGTAGGCAGTTACTATAAACGTGAGAGAGTTCCAAACATACTTCTTCGCGTATTCTTTCTTAAACCAAAAATATCCGCTTTTGAGGGCCAACAAGAGCACTCAAACCGACAACCAATCATTATCGAGCGATCAATCGTGAGATGAGCATCGCACTCGCCGCGATCCATCAGCTGCACATATTTCTTAATCTCAAGATGTAGATAAAACACCTACTATATTTCTGTGGTATCTATATAGCTATGGCTGTTTTAATAGCTCGAATTTTGATACATGATTAGGAAAGCTTATGGGATTTTAGTGCTCAAAATATTGGTACAATTGATCTCATTCAAGCCTTCAAGAAACATAAAGTACACTAGGTTATTCTTATACCTTCAGGATTTGCTATTAGCCCCACTACCTTCAGTTATCTAGACTTGTCTCAAGCTTACAGTGTGGCCTTAATTTCCCTAAAATATGGGAAGAAACCCGTGCCCAACAATGGGGTCACTATTGGTTGTTATAGTGACTTAATTGTTCCTTTACGGGCTGTAGCACTTTAGCACCCGCATACTTATTCTTTATGAATAAGATGTCCAGCACGATGATACCACTTAATCGCCATAAAGTGGAGATGAATGCCCTTCAATTAGCCTCCATGACATTGACATGAAACATTCGCAGTGACGGGAAGTCGTAAACACTGGCCCGACGCACCCCGTCATCTCGGGCAAACCATAATATTTATAGAAAGGTTTATGATGCATTGTTAGGTTAACAAGTTGACTGTAATATAAAGTTGAGCGAAGTTCGATTCGAAAAAAGTTTCGCAGTTTCGAAAAGTACAATTCCAAGAATGTCATCGTGCAAATTTAATTCGCTCTTGCATAACCTTGGTGTGAGAATTTTCGGTGTTACTTGACTGGTACTATTTCTACTGGGGCTACGAGGAAATATGAAACGTTTTGTATGATAAAATTACATTCGACCTGTTAATGTGTGAAACAGAAATGTTTGATTTCGATTAGATTCAGTCAGGAAACATGTATTAAATAAGTGTATATTAGGGTGGAATGGATGATAAAATACTTTGTCATTTTATCGCTCTGTATGGCGTTTCCTGGACGAAAATGTAAAGTTTTCACACGGTTTACCGAAGAAATGGTCTATTGTAGACATTGCGGTATGGAATAGTGGACAATGTATGGAAACAGAAAAGCAATTTACGACATAAACTACTACATCAAACTAGAATGTTTTGATTGTGTTTACATTTCTGCAAGATAAGAGCACTGAGAAATATATACCTAATCTTACTTATCGTCTTCTCGAACAGATTGTAAATAGAAGACTAGAATGTTTTGATTGTGTTTACATTTCTGCAAGATAAGAGCACTGAGAAATATATACCTAATCTTACTTATCGTCTTCTCGAACAGATTGTAAATAGAAGACTACATATTGGGATGCAGTTGAAAAGTCGTTCCATTATCACTAAAGATAAATAAAAATAAGACTTTATTTTTATATCCAGTGTCGCAATAAATGAATACCCACCCCTAAAGTATCCAACAATACCAGAAAGCAAATCATTGTTCAAAGGGTCATCAAAAATCAGCATGACTTTTCAAATACAGACGAGATTTATAAAGGGGCAATGAATAGTAAAAGGGGAAAAAGCAATCGTAATCAAGTTCCAAATTAGAAGTCAGTACGATTGCATTGTTCAATTTTAGAACGGATTGCTCTTTTTGTCTGCTGTGTTAATCCGTTTTGTATGAGGGGTGGGTATAGCAAGGCACTTTAGGATCGTTAATGTTTATTAGAATTTGTATAGTTTAATGAATAAACTGCTTATCAAATGTGTACAAGAATGGTGCAATAAAGATTTGTGTTACATTTTTTTTTAATAACAATCCCCACAGCAATTCTGGTAACAACCCAAATCGTCCTCACTGCAGGGGTACGGGTCCTTCCCTTACTTTGGGGAGGTTAGGCCATACTCCACACACGGGCGCCAAGTTTGGATTGGACATCCTATAGCCATAATAATAAATATTTTTGAGGTTGCAGACTCAGCTTTTGGGTTTTGTTTATAAGTAACATCTGAACGCAATACATTCAAAGCGAAAATAATTCTGAAATGTAAGTATTATGTTCACTTTATTTATTACTGGTTATTTATTTATTTTATTTTGTATTCCCATCATCAGCAAAGTTTATTATCTGCAAATATATTCACAAAGGTATCGTAAAAGATCTACGATCTGACATTGCGCAATACCGGTTAAGGCTGTGGATTTACGCAACTCGCCACTGTTCTGTTAGGGTTGGTTCAGAGTAAACTTGCAAACGAGGATGCAAGGTTCGGTGTATGGCGGAGGAAGGTATCAATACGATTCTTCCTTTAAATATACAGTAACCCTCAGGCGGCGCCAGCATCCCCAGGAATTACATCTATAATAGTTTCATTTTATACCTTCCACTGAACTTACAGATTTCTTCACTGGTCTGTATTTACCAGGTAGAGTTTAGTTTACATGCTCTAATATCCACATCAAAAAACCCTAAAGAATCTGTGTTTAAAACCTAAATGACCTAGTTTCAGCATTGTTTAAAGAAAATACGAAAAAAGAGACCAGCTGTATACTGAATGATTCCCTCAACGTAGCGGTCGCAGACGTCACTCTGCAACAAGCCTTACGAAGCCGGGGGGCGCCATAGATCACGAAATCATGGAGGCTCTTCATACTGTTATCTCTGACATCGGCGCGTGCGTCGTCCAAGGTAGCCGTTGCATGTTATAACGGGGCCCTTTGCATCTACTCGCTTACATAAGAAATCGGATGATGCTGATCGAGCTTCTAGCTGTACTTTATATTTATGGCAGTTCTTTATTTAAATTTAAATGAGTATACCGAATCCTGCGCACGGTATGTGAGTTCCATTGTTATAGGACGGTTATCCATCATAGAGGGATCTTTTAGGCTACAGGCATAGTCAAACACATTACTTATAAACATAATCGAGACATGAAATATATTACATTATCTCTGTTTAGGTAGGCATTACCAATCTCATCTCACTTCTCACTATATATATATATATATATATAATATAATATTATAAATGCGAAAGTATGGATGTTTGTTTGTTTGTCAGTTTGTTTGTTTGTTTGTTCCGCTTTCACGCCGAAACTACTGAACGGATCTGGATGAAATTTGGTAGGTAGATAGATAAACCACTCGGCTAACACATAGGATACTTTTTATCCCGGAAAACTTAAGGGTTCCCGTAGGAATGCTTAAAAACTCAAAATTTCCACTTCGTCACTAGATGGCGCTATCTTAACATTTTCTTTCTTTCTGGACACAATTCTGAAGTCCACGCGGACAAAGTCGCGGGCGGAAGCTAGTAGGATATAAATGTATTACAGTACAGGCAATAGTAACATCTAGAACCTAGATAAAATCATAGACCTTCCTGCGTCTATTAATTAGCAACTATAAACTCGTTTAATTAGCCTTTTGCTTGGATGATTGATTCGCATTATTAATCTTCGTTATTAGTTATCATATTATACTGTTATGCCAAATAGGCGATAAATAATAATTAATTAGTCTTTATATATGTAGGGTCCTTCTGAAATATTTACACACTAGCCCACAGAGTTAAAACGCCCCCCTAGATTTAAAACGTAATTCGCACTTTGCTTTGAAACACCATCTATCGCAATTTTCAACTGGTAGATGAAGACTATGACTTGTCTTCCCTAAATTCCATCTATTTGCTTATAACCCGATGGTTCTCGTTTTGCTAAAGCTATTAAGTTCAATCTTTTGTGATACAACGTGTTACGGGGGTTCAAATATATTTGAGGCTGTTTGACTGTACCTGTTTTTTTTACCACGGCTTCTGCTCATGAAACTGATCAATTTATTCTTATTTTCTTGTTTCCTGTCATAACAGGAAACAAGAAAATACAATAAATTATCATTGAATTTTTCCCAAGAAACCTTATCCCAGTTATCAACATTTTCTTTATTTATTATACCAATTTATCAAGCTGAACTTTTTGTGGATGGTCAAAAACTTTTTTGCTAGATAATTTGAGGTCCTGTATAATAAATTCAGAACCCAAGGTACAGTTAAGGGCATTAAATAATGCCTCATTCGAGCAAGCATCCCACTTAGCACATTACGATGCAACTTTGCGATATTTTATGAGTATTACAAAGGAGATCTTTATCTAGGAAGCGCATTCAGTGGACCTGCTAATAGACCATAATGCCTAGTATTATTTATTTAGTAATATCTGATAATGTTTTGTGTAAGCAGCTTTAATTATAACGCTATAAGGATTTAAAAAATGCTTTATAAACTTTAAAAAAATTAAAATGAAAAAATAGAAAAGAATTGTGTAAATCGTCAAAGCAATATCTATCAGTTTTTTTTTTAGAGAAAACTAACTATTATAACGTAATTGGTTGCTTAGGTCATTTTAAAAAGTGAAAACCAAAGGTTATAACTCGTAAATTAAACAGCTGAGTCTCAAAATTACTGAATTGTGTTCATTATTAAAGCAATATCAATCAGTTAAAATAAACAATTTTACTGAAAACTCACTATTATAACTTAATTGGTTGCTTAGGTCATTTTAGGTGAAGACCAAAGGTTATACTCGTAAAATTAAACAGCTGAGTGTCAAAATTACAAAAATGTTGAAATGAACTCAAAACTTCGATCTCATCGCTATTTCAGCGCTGAAATTTACGCGGATTTTTTTGTGAATAGCCTTCCTGCCGTCGAAAATGCAAGTTTTAATAAAAAACTGACAATTGTCCCTTACAGCAATTCTTATTTCAAGTGGTGTTATCCTAACAGAACAGATCGGCAAGGTGCGCGGGCGCCGCGGAAGCTGCATTATTGATAGCCGCGCCCACACAACGCTTTTGATTCGCCGCGCATAATACTACCGTGAGCAATGCTAATGAGTCAATACTTAGTGTTCAAGTTAAGGCTCCATTTATCTAGACATCTTATTTCTAGGGTTATAATTAATGTCCGATGCTCAGCTTTAATGATCATTATGATCATGAATAAATTACATTATTGTGTGCGGTGCACGTGTTCTCTTAACGACATAGAAATTGTTTAAACATGGAAAATGTAGACTGTACTGCCTCGCTTTTACTAATATCAAACGCATCATTTTATAATAATTTCTTATTTTTAATTTGAGTTTTTAATTGAAGGTCAATTTTAGTTTACTAAGCCCAAACTAGTATAATAATAAAATTAATAGAACGGCATACGAGGCATTCTATTCTAGCCCTCAAGAATCGACATGGCAGAGGTAGATAATAAATTCCCCTAGCGTTAGCTAATAAGAAGCGGCATCCATTTTCCATTAGGTGGGCTGTCAGCCTTTTGCCACCTCTCCAAATCAAGATCTTTAAAGCTTAAAACTGTCCCACAATCACATAGTTATTTAAGTGTACTTACAGTTATTCAGCTGCAAAGCCTTCCAAACGAATGTTTACACAAAGCAATCCACAACTGCGTAAGCGCAGCATTAGATAGCAGCAGTTAGTTTCGTGCGCTAATTGGAGGTTCCATGCTCTGTTCTTTCATCTTTCACACTGGTTCATCGATAGTACACAGGGCTGCCACTGCCATGATAATATTATCTTCCATGTACGAGTAGATCCCCCCCCGCCACTGCGCAAATACGATATACTTCAATTGTCGAAAGATCTGTTCATCATAAGCCAAACTACCAAATAAAATCCAAATTCAATATCAAATATGGACGCTATGGCGTAACAGGCTTTTCTGCTATATAGAAAAATACCAAATAATTCGTCTTCTTCTACCTAAGGTTATCCCAGCTTGATCCAGGTACTGCTTTCAGACTTAATCTTTTCTATTTTCTATCTTCGACACACTCCGTAGTAAGGTCGTTCGCTCTCATGTCCGCTCTGACTACCTCAAACCAGCTTTTGTATGAGCTTACCGCGGAATTTAGTGCCTTCAGGACATGATAATCGTCAAGTACCTCCATTCTCCGTCAACTTTATCATCGTGACCCATTAACTTCCTTAAAATATTAAAATTAAGCAGAAAAAATAGAACACTACATATGACAACCCTGTGCGGAAGAAAGCGCCAGTATTCAAGGCCACTGCCCCACATAGCGAGCGCCTGCTGAAAGTTCGCACAATACAATGCGCCGGCGCAGCCCGCTCCCACGCTCGGGTTCTATCGTCATGTATGGTCACTAGAGGACAGAGGTGGAATGGCGAAGTAAGCATCTGCTATTTTCATGATAGGGACAAGAAGTTATTGAAGAGATAGAACCTTCATCAACCGAATGCTAGCCTCTGCCTGCATCCCCTCCTTTCCCATATTTACAAATAGCAATGTATTTTATGTTATCTATATATTTTAGAGACGGAAAATAGCCATTGTCCATATGGAAAATTGACACTGATTCAATATTAACTATTTTATATCTATTTGACTAACTCGTCTAAGGTAAACATTTTGGATTCACATAGGCGGCCGTAGGGCAGCACACATACCAGACCACAGACCACAACACGAGTGGTCACTGGTTCGCAAACAAACATGCTCGTGACAGTACTTTCTCTTAACCTTTGGCGGTGCGCGCGCGCTGATCTTGCGCCGACTGACCTCACGAACCTCTTACCTACCGAAGCAAAGGCAGGGAGGTATCGATTAACTTGGATACAAAGGGAATAGACCTTGAAATACTTTTTTTTTAAGGAAAAAGTACAATTGTTTCATTCAAAAGGAGATAAAAGGTGATAAAGCAAGTATGTACGTAAGATTCAAAACATAAGGGATTGTTTATTTAATCGCAATTTTAAAAAATCAATCGTGATTTCAACAGATTTTGTGACTGAAAATGAAAAATTTTGCATTTTTAATGAGACCTGGACGATATCGAACGCCTATCAATTCACAATAGACCACAAAGAAAGTAATTGAAAGAACCTCATCGTAGTGATTACTACCAAAGGGCTTGGCCTAAACGCGGTCCTGCAACATCCATACTGAGACTTCGCTTTCTATTCTCCTAATGCGGCGCAATCAGATGGAATATACAAATGGCTGGCACAATCCACCATCAGACCCCGTGACTCCATGGCCTGACCCCATCGACGGCGATCGACTTCCTGCACCATGGCCTCGGGACACAACTGGAATAGATTGTGGATCAGATTGCGGGGATAGATTTGTATCCTGGTTAAGGTTTTGCAATGCTGATCGTAATCTTGGAGAGTCAAACGACAAAGCATGAGGTAAGCATGGTCTCAAGTACGTTAAAAATCTTTGGGTGGGACAAAAGACAACAAACTTCGAAAAATTGCAACACAATACCAATGTAGTGTTGTACCCAAGCCCGCCTAAAGAGGCTTTCAATCATAATACGAAGTGTCACTTCACTATCACTTTTAAACTAAAATCGTGTGCCCTTGAGCAGACCAGCCCCTTTTCGAAACACATACCAGATCAAAACACAATAAGCTCGATTCAACAACGAAGTGTAATCGATCGATTGCAAGCCCGTTAAATCGAGATCGATGCGTTGCCGATTGCCAGAAGGAGCGCAAGGTCGCTGCCATTGTTACAGCTGAGGTGTGCAAGCGCATGCCGTTCACGCGCTGGATCAACAATGAGGCTTATTAGCTTTTTTGTTCTACTAGTGTAGAGGCGAAGATCATTGAATTAGGTGATAAGGCCGCCCGTCTATTAATGCTTTCGCAACCGCTTCTGTTTTGATGTATTTACAGTTTTGGTACTTGAGTAGCGCAACCACTACTCGACACGAATGTATCAAAGTATTTCTTCAGATAACTTATACAAAGATCTTTAGAGGACTTATATGTAGACGCCTATATCCTACAGGGTAGACGGTGTGGTAGCCATGCGTTCGCCATTTCCCATTACGTCACCCGTTACCCTTTTTTCTACCCTTTGCGATAAAAAATGTGCAATAAAAACAGACACTAGACGGTCAATGTCCTCCACATCATTTGTACTTTCATTTTCCAAAGGGTGTTTTAATGGCCCTACGTACATGACGCCCATAGTGTACTGTAAGTCGGGGTGTGAAGTGTGAAACTTAGTACGTATTTAGAGTGCAAACGCACTTGCATGTCCGACGCCACACCTAGACTAGTCTCGAATCTCGACTAAGGATATTGGCAACAAGAGGCGTTTTAACTTGAAGAAAGTTATTGAAACTACTATTACCTTGAATTTGTTACATTTTTTTTATTAAAATGATAAGATCTGATTAAGATAGATAATGTGATTGGGTTCTTCGCAAAATGTCAACTGGTAGCAAAAGGTCCCTTTCGCATAACGTCCCTTTTTCAAAATGTATATTCGCAGAAGCTCCCTCTAATGTGGAGTTTGATTGCTTCCAATCTTTATACGAAATTTTTTTTATAAAATTTTGCAGAAAAAACATTCTGCAAAAACAGAAAAGGAAAACATTATTTAGGTCTTATCCAATCTAGACTTAAGACAATCTAGACATTGCATAGTGTGGCGCCCTATTCCATAACAACATGCCAATTACCCACACACTTTCCCTTCACTAACTATATTACCGCGCGAACATTAAATGAGCGATTTCCAATATGTTAAAACGCGAGTAAGTAATCACTATGAGATTAGTGACTAATGGTGTGGTTGTATGAGCAAATGTCAGTTTATAATAGATAGATGTAGAACCTAAGTGCACTAAGCCAGTAAGCGATCATTAGGATATAAACGACATGACTGGAAACAAGTACGCAATTTGGTAGTACATATTGTAATTTAGGGAAATTAAACATTCGTTTCCCTATGCACACATAGAGGTATATTGGTACAATTCAGTATTCGAATACATAGAATTTCTCATGTTTTATTTTTTATGATTAAGAGTAGGTATCAAAAAATATCTTAATACCTGATAACTGAATAATTAAAGACAACTGTTACCAATAACGTTTACGCCTTCTATGCAATGCTTCTATCCCTGCGAGTCCAGTACAATAATGCCTTCAGGATGCTGCTGAGGCTGCCGCGTATCTGCAGCGCATCTAGCATGATTGCCGATGGCTTTCACGCGATTATGCGCAAAAAAGTGGCCTCTATGATGAGCAGAGCGCGCGGGAGCACCAACAGCATCCTGAAGGTGATCGGCGGTAAGCACGAGTGCCCCATTGCTTGTCACTGGACGGCAATTTTAATAGATTAATTGTAATTATTTTGTGAATATAATTAATATGAATTATTTGGTTTTGACATTATTATTATTATGGTATTATTGTTGACATTAAATATTATTTATTTAATTTATTTTCTTTGTGACAAATGTTTTAATAAACATTGACATTTTTTAATGATTTTTTTGTTTTTTTGTATTATTTTTATAATAATGTATGTACTCGTTCTATGGAAATTTATTTTCTGAATTAAATGTTTTGAATTGAATTGAATAAGTACTGGTTCGTTTTTGGTCATTGTCACCCTAAAACTTAGCCTCCGTCCTACTTCCTGCAGATGTCCTAGGTACTCGTATGCCTAGGTCCTATTTACAAAAGAACCAGTCATCATAAACCACTGAAAGCGCTATCATTCGCTCCGTACAAGACAAATCAATAATTCCTGCACAAATTATAGTATTCGTGGGGTAGCCTATTTGTCAACAGTACCCAATAGCAGAAGGGAGCGATAATCTAGAACTAGATAGTTATTATATAGGGTTTGTTGGTAACAATAATTTATAAGATACTTTATCAAAGCTTAAAAATATCTTAATAGGACCGCTTACATTAAGTACATATTGTGAGAACTTGATAGTTATACAGTGTGTGTCAATAATTATACTGATTCAAAAAAATTCAAAATTCAAAATTATTTATTTGCCTTAAACATGGTATACAGAGGTCTTAAATATAATACATAGCACTCATGTTTAGCCATTTCTTAATAGCGTGCAAATAGTCTAAATCTTATTTAATTAATGATCTACTAGATGGAACCAATCCACCCTACAATGTTTTTCGTTTTGTCTATTTTCCAATGCCTTATGTAAACCTTGGAGGAAAGGTCTTTAAGCGTTACTCCTTTTTTTATAATAACCATTTTATTTTATACCTATTATCATATCAGTCGCGAGACATAGGTCTTACTGTTACACGTAGGTCACCCATAAGTCCCCTATTACACTTCTATATACTGTACCGGTACAGTTGAAATACTATAAAAACTGCAGAAGGGACAAGTGTTATTTATTAGTTATCCTACACAACTGCCTATTTTTGTTTGCACATCACTGCAACTGACGTCATCGTTACGTGCAAAGTGTTGAGTTTTATTTTTTATGACCAGTAGGCGTCAGGAACCAATACGAAGTATGTAAGTATGTAGAGCGTGCCTACAGCCAAATCGGATTCAACTTCTTTTGTCGGATTGCAGTATTTGATGTTATTAGATTTTTCTCAGTTGTGGGAGTGACATGGGGTACACTATTTTATTACTAGCTGTTGCCCGCGACAACAGAGAGAAAAATAATAAATCTACTCATCATAGAAATATTTGACCTGCACCGGGTGGGGATTGAACCCACGACTCTCGGATGTTGTCAGGGGCACAAACCACTGAGCCAACGAGTCCGTCAAGTTTATGTTTTTAGATTTTAGGACTAGGTGTGATATAAAAAATATTCTTCTAACTGTGTCTAACTAACTATGTCCCAAAACTAATGCGACGAAGGAGATCATTCAGGCTCCATACATTTTTTGGCCTTTTTTTTAAGTGCCGGTCAACCAAAAAAAAAATGTATTATTAGAACTTGCTATTTGGAGCAATAGTTAAAATGACACAAAAGTTGTAGGGTTTTTCTGAACAATGTTATATAAGATGGATGAATCGTCATTTTCATACATTTATTGATTCCTGAAAGCTCAGATATAACTAGAGTTTATCATCTGGTACAATTTACATTTTTCAACTTTTGTGTCATATTAACATTAATTATTGCTCCAAATAGTTCTAACAATTCGTACTTCTTTTTTGTTGGCCGGCACTTTCATAAAAGGCTCAAAATTAATGATCTCCTTTTGGCTGGTGATAGCTTTGATCAAGACCTATCAAAATAACGAAACATATGTTCTGCAAAAGTTTATAGTTTTCGAGGTATACCAGATTAATAAAAAAAAAACACTACTATGTTTTTAATTAATTTGTTTTTTGGACTCAAATATCGTTGATTAGTGTCTCCACTCGGATTCACTACTTTATTCTACAAAAATATTAAAGATGCCATCAGAAATACATCATCAATTAAAAAAAGCTTTAAAATATTCGATAACGAAACTTTATACATCTGCGACGTAAAAAAAAATACTGAATAATTTTTGTCTCACATTATAAGATAGAGCATAGTATGCTATAAAAATCCTTGTTTCATGCCCATTTTAGAAATGTATAATACTTGGATATTTTCCTTACAAACAATGAGTTAATTGCTATTTTTGACCTCAAGGTGCTGACTTATTATATTCGAGGTTTTCAAATAAAATTAATTAGATTGATTAAAAATAGAAAGGCGATCATATTATGTTTGTTCTAGAAGGTCACCGTGACTAACTACCTAAAATAAAAATAAAACTGGCCAAGTACGAGTCGCACTCGCACATGAAGGGTTCCGTACTATCGTACAAGAAACTCTAAAAAACACGTCTCTTGTATGAGGAGCCCCTTTAATTTTTTAATATTATTTTAAACTCTGTGTAGTGTTTAAACTCTGTAGCGATTCAAACTCTGTGAGCATTTCATTTAAATCGCAAGAGTGAAAGAGCAGCGGCGACACTGTGGGACAAAAGTACCTACCCTAATCGGAGACAACTGTACTATTAGATTTTTAATACACCCAAGCTGCTGATTTACAGACTGCCTGGCCGAAGTAGAGATGTTGTTTTGGAAGAAAGATAGAAAAGTGGCGGCAAAATTTATCTTTTTTAGGGTTCTTCAAAAGCCAACGGGACCCTATTATTAAGCCTCCACTTTCCGTCCATCCGTTCGTCTGTATATCTGTCAGCGGGCTGTATCTCATGAACCGTAATAAGTAGAGAAATGAAATTTTACAGAGTGTGTATTTCTTTTGCCGCTATGACAATAAATATTAGGCTGTCCCATTCAAAATGACATCTAGTAATCTTATGATTTCCCAAAAATGTTTAGAGATTATTCTATATGATCGAATCACTAATTCGAGTGCTATCACCTACATCAAGCGTTTAAATTTTCTGCTTCGCAGTGGATCGCCAAAACTAAATATTTTGCTCTATGTTCTTCAGCAATCATGGTGATTGTGAACATTGACTTACCGTTGACAGACCTACCACAAATCCGTACTGATACTGGGAGTCATAACATTCCTTGCCAAGTTGACCTCTGTGACTCAATCATCCAACTTCATCAGTTTGATAGGTAATGTATTAGTAGCATTTGGTATATTTCCTTTCCTGAATATCCAGGTACTTCTAAACACATAATCAAACGCAAAACTACTCCCAGGTCTAGAAGGGATTAAGGGGTCAATTGCTCTATGTTAATCAGCAATGATGGTTATTGTGAACATTGACCTGCAGTTAATAGATCTACTACAAACTAGAGAGCGAACATTCCCTGCTCAGTCGACTACAAGTATCTATGACTCGATTATCCTACTTCATTGTTTGATACATCACCTTGATACCACTATAGTTTTTATACTCGTATCGGCTGTATTCGCGAAGTTCTCAGTAATATCCTAATTGTTGATCAAGATCCTGAAAGAGTTAAATTGCGTACATAACGTTATATACCTATTGAGATAAAATCGCTAATAACAACCCAAGAGTAGTTAATCTATGTTTTGAATGTTAACACTTCAAAAATATCAGTTCCTGTTGAAAATATAATGTTAAAACCAGGGATGGGACGTATAGTGTTTTGGCCGGATAACCGGATACCGAATATTCGGCTAAATTATCCTGCCGTCTAAAAATGTCTGCAAACGGATGGCAGCCTTAATTGCTATGACGTGACTATGCGCAGCAGCTGCGGGAGGCTGCGTGGCGCCCACGCTTTGCATTGATTCGGGCTTTCTTCGGGCTGACACCTAGCGAACGTGGACAGTTACTTTACTCGCTTGTTTTGTTTATGTATTCAATCAAACAATCACAACGTTTTTGATTGATATACTCTTTATTGTACACACACAAACAATATATAACAACAAAAGGCACAATATTAAAGTTACAGTGGTAAAATGAAGGCGATCTTATAGCTTATAGCGATTCCTTTTTTAAGTTACTGATAAAAATTTAATCGTGATAGTGGTCCTAATTTAATTTGTGTTTGTAAAAATGGCAAGTGTACAGAAAAAGTCGCCCTTATGGACGTATCAGCTTCCGTCCGCGACTCGCCTGCGTGGACTTTAAAATTGGATCCAGAGAGAAAAAAATGTTAAGGTGGCGCCATCTAGTGACGAAGGGTAATTTTTGAGTTTTTAAGCATTCCTCCAGGAACCCTTAAGTTTCCGGCACAAAAAGTATCATATGTGTTAGCTGAGTGCTTTATCTATCTGCCTGCCAAATTTCATCTACATCCATTCAGTAGTTGTGGTGTAAAAGCGGAACAAACAAATAAATAAACTAAAATACAAAATAAACTAAAATAAACAAACAAACAAAAACACAAACAAACATCCATAATTTCGCATTTATAATATTGGTGAGATGAGATGAGATTTCGTCGAAGAGGAACAATTTTCTAAGTGTAATTTATGTGAGGTGATTTCTCGAGGTATCACTGGGAAGAAGGCAGAAACGTCGGCGCTCAAAAAGCATAATTACTACCTCATTATTCTTCTTATCGTGTGGCACATTCAACCGTTCTTCCCACAAGATATAGACGGCGGTTGCATAGTGTTGCACTTAGCATCACCCGCGGTTACGTGTAGGGCATTTAGATTTACACCTACGGGCGTGTGCAACGTGACTATCATACAAATCTAGAAATCAAATGTGCAGGTTTCCTCACGATGTTTTCCTTCACCGTTAAAGCAGTCTGTATGAAAATGCACGTAAGTTTCGAAAAACTCATTGATGCAGTGGCCAAGATTTGAACCCACAACCTCTGGTTAGGAGGACGGAGTCACTAGCCGCTGCGCCACCGACGCTTTTTTTCCTACTCTACTACTCTTTTTCTCCTACCTCATTAAAGAGTTCCATTGGACTAGACTAAAAATTGGTTTTGTGTTTTTTGATGTTCATTTACGAAATTGTAACTATCCGGCGGGGGCCGGATTATTGAGCTATTATCCGGTATCCGGCCTACTATTAAATACTGGCCGGATAGGCCGGATACCGTCCCATCTCTAGTTAAAACCACTTCCTGAAAAGTTGTCGTTTTGCAATTATGCCCTTATTCGTAAGATACGACGATATGTTACGTTATTTTGTTAGGTCTTGCTCAAAGCTATCACCAGCCAAAATTTGTCGCATTAGTTTTAGGACAACCTTTATATTATTTTATTTATTTAGATTTCGGTCAGAGGGTACCCTCAGGGGTTCTGTGCAAATATCCAAAAATTATAAGATAATAAATAAATATCCAGGACAATTAACATACAATCATCCTGCGGTCATCTGGCTTCATACTAGGATTCTCTGTAATATGGGAACCAGAGACGAATAATATACATATGTAAATAGATACGTTTTTGGAATAAAAACATATATAAATATTATACATCCAGACACAGAGCAAACAAATCTATCGTTAAAGAAATGTTTGCTCTGGGCGGGAATCGAACCCGCAACCCGTGGATCAGTAGTCAGGATAGCGCTCCTGATCACTGAACCAAAAGTCATAACATCAGTACTCTTGTAATCGCCGTCCTGCTTTAACAGACTTAATATTTTTTCTTGTATTTAGGCATTTCTATTACATGAAACAAACAATCGTTGGTTCCTTTTACTTTGACGAGATAAAAAAAATATTTTTTCGTGAAAAAATATTTACATTTACTTTTCGCCCACTAATGCGTAGAAAATATCTTAACTAAGTTACTGATATTAAAAAAAGTATGCACAAGTGAGCTTAGTCTTCAAAAGCGAAGTGTTTTTGTCAAGGACGTCGCTCCGAAACAGACGCGCAGTCCACCCTCGATGAGATCGCGACGCGGACTGCCGGCAGAGTCCGCGGGGGATTACAGGATGGTGGAGCAGGCAGGGTCGCGCGGATTTACTTCCATTTTGGAGAAATAAATACTTTTCACGAATAAATTACGCAGTAAAAATAAAATATTCAAGACAAACTGTTAATATTGTTAAGATGTTTATCATGTGTAAAAATTAACACGATATCTTGTGCCGTTTCCGAGAGAAAATAACATTTATGGCAAAATAGGTGTTCTTTAGGGATTTTTTTTCTGAGAGGCGGTTGTCAAAAATATAATTTTGATCAAGACAAAAGATTAATTAAACCCTTGTCTATTATTGTGTATTTTTTATTTATAGATTAGATTAACAGTTATTGAAACAATTTGCCTGAAATATCCAAGAATTTGGACATTTCACATATCTTAAGGCCTTAAGCCACATTCATCCAGCGGAATCCCTGCTCTCATTTCATCCACCCTCATTAAATAATCATCAAACGTAAACTCGAATGCTATTTAAATTACTATGAGAGCTAAAGAGTTCGGAAAATCGCCGAGATGATTAATGAGAATGTTAATAGTATCGCGATCCGGATCGATCCACTGATTATAGGTTCCACGGTAATCGTCGCTACTAGTTTACTGTTGCGATCTAGATCTTTAGGATGTTGATTAAGTACTAGAATCTAGATAATGTACAAGCACAGGAAAATGTTATTTTGCTTGAAGAATTTCTTTAGTTCAAAGTCAAAATGGATTTTTTAAAGTTAATGTTTACTTTTTAGTAGTCTTTTTTCTATCTTAAGTACATACAAAGTTCCTATACGTGGAACTTGTAGAGTCAACATAGATGATTTGAGGTTATGGTTGATTCCGGGGCATAATGCTTGACTACTAGGCTTATTTCTCTATTATGTATTCTATTATTTATGGATTATTATTCTATGGATTTCTTTGGTCGGAAATAAAGATTTATTTACAATTTAGGAGTCATGGGTTCGATTCCCATTCCCACCAATGTTTTTGCAAACATTTATTTGTGTGACAATCAGATTTGTTTCCATTGCAGTTTAAATTAAGTTTTATAAGTATCGAAATCTCCTCTAGCCCACAAGCTACATCATTGAATCATCAATCACTTCATCATTAATGTCAATGTAATGAGCTCAAAAAAGACTTACTTTTACACACACATACTATTATAGACTTCGAACGAAATGTCATTACGCCTCATTTCATATCTCAACAGCCGGCCAAGCCGTGTCATATTTTGTGACTAGCATTGTTTAAGCCCTGTTAAGTTTACACGGATTATCTTATCCTTAAGACACGACTGTATCTTTATAACACCTCTTTAATGACGTGTAATGAGGGGTAATAAATCATGCGACGTTGACGTACTGAGAGAGAAAGGGGAAAAGATAGGGAGGGAGAGGGGAAGGTCGGAAATGGATATTACGATAACGATGCGCGGGCGCATCTGACGCATCTCTTGGTCAAAGACATATCATAAAGGGGACTTCAAGAAAATTGGGACCAATGTGTTCATACGCCAGAACAAAATGGCACCATCGGTAAGAACTTTAAAAAGTCAGTAGGCTTATAGATAGTTACAGTCATTGCCAGCCACTGCGGACGGGTTGAGCACAAAATGGTTATCCACTAGAGGTGCCATTTTCAATATCGATAGCGCTATGGATGACCGCTATCTGCCTATGTTTAAAGTCTGTGGCCATCGCGACCTGTGGGACGATAGTCGATAATACTGCGCGAGAGTTGATTCAGCTTCATTCAGGATTCATTGACATGCGCCTCACAATGGCATTCAGTGATGCATAAACATTCTAATGAATGAACTTCGTCTCAATATCGCTTGTTAGATGAATAAGTGTACCACATACAAGACTACTTAGTGAATAAGTGTATTCTCTGTTCATGAAGATATGAATAGTTTCGAGTAAGAACTAATGCACTAAAATAATGTTAATAAACACAGCAATGCAACCGTTGACCGCCGCCGCCGTCTGGAATTCTATTCACGCGAAGGCCGACGATAAAACGAGCAGTGTAACTGCGCCGGCGCATACACAGCCACCGTTTCCGTCATTCTAAATTTAAAATAGTATGGGTTCCACAGGAAATCGAAAGTTAACTCTGAGCCTAAGAGTATCAGAGTAAAACTAGGTGCGATTTAAAAAAAATAGTGGTCAAGTGAGTCGGTTTAAGTGTTCCGTATCACTAAATAATTTTAGAAAACCCAGAGTATTTACTTAAATCAAAATCAGTTTGTGTTCGTTCATCGACATATGTACTTCTGAAGTTTGTTTTGCTGAGATTTGCAACCCTGAAAAGAACTGAATCGCGAAGCGAATAACGTGCGCGGGATTCACGATTTACTCGATTTACGTAACTTCAGGATTCGTCAGACGTACTACAGACGCTAGTACTGCTTTTGAAGTTTTGCCAATGTTGCGCGGGCGACGATTATCGTTAAATCTTGGCAGTGACCTATATTGGGGCAGGTCAGGTCTTCGCCAAGGGTGCTAATATGCGGTTTGCAGTAGCGAGGTTAATAACCCTCTTAGCTAGGGTTATCTATTTCCATTGCATCTACAATTTAAAAGATTTTAGGGTAACAATTTAATTTTTGTACGATATTTACATTAATTCATAATATTGTACATGCATACAACTTAAAGACCCCAAACAAAAACTAAACAAGCCAGTCAATCATACGATATTTGCCAGGGATCAGAATTAAACCCACGACCATAGGCTTAGCAAGCAGGAGCGTTAACCACGAAACCACCGAGTCAGACAAAGTCAAGTAAACAGATACACTGCGCAGTTTTAAAGCAGTTCTGCTTTTATTACAAAGAGCAAAGATAAATCACGCAGATCAACGTGCACCAACTACTAGACATGGCAACACCACGATTTCTCATCTGGCAACCCTAAGGCCCGTTATTCCAGAGATAAGCGGGTGATATACGGCCTCTTTGATGCGCGTCTGCGTATGCGCAAGCGGAATACGGAATGTCATTGTGGTTTGCAGAGTTGGTTTACTGTTAGGTTCAGAGGTAGTGCAGTGCAATTATCTCGAGTGCCTTTTATGAAAGAATGTACCTAAGTTGAAATTATCTATGTAATTAATGGCTAGAATGCTAAGTAACCACAGATTAAAGTAAGACTGTAAGAGTAAGTTTGATTTTGAATAAATACAACTTTGCGGTTTTAATGATACTATGCTCATTTTAAACAATTTACGAAAACGTTTTGCTATATCACCATTCGATGCAGTACTTATTATAGGCATTAATCGCATAAACAACCTTATAGGTGAATCTAGTAGCCAAAGAGAATTCAGAGTGAACTCTGTAGAATGTTATTTACAATAGCAATTTGTTGGTACATCTAACATACTACACAACGTTACAGGACCAAAGAGCCGTAAAACATGTCACACAACAATCCGTACAAGAACCGTACATCCAAATCACATAGATACAAAACAAGGCACGAATCGGTACAATTCCTAAACCTAGCCTATTCCTAATTCCCGACACTTCCCAGCCCGAAAACACACGAACCCATGGTGTTCCAAGACCCAACACTTCCTATACCTTATGGGAAACATGGCTTGCTCACGCGCAGCGCTCACAAAGGGCGACTAATGTGGGTTCCGTGTACCGGGACGAGGAAGTAACGTTGAGTTTTGCGTGGTTGGAAAGTTGAAATAGCTTCATAATAGTACCATACTATACTAATTGTGAGTAAGACTGATAATGGTACATAATTAGTTTATTTCTCTAAAATAAAATTTACAGGGGTAAATGGTTGTTAAGTGCAAGCTAGGAAACACACAAAATTAAAAAATAATATCAAAATATGTTTATTCGACGTTGAACACTTTTCGAAGGTCATCTTTTAATCTACCTAATACGAAGCTCCTACCACTTGGAACTCGTATACCCAACGTTTCGGGAAGTGTTTGCGGAGAGAAGAAACGTCGTCGGGTCCAAAAGAAACTCCCTGCCTCCAAACAATTTCTCGTATACAAATGTCTTATATTTATATATCAGTAATAGGAAATATTAATGGGACATTAGTATAAAGTATCCGACGTATGGTTACGTCGTCTTTTCCTGAGTCAGAAACATATTATTACATACAATATATTGGCAATTGCCTGCAGTTGTCGATTTTTTACAACAGCTTCGCGATTTAAGATTGCTTCAATAAATTTTTGCCCACCACAAGAATTGACTCACACTCGTTTAATTTTTTGCTCCACATACAAATTGGTATCAAAGTAATTGGCAACGACCAATCAATATCCACCCACGTGCCCTTACGACATAAGATCACGCTTTACACATGGTACCTACGAGTTATACGTACCTATATTATACAGGGTGTTCAAAAAGGTACGTTTGAGATTTTAATCGCGGCGGTGGTTCTTAGCTATGTTTTGTGAAAATTTGTTTAGTGATTTTGGAGTTATGTACATACTAATTCGTATTTTAGTGTCAGAGGACGTAATTTTTCTAATTTTGTTTGTTATTCTTTATTTATTGAATTTTCATAAATGATACTGTCACCTTTTCAAAGATCGGTTCATAGCTTGGTGATATTACTCAACTGCAGTATAAGTACTAAATAACAAAGCGATGTTTCACAAAACTAAACTTAATTTACCTTACCTTAGTTATTACTTTTATAAATATTTATAAATAAGAAAGAATATCAACTATTCCGTAGTAATGATTTCTTTATCGAATATACTTAGAAGGCAGACTGAAGCTCAACACGGAAATACGCAATGAAAATTTCCAAAAATGTCTATCATTTAATAAGGATTGAAGGAGTATCGATAACCACTTCGAAAAATCATTACACGGTTCTCAACATCAAATTACTGGCCAAGTTTACTTCCCTTGTGATTTCGTAGAAGTATGTTAAATAAAGCTTTTCGCAATAAAATAAATACCTTAGTATACTTAAACCTCACCCTCAGTACTATTAATTAAACATTCTCATTACTATGTTAATTAATCGTTTATGTGAGGCCCAAGTGCATTAATTGTATGATTTCCATGTAATTAACAATATTCCGCAAAAGCTCGCTTTATTAAAGGTATAAAACAAGTGAAGATTTTAATATAGTGACTGCACATTGTGTTGCTATTATTGCGCATTGTACAATTATACATTATACAGAGTGACTTTTATACGCTAATCGACAAATAATTATCTATTATTTGTATTTGTTGTTTTGCGGTACCCCGCAAGGAACCTATATGGTCAGACAAAAAAACATTTCCATTGCAAAGATCCAATCCAATCAACGATCTATATTCCATTTTTTTCTTGGCGGAGGTAATTCAGTTGTTTTTGTTATTTTTGCAGTATTTTATTATTAATCAATTGTCTAAGATCAATTTCACTTAAATTTATTCCGATTGAATCCACAGATTTCATTTTACAGTCAGAATTTCAGTCTACTAAAATTTACTAAGATCCAACTCAACGGATCCTACTAAACATAGCGATTTCCTGATCCATCTGCCTAATCTAATTTAACTTACTGAACAAAATGCCACCTCAACCATGCGTTGACTCACTCAACAACAGGCAGCCACTCTGTCATCCTCTTTTGGCTTACCTGAAGCAAAAACAAATGAAAAATGAGTACAATCAAATGTTAACTTACTTGGTCGTCGACACTTTATAAAAAAAAACTATAAAAAATGGCCAACACACTAATGGTGACGAATTCAGACATGTGGGTAGAACACGACATTACAATTTGACTGTACTTCAGTCGTGGTTGACTAAAATTGGATGCTCCAATTCAAGAAATCACTAAGTCCAAAAGTTACTTTTGACATATTGATGTTATTGTGTTTTAAATGTGTTCTGAAATAATATGCGCAGGTTAAAAAAATAATGAAAAATAAAAGTAATAGAAACAATTTAGAGGTTTTATTTGTTAAAAAAATCATAACGTTAGTTAACAATGAATGTCGTGACAAAAATAAAAAAGATTCAAAACCGTCAAATTTGGACTTAGTTATTTCTTGAATTGGAGCATCCAATTGGGCATGTCTTTTGACAAGATGACATAAAATGTTGCCACGCAATAGTGATATAGTCTCTGTCTTATCGTGTGGCACATTTAACCGTCCTATCCACAAGGTACAGACGGCGGTTGCCTTGTGTTGCACTTAGCGTCACCCGCGGTCACGTGTAGGGCATTTTAGATTTACACCTACGGATGTGTGCAAAGCGACCATCATACACATCTAGAAATCGGATGAACAGGTTTCCTCACGATGTTTTCCTTCACCGTTAAAGCAGTCGGTATGAAATGCACATAAGTTTCGAAAAGCTCATTGGTGCACTGGCCAGAGTTTGAACCCGTTGTGCCACCGACGCTTTTTTAAACATAATTACTATAAAGAACCATCAAGTTTATGTAGGTTACGTTTGTATTTTACCAGGGCTTAAGATCGTTTGTGCCTAAAACCTAAATAGCAAGGTTTAAACCTTACACAACAAGTCAACACAATACAAATAAAAAATAACGTTCCATCAAAAAACCTTTACAAAATAAGCTTGAGAAACCAACGGTATACAATCTTTTTGTTTGTAATCTATTAATTTTGCATATAAAACCGCTTTTAGCACCTCTGGTGCCGAAACACGGCAATCCGCGCGTAGGCAGTAGCGGTCGCTACTTGCGCCTACGCATCTTCTCTCTCTTTCTATCATTACTGCGCAAAAAGAGAAAGGAGATCAAAAATTGTTAACAAAAACTCGTTTAATTAAGAAAGATGTACCTGTACAATGTACATGTTTTGATGGTGTTGTAGAGTTGACCACGCTTTGGGGGGATAACCATGTATCTTGATTGTGACATGTTAATTCGTGTAGCTATTTTTATTTTGACCATAAATTTAACATATGTCTGAAAAGAAACATTGTCTTTTATGTAATGCGTTTAATATATTCATTCTATCTTAAGGACTGCTTATACTCATCAAAAGAAAATCATTTCTTTTCAACTTTCATTTATCGAAGATGCAAACACAGTAAAGGTTTTAAGTTTTTAAAAACCTCTTAAAGATAAACAAGTATAAAAGTAAATATTAAAAACGCAGTGTCAGAACCAGCCCCATCAGAACAGCTGGACTTCTTCATCAAGGAGTTTTAGCTTATGGGTGTGGAACTGCTTGTTACCTAAATAAAAAAAGAAAAACCTTGTGGGACCGAAAATTTCCCAAGGAACATGTGTTACGGTCTCTTTGGTCATGGAAGGAGACTTGGAATATCGAGTTTTTCTTTCGCTCTCATGTTTACAAGTAACATCAACATTATCCCATACTTATGAGATTGATAAATTGATAATGACGCAACCCGCCTGACGAGGAGGCGTTCTCACAAATTAGTTGTTTATAACGACCTGTAATGACAGACTCGAAAATTGAATTTGTCCGTTTTTGAACGCGCATCAGAGTTAATGTGCAGTGAAATATTAATGTCAGTATTACAAGAGTAGAATGACTTTACGAGTTCAAGAATGCTGGTCTGGAAGTTGGGAAGTACATCTGTTCGCGTTAATTTTCTGTTTCAGAATCTTCAGTTTTTTTTATTATAAATGAGAAATAGATATTATTATAGTTTGTGTCACGTAAAAAGAGCGCTGGCTGGCGTTCCGAGAATGCACTCTGATAGCAACTGTTTAGTACCCTCTCTTTCACACTTACGCGATTTATATTATGCTATTCTGTTGTCAGAGTGAACTGTTGTGCCCTCGGAACGCCCGCCAGCGCTCTTTTTACGTGACGCGAGCTGTTTTCGTTTATTATCCGGCAATTTAGCTTTTAAACTAAGTAATAAAATTAAAATGGCAAAGATACAATACAATAATAATTTTACATTAATCTAAACGGCACTATCTTTGATATTTGAACTAGCACACCAACAGCCTTTATATCTTACATTAAACGTATTAAAACTAAGTAATCAATTAAAAGTATGATATGCAGTAGACCAAAAAATATAAACTCTTTCATCTTACTCATATGTAGTTTCCAAAAATCTCAATCAGCGTTCACTTACTAGTCCTACTGTGCCGTAATGTCAGACGCAACAATCAGGCCCACAAAACTATTATTAAATCTGATGGCTCGTTAAATTCTATGAGCATTTCATTTTATTTTTGTTATTTAGACATCCAAACGTCAGTGTAATTTCAACCTTTCCAAAGCTGTCTAGTTCGAGTTGAGACACTCTTTAAAACTTAAGTTGGACCGATATTACGAATATTACCCGCAAGTCTAAGCATCTGTTTTATAATTTAGTCCCAAAGTTAAATGTTATTCAATGCAAAGTATATTTAGAAAACTCGCTTTTACAACATCGTTATCTGAAGTTAATTAGTTGAATAAACTTGTCAAAAAGTCTCCCCAACTGACATACACATGCGTCCAGCAGCTTTCTGACTAGTGCACTATTTGCATGCTGTTTCTTAAATACGATCTACACAGAAGTGAAACGGTAAGTTCAAGTCTGCATTTATGTAAAATTGAATTTCCGTCTTGTTGGAGTTCTGTTAACATTCTTCTTGTATACAGATCTATAGTTTAAAAATTATGTAAAGCTACTTTGTATAAACTGCAGACCTACACCGTACGCTATTAGAGGCCATAGACTTGTTAACAAGCCTATGTTTAAACAATACTAAAGAAAACTGAACACTTGTGAGGTCTTTCATAGTTGCAACCAGTAAATTAACATTGTATGTCCACCCCGGTGGTCGGGAGCTAGACCCTGGATCAGTGGTTCTCAATCTTTTTGATAGCTACTGCAACAGTAATGAATGAATAAAGAGTTTTCTCAAAATTCATTTTAGCAAAAGTTTATCTATATAAAGCTCCTTATTGATAGTTTATTCAGAAAATGAATATATTATTAAAATATATTAGATACTGTATATTTTTATCAAGAACGAGTTTAAATATTATTAAAGTGCCATTACCATGATAGAAGACAAGACTTACTGATAATTTAATATGAAAGAATGATGGCGAGGTACCATGTATTTTGGGACCCAGTCTTTTCATCAACGTGCTTTAATGATACATGAAATATCGATGTTTGAAACTGACCCTTCAACATTTTTTGAGGTTATAACTGGAAGACCAAGCAAAACTTATTAACTGCTACACTACTCTTTGACAAATCGTGTCCCCACCGCCAACGTTGGCTCCAGCTACCAAAAATGTATGAAAATCTCAAATCTTAACCATGGCTGACTGTATCTATCTATCTATCAGCCGAAAGACGTCCACTGCTGGACAAAGGCCTCCCCCAAGGATTTCCACACTGACCGGTCCTGTGCGGCTCGCATCCAGCGGCTTCCCGCTTCACCACGACGTCGGTCCACCGAGTCGATGGACCGAGGCTGACTGTATCATTATTAGCTTATTATTGTACTTTAAAAATCCCCAAAAACAACGACAGCTTTTTAGTCTGGCAACACTGATTTCTGAGCTGCGTTCCGAGGGTGCACTTTGACCACTCTGACAGCAACCGTTTTGTATCTTCTCTTTCACCCTTACGCGATTTATATTATGCTATCCTGTTGTCAGAGTGAATGGTTGCTGTCAGAGTCTGTTGTCTGATTACCGTTGCGTTTTTTTTTGTACACTGCTGCGTTTTTGTTTGAATTAGTGTGGAATCAAGCCTTTTTTAAACTATTGATTCCCTGCTTCTACTGAAGTATTTTTTTATGTACATACCCATATATTTAAATATAGTATAATGGAAATAATTTCGTAACTAAATGGGGTCTACTTTTTTTTATTTTATTTGGTGGGTCCCAGCTCGCCATACTTCTTTCAAAGGACATACCTAGATGTCGCCAATAAGTTGAGTTACGCAAGTTACCGTAGAGATTGCTGGTCTTCTTGTAAATGGTTTTGGCCAATACCAATATGGACCCAACTTTGGGGACCACTGGTTTAGATGGCCAACTAGACGGCCGGCTGTTCAAATAACGAGGGAATTCATTTGCGCATGCGACCCGCAGGCGACGCGACGTCGTACGTTCATTCTGTCACAATATCGTTAAATTGAACCAGCCACTCAATAGAGAGCAAGAGACTGAAAGGAATTCATAAAAAAAGGACTTTCTAGAAAGATGTAGTGTTGGGCATCCCCCCCCCCAATAGTCTGGTGACATAGTGAGGCCTGAATGAAACCACTAAATGCACATAGGCAGACCCTTCCTACGTCTTCCGGCTAAGATGGCTCATAACCATTTAGCTCATAGACTTTTATTGGCCTAAAACATGTTAACCTGGAAGGGACTGAACAAGCCGGGAATAATGCAAATGATGAAGGCTTTCACCGAGTGATGGTCAAGAACTAGGCAAATAAGCAGACGACCGGGCAAGTGCACGGACGACACAAAAAATACTGCCTCAAAATAATGGACGAGACAAGCTAGACACCAGAAAAGATGGTGTGAGTAAAAGGTCTTTACCCAGCAATAGGTAGACATGGACTGAACATGATGAACTCAAACCACTAGTAAATAAAATACTGGTAAAAAATACTATAAGTTGATGATACTCGAAGATGTTAAAAACAAATTGGGAGTCGAGATCGAGGAGTGAATACTGAATTGTTAGATGTTTACGGAGATATAAAAAAGTCTGTCAATATGAACACCTATTAAAGCGTACATACACTACTGCTCACTATTCAATATTCGTCACACTGACTGCTTTATTCAGAACAAAAACAATATAAATAACATTTACTTATTTTAAATACTCAATAAGGCGAATGTATAATCTCGGTGACTTGATGATGGGCCAATTACATTATTCAATGGCAATCAAGTCCTTATTAGGTAACATGTAATGCACACCACGTGGATACGAGGCGCCAATAAATTGTTATTGACAGTAAATAACACAGTGACAGACAGTAATTTGTAAGAATTGCAATCAAAACTTATCGTAGTTTTACAGGGTGGACGTAATTTTGTGTGTTATACTTTTGCGATGATTCTACTAATGCTACTGAAGAGTCTTATCAAGATAACTTCATCTTGGATCTTTGAGCTCATAGAGGAGCACAAAGCCTCAATTCATGTTCCAATTAGCACCAATGATGGGTGGTAACAGTAACGGTAATATTGAGTATATCTCCTTCTGGGACCAAGGCACTGAGGCAGTACTGTCAATCTACGGTTTCAAATAATTCAATAATTCAAATAATACGGTTTCTTTTCTCTCGCGTGAAGGTCACATCAGCCACACTTTGGTTTGCCTCAAGCATATCTAAACTACAAAGATAAAAACAACAAAAAAAACGTACTTCATAAGCAAAACAGGGAACATTTTCTTACACTCAGTTAGTATATCTTGACATATTCAATCCACAGCTCAGGTCAGTAGCATGGTGTCAAGCAGAATGTACTATCAACGAATATGAATATTCAATTCCCTCCAACTCATTACCATTTCATTGAAAGGAAAATCCGTGGGTGTCACTTCATTCACTTCACACCATGTTCTTCCCAATACCTGCATTAGCGTCCCACGGTTGAAACGAAAACATTAACGTTCATGGCAATGCAATGGCAACTCCACTTCTGTCAATGGGCCGGCCATTCACTGGCTTTCGCCATAAAGCGGCCCATTCACAGGCCATTGAGCTGGCCCACGCGTGCATGCGCGCATTTGACCTGTGCGTATGCTCTACGTGCCGATATGAAGTGTAAGGTCGGTTCGGTGTTAAACAGGTTTCTCGAGCTATGAAATATTACTTTCTGCAAAGATAGATACTATTGTTAAAAATAACTTAAATTTAAATTCAACTGCGGGTACTACATTATATTTTATAATGTATCCAACAAACACAACGTAGAACGAGACAATAGGGGCCGGGATATTTCGGATTCTAAATATTACGGGTATAAGGAATATTAAATATTACGGGTACTTGAAGTACATCTCATTTATGAAAACTGTTTACCATATTATATAGGCTGTGTGAATACGTAAAGTTGCATACACACACAAAGCGTGTTCATTCATAATCCTTCCTATTAGCTTTGTCGTAGTCGGGTCAAATGTACTTTAACCCCAACTTAAACAAATATACATGCGACATAAAAAAGTTGGCTATATTATGCAGTGAAATTGGAGAGGCTCACGAATCATGATTCATGATCGTCAAAAAATATTGCACGTTATAAAAAACAAAGAAAGTAGCACAAATTGACGACCGATAAGCAAATCTCGTAGACAAATTCGGTATGAAGTATGAAAGTAAAGGTTCATAGCAACTTTCACAAAATCAAATCACATATAATCGCACGAGCCACATCAAAACTATTCTAAATTCAAATCATCCAATCAAATCGGAGAACCAAATAACTGTAGCAAACGATTCACATAAAACTAGAACATCAGTAGGTCATGAGAAAATCAGACTGGCATCTTGTGTAGGTAACAATGAAGCAAATTGTAAGATATGAATTCCACTTCAAATTTTACAGCAGCTGCAATTTGTATTAGTGGTGTAATTAAAATTTATTTAGATTGTAATTAAAAGGTTGCAGGTGATGCGAACAATGTTTTGCGCAAGATAAATTGAAACACTTGTAAAATTTTAGGGTTTCCACTGTTTTTAAGAGCCTTATCAATGTTATGCAAAGCTGGACTTTAAGTATGTTTTTCTGTATTATGATAATACTTGTATGTCCCAGATTTTAAAACGAAATGACCCGGACAGAGGCCGCTGCCTCAGTCACAAAAGGATTTCCACTGCTTTGCCCATCCAAGACGAAATTTCCAACAGTGTATTTCCTAAAAAGCACAGTACAGAAGGCAGGAAACGTAACTCAAGAAATTGTTGTCACGCCCCCAGACAACAAGACACATTGCATTGCAAAAAACACTTGTTAAACGCCAATCATAAACGAGGAACCCAATCAATACGACCTTCAAACATCATGATGACAACCAAAATACAGTTGACCTTTGTCGCTTGCAGCGTAACAAGTACTCTTGTCTTCAGTCGGGCTATTGAAGAAAATGTCTGGTCATTGTGACCAGGAAACTGCATGGTCATTTTCGAAGGAATTAAGAAATTATAAAAATAATCTTGGCATAGAATTGTAAATTAAGCAGGACTTTTCAGATTTTATAAGTTATAGAAAGCTTTAAAGAGAGCTATGAAACAGTTTGACTGACAATCGCCCATTACAACGTTTTGTATCTTTTGTTAATCCCAGTCGGATATCCATTGGCAGCTTGACTTTTCCACAAAGGGCTTGTCAGGTTTCTAACCAAGACAGGATAAGACATATGTATGTATCTTAACTCTGAACACTTAATCTTCTCGTTTTCTCCTCACTCAATCCAGGCACTGATGTCGCAAATCGTGCTATCAATAACAAGGTCTTAAGCGTTATTACTCCGTGTTTGCTGATCATCATGACAAAGAATTCCTTTGTTCTGGAGTTAAATAGTCGAATCGAAAGTGGAAAGTTGAAGGGCAAGGTACACAAAATGCGTCTCTTATCCGGCATGACGAACTGCATGTTTTGAAGAGCTTTATTCAACCGAATTTTTATACTTTCTCTTTGTCAGCTTCTATCTTCATAAATTGGTAAATATCCCGCCAATGCTTTAGGAATGCACCTTCACGAAAAACCAAACTAACCAACTGTGAAAACCCTATTCAACAATTTCGGAGGAACAAAAAGGCAACTCAAGCCTAGATAAGTAAGCGCCTTCGACTGTATAATGCCAAATCTATACAATATCTCCAACATATGAGTTCAGTAACCTCAAGAAAATGTTCTAAGCCAACAAAAGCTATCAATCGTTATCGCACCAAAACATCTAAATCCCCATCTTAAACGAGCGTGCAATATTTGCATTGTTCTGGGCGTGAGAAAGGGGCAAGTAACGGTGCATGCGCATCAAAATGACCCCGACCGGTTGCGACGATCCCGAATGGCTCGGGGCGATTGAAGTGACCCTAGAGTCCACGTCTCCGTCTCAAAGCAGATAGGTACAGAAGGAAAGTTGGTGCAATGCACGCACCGAAACTGAATTATGAACTGGACAAGTTCAACACAACAGACACTTCAGATAAACAAAACTCTTGAGTCAGATGAACAGTTCCTCGCCGCTGTGTTTCAATTTTGTCAGTTCGGAATTCAACAGAATTCAGAGAGCCATTGGACGGTGACTGACATCGCTGTCACTGTTTTGCCCTGAGATCGCGAATAGCGATAGTATGTTCAGTCTGGCCCTTTCGAAGTGCGTAAAGAGTAGATCCTCTATGCGTGTCTGGTCTGTAACCCAGATTCGTTGGGGAGCTCGGGGCGACAACGACCACGAACAGACCTGCTAACTGCAAGTCACTGAGACGGTGAACATTGATGTGTTTAAAGGGTTTCTGTGATTATCTTCATTATAAACTGCTGCTTAGGATAACGAAGGGCAGGTAAAATGATTTGATTACAACCAAAATACAGGGTGTAAGGGACAGGTTTCCGAAAACTTTAAGGGCTTGCTCAGTAGACGAAACTGAACAACTTTCCACAAGAATTTTTTTCAGGAAGCCCTTAAAGTTTTCGGAAACCTGTCCCTTACACCCTGTATAACTGATGTTAAGTTAGCATTCAGTGAAGACATACCTATGTAGCAAAAATCATAAAAAAATACAGATTAATATGTCTTTTTCTTGTATTGTCGTTGTATTCACTAAATGCTTCAAAGTGGTGGAAAACTTTAAAATCTTCACTAGCAAACCCGGCAATCCAGTTTGTAATAATTCTACCACAAATAAGTTGTATAAATCTCATATCAGCTTTACCTTGAAGTCTGACTCTGCTATGAAGCCTAAACCCCGATAATACAACGCTAATTACTTTGTTAGCTGGCAGTAAAGATCTAGGGTCCAAGCCAGGATAACACCATTATCAACCAGGAACAAATCGCGTCGAACCCTAATGAAATCAAGATCATAGACCTCGTATAACTTTGTAAAGACAGGACCCTTTTTTGAAGTATAACTTACAAAATGTAAAATAGAAAAGTCAAAGTCAAAGTAGAAACCTCCTTAGTGAATCCTTCATTCAAATAAAAAAGCACTGGTTTTTAAACAGCCCATCCTTTGAGAGGTTCTCCACACACACAATAGGCTGCGAAAATTCCCTTATGTCAAGGAATTAAAATATAAAAAAAGGTAGCCGAGGTCTAAAGGTAAACGTCTTTGACTATTAGACAATTAATTCTGCAGATTGCATAATTGCATTTTGCCATGACAATGATAAGTGTTGACAGATAACTGTCAGTCGGACTGGCATTATCGGCGTCGCATCGGCATAGTTGCGCCTGCGCCGCCGCGCCGCTGAGAGCTCGGCGCCTGCGTGGACGCATACTATTATGTGGCAAGCCAGCTCCATTATGCAGTTTTGTAATATGGACATGCTGGTTATATCGCTATTTTACACAGAAACTTAAGTCCCCCTTTACTTGAGTGTAATATTTGTGAATAAATAAAAAAAACAGCAAAATATAAGTTATTTCTGAAATAACAGATTTTCTTTCAACCGTGACTTCTGCTCATATAACTAAATACAACATAACTTTCTCAAAAGAATCTATAATCGATTCGCAAAAAAACCCATACCATTTTTTTCCACTATTTCGTAAGGAACGATATAGGTATTCGTACTCCAAGATCCTACCTATGTCAAACCTACTTAGGCTACAGAAGTAAAACTTACATAATGGGACACTTCTGTATCTATTAATTTTAAATCATTAAAATACTTTAGTAGCACTTTGTCTACCATATGAACACATAATTTTATGTACAATTGCCAGAGTTAATTGAAATCGTAGAGCATTTAGGTTAACAGTTTATCCGTAAGTTTATCTCAATCGTAAAATGTTAACTGCTTTTAGCTCCCCTAAGCAACAGTTCTTAATTAAACTAGTACCAGTAACTTAAATGAATTTTAATTAAATTGATACTTAAAATTCTTCATTAAATTCGACGTGAAAATGTAGTTTTACTATTGAGATAACCTAGTTTTAACAAAATAAAAACGACTGATAAATTATATGTCAATCTAGGGATAAAGACGAACCTAAAGGCATCGGCTTTTTGAACTCCAAAATTATCAAGCCGTTTTGGTTACTAGCGGTAACATGAAACGGGCAATACCTAACGCAAACCCAAATAGATTATCTTTCGATTGGATAATCAAATGAAATCAGTACGCCTCTTCATTAATAATAGCTTCTGCTGCTAGATGCCTATGAGCGACGGTATACCATTTTCCCATCAGATGGGCCGTCAGCCTCTTACCACCCTTAAAAAAAACTGAAACTTAACCAACTCCGACCGTAAAACTAAAATAACATGAAACCAATGAACCAATTTTCATCAAACATAGCCAAAACCACACCAATGACACCTATTTAAAAAACGCTCTAATTCACTCGTTCGGGGTTTATTTATTTTATTTATTTATTTATTCAGTTATTTTATTACAAAAAAAATGGTAATTTTACAATATAAGGATATTGTTAAACCTTCATAGGTTTCGCAGCTATTGCCAGAGACAGACAGACACACATCTGCTTGAAATTTATCCCATCTCTTAAGTCGAGGGTTATAAAAAATACAAACTTGAATTTTTAAATTAACACGATACTCCTGTCTCCATGTAGTATCGTGATGTCGTAATAGAAAACAAATATACAATCATATGTTAATGCTTAATTTATTAATTAAATACAAATGGCCGACATTATGAGCGCGCCACGTGCCCCGGCGCCGCGCCGCACGGCTTTGCGAATGCTAAATAAATAGTCACTAAGAAAATACTTTGATGTCATTAGTAAGTAAATGTTTTGTAATAGGTGTGGTCTGTGTATGAATGCAGTAGGTATGTGAAGAATGAAAAATTGATTTATAAAAAAAAAATATTGTTTGAAATGCATTCGGAATTGCGATATTGACCATAAGTTATAGTATTTCAGCGTTCCCTAATTGAGGGCTGAAATAGATAGATACATCAGGAAACGTCTTGAAGGGCTGGCGTAATCTTAAGAATCTTCTCCAAAAATACGAAAAGGTAGCAATTAAATCTCCGATAAATTCCCAACAAAATAACATTTGTAGACCTACAAACAACATTGGCTTACTGTTGGTTCCCACGAATGTTAGCCGGGTTAAGTAAACAGACGCCCGCGCATGGTCCGCTACCGCGCTTGCTGGTAGAAAGTCAGAGGCACCCAATTATGCTGGAAGCGCGATTTGTGTAGCGTCAGGTCAAGTGAGTTGAGGAATTTGAGAGGGAAGACTATGTTTGTGTACAGTTTCAGTATATTTTAATTGTGTGCTAGTGCTAACATAAGATGTGACAGAGTCTAGGTAAATTATAGAAAGTGTAATAACTTGAAACACTTTTTATCCGACTTTCCTAGCAGAGACTTATGTTTGAGTGTATGTATCGTACAGATCAATACATACACTCGAGTCTACGTAAAGTGTTTTTGAGACACAGCATTGTTCCTATGAATAGTTCGACTATTTAATTTATAATTTTATTTAATTATATATAATTTTATTTAATTTATATTTAATTTAATGTGTTTTTTTATATAGATTTGTCAATTTTAGCTTGATAAGATTTGCATGCCATTTTTGGCGCAGCACGCTTGTACTTAATATTTTATTTTATGTAACTTTTTATACCGTGTTTGCCTGCAATAAAATATTTGAATTTTGAATTTTGAATTTGAATCATCTGCGGTACGTTTAAATTCTAAATTTTCTAATAAGGTTACAGGATAACGAGAAAAGCAAGTTCAAGGGTCGAGTTGCTCTAGGTCGCTTTCCATTTTCACATGTGATAATGAATAACAAAGGGAGCAAAAGCAGGTTATTCACCGCTGAACAATCTCACTTTTGGTGAGAAAGCAACTTGTCAACGATGCCAACTCTCTGATAAATTAAGAAAAGTGATAATTGGAGGATTAATTCATAAAAACCCTTTTTTAACCCTCTTTTTAAACTTGTGAGTTTTTAATCCCTGAAAGTGGCAGTACATCCCCTGTGACATTCATGCGGATTAAGAAACTGTTTGTACTGCCTTCTACATACATTCGAATATATTTTTATTACACTCATTTTAGGGTATTAAAAAGGCACAAAATAATCGTAATTCCTTCGATGAACTTACCACACAAAATTAAGAAGTCATCACAAGATGACTCAAAGAAAATATCTAAGTGATTTCACAATATCGTAATCTTCGAACGTAACTACGGAACTGTCATCATTACAACTAGAGCCGCATGCGCAGATCGACCTGTCGGTCCGTCTGTCCGTGGTTGGTTCACACACTAATGATAATGACCCGGGTTTCAACACGTTATGCGTAGTTAAAGACAAGTTCCTGGGAAACCAGAAAGGAAGGCGCTCGAAGGAAAACACGAGAATCTAACATGATGCTTAATTACATTCCAATAGCTCTGTTTACAGGTATTCTAAGTCGGCTCAAAATTTCAAGATTATATTTCGATAGTTATTGATTATACATATTCTATCTACATGTAGGTACTACTTAAATAACCTAATTCAAAAAACCTATGTAACTCAAAATAAACCAACAAAGTAAAGAACTGAAAAATTGGGTACTGAAGATTTTTGATATATGTTTTTTTAATACAATATGATTATTGGTAAAAATAACAAAAAAATATATTTTTATATATGAGCAAACGGCAAATAGCCCGTCGCGCCGCGTCGTCGTAGCGGTGGCGCCTGCGCACCTCATACAATATGGATACTGCAGATATTATTGCTTGCACCAATTAAATGCTATGTAGTTTTGCTTAGAAAAAATGTGTCTAGACTATCTAGTCTAGATCAATACATCTGCACTGCGCCGGAGTTGCTTGTATGTTTGTAGTTAGTTACATGACAGCAATTTTTAATGAAAGAAAACATATAACTGAAACGTGAAGTGTTTATGTCCAAACTTATAAATAGTAAAATTTTTACAATCAAATAAGTACAAATTTTACAAATTTGTAAATGCAAGTCTTCCTTACAATACTGCGTTGAAAATAAAACAAAAAATTTAAATACTTATACATTATTCAATAAACGTGCGTAATAACGCAGTGTCCCTACTGCTTGGGCACCGGTCTCTTCCCATACCACGGGAAGGTTAACCTTAAGCTTAAGCCGAACTCTACACACGGGGGTCAAGTATTAGTGGAGGTTGTGGCCTGTGGCGCTAGTGGCCAACCCCAGTATCCGAAATCGGCTAACGGGGGGACGGTGACGACTCTTACTTATCTAGCGATAGCAACATTCTATCCGTGCGAAGCACAGAAACGGTGGAGATTAATGCCACTAACAGTCAAATCTATCCAGGTTATGACCGTGCCTATACTCTTTTAAATGAAAAAATAAATAATAATGCAATGCATAATACTCTTTGCAATAAATAATTAGCTGAACTGAAATGAAACTGCGTTATTGACACCATAAAGTATAGCAAGCAACAAATCTTCAGATCAGACAATTTCAAAGCCCATATCATTTTATAATTCTCATGATCACTCATTCCAAAAAACTTCTCAGAATCGCAAATCCAGACCCGAAACGACCGTCAAAAATGCATCAAACGTACAGTCAACAGACTTTATTTATTTTTTACGAGCACTTTTTCCCGGCGAAGCTGCACTAAGTCAGAAATAACGCCCGCGTGGTCGGTTCGTTTGTCGGTTAATATCATCATGAAACGTTAGCCGCGATATACCTACATCTGGTTGGTTTTTGCGTATAAGTTTAGCGACCTCAGTTTTAGGAGATTTACAGATGTCTACCAAGCATATGTACATTCCATATTGATTTGTCATGGTGGGAAAAATACTGTAATCCTGGTCACGGCACCACTTTTTTCTATGAACAAACGCATTGGCTCTTCAGTAAATCAGGTCTCAAATTACACAGCTTCTCAAAGGATTATTTCAATTCAAACTGAAAGTTCAACGGTCAGAGGTTATTATACCACCATTTAACAAGTTCAATGACACTGGTCCGTCACGGTGGCCAGCGAAACAATTGCGCAATCAAAACGCCGACCGTATTTCGGATCCGTTCCGCGGTTTATGGCTAACGACCATGAAATGATGGTAGATTATGACAAACATGGTGTTAGGCTCGAAAAGTAAGAAAACAGAGTTAGTTTAAGTGTAGGCTTACGAGTACAGTCGCTGTTATAAGGCGCAATCTTCCTATGGTTTAAATACGCAATACATTTTATTTTTTTATTTTTTTAATGAAAAATATTTATTGCAGTATCTCATTTTACATAACAATATATGTTGTAGGATTGTACATTGAAAAGCTCTTCAAGAACGGATGTCCTTTCTAGGTATCAGCAAAGCTCTAAAATGTCTCTGGAGTTTAAATTGCCTCCAAATGATCGCGGGGTACCTAATAGAGAGATACACCTTCGCCAATATAAGTAATTAACGTTTACATAGAGATTGCCAAAATAAATAAGAAAGGATTTGAGAATAATTGCAGCACTGAATGCAGCTAACAAAACTTTTGCAACAGACCAAATACCTATCGTTATTTCAATAACACTATTACAATCTATGGAAAAACATTGTCATAAACAAATTTTAATTAGATTCCAAACAGTATCTGCATTCTGCATCGCGATAGCACATCAAAGAGGGGCCGACACAGCTGATTAAAGCGGCGCCCGCGCCGACCGTTCCAAAAACAAACACAATGTATGCGCACACGCATGGAGACGCAAGTTCATTGCCGCTCGCGATTACAAGATAGCACGGATTGTTATATCTTGTCTGTGACGAAACGTTACGGCATACTTACAAATATGGTAAAAATTGTGGGCGATGAACATTTAAGAAAGCTGATGTTGTAAATGATAAGAGATTGCTGTTTAATAATCGTGGTTAAACCATACAGACCGTTGTAAGGAATGTTTTCTTGATTGTTTGTAATTGTTTTTTCTCATTTCCGAGTTTTTTATAGAATTACTGCGATAAGAATGTTTTTTTACTTACAATTGGTAAGCCCTTGCCATTATCTCACCTGGGGGTAAGTCATGATGACGCCGAAGAAGGACGCGGATTTCCAAGATTCAAATAAGCAACAAAGAGTCAATTTACTGGTCTCGCAAAAGTATTGTCGAATGGTTGCCAACTCCTTATATGAACTCTTTATATGAAATAACTTAACCGTTATCTACGAGTGCCAGTTAAGTATTTTTTTAAAGCCTTTGAATTTCTCATTTTTATGGGGCATACGCTTCTCCCTTCTTTTATTACGCTACATACTCCGGATGCTCCGAACGAATGCCCTACATATTTTTCTAACAGGAATGCTATAATAAAATGACCATTACAGACTGAATTCAACATTAAATTTAAAAGCAACGAACTTTCTCTTATGCGTTGATTTATGACGTAAAAATTTTGAAATATCTACTATTAAGTTTCCTAATGAAGTAAATTATTTCACTTTTAATACATTTCAACATGATCAGTTGATAAAAACTTAAGTATTTTCTTAATATACCCAAAATATTTAACATCATAACTATTAATACGATAGTAATTTATAAAATTACATAAAATTTTGTTGTCTCTTGCATTTATGTCAAAAAGTGTGTCCATAACGCGCTATTTATATTGATTTTAAATAAAATCCGTCCATCGAAGCGTCTCATTAGCCTGGGTTGCCATATCATAAATTATTTTTTATTACTGAGCAGCTACTGTTTTATGTACTTAAAATTACAAAACCATAGACAGTAGAGGTTCTTTCTCATATTTCCCGATAAAAAGAAACAATGATGCATAATATTTTTTTTTTGTAATGAAAAATACATAATTCACGGCTATCCAATTCGCTGGGTAAAAAAATTGAAACCAAACCGTTAAATCTTTGTAAATAATAAATTAAATGGTCACCCTAAAATACCGGTATTACGGGAATCCACCCACGTGACCATAAAAACGTTATGAATAGCGTACACCATAGGCAATAGCGTTCATAAAAAATATCGATTCGACCAAAGACTATAAATCGACCTCCCGCTGTGTTTGAAGATCGAAAATTATTTAAATAATACTATTTTCTGGGTTAAAACTTGTTTGATCTAGTGACACATAAATATTTGTGTCAAACAATATAACTTACCATTTGAAAGAAATAGCAGCTAATCGAATATTCTGTTACTGATTACCTTAATAACTTCTCATTTACAGACATGCACCAGTCTGCATAATTAAGTATTTACCTGGAAAAAAGGAGAAGAAAAAAATGAGTAAGATAATATATCAAAAACTCAATTTTCAAATCCACCAAAGGTACAAAACTATAATTATAATGTCTTAACTTAAATGCTAGTTATTTCTCTACCTCAATAAAAAAACAATACCTTAAACTTTAATAAATGTATATGATTTCTATTTTTTTGCTTCAAATTACATAAAATTTTGTTTCTTTAAATATGTTTAACATAGGGTAGTACTATTCGCAGTTGCGTTTAAGAGACGCATTCTAGTACAACACTACATTTAAAATAGTACCTAAACATAGAAAATAACTAATCGTACGCACAAGATGCATAGTATTGCTATCGGAGAGCTCCACGCATATCACGTAAGACCGATTTCACATGCACCGATACACAACACCCAAAGATTTACCAATGTTAGATAGAACAAAATAATTAAAATACCTGAAATACATGTAGGAATGAGCAATATCGAACATCCTGTTATCAGTAGTTGTTGGTAAAAATACAGTCATAATCATGACAATAATCAGGGAAGAAGAGGAAAAGGAAGACTAATACGAAGTTATACGGAACAGAACAGATGGGACTTTGTACTACGTAAAAAAAAGTTGACGATTTAAAAGCATGTGTAAAACATTTAATTGAATTTTGAGTTTGAGGTCACCGTGATTCGTAAAAAAAATATAAGAAGAAAATAAAAATTCAGAAGTCCACGCTGACAGACGAAGTGGCGGGCAGAAGCTAGTTAAATTACAAATGGTCATTTGTTACTCCCCGACTATACTATACTTAATTATTATTGATCCTTATTTTATCATTTTAGTTGCAGACGTTAAAAACATTTAACTAGATTATTAATTTCCGAACCATGACTAATATATACTACTATCCTATAATTACATTCAATTATCACTCCTATTAAGATTTGAGTGCTTGTAATTAAGAAAGCAAAAAAAAAGTTAAGTCACTCCACTCATCTCATACATAACCTAAAGGCTTACGAGGCAATCCGAACAAATCACTTTTGGTAGACAGAAAAAGACAAGTCCACCTTCCATCCAGTCATTGTGTTAATTGTAGCGAACAGACAGACGGACAAAAAAGCGACTTTCAAATTACAGCCTACGGAAAACAATAAATATAACAAATAAGACAATAGGATCGCCCCGCCCGAGACGGGGCGACCTTATCTTCTCTGCACGGTAAATAAATAGGTTCCCACCTACGTAGTTCGGAAAAAACGGGGGTTGTACGGGACGCGCACGCGCATATATCAAAGTTGGGTGGGGGTCTTAAGTTGGGAGAGAAGAGCGGGAAAATCTGTCTGTGCCAAGTTGGTTTTTGTCTATTTAAAAGTAAGAACCGGACTTGAGCCCCAATAAAACAGTGGGGCGATATGGATTATTACCGTAAGAACAATCTCCATGGACTGACATTTTCCGCTAGCACTGACTTATGTTCTTCTTGTCTTGTCCTTTTTTACTTGTTTAAAGAGGATGAAGAAGAAAGTTCTCAAGTGACGACCGCGAGCCAAAAACATATTGTTATGCGGCCCGCAGGACGGATGGCAAAGTTTGATAAAACAAAATACAGAGATTACGTTCGCTTGTGAGGAAGTGCTTTATAAAACGGGAAAGGAAACGGCGACAAAATGAAGTTAGACCATTTAAGAACAGCATAATAACTCAATGCAAATGTTCGCTATTGTAACAAACAGCCTAAATATACAAAGAAGAGAAGTGGCCAAAATCTTGGAAGAAATACCGCTTGCTCCCATGCATTGATCCATTATCACCTCTTATCCAGATACAACAGATACAGGGGACACTTAAAACGGCATTTGTCATTCGCTGGCGGCGGCAGTCGTTGTATGATAATATATTTGAGGCACCGGCGCGGGCGCAAGGATGACGGCTGAATGAAAGTGAAGCTCTTTATTTTGAACCTTTGTCTGAAATCTTACTTTCAATATAGCTAGCCTATTGCTAAAAGACTAAGTTTAATATAATAATTTGAAACAGTTTAACAAAAAAGGTAACCGACTGTGTAAAAAGCATCGTATGCCGATCTGAGGATCAAGTAAGCACTCTAAAATTTATCCAGCCGTTTTAGCGAAAGCGCCACCAGGCTCCGGCCACAATCGCGCACAGGGTTGTTGGTCCATTTCTCTGTCACTGGGCCAAGACCGCCAAATAATTGTAATCTATATTTATATATTTCTATCAATCGTTTTTACTAACACAGATTTTAAATTCAAATATTGTAATAATAAATGGATCTTAAATTGTCTGAAATAAATTACGATATGTTGTTTTTTTATAAACCTTATTTATGGTCTTACTTTTGTTTAATTGTTATGAAACAAACAAACACCCAAAAATTTGTCCTCCGCTTAGATAGTCGGATAGGGAAGTAAAGAAAAGCGGACTTAAAAAAAAACCGGAAATAAGAGGTCACGTATGTCTTTCAATTGATCTTCTCCCTGTTCTGATAATTTTTAGAGCAAGGTTACACGCTCAGTTTGGCGTCAGTCTGGTCCATCAGCCAGAATGATGGATGATTTTCACGGTACACGGGTAACCTAGACTGACGGCAGACAGTGGGTAACACGATCATTCTCCCATCAGTCTCAGACCAGACTGACGCCAGACGGAGCGTGTAACCTGACTCTTAGATTTCCTTCCCTAATATTACTAACAATAGGAATACTCTGAAGGTCACCTCCATTTAAAACAAGACTGTAATCAATCATTCAAAATCCATAATTATAAAAAAGATTTAACAGTTTCCATCCACCAAACTTAAACGCTTCTTCGTACCAAAATTGAGGTCTATTTAAAACTTCAAAAACGCAGTTATTTTTTAAGTTGCGATGTTGGCAGCCGCGAATTAAGGATGAATAAATAAGAATTAAGATGCAACAATTAACGATCTAAGTTAATACGTGGTTGCTGTATAATTGAAGATATTACATTTTTTCGGGATTGAATATAAGGGTGAATAAAAGTGAAGAAAAACAAGAAATGGAAATGAATGAATTTATTACTTTTAAACACTCCATCACTAATAATTACTGTGACGTGGTTGTTGTCCGTAGGAGGAGAAATTGTAAATATTGAAGGCCCCGTTTCTCCGTTCCAACTACTTTATTCAAAAATAAAACCCTGAAATCACTATTTTATATGTTGCCAAGACACTGCAGTGAAACTTCTGTAAATCCCCTGACCCCCTAGGCTGGAGAATCCACTGATACGTACTGAAGAATTCACGAAGGGCTTGTTTTTTTTTATGGCATTAGGTGGCAAACGTGCAGACGGATCACCTGATGGTAAGCGATTACCACCGCCCATAGACACCCGCAACACCAGAGGAGTCGCAAGTGCGCTGCCGGCTTTGTGTCCATTATGTAGTAAAGTTGTGAATATAAGTAGGAATCTAGGCTTTCCGAAAACAGGCAAATTTGTAGATGAAGAGATACTTCATCTACCCCACGATACTGACCTCATAGGAAGGCTGCAAATTACATAGAGTTTCCGTATACTTTGCGGCCTTGCGGTAGAATACGCACCGGCACGAATACTATTGTCCTTTCCCGATGACAAACAACATCGCATCGCACTTACTCAGCTAGATCGAGACAAAGGCGGCGTTAGGCATTGCTACAAACGCTTTAGCGTTTAGTCAAGCCCACGTTATAAGCCAAGCCGCAAGCCGCGGCTGCCAAAACGGGAAACTTGGTGTTAACCGTGAGAAGCAAATTACGCATTTACTGGTTACAAACTTTAGAATTTACTGGACAAACATACAATTATACAGGGTTACTTTTTATTTGCGGAAAATCTATAATAATACTCATGTAACTGAAAACTTAAACTGAACTTACTTAAATTGAATTAACTTGCATTGAATTGTATTGAATTAAACCTTACTTGAATAACCCACGAATTAGTTATTCTTCTCAGATAAAAGCTGACTGAAAATGCCATAGCACGGCTTCAGACCGTCTCATCGCATTATGTCCTTTTCTCGAAATGTCCTTTCTCAAAATGTCCTTTTCTCGATATGTCCTTTTCTCGAAATGTCCTTTTCTCGAAATGTCCTTTTCTCGAAATGTCCTTTTCTCGAAATGTCCTTTTCTCGAAATGTCCTTTCCTCAAAAAGTACTTTTCTCAATATCTGATTAAGTAAATACGATCTTCCAATATACAGGGTGTAACAAAATTCGTGTAGGACCCGTTAACTAGGGATTGTACTCATCGCACTGAACAACTTTGCTTCTACGACTTTGCTCAAATGACCAAAAAAAAAATGACTTTTCATACAAATTCATCATCTTTTTGCCATTTTTGTATGGAGAGTCCGAACATTTTTTTGCGATTTAACCAAATTCGAAGAACAAAAGTTGTTCAGTATGATGAGTAGAATCTCCAGTTAACGGGTCCTACATTAATTTTGTTACACTCTGTATAAGCATATACCGACCCAACGAGAACTTCAGAAGTAAAACAAAAGTATTTTTTTTTATTAGTAACAAATACAATCAGGTATAAAGTAAATCTATTAAAAAAAAATTATTATACATGTGTACGATTTTGTACTTTCATGATGACATGAATAAAATGAAAAAAAAATGAAACATAAAATAAAAATTTCAGTCACAAAAAAACACTAAAGGGTATAAACAGGATAGTATAGCGAATTCGAGTTCTATTTAACAGAAATATGCCAACAAAACCAAAATAAACGTCATAATACCATGGAGTCTTATACTAAAAAAGTCTTTATTTATTCATGGAGTTTATTCGCCTATATTAGTGGTTACTACTCTTTGGTTAACAACTTTTTTCTTGCGTTATCACTAGTGATCAATTTTCAAGGAATTTATATATGTAGTACAGTAGATATAAAAGTTCTTTGTCAATTTCTCTTTGGCCGATATTTGAAACGAGATATAAAAACTTTTTATAGGAATCCGTCAACTAGTTTAAAAAAAAAACTGTTTTGTGACATTTGATTTAGTTGCTTACACTTTGTTTTAGTTTCCACATAAACTTGAAGATGGCGTTACTTCATTTAATGTATACAATTTTATAATCTATACGTTTTGTTTAAAGGTGATAATTGCTTGCGAAAAATTTTACGGTGTACTTTCGGGGTGGTGGCAATAGTATACTAACAAATGTGGGTAGTTTTTATAAAGCGCAAAGTACAAAGTTCGAGAGGAAAATCAAGTTGTAATGTTTTATCGGAATTAGTCTATGTGGATATAAAGATTATTACAGTAAAACACAAACTTTCACGATGAATCAAGAATTCACGTTTATTACCAATCAAAGGGGTAAAAATACTTTGATTCGTAATGGGTATCAGTTTACCAGAAAGACGCTCAACGAAAGTGGAACCAGTTTATGGAGGTGTGTTAATCGAAAAGTTTGTACTGCAACACTCACATTGGATCAGACAACAAAAATAATTTTAAGAGAATCGCCTCATACTTGTGAAGCAAGTTCTGTTATACTAGCAGTGAATAAGACAATTTCGTCATTGAAACGGAAGGTATGTAACAGTTTAGAACCTATACAAAAAATGTACGAAGAAGCATTTAAAAAAGTAAGGAAACATCATTCTCACGATTTAGATTTGATACCATCATTTAAATCAAAAAAAGATGCTTTATACAGAACTCGCAAAAATTGGCTCGACACTAATTTATTGAGTCACAGTAGTGCAGAAACTATTCAGATACCGGAAATCCTAGCGAAGAACTTTTTGATTTGTGAAGATGGGGAACAGGATAAAATTTTTATTTTCTGCACAAAAACTGCAAGAAAGATGATTAAAAATCCTGGTGAATACTTTGCTGACGGAACGTTTAAATCTTCACCAAAACCATTTTATCAACTATATGTACTCCATTTTGATTTGGGTTCTAATGAAAAATCTACCAATATAGTGCCGGCTATTTATGCACTATTAACTAATAAAAGTGAGGAGACATATGTCCGCTTATTTTCTTTAATTAAAGAGAAACTAGGAGTACAAATGACATCATTTAAATGCGATTATGAAAAGGCTCAGATGAATGCTGTATCGACAGTTTTTCCAGAAACTTCTATCTCAGGTTGCTATCACCATTTCAATGATGCTATTTGGAGAAAATCTAAAAAGCTTAAATTAAATGCCTCTAAAAAGGGTCGAAATATAACGCGACTGAGTTCGATGATTCCTCTGGTTCCAGCTGAGAAAATACCCGCTGCTTGGCAGTACATTTTAGAGTCATCAGCAGATAACCCAGAAATGAGAAGTTTTCGGCGTTATTTTGAAAATCAGTGGTACCCACGCTTATCACCCTTAATACTAAGCTGCGCAGGGCAACGGCACCGAACTACAAATGCGCTAGAAGGTTGGCATCAGCGGTTGAACGGTCGTATTCCAAAAAGGCCAAATTTGTACCTATTTGTGCACAAATTAAAAAAGGAGAGCAGACACTGGGACAGCCACATACAAAATTCTTTGTTTGACAACATGAGGAGCAAGAGGCGAATGAGAGATATAGTTTTCGATAGGCGATACAACAAATATTTAAATCTCTTAGAGAGGAATGACTTAACGCTGCCGCAGTTTTTAATAAAAATTATATACTTACGCCTTTCTCTGTTTAAACGTTAATGTATTGTTTATGTGACGATTTATTATGTTGATTTAAAAAAGGAAATAAGAATTATTTATACAGGATGTTAAAAAAGTGCGTTTGAAATTTTAAGGGGTTACTCAGAATCAAATATAGAATCCAGGAAAAATAATGAAAAAATCCGCTCAAAATTTTTTTTAGTTTTTCATACAAATTCTCATTTCACTATTCAGATTTAGTATGAGAATCTGAAAAAAAAATTGAAGAGCGGATTTTTTAATATTTTCCTGGATTTTATACTTTCTTCTGAGTAACCCCTTAAAATTTCAAACGCACTTTTTTATTTTTGTCAAATTTTCTATAAGATTTTTTCATTTTTGTTGATTTTGTGGAAATTGTTAAAATTATTAACATGTAGTTTTGAAAGTTTGTTAAAAAGGGTATAGCAGGATAAGCATAGCGAATCGGCCCCAATTGGGAACCTACTTTAAAACTTGTGTATCGCCTTGATATACAAAAGCGATTTATATGAGTTTCACCGCAGTTCTCCGCTTTGACCTTGGTATATTTAAAAAAAAAGCATAACTATGTCTCTCATTCGAAGTATGATAACTTGGAAACTATCAAAGTTAGAAACTTAAAACCAATGTGAGGTTCTAGGTAACCTATTGATGCATATAATATTTTTTGTGATTCCTCTTAAGGAACACCGAAATAAATAAAAATATATTTTTTAAAATTATAAGAATTATGTCAATAATTGATTTAAAAATCTTAAAAAATATATTATATGCGTCAAAAGGTTACCTAGAATTTGCATTGGTTTTAAGTTTCTAACTTTAATAGTTTCCAAGTTATCATACTTTGAATGAGAGCCTATGGCTCTCATTTTACGCTCTTTTTTTTTAAATATCTCAAGGTCAAAGCGGAGTACTGCGGTGACTCATATAAATCGCGTTTGTATATCAAGGCAATACTGATACACAAGTTTTCAAGAGGGTCCCATATAGGGGCCGATTCGCTATACTTATCCTGTTTATACCCTTTAGTGTTTTTTTGTGACTGAAATTTTTATTTTATGTTTCATTTTTTTTCATTTTATTCATGTCATCATGAAAGTATAAAATCGTACACATGTATAATAATTATGTTTTTTAATAGATTTACTTATATCTGATTGTATTTGTTACAAATAAAATAAAATATATTAATATTTTTGTTTTACTTCTGAAGTTCTCCTAGGGTCGGTACATGCTCATACAGAGTGTAACAAAATTGGTGTAGGACCCGTTAACTGTAGATTCTACTCATCATACTAAACAACTTTTGTTCTTCGAATTTGGTAAAATCGCAAAAAAATGTTTGGACTCCATACAAAAATGGCAAAAAGATGATCAATTTGTATGAAAAGTCAATTTTTTTTGTCATTTGAGCAAAGTCGTAGAAGCAAAGTTGTTCAGTGCGATGAGTACAATCCCTAGTTAACGGGTCCTACATGAATTTTGTTACAGCCTGTATATAGGAAGTTTGTTATTCACTAAATCAGATATTGAGAAAAGTACTTTTTGAGGAAAGGACATTTCGAGAAAAGGACATATCGAGAAAAGGACATATCGAGAAAAGGACATATCGAGAAAAGGACATATCGAGAAAAGGACATATCGAGAAAAGGACATATCGAGAAAAGGACATTTTGAGAAAGGACATTTCGAGAAAAGGACATAATGCGATGAGACGTTTTTTATTAAAATCTTGCGTATTTAGTTCTAAGTACATTTATATTGGTAACTGGTGGTTAGATCGTACGCAATCAATCGAGGAAGGTAATCATAATGACCAATCGGCTAATACGTATAGTAAATGAGAATATCCATCACAGGCTGATAAAGCAAATTACAGATTTATTGTTTAACGGTAATTAAAGCAATACAAGGGCATTCTATTTTACTACCATCGCTGCGACGTATCATAAAACAAATTGCACTGATATATCCACTATCAGCAGGCCTTCTTATTGGCCTATTTCCAATATAAGTGCTTCCTTAGTGCTACCTTATTGGCTTCATTAAGGGTAATTCTAATTTAACTAAATTTCAACAATTTAATTCAAAAATAAAACCCTGAAATCACTATTTTATGTGTTGCGGAGGGTCGAGAGGATCAAAAGCGTTACGCCACGACACTGCAGTGAAACGTCTGTAATAGACGCAGATGCATTTGTTTGATTGAAGTGAAAATCGTAACCATAAATCGTAACCATTAATCAAATACAGGGTTTTGATTATTTTTAAGGTTTCATTTAAACAGGCATATTCATAAAAAAAAAAAATAAGTTTGTATAAGAGACGGCTTCTCAGTCTCATTTAACAGCTACCGTATCTAGTTGAACCGATCATATATTAATACTTCCAGGAACCTGGTGGCTCCATGTGGCTCTGGACCTTGTTAATTCGCAGTCAATAAGAGACTTATAACATCTAATAATGCAGAAAAACTAGCATGATCAACCGCTATAAATAAAGGGATAATTCCTACAATTTTCTTGCGCATGACCACATTTTTCTCACACATCTCATCACGTCTCATAACACATATTTTGCATAATGAGACCAACATAATAGTGGCAGGTTATACAACTATAGTCATAACCACACGTGAACTAACTTAACCTAATTAACTTGTAAGTAAAGGTCGTGACATTTCGTAATGACGGAAATAATAAGTATCTCAACTAGGTTAATTAAGTTTTCTTTTATCATAAAATACAAATAACCTAACCCACTTCATAAGTAAAAAAACATACATTTACAATACCTGGCACTCCATCAATCCACCATTTAGTTTGGTCTACAGGCGGTTACAAGAAAGCAAACATACAAACATTCGAAAAGCAATATAACCCTCCGCTTATTCAGTTGAATGTGTAAACTGTAGTCTCTTCATTCAGAATCGGTTAAAATACCTACGTAAAATTTAGAGCACTTCATAATTACTTAGCTAGCGCCTACTTAACGCCACATCTGCGCAAACGCATGCATCATGCGCGCGCATGAGTCCAGCGCATTAGACGTCACGCCACGGCAGGGCTCGCCGGAAGGGGCCCGTTACGCCCCCATTAGACTGTTGTACACACTATACATACGGTGACCTTAATGAGATCGCCGACGTATTGTGTAAGGTACAACAGCCGTTGTGTGGTATAAGAAAAATAAAAAATGTCGGTGGTTTGGGACACAGTATAAGGAAATTATACAGTATGGACACTCCCTGCCGCTCTCTGAAGACTACCTCACCCCCCCCCCCCCTGTGTGACCGATGTATGACCATTTGTCAAGAGGTTGGCACAGTTCCAAAGCATAGTATTATAACCAAAGACAATTTTATTTTTTAAGGAAAGAGCTAAGCCTTGTCTTGTCTGGTGTATTCAGCCTTTACTTTATTTGTAAAAGTCTAGCTAATAATAAAGAACAATGTGGGCTAATTGAATCTCGATTCAACCCTAGTACATCACGCACACATTTACATGTGTACAAACATGACTGTCTTTGTAGTAAACAATGGCGCGAAATTTGTATGAAGTGTCCGGGGTGTGGTTTGGGATAACTTACGTATAGTATAACTAACGAATTAGGTTACACACACAGGCTAACAAAGAATCTTACATTTAATACATGCATACACCCGAAAAATATTACTAACCTTTTGGGACAGTCTGGTAAAAACGTAAAGTTAATCATTCTTATACTCTGAATCTATCTTCGTGTACGTCATATTAGAAAACAGAAACCTCTCCGACCAAGTGTGAGGTTGATGACGATTGATTATCATAGGTGATCATTTAAATGGATATAGGCATTTGTGGCAGGCGCGGAAGCCTGACCGAAGTACTAAAACTTCTATAAAATGCAAATTAATAGAGGCATTTCTTAAATATTCAAAAAATTTCGCAGCGCGATCTTTTATATTAATGGTCTAATCCATCGACCGTTTCATAAATACGGGTATACGGGTACACTGAAAATTTCCCCCCCCCCCCCCCCTGAACGAAATCCTGGATTCGCGCCTGATTTGTGGTCATCAAATGCTAAAACAAAGGTTCCAAAAAAGGTGCCTTCATAAAGTTTTTGGATAGATTGTATGAAAGCGTGCGATTATTGATCGAATTGATGATTTTTCCTAATGATGATGATATGCCATTGAACTTCAGGTTTATCTACGAATCTACTACTATAGTAATTATGAATACTTAGTATACGAGTAAGAATACTATACTAAGTAAGTACGTTTTGATTTTATTATTACCAAAACTGACTTCATAAAAGCAGATACATTTTTGACGATCCAATCACAAAAGCCTACTTACTCCATTTCAAAACCCGAATTCTTTCCTCTCACAGAAATAACCGAACTGTCCCAAGGGCCCAGGCTGCGCGGGCGCACGCGTGGGCGCATCCACTCGGACGCAGCGCGGCGCGGCAAGGCTAGTGTTGTGCAACCATCTGTCAAATCTGACACTCGGAGAATAGGGCGACATCGCGATTGTGGCGAAATGAAACGTGATACTCTTATCTGACGTTTCAAGGTTATATGATTTTATTGCTTTACGGGTGGGTTTAACCTCATTATGCTACAAAGTCAACCAACATAAACAATGCGAAATATAATAAAGATTAAGTAGGTAGCAAGAACACTTTAATACAGAGAAATTATACAGGTTGTAACGAAATAGGCGTAGGATCCATTACCTTATTCATACTCAAAAACTTTTGAAACATAATTTTACAGAAATTGCAAAAAAAGCAATACATAGTCTCATTTTCAATCGCAGGGCATTTTTTTTTGTAGGAACGTTTAAATTCCATCGGCCAGTATTCTCACAAACCAGACGCCATCTTATTAATACGATCTCATTTGTCTAAGTGCACCTCGTAAATACCATAGATAACAACCATCGAGCACTACTGTGTCGATAAAATCTGAATCGATTTAAATGGGAATCGATGTTAAGAGCAATGTTTTTTAGATCACTGCACTACTTTACTACCAGTAAAACGTGTTGCTCAAATAATTAATTTAATTAAAACGTAGAGAGGAAATTAACTTGTAGAATTAATCGCATCAAATACATCAATGCAGTATTTTATAGATTTTAAAAACTGAACAGGTTTCAAACAGCGAAATCGAGCGAGATTTTTATTAAACCCAATATTTATGCCCAACTTTGTACATGAGCTATACAGCCACGGTGTGCATACTTTCTCAACTAAGTTTCACAGTATGGTATAAACAGGATCATCATTGGTCAACACAAATCATAATAAACATTAAACCCAATCCAACCCGGGTTGTAATCAACCTAGTGGTAAAACCATATAATATGCAAGCTCCCACACAGTACCACCATCACGAACGAAACTGTTGGCAAAGATAAAAAAACTGCCGGGGATATTAAAGTAAATTACACCAGGTCAAAACTTAATCCCAATCCATCCAGTGGTTTAGCATTGGGCTAGAGCTTGGGGCGGAGACATATACATACACAGTATTATAGTTTCTTACACCATACGCATAAGTTATCTGACCCCCACCAAAATCTCAACTTCGTTTTCGTACCACGGCCATACTTCCTTACCCCATCATCACTCAAAAATTAAAATTATAAATACACTAGAAATGATTTTATAGCTATGAAATGAACGGTAAAAAATAACTATAATTACACATATAAAATTTCAATAAAATCTAACAAATGGAAAATATACTGCGATAATAAATTAAATGAAAAAGCTTCCGTGGAATGGAATCTCTATTTTAAAGTGTCTATCAAACACTGCAGGACACAAAAAACGGTACGGTTATTGATCCTTCGAGTACATTACATACAAATGGTTCAGAAACAGCGCCCACGTTATTATGTAGATTTGCTCTTGTGTTATTATATCATAATGAGGATCTTGGTCAGTACCAAGATTTACATACATAAAATAAATACCTACGACAAAAAACTGTTCGAAGCACGCTAAGTTTTGGAAGAGACGAAAGATAGCTTTATAATATGTAATGAATGTATAATATGTATGTACATCACCATAGTAATAATAAATAGCGAATATTATTCAACAAGTTTATTGAAGAAAATTTCGTTCGCGATTGTTTTGCGATGTCGGAAATTATGAAGTAAAAGTACTTTTTTATTTTCCTTAAAGGATACACTGGATGTGGCACACTTCAGGAACGGGACCTTTGATGTACTTTGTATTTTGTCCGCCGAACCCACCAATTCCGCCCCATAAACAATATTGAAGCCCAAAATTTCAGAGAAACCCATCGCAATTTGCATCAGATTAACCGCTGAATTATTGCACAAAACGCATCGTCCCTCGAAGCGAAACGGAACGTAATATACGCAGCCGGATTTGCTGATGCCTGTATTATGTGATAAAAATAATAATTTCTTAACGGTACATCCAGAAAACGATGATATATCGCCTCCTTGGTGGGAGTCACCGCCCTGCCTGACCTGAATCTGTCGAATATAATTTAGGACTTACGAAACAAATCACCCTTGATTGTTAGGTACTGAGTAATGAACCCTTTTAGGGATCTGCATGAGTAATTTAATTTTGAATCGAAATTCTGTCGTTTGTAGTGTATTTCATTAAGTGTACAGAAAAAAAACTGACGCTAGTAAACTCATTTCCTTGAGATATCGGAAAGCAGACACTTTGGGAAACGGTCATTTGAAAAGAGGTTATTTTAGTAAGCGGTCATAGCGAAATATAGGCATAACGATAATGGACATTTCGGCAAATGATCACTGTGGATCAGAAGGCCATTAAAATATATTTTGCAAAGTTTTCATCTTACCATCTAGGTACAATATCAAAGCAGTTAGGTTTCCTATAAATACAAGTCAAAAACTAAGGCAATTATCCAAGAAACCATGACAAATCTGAAAGTCGACACCCTGGCCACAAAAGGTAGATACGGTCTTCGACAAGTCTTCTATTCTAAAGTCTTAATTCCCAATTTTACTGTAAAACAGCTCTTACTTGAAAAGTCAATTCCAGTGATCTTGGAACCGTTACCACGTAAGAGTGATGACCCTCCAATGTCCATTAAATTTTTGTTTTAAAGTAGGCCAACAGCCTCCGATCGGGATTTCGACCGTAAAACCCTTGAAGGTCACTTTCACCCATCCAGCCGGACCAGACAGAGTGACTCCAAGGAGTCTGAGGGCGTACGGTTCGGACACAGAATATGGAACAGTAAATAACATAAACTATACGAGCGCACAATTTCCCTTTTGATCGTATAATGGATCAAGTACTTAATGTAAATATAGATTTAGTAAGTAGATCATAAAATGGAAGAGATCATGAAATGCCTGGGCTTATCGTTGAATGATTTAAAAAACTTAGGTCGGCCAGCTTAGTATGTCTGGAGTAAACGTAAAAAGGAATCAACTCTTTTGTATCGATGCTGGATACAGAATATCTTCTGATAGTCGGAGCTATTAGTATCGGATTTATTTTTGTACAAAAAGTTAATGACAGCAAAATATTAAAGTCGTAATCGTACTTGAAAATTACAGGTCACAACGCTTTAATCAATGTTCTAAAGAATATTTTTAAAGAACATACCTATTCTAAACCTTATTCTGTTAGCGCAATATCGCCCAAGAAATAATAATCCACTTTAAAACATATCATAAGAAATATTTCTCGGATCAGCAATCAGCAGCGCTATTAACACGAAACACTTACATTTCCTGTTATCACGTATTTTATTACCGCCGATAGTACCATGTAAAATAAACACTTCCATCACCGCTAAGAAATTGAAGGTCCGCATCTTTGTAAAAGACTATTGTACTCGTAACTCCCCAGAGAAAATCAGCGGCTAGACTCCAACGACTGCCCGTGATATAGGTAATTAATAGTGATCGGAAATTCCGGGGCAGTTTCATTTTTTCCTAAGAAAGAATAGTATGGATATGCCTTTCTGAATAAATTTATAGATTTTCATACATACAAAAAATTCTCGAGATACCGGGATCGTAAAAAGCGTTGCGTTGCGATTCTTAATTGTAATGATCTGATTGTAGTGAATGTTGATCTTATTGAAAATTGTATGTATGCTATTAAAAAACGTTAATTCAACGTTCTGTTCATTCAAAACGGCAAACTAGCTCCCCAACTTTAGGTATAATTGCCCCCGAATTTCCGATCACTAGTAATTAAGTACAGTCAAGTTTTTACAATCTGCTGAAGAAGCTCCCTGATAATGAAAAAGAGAAAATCACCAAAATTTAAAATGTAACTACCCACGACAAGTATTTAAAGTCGAATAAAAATTAAAAACCTTGTTAGGAATATCACGATAAAACTTGTTCTCTTGTGAAAAAAATTGTATTCAAATTGGTCCTCCTGTTTGAGAGCTACGATGCTACAGACAGACTCACAGACACACACACACCTATGAAGCCTATGCTTCAAATTTCTTTTTACATCGGAAATTAAAAATAGAGAAATATTAGGCAGAATATGAAGAAGACCGAGATGAAATTACTATGCATTATACAAGAAAGAGATACAGAAAATACAAGTAAAAGGTAAAGAGTATCAGGAGGTAAAAATGTTGGCTGAAGGGAGGAAAATTGAGGCTTGGTAAACTCCTCCACGAAGGAGATGTATAAAAGTGTATAATTTTATCTTGGAGTCCAATCAGTCTCGCCCTGCGCCGCCTTAGTTTTAATTTGATGTAAACTTTAAGGTCTGGTACCAATAGCACTGACATATATTGTTAATATAAAAGTCCTTCTAATAAAGTTGATTAAAAAAAATAAAAGAAAAAAAAGGAGATGTAAGAAAAAGATAGAGAAATGGAGATTTCAATTAGTATTATGACTGCGTTTTTTTACAACATTTATCTCAGCTTGAGTTCAACCGATCATTCCGAGAAAATGTAAGTTTGGGAACAATAGACTTAGGGTTTAGTGGAACAAGTCCTGCTATCTCTCAACTACTGAAACTAGACTGGAACTCTATACAATGTTGCATCAAATATATTGCGAGTGCATTATCGAGTCCATTAACGTCTAACTAAGCTATTGGTGTCTCACAAACATAAAATAATCCGAAATGGATTTATAACTCGCGATTTATGTAAGGTAAACTATTTTAACGTTCATTCATACATTGTGGCTACATTAAATTAAATAAGTTAACTATTAAACACACTTCGCCATCCATAATACGATTGAGTGTAGGTTAAATCAAGATTTTAGTTTTATATGAGTCTTGGTTTTATTTCAATTTTTTTACAATCCAAATAAAAATATATATAGGGTGACTTTAAATTAGTTCTTGATACGAAAGGCTATGAATGTGCTCATGATAACAAACAACTTTCCCTAAGGAACCCATAGTCAAATCGCAAAAAAATGTTGGACCCTTCATACTAATTTGGCCCCGGTCAGTTGATCGATTTGTATGGAGGGACCACAATTTTTTTTTGCGATTTGACTATGGGTTCCTTAGGGAAAGTTGTTTGTTATCATGAGTACATTCATAGCCTTTCGTATCAAGAACTAATTTAAAGTCACCCTATATATTTTTTGCCCGACAACGTTAGCGGAGGGTGATATATTTCGGGTGTATGTATATCAGTTTTATCGTCATTTCGTTGTTGTTAATTGAAGAAAATACCAAAATTACTTCAACCACGAATAATCATGTTTTGCTCATTTTAATTCACACAGTAAAATTTTCCACAACTTGCAGCTGTTCGTAAAAGTTTTAATTACTATGTTATACATATGTTTTATGAGTAACGTTTCTCTAGCAACAGTGTTCTTAACAAAATACTTGGCGGGGGCGTCGGATCAGCTGTTCTGTTCGCATTACCTCCATTGTTGTGGCATTAGCGGCCATTGTTTCACTCCATTGAGAGCGATGCGCGCACGCACCTTTCAACTGACAGGTGCCGGGGTCAAAACAGTCAGATAAGATACGGTAATGCACGAGTAATGTTTACTTTTATTCGTTATATCATTTATTATCATTAAACACGTTTCATATGTAAGTTATTTCGATTATAATTTCTTTTTGTGTATAAGAATAAGTTACATTTGCAGTTATTCATGTAACACGCCTACGATTTTCGTTTTCCCCTTCTAATTCAAGAAAATATATTTTAATTTGATTTTTTTTTTTTATGTGATAGGTGGCAAACGAGCAGACGGATCACCTGATGGTAAGCGATAACCGCCGCCCATGGACACCCGCAACACCGGAGGAGTCACAAGTGCGTTGCCGACCTTTGAAATGGGATGGGGGATGGGGGAATGGGGAGGGGGAGGGGGGGTTGGGCCTCCAGTACCCTCACTCACTCGGCGAAACACAATGTAATAGAAAAGGAAGGGTTTTTCAAGTAACTGTTACTTAAAAATCTGTTATAGTTTTTGTGACACCCTGCTCTAGTAGTAAATTATAGTTAGGTAGTTCTAGACTAATTAATTTCATATTCTATGCTTGAATCTAGTTTTAAATGCAGTTTTAACTTAGTACGAGTTTGATTTTTAAACCGAGGACATAACTGCGCTATGAATGTTGACCGTTTTCGTTTTGACAAATCCAATCCAGTTTCGACTTGACCAAAATACATACAATAATGATTGAAGCAGGCAGGAGAATGATTTTATTGACTTACATGTAATCCTGAAATTCCGACTAAGTTAACTACCTTGTCTCTATCTGCCATTCAACGACAAATGTCTTACCTGCAAAAAACAGAAGTTTATTTATTAGCAATGTGGTTTACATATTCCAGAAAGTACAAAGAAATGCAATATGTCATTATCGCTCCCAATAATAACAACCAACCAATACCAAAAGAAATCTATTCCAAACTCAAAAACTGGTAAACAAATAGCAACCACAAATAAAATCCAAAATTTACACCCCTAAAGTTTACTTCAAACACTTTCAAAGACAATAAAATGGTATAGATGCGACATTTATACGTTTCTTGGATGCGACAAAAGTGCCGCCTTTTAGCGACCACACATAGTGTCCAAAGAGTTCCTGATTACAGATATAGGATCTCCTTTCTTCCCGGAGTCTTGAAAAATGTGTTTAAACAGGTGATTGGACATTTGGGACAACAGTGGTCGTGTGTTACCGGGAAACGTATGTGTGGTCTGGATCTTGTTTGATGGGTTTGAGGTTAGTGAGACAGGAGATTGTGCCACACATACAAACGAACACATTCACATACAAACAGGGCAGCTGATTATAATATTGTTAACTTCCGTGATGACAACGCAAAATATATCCTACTTAAAAAACTAGAGAAAATATAATTCTTGCTATAAGTTCACCGATAGAAGTCGTTAACATTGTGTCATAAAAGGAATATTTAATGTATCCCTTTTCCAAATCATTGTAATTTTTACGCCAAAAAAGGACAAAATTTTTATAAAAAGATTTTTCTCACTTCACAGCCGCAGCAAAGTAATGAAGAACATGATAAGAAATAAAGCTAAGCTAGTAACCGCGACAGCACGCACGCATGCGCGATGCAGTAAAAGTGAAAAACTGCGCCGACGCAGCCCATATGGCGGAAGTGGTCGCATTCCCGCCGACTGCTAAGATCTCCTTACTGGAACTAGGGTAACGAACTCCTTGGTGCTGATTAAAAAAGTTCGTTAATTAGAACTATTTTTACACTGGCAACTCTGGTTAGATGATTGAAATATCGTTATGTAGCATCAAGGGCAATGAACTTGTACAATCGGGCATGTGTGTGACGAAATATGTAGTGTAATTTTAGTCTAAATAATTACGCATAATAGTAATTTACTGATGTTAATAGAATTAAAGACAGGCAGATAAGTCAATAGGGGAAATTAAGTGTAATAAAAATATAATTCAGTAAAATAATTTTTTCAAAGATTACTTCATAGTTCATACTAGATAGGTATCTCCAGACAGAGAGAATAGACACAACTCAACCAAAAAAAAATATTTTTTTTCGATTCAACATCGTGAAAACAAAATTCTAGGCGTTCTTGTTGCGCTCTACAGTTTTTATCAGCAATCACATCAAATCATTTTGCGTCGTCAACGAGCGACAATAGAAGTTCAAGGCTCGTTACAATTTTAGAGGCGATGTCTTCAATTTGAAATCAATACCTACTCGGTTAGATGATCTTTCTGCTTTGCGCAAAATGCTAGCCGTTTTAACTGTACGTGGGAATCACACTGCCATTTTGAATAGTTTTTTAATACTTTTAGACGTATCAATAAACTATTAAAGCTTCAGCTTAGCTTCAGCTTTTCTGCTGAGTAGCGTAAGCAAATATGGAAACTTCAGAGGAAATCAGATGCCTTAGTTTAATTAGGGTAGGTATAACCTGTAATTAAAGCTATAAGTAGATGAAAATAAATAAATAAAAATGGAATTTTCATCATCTGTGTGGCCATTGTACGTGTTTAGCTGGAAACATAGTTGTAGGAAGAAACAAAAAGCAAACGAATTGTTATAACTTATAACTAATACCTTAATAACAAAGTTACCAATACAACAAACGACGTATCTATTAACCCGTAACAAGGTTACTTAACCTTAACAATCTTAGCCACATCATAATTCATCACAAAACAATAAACTCTTAACTTCCTGTTCAACTCAAGCACCATACAATAAAACCTTAGTTTAGACCCATTAAACGCCCATACATACTCGAATTAGCAATAGAGACCATAGCATACGAATGCCATACAATATGCACAATATACAATTACTTGAACACGGAAGAGTGAAGATTATACGTTGTCAAATCAGCCTGGCCATATCTGGACGTCTCGGCTAGGTATAGGAGACGGTTTTTTTGACAGGAGGCAAACGAGCAAACGGATCACCTGATGGTAAGCGATTACCGCCGCCCATAGACACCCGCAACCCCAGAGGAGTCACAAGTGCGTTGCCGGCCTTTGAAATGGGAGATGCTTTAACAAATGTTGTGAATTACGTACTATAAACGATTCGTTTGGTTGATTTGACAATGCGCATTAGGACGCGAATTTATGCAATTCTGAATCGCCATAAAGGTAAAGAACCATACTCCACACACAAGGTCCAGTTCGTAGTGGTGCTAATGGCCACTTCAGTGTTAAGCAGAGAATAAGAAAGACCTCTGACATGGCTTAACAACTGCCATCTAGTAACCGGCATAAATGGCTTATTGTGCCTTGCGATGCACTGTAAAGATAAATGCCACTAACAATCTAACCCATCCAGATTGTAACCGTATCTACAGTCAGTTAACTTATGTTAATGATGCGACCACGCAAGCCGCACTGAGCCTCAACCGCTTCGTTGTTTTTCCCTGCTTGAATATAATATGTACGTAGGTCTACAATTCTTAACAGGTATTAATTGTGGTGCTAAGGTTATTTTATTTAGTTTTGTTAAATATAACAAATTCTGGCAGATTTAACCACATCAAATAAACCAAGTTAGTGCGCATTCCGTGTCCATAATCTCTACTACAGACACGACAATTTCAGTATTTGTTTTTAACTACTCGTTTAGTACCCGAAGCACAATATTTAAATAGTAATTATCGTCTTGAAACTCCAAATAGATTTACGACACAATTGAAAACCACGTTGTAGTCTAGTTTGCCTATAATCGGTGACTCCTGCGCAGGAAAACGCTAAAATGGCTACATTTACTACCAAAATAAAATCATCAATGCATATCGTCGCGTTCGAAACTATAAAATACTGTTGCTATCTCTTTTCTAGCCTTATATTAAAATGAGACGGCTGCTAGCGTCAGGCTTCTAACACAGAAAGGAGGTTTGTTTATAAACTGCGCGTGCGCATGACTCACAGACAGTCACGTGGCGTGTAAACACTCGACAAACTGATATTGATACGTTCACGTGATCGATACTGCAGAAATATTGTAAATATGACTTAATTCCACAAGTAAAACATATAAGTGTTGAGAGTTTTATTTTAAGCCTATGTGTGTTTGCGTGTTTGTCCGTTTTAACCGAACTGGTAAACCGATTTGTTATTATTATTCATAAAGCAAGTCTCGTAGTGGTGGTTTTTAGCTATACGCATGTTTAATGAAAATCGATTCAGAGGTTTCAAAACGGCAAATGTTAATTGCTGCTTTTAAGCATTTTCGTATGTAGACTGAAACTAAAACGATTTTTACTTGACAGAAAAGGGATTTCTTTTTGGTTTTATGAATGAATACGATATTGTTTTTAAACTGTGCGGTGCAGTTAAATTCGTCTTGATCACATGAATCTAGTTGATGAAGTATTAACCTTCTTAATATGTGCGAGAATGTCATAGCATATATTTAAAGGTTAATATTTATATTTCCCCATATAAATTTCTATGGAAATAAAACAAAAGATAGTTATCTTGAGTGATTCAGTCAGTGCATTGAACAAACAAAAGATTAGCAAGGGAAATCCCTTTATTGTATACTGATAATGTTATGTTAGTCAGACTTATATTAACAGGCTGTAACAGAAAGGTTTTTACTTTAAGATGGGCTTCTACTAATCAAACTAAACCTTTTTTTTCTACACTTTGGCTAAAATCACACAAAGTTATGGACGTTTCATAAAAATCAATCTGCTATTTGTTTTGTATAGAAAATAAAATTACTTTTGCCCAGGACTTGCGTTACCCTCTCGGCCTCGTTGGCTGATTCCACAGGAAAGGCAAACCAATACGTGTGGAGCCAGTTCGACTGCAGAAGACCGCCGCTTTTTGGGTAAGACCCTACTCGCGCCTAATGGACCCCCCACGGCGGGTTTGATTTCTGAGTTTTCCTTTTTTTTATGGCAGAGGTGGCAAACGAACAGACGGATCACCTGATGGTAGAGGAGTCAGAAGTGCGTTGCCGGCCTTTGGAGTGCGTTGCCGGCCTTTGGAGTGCGTTGCCGGCCTTTCCTTCTCCTAGACGGGTTGCAGACCAATGCTAACGAGGCCCATCTCTCCCAAATAAATAAAAAATACCTATCACTGTTATATACTGTATTGAAAATGTTTGAAATAGGGATGGGCCGACTAGTCGCCGACTAGTCGGGAAAGCCGAATATCCGGCACCTATCCTAGTCGGCGACTAGTCGGCGAATATTCGGCAAAATATGCCGATTATAATCGGTGCAGGATAAATTAAATAAAACCAATATTTCTTTAATAGTTTCTATAAACTTTAATTGTTACAAACGTAAACCATTTCAAAAGAGCAATAATTAAATAAGATAACCATTATTAACCGTATTAGGAACTTAAAAATCAGTCAGTATACATTACAAATCAAAAAATTATGGCACTAAACTCTGAACATTACATTATGGCATTAAACCTTAACAATTTTTTAAAGGTATCATAGAGACATAAAGAGGCTTCAAACATAAATTCTTAAATTAGTAACAAATATAACAAAAGCTACTTGTAATTTAAAAAATAAGTTGCAATCGGAATGGTATTAAAGTTACTTATAAAATATTAATCACAAAAGTAAGCTAAAGTATCAATCAAAAACCTTTTAACTAGTTTCAACTCCTAACAGGCATTAGACAAGTCCTTTTTTTTAATAAGAGGTAGGTTGTGGTGCAGGAATGTCAGTGTTTCAGCTCGATCAGGAAGCAAGCGATTTCTTTTTGTCTCATAGATATTGCCAGCTTCTGAGAAAAGACGCTCGCTATAAAAAGTGCTGGCGGGACAGCAAAGGTATACTTTCGCGATACGAGACATTTCAGGATATCTGCAACTGTTCTGATGCCACCATTTGAATGGGTTTTCGTCTCGTTTTATAACAGGCAATGAGCAGTAAGAATGAAGTTCGTGAGCTGAACTAGATTTCTCATCGTCAATATTGTGCACTTTTCGCGTTACCATTTCTTGGTAAACCCCCCAAAAGTTGCGATGAATTGTCGTTTCAGAGCAAACAGTGCTGTTTCTTGAATTATCAACGGCATTGGTCTCGTTATTTGAGTCGCTTTCATCATCGTCACTCATACTGTTCTTTAAGGCTTCCAGCAAAAACTGTGATCTTACTGTTACCAGATTTTCAGTGTCAAAAAACTGAAGTTTGTATCTTGGATCAAGCAAAGTTGCAAGTGAAAATAGTTTTTGTTGTTCCAAATTTTCAAATCTACTTTTCAAACCATTTTCCAACACTATCTTGATTTCCATGAATTGGGTATGCTAAATTTTTTGTAAGGTATGAAAATAAAAAAACCATTTCGAGATATTTTGATTCAAAGCCATATTTTTATATTTCCCACTCGAAAAAGTAAAAGATTGAGTATAAAAATCGAAAAAAGACAATAACCTTCATTTGTATCCCTGTGACGACACATGCTCACACACTTTTTGGTGTTACCTTGAGTTGTTTATAAACAAACGAAATGACAATTGACCTGACAGTTAAAGTTTAAGAAAGCGTTCCAGAACCCTTTCATGACAGTATTTTTTTACCCTGACAGCAGGATAAACTATTATAAATATTTCAAGTGTAAAAGGGACAGACTATCTCAGGTATATTTTGCCTTGTCCTGGAACGGGCCTTATTATAAACAAACGAGATGACAATTGACTTGACAGGTGACGTTTTAGAGAGCGTTCTGGAACACTTTCATGATAGTATATTTTTAACCTTACAGCCGGACAAACTATTATAAATCTTTTAAGTGTAAAAGGGACAGACTATCTCAGGTATATTTTGCCTTGTTCTGGAACGGGCGTTAGTCGAGATTAAGGCCTGTTCATTTCATCGTCAGACATTTGGGCTGTTCGTTTCATAGTTTGTGAACATGTGACGTCATCACGGCTCAAATATAAAAAAATGTATTCAAAAATATCCACAGTCTTAAAAAATGAAATAATCAAATTAGTTTTTCAAAATGGTCTAAACTATCAGAAAAAAAATTAAAAAAAATACATTGATTTTTTTTAGCATACCCAATTGCTCGTCTTGATCTTCGTCTATATAGTTCTCGAGATATTTTTCCAGTGTTTTTAGATGAGGGATAACTTCAGATATCGATGAACAACTGGAACTAATTATCTTTGTCACTTCTTCAAACGGTTTGAGTAACGCAATGCATTTTTCAATTAACTTCCACTCTCCGGTCGATAGATTGTCAAAATTAACAGGATTTTCTGTCACGTACAATGAAACAGATCGTTTTTGTTCTAAAAGACGAGACAGCATATAATAAGACGAGTTCCAACGCGTCGATACGTCTTGAACAAGTTGATGCGTTGGTAGGTTTAGTTCGTCTTGAATAGCACCTAGTTTTTTTTGAGCTGGCGCTGAATGATTAAAGTGAGTAACGATGCGCCGCGCTTTTTTTAGAATTTGATCCACGTTCTCAGTTTTAAGGGCACCGTTGATTGCTAACTGCAACGTGTGAATAAAGCATGGAACTGCTTTGAAAATTGACTCGTCAATAGCCTTTGCGACGTTCCTACCATTATCTCGGACTACAGCGTGTATTTTGGTTGCATCTATATCCCATGAGGCGGGAATTACTTCGAGACACTCTTTTATGTTATCAGCGTTGTGAGATATGGGAAAATGCTTCATCTGGAGCACTGCGTGGCGAAATTCCATGTTGTCATCCAACCAGTGTGTTGTAAAACTCAAAAAACTTTCCATATTGTTTGTATTTGTCCACAAGTCTGTAGTTACTGATAAAGCGGCAGCACTGAGCACTCCTTTTCGAATTTTAGCTTTAGTTTCGTCGTAAATGCTGGGAATTATATTTTCTGTGAAATACTTTCTACTCGGCAAAACGTATTTCGGTTTCAGCTTTTTCATTAGACTGATAAAACCAATATTTTCAACGATAGACAAGGGTTGATTATCTAAAGCTATCATCTCCCCTATCGCAACACTTATTTCCTTCGACCGGGAGTCTTGAAGTGGCCACTGGACGCATAAACTTTCTTGTATACTTTGTTGTTTATGTACCGCACTTTCCGTTGGAACTGATGGACTTGGGGTTGGTGACAAGGGCTCAGGTTGCGATTGAGCAGACGAAGACGAATGGGACTCGTTGGAACTACTTTTAATAGAACCTGCCAATTGAGGCATCAACTCGTTGTGCTTATATTTTATGTGATTTGTCATACTTGTTGTATTAGCTTTCCTGCCTTGACCGCCGCGCGAAATAATTCCCTGGCACTGGTTACATTTAACTTTTGTCGGTTCACCTTCAACATCTTCGAAGAATGTCCACACTCGCGATTTCTTTTTCGACATTTTGTGATAACACACTCAGTACTTTTTTATTTAACTTAAATAAACCGGCACAACAAACACAAAACGGACTATCGAAAATAGCAAGTAAACAAAACTTGTCAGAACGTGCACAGCTAGGCCGCATTACGGCTCGTGCGCATGCGCGAGCGACCCGAGTAGCGACGAAGTAACCCGAAGACCTCCGAAATACGAGTATTAGAATGATCGGCAGTGCCGACTAGTCGGCCGACTAGTCGGCAGTTTCAAAACCGATTAGTCGGCTAGTCGGCTAGTCGGCAAATACCATAGTCGGCCCATCTCTAGTTTGAAACCTTTAATTTTATTGATGAAACATCAGATAACAAAAATGTTCCCATATAACTAACTATTAATATCTACTATATTACCCATATAAGCGCAACTAATATATTCTAAAACGCATTAAGTGTAGGTCCATATCCATATTTTGTTAGCTATTCATTACCCATAAAATGTGTACAAAGTTAATTTTATATTCAACCAATAGCTTACTGCATTTGATAACAAGTTAGTAGAGTAAATAAACTGTTATAGGTAATAACTGCATAATATTGCATTATTATCTCAGCTTACTTACTTCGCTGACTTAGCGACCCGAAATCGATCTTGCCCTCTTACTAAATCCATATTTTTAACCAAAAGTTTATTATACTATATGTCAACACAATGTTTAATTTTGGTATGGCAACAATATACAGTAATATTATAAATATGGCTGCATTGTTTTTTTAATTTTGCTTTTGAATCAAAAAACGATGGTAAAATAGTTTCAGTTGCGTTATAGTAAACAAATTGATCCTTCGAGCCGGATGTTAACCAGCGACAGTGCGCCACTGTTTCTTCAGTCTTTTATTTCTTTGGCAACTTCATCTTGTTACCTTTAATATTATATATTATACATTTTTTCGTTAATTTAATTCAAACATAGTTTTCTAGTGGAGTTCGCGTGGCGTAGCGGCGGATATCCGCCCGTCAAACTCGTTGGCTGGGTGCGGAGATCATCCGCCTCTTGCTTTTATAAACTCAGTTTTCATACAAATTGTTACACCCCATTTCGACCACTTTAAGATCGACATATAGCAAATACTTCTTTTGAATTCCTTTACACGACCTAAAGAACTTACGTTCCAATCTTCAAGTTTATTTTTTAAATAGTTTTAAGGCTATACGTTGACTGTCAGTTAGACAGTATATAACACGGAACTGTTTTATATAAGTATAGATTAAGAAACATATTAAGCTGTACATTACAATAAGTATTATTTTTAGAGATGGGCCGACTATGGTATTTGCCGACTAGCCGACTAGCCGACTAATCGGTTTTGAAACTGCGGACTAGTCGGCCGACTAGTCGGCACTGCCGATCATTCTAATACTCGTATTTCGGAGGTCTTCGGGTTACTTCGTCGCTACTCGGGTCGCTCGCGCATGCGCACGAGCCGTAATGCGGCCTAGCTGTGCACGTTCTGACAAGTTTTGTTTACTTGCTATTTTCGATAGTCCATTTTGTGTTTGTTGTGCCGGTTTATTTAAGTTAAATAAAAAAGTACTGAGTGTGTTATCACAAAATGTCGAAAAAGAAATCGCGAGTGTGGACATTCTTCGAAGATGTTGAAGGTGAACCGACAAAAGTTAAATGTAACCAGTGCCAGGGAATTATTTCGCGCGGCGGTCAAGGCAGGAAAGCTAATACAACAAGTATGACAAATCACATAAAATATAAGCACAACGAGTTGATGCCTCAATTGGCAGGTTCTATTAAAAGTAGTTCCAACGAGTCCCATTCGTCTTCATCTGCTCAATCGCAACCTGAGCCCTTGTCACCAACCCCAAGTCCATCAGTTCCAACGGAAAGTGCGGTACATAAACAACAAAGTATACAAGAAAGTTTATGCGTCCAGTGGCCACTTCAAGACTCCCGGTCGAAGGAAATAAGTGTTGCGATAGGGGAGATGATAGCTTTAGATAATCAACCCTTGTCTATCGTTGAAAATATTGGTTTTATCAGTCTAATGAAAAAGCTGAAACCGAAATACGTTTTGCCGAGTAGAAAGTATTTCACAGAAAATATAATTCCCAGCATTTACGACGAAACTAAAGCTAAAATTCGAAAAGGAGTGCTCAGTGCTGCCGCTTTATCAGTAACTACAGACTTGTGGACAAATACAAACAATATGGAAAGTTTTTTGAGTTTTACAACACACTGGTTGGATGACAACATGGAATTTCGCCACGCAGTGCTCCAGATGAAGCATTTTCCCATATCTCACAACGCTGATAACATAAAAGAGTGTCTCGAAGTAATTCCCGCCTCATGGGATATAGATGCAACCAAAATACACGCTGTAGTCCGAGATAATGGTAGGAACGTCGCAAAGGCTATTGACGAGTCAATTTTCAAAGCAGTTCCATGCTTTATTCACACGTTGCAGTTAGCAATCAACGGTGCCCTTAAAACTGAGAACGTGGATCAAATTCTAAAAAAAGCGCGGCGCATCGTTACTCACTTTAATCATTCAGCGCCAGCTCAAAAAAAACTAGGTGCTATTCAAGACGAACTAAACCTACCAACGCATCAACTTGTTCAAGACGTATCGACGCGTTGGAACTCGTCTTATTATATGCTGTCTCGTCTTTTAGAACAAAAACGATCTGTTTCATTGTACGTGACAGAAAATCCTGTTAATTTTGACAATCTATCGACCGGAGAGTGGAAGTTAATTGAAAAATGCATTGCGTTACTCAAACCGTTTGAAGAAGTGACAAAGATAATTAGTTCCAGTTGTTCATCGATATCTGAAGTTATCCCTCATCTAAAAACACTGGAAAAATATCTCGAGAACTATATAGACGAAGATCAAGACGAGCAATTGGGTATGCTAAAAAAAATCAATGTATTTTTTTTAATTTTTTTTCTGATAGTTTAGACCATTTTGAAAAACTAATTTGATTATTTCATTTTTTAAGACTGTGGATATTTTTGAATACATTTTTTTATATTTGAGCCGTGATGACGTCACATGTTCACAAACTATGAAACGAACAGCCCAAATGTCTGACGATGAAATGAACAGGCCTTAATCTCGACTAACGCCCGTTCCAGAACAAGGCAAAATATACCTGAGATAGTCTGTCCCTTTTACACTTAAAAGATTTATAATAGTTTGTCCGGCTGTAAGGTTAAAAATATACTATCATGAAAGTGTTCCAGAACGCTCTCTAAAACGTCACCTGTCAAGTCAATTGTCATCTCGTTTGTTTATAATAAGGCCCGTTCCAGGACAAGGCAAAATATACCTGAGATAGTCTGTCCCTTTTACACTTGAAATATTTATAATAGTTTATCCTGCTGTCAGGGTAAAAAAATACTGTCATGAAAGGGTTCTGGAACGCTTTCTTAAACTTTAACTGTCAGGTCAATTGTCATTTCGTTTGTTTATAAACAACTCAAGGTAACACCAAAAAGTGTGTGAGCATGTGTCGTCACAGGGATACAAATGAAGGTTATTGTCTTTTTTCGATTTTTATACTCAATCTTTTACTTTTTCGAGTGGGAAATATAAAAATATGGCTTTGAATCAAAATATCTCGAAATGGTTTTTTTATTTTCATACCTTACAAAAAATTTAGCATACCCAATTCATGGAAATCAAGATAGTGTTGGAAAATGGTTTGAAAAGTAGATTTGAAAATTTGGAACAACAAAAACTATTTTCACTTGCAACTTTGCTTGATCCAAGATACAAACTTCAGTTTTTTGACACTGAAAATCTGGTAACAGTAAGATCACAGTTTTTGCTGGAAGCCTTAAAGAACAGTATGAGTGACGATGATGAAAGCGACTCAAATAACGAGACCAATGCCGTTGATAATTCAAGAAACAGCACTGTTTGCTCTGAAACGACAATTCATCGCAACTTTTGGGGGGTTTACCAAGAAATGGTAACGCGAAAAGTGCACAATATTGACGATGAGAAATCTAGTTCAGCTCACGAACTTCATTCTTACTGCTCATTGCCTGTTATAAAACGAGACGAAAACCCATTCAAATGGTGGCATCAGAACAGTTGCAGATATCCTGAAATGTCTCGTATCGCGAAAGTATACCTTTGCTGTCCCGCCAGCACTGTTTATAGCGAGCGTCTTTTCTCAGAAGCTGGCAATATCTATGAGACAAAAAGAAATCGCTTGCTTCCTGATCGAGCTGAAACACTGACATTCCTGCACCACAACCTACCTCTTATTAAAAAAAAGGACTTGTCTAATGCCTGTTAGGAGTTGAAACTAGTTAAAAGGTTTTTGATTGATACTTTAGCTTACTTTTGTGATTAATATTTTATAAGTAACTTTAATACCATTCCGATTGCAACTTATTTTTTAAATTACAAGTAGCTTTTGTTATATTTGTTACTAATTTAAGAATTTATGTTTGAAGCCTCTTTATGTCTCTATGATACCTTTAAAAAATTGTTAAGGTTTAATGCCATAATGTAATGTTCAGAGTTTAGTGCCATAATTTTTTGATTTGTAATGTATACTGACTGATTTTTAAGTTCCTAATACGGTTAATAATGGTTATCTTATTTAATTATTGCTCTTTTGAAATGGTTTACGTTTGTAACAATTAAAGTTTATAGAAACTATTAAAGAAATATTGGTTTTATTTAATTTATCCTGCACCGATTATAATCGGCATATTTTGCCGAATATTCGCCGACTAGTCGCCGACTAGGATAGGTGCCGGATATTCGGCTTTCCCGACTAGTCGGCGACTAGTCGGCCCATCCCTAATTATTTTCTAGCTATTTATATATAATAATAATAATATCTGGGACAAATCACACACGGTCATCTGGCCCCAAACTAGGATTCCCTGTATCTTGGGAACCAGAGACTGATATACATACACATATACTTTAAAATACATACATATATAGATATAATACACCCAGACTCAGAGCAAACAATTCTGCTCATCACAGAAAAGTTTGCCCTGTGTGGGGATCGAACCCACGACTCTCGGATCAGAGGTCAGGATCGCTAACCACTTAGCCACCGAGTCAGTCAGAGTATTGTTAGTTAAATATCAATTGGTAATTTAGGCTATTATGACGACAAAGCGACAATAACTTATCCCCTAGATTTTCATCATAATATATTTTTGGCAACTAATATTATATATAAGATTTATAAGTCGTGTTTGTAGCCTTTGCTCCACCTAAATATTTCAATATAATTCCTCTTTAAAAGTTTAAGGTTGACAAGTTGGTTGGTTGATAAGTCCGCCCTTGTATGTCTTGTCCTTGTTTTATGTATTGTACTTTGTTCTTTCACAATAAAGAGTTTATAAACAAACAAACTGAATTTTTGAAATCGGTACAAAAAAGATTATAAATAAATTAACAGAGCCGTAAATTACGAATAACCTCGGAAAAATATGATTCGAGACGACTAATTTTCTTCAATATTTTACAATTCTAATATTGGGTGTATTATTAAGATACAATGACAAATGGTTATTACTCATTTGTAACTAAAACCTCGGTTCGCCTCAGGCTTAAAGCTCCTAACACATTAACGTCCAAAAAGATAATTACAAACTGGAATTTAGGTGTATCGACGGCAAATAAGTCATTCATTAATCAAATACTGCTTTATCGTTACACTTATTTATTTTTGTTATTTAGCTAATGACTTTGGAATGCTTCTGATACTAGTTGGATTAAGAAATGGTTCGGTTACAATAATTGATGGCTGTTGTTTATTTTACTCCCCTTTATTGCGAAATCGTGCAGTCATGTTATTTCACCAATGGAAATTGGCAACGGGAACACAAGAAATTCAATATTAATTAAATATTTTTCCGGTCATCAGGCCAATTTGTGCTTAGCAAATTTAGGTTAACTGATGCGAAAAAGTGAACCATTGGTAGGAAATTTTGCGTAAGTAAAGGACACCAAAAGAACCTTCTTATAGAAATAAGAATATAGATATTTATTTATGCCTATTAAAAATAAAAGCACGACATATTGACAGACAACCCACAGCATAAAATAAACCATTGAAGATAAAAACTCGAAAATTGGAAAATTCGTTCCTTAGAGGAGTAGTAACAAATGTGTTTAATAATAATAATATCTGGGACAAATCACACACGGTCATCTGGCCCCAAACTAGGATTCCCTGTATCTTGGGAACCAGAGACTGATATACATACACATATACATTTAAATACATACATAATATAGGTTTTTACAGATACTGATCCCTAATTGTGAAAATTGTGGAATAGGGTATTAAATTTAGTGTAGAAAGTTGAATTTCCAACATGCAAAGTCTACTGAAAGTCAGATCGGGACACTTCACTAGTCTAACATAGAATTCTATCAATATGCACATTAAAATTCAATATCAAACATATTTTTGCCATTCAAAATATCAATTTGAGCGTTACTAATAAAGAGATCTGTATCAAAGTTGAAGGGAGCGGCGTGGAAACCGAAGGTTATGTCCAGACACGAATAGAAAGACGAAGGTGTGTGTATTAGACACAGTATAAATTGGTCCTACTCATTTTGTTTTTAAATGCTCGGTTGCTAAATAACCAAGATATGCAAGTGTGATGAAGCACAGCTACAAAAAAACGCATTTCGTCTCTAGGTTTTGATCCCTCTTTGGTTTTTTGTTATGTTACTGTTCCAGTTGGATCTCAGGGGCAGTTAGGGCAGCGAATTTTTTATTATTTTATTAACGTTTACTGCATGACCAATAGTCGAGATCAAATTGTTTGATGACCAAATAACAATGTGACCTAAATAACTTGAACCCATTGCGACTAACTAGACTCAAACTCCAAGGTCCTTCGTGACCAGCCAAAGGTCGGGGGTCAGATCAGAACCCCGACAGTTTGATGTATGTCATACGAGAATAATAGATCAATTTCGCTCCACAATAGATTTGGCGATTGTTGTATAAATCGGTGCAGTGACCTTTAGAACTTGTTGGCTAATGGAATTGGATACGTTTTAGACCATTAACATTATAGACGAGTTGTTACTGTAGACTGATTACATTCGCGACCATTCCATACTTACCCATATAATAAATGTCAGTTTTTTCGATGATTTGTTAATGATCAAAAACCCTGAAGAAGTGAGCAGTTTTTCTACAAGACTACAAGATAAATCTGCTTAATTTCCTATCAAAATCAAAATGGTATTCATTTAAGCAGATGCTTTACACATTCTCTACCTACCTAGTATATACAGTTCCTATCACTCGAAACTATCGTATCATTATAAGTACACTGTTGGACAAAGGAGAGTCTCACCACTCGTCTTTTCAAAAGTATTATTAAACCACATTTAATCACCTTTTTTGTGGAATTTTGTCATAACTATGCAATGAACTCTTCAGCTAGCCAATAAATTGTGGCTTTGCAATGACAAAAACCCACGGACTGCGGATCGAATCGATTTGGTGCGCGCGCGCGTTGCAGCGCACTGAGATCGATTTAGATTGCATCATAGTTGCATTCGTCTATAGATAGTGCTTGTTTGGAACGAAGAATAGTTTAATCAAGTACTTAATGATGATATTTATGATCAGCAATTTTGTTAACATTTTCATAGATTTTATTTTATTTATAATATTCAGGTTATTATTTTAAGAAGGTGCTACTACTTTTTAGAAGAATTAACATTTTTTATAATGTGGCAAACGGCTAGTGGCCCACTCAATGGAAATGAACTACCCTACCCTCTATGGCTTCTGGAGCACCATAAGGATTATCAGCGCCATGCCGGTCTTCGAAGGCTAAGATGAATGTTACGTACCTGACAAAAGGTATAGGCGAGAAGTTATATCTACAACATTCTACCACAAGCAAGTCCTAAGCGTTTTGACTTAAGTTCCTTAATTAAATAAGCGTAACAGAAAAGAACCATTAAAATATAAATAAGAACAAAACACCCGGAAATAAAATTAGATCCAATTCTGACGTAACCATTTGAAAACACCATTTAACACTATCCGTTCAAACTGTCATTCATCATGAAAGTAATTAAGACGACAATTCAGGAACAACGAAACATAAAACTAAGTCATCATAATACGGACTCGTTAGTCGGAGCCGGAAACAGCTGACACAGAATAAGTAACCCGACTGCGCACGCGCATCCATCGTATCCATCTCCATAAAGACCTGTTAGCGACTTGTGTTACTCAAAATCATGAAATTCACAAGCTAATGTCAAGAAGATTTACTGCTTTCATTAAAATTGGCTATAACGAGTATCAAGAATTCGATATTATGGTTCATGATCCGGACATAATATTTCTTGCTCGCTTTAATATTTAAGTGAAAATTTCATGTAAGCTGCTTAAAAAGTGTACTGGAAAATAAACTGTGAGTTAGAGTAAGATGGGTTTAGTGAAAGTGGTCCAACTAGTTGACCTTTGCTATTTGAATTGAGTAAAAAGAAAGGAAAATGTAACGTTGTTAGAAAACATGCCCTGTGTTGAGTTTCACTATCAAAATTACGCTATATATCAGAAGATTTATACAGGGTGTAACAGAAAGGTGTGATAATACTTCAAGGTTGGCTTTTACCCATCAAACTGAACAACTTTTGTTCTACAACTTTGTTGAAATCGCAAAATTTTTTTTTGACTTTTCATACATATCGATCTGCTGGCGAACCAAGTTTGTATGAAAAGTCCAAAAAAATTTTTGCGATTTCAACAAAGTTGTAGGACAAAAGTTGTTCAGTTTGATGGGTAAAAGCCAACCTTGAAGTATTGTCACACACTTCTATTACATCCTGTATATAGGTAGAAAGTGTGCAGTGTGTGTGTGAAGTGAATACTTGTGGTGACTTTTGAAGAACAAAATAAAAAGACAAGAACTAAGTACAACAGAATGGAAATGATCAACAAATTTTGGATAAAAACAACTAATTGTGTTCAAATCGACAGTTTCTTTTAAATCACCTTTGATCAGTTGCAGCTGAAATAATATGGTTGCAATTAAATTGTTATTTTCCTCTGTGTGCATCCGAATTCTATATCCTCTTAAACTTCATTATAACCGCTAAAATTTCTTTTCGTTTAGTCCATTTTCAGAACAAGCCTCGTTAAAATCTTATCTAGTTGTTGTTCCTCTATTTTTGTTAGAGCACGCCAAGTCAGATAACATAATCTCGGATAGGACAGGTGGTTAATTAAATTTATAGTTAGTCGGTCGGTGGCTGGGGCGTGTAACGTCGTATCGAATTGCGCAACACCGAAAATGTTACTTCGAATACCAGGATATTGTAGGTTCCATGCGTTTGTTGAGTACAATAGATGTTATTTAATAAGATTTCTGTGGTGCTTAAAGGAATGCCATATTTTAAGATAATACATCGAACGGCTGAGACGACTAAGTAAGAACTGATAAAACACAGGCCTTACTAGACCTAGATGTTTTGTAGCAAGCCGCAAACAAACATGCGTAATGAAAAATATTGTTAAAATCGACGAATGCATAAAGTACAATTGAATCGATACAGAAAACATTCGATGAAATTATATTCTATAAAATAAACTGTACTGACTGAAAACCTAAAGCTGCGATGCTATCAGCCAGGGCAGAGTCCCAGGCACCGGGGCTACAGGAGTAAAGAATTTAAAAAAGAAATATTTTTTTAGGTAAGTACAATGCAAGAAAATATTTAGATGGAACGCAGTAGCAAGTGTTAACTAGCAATTAAGAAAATACCTGTACAAGATTAGTAGAAATAGTTTTGTAAAAACTTAAAAGATAAAAAAAGAAGTAGAAAGTCTTGACGTTATCCTTGTAAATCGAGTTCACATCGCGATCGAAGAATCGGGAGTAGTAATGCGAATCATGAGCATCGCAATGCCCGCCAAATTGCGCGAGCGCAAGAAAGGCAACGTAATGTGGAGCGTGCGAACCGACCAAAGAAAACCATGAATGCTGTTATTGATAAGACTTATGTAGGTATATAATAAACGTTGCCTTCAGCATAGATGCTTTTGAGTTTTGATCTTCATAGGAATTTCAAATTTGAGAGCACATAAATTGATGTAAGGCAAATGAACGAGGTCTTTTGACAAATCAACCAAAAAAAAATCATCATAATTCCAGAGTAATAAAAATGAATGACATCAAAATTTACTGACATTCCTGTTTCTTGAGAATTCGGTTTTGGTTAAATAAAGGGACCAGGTCTATAGTGAGAAAAGAGTAATGTCTCTTTAAATAACCGTTTTAATATCTCATAACGATGCAGAAGACGTGGAAGAAAATCTGTGACAAGGAACAGAAGAAAACTTTGAAGCTTTGCGTGTCTCGACTTACTGTTCCTGTACGCCTGTCCCATCGCTCACGAGTCTTACCTGCAATGACAGAAACATAAGTACATTTTAATTTGACCATCCAATCAGACGTGTCGAGTTTTTAAACTTAAATTAAATTTTGACACGAAATCGCGTGTTTGTTGTCAATAAATCGGAGTGACCCTTTTTTTGTTTGCCGTTTATTTCTCGTTTTATTTTAACTTGGCTCGTTTTTGTTAGCGATTCGCGTCGCTACAGGTTCATTAGACGATTCGCCGTGGTCACGATTCCACTGTTAGGAACCATCGGATGTCATTAGCGACTATTAAAGAGCTGGAGATGTAATTACAGCACAAAACATTACCAAGTGTCTACGAACTTATATGCGGAAGCATAAATATTTGAAAAATTGTCTTGACGTCCGTCAGTGCAGAAAATTGCTGCAACTTCCTACACGCCAAACGAATTCTACAACTAGTTACTACCTTCGAACCACAATTTTTATTCGCGGAAATAAACAGACTTCAACTGTCAAATTTCATCAAATATATTTAATTTTGTCGCAAACATACAAAGCCCACGTAACGTTTATCAGTGAAGATATCTTTCAGTATCACCATCACTTCTTCTTCATATACGTATCAACCGAAAGAAATCCACTTAATACTAACTCATCTGAGTGTCTACAAGAATCGAGAAACCATAGTAGTGTTCCGATGACTATCATGCACCAAGGTCGCGTCACTCTGGGAATCCGTCACTTCTTTCTGTTTTAAGCTCAAGAGCCTGAAAGAGTCATTTACTGCCACATATTGTCATAAAGTAATCAGTCGGCAAAGAGGTCACATTTTTCACAATACCGTGGACTCTAGTGACATTTCCAAGGTTAGAATGGAACAAAGAAATTCGGCCGCCCGCGCCGATCACGAGACACATTACTCATATCTGTACATACCCGAGAAATGTATTGTCTTTTGTCTCCGAACGTACACTTAAAATGCATTACCTGACTACACGACAGACGAGAGTTATTAAAGGAAATTTAACTGAATTAAATGAATATATTTTTAATGGCAGTCACCAGTCAGTCTACTTATTATCAATGACTGCAAGCTTATACTTAAGTAATCCGCCTTTTAGTAGTCTTGGATTGAAAACAAAACCTTCGTGGGAGCATTGACATGCTACCACTCCCATTGAAATCCATCATCATTACACCGAGGAGGAAGCGCAACTGCACGACAGACGCAACCGTGCATCCATTAATTGGTTATCATCCCCGACAAACGAACGCCGACATAGCCCACAATTACAGGTATATTCCTCGGCTAAATGTCAGGGCATCAAGCGCGGAATTCATTAAAGATCTTTTAACACTTACAAACGTCAAGTAGAAGGAATCTTTAATTCGCGTTAATCCATTTCGTCGATCAATTTATTGCGACCTTTAGGGAACGAGTTTACATTGATACTTGTGCGAGTCTAAAGGCATTAAAACCCTTTATCGATAAGCAAAGATGCAAATATTATAATGAATTGAGCACACTTTTATCTCGACTCAAGGGTGGTCTTCAAAGTTAACGCGAGCACTTGACTTTTTATTCTATGGCTGCATCAGTATCGACTAAGCTGCTCACTTTTTGCGTCTCGAAACTCTGAGCGGATATTTCAAAGGTTGATTTAATCGGTCCCTGATGCCTGTCTTTTCGCGTCTACGTCCTTAAGGATTGGCCCTACTTAGTGGTTTAGGCTTTAAAAAAAACGCTGCAGGTAGGTAATGTTTGTTTTTTGGTTCCTATTACTAGTGCACTAACTCCGTAACCTTGCCCTAGGGATATTACTGTTAATAGAGCTACACGATATGAAATCCAACAATTCAAACATTACACATCCAAGTATGACATTGCAAAAAGATTAGTTGTGATGTGAGTTGAATACCGCTAGCTTGTAGGCCTAGGCAAGTATGCATAAGCCTATAGCACACTTTCTTCTTCCCCACTTGTCTCAAGTCGCATTGCAGCGCATTCGCACCGCGATTAGGATGTCATAAACAGTTATTATATCCACATGGAGCTGTTAAAAGTGTTTGCTAATAATCGCCAATAAATCTGCATATTACCGCTGCGTTTACAGCTACGGTTAACCCAATTGCGGATTGTAAAACTTTACTAGAATAGGATAGGAGTGACCATAAAAGAAATGAGAGCAAGACTTAGTATATATTACTTAGGTAAGTGATTGAGTACCGTTGTGAATAAACGCAGACAGGCCAGTATTTAGCGCATGCGGAGTTATCTGAATAGTGTGACAGATGGCTCCTTCACATATGAAAGCATGAGCACTGACATTTTGACTCGCGCGCAGCTTCGTGACTACAAAATGACAAGTCGTGGCATTCTCAGTATATTTTTCACCTTTACGAAAGGTTTGGAGTCGTGATCGGTAACAATAGTCATTTCCAGGCGGCGCGGCGATCTAATCGAAATAGGTCGCAAGCGGCGCGTGCGCGCAGTGCGTGTCGCAACGAGGACTTTCGCCTTCACGTCGTCGCTGGTGGAAACTGCAAGGGTTTGACATTTGTTGACCCGGCGGCGTGCGTTGAGCTTATTTATGGTATCAGTAGATCAAGGGGTTGCAAGGGACAATTATTTTCATATGTCAATTCAGTGCACTTCCTTATGATCGTATGATCGGTGGTTGGTTAAAGAGTATTGACTGGTTAACGTATGGTTAGTGTTTCTGCTTGTGGCGAGTCGTGGTTTCGATTTCTATCTGGGTGTGTAATTGTCTATATATTTAAAGGTAAGACAGTAATTATTTTTGTTAGTTTCTTGGTCCACCAGAATGTAACCAAGCATTGGCATCATATGACCGTTTATGATGTCTTTTTTTTTGTTAATTTTTGGTAATAGACGAGCACTGTTAATAAGCAACTGTGTTTTTATTAAAAGCTCCATCGTATACCATCGTTATGAGACATCTCTCTATAACAGTGAAAATAATATTTACCATGTATTCGACTATACGAAAAAGTTCATCATCATCAGCCGACTAAAGGTCCACTGCTGGACAAAGCCCTCCCCCTTAGGGTTTCAACAACGACCGGTCCTGTGCTGCCCGCATCCAGCGGCTTCCCGCAACCTTCACCGGGTCGACGAAAAAGTTACCAAAAGAAAATATATTTCTATAAACTGACCATTATAGCTCGAACCACGCTATCGAGAAAGCACCATACAAAGCGAGGCCTCGAGACTTCACACTACTCAGTATCGTGTATTCGAGTTAACAAGTAACAGCAATTCTAACTCAGCAGTTTCTGACGTCCATAGATTTTTTTCCCGCCCATGCGCGGGCGCACCGCATCCATAATCCATTAGTACAGCGCTGTCATCCGATCCGGTCCTTCGTGGCGTCTTCATTAACATCGCTCGCTATTTTTAGCAGACAGTGGTAACATGGTGGAACCGACCGCTATGATTGCGCTTTTTGTGACCCTCAGGCATGTAGGGCCAGGCCAGCAAACTCTGTAATTTTATGGTTCCGGTGAAACGGTCGATCGTGCCAAAGACAATGATTCTAAAGACCGGACCTGTTGGAATTTCACTGCGACAAACACAGTCTGCTTTACTTTGCTTCACACATATGGGCTAAACTCCTTTTCATGCCGTGTGGTACGGATCCTTAATAAGGTCTTGTGATTTTGAATGAATTCCGATGGACCCGTCCTTGTAAAGCAGTTCAGGTCTATGGGTGGTGCGTTTCGTTAATTGCAGCTAGCAGCAACTCGCAGCGGCTACTGACAGAAGCTCCTGTCACGAGAAGAACGAAGGAACAGTTCAATTAGAGCTTCTGGGAAACTGTGATTGGACGAAACAATAATAATTGATGTGGTTTTAATGTGCGCTGTTTCAAGAAGCCTCTGCACTTTAACTGTTACAACGTTTTTTTAATGTAATAGAACGAAAAGCTGAAAGTTAACACGTCGACGTTTTCTTTGATAGTCGAAGAAAAGCAGAAGTTATTATTATACGTACTAACAAACAATGATGCCTTGTTCCCTGAACTAAATGAACCTAGAGATGATTTTTTGCTACAAAATCTGAGTTTTCAGTCATCATATCAGCCGGAATTCTGAAGACAGAATTGAGAATCTCCTCCTTTTTTGGAAGTCGATTCAAAAGATATGACAAACTAAAAAAGTAAAAGAAAACTTTAACAAAAAACTCAACTTTTCACCTAAACTTAAACTTTTTACCCACGACCTTTCTTTTTCGTTCGTCTTTCAATTCAATTCAATATACTTTTTTGCAACAACACATAAAGGAATAAAGCTACAAATTAAAATTAAATAAAAAAATTATCTTGCGGCTGAAGTCACTACAGAAAGTGTTGGGCCTTGTTGATGCAGCGTTACAAAACCCAACTAACATTTATTTCGATATAGGTAATAGAAGAGAATAACATGTCCCGCGCGCGGTCTCTCTTTCAACCCCGACTGCACGTCACTTACATCACGTTCATCAACAAATCCAGACGTTCCAGACCAAAAGTAATTTGCCAAGCCTGAACCCGCGACACGACCAACACTTGCACAATAGGGGACAACAATATAACACGAGCGTGCGCCGGCGCAGGATTTATCGCCGGCGTTGTCAGGTTAGGTGAGGTGAAAGGTGATTTGATTTGTCTAGCTGAGCCAATTTGTAGGAAATGTAAGTTTATAATGTTCATACTTTGTTATTACGTTTTTGTGTTTTTTCACTAGTACTAAGGATTTAGATAATAAGCGAAAAGATTGTTCGTTGCTATGTATACGCTATACAGGATGTTAAAAAAGTGCGTTTGAAATTTTAAGGGCTTACTCAGAATCAAGTATAGAATACAGGAAAAATATTGAAAAAATCCGCTTTTCAAATATTTTTTTCAGTTTTCCATACAAATTCTTGGGTCACTATTCAGATTTACTATGGGAATCTGAAAAATATATTTGAAGAGCGGATTTTTTCAATATTTTTCCTGTATTGTATACTTGAGTCTGAGTAAGCCCTTAAAATTTCAAACGCACTTTTTTTAACATCCTGTATATTTGAACCAACTGGATACAGTGCAGCAACATAGATATAAAAACTTTTTGTTGGTGGCAGGCAAAATAAACTTTTTTTTTGACAAGCAGATACAGAGGCTCGTTGTTTCCATTTCTATTTTTATAAGTTTACAAAAACAATCTATGGATACGACTTTTTGGCGGGAACTCGTAGCAAGAGTTTGTCAGTTTTCTTTTATTATCCGAAAAAATAGATATCGTGGTATTTAATGCATAATATTGATAGTGTATTGTTCAATTAAGTGCCATTTAAGTGTCTATTATGTAGGATAATAAAATAAAAGTGTGTAGACTGTGTTTCGAGTGCTCTCAAGAATTCCATGAAATCTTCATCAAAAGTGCTATCATTTTGCTGAAGAATAGGTTTAAAGACGGAAGAAATGGCTTTGGCCTTAATTTAATTTTTCTATGAAGACGAGGAAATATGGAAGAAATGGCTTTTGGCCTCTAAATACGATGGAAGATTTTCAACAGACTAGGCTGTATGGCTCTGATCCTTTGCCTTTCCCATCTCGGGGTAAAATAAAACAAAAAAATCTATGGATCCCAATACAACGCCAGATTTTACGTTTAAAGAAAACTGAAATTTAAATACTTAAAAGGAATTGAAAATAAAAACGAAGACAATACAATTCGTTTCTTGTTTTCTCTGAGTAGGTAAACTAGTACCACAATACTTCAAGGTTGGCTTTTACCCATCAAACTGAACAACTTTTGTTCTACAACTTTGTTGAAATCGCAAACAAAGTACCATAATTCACTTGTCACATCTAAACTAATTTGGCTAATGAAGTCTGATTAGCAATACGTCATAAAATGTCACAACCACCTCACAAGCGATCACACTGCGACGGTGGAACAATGGACCAAGATTATTTACGCTCTACACGGAGTTTATCGTGGCACAAGTATCAAGACTCAAATGTCGTGCTTGCTGCATGAAGTACAATAATATTGGCAATATGCCACAGGTTGACAGTTTTGTATGAATAAATAATGCAGTAACAGTAAAGGAAATAAGTGGCACAGCATTACATACTTTAAAACTTATGATTATTATGATACTTTTGGCTGATTGTTCTTTTCTCCTGTAAAAAAAAATCACAACTAGAATCACTACAGAAAGTTGTCTTGCTCGTTGTATATTTTGTCTTCCTCCAAAATTATTTAAAGCATAATATAGCTCCACCTGGTTTATCCTAATCAAACTATTAACACAAAAAAGAAATGAAATGAAATCAAAAATATTGCGTCGTTCAAAGAACTAGTTAATATATGAAAGAACAAAATTCCGACCGCTTAAATATATTCTAGGCTAATTCTAAGATACACAGGGGATTAGGAACAATTTAGCATTACCTCTCATTCTAAAACCAAGCCGTTTAGGTTATAGGCGTAGCTAAACACACATTCATACATGCAACTGAGATCATACTCGTAACTCTCGGTATGCTATGGTGCAGTTAGATAAAAAGAACGAATATATACCTTCTCCGTTCCGTAGTCGGTAAAAATGCGACTAATGAATTGTTCACTGCAAGAATTTACAAATGACATTCTCAATTAATTAATCGAATACAACAAAATTATACTTTTTTTACTGAATTACCAATTAACCTATTTGCTTTAACTGGTTTCATTCCGAGTTCCATATTGACAGGCGATCTAGTTATATCCGATATATCATGTCAACTTAAAAGGAAGAGAATTCTTGACTGGCCCCTGTTTAGGGCACCGATGGTTCACCAGAAGGGTTTTTAGTATGACTCACTTAAACAGCTAACTGTGCAAGATAGGATCTAGTTAGGACTTAAGTTCTGAGCTCAGGGCTTGCTTGCAGGGTGAATGCTAAAGAGGGTAATGTGTTACAAATGCAAATTGGCAAGAGATATGCAAAGGGACAATGTATTGTTAAAGACTTGAATGTATCGTTTGTTTCCATGTGGAACGCTTCGTTTTTCTGAAATGTTAGTTTACTTCACAGACAAAAAATAGTACTTAATTTTTTTGGTTTTCTTGAAAATATTTTCAAGTTAACGATAAAGTTTTATATTTACCATGTATCTTTCGCACCTTTTGCTAATTTTTCCAAGCTTTTGTCCTTTTCACCAAATACATAATCTATAATAATTTATACCTTTAAAAAATTTAATTTTCCATCTATTGAATAAAGCGCCGTAACTTTAACAACAAAAGCAACGTAGCTATTTTTACAGCTGAATTAGTACAGAAATTAAGTCCCAAGGCGAAGGATGCAATCCTGCATTTACGGCAGTAAACCCCATTCAGAACAACTAAATTAAGAGAAAAACTCGCAGCAATTAAAATGCGAACTGGACGTAATGAGTGGCTAATTGGTATAGAAGCAAAAAGACCGAGAAGCAGAAAATTACCAAACCGCAAAATGCTGAAAATAAGCAGTGTCTCATGGGTGTTGTTCTGTAAAAATGAAGTCTTCCATCAAATAAACAGTATTTTTTTGTAAACACACGAACGATTCAGGGACCAAACAATACACTAATTAGACAATTAGCGCCTGAGCAAGCTAATTGCTCATATAAAAGGGCTATTTAGACATTCCCCTTTGACAAAACCTGTAGTCGTATATGCCTGCGTGTGCGACGCGACGTCAAAATTATTTGCGGTGACTGATCAAAAATAATTGGTAGTAAGTGTTGGATAAAAAAGAGAAAACAGTGAAACGGCTACAGAAACGTAAGTAATTAAGTGACATTAAAAACATGAGTGATCTCATTTTAATAAGCCGAAAAAAGAGGAAAACGTCTTCACATGATGCAAGAAGCAAGAACCAATAATTCAAGTTGATGACACTTTCGATTTTGATTCTTGAAAGTTTTTTAAACTGTGGTAAAGTTCATGCATTTCGCATTGGCTAATTGGAAGTAATTAATTAATAATGTAGTACGCGAAATCTGCATTTAAATTGACAAGAATTTATATATTTACGAGATCTCGAAAGTGCTTGAGTTAAATGTCCAATCCTTTGGTAGGTGTGCAGAAATTCTATTGGAATTTCCTTCTTGTCATGAGGCATTACTAATATAAGGCGTAACTGTTAGATATTACTCATCAGTGTTAACAGCTGGGAAAACAGTGCTGTGAACTTCGCCAAATGTTGGGTTGACAAATTTAAAGCTTTAGAAACTTTATATTAGGTAGCAAACAAAATGAACATAAAATAGTTAAGTGTATAAATTATCAACTCCATTAAGATATTTTTGATTTTGTCTTTTCATCATAGCATTTAGCGATTCAGTTTCATTATACACTATACCTTTAAATTTTGAGCTTACATATCAATTGAAGTAACTATCTATAATTTATTCCTTTTAACCTCAAACGAATCCTCTTCAAACCATAAAATATTCAGGCATGTTGCGTACCCATCTCGCCACATGACATATTATCAGCAGTCTAGACAGGGATCCCGAGGGATAGCTATGGGATGAGGGGTGGATGGGTGTTATACGCGGAACACACGTGAAACGTCAACCACTAGGCAAGCTCTTACACTCATGGGTAGTCATTATCGAAAATCGTGGGATGTTTATGCGGCGAGTTTTTTCTAGGCTCTGTTGTGATGAAGGGGAATGAAAGAGCAGTGTTTTTATAACACTCTCTTACCAACATGGAAAAATGGTGCAGTCTTACTTAGTCTATACTAAAAACCCATATTCCAGAATTAAAAAAGAACTCCTTTTGACAAAACAAACCTCTCAAAATACAGAATTTATTTCTGTGCAGATACAACTTGACATTATGACACTGAATACCGGAATCAATTTCATTGTCACAGTCGCGATATCTGAGGTCGTCGACCGGGAGTCGTCAAAGTGCGTAACGCTGTGCGCCGGCGCATCTAAGTAGAGCACGCCGATCGTAACGAACGTCATACTACGAGGTTAGTGATAGCAACAACAAACTCAAGCAGTTCCTTGTAAAATAATCATTATAATTTCATTAGAAAACATATTCGTTACAATTAGGAATTTTGTTCTACAGAAAAAAATCGCATGCGCTATAAGTCACTGTAACATGCATTTGTTTTTGATCGCTATAACTAGAGCGATGTAAATAGAACAAAGACGTCGCTGATCGATAAGAAAAAAGTAAGTAAGTATCGTAAATGCAGCTGATGATATTAAAAATTTCAGTTAAGTGAATTATGCATTTTTTTTCTTTTTATGGCAGAGGTGGCAAACGAGCAGACGGATCACCAGATGGTAATATAACATATGAGGTATTTGAACGGTGCATTAGCTCTTTGTCCCAAAGGATTCTTAACTTGGAGTGCTAGTCTATTTCTGGATGGCTTTCAATAAGATGTCCTCAGTCACGATAGTGACTTTTCAATGTAACTTTATTTATTTATTTATTTTTTACATATTTAGGAAATCAAACAGCTGTTTCTTAAATATTGATACAGAAGGTAGACAAATTTGATGACAGATTTGACATAGTTAAAATAACTCTTCATGATAAAGAAAGTTTTCTATCTCTCCGCTCTCTAGTAATCCCTCCTGGTCGATCTCTCATTAACAAAAGTCACGACGTTAAAACCACGGTCTGTGCAGATACGATTTGTCACCATCTATTCCTGTCCATTGTCAACTTCGCAGCCTCAGTGTTTTAGGCATTTCATACAGATATAAGATACAGAGGACTTTGATATACGACGCTGTGCTGTGGCGAGTTCAAAATTGTTAACCAGTTAAAAGCTAATCAACCAATAGCTTTTTAAGTAGCCATTCAGTGAGCCGATGAGCCACACCATAAGTTTCCTGTGAGGCACATGGTGTAGAAAACACCGTAACGGATTGCGTGACAAAATCACCATTTTGAACGCCATTTAACTGGATTTTATCATCCCACGCGTTTGAGGTATTAATTTATTTATAGTTTATTTACGAGGGCCAGTTGCGGAGGCGCCATTGGGACAATAAAACGCGTCGTTCACATGCGCGTGCGCACCGGGGACGTTAATCAGCGCAAAAAATGACATGCCTACTCCACTTCAACTTTACTATTCCTTTAAGCTTTTGTTTTCTGAAAATAAACTGAATCTATAGCGGAAATAATAACAAAATTTAGATTAAACTCAATAAAGACGCTAAGTAATAGGTTAATTATAAATACATATGAGGTGTTCTTCAAATTTATGCCAGGGCTCAAACTAGGGTTTCTACTCATGAATCTCTAAACCAATTTCCCTAAGAAAAACATAGTCAATTTAAAAAAATATGTGTGGACGTTTCCCGGCTGGACTTGATGAACTAAAAACACAATGTTTCTGGAGCACAGTGGAATCAGCGCAAAAAACACGCGACGCGCAATGTATTAATGGCTTCCTCCTCTCTTGATGCGCGTGAGTTTATGAGGTTCAATCATTTAGTGGTTGACATGTCTGATATAAATCAGTTGTTTCAACACGTATTTACTTTGCTTGTAAACAGTATATCACACGTGAAAACAACATGGCGGAGTCGTTTTCAATGATGTATGACAATGCTCATTTGATTAAAAATATTTTGTTGAAATGCATTGTTTATAAATCCTCAACACTTCCGATTGTAGTAGGTCGGTTGTGACTGTACATCAGGTAGGCCCTTCCTCGAAAAAGGATATTTATCAAAATGGGAAGGCACGGGTAATTTTTGTCAATGACAATTTCGGCACTCTTACAAATGTATGTTGCGTGTGTCACCTATGCGCAATTGCGCCATAGCTCTAACCGTCATAATAAGGCGTATATAATCTATGTATATCATTCTAAATATTACCAAGTACATACTTTTTTACCATAACTCATTCCTAAGTAAGTCAGATCCACAACAAACACAACATCCGTAGGTGCTAAAACGAATTTTCATTGCGAGCTTAGTCGAAATTGATAGTCGTCGGCGTCTTTATAATGCGATCAGGTCGTGACTTCGGGATTATGTTTTATTGTGAATAGCCAGATAATAGATAATAGAATGGAGTCATCGGATCACTTTAACATCACTGTTGGAATCATGTGGGTGGCTCATTAGTCTTCGTTTTGTGTTGTTGAAGTTCTGCACCAAACTGACTAGTCGTTGAGTCTAGCTGAGCGATGTGTGTCTATGAAAATCATAGTAAAACATACTGTATAGTTGTGATTCGATAAACGTATTTTGTTTGAGAGCATTTTGAAGTATGGGCAAGGTATATTAGTCTAAATGAAGACCATGCGGGAAGAACAAGGAATAATATAATATTAAGTAAATATATATTAAAAAATAAAATAAAAATATATATAAATAATAATAATAATATAATAATAAATAATATATAAAAATAAATAATAAATATATATTATAGGTTAATATTTTCTATTTATTCTTAAAGTGTTTACGAGAAAGTCGATTTTCTCATAAACACTTCTAACTGTCATTCCTTGTTCTTCCCGCGTGGTCTTCAAATATAATATGGACATTCCCTGCCCTTCTTTGAACGCGACCTCAAACTTTGATGGATTTTAGAGAATTCAGAAAAGTGTTGATCCTCGGACTTGATATTTGAGAACTTTACTACGTCGCTATAAGGAGAATAAGGGATATCAAATACAGTGACAATTTAATGACACGTTCTTAGAGCTTCAATTAACAGTCGTTACAATTAGTAAGAAAAAACAAAACCACAAAGAATTTCATCCAAATTATAAAGTTTTATTTTACTTTATTTTTATGTGCAATAAACTATTATTATTATTAATCTTAACTGTAAGGTGTTCCGTGATGATTTCAAATATCGAATCTTGGCGCCGCGCCGCGCTAACGATGTGTTTGCGCAACTCAACGCCCAAACTGACATAAAAAACAGCGTTGGAACTTGGAAATTGAATTTTTATTGTTATTTTGTATTAAGTATCCGTGTCGCGAGTTTAATATGTGTGGTGGTACAGTTAGGAATCCGAATATAATGTGACACTTCAGAGGTTAACCACTGTGCTCTAAAAACGTCAAGCAATCAAGTTTCGGCGTATTCTCTGTTTTTTTTTTACAAAATTTAACTTCAACGTTGACTTAGGTTATCTATTTAACAATTAAAGAAACTCTACCCAAGTAATAGGATTTCATTTGTTATACTTATCGATTCAGATAGAAAAACAAAAACCAACGGTTTCACTAATCAATTAAACATTGTAACGGTCGTCGTTTGCATCCTACTGGTTCCAACCAATAATTTTTATTAGGAAAAATTGAACGAATCCCTAGAGCTAAGTGGAAACCACCTTTTACATCGGGTCCACGCTTTTTGCCGCAGGAAAAAGTAGATGGCGGCGATACTGAGCCGTGATGATGTATGGTCGTGTCATTACGCGCTAAATACGTTAATCAGATGTAGGTACTCGTACGAGTAACTAGATAGCCTGTAATTAAATCTCCGACAATGTGGGACAGTCGGACAGGGGCGGAGCACCTGTGTAAGTACTGTTATTTTCATTTAGTAACAGCATATAGGGTCTCCACTACTGGAGGTACCGGTTTTTCCTATAAAAATTTAAATAAATAAATAAATTAAAGTATTATTATTAGTATTATTAGTATTATTAGTATTATTATTTAATAAGTTAATAAATTAAATTAATTATATAAAAGAAAGGATGTCATCAAATTAGATGATGCTACGTTTGTTACAGACGGTTTAAGCAGTGTCTGTTGCAAGGCATCTTTTTTGGTGACTGTATAGGCCAACACGGGAGCGACATACCTTTCCACATTTGGAGCAGGGATATGGAACGGCAGGTGGATTGCTGCTATATCGATGCCTTTTGTCTCTCCGGTCAGCCAGTCTGAACCAGGTTTCGTCGTGTGTCTTGCGCCCCTCCGCCACACGTTTACGCAACTAGTTCCTATTTTCAGCGAGCTTCTCCCAGCCCTCTAGTTTGATTTTGAATGCGTCCATGTCGCGCTTGGTGCAGTCTTTAAAGCGTAGCAACGGCCGCACAACGTTTACCAATTGTGCATAATTGACCACGCTGAATACGTTAAAAACAACCGACTTCAATCGCAACAACTCCAATTTTGATATGTTTTTGTTGATTTTCTCAAAAACCGCTGAATGGATTTCGATAAAATTTATATGGGACCACCTGTGAAGTATACCCTTTTAAACATAAAAAGAATTTTCAAAATCGGTTCAGGCGTCTTCGAGTAATCGGTTAAAAAATATTCAATGTACGGTTTGCGTACACAAATCGACACCTCCACCTGCCCATTTTGTACACAAACTGTAGACAACTATTTTAAAATTCGTCATTATTTTACACTTTCCGGAAGCAGCGACAAACTTGTCGCTCAAATGTTACCAATGAACGCGATGACATGATCATGTGTGATTTGTCTCTGGATTTTTTTTTTATTTAAGAGTACGTGAGACCTTGACTACTTTAAAAATACCACATAATAATAATATCTGTGACAAATCACACACGGTCATCTGGCCCCAAACTAGGATTCCCTGTATCTTGGGAGATTGATATACATACACATATACTTTTAAATACATACATATATAGATATAATACACCGTGACTCGGAGCAAACAATTCTGCTCATCACAGAAAAGTTTGGCCTGTGTGGGGATCGAACCCACGACTCTCAGATCAGAGGTCAGGATCGCTAACCACTTAGCCACCGAGTCAGTCAATCTATCACGTCTTTAATGTTACCATTATCATCATTTCCAACAAAGAGGGCCACTGCCGAACCTATAACTCCTCCATTGTTCACCTACATCTAGAGGCTTCTTGCAATCTTCACGAGTTTATTTCAGCGAAGATCGCATTGTTTGTTAAGTACATAATTGTTATTCATATATGACCCGCTTATTATTTATCTATTATTTTCCAATAATTCTCGGCGTCTCGCCCTATAATTGTGTTGCACTTCCGTCAGTAGCTAAACGAATTCCGCCTACAGTCATTAACAAGTTCGCTTTGCATCTAAAGTAACAAGGTTTATCGATTTTATTATTGTTTCATACAAGTGCATTATGTTTTACACTTGTACACGGCGTCAAGTGAGATATGGTTTGTATCTTACAAATAAATATGTATACATAATACGAATACAAAGTCGTGATAGTAATAATATTTCATTAAGTTAGTCGAATACAAAATCTCATGAACCAGTCATGGTGAATATTGTCCTATAGAAGGAAAAGGTATGGCAGAGTGAAAGCATAGTTTACTTATAATTTGAGACAACTGGTGACAGAAAACGCAATTTCATACAACATATTTCATAGACTCTTATTGAAAATTCCTGATTTAATCAATCAATGAAATACAGTTAATTCACAAAACATACAGAAAAAAAAACAATTATTTCAAGTCATTACCGAAAAAATCTACCAGGTCAGATAAAAATCAAACAGACAGACGTACCCACATAACTCTGCAGGTGTTTATTGACGTCGATCGATATATCAACTCATTAAACATATCGACAGCTGGCACTACAATAAGATCAGGTATGTTTAATTTATGAAATCTGATTTATAGGACCTCAGTAGAGCAACAGTAGTTTTGCTGTGAAGACTTCTGATAAAAAATATTTTTAATAGTTGTTCTCTCTGTCCGCCTCTCTCTCTATCTCACACAAGGACGTGAGGTGTATACCTTCCTTGTCTCTCGACTTCATCCTAGAATCGCACTATTCGTCGTCATTGCAAGAAGGAAGAACTTTCTTTATGAGATGACATCTGCTTACATCGTTTGTTGAAAGTTCTACTATATGTATATGTACAACTACAATGCCATAATAATGACCTTCAATGAAGACCAAAAAATAACAATATATTTACGATAAAGTAATATTTTGAGCAATGTATTTGTATTAATTATAAACTAAAACTGTATCTCTAAAACCAACATATTAACTACACTTTGGTATAAAGCAAACAAAACTCACACAAGAAACCGGAAATCGAAAGTTAATTATTCCAGTGTCCCAAAACAGTCGAGAGTTTTTGTATAATTTCTATTGTGTGTGTATATTTGCCATCACAATAGATTATAATCGCCCAAAAAGGTTATAATGGCAAAATGTTGAACCGTTACGCATAATTTTACATTTTTGAATCGTTTGAAACCGTTAGCTCATTAAGAAACAATAGTGAAATTGGCCATGTTTTGTTATGCTACAAATGTAAATATGAGGTTGGTTTTGTATATATATTACATAGAAATAACAGTGACGTATCTCATTTGCTAATCAAAAAATATGTTTCTCGGTCGTTTTATTAAAGGTTACTTTTAAGTGTCCTTGAAGGTGGTCTTTGTCCCTTTGGTTTTGTTTGTCTTTGTAAACAATATAAAGGTAAGCGAATAAAAATAGATTAATAAATAGATATAGTGAGAGAATGTCAAGGCTTACCAATTGTGGATTAATAAAAAAACCGGCCAAGTGCGAGTCGGACTCGCGCACCGAGGGTTCCGTATGAATTCATAATTACACATGTCTTGAACTCTATATTTTTTATATTTGAGTTGATTGAATGAAAGGTAATTTGCGGTTTACGATTTATGACGTATTAAAAAAAAACTACTTACTAAATCTCGTTCAAACAAATTTTCGGTGGAATTTTGCATGGTAATGTACATCATATATTTTTTTCTAGTTTTATCATTCTCTTATTTTAGAAGTTACAGGGGGGGGGGGACACACATTTTACCATTTTGGAAGTGTCTCTCGCGCAAACTATTCGGTTTAGAAATTGTTTTTATTAGAAACCTCAATATCATTTTTGAAGACCTATCCATAGATATCCCACACGTATAGGTTTGATGAAAAGAATATTTTTGAGTTTCAGTTCTAAGTATGGGGAACCCCCAAAATTATTGTTTCTTTTTCTATTTTTGTGTGAAAATCTTAATGCGGTTCACAGAATATTCACAGAATATAAGTAGATACTTACCAAGTTTCAACAGTATAGTTCTTATAGTTTCGGAAAAAAGTGGCTGTGACATACGGACGGACAGACAGACAGACATGACGAATCCATAAGGGTTCCGTTTTTTGCCATTTGGCTACGGAACCCTAAAAAATAAATAAGTGAGGGCACTATTTATACGTGACGTCTTGTCTAGCAATCACTGACTTAAATGTGTATCACACAGCAATTCTCTTCAGATTAAAATCAAGATGGTAAGCATATATTTAAGCATTTGATTACTACGCAATATGTTGAATTTTAATAAACAGAGTCACACGCTGGGCGCCAAAAAAAAAACAACGCTTACAATATAAGTTTTGTTTACACGGACTTTTATAGTGATTCCTTTTTAGAGTCCACTTTATACATACAAACATGTTGGTTGATCCTATTCTGTGCTCTGTACGTCGATTATTATTCATAAATTTTTGAGGCACATGCTGGGCGTCAAAAGATAAATAAGCAATGGCTAAATTAACTAGCATTTTTGGCACCATAAGAAAACTACACACTGGCCAAGTAAAATAACACTAAAATCGATCGGTCTCATGAGTATCGACCTGTGTGTACAAGCATTAGTACTTAATGCATTCGCCACGTGCACTGCAACGAATAAACTCAAGCTTTTAATACTCCAATGTTTACATTTCACATCCCGCTGAGCAAAGCTCGGATTCACAAACCAAGGGTCCAATTTAGGGTCTATGGGGATTAGCGCCACGTGTCTGAACCGCTGGTGGTTTTTATGGAGTCACTCTACTGTTGCAAATTGCATATAAATCAAAAATAATTGTGTGAAGTGAATTATGTGGAATAATTAAATGGTCTTATTTTTATAAATAAATATTAATGTTTTGTTTTCTACAGCCATGCTTTTTTTACTTTGATTTTAAATGGAAAGCTATGGCGCGGCCAGACATAAATTTATTTCATCCATTATATGATAAAATATCTACATTATTTCATACCAAAGTGAAGTGGCAATCAATCCCTAGATCCTTAAACAAAAAGCAAAAGAAAACAAGCTGTTAGTACAGTCGCTATCACATAAAATAAAATTTCATACTACAAGAGTAAAAATAGCTTACTCGTGCGCCCGCGCACCTAAGATGTTATTTATTGCTCGGCCAGCGTATTACGAGGTACTTTTTTACACTAATGGTCCACGTGGAGAGATATGGAGTGGCCTGCGATCATATCTAGCACTTACACGCCGAAATAAAGTTTTATGAAACAAAAATAGTTGCAGGATTAAAACTTAAGTTATTTTAGAGATCATGGGTAAATGAGTCTTCTTTTTAACCAACTTCAAAAAGAACACGATTGAAGTCCGTTGTTCTAAACGTATTCAGCGTAATAAATTATTCTGTATCATGACTTACAGTTTTAATTTAGAAAGGCCAGTCTCGCTGCTCTGGTGGATTGCACATGTGCATTATGCTCTTAGAAAAAGGGAAGACTGTTTTTGATTTTTCACACCACTTTTCTCGAGATGGCCTTCCTAGGCTCCCCTTTTTTACTGTTTAATTATTTTTAATTAGTCATGTATGTCTTTCGCATGAATCAACTTTACTATTGATGAAATAAACTTCCTACTTTTACTATTGATGTACTTTTTGTACAACTTCTTCTTCTTGTTGTTCTACTTAGCGTAATCCCGGCTGGAGCCAGGGTCCGCTTTCCTACTCAATCTACTCCACTTTGCCCGATCTTCAACATCCTCTTCAGTAAGGTCATACAAGAGATCAGATCAGAGGTCAGATCTTTTGTACAACACTAGAAAAAAATCGATGAGTCATCTCAACCCTACATCTCAATAGCACTTTTCATACTTACAAATAACACAATTACTTTACCGAAACGTCGATAAACAGTGGAAGCTGTATCTGAAGTAACAACACTAATGTGTTATTGTGCACACGTCTTTATAAATATTACTAAGAATCTCCGCGGGTTTAGTTTATACTGGTCAAAGATTAATTTCGTCTATGAAGTTGATAGAAATTTCCCTCCAGTAAAATGGTGATGTCACTATAATTAACACAATTTGGTAGTTTGAATTACTTATTGTAATTTTTTAATGTATTGTTTTTTTTTAAGTTTATTAACAAAAAGCACAAAATTATTGACAGTGGATCATTTGTACTACCTATTTTAATTAATATAGCACTTCGTCATCTCTCACCAGATCTTCATCAATCCAATCATCTTCCAATTTTAATAAATTTATCATTATCATAGACATAATCCTCAGACCAAATGCTATTTTGTCCAATTCACAACTAACTAGGCTGCCTGCGCCCGCGCAGGTACAGTGCATGGCGTGATCTTGCGCAGTTTCTTTGTGACACGATGTCTTAATGGAAGCTGCTGTCATCTCTATTATCATATCACCATTGGAATTACAGCTTCGGCTTGTCGTGTGTCGTTTAGTTTCAGTAAGAACACGAATAACATGGAGAAAAACATGGTTGAAACTTTTAGTGACCAGGCAAACCTGTTTTTTGCCAACAGTTTATTTTTTATAGTCATGCACTATGTATGTACAGTAAGAGTTAATTTTCAATAATTTAACGAAACCGTCTTTAGAGTTTTACTGTAAGCTTCACTAATATCTATATCTATCTTAATAGCCCACATTCTGTATATTTCAAACACTTCTCTTAATGTTTTTTTTCTGAATTCAAATTTATTGCATAATGCATTTTCATCGGGACCCGGTAGCGCTGATCCCACGCAGCTTGGAGCCTGGAGACCAGAGAGCTACGCCAAAGAAAAACGTAACGCAATAAGTGCTATCAGAACGGACACTTAGGTACATCTGGGGGCACGGTAGTGCCCCCGCCAAGACGAGCCAAGCAAAGCGCAAGGGCACTACCTACCTTTTCTCGAAACGCTTCGTCGTTTTTTGAACTCTCATAACTTTGCTTTGGATGATGCTAAATAGTTAAATTTTTTTAAGATTGAATGCCATCATTAAAAATACAAAGTTTGAATGTCGTAGCTATTATACTTTAGATTTTATCAATGTCTCAAAACCCTCGATTTCGTCACTGACTCACTGATCATCAAAATTGTTAGGGTACTTCCTGAAGTCCTAGAAAGCTGAAATTTGGTATGTAAGCTAATATTACTACGAAGACAACAAAAAAAATAAAAAACCTAACCTAACCTATCCCCTGGGAATAGGAGGTGGAAGCACAGATTAGATAATAAGTAGTACCTACTACGGTGGAAGTTTGTATGAGACTTGCACTAAAGTTTGTGCTACATAAGTGTTTAACGCAAATATTCTATTTTACTGTAACGTAGGTTACTACTTAATATAAATAAGGATTTCTGTATCGATAATTCAGTCGCAATACAAAGCTCAAAGCAGACACACGGTTTTTTAATTTTGAAAAAGAACGCAACCTAAAATAAACCCTATTGCATTAACATAATGGTCACAATCGAGCCGGATAGTTACGCGAACTCGGGATCTGTGCGCACCTCGCAAACAAAAGGCAGCCACATTCTTTAGCGATTGTAAAGCAGATAAGCGGACAGAGTCCTAACGAGTGAAGTGGACATTACATTCTTATGTGTTAGTTTTGCAAAAATTTTGTGAACTTTCAATCTAAAAGGTGAATTTAACAAAATACAAACATGACTTCATCGTCGCCCTCGGAACTATTATCAGTATTAGAAGATACGGCATCTTTATTTAGAAAAGCTGAATCAAGCGTGAAACAGTATTTAGCGGGAAAGGTTTCATCAGGATACCTAGAAGCTCGCTTAAATGTCATTGAAGAATATTGGAGTACGTTCAGAGAAAATCACTTACAACTCATACGGCTTACGTGCAAAGAAGATAGAAACACAATGCCATATTATGTTAATCAAGATTACTATATCTACGAGGAAATGTATATTGGTATTAAAGCAGATTTACGTGACCGATTGAATACACTCACATTTTCATCAAATCAGTCGAACAATTCAGGCAATAACAACAGCACTGTGGGGGAATGTGGCTTAGTGAAGTTACCTCGGATACAACTTCCAACTTTTCGTGGTAACTACGAAGAATGGCCGATGTTCCAAGACTTATTTGTGTCACTCGTTCACGACAATTCGGCGCTTAGTAATGTACAAAAACTTCATTACCTAAAGTCAAGTGTTTCCGGTGAAGCTGAAACGCTCATACGTCACATGCAAATAACACATCGCAACTACTTACCAGCTTGGGAGATCCTTAAGACAAGGTTTGGAAACAAACGTCTCATAATTAACTCGGTGCTGAAAAAGCTTTTTAACCAGAAAAGAATGGTCACGCAGTCAGCTATTCAATTAAGAAATGTTTTAGACACGACAACAGAGTGCATAAACAATTTAAAGAATTTGGACATAAACACGGACTCTTGGGATCCAATAATTATATTTCTGGTCGTACAGAAATTGGACCCAGAGTCCCACAAAGACTGGGAAGAGAGCGCATACAAAGATGAATATGATGATTTACCCACCTGGGAAGACTTAAGAAAATTTTTGGAGTCAAAATTCCGCACATTGGAAATGATACAAGGGAAGTTCCGAGAAAAACCTGTAATCAGAGAACGTACTTACCATATCGCCGCCGCCGCCCCTTCAATCAACGATGATCACGCCGCCGCCGCCGCCGCCGATGCAAATGACTATTTTGTCGCCGCTGATGAACACGCTGTCTCCGCCGCCGCCGTATCTACGTTTCCAACCTGTAAGATATGTAAAGAAGAACATCTGCTATGTCACTGTAAAGAATTTGGAAAATGGGATCCTGAAAAAAGATCAGATTACGTAAAAGAAAACAGACTATGTTACAACTGCCTGTCAATGGGTCATTCAGTTTATTACTGCAGGCAAAAAACCTCGTGTCGGATATGTGGAAAGCGCCATCACTCACTTCTTCATTCGTACATAAAGAAAGAAAACTCAACGAATGAGGAAGAATTACAGAGAAAAATGACTGCATTACATACCCGTTTAGATGAAAATAACGAAGACGAACAAAATGTGTCAATTGCCTCACATTTCATTTCTAAACACCAACGGGCACTACTAGCTACAGCTTTAGTACCTGTCAAAAGTAGTTCTGGGCAATTTACAATACTGCGAGCGTTGATTGATCCAGGTTCTCAAGGGTCTTTCGTTAGTGAGCGAGCGACTCAAATGTTACAACTAAAAAAATCGCAAGTCAATGGCACAATAACTGGAGTAGGTTCTACAAAGATGTCAGTCAGTCATGTGGTGCAACTGGAGGTATTATCACAGTATGAGAACAATTTCAGCCTGCCAGTAAAAGCGTATGTATTATCAACACAGCTGACAACCCAGTTGCCATGCAAAGAAATTAAACCCATGCAATGGTCGCACTTAGAAGGGCTCAACCTGGCAGACCCGAAGTATTACACACCAGGGAAAATAGATATGCTTTTAGGCATAGACGTTTACACAGAGATAATAAAAAACAATCTGATCAAAGGTCCACCAGGTACACCAAGTGCACAAGAGACATCTCTGGGCTGGATTTTGTTCGGAAATATAAAAGATTCACAAGCAAACGAAAACACAATTGTGATGCATCATCAAGTGGACATAGACATGGATAACATGTTAAGAAATATGTGGGAAATTGATGACTCAACAAAACGCAATTTTACTGCTGATGAGAAACAATGTGAAGACATATACGCAACCACACACTCAAGGACACTTGAAGGAAGATATGTTGTGAAACTTCCTTTTAAGTCAAATCAAGTAAATCAACTGATAGGTGAAACTAAGGATATTGCATTGAAGAGATTTTACCAATTAGAAAGAAAGTTAGAAAGAAATCCAAAACTGAAAGAAGACTACACGAAAGTTATGGAAGAATATATACAACTAAACCATATGGAAGAAGTTCCCAAAACAGAATTGACCAAACCAGCAATCTATTTGCCCCATCATGCAGTACAAAGAGAAGACAAAGAGACATCCAAAGTCAGAGTAGTCTTTGATGCATCCTGCAAAGGAACAAACAATCAATCCCTGAATGATCAACTTCTAGTTGGCCCACAATTGCAAGAAGATCTTAGATATATAATAATGAGATGGCGAACAAAACCAATTTGTTTTGTAGCAGATATTCAGAAAATGTATCGCCAAATCCTGGTTACCAAAGAAGATACAGAGTGCCAAAGAATATTTTGGAGAAAAAGCAGTTCAGAAGATTTGAAAGAATACCGTCTGTTAAGAGTCACATTTGGAACAGCATCTGCACCTTATCTTGCTGTCAAAACCCTGATGCAGCTTGCAAATGACGAAGGCTTAAAAATGGGACTATTAGAAGCAGCTAAGGTTATACAAGAAGACTTCTTTGTTGATGACTGTATGAGTGGATGTTACACTATAAAAGAAGCTATAGAAATTAGTAAAAACCTCTTAGCAATTTTACGCAAGGGAGGGTTTGAACTCCAAAAATGGGCATCAAATAGTACAGAACTCCTTAATGAAATTGAACCATCTCTGAGAAGCGCTAAAACAAAAGATGATGATAATGAGAAAATTATCAAAACCCTAGGACTTACATGGAATATGACGTCTGATTCATTCCATTACAACTTCAATTTGTCTGAGCCACCTGAAAAAATCACTAAGAGGAATATTCTTGCCGATATTCAGCGCCTCTTTGATCCCTTAGGTTGGCTTGGAGCTGCAATTATTTCTTCAAAAATTCTAATACAGAAGATGTGGATAGAAAGATTTGAATGGGATGAAAGAGTGAGTGAAGAAATTGAATCAGAATGGTTAGAAATGAGAAAGAGCTTCGAAAACCTGAAAGAAATACAAATAAAGAGGTGGTTAAAAATTGACAGCAAAAATGTGGATGACATTACCCTTCATGGCTTCTGTGATGCTTCAACCAAGGCATACTGCGCTGTAGTTTACTGTAGATCGATGACCGAAGAAGGACAAATTAACACAGGAATAGTTGCTTCTAAAACCCGAGTAGCACCAGTCAAACCTGTATCCCTTCCAAGACTCGAACTTCTTGGCGCAGTATTATTGGCAAAATTACTTACCCAAGCTAGAGAAGCAATGAGAGTACCTAGCAGTCACATATACGCATGGACTGACTCATCAATCGTCTTATCTTGGCTATTTGGTGACCCTTCAAGATGGAAACCTTTTGTCAGCAATAGAGTTGTAGAAATTTTAGATAATACCTGCAACACCCAATGGTTTCATGTCGAATCAAAGGAAAACCCTGCTGATGTGGGATCACGAGGTACAAGGGTCCTAGATTTAAAAGAGAACAAATTATGGTGGGAAGGGCCAAAATGGTTAAAAGAACGGGAGATACGATTTTCAAGACCAAATGTCATACCAACGAATATAGAAAGAAAAGAAAAATTGCAAGTAAACCTGAAAATTAAAAATGAAGAACATAGCGAAGACATTAATTTTGAAAACTTTGATAACTTACCAGAACTCCTAAGAGTCATCGTACACTGCAAAAGATTTATAAATAGCAAGAAAATACCGGAAGACATAGATTCTACTATAACGACTGAAGATTTGGAAAAGGCTTTAAAAACATGTGTAAAAATGGTTCAAAAGGACCAATTTCAGGACGATTTAAAAAGATTGAAAATTAAAAAAAATGTCAGAAAGACTAGCAATTTGAAAAGTTTGAACCCCTACCTTGATGATGAAGGAGTCCTCAGGGTGGGCGGACGTTTGAGAAATTCAGATATTGAAGATGGCAAAAAGCATCCTATCATATTGGGACCTAAAAATGCGTTAACACAGCTTATTATAGCAGATGCACACAAAAGGACATTACATGGAGGAGTTCAGTTAATGCTCTGCTACATCAGATCCAAGTTTTGGATAGTTCGGGCAAAGAATGCAGTAAAAAATGCAATTCACAAATGCCTCATATGCGCCCGACACAAAGCATTGATGAGACCTCAACAAATGGGAGATTTGCCTAAAGTTCGCATAACAGCTGCGAGGCCATTTCTGCATAGTGGAGTCGATTTTGCCGGTCCTTTGTTGATTCTTATGTCAAAGGGCAGAGGATCAAAATCTTATAAAGCGTATATCGCCATTTTTATTTGCATGGCCACCAAGGCCGTACATTTAGAATTGGTAGGCGATTTAACAACAGAATCCTTTTTGGGTGCATTTAACAGATTTGTAGCAAGAAGAGGAAGATGTACACATTTATGGAGTGACCACGGGCGAAACTTCGTGGGTGCAAACAAAGAACTAGCCATAGAGTTGGAACAAGCAAAGTCAGAATTACCCGGAGAAATAGTCGAGAAATTAATTGCGGATGGCACACAGTGGCATTTCATACCGCCATACAGCCCTAATTTTGGAGGTCTGTGGGAAGCAGGCGTAAAATCAATAAAATACCACTTGAAGAGGATTTTATCATCTAATCTGACATTTGAAGAAATGACAACGACTCTGTGTCAAATTGAAGCCTGTCTCAACTCGCGGCCATTAACACCCATCGACGACTCCGATAGCGATGCACCAGAACCACTAACGCCAGGACATTTCCTAATCGGGGAAGCTCCAATCAACGTACCCTGCCCAGATCTACGAAACATTACTCTAAATAGACTCTCACGTTGGCAATTGACACAACGTCTTGTTAGAGATTTTTGGCATCGATGGCGAGACGAATATTTGACTAGGCTGCAAGAACGACCTAAGTGGTTGAAACGTACGCCCGAATTGGATGTTGGTGACATAGTTTTAATTAAAGATAGTCAGCTACCACCTGGTAAATGGTCTCTTGGTCGTGTTGTTGACAAGCATCCCGGACCTGATGGTATAACCAGAGTGTACAGTGTAAAGAGTCACAGTGACATAGTGAAAAGGTCTATCTCTAAATTATGTACTTTACCTGTGGATAAATCATAAGTTAAAGTAACATAACATTCATCTGATCATGCATGATTTTGCTTACCCTTTTATGTCTCAGTTTATTAAATTGTTAAAACTTTTTGTTGGGTTTCATACTAAAATGTATAACGTAGTAATGTATGAAACTTTTTTAATTATATTGTTAAAACAACGAGATGTACTCACGTACCTACATACCATAACATTGTAATATAGTCCATTCATATTGTGTACTTTAACACTAGTAAATAATAAACTATGATAATTATAATAATGACTTAAACTTACCTGCACATGCAGCAAATAGTTGTCCTAAGATAAAATATTGTACATATTCAGCACATGTGATTGTCTACAAAAATTGTAACATAACATTTTTGTTGCATTCAAAGATTGTTATCGCTAATAATGTCCCTTTTGTTCTTTAGTCAGTGAGCAGTCAGTATCAAATATTATCCGTTTATTTCTTACAAGAAGTCTTGGTTTATACGTTTCATATTGTTTTGGAGAATATATAATAATTTTTAACGGAATTGGTACTGATTTCGATATTTTTGGTGATTGTTTATATATTTATCAGGTTTTTTTTTGTTTAGAAAGAACAGTTGTTCTTTGGTGGGCGGTATGTTTAACGCAAATATTCTATTTTACTGTAACGTAGGTTACTACTTAATATAAATAAGGATTTCTGTATCGATAATTCAGTCGCAATACAAAGCTCAAAGCAGACACACGGTTTTTTAATTTTGAAAAAGAACGCAACCTAAAATAAACCCTATTGCATTAACAATAAGTGAAAATTAATTAAAATACTTCTTATAACAAATAAAAAATAAGTACGTCATAATTTTTCGAAAATCATCCCCTAACTCTTAAAAAATGGGGGTGAAAGCTTAAACACGGTAATAGTGACGGTGATATCAGCCGGCGTCACTAGATGGCGCTGACTGTATTTTGAAACGCAGTAACGACTTGTATATCGGGCAGCCTTATCTAGCGAAGGGGTTCCTCGGCCATTTACAGTCGTTTACGACATTCTTCTTCTGCGCTAGCAAAACTTTGGTAAAGAATATTCGAATATATCATGTTGTTGTAGCATCGTTTGTTAGGAAATATTCGTATTTCGCATTCGTAGGTCTATAATTCGAGTTAAGTAGGTTACTGTTACAGATTATTATAAGTATTTCTTTGTTATTTTCTTAGAATTTAATATTGGAAGTTTGAATAGAATTAGATAGGATTAGTTTTGTTTATAGTAAGGTCGTAAGGTGTAGGTTTAATTGCTTCAGATTGAGTATTATCGGTATTCTTCTGATTTTAACATGGTTTCTGAAATTGTTGTACAGGAAATAGAGGTGGAACCCCGCCGTCATCGTGTGGTACACATGCCGGGAGATAGTTCCTGCCTTGACGTATTTGATGTACGAAAAAATGTACTTTGACGTAGCGCTGCAAGTAAGGACTGATATAGTGCGATATGTTGTAGATCACTGGGCTGCACTGCAACTTTATACTTGTGCCGAGGATGGGGAGCCCTATCGTGATTACTTATTTTAAACAGTAAATCATCAAATAAAAAAGGCAAAGATAGAGAGTGGGCTATAAAAAAGGTGTGGCTGACGTACAAGAAATACACCCAAAAAATGGAAGAAAAAAAAACAAAAAAATCCCATTAACCAACTTACAAAAATAAATGGAATCCCACCAAAAACATTTTCATGTAAAAAAGTTTCCAAGACGTAGGTAGCTTACCCTGTGAAAAAGTTATCAAATCTCGTATAAAGCCAAGCTCTAAAACTCTAAAGACTGCACGCTCTAAACCTACAAGCTATACACTACACCTTACTCAAAATACATATATGAAAAAGGTGGCCCTAACTTTACCAGGCCTACCTTCACAAATTCTACATTTTAGTCAAAATGCGTGGCTTGGCCGTTTTGGTCTTTAGAGCTTGGCTTTATACGAGATCTGATAACTTTTTCACAGGGTAAGCTGCGTAGACTCGTCTTGGCAAGATTTTTACATGAAAATGTTTTTGGTGGGATCAGAACTTACAGGAAAGAGTGAATGTAATACCATGATGATTATAATATAGGCACAACTTCCAGCAACTCGAAAGAGACACTGCAGCATGGGAGATGAATCCGTATTCGAAAAGAATGTCATCTTAAGTTTTAGTTTAATCAAAATTAAATGTACATGCTTAACCATATACATAAACATTCCTCTTGATTGGGACATGCGGCCCACGCGTGACTGTAACCCCACCGAGTGTCGGTAACTGATATTAGTGCAAGGTAGACAGACAGTGTCCATTCTGTAAATTTATAATATTATTACGTTTTGCAACTCTATGGCTATACTATAAATCCTGTTCGACGCTCCCTCAAGGGCGATGCTATTCTTAGCGCGAACGAAGGCCGATTGCGCGCGCGCAGCGAAGGACGCTGGCGTTCCAATTTTAAGCGTAAAATTACTTACGTTAGATTTCTCTAGCCATTGACATTTGAAATTTTAAAGGCTACAAGCAGGCTTTCTCTTTCATGGGCTGGAAATATTTTATTCGTACATATGGTATTTTATTTCCCACTTGAACAAGCTTCGTTCATTTCGCAGAAAACAAACGGTCACCTCCGTTCAATACGTCTCTGTCTTTGAGATTTTTATAACTCACATAAAGCAATTTTATAGCTCGTAAATTTCGAGATATGAGCATATTATCGGCATTGACCCTCTTAAAGTCCTCCCTGTCGTTTGTGACGACGACGTACGAGTTGAGGGAGGCAATTTGCAGGTCGCTTAAAGTAGCTATGCCTGCCTGCATTATTCTCCGGCACGCCACTTACATCATCCTGACCAAAGAACTTGTACCAAAGGACCAGTCTTAATGAACGTTTAACTTAAAAACCTTTTTCATCACTACTATGACTTAGAAGTGGTACGTTGAAAAAAAATTTGGAAAGCCTGTTTTATGATATGAATGATAAAAGTTTTTTGACAGTCTCTGCTAACTGATAGATAAGTTTCAACAATGATAAGAATGACAGCAGCAAATCTATACATTGGTAACAGGAATATTTTTATAAATCGAGATTTGGCAGTGACATATACCAAAAACTTTTTAATTTTCAATTTTCCTACGGTTTCTAAGTCTATTTTAAAGTATTTTAACATCCACAGTCTAGTTTTATTCCAGCTGTCTTTCTAAAATCATAACATACCATTATTAACCCCGTCTTCATGAAATAAATTAAGGTCTTGACTCCGGCATAATTGAACGGACAATAGCGATAACAATACAGCAGTTATGTTATTACTTCACTATAGTACAGTATAATACATTACATACTATGACTAATACGCTGGTACGGTAATACTGTACACAAATATGATTATGATTTAGCGATGATGCCGTTACCATGACACAACTGTCCGCTTATATAATCTTGTTGCGTCCAATAAAGTTGTCGATGGTAATGTAATGGTACTTTACCTGAAACCATACGTTACGCATTGGCTTATAGCAAAAAATAGACACAGAAGGTCCGCTCAATATAAACCACTAAAATCGTAAGCATATACATGCTTATAGAAATATACGGTCGTTCGAGGCAAGGTCACGCGGAAAAGTATCACAACAGTATCGTGACTTTACCTACAAGGTCTATAAGCATGTATATGCTTAGGATTTTAGTGAGCGTATTGAGCGGACCTTCTGTATGTATGTATTTTGTGCTTATAGTCTCTTTGCCAATCATGATATGTATGTGTTATGTTATGTATGACTTACGTGTGACGTACAGTTGAATGGGGCAGTTGCCTAATATATCTTTAGGTTGCTTCAATTGACAACACACATTTCATTTTTTTTACAGCATAGGTGGAAATTTGGCAAACGAGCAGGCGGATCACCTGATGGTAAGCGATTACCGCCGCCCATAGACAGCCGCAACACTAGAGGAGTCACAAGTGCGTTGCCTGCCTTTGAATTTTTTAGCCTCAACTAATTTGAATAAGCATATACGTATTTGTAGAGATTACGATTTTAAGGCTTTATGAAGTAAACATTGCCAGCTGGGTGAGAACTTATAAAAAAAGGCGTTGTATGCAGGACTTATTGTATATGTATACTTTTACCATATGGTAACAGCAGGCTTACCAATAGTTCAACATACAACTCATATATCGCTGTTTTCGCTTTCAGCATAACAATGAGGTGTAGGGCACGACCTATGGTCAACAGCGGACCTACTCGTTTTCCAGATATGACGACGCAGATAAAGACATAGACAATTTGTTTCTTCTGAAAATTAAAATATTTTATTCGAGGTAGTAGTGAGAGCAGCGTACACTTTTCGAACGTCATTCTTTGATCTACCTAATACTAGGTTCCTACCACTCGGAACTCGTATACCCACCGTTTCGGGAAGTGTTTGAGGAGTGAGAAGAAAATCTTCTAAAATCATCTGTACTTTGGTCGTCATATTATACGTATTTTCATCTGGCTTGCCAGTACGAACATTAAAAGGGTACTTTATAACCTCCCTGCGAACCGTCCGCGGCTCCTTTTGACGTTGATTCGGAGAAGAGCATTAAAATGCGCCGGCGCAATTTGACTGTTCCCGTCACGGTCTGGTCCTTCGTTCGCGATTCGTTCCGTATAATATTCAGACGGTTTTTAAAAAAAGTTGTTTAAAATCACCTCGTGTTAACGATAGTTTAACCTTTATTTGAGAAGAGCGAGGCGACATAATCTTGATTTCTTGATGTAATTTTGATTGCCCATCTCTTTTTATTCTCAGTTTTTTTTTAATATCACCGTCCATTTAATAATCTCCTTTTAATTCCCTCCTAAATAGTGGTACCAAAATTTTTTATTTATTTAGATAAGTATAGGTAATATTTTATAGTACTTTCCTATAATATATTGGCATCAGGATTCACACTCAGTTATTCTTATCTGTTGGTCAATCCCTCAAACAAGCTAGACTTAAGTGCTGCAAAAAGAACTACAAGACTATTAAAACTAAAACACCTGTAGGAAACCTGTCAACTGGGTTGCCAGGGTGTGAAGAACTACGAGTATGTTCAGGTGTAGCGATGTTTTTCATAACGATTATCAATTTAATTAAAAAAAAACCTCAGAGATTTAAGAAGTTAACGAGACAATGTTTTCCAAAATCCATCAAGTCGAATAGTCTCAGCCAAATGCATTTAGGTACATACACACTCCCAAAAAAATTGCTTCCCTCTAAGATCGAGTAAAAATATGGTGCATTGAGTGTGAGCCACATTTTGCGAATCGAATTTTCGAATTTTGAACGACACAATGGAATATTTGAAATGTTAAATTATGTACCTCTAAATAAATAATATATAGTTCCGCGAGTGTAAGAAATAAATTCACATTTATTATCGAAAAGTGTTCCCCTGATTTCATTTAATAAACTTTGAGGGGATTTTTGTCCTGTGTATAGTAACACAGCTGTCAGGAATGTTTGATATGCATCTCAAAGTAGCGGGTTTTAAATTGTGAGGAGACTCGACTTGAATGGCCAGTTTTAGATCAAATACCTGTAGCATCAGGCATTCCCCTGCTTTATTTTCTATTAACTTTAAAGGATAACTGCCAGCCTGTCTGTCGTTATTCCTGTAAACTATACGATCTAATTGTGATTGTGAGGAGGTCGTTTTTAAACAGACCAAATAAATAAAGCTTTCTTCTGACCAACATTATGAAGACGTCCGAATTTATTCACATGGTATTTTTCTATCGAGTCGATGGTCTCTCTCTCTCTCTATTATCGTGTTGCACAATCAAATGTTATCCCCAGGAAATTATGTGGACTAATGCTGATTTAACATGTCATTGCTGAAATATACCCAAGATCGTCAACGTGTTAAATCAGTATTGATAACATCATAATTTCATCCTTTGATGATGATGAAGAAGACGACAAAACAGGACTTTCAAAGAAACTAATAAATCTACCTTCCATGCTAAGCTAATACTTCTATGCTTTAAACTCCAAAGGATAGTAGGGAAGTCCTATTTTTTCCATGCTAAGCTTTAAACTCAGCTGCCGAGCTAGTAAGTCAAGAAGTACCAGAAAACTTTTTCCTTGCCCACTATTGCTTTGTTTTTCACTTCATTATCCAGCTCAGGTTGGCTGGGCAAGGTTGGTCACTGGTCAGCCGTCTCGAAACAATCTCAGGCCACAATATTCAAGTCTGACGTTTGCAACCGCAACACTCAACGTTATCTAATTCAACCGCCGAGGGCAGAAAACTACGAGTTTGTTGTGTACAGTCGAGCACAAACCTAGTGTGGCAATGGTAAATCACAAGAAGCTTTACCTGTTGACGTAATACAGGACTTCAAAGCACTGGCACCGACTCCATAGGGCCTGGGGGCCCCAATGAAATTATCAGTGGGGCTGAGCCCCCCAATATTTTATATGGAAATACTGGTGATGCTTGCGGATCACGAAGTGCGGTCCCTCAAAAATGATATCCACGCGGGCGAAACCGTGGGCTAAAGCTAGTAAGAAAAAATTTGGAAAATAAACCACAAGCTTTTCCGCCCTTTCCCCCCAATATTTTTAAGAAGTCGGCGCCCCTGCTTCAAAGACAAGACATAAACGTGAAAAAATTGAAGTGGGTCGTTTGATTTCCATATATTACTTCAGTGGTTAGACAGTAGTTATCGAAATCAGTTCTCCAGCAAAATTGTATTGCTTTTTCTGAAGCTTTCGCGGACTTCTGAACAAATCCATCTTCGGCTGGTTTCTCTCAAAGCTTCCACTAACAAGCACTTTCGTACTAAACTGTATTTATATGTATTATTAAGGATTTAAATCGAAACAAAGTTGCCAGCTATATCTGCCGTAATATCTGGGAGTAATTCATTGCGGCGCCTGCGCCGTGGCAGAATCGTGCGAAGGAGCATCACGCGCTATTGTTCAACTCCTTTATTCTACCCAGGTAAGAAGAACAAAAGCAATTTATTGGTGTAACTGAAATATACTGAGATTTCGTGTTAATATGTCTGAAATCCTTACTGGTAATTTTTAAGAGTATTAGCTTATTGTTTTCCTAGGACTCAACTATCCTTAATATTACTTATTGACTTCCTTTCTCCTAAATTTGCTGTGCCCTACTCAGGGTCCATGTTGATACTATTTTACTTTTTAACACCTTTGTATTTTCGTAAACATTGAATGCAATAAAGAATTGAATTGAATATGTTACTGTAAAAGTTCGAACTATGGTAAATTCTAAGATTTACCAAATCTTAATGGTAAAAGTCCAACCTAATCTAACCTGAAATGTTGGTAAATCCTAAGATTTACTGGTAAAACCTAAGATTTACTTGTAAAACCTAAGAGTTACCAATATACGGGCTTTTACAGTAATAAATATATTAACAACAAACAACGAAGCTTTTAATAGCTGCATAAGATTTCCGTTTTCCTTCCAGTAAACTTTTTTCCTGCTACATTACAGGGCCCATCCGGCGCACACGCAGGCTTCCTGCTTTCCCACGGCTCTTACTCTTAAACATTCTGTATGTATTTGCAATTTGCTTCTTGACGATGTTATTTCTCGAAGACAGATTGTAAAGCAAGTTGTTTTTTTTTAAACAATATGCTTACGATGGAACCAAACCTGTTGAAACAATAAATATATTTGTAGGATACCGCAAGGCATGCATACAATATTGGCAGAACTAGTCAACCCTATCTGTACATAAACAAAACCGTATCTAAATGGGATAGCAGGAACGGTACTATCAAAAGCCAAAACGTAAAAGTAAACGTCATAACATTTTTCTAATGTAACCTCAGTCATCAAATACTTAGAAACCGAAACTGTCCAGTACCAGGTCTTGGTACCAGAGCTGGATAGAAGCCAATCAATCCATCGACCTGTCGTTCTTGTTCCGTGGGTGGCAAAAACCGGGGTTGGCGAGGTCAATGACCTTGACGGCCTTCCCGTGAGGGTGGGGAGAGCAAGGACGTCGTGCAAGTTGCATAACAACTTATGGGCATGAGATGATAGTAGGGGTTGTGTGATGCTACGGTTTCTTTAGACGCTGATAAATTTTAGCGTGCATGTACCTTAAACCTTGCTAAGTGAAAATCTATAGTGGAGGCCTATATTTAGCAGTAAGGGGAGGCCTATATTCAGCAGTACATGGCTTTCGGCTGTAATGATGATGAAAGTTTAATGGCGACTCTAATAGATTTTAGACTGCGACTAGCGAACGACATCTGCAATGGAATCATTCGCTACTTGAAAGTTACACTTCATAATATGTAATGTAGACGGAAATTGATTAGTAATTTCAGAAGTCTTAATGAGTTAAAAATAGTTTGAAACAAAAATTTTTATCATTTTCTTTTTGTAAAATAGGAACGAATCAAACATCATAATTTTTGCCACAAATATTTGTTAGTGTCGAAATCTTGCACATCTATTTTCACAAGTCTCTAAAACCTACAATCATGGTCACACCACCAACACAGCGATACCGTTCCGAGATGCGCCGACGACGCAGAGTCGTGGCGTGTTCTGGACACGCGCAACTACCTATACAAATAAAGCAAAAGATGCGCGAAACGCCCCCTCAATGTGTTCTCACGAATGCACAGTTAGCGTAACAAGTTTGCAAATTTTGCTTAATTTATTTTGACGAATGTTGACAGGGACTTACTTGAAATGGACGGGACCACAGACCACTGCTGTGGGACCACCCAATCTTTAGGAGTTGTTGTGTTCTTGTGAGAATGAGGTCAACCAATCTTACCTGGAACAATAAAATAAAAGTAAGAATTTAGGATATTCATATGTAAATAAATTGTTCACCAGTTGGCTGTACATAGTGTAGAAGTCGACACTCGCCTGACCATTGAGAAGGGATGAAGATTAACATGATGAAGGGGATCTGATGATGTTACGTTCCTCCCCTCACTTACACCGGTGTAGATGTTCAGTGAAGATTAAAAAATGTGTGTCTTGTATATGAACAACTTATTAGTATATGACCTCCTTTACTGTCCAAACATAAACAAAAGCTATAGTGTTTTGCATCATTTCACCATCCTACCCCCATAATGCAGATTACCTGCATCTAGGAACAAAGGATTGCCTCAGCCTGTACCATTTATATTCTAAATATCACCGAGCCCGGTCTGAACTGCAGACGGAACGTTGCGCAAGCGCAGACCGTTGCTAAATCGCCTTTAACGGATTGTGCTGGGGATTTATTTCATTACTTCATTAGATGCAAATTTCAGAATGAACTTTTGAGGTTCTGAAGGTAAAACAAATGTGTTTAAAAATGCGTAAGAGGAATTTAGGTGTGCTATTTTGTATGCATAAATATGAGGTTGTTTACATCAAACAAGTCATGATGAATCTGGTTTATCGATGGAGTTAATGTCTTCCTACTAGTATTAGATCATACGAATTACATCACTGACAAAAAGATGACATCAATAAAAAAACATATATTTTATGTACAACCAGAGACAAGTTATATAGTCGATACGCTAAAATATTTTCTTATGCGAATCAAATGTAAACAATGTGAATATTATATTTAAATTTGCTAACGGAAATACAGATAGTTGAATTCGTGATATCGCCATCTTTATAAGTCACGTTCGTAGTTCACAGATCGCAAAGTGATTCCAAAATGCGAAGCAGACCTGCTCAGGCGCAGGCATGGAAATGGCGGGAAATTGAATGTTTTTGGCGTGTCCGACGCGGTTTCAGCGCGTTTGGTCTAGCGGTGTTTTAATGGCAATCCGAGGAAGCTGGGGCCATAGGCCAGAAAAATACTTCTAGACATGGTCATTGGTTATGTGTGTTTGACCGAAAAACTGATAAAGTGAGATTAAGTTGAGTTTATTTAAGCAGTTTATTTTAAGCTTAAAATAGAAAGAAGATTTTAGATTTACATAATTGACCACGCTGAATACGTTAAAAACAACCGACTTCAATCGTAGCAACTCCAATTTTGCTATGTTTTTGTTGATTTTCTCAAAAACCGCTGAATCGATTTCGATAAAATTAATATGGGACCACCTGTAAAGTATACCCTTTCAAACAAAAAAAGAATTTTTGAAATCGGTTCAGGCGTCTTCGAGTAATCGGTGAACATACATAGAAAAAAAAAAAAAAAAAGATTCCGACGAATTGAGAACCTCCTCCTTTTTTTGAAGTCGGTTGAAAAACTATCAGATACGAATATTTCACAAAGTAGTCCAATGTCAGCATTATAAATACAAAAGTGAAACACAATTTAAATTCAAATCACCTACCCCTATTAGATAAAGCATAATTTATACTAACTTTCAAATCAGATCGGATCAAAAATCTGCACCGCCCAGACTTTCCACGGCAAATGGTCTACATTCTAGATCCATGTATCACTGTGACCTATTCGCTATCGTATCGCGTTCATTTTGCGCGCAACTGCACAATAGTTGCGCACGCGCACGCCAGCGATAACAGCCGCGCTATTCGAATTTCGAATCGATACAGATGAAATCGATATGTTTAGTTTAAGATAGAGCGATTAGGAATAGTTTATGAGAAGGAGACAAAGTGCAGTAGGAATAACTTGAATATAGGCAAACACTTTCAAATAGCAGGCTTCTTACTGAACGATGTTAAAAATTGAGGACGTTTATCGTTGACGGTATTTTCAAAACCTTTATTGTGAAATCAATAATACTGAAGAAAATTTAACACATCTACGATATTTTTATATACAATGTAGAAGTCAAAGCCAACATGGTTGAAGTAACTCAAAAGAAAAAAATACTATAGAAAGCGAATCAATATAATCGACAACGCTGTAAGCGTTAAAAAACCGACTTCAATCGCGTAACATACGGGTCAAACTGAGAACCTCCTTTTTTTGAAGTCGGTTAAAATACTAAAACCTTCTCCTAAATGTAACAAATACTTTTCTGAAAACCGCATTAAAATCGGTTCAGCCAAACGCGAGATAATCGCGGACAAACATACATACATACATTCATATTATTATACTAATCTGAGGAATCCCTATGAATCATTTTGAAAAAATACGGAACCTCTACAACACTGGAAAGATTCGCAGCCATCCGGATTTTTCTCAGATCTCAGTTCATTGAACTTTCGACCACACACGCCAACTTAGCGCATGATCTACGGGACACAGTATAGATTTATAGCGTTCCTACCGCTGGTGTACCGCCTGTGTTTACAAGCTATCCGCCTGGATTTATTTTGTTTATGGTCAATATGAAGCATAGACAATCCTTTGAACTACACGTTGAAAGGAGGATAAAGTACAACGATACAGCGAGCCCTGAAATAGAAAATGGTTAGTATCCATACAAGTTTGGTATATTTCGATCCAATTGTATCTTAAATGTCTTTGAAGTAAAATCTCAAATTTTGCCTCGACGATTCGAAACTCTTAAAGGATACTGTAGACAACTTTTTCAGTTCTGTTCTTTGCTCTACCAGACAGAATTTATAACATCCTTTGGTCAAGAACACAAGATCTCAACTACAGCCTTCCACAGCTTCCCATGAACGGCCAATCTTTGGTATGCTTCTCTTAGTAGGTTCGGCTTTTAGATCCACGGTCCTCCACAAAGTATTTTCGTCGATCTCTCTTACTGAATCCCATGTTCAGGCTACAATGTATGCAATAAATATCATCTAGATATCCCGAAGATTTGTCTCCAATACGGAACATAGGCCATACACGGTCGTAAAAACCAATACATGGCCCATACAAATAAACGGTACACGCCGTTTGTATGCTAATATTATGACGAATGACCGGCCTTTACTGGATTATGTCGTCATTATGGCGATAGAGAATAGAATATAAATTAAATTGTCATACAGCGATTTGCACAAAAATTGCACATTAAATTTCACATCTGTTTGTACCTCTACGCCGTTACTGTCTGCTAATAATTCATAGAATTAATTCTTCAAAAAAACCAACACTATTTAAACAGTAAATTACGTTCCTATTTCCCAATTCGTTTCACTGTTACCGAAAAAATAACTTCCAACATTCGATTCCGCGTTCTTTCAGAATATGGAACGTGAGAATCGCGAAATTGGGTGTTGCAATGCAATGCGTGATTGATTTAATTCCGTGTTCGAAATAATATCCGTTGCGCATTTGTCTCGCTCTACCGTATACAATACAGGGCGAGCTGCGTTTGCGCAAAGCCCGCATTGTCTGCGTTCGCAAGTGACGATTTATCAAATAGAGGTACCTGTTCATTAGTGTGAACCATTATTTATTATAAAGCTCAGGCTATTTGTGCAGCGATTTCAGCTTTGAGTTAAACTAGTCGACTCGTTTCCTACAGTTTGCCTATAAATTGGTACTTACTCTTAACACAAAATAGACACAGAAGGTCCGCTCAATACAAATCACTAAAATCGTAAGCATATACATGCTTATAGAAACATCACGGCAAGGTCACGCGGCAAAATATCACAACAGTATCGTGACCTTGCTTACAACGACCGTATACGTCTATAAGCATGTATATGCTTAGGATTTTAGTGAGCGTATTGAGCGGACCTTCTGTATCTGTGTATTTTGTGCTCGTAACCAAGAACAAAGGATTTAATTTTGAGAAGCCTATTTTGTGAAGCTGAGGAAGGCGTTTCCCTTCATTCTGTTAATGCTGTTATAAGACACTACCTACGTTACTTTCTCAAGCACCTCTTTCTAGCCAGATTGAATCTCTAATCCTGGTGTTTCACCTTTGTAGGTTGATTCACTTAAGGTAAGATGTATCGTTACAAGCTAATGGAAAATATTGATACAGCCTTTATGTTACAGGATAAATTTAGCTAAAAAGGGGCAAGTACTAAATGCTGTTGTTAAAGGAACTGGACTACTTTTCACAAGGAACCTATAGAATCGGAGCAAAAAAAAACTATTCATACTAAAAAAAGTAAATAATTGATCAATCAAATTGCAAATTTAATATGGAAAATCAGAAATATTCCAGAAAAATGACTGTTTGTATCTATGAAAATTAATTAATAATGTTTACCATACTTCTCCTTTAAATATAGGTTTTTTGAGCTTCAACGCCTCACATCGGCATAAATCTTTTATAAAAAATAATTAGTGGATAACTATTATTGGCCTTTTTAAGTTTGTACTAAAGATGTATAATAATTAAAGTTGGTTGTTGTTATCCCAAATAAAATAAAATAAAGAAGTACGAATAACGTTTGAACAGATATCATAATAGAACCAAAGCGGGTCAAGTATACCGGAAGCACATGCTGCCCACTGCGCGTGCGCAACTAGCCTCCCATTCAATCTTTATCATACTGACACAATAGATGCAGCTGTATCTTCGTATGGCTGTATAATGTTGTATGAAAACCACTATGAAAACAACATGACTATGCTGCTAAAGTTTCTATAGCAAACACTGCTGAAGCCAATATTTTAGTTGCAGTGGCAAGAAGATGATTCGCCAAAAGAATCTTTGACCGAATTCGAATTACTGGCTGGAATGGAAGCATTCCACAAGGGATTATGTCAAAATCACTGCGAAATAAAAAAAATTGAAGCTTTCACAATAATGGAACATATTTTTTTTTACAAATACAAATAACTTTATTTGCTAGAAAACATTTTGCAGTGTATTTAGAATTTACATGTATAGTATAGAGCTTTTTTTGAAGTTTCTCTCTTTTTTTAAGATAAGTGTTAGTAAATTAGTGAAGTATAGTGTTTAGATAAATACGGGAGATTTTTAAGGGGGGGCTATTTACTTAAACTCAAAAGTCGATTAGCTGATGTTTAACCTTTGTATTGGAAGTTTATTTTTACAATTGCAGCAATATTGTCTAGTTTCATTAATAAATGCCTCTTCCAAAGGCGTTATTAAAGAAAAAAACTACATTTAAGTGCATATAACATGCCGAGATAAGTATCAAACACCGACAAATATAAAAATCTGGAGAAAAGATCACTTCCCTGAATCCAGCTAATTGACCGACTGGGTGGTGCACTTACTTTCTTTGCCCAAGTATTAAGTCGAAAAACATTTGATCGAAGACGCGCTTTTCATTCTATGTGACTGATTCTAATATAATAATAATAATAATTTATTTCATTCCAAATATTACAGACTCCTTAATACATAATAAATATCGACTGTTAGAATAAGCGGTTAATGTTAAAAACTGGTTTTATAAAAAAAAAGGGGAAGATGTCTTGACAAAGCACAAATTATGAAACGACCATGTATTTTTTTTTTTATTATTTATTTATGACATAATATAATAAAATCACATAATGCACAGTGTACATAAACTTAATTAAGTTTTTCCGCACACCGTGGTTCATCGTCCAGTAGGTACATAGTTACATAACATAAGTTAGCAGGTAGTTCGCTCGCTTGCATACAAGTTAATAATAACAAACAACTTTACTTACAATTTTGTACGAGTCGAGTGAGTGAATGACTGAGTGAAATGAGTGCTCGTTAGCTGTGATTGGAGTCATATACAGGTTGATTGGAAAGGTTAAATAAAATGTAATAAATATTAATATGATATAAGTTGTTGTAGGAATATGATATTTCAATAACTGAATTCAATAACTAATTGAATATGATATTTCAATAACGCGCTTTCTTATAGATAGATAACTCGTTTATTTGTTACTACAAACACACATATTAAGTATTACATCAGTACACAAAATAAAATAAAAATAAAACAATACTTAAAAATATGTGTGTGTTGCAGTAGTACAAAATGTATGTTGTATACTTATCACTTAACGAAACACAATTTCTTGGCGACTGTAGCCTCATTCGTACATACAGGGTGTAAGGGACAGGTTTCCGAAAACTTTAAGGGCTTGCTCAGTAGACGAAACTGAACAACTTTCCACAAGACATTTTTTCAGGAAACGAAAAAAAATCGTCTCTTCCATAAAAAATTATAAACTTGATTGGATAGTTTCAAGTTTTCGGAAACCTGTCTCTTTCACCCTGTATATTTTACTTTTATATTAAAACTGATCTATTATTTTAATTTATGAATATTCACCTTACAGTTCACTTTTATCGTTAAGAAAATTAATACAAAATGAAAGTGATCGATAAGTTGACAATCGATCAAACAACATTAGGTACCCAACGCACTACTAATTGACAGACATGGGTTGGAAAGTGAATATAATTACACGACGATTTATTTAACCGTTTGAATGCAGTTAATCGTTGCTTATTGGTGTTTATGGGTCTGGAATGGTTAAAGTGCCTACCTGAATATCTCCCCTTGGAGTTCCGTATCTTGAAGACTTATAGCAGTGTTGAATGCATTTGGTCTAAAATGACAGGTGGCCTCAGGTTATAACTCAGTTTATGATATAATAATGTAATTGGTAACTTGCTAGCTATCCAAGCAAAAAGGGTCCAGTAGTGGGGTATTGAGTTAAGACAAGATTCGAATTTAAAATAGTCAATTAATAATAAGGATCAAAAAATATTCAAAATCTGGCCTAAATATTTTTTTTCTAGACATTTAAAGTTGAAGCTCTGAAATAACTTGTTTTGTTAAAAAGCATTTTGAAAGTTTCATTATAAAAAAACACACACTTCTACTTGTTTGTTACATAAATTAACATCGTATACAGCCATTTACTATATACGAACTTTCAGATAATTTGATTTTCCGTGTGCTCTTTTGCCACCTATCACATAAAAAATAATTCGTTTTTTTAAGTTTTTTAGTTTTATTTACTTTATATCTTTAAATTATGTATGTGTCGTTTTTACCTATTTGTGGAAATCTGTAGACTTTTTTGTTAAATATGTCAACAACAACAACAAAGTACATATTAAAAAACGTAGAACAACAAAACAAAGTTTTTATTATTTTATTTTATATGAAAATAAAAATATAATAATAAAAACTTTGTTTTCTTGTTCTACGTTTTTTAATATGTACTTTGTACTACATACATAGTACAAAGTACATAATTAAAAAGTAGAACAAGTTTATTATAACCCCTATGTCCCCGTCAAAAACTGAAAAGTTCGAAAGTTTCGGGACCTCATTTCATTTTAGGGTCGAAGACATGTTTCTGTTTTAACATTAACGTAATTTGCGATTACAAATTAAGTGAAGATTCCCGTCCCAGTTTTTCCCTATTGTTTTTGGTTTGTTTTTACCTATTACATTTAATAATTAACCATAAACGACTTCTAATTATTACAAAAAAATCACTACGACCTCTAAATATAGAGTTCGTTTTTCAAAAATCATGCTTACAATGTATCTTGTATAAAAATTTTAAACTGTTATTATGTAACAGTTACGGTAACGACTTACAATAAACGTAATAGTTACCCATTCTAGTTTATAATTGAAGCATGAGATAATATTAGCTCACGATGTGACCTTCTCCAGTCTCCAGTGATAGATAATATTACGCATTATCAAGGTTGTGGATTCATTGTTTTACCTTAACTACGGTTTTTAACTAATAATGATGATTGCAGTTCTTATAAAGAAAAAAAACGAGGGCAAGATTATTAAAAAAACGACTTAAAACTTAAAAGGATGGTTATTAAAAAGAGACACGAATAAAAACGAATATGTTTTTTTTAATAAATTGTCGTACAAGATCCAATGAAAAGTTGATTGTTATAATTTTTTTTGTATCAATGTAGTTGATGTGCAAAACGAAATTCTGGTGCAGGGCGGAAGAAAGTGGCATCAGAATTACCGGTGATAATCAAACCCAATGCCCGTACCATTAATAATGAAACTCATTTAGGTTATGTACATGTTTTCAATTAGTTAACCTGCGTGATCGACGCGGCCACGCGGACCGTGCTGAACCCCGGCGGGCGGCCTGCTTCAAATTAACTTTAAGTTATGAACACAAGTTTAAAGAGAACGTTCTCAAACCTTGCGGCCAGTTCAAAGGGTTAACCTTATGACCCTTAAAAGTAGGACATTGTCACAAGTCACTGCAATCCAGTAAACTATCAATTCCCTTACTTTAGAACATAATATTATTCGAAGTCAGCAAGTGAATGTTAGCTGGTACTTATAAATTGTACTATAATTACAATACAATCAAAATTAGTAACTGGAAGGAGTGGAAGTATTGTAATTGTAGAGACCTACTATAGGTCTCAGTGACTCATTTAATATTGAAAACATATGCATTTTAAAAGTATGTCTGAGCTTTTAATTTTTGAAAACGATCCTTTGTTCGAACTATGCTGAGGTTTCTGGACATCTATGGCATAAGTAGTAAAGTGTCAGACCTGCAGGGAACCGGTCTAAACCCAGGTCCCGTTTTAATAAGTATGAGCACTATAAAATAAAGACAAACATGAAACATCGTTTGACATTACCAGGTTCAATAGGAGGATCAGCAAAACACTGTACCATAGTTCGTTGTTAAAAACATCAAGCTAATCTTTGCTGATACAGTTCCTACTAATCCTTACCAATCCGGCTGACATGACACTTTCATTTCCAAGAATGAAACTATAGCTTGAAGCCCTATGTGTTCCCTTCAGCAGCATTTACAACATTTACTACTAAAAACAGCTAAAACAGCAACAAAGTGAGTTCTGTTCACGACTGGGACCTAGGGCAAAGGTGTGGGGCACTAAAATCGGCTATAACAGTCTATACCCGGCTATAGTGGTCCCTATCCACTTGCTTTCCTTTCGAAACAATAGCCGACTCATTTTATGGGAGAAATCTTTCGCAATAGGGCTGGCTATAGGCAGGCATAGCTATAGGTTTACTACAAGGAGTCATGTTGCTTTAACCTATGTTAATTTATCGATGTTTCATAACATGTCACAAAGTAAAATATATTTTTTCGCCTAAAGGAAAAACGAGACAGTTCTACTTATCTCCCAGAAATTGAAATACAAATTTCAGAAAAGGTTTACCCATAAACACTAAAATCGTCAATTTCGAATAACTTAATGTTGTGCTTACTGATTGTTGGTTACTCCATTGGGTCTTTTAAAAATTTAAGAGAAGCAGTTTAGATATGTCTTGACAAAGAAGGTGTCAGATGATATACATATGTACTTGTCTGCTGTATTTAAGATAAATATACTCGAATTGTTATAAAGCCAAAAACACAGTCACCAATATATCCAAGAATCTTGGTTTACTTTTAAAGTAATGATTAGTAAGCATGTTTTCTGTTTTATGGTAAATAAATAAATTTGTATTTGTATTTATTTATTATTAGCACCTGATGGTATCTGTGATGATGAACCTAAAGGGATTGGTTTAACAGGATCCCCTAATGCAATGGACAACCAGCTAGTTCCTAGTATGCCATCTTCATGTCAACAAGACTTGGCAACCCTAAAACCAGGAAGTATTAGAGTATCGAACAAAATTTGCACTAATTTGATTTGCCTTTTGCAGTAACTCGAGAAAGCGACTTATGAGTTAAGCAACCGGGCATGTTTCTACCACACACGAGCTTGGGAACAAGGAAAGGGCAATTTTGCATAAGCAGAGGTTATTTTGTGCCATAAGAGATGTTTTGGCTGGCTAAGTTGGGTCCTAGTTGAGTAATCGATCCGCGTATCGTGTTTATACCAGCTTTCTTGGAAGCTGTTTGGTAGCCATGTTTGAATGGAGACTAAGAACAATAGACCAAATCATTACATTACCATCTTATGTATATGTAATAGAGGCTTTATTATTGTTACAGGTGACAAAGAGGATGAAGCACCATCAACGGGTTACAATCTACCGCCGTCTACGAGTATAAGCATTTGAAGCACCAGGAGCGCTAATTTCAATGCCAAGCCTTTAAAAAACTTTTCATCAAGTTTTCGGTAGTAGGTACATTATATTAGGTACCTGCGTCTTTTGGTCATGTAACTGAAGAAATATTCCAATGAACCTACTGTCAAATAAATTGTATTTTACACTCCCCATAGTAAGCAGTATATGTATTTTTTGGCATTAACACATTTTTACAATGTAACGATCAAGCATAGTGAACATTTTGTTATTTAACTGATTCATAATTATTTATTTTCAGCATCACCATCGGATAAAATTTCACACACCAGGCGCAGTTAGCTTTGACTTTTTAATCTGTGTCTCGGTCCTCACGCGCTGACATGTGATTCAGTCCTCATAATTCCACCATGTCCGCCACGTGACCAGGTCAGCAGTGGCGACTTTTTTCCTCCAGTTAACAGCCTCCAAGAAGCCGGGCGCTAATTGTGCGCGTCTGTGCGCGTGCGCGCCGCGGCGTTTGTGATGTGATGCGCTTTTTGTGCCCTCACCAGTTGTAGCCTCCGGATTTTCGACCTAAAATGCTTGGGTGCATTTGACGTGTTATGAGTGGTATGGGCGTTGGTTGATAGTAACAGAAAAGCAAAAATTTTACTTAAAGGTACTATTTAGTCCCATATAACTTCTGTATTACAGATTGTAGGCTCAATTCATTCCAGATGCCGGTGATCTGACCAAAATTTTATATGCAAGGGTAAAGTGTCTAGACCAACGGTGGTCAGTCACGAGCCTGCAATAATACAAGACCTGGCCAAGTATGTGAGGTACGCTGCCTAAGGTTCCTAAGGTGATGCTGGGACTATAAAGTGATGTTGGCAGAGTATAGATAAAAATAAACTAAGATAGAGGTAGTTAGCGCTCCTGACGTCCAAGTCAACGATCGTAACTGTTGGGCAAATATTTGTTGGATGAGCAGATTTATTTGCTCCTTGTCGGGGTGTCTAATAATACCTTTCTACATTTGTAAATGTAGATTTATGTATTAAAACGTATATAAGCGTGCTACCGTAATAGAGGGAATCTTTTTTCCGGAGTCAGGTACCATACGGAACTTATACTGAAATTAATTTAATTAAACAAAACAATATATACTGTTCAAAAGAAAATAAGGGCCAGCAGGTTTTTTTGTTATACCATTAAAATACAATAATAAAAGTAATATATTTTTTTAAGTTTTAATAAAATATCTACGTTTTAATAAAATAATGCTGTTATTTACAATTAAAGCTAATAAATGTTTCAAATAATGCTTTGTAGGCATCGATATAAGAGAACAATTATATCGATGTTTGTAGGGGTCTAACAATGATGGTCTAAAAACAAAAAAACCTGGTGGCCCTTATTTTCTTTTATAAGACGTGCATTAAACGAAGATGTAATTTTTCACTGACGTAACTAAATAAGTCCATAAACATCATTATACGCCTCAACAAATGATCACAAATTAAAAATGCCACACACGACCTCGCCACAATGATTGCTAGTGATTAAAAACATAAATTGTTGTTTGTTTAAACAATTTTTCTGAAATACATAATATTAAAGACGATGTAGAATCTAGTTAGTGGCAACATTTATTAACTGAGATAAGAGATACTGTCTGCGCTTGATGGATAGCCGAGATAAAGCGGACGTAATGGCAGAGAACTTAATTAAAGCTGTAAAGGGGAATTTTCTCTTTTTTCCACTGGCACCGGTTTGTAAATAACAATTAAATGGAAATATTCAGAATTTGTAAAAAAATAACTGCAAAATGATAATGTTAAAATTCTGCCCTATATGCCGGAACACATCAATGCTATTAACACTGATGCTTGGCGGCAAGACTTAGAAAAGATGATGGTAGCTAGCCAGGCGGGCTCAGAAAATGCCCTACCACCAACCAAACAGAGTCCTACAAAGTTGGACCCCGCCGGGAATTAAACCCGCGACTTCCTGATCTGAAACGGACAGGTTAACACTAGACCATGGAGGCGGTTAAGCCCGATTTAAATTGGTCAAGTACCGTGGTAAGTGAAGTCAAAAGTAGAAGTCCATAGCTTATCTCGCAACTGTACCCTTCGAATAATTGACCACGCTGAATACGTGAAAAACAACCGACTTCAATCGCAACAACTCCAATTTTGCTATGTTTTTGTTGATTTTCTCAACAACCGCTGAATCGATTTCGATAAAATTTATATGGGACCACCTGTGAAGTATACCCTTTTAAACAAAAAAAGAATTTTCCAAATCGGTTCAGGCGTCTTCGAGTAATCGGTGAACATACATAAAAAAAAAGATTGAGAACCTCCTCTTTTTTTGAAGTAGCTTAAAAATGATATCGACTTACCGAATGATTTACTATTTTAATTGACCAATGTAAATCGGCCTTTAGGGAAGATTATACTCCACATACGAGAGGCATATTACGAATCTGAATACTGTTACCAAACCGTAAGTTAATCTGCATGCTACTTCGTAAACGTATCTCTATAAGTACGTATAATAGTTCGCCAACCTTAACGTGTATGTAAGGTCAAGTATACAATTGTAAATACATTAATATGCACACAGTATGCTTGTGGGCAAATTATACCCATTGTATGTCATACGTAATGCGATTATGCACTGCTAATTGACAAAGATATCCGACCTGTAAGGTTGTTGCCACAGCCATAGCTATATGTTTTATGAAATGCTTAATCAAATAAAATGTTAATCATTGTATCTTACGATTTAAATTAGCTGAAACTGAACGACTCGCCCCAACAAACTTTTCCTGAGTACGGAATAAAAAGATGTTTTGCTTGGATTGTAAAATTGTTCAGTTTTTGCTTCGATTATATATAAAGTTGTTCAGTTTCGTGGGTAGCATCTATGATTTGCCGCTTATCAGCCAATAATTAAACCCTGAATATCTGTCTTTCTTGAGCTGTTCTTAATTAAGAGAACAAGGTTTTGGCTGCGATCGCTTAATATATCTTGTCAGTCAGTGGAGGATCAACCCGTAGCCTTTCTAATTTCGACTTTGACGCGCCGCGTGGGCTTGTGACTTTGACATTTATTGCGGCTTTTGATTTAAACTCATTGTATGTTTCTCTAATTCTTCGGTTAGTTAGTTAGTTATCCTATTTATTGGTTTCCCTTGACTTGTCCATCGCCTTGTCTCATACCTTTTGTTTTGTTTTGAGATATTATCTCCTTTAATTAAACTATGTGATGTTAAGCTGCGAGTTTATTGTTTTCAGACCTTGTGTTCTTAAGCTTATGGTCAATTAGTTGCATTATTTTCGTTTCATATGAGGTCAATACGGGATTTATATTTTACTTCGTACATCAATTCGACCAGTGTTCGTTTTCTGTAAATACAGTAATTAAAGAAAGCTTACGAAATCTACAATATACAAACAAATATATTAAGGAATGTATTCATGAATATCTGGGTCTATCTGTAAGTAGAGTAGTATTAAGATCCTTTAATGGATCCGGACTATGGATCCTAGTGGACAGAGGGGACAACAAAACTTAATAAAATCCATACCTCACACTTATCGTGACTAAAGATCATATAATTTCTCAATAAGCATTCAGATCCAATCATTTCGTTTTATTACGAAAATAATTAAAAGCAATGATTTCCTACGCATCACCCCCGGGGACGTGTGTCGGAAGGAGGCCAGCGCGTGCGCAGCTCACGCAACGCAACTTTAACAATGTACAGTTAACTACAAAATTATTTTGTTTAATGTAAGAAATGATAATAAAAATAATTAATTAATTTATGTTAAAATTGTTTTTGTGATATTTTATAGCTGTTGGTTTTCCGAACATGTAAGAATAAATAAATAAATAATGAAACCCTTCGCTTGAGCAGTCGCCGCAGTGAAACAAGAAGAGTGATGGGCATAGTGCTTAAATTGCATTTTTCCTTCCTTTTCTAGTCCCTAATGCAATGGGAACCTGGGATCTTAATTCCGGAATACAGAACACATCAATGCAGAAACTTAAATAATAATGTTAGACAGGCAAGCTTACAAAATGCTCTAACATTAACTAAAACCGAGTGCTACAAATTAAGACCCCACCGGGTAAGGAACCCACGAATTTCTGATCTTAATCGAGAGGATTGACTACACACTACGCCGAGCATATCTGTATTGCACTAAAATTAAGTACGAAATATATTTTTATTTTATTTGAAGCGCTAACAATTTCTACAATTAATTTAAAGGGGAAAACTTGATAATAGCATAGGCTTGTCTATCATCAGTTTAATTTATAGTTCATATTTGGCTGTAAGTTTTATGTAAGTTCAAAATTCAAAATATTTTTATTCGAAGTAGGTAACATTGAACACTATTCAAGTATACCCAACGTTTCGGGAAGTGTTTGCATTTAATTTTAATATCAAATAACCATAATTTACCATTAACACTTGGCCACTTTTCCCGCGGACTGTACCGGAGCTGTAACAACAGTAAAGTTGACCCCTCCGCAAGTCCGCAGCCCGCGGGTAAAGGCCAGAGTAAAATGCCGACGTTTGTTAACACCTCCGCTGCCGCCGCGCCGCCGCACTAGGCGTTATTTCCGGGATATGCTCGCCCTTAAACTTTTACGATGCTTTATGATCTCACGCCTTTATAGTGATGTGCTATAGTGATGCCTAAGGCAATATAAGTAGGATGGCCGGTAATATTACTCAGAGGCAGAAGTTTTATCAATTTATTAGGTGCTATTATACTTCATCTGGTCAATGACCTCTGTAATCGCATGGGAAATATTTTCCCAACGGGTTTTTTTTGTTTTCAGCTAAAATATTATTTTTAAACGGCAATGTAAAGGTTGAAACATATACTAAAACCACTTGTGCCCTCGTTTAAAAAAACTAAAACCTGAAATCCAATGGATGTCAATTGCTCAACTCCAATAACTTAATTCACAAGGACCATACAACAACATCCTTCACTATATGTATTTTTTTTTTTTATGTGATAAGGAAGGCAAACGAGCAAGTGGGTCACCTGATGGTAAGTGATCACCACTGCCCATAGACACCTGCAACCCCGGAGGGGATTGCAGATGCGTTGCCAACCTAGAGGGCTAAGATGAAATGCCTCTTGTGCCTGTAATTTCCTCGGGATATTTCCTTGTCATTTTTATGTATGTACATATTTAAATAAGATTTCACAAAATTGCGTCACACAACAAAATGTTTACGTAAATTTTGCGAGAACCAAAGCAATTAACAAGCAAAAAGGAAACGTTTATCTCTGCCACTGTAAGATCTTCTTCGCCTCAGTCAGCGGTTCTCAAAGTGTTCTTATAAACAACTTCTATGCGCCGGCGCCGCTCAAGACGGTAAACATAGCGAACTTCCCTCCCGTTTCTGTCAAACCCACTTCTCTGAAGATAAAATTGTTCCTGCTTCTAAGAAAATTTTGAGTAAATATTATAATATAAATAGACTTAGTAACTATAGCTATACGTATGGATTTGAATTTGTTACTCACGACGTTCTCGAAGACTGTCAGAAGTATGTAGCTATATGTATGTGGCACCCTTATAACTTGCCAAAAGATGATAGAGTTGATAGTAGTAGTAACTACAAAATTCGATGTTCTTACCTGAAAAGATAAAAAATATTGTAAATACAACATGTGAATGATAAACACATCATTTCAATGAAGATAGGTAGATTAAAGGTGATGAATGATTACCTACAAAATAACTCAAGCCTAGAATAAATAAAAGAATCAAGATGTCATCAAGACAAGCTGTCGCAATAGCACAGCGCATGAGCAAGACAACGTATTTATCTTTATCTTATTGTTAGCGATAAAAATTGTGTCAAATGTTATCTTTATCTGAAGAATAAGTGGACAAATATAATAGTTGACAAAAAGTATTTTGCAACACTGATAAAGCCAATAAAGAAGATAGATATAATGATTTGTTTAAACTTCAAATAAAAAAATCATACATTTTGAAAGTGACATCTACCACTTTAATAATAATAATAATTTATTTATTTATTCAGACAATTTTGGTTGGTTTAATGTATGTATTTTAAAATTAATTAAATAAGTGTTTGGGTCAACAGTTTTGTAACAAGCACTTTTTATTTGGCTAAAATATTTAGGGCAATATCACATTCGAGTCTCAAATATTTTGTAATCGTCGCTTTCCTCCGATCTGACACTAAAGCCGGCGAATCAGATCAAATGTAGACCCGAATAAGACCAACAGTGCGCAATGGCCGGGATTCCTTCGTCCGTTTAGGTGCGCGCGTTTGCGCAAGGAAGCTGTGGGCGTTTGTTTAATTTAGGTAGGTATGTGCTTGGTATGAAAATCGAAAGGACTTCCGAAATGATTAAATTTTATATATAATTAATATTTTTTTGATGTGAATCAAAATTCAGAAAAAGACCAGTAAAATTTACAGTTTAAACTCAGAAACTATGAAGTTAACTTTTTAGTTTTTTCTGTGACTAGAGTCAAGTTATACACTGTCTTCTTCTTATCGTGTGGCACATTTAACCGTTCTATCCACAAGGACTAGACGGCGATTGCCTAGTGTTGCACTTAGCATCACCCGCAGTCACGTGTAGGGCATTTAGATTTACACCTACGGACGTGTGCAACGTGACCATCATACACATCTAGACATCAGATGTGCAGGTTTCCTCACGATATTTTCCTTCACCGTTAAAGCAGTCGGTATGAAAATGCACTGTAAGAAAAGAAAACACATTAGAAATAAAAAAGAAACTGTTTTAATTGTAAAGTGTGTATTGAAAGATTGCTAACGACACACTCACATATATACCAAACCAAATTAAACATAATAAAAAAAAATATATCGGTCACACGGCAACCCTGCAGTAACTATGTCGGTCTAGACTAGATGCGCGGAGACAATGCACTGCGCTCGCGCAATCCACAGTGCGTTTCGCAATGCGCCGCGCGAATGTGGCTATCTTCCTATTTACGAAGCTTATTATGTTTAGTCTACTATTGCGATATGTTCGTAACAATGAGATACGTATGTGTTGAGTGTTTTTTTTATGTGACAACATTTTTTTTATAGCGGAGGTGGCAAACGAGCAGACGGATCACCGGATGTTAAGCGATTACCGCCGCCCGTAGACACCCGCAACACCAGAGGAGTCACAAGTGCGTTGCCGGCCTTTGATATGGGAGTACCCTCTTTCTTTTCATGTAAAATTTAAGATCTCTTCTGATGAATAACACATTTTTGAATTACGTTTGCGATACATCTGTCTATTTCACGCTTGAACTTAATTACTAACTAAACTAAAATAATTGTAATATAACACGTTATTAATGTAATAAAATGATAAAAGAGTTTTATCACTCTAATTTTGATGTAACACCTCAAACAATGAGTCGCGTGGATATAAATGCCACCTGTCATCGTAATTTTTATAATATTTGACAGCAATGAGCTAAACAAAATTGCCGTTACTTCATGGCTACAAGCGGTTTAGTAAACAGAGTTGCAGTGGTTTTTTGCAAACCCTAGTGTAGCAATACGACTGTTTGTTAACACATGCTCAAATCTCAATGAAAATCAAAAGAAAGAAAATATTATAGTCACGACAATAATATCTGTACATTTTTTTTATTTTTATGGCAGAGGTGGCAAACGGGCAGACGGATCACCTGATGGTAAGCGATTACCGCCGCCCATAGACACCCGCAACACCAGAGGAGTCACAAGTGCGTTGCCGGCCTTTGATATGGGAGTACGCTCTTTTCTTGAAGGTTTGAATGTCGTATCGGTCCGGAAATACCTCAGACGACAATTCATTCCACAGTTATAAAAAATGAATAATTTTAGAAGTACCATGTACGTTTCCATATATATGTGTACGTAGAAATATACACATTGTAATGTAATAGTCTATCTAGTACACTTCTCATGAACGTAACTTTTACATTCAGACAATGTTGCAAATATCAAAATTTATCTAACAACATCATCGTCGTATCATTGTCGAATTGGGGTCAGAGCAAATTGCTTCTCTTATCGTCTATTCGCAAATCGACTACATTTAGCCGACACTATAGATAACTATAGTATAGTTAACATCTACTACTGTAATCATACTGTAGCGGAGACGATCTCTTTGTAATGTCGAAACCTGCCAAACACTATTGACATCTCTTTCGTTAACTTGGCGTTAAAAAGAAACGATAGATTTGTATCTTCTTGTGTGCGATACATGTCTTCAAATGGGTTTTCTATTGAGTGGGTAGAGGCAGTGTACGATGTAATGTGGATGTAATAAATGTCATCTAGCTCTTTACGAGTAGTATTGCTTTTGAGGATTGGTCAATTGTTCGCACTATCTCTGTGTGATTTAAAAATTTGTGACAAGAGCTTGAGCAGCACTGGAGATAAATTCAATGAAAGGAGTTCAAAATAGATCTAGATGTAAGAAGTAATTAACAATTAGTATGTGTGTGATTGAAGTATCAAATAAACGTTTTACTTACTTACTTACTTGTACATTACTACACACTTCAAAACTTAGAATTTTCGGATAGTCTTCAAAGCATAAAATCGACGAAAAAGTATGGAAGATACCTTGTTTTTTTTTACCCTCAATTATAAGATTATTAAGATTATAAGATTATTTATTGAACCAACAAAGATTATCACACAAAAATTTTAGTTCGTAAACAGCTACATTAGTAAAAACTGTGTCGCAGCTGATTGAATTGGTAATAAGCCCTTGGCATCATCCACCTGATAATAATAATCACTGTTTTCTAGACGACAGAGGACTATCTTACCTGATTAGAGCACGCCAGTCTGCATAAAGCTGCTTTTGTCAAGATTTGACAGTTTGACAAGTGCAATAAACTTGACAATTGCATGACAGCGGAAAAAACCTGTAAAATGCGGCCCAAACAGCGAACAATAGTTTGTGTGGCAAGAATGAAGATCTCGGAACTGATGATGTGGACCGTGGGAAAGGCGAGAAGTATGCGACAATAGAATATTGGATGCGTACGAGTGCCGCGTCACACTTACTGCGTATGCGTATCGTGCCATATCAACTACGATCACTACGTTTATATTCATTTCCAAAAATGCCATACTATGAGAATATTATAAAATTTTGTATGATTTATATAAATAAAGCGAACATCAACAAAAACAATGAGAGTTTCAGAACTAAGGTGCGCGTGCACTACGATTAAAATTCGTTGCGAAAAATCATCAACAATTTGTAACAATTTGTATGGGTGTATGTGACAGTACGTGCCCAAATTGTATTGGTAGTGCTAATAAATTGTATTGGCAGTGGAAATTAAATCGTTTCGCACAAACATTGGTAGTGTAGTGCAATAGAAAGGTACTGTAGCATACTGGAAATTATATGAACGTTACTACGGTTGACACTTGCCATCGAGCTGTCACCGGGTGCGGTTGTCAAAGCAAACCTGTGTTTCATTTATTGTAGTTTGTGCATCTGTGAACTGTACAGGTACCATAAGCGCTATAGATAACATGTTGCGTAAAGGAGGATTGCGTATTTATTACAATAAAGTATATTGAATTGAAAAGTACAGTAATACACAATTAATAAGGCTTGCCGATGTACCTGCGCAGTAGACAATATTTTAATTACGCGGGAAACTGATGGACCAATCAAGTAGCTTCATTGTCACCCCTCATTACAAGTTCCGAAAATCTCTGCCGCTATTGGTTGATTGATTTCGCGCCTGATTCAATGAAATTGTCAGCTGTCAGAAAGCTGTCACCGTGCGTTGATTGTTTCGGGTGTTTCCGTCGATAGTTTGTTCTTGTCTGCGCGAACGAAGATAACCGACGCGCCTTATTTTTTGTGTACTACTGTACCTACTTCGCAAGATTCACATTTGTATCTATAAGAGGGATGGTGCATATTATTACCTGGGAGAATATAACGTCGCACCCTGGAAAATATAAATAAACGTCGTAGCTATTGAATAGTCGCAGCTTGATATTGTTCTGTCTGCAATTTCATTCATACTCTGCATAAAGAACTCTTTTTGGACACTTCTTTTCTTATTCATTTACAGTCAAAATTGTCTCAAAAGCGTAGTCCCTTCCTCATTTTCGGTTTTGCGTCCTTTTTGCACTATTGGCACAAAAGGCATTAATTTACATAATGACCACGCTGAATACGTTAAAAACAACCGACTTCAATCGCAAAAACTCCAATTTTGCTATGTTTTTGTTGATTTTCTCAGAAACCGCTGAATCGATTTCGATAAAATTTATATGGGACTACCTGTCAAGTATACCCTTTTAAACAAAAAAAGAATTTTCCAAATCGGTTCAGGCGTCTTCGAGTAATCGGTAAACATACATTAAAAAAAAAAGATTCCGACGAATTGAGAACCTCCTCCTTTTTTTTTGAAGTCGGTTAAAAATGAATCGTCATTCATTCTTTCATTCATTTTAATCAACACATGGTAAGCCCTTGGCATTATCTCTCCTGATAGTATTATGTCGAAACTCATACAACATTGACAATTCAGTACTGGTCGAGATTTCATGGAAGCTGACGACCACTATAGGGCACTTCTAAAGTATCCATAATTTTACTCCGATCGGCCTGTCTTTACAAAGGGATATTTAGGTCTGACTGGCACAATGCTCTTACGCTTATCCTGTATATCTATAGTTATGGGCAAGGTACGTGAGTGAAGTGACCAAGGAATAAAATCCAAAATTGTTAAGGTGAGCTTACATTGAGTGTAAATGTATCGTGACAATATTTAAAAATATTCCGTCATGTTTACATACTTAAACTTAAAACTGTAGAACAAAATTAGTGTTAATTTCGCCGCATCAATTAACAAGTTGAAATGTACACACATGTTATCCGAGACTTTTTCGTCAATAGGTCAAATTTTGTTTGAGGGAGACATATTTGACACATTAGCACGTAAAACAAAAGACCCTTTTGTTTAAAAGTGTGAGTTATTACCGTTAAACTGAAATGAAATCGATGTTTTCACAAGAAACGGTTTGCGATGAAAAATTTTTTTAAAAAAATACGGCAGATAACTAAGTACTCATTTGAACATCTTTTTATCATCTGTCCAAAACGACATTTTTTTCTAAAAATGTTTGGTGTAATTTTTTATTAATTAAAAATTGGATAGAAGCAAATACGTTTTATTGAAACAGTGGAACAGTTGATAAATAATAGCTCATAATTTATTTTTGATGCAGTCATATTAGCCTTTTGTTTTAGCCTGTTTATTTAAGTTTTTATGCGGACCCGCTAAAACGCAGTCTTAACTAGGTGAGTTACATTACATACTCCTTGCTCTGAATAAGGTCTACCTACACGAGAAAGATTATACAACTCTCCCATAAACAAGGCAAGCACTCCTTTTAAAATGGGACCAAACAGATTTAAACTTTTTGCGCTGCCGCTCTTATAAAAGGCAAACTCCTCGCAGAAAGCTATCCGTCTTACATTTTATAGGATGTCATAACCAATAACTAGTCTAAACTCATACAGACTTGTCAAGATAAGATCTCATGTCATGCACCCGTCATACGTTTCCTCCTATTAAGGACATACTTGTGCTAGAAGATATTTGTTTGTGATACGATACCGCCTTCCGGATATGTCCTTAACCTTTTCTAAAAGACCTTAGATTTATGTACAAACTTTACAGGTCGTATTAGTTATATTAGGAGCCTTGACGACCCAAATATGTTAAGTTTTATTAAATTTTGCACCAAATTCGCCTAATTGTAACGTAGGCTGCCATTACAAAAGTGGTTACTTAACAACATTTAACAAGATCAAATCAACGTCTAAAACTTTATGTAATAAATCTTACATCTGTTTCTTGGACTGTGGCTAATCTAAACATAATCTAAATAATGTCGTGTCGACACCAAATGTAAATCTGCGCTTATTATCCAGCGGATTGCGAAATCAAGCGCTGTTTGCAATGACAAATCTCATGATCCGTTTTGAAAACGGTCGCGTTTTATGTTTGAATTTTAAATTTGAATGATGGTCGAAATCAGTTCGTTCGGAGCCCGAGGCCACGCCTGCCTGTCTAGCGATGACCGGTGTTCCTTATTTGAATTTTAATTTCTTCAACGGTTTTGGTGGTTAGGGCGCGAACACAAAAGTCAATAAAGACTTGAACATCGCATGTTCACGCAAATGTGCGAACACAAATTTTATCACAACCATAAATCTGATAACTGCCGATTTATAAGGAGCAGAATTTATAGAGTTTTATCTGAAGAATCGACTGATTGTCCACTGTCTTTTCAGGGAGAAATTAAGTCTCTTTTAGAATGTCACCTCCACCTATTGTACATTATGTACAGAATATTTTTAGGAAGGAGATAGATTAGATAGATAGATAGAAAATCTGATTACAGGTTTTTTGAATTTTAAACATCGACGTAGAAACAAATCGGGTCAGCGATCAAAAGTGTCCGAACCAAAAGAGAAGTAAAACGCAAAAAGAGGTATAATTTCGCGCCAGTCTTAATATGGCCGGCCGGCTGACTGCGCGTCCAAAATGGCGTACTGCGTCGTGAAAAGTTGTAAAAACTATTCAAGTAAGTGAAAAAACAGGATGGATTATCATATTTTCGGTAAGTAAACTCTTGCTTTATCATTTTAAAGTATTGTTTTGCTAAGAAACACAGTAGTTTATTTTAATTTAAAATTACGCATTTAGTTTGATTTCCACGAGCGAACAATCGAACATTACAACTTTATAAACATAAATTTTATAGAGTCGCTTTCAAGTATAAAGTTTCTTATTAAATTATTTTGTTACTTTTTTCTATTGTTTTTATTACATGAAATATTTTATTTATTTTAGCTTTCCCCGAGATCCTATACGTTGTGCACTATGGAAAAACATTATAGCCGAATCGAGACGAGAGGAATACTTTGTTCCGAAAAAATTCCACTTTGTTTGCTCGAGTCATTTTCACCCTGTATAATTCATATTTAAGCGTGTTTCTGTGTTTGTTATAAAAAAATAAACAAGATTCTGCAAAAATAAAAAATACTTATAAAACATAGCCAACAAAAAACATTATATGTATGTTCTTTCCTTCTTAATGTATGTCTTTGTCTTTTCTGTGTACAATTAATTGTAAAAAATAAATAAATTATAAGTGAAAGCTACTCCATTACTTCTCTGTCTTCACTCGAAGCTGCGTAAGGTGAAGTACGTTCCAGTCGAAGCTTCGTATGGTGATAAATTGTTGCAAACAAAAACAGTCGTAATGCAATGCCACACGATCTACATTCAAATGTGTTGTTTCTATGCATATAACTACGTGTTTATAGGTTAACTGCGGACGCTTTTTTCGTGAATCATGTACTAGACCTGTCGTCCATTTAATTCTACGTTGATGATTTTAAAGGATGTTTTATGTTAACACTGGGAATAGGCTTACTGTGTCCATGATCGCTATATGTAGTTTGTCATATTAGAGCAGTAACTGTAACTTTCCCTTCTTATCCAGTCAGTATTTAATTCAAGTACAGTCAAAAACAATTTGTAACGGTTTTGCCAGTGTGCACTCGACCTTTACCTTCCCAGCGACTGCGCGCACGCATGACTCACTGGGGTCTTTGCACAGCTCGCCAGACCGCCGAATTTCGCCAACATTAGCGTGACGTGAACCACATACAAAGTGAGAAACCACAAATATTTCGTGTTTGGATCTTCTTGGACATAACACTACACATATCATACAAATTATGTTTTAAACAGAACCATATGTTGCTGTTAGGTGTGACTTTAGGTTTGAATTCGATGACTTTATTTATCTATGTTTTCCACTATTATGGACCAATACATCTTTGTCATGAATGTTCTATTCTATTCTATTTTTCTATTTGGCATTCCACATCTCATTCCGAGCGTGATTTTGCCAATGTCTAGTGAAAAATGGGAGAATCTTCAATAAAAAAAATGGCGAAACGCCAATGTCAAGTGAAAGTGACGGCTCTAAGGGTGATGGGCACTTAAAGACGCTCCACGTGGTGGTTTGTTGCTGGAACTCGGAAAACGGAGCTGTCTCCTGAGTTAATCCTCTTCTTATTATCGCTTATCTCAAATCGGGATCACAGCTATTTCTCCATCACAAAAATAACGTTGAAACTATTCTAAAACGGTAATAATTGTAAAATTAACTTAACAGACGTGTGCTCGGTACAAGTCCCGGCAACCAACCCGTCATGAATGTTATATTTAGCGTTAGCTCATAATAGCGGGGACATGACTGCATCAAAAATAGTTCATAAAATACAGGTAACTGAAAAAGCTTCAACTGAAATAGCAGTAACCCTTAGTAGCTTGATTTTTTTTTAAACGTGCAATTTTTATGAAAACTCCGTAATAAATATAGAGAGAACTATATTAAATTATGACGTCATAGGCATAGGTCAGCATGTCTATCATTTCTAAGAACAATAAAACTGTCTAACTGAACTGTATAAAACACTCCACAATAAACGCTATGTACACATTCGACCTGTGTGCATAAGTTTCGCCTTTAAACTTTCAAATCGATGCGATAAACAGCCTAATTAAGTCCAAGTCATGCCTTAACATTTACACTAAATATTCATTTGTAAGAAATAAAATGACATCAAATTAACATCAGAAAGAAAGTGTGGACCACCGGGGATGATTATGTTATGGTGTAATCCAGCTGGTGTGACGATGGAGTCAGAAGATAAGTGTTGCAACTAAGATGCCTATAAAACAACATCCAGATTGACTGACCGACTGACCGACTGACAGAAAAGTCAAAGCCTAAACTACAGAAGGGAGTTTGAAAATTAGAAGTTTCTTGGAGGCTGCAGTTGCAGGTTCCATTCCCGGCGAAGTTTAACTTTGTAGGACTCAGGTTTGGTTGGTAGGAGCACATTTTGTGCTCAGATGAAGCTAACTTCCACTTAAGGTAGTGGAAGTCAAGTTTTAACGCCAAACACCAATGTTAACACCATTACCATTGATGTGTTTCTCACGGAGATGAGTAAGAGCACCTTTATAGTCATGCGAGTGCCTGCCTGCATGCGTGCGGCGTTTCCAAAGCGACCCGCATGCGTGTGACACGCATGACAATAAAAGGAACCTAAAAAATGTACTGAAACGATAGGTTGCGGGCGCCACGCGTGCAGAAACCCGCGTGACTATGAAAGCGCTCTAAGTCAGTTTCTTATTGCATTAGGGAAAATATAGATAAGCCCGCTTCCATCTTTTGAAATCACCTATAAAGTGAGATGATGCCAATTAATTGTCTATAAAAAAACAGTAGATAAGTCTACGCCAAGGAAACTGTAATATACTAAATCAAACCAGCTTCGATAAGTTAAGGCTATATGGCTGCATATAAATCAATCAATAAATGCTGCTGCATATACATATACACGACAAATATAAGAGCCAGGTTACACGCTCAGTCTGGCGTCAGTCTGATTCATCAGTCTGGTCAGAATGATCGGAGAATGATCGTGTTACCCACTGTCTGCCGTCAGTCTAGAATAACCGTGTACCGTGAATCATCCATCATTCTGGCGTCAGTCAAGACTGATGGACCAGACTGACGCCAGACTGAGCGTGTAACCTTGCTCTACCTCTCCTGGGGTAGTCGAGTGATAACATCGCCAATATGAGAAGTACTCCAGGTGATTCCGTTTATCGTCGAATTTAACGACCTCCACCTTTGGCCGCCTAATATCATACTGTTATGGCCAATGGCCCACCCACAGCTGACATTGAAACCGGTAATTATTATTGACTATCAGCTTTTTATAGATTCTTTGTCTTAGAAATTGAGACGAACAGAAATAAAATATCGGTATTTGATATCTGATAAGCTCATTATAGTTAATGTCTAAAAGTTATGACATATGACACATAAAATTTAAAGAAATATATATTTTATGCTACTTTGTACATAAATTAAAAAAACTGCGTATAATCATTGAAATTTTTCGTCTTAATTTATTAATATTTGCAAATAATTAATAAGCTGACAGAAAAAAAATAAGATTTTGTCGGGAAGTTAAATTTTCGTTTACAATTTCAAACACTACCTTTGGTTGATAATACTTATTATAATTTCTCGAATGCGACAGACATTAGACAAAGACCTATCCTAACCAAGAAATAGAAATCTCAATTAATATTCCTCCTCTTTGTTGAATTCCTCGGTATAGCAGTTCCAAAGCACCGGCGCCGGCGTCGTGTCGGCATTATAATAGCAAATTGGATCGCGACCTTGTTATTTTATTCTAATAGCGGCGAAATATTCCATGCCAAAGAAATGCGCGCGCAACCAACACTTGCGAGACTTCACTATAGGCGGCGCAGTGGCATTATGTCGAATAGGAAATCAGATGGTCCTGCGCTTTTGAAGTGAGAAGACACGACAAAACCGACGGTACTAAATATAACAATGAATAAGTCTTCTAAAAAGTTATGTTATAAGACTTATAAGGGGCAAATGCATAACCGACTCTATAATAAAAGAAAAATGTCTAGCCCAATTTATTTTTGTATTTTTTGATCCGAGAAAACAATATTATATCACAAAATGTGCACACTCTCCAAAATAACTATAGTAAATAACAATATGCGATAATTTTGCGCGCAAAAAATCTATCTCACGGAACGGTTCTCCTCATAAATACAAACACTCTGGCTGCTCCACAAAGCAAAAATATTATATTTTAGTCCAGAAATAACAGGACGCCTTATCATGTAAATTTCGAGCTCCATTGTTGTCCAATCTTTGTGATTTTGAAGCAAAATAAACTTTAGGAATATTACCATTGACTTATCGCTTCGCAAGGACGGACAACAATAACACAATGGCACCATTTTCGGGTGATTCTGTAAGGTTGTAAGTTGGTTAGTTTGGCGCGGCAATGTTAATAAGGTTTTTCTAATCTGCGTGTTTTAATAGTATTAGAAATTGGCATTTTATCTTTATTAATGAAAGATTATATTCATTATATTTCACTCGACATTAACAAAAACGATTTTAATAATTTTTCATACTCAATAAAAAAAGAAGAGACGGTCTCTGGTTTTAGGTTCAATTTTGTGTAGATTTCACTGGAATCGGGCCTATTACTCTAACAGAAATTAAATACATATTAATTTGTATGAGCGACGAGTTCCAGCAAGAGCTCTTAAAACGAATATTCGAGATAGCGCATCTTTATTTTATTTACACATCAATGGAAACGGACCCTTCACATCTGCCTTTCATTGTGCGTTTGACGTAAGATCCTTGATCCTGAACGATCTCCCGATTTTGACATGTTTGTGCGCAGTTTTATGTGGAATTTGTTATGAAATCTGCACGCGAAACTGATGATTCATACGTGAATCAGCTTCTATGGTATGGGATGGCTCCTTTTTTATATCTTATTTTTATTAAGTATCATGCCTTAGATATCCTGTCGATGTAAAAAAATTTCGAAGATAATATAAAAACGATGGATGAGACAGCTTTAAACTATAATAAAAAATTCTTACAAGTTGAATTTACATACATACAATATATTATACAATATTCGACATTCAATAAAGATAGCAGCAAAACAAAACAGTTATTAGATAATCTAAAGAATAGTGTATTCAAGATGTAAAGATCGTTCTAAAGAAAGACAACATCATTTTTTAAACAAAATAAATTAATTATTAAAAATTCGTCTGTTTTATATAAATATATATTATATGCTGTTAAGAAAAACAATCTAACCTACCTAGCCATTAAGGCTATACAGAGTCAGTCAGAATACATACCTACACCCGAAAAAATTACACTTTCTGGAGTTGCCTAACAATAACTGAGAATGCCAAAATGTTTCACGAGTGTTACCTTTAATAAAGCCAGCTTATTATTGTATTGTTAGAATTAATACCATAATAATAACAATATAACGTTTTATAATACAAAAGACTTGCGCCGGCGCCGAGGATGCACCTCATTAGGGCAATTAGAGATGATCCATTGCACTGAGTTCACCATGCTTGCTGAATAAAACAGTAATTTGACAACATTTTTTTGTTTTTATTGGGTTATATGTATTATTGAGTTATTGAATATGTATATAAGATTTTAGAGAAAATGTATTTTGGGCAATTGAATTTTAATCTTTTGTAAAAACTCTTCAAGGATGGATTGGAACACAAAAACTATATACACAGCCGAAAACAGACCTTACGTCTGGGCAGTGACGGGAGGAAAAGAAAGAATAGTTAAACACCGCAAGCATGTTACATACATAATTATTATTCCCAATCCTTGGTAATAATGGTAACCCTAAGCGCAGCGAGACGAAACAAATGCGCGTGCGCAATAATAAGCGCCCATTCAGATCGGCGCCACAGTAATCGCTAAACAATCAATACATGCATACTGTTCAAAAACGAATTTATTATATACAGTTTTATTATGCCGATCAAATTCTTGTACTCAAAAGAGTTTAGACTTCAGAACGTTCATGCAAACTTTTTGCAACAAATAATTCCTATAGTAGATTTTTGCAACACTTATCGATACCATTTAGCGCACTTTTGACGTAGCATTTTAAATCAAATCAAATTAATAGGGTAAAAAAATTAATAATAAAAAATTTTTTTTTGTTGTTTGTGTTACAATAACGAAAACTTACAATTTACAGCACTCTACGTCTTTAACGCAATATAGAGTAGTGAAGTGGGTCGAAAGTCGAACGAAACTATAAGATTCTGTGTTAACTAGTGTGGTACACCTCTAGTGACTTTTATGTTGGATTGTTAACATTAGTTTCAAAATCCATTGATGTACCGTATAAAGGTCATTGATATCGTAAATGCTATTGGAGCTTTATTCAAAACTGACGTGGACTGGGATAGACTTATAGTAATGATAACCTGGTCTGGTCACGTTTTCGCCTGTATGTAGTATGTCATCTCATCTGTGACGATTCTCCTTGATTTTTGATTTTTTTTTGTCCACAATTAGTAAGCCCTTGGCATTATTTCCCCTGGTGATAAGTCTTATAATAACATGGTTGGAACAGATAGAGAGAGAGAGAGAGAAGAGTATATAATAATAGTAATACCACTGTCACGCATGAAAAAGAGAGGTTCCAAAGATTTCAAATACTATTAATTAATATGTGTACGTCACTTCAAAGCACTCGCGATTTCCCCTCTCCTTTGACACGTAATAAATCTAACGCGAGCGATAGAGCACGCATTAATCTATCGAATTCGAAATTAATACCCATTCATCAGCGCGCGCGCACTTACTTTGAATTGGGGCGAAGCGTGCACAGAAGTTAAACTCAGTTGTATTTGTATGGGGGGAGGGCAATGCCCCATACGTACGTATGGTCAATCAATTGCATTAGATTTTGCTAACGAGATTAATAAGGATAATTGGAGCTATTTTATTGATTTGTAACTGCGAAGCAGAACATTTGCTGGACTTTATAGATGATTTATTAGAAGTAGGGTGACGTACTATTATAGTGATATTATTGTATTTAAATATTGAGATCTAAGTAAAAAATATTTCAATAAATCGGTACTATTGGATAGAAATATTGAGATCAAAGTACCTACACAATATTTCATTTAATCGAAGATTTTTGAAACTAACAGTTTTATTTTTGGTATACAGCCCGATTTGGAAACTTAACGTTCGTCCTCACGGTCATTTATTCTAATTTTTAACTACTTCTTGAGACTTGGTTAGGTTACATCATGAACCCGACAACAGGGACCAGGGCATTATAATTGGCAAGCAGTGGGAAAGAATCCAGCCTAGCAGCGATAGAGCCTCCCACCGCCGCGTAATGGCCTACTGGAATTTATAATAGCTCATAGCACCATAAAGATACAACCCAGCCCTTGTAAATGTTATGACGTAAAATAAAAATGGAGCCTGTCCAATTTCGCACGACTAATAGCTTGAGGTGTTGCGACGCATAATGTAAGAGAAACTTTTTGCAAAACTTTGAAGATAGAAAACTTTTTGCAGGAAAATATCTTGCATCTCGCTAGATAAATAAAAGATAATTAAAATATTTTTTATAGAATACGAACTACCTACTCATTTGATGAGTAGAACGTTATATAGAGGGTAGTTCTAAAACACAATACATAATATCGTATACTGTACATTATAAATTATCCTATAATATATGAAAAAATCTTATTCAGTCCGGAGGTAGAATTGTAGAATTCTACAATATTTTTTGCCAATGCCAGTAGCCCTCACTCACTGTAATAATAAAGTATTCTAAATTCGACATCTGTTTAGATTGCCCAAAACAAAATCAGAGGGATCGTCATACTTCAATAGTTATGTCAGGCGAAGCGCATGCGCATGGCTGGATCAAAGTGCGCGCGCGCCGATCACGATGCCATTGCCGTAATAGAATAATTAATAGTCGCTGGACTGCGACGCGACGCAGTGCAACATACAGTAGAGCCACTGCGTGAATATAATATAATAATAATAATATCTGGGACAAATATATACAAATCACACATGGTCATCTGGCCCCAAATTAGGATTCCCTGTATCTTGGGAACCAGAGACTGATATACATAAACATATACTTTTAAATACATACATAATAGATATAATACACCCCGACTCAGAGCAAACAATTCTGCTCATCACAGAAAAGTTTGCCCTGTGTGGGGATCGAACCCACGACTCTCGGATCAGAGGTCAGGATCGCTAACCACTTAGCCACCGAGTCAGTCAATATGGAGTAAGTGTGTTTCTATGGTCTTGAAAGGACCTTGAAGTGTTACTGTAGGTGAAGAGTTGAATACGTTATGTATGTTAGACGGGAACCCGCCAGATGGACTGACGAATTAGTGGTGGTCTGGTTGTATCTGGTTCAAAATCCATACCTTGATGTTTCCAAAATTGCTAGATACGAGCGTAGAAAGCAGATAAATAAGTATTATTACCTGGCTGCTCCTAACTCTTTCTTGCTTTTAATGACGACTGGTGAGCCGAAATTATCGTAATTGATAAGAAATCCAACCGATTCTTACTCCAAGTAATCCAGTACCCCAGTATCGCTACTGTACCGAATAAACCACACACCCAGGCTCGAGGTCACTGCCTCCCCTGCGCACACGCAAGGGCTGAAGTTCATAGATCTTAATGCGTTTGAGTGCTATTGTTTGATGCTGCCCGCGCCATTTTAAGTTCCTCTTTCATAATTAATGTTTATCGTTTAGGCGCATTAAGTTCGTTTCATTCCAAAATTGTTTCATGTTTAACACAGAAGTTCAATTAAGTATTAGTACAAATTATTATTACTACTTTAGGAAGATTGATACTGTACAGACGTGTGATAGAGCTAGCTTATATATAGCTTAACTTTAAATGCATAATTTACTATCGTATCTTCTGTATTATCTCAACATTTACGGTACCCAGAAATGTTTCTCAATCTCGTCTTTCTTTCTCTCTACTCGCAGTTACACAGGTTTCCATGTCTATATAGTTATTTTATTGCCCACACCTACTAAAAGCAAAGAGGCCATCAACACAGCGAATTCCCTGAAGCAAATAAGCTATAAACCACAAATGAGATCCGTAGTATCCGGGCCACGGGTACGGCCCAGGCGCACTGTGTAGCCTGATATCTGTTACAGAGGGATATTGCTAAGCAGCTAACATTCGAATATGGAAATCGAGCATCAAGTAGACGATATGTAAATTGTTAATAGGATGCATTAAAGGAGTATTTCACACTAACCCTTCTTTAGGTACTTTGCACTTCTGGTAATGTATGCGAAACAGATCAAAACTGCTTAAATAAAAATAAACTGGAAAAAGCCGGATACAATAAAAATAAACTGGATACAGCCGGATACCACAAAATTCTTTTTTTGTTTGAAAATATAAATTTAATCCAAATAGATTCAGCGCTTTTTGAAAAATCAACAAAAACAAAAAACATAGCAAAATTGGAGTTGTTACGATTGAAGTCGGTTGTTTTTAACGTGTTCACCGTTGTCAATTATCGGAGTAAACGAAAAGGGAGGTAACCTGTGCCAAGTGAGGTGGTGTGTCTGGCTCGGGCCGTGTATAGAGCTGTTCTGTTTGTTTTAGAAAAAATCTGCAAGTTATTACAGGTCGAAGTCTATAGGCCGCCTGCTACCGAGCTTTCGGATATCTTAAGATTACTTTACGAATAGGGTAAAAAATAATAGGGATATAAAGGGAGAGGGAGACCAAAAAAGATATGGATGGATTGTGTGAAGGATGATATGTGTCGAAAGGGTGTGAGTACGGAGATGACAGCTGAAAGGGATGTATGGAAGAAGAAAACATTTTGCGCCGACCCCAAATGATTGGGATAAGGGCAGGAGAATGATGATGATGATGATGACTTTACGAATAGGGTAACCTCAGAAATACTCTCCCGTATATTTACGTATCTCTAAACTTGCGTACACGCATATCCAATTGTTCTGCGCTTGCGCGAATGGGCGCCGATACCGAGAAATACTTCCCAATCTGTCTGCGGTTTTACAATTGCTTAGTGGTTCAATTTTAGATGTGTTTTAGGGCTTGGGAAATGATGACCGCAATAAATATTAATATTTCGTTAGTTTCTTTGTTCATAAGTAAGAGAGAAAAAATGGGTCGATGACTCTACCTTAGCAACTACCTGTAGTGGAAACGAAGAATGCGGTAGATCTAGGGTTCAAATTCTGATTAATACACCGCAGAGTTTTTCGAAACTTACGTACACAACTTGCTTCAACGATGAACGAAAACATCGATTCAAACTCTTGTAATTTCATTAACGATGAACTGACGATAATGTTAAGAGAAGAACCATTTCGTAACAGTTAACTTTTAACAGGTCCGTTAAGTAGGCAAACTCGCAAAATTGCTATTTCAAAATGTAACACCTACATAACCCACATCAGTTCACGAGCTGAAAGTACAATCCACTGACGTGGAAACTGTAAATTTGCTAATTTGCAAAGATCAGAACGTTCGCTATGTCCGTTCCACTTACGAAACCTAAGGCTTGTTATTAGCCATTCAAATCGCGAACAATACCCCCGGTTAGGGGGTCGACAGACAGACGTACAGACGGTCTGATGCAAAAGCCTTAACTGCAAATAATTGCCAGTAACTGCCCCATTGTTTTCAAGAGAAAACATCTCGAATAGCGGCCAAACTTTCGGCAGTTTTATGTAAATTTCGCCGAGATAAATTATTCTACGATACTAACCAGGTCTGAACAAAACAATATACGTAAATTTGCAGAAAAACAGCTTCGTTTTAGTCGTAAACATTGGGGCCCACGAGCGAGAATTTGGTAACACGTGTAGTATTACAAACTCCCACGTTAAATCTTTGCTGATTCAGAAATTAACTGTTTACATGTAAATAAAGTTATTTAAAGTCGAAAAGAATGAGCAGGTCCAAATCTTATCTGATTTTAACTCGACTTTTAAAGGTAAAGTCAACTTCATCTCATGATTGAATTGTGTGATCTGACTCTGACATTACATATTACCACAAGGTAACACAAAAAAAAACAGTACACTTATGCATTTTAATAAAAAATAAATGTAAAGTGAGAGTTACCTTCAACTTTTTCATTTCTTATACTATTAAATTAAAGTAACGTTATTACAAGTTAATTCTAGTTTTCAGCACAACAAAGACCTAAAAAGGCTATTTATTCATCAAGATTACATTCCACGATGAACTACGAACCATTCCTCTAGGATTTCAGAAGGGAGATTGCACTATATAAATGAGTTGTCCTAGAACTGCAGTGCTTGGGTGGGCATTCTAATGCGATTTGCGTCGCAGCCCCCGGCGGCAGTACCGACTGGAATTATCACGACCAAAGACATATCAATACGTAAAGATAGGCGCATCAGCAATGAAAGTGAGTCCATTATTGTGGACCGAATTGTCCGAAGTGGATACCACAATTTGTCAGTTAGCAATACCTGTCCATTAGAGCCTTGTTTGTTAGTACTTAACTTTTGACGCAAAGAAGAGCGATTATAAGTTTAATTTATATGTAAGCTTGTTTGTACTATCGTCACTAAAAGTCTAAGAACATTAGACTGATATGATTGCGATTTTTTTTAAATTTGAAAGCAGGATCGTTGTGGTGGTTTTTAGCTATGTTTAATTAATATCTGTTAATTTTTTAAAAGTAATTTAGTTAGTAACAGTATGAGAACTCTTTGAAACATAATGGTCGTGAGGTTAGGTCTAGAAACAGACATCAGTGATCAGTGATCACGACACATTGCAGTCGAGATGAATTCCATCGCTCAATGCAGTCCGGGTGAAAAAAGTCCTTACGGTGATAAAGATAATGGAGTGTGCATTATTGTTATACTGTTGAAGGATTATGCAGTCAGGTTGCTACCATGTACAGATTTACCTACTTATCTCTCTTCACTACCAGTAGGGATAGTCTGGTACAGATAAATGGGCCAGAAATCTATACAAGCAAAATTTGTTTGTATCTTCCATATTAATTTCAATAATTCACGATTTACGGTCAGACTATTTACAAATGTAAGGTCCTTAAGGAAAGTTGATCAGTTTTAACCCCTTCTCAGTTATTAAAAAATATTCTGTATAATGCACATTGAAGGTTTCCTCAAGTTGACCTAAATCTATTCCTTTCAAGATACACCCAGTCTATATCTAGGCTATATCTAGAGCCTTCATCTCAATCACGTCCATATTTCGTGGAACAGATTTCAAACTTAAAAGGGAACGAGTCTTGAATCACTGCACATTATTCTCGAAGCTCATTATTCAAACAAACATCATAATTGTTGATGGTGGGCGTCAAGTTTTCTAACAGCGAATACTGAGTGACCTCTACTCAACTGTGCACCAATGGTAAAGCCAGGATTAGTAAAGCTACGCTGCAGAGAAAATTTCTAGCAAACCTAGAACAGCTTATATTGGTTTTCAAGTACTTACGTGCAGTTGACTGTAAAATGTTTGCTAGTACAAGATGATGAATGTAATTGCAACCTCGCACGTGACATCCTTGGATTATGAGCGAAAATTGGCATCTAAGGGCCTGATCGTGATTGCTACGCACTGCGGTTTAAGTGGGCGGAAGATTATCGTCGTCTTCAAAGAGCCCAAGTTTAAAGTAATACTAATGTCGTAAAATTTTGTTTTGGTCTTAGCTCCATAAATGGACTTTGTTGAAGTAGTCTTTGTATGTAAAAAGATGGTTGAATCCTTTGGAAATAAAAAAAGATCCACACAAAAACATACGTTTGTAAAACTTTTTAAATCAATAAATCTATATGTATATTAGATTTTAACCTGAGGATTATGACGCATCTAATAAAACTTCGCTATCAAGCCATTTAAACTACAGGCAGTAACAATGAACCGGACATACACACACGCGAAAAACATTACCCTCCGCTTCGACTGTCGGGAAAAAACTAAAAAAAATGCACAAACATCTTAATCATCGCGTTTTTGACAAACCATGCGATCTGCGGTTACAGCACGGCCTCACCCAAGGCAGCACACCCACAAGGAGCAGCGCTTGTAAACCAACTTTATTAGGGTTCCGTAAATGGTGTTACTGCGCCGGCGCCGGTCGCTGGGGCCTGTGGAGGGCATGCCACCCAAACTGTTGGTCATTGATGACCCAGCGGCGCGCGCGCTCTTCTGATTCAATCATTTGCGTAACCTTTACAAGGTTGCTGCTTTAGCTTTAGTTTTGATTTATGAGATGATGACGTTATAAGTATTACTGATTTCTGTCTCTGTTTTTAAGAGCACTGTGAATTAAAACAATACTATGTTTCGTTTAGAAATAAATTATCTCTCACAAGTGCAACTAGTAGCAAACACGTTTTCCGAGTAGTAGATTTCCCTTATACATATATTAGCTTTCACTGCAATTAGCCAAAACAAATCCTTTCATTGGCCACATCCATTCAATAGAGCATGTTCAATTTATCATTATACACAGCATTATTTTGAAATTAATAACGCTATTATGATAACGATTAAACGGAACTGATAGAATTGCCCCGGAACAGATCGATATACCATAGTGTAGTCCATTTCTAAAAGATCCCATCTCTACTTAGGTTCCTCTTAGTATTGTATGTATGACTTTCCTTCCTGCCGTTAATGAGACGTCCAAGAAACTATCTTAACACATACAGCAACAAAGGCAGATGCTCTGATACAGTAATGACAGGTACAGTCAGGTGCAACAGTGAATTCCTCTTTAAGAGTAAATAATTGTTGAACGGTTTCCTCCCGTATGAAACACTTGCTAAAATTACCCCTACGGTACATCGACTCTAGTACGACAATTCCCCGAAGGTTAAGTACGATTTATTAAATTGAAGTTAAGGGATATACAACTGAAATATCAAAAAATACATATATTTCAGACATAATTAATATTTGGCAACAAGACAGACCTCAGAAAATGCCCTACATTCAACTAAGCTGAGTCCTACAATGCTGGATTCCCCCGAAAATCAAACCCACAACCTTCTAATGTGAAGTGAGTGGAGGCTGTATAATTTCATGAAGTACACTGTAGACAGCCAGCGCCATTGCGATATTGGTACTTTTTGGAATGCATTTTTGTGCTCTACTGTACACCATTAGACTCCTAGACAGATTAAAAGTGAGTAGACCCCATGTCGGAAGGCTGAGGGCTGGGTTTGATAGCAATCTGCGGAAGCACGGTAAGAGCTCTCGCCATTGTGTAGACATATGCCCTCTGAACTGTGATAGGGTTATCCACCGTAACACACGAGAATAGGCAGAACTAACTTCCTACATCGTGTTACGTAGAGGTCTCTTAGCTACCTTTACGGAGGTTTCACCGAAGTCTGAACCAGCGATATTACTTGTCTTTAGCCTAACCTAAATATCGTCACATCCATCCAATTTTTATTAAATACAATATACTGAGATTCCACAATAAATAACAAATAAACTTTTCAATTAAGTTTCTTCTGTATTATGTTCGTAATCCTAAAAGCAACCGGTTCAATCTCAACCAGAATAGAAACAATACCCGCGCATACGCAAGGAGCGTCAGGAAACGTTCCGCTCTGAGCAAGAGAGAGTTCGGAAGCGTCATATTGCGGTGTCCGCCTGTCCAACCGTTTTGTGAAACGAGAAGTCCGCGGATATGTAACTTGAATATCGTTTACACACCGGAGAAAATAATGTGGCCAGCATTGTTGTTAAACGGATACTGTAACACTTTCGAGACAATCGCGAAATGAGATTGCGCGGACTAAAAGACTGTAATGCTATTTTTGTTTCATATTTCGAATGGAGAATTTTGTATATTGGTGCGCGGAATCATCGATTCGTTTTAGTGTTTTTAATATTTCCAGCAAAACGTTGATTAGAATTAGTCATTACCTTTTTCCTTAAAAGTACCTAGAGCTGATTTCTACGGAAGAAAATTAATACATTTATTTTCTCAATTTCTGGAACCTGGAAATAATATCAAGTAATAAAAGCTTATTCGCAATTCCGTTCTCTGGCAACACCGACGTATACGCCTACGGCCCGATAGCCCCTTGTCGACAGCTAATGGTAATAACTTTGAGGAAACGCCATGCCACGATCGCACCATTGGCCACTCGGCCTACTTATAAGATGAGCACTCAGAACATACCCTGAGGTGTGCTCACCCGCTACTCGCTACTTATCAGAAACACGGAATATCACCTCAATGTTGGCAAGACTTGTCTTAAATATGATAATGTTGTTAGCACTGACAGGTTGCAGAATCTACGAGTATGTTTGCGGACAACGTTCCTGCATAATTTCTTAATTCAAGAGCTTCATTATATCGAAGATGAAGAGGATGACTTGCGTTGCATTCCAGAGGTTTTATCTATGTTGCTAGTTTCCTTTTGCAATATCATAACGTTTCATATCATAATCATGTTGCAGTTCTTGTATGGAGATTTTTTGCTTGCAGTTATAAGCTATGTTATCTGGGTATATCTTATGTAACTATTTCTTTATCTTCAATAATGTACCTAAATGAGTTTCAAAACTACATTTTATAGAAAAACTTTTTTAAAATGTATGCAAATTGTTTCATTTCATGTAACCTGCAATCAGTTTAAAAGAACATTCTCGCATGATGGACTCTTGCGCACAATGGTCCGGTACAAAAGAACTCAGGACTGAAATGGTCCTTCGAAATCGTACAACTGGCCATAACGCGCCCCTATAAAGATGTTGCGGACGAGACAGCCTCGTTGCGCATTGACGACCGATTGAATGCGCGTGCGCACCGGATAACGATGACATGACTGATCGTATTTATTGGATTATTTTAACAAGATCGTGTGTGCGGCGAGCGAAATGTATGTTAATCGGCGGAAGGTCATTTAAAAAAGAAAATGTCCTAAAAATATCCATATAAAATGCAATTTTTATTGTTATTGGTCAAATAAAAGTTATGACAACGTGACCTCGGGTGATGCTAAGTGTAAAACGCAAATTTTGTGCCTTACGGATGGCACGGTTAATTTTGCCGCATTATAAGAAAAATGCTGGCAAAAATATAAATATAATTGACCACGCTGAATACGTTAAAAACAACCGACTTCAATCGCAACAACTCCAATTTTGGTATGTTTTTGTTAATTTTCTCAAAAACCGCTGAATCGATTTCGATAAAATTTATATGGGAAGTATACCCTTTGAAACAAAAAAAGAATTTTCTAAATCGGTTCAGGCGTTTTCGAGTAATCGGTGAACATACATAAAAAAAAAAGATTCCAACGAATTGAGAACCTCCTCCTTTTTTTGAAGTGAACTGACACTTTAACACGAAAAGAAGAAGACGAAATATACTCATATAAGCCAGAGGAACTTAACTTATTTGAGGCTAGAAGATCGTGTAATTTGGCCCTTATTTATTTAAAACGTACGCCAAAATCAAACGTCACAATATAGAAATAGAGCAGAAATTTCCACAAGACAACAACAGATAACAAAGGTGTACAAAATAATCACAACGTGTACTAAACCAAAGACATAATGGTTTCTGTCACGTGCCAAGTGTAAGCCGCCTTAATGGTCTACACTGAGGCACAGAATACCCAGGACTGAATTACGCACTAGACCAGACTAGCCGCTAGCTAGTGCGAGTTATTTCAAATACTGTATGGTGTCACAGTATAAACAAAGACATAAGAAATTCAAACTTAGATATGTAACTACATACTTTAATATTTGGAACAAAAACCCGAAAATTCAGATGTGTGTTCGGTAACAGCAGCATTAAATCTAATAAGCTGTAAGTTTTGTGTATATTGCTGTGCGTTCGAAAAATGCGCTGCTTGACATTTTTATGAAAACCAAACATGATATTTTTAAGTAAGCGATAATATTTGCCAAATTTTTTCTAGTAATTATTTTAAATATTACGTCTTAAAAAAATTTATTCAATTTCATCACTCTGAAAGGAGGATTCCCTTTCAGAGTGATGCTACATCTTTCTGATACATTCTGTATAAATAAGGGCGTGTGGTGTGAAGCCGCTAAATGTTTTGTGCGCGAAATAAGTCGCCGCTTGAGGGACCTCGGATTTGACCCCCGAGCCGGCTCGTACCTGTCTCAACAGATATCCCTGGCCATACAGCGCGGTAATTCCGCCAGTGTCATGGGCACTTTTGAGCCAGGTATAAGTCGGGGGGGCCTTATAGACTAAGGCTTTTGGCTGTTTTCTTTTAAAAAAAAAAAAATGCTAACCTCCACGTAGTATGGCAAAACGTAAGTAAGATATTACATATTAGTTAGATTAGTTACATTCTCCAGTAAATATTACATATTACATTTAGGTGAACCCTAACACGATAAGTGTGACAGCTGTCAGTGTCAAACCCGTGAACATTTTGCAGTTCATTATAACAATCATATTAAACACCAATAATTTCTAGGTATTCAGTTTTCACATTCTTTGGGTCCATATTTATTTATGTATAATGTTCATCAAATTTCGTTCGAACCTTCTACACTTCAAATAGATAACAACCAACCTAGCGGTGTCACTACTGTGCCTGCAGTGCCTCCGTCCGACACACGTGACATGCGGCGTGCGGCGTGGACACGTAATACACGTGTTTACACTTACAGTGTTAGAAAGAGAGCTGCCTAGATTCCTAATAAGGGATATAAATGAACGCGCACTGTATAAACGTATAGATATCCGATAGAGGCTAAAGCATTATTCGCAGTTAAAAGCAAAAAATGTGGTTCAATTCACGAAAAACCAAGACGGTAAAGATAAATTACGTGTAAAATCGATTATTTCAATAACCTAACCACTTTTTTTAACTCGGGATCAAGACGACACTCACGACACCTCTCAAGCGAGCCTCTCAAGCTCTAGGCTACAGAGCGTGCCAAAGAAATATTACCTACATACTCGAAAAACATAATACATACTTGAGTCTATTAGTTTCAAAAACCGCAATGTCCACAATGAAAATATTTAGGAAATTATTTTTTCTTACTTACACGTAGAGGAAAGCCGTGGTCGTATGCTAAGTATGTAATTTAAGGTTTGTTTATCCCTAAGGGTAATGTGGCATACGACCACGGCTATCCTCTGAACATAACTATGTAAGAAAAAAATAATTTCCTTAATATTTATCATTGTGGACATTGCGGTTTTTGAAACTAATAGACTCACTTGTTCTCTATTGGAAAATGACGCTTTTGACGTAACTGCTTGCATTAAATACGAGTTCCACCTAAAATCTCAGACAAGACAGTACAGTACTTTATACATAATCAAAAACCTAACTATTAACACAAACAAACAGTGGTATTCACCAGTTAAGAGTTTCTCCAAAACTTAATATTGTAAAACCACGACTTAAATGTGACGTGAATTTAATTCCTCCTACCACTGACGTCTACTTATAAACCTGCCCTTTCGAACATTTAGCTCCAATGACTAATGGTAAAATAATTACAATGCAGTCCAAGATATGTGTGGTTAGACATAAAATTACGATAATTCAATGACTATAGAGTGGAGGTAGTCACAAATTAATTTACTTGCCAATCTGCACGACTACTGATTGTTAAACTGATCGATTTTAACAAGACTACTACTGTAAGTAGCCTTTCATTAGATATACTTCATGTACGTGGCGGATCTCTTTCCACTTTTGCCTACAAACCAACAATCATGTAATAATACTTGAATTAATATAAATGATCTATGTATTATGCTACAGTTTGCATGGACAGTCCTAGCCTACTAGATGACGATCAAAGCTAACTGACACACATGCCTTCAATTTGGGTCCCCTAAAGCGGCCCCACGCTCGAAGCTGATGGACTCGTCCTTACGAAGTTATATGTCCTTTGTCTGTCACGCTTTGTCTCAAAGATAATGGAAAGAAAACTAAATTAACAAACAGGAAGCGTAGGCATTATAATAATTAAATTTCGTGGTTCTTGCGCGTGCGACACACGAATCGTGGCGTCACGATTCACTAAATTTTGTGATTCATTCGTCAATGCGTGTAGAGGTGCGCGGCCGCATCCTAATGTGTTGTGCGTTCTATTCAAATATTCAAACAACAGACATAGACAAAACAGTTGGTTTTGTCTAGACTTTTTAAGAAAAAAACTTAAATATTAACTGTCATGTTGTACTGGTCTCAACAGTTAAATGTCACACGATAACCAGGAGATAATCTTATGGTGAGAAGTGGTGACAGTTAGGCAGATGACACTAGTCTGGACTATGGGATAAAAGAAGCTAGCTTGTCTTGAATTGGACCACAAAAATCAAAATTCCGAGGACAGGTGATTTCTTACCAATAAGCCTCAAAGAATTTCGAACCACCGATGCTGTTCCATGTATTATCCAGTGCTTACCTGCAAATAAATAAAACGAATACTTTATTAAAATGTTCAACGCTTCAACTTTACTAAAGCCCATTACATTCCACAGATATCCTGTTTAAAACTAATAAATACATTTCATAGCACTTCAACGCGTAAAATGTAATCGATACTGCGAGATCTAGACAATAATTCTTAGTAACAAAGTTAACTCTGTATCTAGACAAAGTTAGTGATTTAGCAATAAAATTAACTGCTGAGTAAAATGATACTGAAGTCGTTAACGCCGGGGAGATCTGATGGATACGTAATATGATAAAAAAAAAGCAAAAAGTTCTGATGAAATGCTTAAAGTAACCGAATACAGTAATTGACGTCTATGTTCGGCTTTAATCACACGATTAAGAAAGAGATCTCAATCTTTATCTGTAAATCACAAGTAAATCAGAAATTAGTTCGAAACATAATATCCAATTTAAAAGCTCCGTTCAATCTTTGACGAAATTCTTGCGCATACGCAACCACCGTCAGCTAAGAGAATGGCAATGCCTCCGTTCATTCGATTTGACATTAACATGTGTTTCTATAATTGAATTTAACGAAACGTATCGGTAGCGAATACTTATTGAGCAACAATGGACTTTGAATGACCAAATTGTAGGGTACCTCTTTTATCGTCAGCCCCTCTTTCTTTTTATACCTATTAACAGTACAGTGACTGATAGACTGACATACATAAACCATCGAAAACGGAAACTTGAAGATTGGAAAATATTTGCCTTAATAGGTATAACACTAAGAAAAGATTTTGCAAATATCAAACCATAATTAAATTAAATGGGATATTGAAGCTTGTACGTTGAATGTTGAATTTCCTACAGAATTGATCGATGGCCTGTTTATATCCGAAATGTACGCGGACAAAGACACGGTAACTCCATTAGTATGTACTATAGCTCTCTATACTCTCCAACAATATCGATTCAATGACGCAATCAATAACAAAATCACAAATACAATTCACGATTAGATAATAATAACAATCTAGATTAAAAATAACCTTCACCGTTCTGTTTTGGAAATTAAATCATAGTGATTGATTGCGCAAGAGTTGCAAGAACATTTGCACTCGCACTTAGAACTGTAACAAAGCCTTTGCATGTTACAAAGTTATTTTATCTCTCATTAGGAACAGCGCATACTATACCTATAGTTATTTGTTATTCGAGTCACAAGTGACAGGTATGCTGCGCAGTGACAGACAAACGACGTATTAATTGGCAAAGTAAAGTATGATCATACGTGCAAACACTGACCGAGTCTACATTCAATAAAGAATGCGTTAATCAAGTGTTTTTTTTTTTTTTAAATACAGAATTGTGATGTGGTATTGTTGACGACAATCACATAACTAATAGAAGTGTAAATCACATGAAAATAAACTAAAATGAGAATTTAAATGTAGACGTTAAATGGCTCGAGAATTAAGAGCTCAATTCAAACACAAAACAAGCAAAACATTTACCTGGAGAGCCTGCCCGTTCAGACAATGACTGTCAATCTGATATACAGCCGGCAACAAACGACGCCGAACACGACACTATTGTCGCCCCCAACAAAGGGCTAAACTGCATTGTCGACTGTACTCAAGGCGTAGGTCAAGTGTGTTCTCAGGAGAAACCCAGCAAATACCTCGGTTGAAAAGTATCATTAGCAAGGCGGAGCCACAACGGCTGAACCTAGGGTCATGTTGGCGACGTCCCGACATTTATAGAAAGGGCTTCAACTGTCCTGGGACAGACCTTTGTGTACCTGTAGACAGGCCACTTAACCTCAAACTATGCCTGAACAATCGATGATAAAACTATATGACATACAAAATCTCTTTTAAACAAAAGAAGAATGGTTGTATGAAATATCGATAAACGAAAAAAAAACAATGTAAAAAACAAAAGAATGCGAGTTATATGTCAACAGAGCGTGGAAACTTGGTTACGTCAGAAATCGTGACGACAATGTCGCAAAGCGTCGTGGCATCAATGACAAAAATAATGAAGCTGCGCCATAATCCGAAACGATAATATCGTGTCGCTGAATGCGCGGGCGCATCGCATGTCGCATGTGAAGTAAGCGTAGCTATGTAACAAGATATTGTGCAACTTGTGTAATGCGGTAAATTATCGGGTAACGATGAGAGCTCCAAAAATAAGTGAACTGTCGCCCTGATTGCAGGAATGCTGCGCATGGAATTTGGTAAGGATTAATTAAAATTAAATAACAAAGACAAAGGTCGTTGTCGTGTCATTAGTTTAAGTGCCGTACCGTCTGATCCTCTAGCTGCTAGCTAGTCAGTCTTTCTCATTAATTCACAGATAAAAATATTCAATAATGACTGATAGGAAAATGAAATGGTCAAATAATAATTTCTCATTCTTCTGATTTGTTAGGGATGACCAAACCTTCCAGTTAAAGATCCATGCCATATGACCCTACCCTACTAGTACCTACTTATGCAAACTATTGTTTGGCATTAAGATTATGGAGTATTAAGACATTTTCTCGTGCACGTTTAAGTGACGTGACCACTCCAGCCACAGATATTGCTTAATCAGCCAAATGAGTGCGGAAATGTACCCAATGAGCACGATTACTGTAACTTAATGTGGCGTACACGATCCAAGGCTTACAAATATATGTATATTCTCTTAATGCAGAGAATAGGAGAAACATTGTCTGTTATTTTAGAGAAAGAGTTTCATTTAGGATTGTTTTTGTGGTATTTTACTTTTACTCAACAATATCCATTCCCACAAAGAGTAAAAGTTGATTACTCTTCTTAATTCAGAATATTTATTTTTAAGTTAAAAGGGCTGGGTGGTTTGATGAGGTCAAACACGGAATCTAAACCACATTGTGTACAAAGCCGTAATTGGTTTAAAACATGATTGCCAAGTTAATAACGCCAGCGATATTTCTATATGGACATGGTAAAAAAAAACGAAAGGCATTAGGCAAACACACTCATTATTCTAAAACTAATAAGATATATGACAGAGGCACCCCGAAGAAACCATTGGCAGAATTCATTGCCAGATCAAAGGTCAGCCATACAGCAAGAGAATGCCATAAATATTTACGTTCCATTAACGCCTAAATACCTTCATTACTGGCTGGTCGTAAAAATACCTCTTAATTCTCACAAAGATTAAGAACAACCCGGAAAATGCACCTAATACTTATAGCAAAAAGGCAAGATCATTAGCCGCTAAAGACAACTCTATTAAAGCATAAAGGTCAAAGATCAGGAAAGAAGAAAGTTTCCGATCACGAGTATCGAGGTTCTATAAATAATGGATTAAGGTCTTTAATATCGAATTGTTTCGTAAATCAACGGAGTCTAAGATTCCCGTGGTAGAACTTCTTTCAACTTATTGTAGATACTGTATTTTATACCAGCGACTTTCATTACAAAGGAACCTGCAGAAAAAACAAATCTACTACGTTTTGAGTTCAATGACTTCCTGGTTTAAATATAAAAATGATGAAGTACTTGTAAAATTGTGAGAAATAATACCATTCCATGGGCTTTATAAGCAGGCCAGTTACACTCAATGCCATTGTTAAACCACCAACAGATATCTAAAGGTGTCTCTAACAAGGCATTAATAGACCAAATGCAATGCCAATATGATTAACGACACACAATAAATAAGGGACCAAAACATAATGATTTAGCAAAACGAGTGATTTGCCGTTCAACAGAAATATTATACGACCAAGGTAAAGAGAGGCCAGCGGCAGTGGCTACTCGAACAATTGATAGCATTCATTTCTCAGGCGGTTTATGCAACGAAGGGATAATATTTTATGAGAGTAATCAATAATTGCGCAAAGCTATGCAATGCGGGCTTTCTTGGCAAATAAGGTCTTTTCAGATGGCATACCAATAAAATTGGCTGATTTTACTCGTTTCTTAGGGGTTTTGAGGGACATGGAAACTTAATGCAGGGAACTGCAAGATGTTTACCAATTTTCCTAGAGACGGGAAAATAGTAATAATTATCGTCCTCATTATAGCCATGCCACTTCCGGAAGACAGTACCACATATTATGTCACTAATACAAGTTATACCATGGCTCCGGCAATAATTTGCATAGTTAACTGCGTACGCGCAATAGTCGAGGTGTTTCGCTAGCGACGCGACGATTTCGCGGAAAATCAAGTATCAAAACAGTCAACACCGTTAATCCTCATCTGGTTATCAGAAATGGGGACGAGCGATTCTTGAAACTATGGCACTGGCAGTTTTTATGGGTTCGCTCACACTGCGCCCTGGAAAAGTTCGCTCGTCAGTACTGCCAACTTATAAGAAGTAAACTGCACTGCCAATCTCTCTGGGAAACAGTGCAGTGCATGTTCGATCAAAATGCCACTTGACTATACTGCTTAAAGAACATGGTCGTTCTCAGAAAATGCAAGCTTCCTGCCTATTTGATGGTAGGGAAGCGTTATTATGGTTATGTTGGCACTGGTAGTAAACCTGGGGAGCCACGGCGGGTGGTCGCGATAACAGCAAACAGGAGCATTGTCTATGGTACGATAAGATAATTTACACGGAAGTCGACTCATATTTTTTATTACTTTTTATGCTTTATCTGTCCTTACCTGTTTTTGCTTGTGTGATACAATTTTGTGTGAAAATTAAAGGAATGTCCTGTATTGTAATTTTGATTTGGCGATTTTTATTAATACGTTAAGATATCATTATGATCTGCGGTATTGAAAACATATTGAGGTTCCGGGTCCCCATTTCATGTGCGCAACTAGTTAAGCCCGCTTCCATATTTCGGCATCACTAAAAAACTGGTCGCAAACCTTATACTTTTTTTTATGTGACAGGTGGCAAACGAGCAGACGAATTACCTGATGGTAAGCGATTACCGCCGTCCATAGACACCCGCAACACCAGAGGAGTGACAAGTGCGCTGCCGACCTTTGAAATGGGATGGGGGGAATTGGAGCGGAGGAGGGGAAGGTTGAGCCTCCGGTACCCTCACTCACTCGGCGAAACACAACGCAAGGGTTGCTTCACGCCATACTATTGAAATCCGAACCTTAATTCTTTATTTTTCACTTTCACAATCCCTTTCGCCTCCGTAACCAGGGCGCCATATAAATCCTCCACTTCAACGCTCTCCGGCAATAAAAGTGAAATTAATACATTTAATATGTGGCCACTGTCTCGTCACTTCCGGTGGGTTTTCCTAGCGCACAGTGGGCCACCGCTTTCTAGGAAGGGCTGGACAAAATGACGGACGCATGTTGTGCGATGTGCATATTAACTAGCTAAAATATTGCGTCATATCGTAACCCTGATGAGTGATGACTTAGTATATTGGGGACCATCCATAAATTACGTCACACGTTAAGGGGGAGGGAGGGGTCAACGAAGTGTGACATTATGTGACAAGGGGTAGGGGGGAGTCATAAACTTTGTGACGTCACATAATAAATAATAATAAAAATATAATTTTGGAATTTCTGTTTTCATTTATTAAATTCTGGACGTAAAATTGCAAAATATGTGACGTCACACCAGGGAGGGGGTGGTGGTCCCACAAATGTGACCGTTTATGACAAGGGCCGGGGGGGGGGGGTCAAAAAATAATGAAATTCGTGTGACGTATGGATTGGATGGGCCCTTATTGGTGGTGGTCTTGATTTGATTTATTTACGTTTATAAGCAACAGTATTGCTATGACTGCATTGGATTAAGTTTCTGCCACAGAACATAGATATAGGTATAGTGAACTGAGTGATCTATCGAGGGAATGTGACAAACATCATCACCTGTAACAGATAATGAAACGTTTTGACGCTCTACTTAATTGGAAATTGGTTACTACCGCCCTTGTATAGATAAACCTTTATAATACAATAGGCTTTATCAAGTCGTTATTGGTTACAGCTGATCCGACAGTGAGCTTTAAAATTAATTCTTCAGCGGAACAAGATATCGAAGTAAATGACGCGCTTTGAGGGAGGAAAAACCTTGCCCAACGTCATGAGGACACTCATCCTGATGATGAAAAAATCTGGCTATCGTGTTTTCCTTGCCTGTTCTACAGCCATTAGATCCCTTATTATAAATGTTAGGAAATTGGTCACATAATCATTAATGACTAGGTTAGGTATTTGCTTATCATAAAAGTTCATGATCATTTGTATAGAGACATAAATAAACCAGCGCTCAAACAAGCATAAGACAGTTGCAGAACAAAACCTCGCGTTTATGTCAAGGTGATCACTTTCAAAGGCATTAGGTATTATTGGAACGGGCGAACATAACTCGAGTACGGATTGACATGTTCGTGAATGTGTATCGAGCTAAAGATCAGAGTTCAAGTACTCAATGGCACGCCTCATGAAAGGGAAATTCGTAAAATACCTACGTGCGTTATGCGAAATGGTACGGTGAGGTAATTTGGTTGATGATGAATAATGATGTATCTTAAGGGAGTAGTAACAATTTACAAACGAAAATCAATTTAAAGTGTACATTAGTTCAGAACAGATCAGGCTTAATCCACAAATGACAAATTAAGTATCCATACAAATCTATAAACTTACAAATCTATAAACTTATTTGAAGTCCCGTTCTTGTGGTTAAATCTACTACCAAAACTTTCTAAGCCACATTCGGTGCCTTACAAGGCGAAACTATCAAAACGTGACACAGAGTAACAAACAGTTTTTGGTATAAAACCCTTAAACTGTGCAGCACGTATTTCAACCATGACCATAAATAACCAGTCTTGTTTGCTAGTCACGAAGTATTTTCGTGGTTTTTCGGCGGGATTCGTAAGAGACCGTCGCCCTCCGGTGGTTGGTGTAAACGACCTGCGAACAGTTTGCGCGTGAGCAACACCTGCTAATGGGTTCCATATCGCAAGACAACCGCAAACCGTTACACACGGTGCCCTGATATAAGAAAGAAAATAAGAATTTCTTTGTAATCTTGGGAAAAAAGTTTCAACTAATTTTGTCACACCGTATACAGACTTCCAAACTGCAACAGATTTTAAAGAGTTATAATTACGGAACAATAGTAATATAATTTCGCAATACCTCATATCGATCCGATCTGGGAGCGATGACGCTTGCCAAACCGATAACGAAACGAGACGATAGCACATGAAGTCGTGATGTCTTATTACTCAATCTATTAGAGACGTCCTAATTGGCAAGTCGTCTGTAAATTTTAGGGTTACCATTCTCGAGTGCGTGCAGCGAAGGAATAAATTAAAGGGATGCAATTTTATGAAAATTGTCCAGGAAACGAGGAAATGCAAACTTGCTTGCTCACTGAAAAGGCAATGCTCTTCAAAGAATTTTAGATAAAAAAAGAATAAAGCTACAGCAGGCTGTGGAAATTTTGAGAAAAAGTGAAAGAAGTGAAATAACATATTTTGTCCCCCGTGTACAAGAAGAAGTATCTATTAATTTTAAATACAAATTCACATACTTCCACAAACTAAATTCGTTTGCAAAAATCCATCACTGCAGAACCTAACCCAAGAGCAGTGCGCAAACGCATCAACTAGGTCACAGCGAGCTACCACATTGTGAGCCAATAAGCCTGAGGCCACTACTGTAACAATGTGCAATGAACTGATAATGACCCTGAACTGTGACATGGTTTGCTTCGACAATCAAGATCCGGTGAGCAATTTAAAACCGGAATAGAGGTAACTTTCAAATCGGAGTAATCACATGACTCTTTTTATTTCAAACAGTAAGTAACATACTAATACGACATAATCACTACGTTTTTAGCTAGTTTCCTAGCTACCAAGTCAACTCTACAATGTAGTTTACTTGATTTAAAAACCTGTGCCATCTTACACCAGGACCAGGGGGAAAACGTGTACCCGTATATGCTGTAGTATACTGCAATTACAAAAACTATCAAGCGCATATCAGTACCCGACAGGTTCCTTCGTCGTCGGTGGCTGGCTCAAGTTAAGCGGAGCGGCTGCGACCGGTGCCACAGCGCCACTCAGAGTGCAAAATAGCTTCATCGGGTCATATAAAACATTATTGGCTATGGGAAACGATGTAGCCGATACGATCGGAGGGCTAAGCCGCAAGATGGGAGATAGCACGCGATCATACGCGCGCCGTGAACTCTACGTCATGGGAAAGCCGAACAACCGCAGCAAAATCTAGCCATAAACAAGTCTCCAACACAAATAAAACAGTCATTTCCGACAGATAATAATCGCTGTTATATCTTGTAATTTTATCGAGCTTCATATAATTTTTTCGTTTTGCAACTCATAAAATTGTTTAATATGCCGTCGTCGTAGCTAGTAAAATAATTTACACGTCTCCAGGAAATGCGTAAAACTGCAACCGAATATGGGAATTCTCGTTACTTAAGCGCGCGTCGACGCTTCCTATGCCCAAATCAGTGCAATATCGATAAAACGCATATTACACTGTCGGCATTTTGCGAGGAATTTGACCATTTAGCTCGATAAATGGCGACTACCCGTGCGCTCTTGTGGACGGCGCGAGGTGTCGAGATTTGCAGCTTCGTCGCGAGCAATTATCTCGCCTCGAACGCGTTGCATATTTTAATTTACGCGACATTAAAATGGCCCGGAACTATGTAGTGGCTTGAAGGGCGCACCGCAACAATATTTCACGCCAAATTCCTCGGTGTTCTGCCTGGCTAACCCACAATCTCTGTGGAGCAAGAACCAAAATTGGGGGCCGTCGCACCGCGCTGCAGATAATGCGTGCGTTGAACTTAAAAGGTTGTGACAGGGGTATTATGGTAATTGCCTTAATTTGTAAACACAAAAAATACCCGTCGGCCCGTTGAGTCTTGACGAAGCGAAAAATTAAATAACCGCGAAACAAGTAAACGGAGCTAAGATTTAATCGCTTAGGATGCACATAGCGGATCAATTAACACTTCACAGCGTATACGATGGGATTTTTTTGGAAATTCATAATTGAGCATAGCTTTTATTGAAATATTTCGACAAGAGGGCAATTAGTATCGCGCAGAACAATTTTTTTTACTCGCAATTGGTCCGTTAGCGTTAGAACTGGTACGAATTTTTTTTCTAAAAAATCTCATCACGTTGTTCCGCGTACTCGCGCAGGCGCACTAACGGCCTGGTCGCTGTTTGCATATCGTTTGCATGAATCTCCCGGTGACGAAGAAGCCTGGCATGCAGAACCAGGCAGCGGTCGTTGACTGACCGCCAAAACACCGCCCGAGCCATGGCGCTAGCAAGGTCCCCTCCATTGTGTAACACGGCTAATGAATCATTAGTCATTCACTACAAAACCTTTTGCGGAAGGTCGCATTTCAAGCAAGGAAGTGCGTAAATCAAAAGTCAAAACGCAAAACGAGGATCGCGTGGTGTCAGCGAGTGTGAAGCTAGTTTTAATTATCGCTCGCCTTAAACGGTCCGACCTTCGAGCTTCGTGCCGACGGGCGAAAGATTAATTCGCAAGTGAGACATCGTTAAAGAATTTAACGCAAATAACCAAAGATTCTATCGGAAAATCGATAACGAAGCAAGTTCTCGATCTGAAGTGAACATAGTGCCCCTCGGCTAGATCAAGTGATAATTTGCAGTATTCTTGGAGACGACAGAAGGATGAGTACCATCGAAGTTGACGCACCCTAAGCAAACTTTGACTCTGCGAATCCTACTGCCCCTACTGCATATACTTTCGCATTTCCAAAATCATGCTAACTAAAAGACGTGTTGACTTCCAAATGTGGCTTTAAATCCTAGTTGTGGACCTAACTGACAGCCTGACACTGCCGACCCTATAATTGGCGTGAACCATCGATGGACCCAAAAGGCTTGCGCGTGATCATCTCGATCGTTAGGCGATGGCTATCGGCATGATTCACAAGGAATATTACCATACTGGCACCAAGCTTACAGGTGGGACTATTTAGGACTAATATGGAGAAGTATAAGCGTCTAGATGAGATGGACTGACAGAAGAATTGGAAGAAAAGGATGGATGCAGATAGGTACCTTCTCGGACTTCAAATCTATTATAGGAATTCCTAAAAAGCCTTGATGTAAGTCTGTTACCTATAATATGTCTAGAGGTTTGAAACAAAACTTTTAACAACCATTCTTAACTGACTATTTAGAAAAAATATATAAAACGGATGATATCTTGAAAGATGATCATTTGATATAAAGTCTGGTCTTTAAATTAATTATTAAAAAGAATTCTTAAATTAAACGACTAGACGTATTAGAGGATCATAGAAATATTATCACACTTCATGGTGTAAGTCTCGAGTGTTCCCTTTCAAATCCCAATCCCATTTTCTATGTCCGATAGTGCAATCAGTGAGTTACCGCAGCCATTACAGTCCGCATTAGCATAGACAGGTGTGGAGTAGGTGCTAATCGCGTCCTCGAATCATGCGCGTGCGCGAACGATCGACGCCACAGAAGTAGGTAAATTAAGACAGGACAGACATGTTCGCTACAAGAGTAAGCATCTGACGTCTGTTATATGAGATAATATATTTAAAAAAATGGTTCAGAATTTCACATTAATTAACAAAAGAATACCCACGAAACCTTGTGATTGTGACATAGTTTGCAATACGCAAAATTGTGACAAACTCATACAGCCACTCTATCTTGATTTATTTCTGTGATCAACACGTTTAGATAACGATGCTGGGTGTTCGCGTGCGTGCGCGCACATTAAGGATACTGATGGCAGTTTAACTGTTAGTGCAAATGCGTTTAGCAGAAGTTTAATGTAATGCAATTTGTGAAGATAATTGGTAGACAATAGAGTTGCGAAAATACACTAGGTTTTTAATAGTTATGGAAAGTTGTAAAATATCATTATTAAAGGGTACTCATAAAACTAGGCACAATATTAATTGTTCTACTAAGTACTATTAAATATTTCTCACATCATTATTAGTTCTGTAGAAATCTATTATTGCAATAATTGGAGAAAAGACAAAAGTTCTGCTAATATAATGAAAAGGTAGTTACTACTGCTTATAGGCTACAATAGCAACACCAAATACATAATTTTATGATATGCTGTCATATCTTTATTTAAAAAACGACGAAACATCGACGATATTGAAACAAGTATACTACAAATGGTACAGCTCGTCTTGTGTATATCAGTGTCTGGTTCCCACTACTCCTAGCTTGAAGCCGGATGATCATGTGTAATTTGTCCTTCGATACTGGATCCTACTTTTTCAACCTGAAATAAAACTAAAAAAGCACAAACAAATCACACTAATATTATCTGCTGATGACTGAGTTCCTTGATCAATAAGCAAGTGGATTTTTAACGACTTGTTCCTTTTGCGGCAATCGACAGGCAGGCAAGTCTTGTGTTTTTCCGATAATATACATACTGTTTTGCTATGCATAAAACGTATTATTTGTTTTGCTACTGAATTAACTACACATCATGTAAGGTTAGCAGCGTCGGTTTTCAATCTTTTGTCTTATAAAATATTTTTTCAATGACCAAGCACGTCACAGGATCTCATATGGTAAATGGGAATATTTTGAATGGAAAATAAAGCAACATAGATTTTTGACTTCCATACAAAGTTGGCTAGCTGGTCAGTTTGTATGGGAAATGAATACAAATACTGCAAGGATGTACCAAGGCGCCAGGAAAGCAAGGAAGCGCCATGCAACAGTCCCGTTTTAGTACCTAGCGCCTGATCCATATGCAATACTAATTAGTAAAGTCATGCTTGCTAGTATGCAGAGCTTGTAAACCATGGATATAGATATAGTACGTTTAAAGATTTGCCTTTAGATAATATGCGTGTATGTCATGAAATTAGTTTTAACTGGACGGTGTTACATGGATACCGTGCACTGGATAAAGAGAATTGGATTCTCAGTCTGCTATTGTTGCTAAAACGACGGCAAAAACTGTGTAGTAATGATTCTTTCTTCATTCTTAAAACGCATGTAAGTCTTAATATTCAATCAAGAATTTGTATGGGAAATTGAAAAAAAAAATTGTAGAGAGGATTTTTCTTGTATTCTGAGTAACCCCTTAAAACAAACGCCCTTTTACACCCTGTATTTCAAGTGACTTACAGCTACCACACATACTAAACAAATCAATATTGATAGAGATGTGACGTCACAAATGTAGATAACACCAATTTGTAGATTAATAAACTTTCCACTTAAACGTTTGTTTGCATTTCTTTATCAGTTACGGTTAAGTAAATATTAAACACGCGCGGCCATAACAAAAACATTAAATCAATTACATATATTCCTAGTAATTGACTGAAAATACTTACTACCAATAAATAAAATGACAATTGATATCAAAAGACGTATGTAGGAGACTCAGTGGCGACGCAATACTTTCCATTATCTCGTTCTTCGAGAAATCAGACTTCTCTCCAAATTATTTATTTATTTAATTTTAATAACAGTGCATTACAGTGCATTCAAACCTTCAAGAAAAGAGCGTACTCCCAAATCAAAGGCCGGCAACGCACTTGTGACTCCTCTGGTGTTGCGGGTGTCTATGGGCGGCGGTAATCGCTTACCATCAGGTGATCCGTCTGCTCGTTTGCCACCTCTGCCATTAAAAAAAAAAAAAAAAAAAAAAAAAACAGTTATATACTTTTGCTTAATTATCACATAAAATCATTATTGTCAAATGTTTGTTTAGTAGGTTAAGCTCAGAGGCATATTAAAAGGATGCTCTATGGCCATATTTTATCACTGTGGATCTTATACATACATATATCAAAAGTTACAGGCAGTCGAAAAATCCTGAGGGCGAGATGTGTTTCGTAACTATGGCAAAATAACGAGGACTTTATTAGTGAGGTATCTGTTCCAGATATGGACTACTGCGATAGATCTATGGATTCTTGGATTCTAGTGAATGATTCAGCAAATCATGATGATAACAAATCCATGACAGACAAAGACCAACTTCTATAAAATACTAAGCTCTGCAGCAACAACAAAAGATAGGAGATTGTCTACAATACTACAGAACTATTATGAAAAAAACCGCATCAAATCGAATAAGATTAACAGGTACGCAGGTTAAAGTCCTCACTTCTCACTCGAGGCGAATATATTAATATTCAAGCTGGTTCTCACGGCTGCGCATACGCAGTCAGCGCTTGCGTAGCGTCGTCGTCGCGCCCCAGTACCTTTCCACGGCTCCTGCCTCGCCTAATAGCTAGCCCTCATTCGAAGAAACATTACCCCTCAGTGCTACGTGACTAATACCGTAAAAAATACTCATATTTTTCTTTGTCCGTTAAGACATAGACATATCTTTATTTAGACAAGTAAACTAATATTAACTCCGTATCGGCTAAAACAAGTTTAAAAATCACTATCATTAGGACGAACAGTTAAAACCATTTTAAAATTGTATTTTTAAGCAAGCAATTGGTGAACATTTTCTACTGTGTTTATTAAGAAGAGAACTTGTAAACAAGTACATGCTACCTAAATAATTATACACATCTCCCGGCATTTTATCTTGTATAAAACTGTCTTGAAAACGTTTAGTTTTTCGGTGGCAACTGAGCGAATCACACGAAAGTTTCGTTACTTTCTTTTTGCTCAAACATCGCAGTATTTAATGCATTGTGAACAGTGGGATTTTTACCGGAAAAATATGTCGAAACTTTCGCAAGAAAAACGCTACAAGTGTGAACGTACGCCGAAAAATTCGAAGTATTCCATCAGCCGATTAAATGAAGTAATTATCAGTCATTTCGCATCGCATCTGGTGGAGTGTAAATATTTAAGATCAATAAATCGTTTTTATTTATGCAATTTTTACTTGCTCGCAACAATGTATATTTTGGAAGGTTTTGCACTTGAACTCTCAACACAACGCAACACCAACAGCTTATAAGTTCGATCCTACCAAATCTCGAACTACATAAGGTAATAATAAAATCGATTAGAATCGAAAGAATCGATTTGAATTGTAACTTCCGCACGCAGCAATCCAGATTTCGGTTACACGAGAGATTAGTGCCGAATCACGTTGAACAAATACGAAATAAATTCACCCTTCAATTTTAATCTAAGTAACGAATGTGTTACTTCGTCGACCTAATGTGATTCGATACTCAGCTATTCGACTTTATGGAGACTAATTACTTTTTGAAGAACGAATGTTTTGAGGATCGGCACGTCGTCGTCGCATTCCTTGAACCATGAAAGGTAGATGGTCTTCACAACTGCGGATCGTTTATTGCCCATTACCGACCAACACTTCAGGTGCTTGCTACATTCGGTCCCTAGAAATTGCTCATTACTGGTACAGTCGAGGCAACACCAAGTGTTCCGTCTTCAAGAGTGTAAACTACGTCTTTCGGGAAAACGTTATAAGGTCTTCCGACGATGCTAATCAAATGATTTACACATTCCGTTTGCTAGAGATCGGTTGTTAGTGCGATTGTGAAATGTAATCTTTTTCCCGATTTTGCGGATCTCTAATCGGGGTTTTAGAAGTTTATTTTTATTGCAAATTGTCTGCGTGTTATAAGACTTATTTATCATATACAGTAACTGTGGAAGATAGTGAGATTAGTGAGGTTTATTCAGTATATAGCTTTAATATGTTTGCAACAATAAGATTATCTATGTTAACATCGTATTTAGCATTATTGCATTATTAAAATTTTCTCCCAACCAAAACATTTCCTTACAACTAGCCAATGTAATGGGTTATTATTACTTATTAAGAGCTGTGGCCATATTGTTAAATGCAAAACTCGACTAACAATGGGATGGCTTGGCGCCGGCTAGCCCAGGCTTGATGCAGACTCCTCAGATAAGCAGGCTGGGGTGACCAGACGCAAATGATTATTCACCCCAGTTTATAACATTTATTTGTGAAAAATATTGATAATTATAATCGATCATGTAGAAAAAGGCCGGAAATTAGGATTTTAGTAGAAAGGTAAAAATTTTTTTGCATTTTACACAGATAAAACAGTCATCAGCCTTATTTATTTTCAAAATAATTGTGTAGTTTATGGTTTTTCGGCGTTTATCCCTCTAATATCTTTAAAAAACTTGTTTTTAAAAAAAACCCATCCCCAAACCATGTGGCATCCTTCCAAGAATCTGGGATATTCTGCTAGCTGGTCACCCCGAACCAGGCTATTGGATAGGACGTCCCGAGTACCATTAACGTGTTATGATAGCTTAGCTCAGTACTCAACGTTGGAATGCCTGGAATATTCTGGCCGTGATAACGAATGCTAAGGTTTATAGGATGTGCATTGTAAATGGCATGCACTTGCAATTATGCTATTCTGGTACTTTAAAGGTAATGCTTTTATTATTCTATTGCTATTGCTATTGCCGAGACATTATAATGTTTTATGCTAAAAAGGATTTGATATTTTATGGACAGGGTTCAGTTGTAATATGTAATTTTCGGTTCGATATTCCAAAAATGTTTTTAGTTGCGGCAAGATATTGAGGGTCGAAAGTAGAAACACACATCTCCCGACCGAGCGTTTATTAACTTTATTTTGTAGTACATCATTAACAACGCTAAATAAGTAACCGATTTCGTAACAATTACAATTTCTATTTGTTTTTTTTTTTTGCAAATTTGCTAAAAAAGAACAGATTTTAATACACTTCATAAGGGACCAGATAAAAAAAAACGGTACACAATTGACGAAGACATTGTATAGCATACACAAAAAAAAACATACAAATTGAAAACCTCCACCTTTTTCGGAAGTCGGTTGCAAACGACGCTTATCTAAGTGCCTGTATATTTAACTCAGTTACGCAATGACATTATACTTGGGTAGGTACTAGCCAGTTTCCAGGACCAAAATTCTAAATTATACCCCCCGTACTTGCACTTTAGTACTTTTGAAAACACGTTACCAACCTTGCATACGATACTGGGTACTTCAGGTACAGTCAACCGTAGATTAGTGACATTACAACTAGTATAAGTCGATCTCAATATGTAAACAGCTATCTTTGTAAGTTAGGTCATTTTATACTAGTAGAGTTACTATTAAAATGCAGTTGATTTTACCAAGGTATACCTGAGAAATATTATTAGCTTAATTAGTGGCTGAGAACACCCTGTAGCATGGGCGTGCGCCGGCGCCGCGCCGCGCCGCATAGCTAATAATAGTCGCAAGCGCATGCCATTCTTGCGCGGGAGTACTCTCGCACCTGTCCTGTGCCGATACCGTGTCTGACTGCTCATAATTTTTCTGACAGCCTGATTCGTTACAAAGCTGATTTCGACTTTGCAATCCCAATCTTTGACTTCAAAAAATTAGGTAGTAATACATTTTTGAAATTCAAGAAACAATTTGGACGATAAGGCATAAAAATTCAAAAAAAAATTTCAAAATATTTTTATTTAAGTAGATGCTGTATGCATCTATCTATCAGCCGAAAGACGTCCACTGCTGGACAAAGGCCTCCCCCAAGGATTTCCACACCGACCGGTCCTGTGCGGCTCGCATCCAGCGGCTTCCTGCAACCTTTACCAGGTCGTCGGTCCACCGAGTCGGGGGCCTGCCCACACTGCGCCTTCCGGCGCGCGGTCGCCATTCAAGAACTTTACTGCCCCAACGGCCATCTGTTCTACGAGCTATGTGCCCTGCCCACTGCCACTTAAGTCTAGCGATTCTGAGAGCTATGTCGGTAACTTTAGTTCTCCTACGTATCTCCTCATTTCTGATTCGATCACGTAGGGAAACACCAAGCATAGCACGCTCCATCGCCCTTTGGGTGACTTTGAGCCTTCTTATAAGGCCTATAGTAAGCGACCATGTCTCGGATCCATATGTCATCACTGGCAACACACACTGGTCAAAGACTTTAGTCTTGAGGGACTGCGGTATTTTGGACGTAAAGATATTGCGAAGCTTCCCGAACGCTGCCCAGCCGAGTTGGATTCGACGATTGATCTCTTTCTCGAAGTTGGACCTACCTAACTGGACTGTTTGTCCCAGGTATACATATTCGTCAACAACTTCGAGTGTAGAGTCTCCAACCTTCAGAGGAGTGGGTGTAACACGGACGTTTGACATGATTTTCGTCTTATCCATGTTTATTTTAAGACCCACTTGTTGGGAGACTACTAAGTCCTTCGAGCATTGCGCCTAGGTCTTCCAAGGTCTCAGCCATGATCACGATATCGTCAGCAAATCGAAGGTGAGTGATGTACTCGCCATTGATGTTAATGCCAAGTCCTCTCCAGTCCAAAAGCTTGAAAACGTCTTCCAGTGCAGCGGTGAACAGTTTCGGAGATATAACGTCTCCCTGTCTCACCCCACGCTGCAGCCGGATAGGTTTCGAATTCTGATCCTGGAGGTGGACCGACATGGTGGCGTTTTCATACAAACACTTCAACACTTCGATGTATCGATAATCAATTTGGCACCGTTGGAGAGACTGCAACACAGCCCAGGTCTCGATCGAATCAAAGGCTTTCTCATAGTCCACAAACGCCAAGCATAGTGGCCGATTATACTCTTCAGTCTTCTGTATAATCTGCCGCAGCGTATGTATGTGGTCTATGGTACTAAAGCCTTTTCGGAAACCGGCTGTATGCATAGGTACTTTTAAATCGTCTTTTTTTCTACCTAGTACAAAGTTCCTATGCATAATTTGAACTTCTTCAGGGTCCTAATTAAATATGTGATGAAAACCTTAAAATGTTTTAAAATAGACTAAATAACAGACAACGTTAGCGTTGACTTATTTTTCTTTATTCTTATGTATTACATTCGTTAACGGTTCAGGTAAGATGACGTAATTTGTACATGCAACGCAATGATCTCAATTCACAGCTATGCAGTTTTCACACGTCAGGCTATAGATCACGAACTATTGTAATTATACCTACAAAACAGGCTAGATCAATATTTTTGTGTAATCCATGATATAACCTCTTACACAGGTAACGCGATCCCAGTAAATCAGTCGAATTCCACTTTGGCTGTCATACGCCAGCAATATGCAAATGTGCGCAAACGCAAGTTATAAATGCAATAATACCTGAACATTACGCACAATACTGTGAATAGTAAAATTATTTAATAGTATCGTAATTGTGTCACATAATTCCATATTTATACATATAAAGAAACTGAATAAGCCACGCGAAAGCGATTTTCAACCGACTTCAAAAAAAGGAGGAGGTTCTCAATTCGTCGGAATCTTTTTTTTTTTTTCTATGTATGTTCACCGATTACTCGAAGACGCCTGAACCGATTTCAAAAATTCTTTTTTTGTTTGAAAGGGTATACTTCACAGGTGGTCCCATATTAATTTTATCGAAATCGATTCAGCAGTTTTTGAGAAAATCAACAAAAACATAGCAAAATTGGAGTTGCTACGATTGAAGTCGGTTGTTTTTAACGTATTCAGCGTGGTCAATTATAGACTCCGTAATCTTGTGTAAAACAGATCAATTTGGAAATTCCTAAATACTAATATGAAAATTACTGGTTTACTAATTGATGTGTTATCTTTCTGGGGCGTTTAGTATACTTAATATAGTTATTAATTAGTGAGGTCAATAACATTTTGAGAAATTATTGTGCAAGCTAGACTTTTAGTTAATTAAATGACATATATTTTGACAGTTTTTATACAAATTAAAACATATAACTAGGATTCAAGTCAAGCTTACTTTCTTAAACTCAAAACTAGCATTAACGCCATCTTGTTCTACATTCGATCTAACCTTCAGAATTGATTAAAAACGTGTTTATTTGTGTAAAATCAAACGATATCGGTTCTACAACTAAAATGAATATTAAATATCTAGTTATATGACCCAGATGGCGCCTACTATTAAGATCGATAGATCATTAATAGTACGATTAGTCTCCTCCTACACTGCTTCTCTTAAGATAAGCATAATTAGCAACGTAATTGGAAAAGATACAATAATAAACCGAAATGAATTTACATAGAGTAACGAAAAACGTTTTAGAAGATTTAAAACTTCTTTATTGCCGTCTTCTTGCATAAATGCCTTGATACCTTAGTAATGTGCTTAGTCATTAATGCAAATGAAACGAGTTTCTTGTTTTAGTAATTTTATGATAAGAATGCTCAAGATCACGTGTTTCGAGCTAAACTAAATGCTGTTACGACGTAGACAAGGAATAACATGTTATCCTTTTTTTATCTATGGAATTAACTATTTACGTTAGACAAGTATTGCTTTTAAACATATGCACAAAGACGTGGCCTTCCGTTACTGAAATAACACCTTTTTGAAGACCTAGAACCATCTTCGAAGTCCTGCCAACTGCCTGCGTTCGTCTGACGAGGGCTTCATCTGGAGCTGTTTTATTGTGAAAAGCCTTTTTTATAACTGTAGAGGAGAGGCCGCGGTAGACCAAGAAGAAGATGGCGGGACGAATTGGATCGCTTCCATAACGGTTGGCAGGTACAGGAACAGTGGCAGAAAAAAGTGAAGGTCTTTGCTCAGCTGTGGGACAAATTGGGCTAGTAAAAAAAAACTGTATAGATATTTTAATTCTTCTCGTTTATAATCGTACATACATATATTTTTGGATTCATTTACATTCGTACAGTACTAACAGGAAACTTGGTGAATGAAACGCTTTCCACCTTACGTAACTCTGGGATACTCGGTCGTACCTTCAGTGTCCATTAATGTCAAAGATATTTTATTTTATTTGATGCAATATTTTAATGTCGATGTTACCTATTAGCGGTCCTGCGAGTTATTTACTTGTTATAATCGATAGGTGATTCACTTTCACTTAAGGAAAATTACGCGCTATATTTGTTATTAAGTACCCACAGAACATTATTTATTTATACAGTAAATAATGCATCGTGCATGTAAATAGTCGTACGCCAAATTTTAATCAGTGCTTCTACTCCTGATTCTGATCAACTTTCCCCAAGGAACCCATTGTCAAATCGCAAAAAAAAAAATAAGACTTCATACTAATTTGGCCGTTCGGCTGATCGATTTGTATGAGTCCAATTTTTTTGCGATAGGGGAAACTTAATCAGAATCAGGAATAGAAGCACTGATTTAAAGACGCACGACTAGATTTACATCCTTAAAAATAAGGCTGGAAAAATCTTTACATAAAATTGAACAACTTTTGATCTGCAATTTTTGAAAAATTTAATTTCGTAATGTAATGGCGAGGCGCGTCATCTAAGAATAATTCCTTGGAACCCAACGTAGAGATTTCCCCTAGCACTTTTGCGCTGTGGGATTTTTCAAGAAAATACTGTTTAAGGATTCGGCAAATCGCTTCTGGTATTACAAATGCCTATACCCAGCAAAGGTAATTTGCTATAGCTTTACCGTGAACCTATATATATATAAAACCTAATCCATTTAACAAGAAAATTAAAACCTATTTTGCCTGGAAGCAGTTACAGCAAAACGGGGCGTGATAATGACACTCAAAACTCAAAATGTTTTTTATTTAAGTAGATGCTTTACACATGCTTTTAAATCGTCAATATTTTTTTCTACCTAGTACAAAGTCCCTACCACGCGGGACTTGTACACTCAACGTTTCGGAAAGTGTTTGCGAAGCGAGAAGAAACGTCGAGCCCAAAAAACTCTTATTTCGTACCTATAACGTATTTGATAAGTATTTTTAAGCTATGAATAAATGAAATGAAATACATACAAACGAAAATCATAACCCTCCGCTTGATACTCGATTGAAACGCTGTTCTCATAAGAAGGAAAGTATATCGATGATTTCCGGTACAAAAGTCGTAACTCCAAAATGCATAGTTTTGGCAACAGCCAAAAAACTATGTGAAAAATACTTTAAAAATTACTACAAAACTTTTAAAGGTCTAAATAATAAAAGAACCATTGGAACCAAGTTTTTATAACTTTAAAAACTAAACAAAAATTGTTTAACATATTTTTTTTTTTTTTGGCTATTGCCAAAACTATGCAGTTTGGAGTTAGGTACGACCTTTGCAGCGGAAACCATCGATATCGAAACTTCATATAGTTTGCAACTTTTTTATGTGGGCAGAACTGAATTAGCGACCCCTGTTTATACTCATGATGACGAATAACAATGACATAATATACATGTTAGATTATAACTAAAACGGATGTAATGCTTAGGTGGAGCACACGCCGCACAATGGATTGGAATGTAAACATAGCATTAGGCATTATTTGAATTATAATATAAAAGTAGGTATAAGTAGGCAAGTACTGAAGTTCAGTTCCATTGAAGAGTTACTGTTACTCTTAGAAAATAATGTAGTTTTTACGAATAATTAACTATGGCCTCTACTTATGAAACTGAACAAGTTTTCGCAAAGAAACTTGTGAACTTTCGGGAAAAGTGATTAGTTATATGAGCATGAAATGCGGTAACAAAAAGTAAACAAATCTAGTCAAAATTCCTCACTGAATAACCTAACTAATTACTTCTTTGTATTCTTTAACTGTTTCCCTCATTTAATTAATAGTAAAATCACAAATCTCGTTTTACTTTTTACCATAAAGTATTTTTTGATGTTCCAGTATGATGATATTTAGCTTGACAAATGAACACTATTTATCAAAATAATGATCATTACATTGAAATTGAAACAACATAACACATTAAAACAAATATCAGTAAACCTAGGTTTTGCTAAATAAATAAGATTCACATCAAAACTATACTTCCAAAAGCGGTCGTTGACCCGCCAAAACCAACAAACCAGTTTGCTTTGATCTTGGGAACTATTCTTCTGAGCGACAGTGAAAGCGTTCGCCTATGCGCAATCGCAATGCGCAAGCGCAAACCAATTTTCTAATCCTCACTTCCGACGCAAACATCCTTGCAGTTCGCGTTACTTTACGTAATATGGGCATTAACCTAAATGGCGTTACGTGGGAAAGAAATGACCATTGTAAGATAAGTGTTAAGATTTTGCCTTTTATTCGTAGTCTAGTTACGAACCTAGATTCTAAATCTAACTTCCGTACAGTCGCAATCTTAGTTTAATTTAAAAGTTTGGTTAATTCAGTGACAGCTTAGTTTAATTTAAAAGTTTGGTTAATTCAGTAATAGCTTAGTTTAACTTCAAGTGAAAGTGATACCACGTGAAAGCAGATACTTTACCATAATATGCACAAAGTAGCCAAAAAATTGCCGCAAACTGTTTTTAATAAAACTTGTTTGAAAAGGAAGAGTAATATAGAATCAAAATTGAAAACTGAAAATGTTTTTATTTAAGTAGATGTTGTAGACATTACTTTTAAATCGTCATTTTTTTCTACCTACAATGTTCCTACCACTCGGAACTTGTACACTCAACGTTTCGAGAACAGTAAGTGTTAGTAAGTAGGAGTTATTCCACAACATTAACTAGAGATGTAAATAAAAAAAAAGTGTTTATCAACCAATTAACTTGCAATCAACGCACCATCGACAGCCTGACTGTTTATAAATAAAAATAATGCAATAAATAAACACCAGCCCAGCTGTTCGAGTCAAGTTCGCCGGAACTCGTGGCGTGACATTCACCTTTCGCAGGAAGTGACCAGTTGGCGCGAAAGTCACCTATTGACAGCTGATCGTATGACGTGACACCATCTTTGTTATTGATCTCTCTAGATATTCAGCGCTGGCCGCGAAGAAACATTGAACACGGTAGGAGAAAGGAGACTCGTAAAAATATTTAAAAGGAAGAAATAAAGTGATCAACCTAAAAATTCCAATTTTATGAAGATCTTTGAAATCTACAAGATACAGTGGCCTAGAATAAAATGAGATTGTCTTCTGGCTTTCATTAACTTCACATAATTTAGTATATACGAAATAAAGCGAAACAAAAAACTTCGCGTTCAACTTTCAATAGTTCGAGTTAAAACATGATGGGGTGATGTGTCACCGCGTTATGTATGCTAGTAAGAATTATCAAAAGAAACTTTTTAGCGCTATAAACGCTGAATAATCAATTCCCAACTAGATGCTTGGATCAGACACCCAAACCATCCGAAACTCAAGTTCAAGAGTAAGTTTGCGACTTTCAAATAGAGGAAAGTCGGTAACAGCTGTAATACAGTCGACATTTGACCCTCGACGAATTTATCTCGTCGTAATGTGACGGAAATTGCGAAAGTTTTATTATTTTAAGTCGTGTGTGTTGCAAAAACTGATGATTTGCATCTCATTTTATGGCTGTCTAATAGTTTTAGGCTGTATAGAAGCTTTAGGTTTATTAAGTCTCCATGTTTATTGCCTTGCCTACTGACCTAGATGTACACTAGTGAAGAAGCTGACAACAATCGAAGCTTCTACTGTGTATAATAGGTACCTTATTATATGACTGTCGTGAAACGGATGTGTTTCGGCACTGAAATAAGACAGCCAGCTCTTGGAAAATTATATTGAAATCGGTCTACCTGTTTGAGAGTTTCAATACATAGCTTCAAAACTTTTAACACCCGTCTTTTGCATCGGTGGTTAAAAAAGGTTGCGAAATATTTCTCTAAAGTACACTAATTTTAGCCCTTTTCGTTAGCAATAAGTACCTAGTTATTCCATATAAAAATCAATTCTTAACACCTACTTTCTATAACTGTGCAATAAGTTACGAACAGACACTACTTTGGGGCCATTAAGGCCCACACGAGCTACGAAATAGGGTCAATTGCACTCAAATACCCGAGGTTTGCATACTGTTTAGAACATGCGCATTTCGCATTCAGACTGCATTTACTCGACGAACAAGTAGGTTTGTCTAGCTTTGAAGTCGTACTTAACACTATTGTGAAGCTTTTCATGATCTGGCAGTTCGTCCAATCAAGTGTCTCTAAAAACGGTAAAGAAATCTTTTATATTTTACTTCTTTAGAGACACATGTAATTAATCGAATCGAATTAAAACAAACAAATTCAAACTTTCAATTCAACTTACACAAATTATAATAGATGTCACCCGTATTCGAACTACGCTTTAAATTCAAAAATAAAGAGGTAAATTTAAAATTTTAAATAATAACGGAAATAAAAAACGACACACCCCTGCACTCGAGACGCAGCACTGCGCAGACGCTTGGTACGTAGGGTGCGTGCGCCGGCGCCGGCTGCGACCCTCCTGCCTACTTGTTGCTGATTTATGCACTATAATAAAGTACCAAAACGAATAATACTATCTAGAATACATACTGCTACAACAGCTTATTTTCTAAAAAAAAGTTAAAATCTACTGTGCTACCCCATCGCGCTAAGCGGAGAGATCAATCAATGCGACGGGTAAAATTAGATAATAACTTAAAAGTGTTTTTGTGAAATCTATCTAATCATTCCACAATCCAATAGCTATACAGCCCATTTTTATAACAAAAATTTACGTAACAAGATCGAGAACCTGCATTTTATATGGAAATGTTAACTCGATGAATGTTATCTTAGCTCTACGTATTTTATGCTTTAACGATGGAACAATTAAATCGTGATAATTAACAGTTTCACGATAACAGGTACTTTCAGAGGCAATAAATCGATAACGAAAATTAGGTTATGAACTGGTTGATTGAATGCCAAGTAAGTGAACAAATAATATAGTTTCTCTACGACGGTTTCTAAAAACATGTAAAAGGTATCACTTTTTCAGAATTGAATTTTATTAATTTACATGAAACGATTGAATTCGCGTTGATTTGTCGTTAAAACAACAAACAAGCATTTAAAAAAAATATATAATTTTGCTATCGTATTTTGTTTGCAAATATGTCCACAAAAACCAGGATTTTCGTTAATTACGAACGTGATACTTCATCCGTTTCACTAGCGATGGGTACTACTTAATTTAATTGAAAAACCAACTTTTGGTGTCATCTTTTGTGTGAACAGGAAACCCTGTTTTAGGGAGTGCCGACCCTTAAACGGACTACTTTAGAAACCATTTGCTTCGCTTTTCAGTTGTTCTGCCTTCAGAAAACCTTAAGTTTATTATTTCAAATTAGGAGAAAAATATCGCGTTTACCGTGAATAAACGAGGTGAAATCAATTCACATGACTACGTTGATTCTAGGAAGGAACGTAACAGGAATTATGACATAACCGTTTCAAACCTTGCAAAGGTTGCCATTCGACAAGCCTGAGTAACCACCAGCAAGGTCAAGTACCTTCCGGAAATAAAAAAAAAATTACAGTAGATTATAAAAATATGAAAAAATAAAGAAGTGTTACAATCTGAGTGTTACTTTTTGAGCAGAGACCTTTTGCGCTGATGTGGCTTCATTCTTTTTTATATTATTTAATTAGATTTTAAGTATGCTTGTTGTTTTTTTTTTAATAATAAACTAAGTTTTATGTAACGTTTTTATTGTTTTGTAGCCAGTTGGCGTGATAAACAATTTTTCTTTCTTTCTTATTTTATCAAATATCAAACACGACAATTTGTTCTACAATAAAAATGTTTGACACAACAAACTAGGTCGTCATGGTTCTGTTGTATCCATACTCTTTACGTTTTTATTTTTTATAAATTATTAAAAACTTACAAGTAAGATTACAGGCGAAGCGAACGACCAAATTTTTAATACAGCTGTGGTGTGGTTACCTGAAACAAAAAACAAATGCATTGTTAGACTTGATTGAAAAGGAGGAAAATATGTATTTGTACACACGCATTTATTAAACAATTGAAACTGAAACAGCAGACAACAATTAATTAAACATCGATTTCTCACAATCAGAATATTCCAGATAGCATCCAAACATTCCGAACCAATCAATTGGCCGTAATCAATCAGTCAGTAATGGAATATTGTAAATAATCAAGTACTGAGTGAGGCAAATAGATCAATAGCTTTACTGTTGCGCGCGCGCATGCATCCGATCGGCGCAATTGTTGTGTTGACCCGCGCACCAATCACGGCTAATCAGGGAAATTAACCAATGATGGGCCATCATTGAGGCACAGATGCGCAGGAGTTGGCAATAATGGCCTAAATGGGCCAAGATGTTGTTAGGAAAATTGTGACGATATACTACTTATCTATTATCAAGCTGGTTACCATTGTACAGGAATCCTAGTTTGGAGACAGATGACCGTGTGTAATTTATCCTCGATTTTGAAACTTGTCTAGTGTGTAGATCATTTTATTTATCTAAAATTCTAAAACCTTCACGAGGAGGTATTGAAATTTGCAATCATACTAATTATTCAGTTATAGTCATACACACAATAACATCTATTTGGTAATAATTTATGTCAAGGACCAAACATTGGTACTTAAGATACCGCGACCTATAGATTTGTTTGAGATGATTACTCGCCAGTTTCGTTTATCAATCATTTGAATAAAACTATCTACAATTGGATGTTTGTCAACCATAACCTTGGCTCATAATAGAATGATCAATTATTTATCATCAAAGGGCTGTTTCGCAACAAGAAGCCAGCAGCCAACTGGGACGAAATATCGATTCCGATTCGATTCGGCACTAGATCGATTGCCTAACGTCAATTCAGGTTAATTCAGTCAAGGACAATATGTGGACTTTTAATCGATAGCTTAGATCGATTAGTATAGGTATTAATTGCTTTCATTGTGCTGTCATGTCGTTAGATTTACGGTTCGACGGTATAATCGATTAACTCGGGTAAGGTTACTGCGTACACGCATTCTGCAGCATTCAAGAGAATGTGGGAAAAGTCTAATGTGTACAGTTTTGAGTGGAAGTGGCTTTCAAAGAAGCATCTGTACGTATGAATGTATAAAAGTTGACGATTAATAAGATATATGTATTTCTAAAGCCTGTTTCGACGACCCTCTTTGTCGGTCCACATCGTCAACCACTGATGATAGTTGGCACTGCAGTCACCAAACTGTGGGTAGTTGGGAGGATATACCGGAGGAACTGCATACAAAAAAGTGATCACGTTTTTGTAATTTTATTTATAATACCAAAACTATGGACTAAAATAAAAATTCACAAAGAAACGCTGCAGTAAACCTTACAAGAGATTATGAAATATGACATTGGCTTGTGTTTGCGTTTGGCGTGTACGCAGGTATCGTATGCGCATGAGTGTCGCACCGCTGCTGTTAACACGTTACGGCATGGCCCGCGGTGATTGATGATGTGGGCCGGCTCAATAGGCCGGACACCCTATCTATTGCACAGCTGATAATTACCTACACTGCACGCGATAGCAGTTTCAGCAAGGACGAATGTTGAAACTACCACTAGGATCATTTATTAAGGCCTCAAATAAAAATTTATGAAGAATATTTGCATAAAGTAATTGGTCTTTCATGACAAGTTGCTGAAGTTTCATGATAAATGATTGAAAATTTTAGAAGTAGTATTTCGATCGACTGTACAATAGCGTCTAGACCGTTTAGATCTCGTAGATGAATTCAAAAATGGATTTAGGTAATTGCACAAGATACTATACTAGCATTCGATGGAGGTTAAACATATAATTCATTGTTGTGTTAAGTGGTATGAGTACAGTGTGTTTCCATCTTCCATGGTTCCCTCTTTTCTCTCTTTGAAGCTGAAAATCAGCACTGCAGTCTAAAACCCACAGCGTTATGGTAGCTTAGCTCAGATCGAACCAATACGGTGTTTTTTTAAATGTATTATTCTTTAATGTATTTTTTTAACTTTGCACTTTATGTAAAATTTTAAAAATTGTTGTGTAAAAAATTTACCTATGTATTTATTACCGAATAAAGTTTATTCCACTTAATCTAAAAAGCCTTCCTCCATTGCAATGATCCTGTCGTAACTATGATTATCCACTTCACAACAATTTGGTCAATTAATAAAGTACTTTTTGCAATCGGGACTAAAAGCTTCTAATAATGACCATTCACCACCCATTAATAAGGTATAAAAAACCATATCCACTAACTAATAACTCCATCGTTTAACTTATCAATACAATTTATCTTCAATCGATACTTTAATATCTATATTGCAATGTACCTCTATTAGTTATCAAAACCGCCGTTTCGTCACCAAGATATCGGTATTGAATTAATTGGGACACCTCTAATTACAATACAAATAAGGGTGATGGAGACAAATTGACGGCGACATTTTGTTTAATTGTTGTTTTGATTATTTATAATAGTTATAAGTCTTTATAGAGTCAGATAATTAAAATGTAAAGAGGGTCCAGTAGTGGGGTATTGAGTTAAGACTTGATACGAAATTTAGAATAGTCAATTAATAATAAGGATCAAAAAAATGCCGACCACTGGACCCTTTTTGCTTGGACGCCCACAAATATTTCCTACAAAGAGAATTCATGGCATGGTCGTCTTGTAGTATGACACAAATTCGGAAAAGTCACAGTCAGTTTACTATAAATAAAGAATTTTATAAGTAGACGCTACCGTAAAGTTTTAGCGAGTGGTTCAAATAACCCTGTTTATTTCGTAGCATACTTAATAGTCGTATCATAGTTTCAAAAAATAATCGACAACGCTGAAAGCGTCAAAAAACCGACTTCAATCGCGTAATATACGGGTGAAACTGAGAACCTCCTTTTTTTGAAGTCGGTTAAAATACTTAAACCTTCTCCTAAATGTAACAAATACTTTTCTGAAAACCGCATTAAAATCGGTTCAGCCAAACGCGAGATAATCGCGGACAAACATACATACAAACATACATACAGGTCAAACTGAGAACCTCTTTTTTTCTGGTCGGTTAAAAAGAAAATGTCATTAAAAAACCTGAAAAACATTACATTCCTTCTGGGACCAGTGGCTAAAAACACAACTCAACTCGGCGCGTTTCTGTAAAACATATCTGTTGGTAACAGCATGTAAACAGTAAGTAATAACAACAATAAAGTAAGTAATTCAAACATCAAATCAAAACATTCCAGCAATCCAGTGCAATTGCAACACAATCATGATCCTGACTGAGCGCAAACGCAGCATTCTTCCAAACGACCTTGTCATTGTCACTTTCATCAGTGTATCTCGATCGGTTTCGGTTTCACAATGGTCGTCGCGCATGCGCTTGGTACAATAATTTTGGTATTTTCTTATACATGGGCAAAAATTCATGGGTATGTCATGTCATTTCATAATAAGGTATATTTAATATCATTACGTGTCACCAGATCCCATTACAAAATTAAACCCATAATGAATGTGCAGTATTCAAAAAAATAATCAAAGCTTTGATAAAAATAATTTCAATAATAAAAAATAAATAAAATGGGTTTATTGCAGGCATAGAGAAGTCGTTTAATAATAAGTCTCTCACAAAATACAGGAACAAAGATTAATTTATTGATTGATTGATTGATATACTCTAGTAGTATACTTTAGTAATGTTAATATTAGAGTGAGAGTTAGTTATAAGAATTCTTATAGGTCAATAATAGAAGTATTGAGGAGGCTACTAGGGGATGCGACGGGACATCGTTAAACGCAACATGCACTATTATAATCTATGACCTATTCCCGCACCGTAACCTGTCTTAGACAGCATCTAAGTCGACCGATACACCAGTAGCATACTATCCCTTCTTCTACTATGGTCGTGCGCTGCTGTCGATTCTTGCGCCCGCGCACCTCGTGATCTAAGCTGCGCGTCGCACGCGCCGCCGCCGCCGTGACGCGCTCGCCCTTGGCTGCTAATCTCCCATTCATAATATTGGGAAATTTGAATGACGTTTTAATTAGTTGCTCGCTTGATTATCGCGTGTCCATTGACAGTTACAGCCATTGTTGAGGTGACGTTGAAAATATTGGTAATGCAATGAGTTTATTACAGATTTTGTATGTACTCAAACTTGAAGGTAATATATGCAGCAAATTAAGTCCAAATAGAATTATAACATAAGCTGTCCTAAAATCGAAAAATAGGATTTCAAGGATGGTTCCGTCATTTAGATCTTATCAAAACTGGCCCATTACTGCAATAGATAGAGATGTAAATAGATTTTCAGCTTATCTGCCAGTTTACTGCAATAACAATATCATCCAATAATTGGGCGAGTTAACAACCCATATCGTCCCCACTGCAGGGTCACGGGTCTCTTCCCATACATTGGGAAGGTATCCATACACGGGGGCTAAGTCCGGACTTGTGGAGGTTGTTGGGCTAGTGGCCAACCCGAGTGTTAGTAGTTTGCAAGCCGCCCATAAGGCCTCTGACACGACTTAATGACTGCAATCTAGCGACAGCAGCTGGCACCAACGGCTTGACGAAGGACGGAAATGGTCGAGATTCATGCCACTAGCAGTCAAACCCATCCAGGTTATAACCATTTCTGTAGTCAGTTAACCTGCGTGATCGACGGGACCACGCAAGCCGCACTGAGCAACGACCGCTCCGAGTTATCTCCTTCAACATCATGACCTATAAAACCTCTAGTTCTAATCTACCTGGTCTTGCACATATCTGCGCCTTGCCGCTTGGTTGCGCTCACGCATCAAATGTCATACTGACCAGAATTCAGCTGCGCCGGCGCCGCCGAATCGTGCGTTCGTGCGTATACGAAGGATGTCTCGCGGTTTTATACTGAATTAGCTTCTGTGCAATTTATATAATAGTATAATAGGTCAATGTTGACAATTATTTTTGCATCGTTAAAAATAGGTCAGAATATCTGTAGCATAGAATAGCTACTCAGACCGACTATATTTAGATGTTCACGTGTTTCCTATATGTATCATGAATTACCCTGTATAAAAAAGGGAGGAAAACCATTAAAAATAAATGTGTCCATTTAAGGAAAACGCCATTTTAATACAATACAATTTTAGTCGCATAATTCAAGAGTCAGACGTGAAACATTCCATTCCAAAATACGAATTTCAGTGATATCACACGAGAGACCAATAAACCTTCCTCCATGCGCGAACACGAAAAGCATTTTAGTTGAGTATTCGTAATAAAAAGCAGGAAATGCCATAAATAGGTAGTAATGCACGAGTGACGCACTAGAAGTAACATTTTGCCTTAAAACGCTTTTAAATGTACAAAGAAGACCGCAAAGAGGTCACGGGTTAACAACCAGGATACTAAAAGTGACACGATATGCACTAAACCGTGATACAAAGAAAATAAAACGACTGGGCACACAATGCCCTAAAGGAGTTCTCCGGTGTCAGTTAAACCGCTTAATGCGACAGAGGATAAACCTGGATGACAAAACGCAATTTAAATATCTACGTGTCTTAATAAGTTTCTTCCGTAAACAAAACGGCGCCTACCATAACCATTTAAAAGGTTAACGAGATACAAGGTGTGCAATTTTGTAACAAAGATGTGGACAATTTTTGCAAAAAGAAAATGGCTCCGTTCTCGACAAGGAAGGGACAAAGAAATTCTGTTTTTGTAAGATTATGGCTTTGCATTAAACAAAGCAGTTAAACAAAGTGCATGTGATTTACCAGATTTTTAAAACGTTTTTTTTTATCGACGGGACGCTAAGTCAAGAAAGAGGTACCTTTACATGAGTATTCACATTCACACACAACTGTATGATGTAAACAAACTTACTGTTATTCTGAAATATTGTGTAATTATTTTATAACGTTTTTTAATTAGTGTATTAGAAAAACATTATTGGACTCTATTGGTAAAAAAATCAACGTAAAGTGTACAGGAAATTCATATACAGAAACTTACAAGAAAGATGACAAAAAATAAACTAGATGTGAAACGGAAAAAGCTGGATTATCAACATGCTTTCCTATGGCTTAATGGTACGGTTACACCGCACACCATACCAGCTAAATGCCATGATTACGTAACTTTTTACCGAGAATTCCTATTGATGGTTGAGAAGAAAGTTTCAAAGGTCAGGAATAGAGGAAGAGACAATGGGAAAATATCAAAGGTAACGCTTTCCAACGAGGTGTAAGTGCCAAATAGCATCAGCAAAATAAATGTGAATAAAACTAGAAAGCTACAGTTCTTTATTGTTTCGATCTACATAATCAAACTGGATACATTATACTGTCAAACTTTCAATTCGTCAAATAAACATGTCAGCTCTATTCTGTTTCATCGACAAAAGTTCAATCAAATGACGACCGAAACATAACGAAAGCCTTCGAGAAGCGAGCATTAAGTACCTCACATGTCATCTTAATCCACATCTCCGGAACCGATGTTCGACTAGACGGATTCACATACAACCGTCAACATGGCTTGCTGTGTCTACAACTTATTTTCAATGTAAGAAGGAACAAACTTCTTACCTAGGCCGTACAGTCACCATTCTTGCTTTTATAGAGCGACATGCGACTGGTTTACCGTAAGAGACCCGGTTACAGCGCGAATAAATCGCACAAATACGCATTATCTCAGTTTCTTTCACATGTGTAAGGTAACGGTTACATTCCGAATTCGGTCGTGTTATTTGCAACTCGAATTTCAAATTGGTGACGATACGTTCGATGCTCTAGACATGTTCAGGCTAGGTCATACCTTGTGAATTTAGAGTGACTGTTGTGACTCCATCAAACTGTCGTCTTTACACGTATGTACGAGTACAATGCCGGATTTGTATCTGGCTGTCTAAACATCACTATTTTTCCACATGCAATAAACTGAGTATATATATATTTTTTTTTACCCTCAATTGGTAAAAACGCCACAAACCAATGATGATGTGTTGTTACTAACATAATAACTATACGTATGTGCACGATTTTCCCTACATATATTATTGATTTTATTATTTTTATTAATATTGTACTTTAAAGATCACCCCACTATTGACATATCTTATAATCTGTATATACATATTTTATGAATTTGTTATGTGTAATAAATAAATCTAAATCTATATTTTTTGTTTCCTCAAAACTTTCTCCAAAATGTAGTTTTTTTTTTTTCAATCAAACATCTGCGTTGTTTATGTCTTGGTATAGCACTATGGTTAGGCTACAAGATGAGAGAAAATTATGAGTATTCTGTCCTAATGCCTAATATTTCGCATGGGGCGACCCGCGACCTAAACAAACACACATTCACTTTCTAAAAGGAGCAAAGTCGGAGCAAAGTGCTTCATAAAACATTCATTGCGCCTACGCAACACTCGACAAAGCCTAGGTGTCAACTGCAAAGCGTCAAGTTGACAGTTCCCACGAAGCTGTTTGCGTTCGTGAAATGTGAAATGAAATTAATGATGTGCCCGTTACTTGTGGTCTGGATAAAGCTTGTATATCAAAGAAAAAGTCATAAAAAGACAAGCTAAGCTTTAAGTTAAACAGAAGATAAACGGAGATTCCTTAAAATTCAACTAAAGAAGAAAAAAGGCGATAAAACATACTTAAATTTGAGTTATTTTTCTAACTAATTAATTTACTCACATTGTGCTATGCAAAGCAAAAAGAGGCCACATGTTCCTGGTATACACTATTTAATCAACAATTTTATTTAAAACCACTATCATAATGTTTTGAAATGTCTATAGCAGTTGGTGTGCAGAGTGACAGCGACAGTGATAGTCACTACCTACAAGAAGTATCTAATGAATTTTTACAAGAAATCCACGCCTGCTGGATGGCGATATAGAGGTAAATCATCATCACTAATGATTTTGTTTCGATAATCAGTGACAATCGATCGGAATTTATACCTAATTTGATTGTCACCAAACCGCATCAATTCTATGTATTATAAAAATATTAAATATATGATTAGTATTCAAAAATATTCAAGTGTAATCGAAAGCCGACATCAGAGGTTTTTCAACAAATATAAACTTATTTCAAATAATCAATATGTTGTATAATGATTTTCACTCATATGTACTAAATTTTCAATCCGTACACTGAGAAAATCTGTCAGCTTGCGCACACGCATACCACTAGCTATAGCTTTTACTGCACGGCTACCACAAAACACTTCGCCGCGCTTTAGTTGACATAATAATAGTACTTCCTACGGGCAGATTAGTGCGACGACGGTTGCGCACTCGCACTCGTTCGCGCCCGTTACTTGACAAATATGACCAAAACAGTTCGCTGTAAGTATACAGAGTTCTCGTGGGAATCGCGTTTCGGGTTTCCAAGTAAATTATATTGCGCGAGCGCAATGGAAATGCATGTGAGAAATATGGTGAAACTGAACTGGTGATTATTAATTAAAAGTTGTTAAGGCATAACTGCATATTGTTTATGTTACACGAATGGTACGTTCGTTATGAGTACTAATAATAATCTTACCCGCCAGTCAACACAAAAGTTAAAACCGGACTGAATATAAAATGTATCCTATCTATGTCAATCTGGTTATCAAGAGAGAAGACAAATCGATATTGCACACTTCAAAATCTATAAAGCCGATTTTGCTACACCGGAGAAACATAGAAAAGTTGTCCAGAGATTGTCGCTGTCGCCGCCGATCGGAAGCAGTAGAAAGCTGTAGTTGACACCCTAAGAAAAAGAAGAGAAACACAAGCCTTCATTTGGGCAGGGAGGTAATAATGGCCAGAAGTGGGCTAAACAAGAAGTATTAAGCAGAAGTGATCGTTAAAAATATCATCAAAATGTTGTAGTAATAGAACCTTTGATATTCGAAGCACTGTGCGGCAAGTACGTAGGCCATTAAAGAGTAATCAAATTACAACTAGCCTGTCTACTTTTAATTAAATTATATTTCTGTTGTAAAGTTATGATTGTCAATAAACGATTCTCATAAACGTACGGCAATACGTATAATAGTGAATGTTAACCACTTTAACATTCCAATTCCAAAGCAAATAAAACTTGAACAATGTAATTTAAAACATTGCATAAACACTAGCTAAGCATAATGAAAGATTGTTTCATTGATAAAATATTTGTTTTTACTACTGTTAGGAATGTGGACTGTTTCATGGTAGGTACATAATTATACCTACCGTATGCATATATGATTATTGTGAAGTGATTGTGAATATGTCCAAAAACATTTTGATACAGATTGTTTTCAGTTATTAACCGACTTCAAAAAAAAGGAGGAGGTCCTCAATTCGTCGGAATCTTTTTTTTTATGTATGTTCACCGATTACTCGAAGACGCCTGAACCGATTTGGAAAATTCTTTTTTTGTTTAAAAGGGTATACTTTACAGGTAGTCCCATATAAATTTTATCGAAATCGATTTAGCGGTTTTTGAGAAAATCAACAAAAATATATCAAAATTGGAGTTGTTGCGATTGAAGTCGGTTGTTTTTAACGTATTCAGCGTGGTCAATTATTTTCTTCACTTGATCTAGCCAGCGGAGCAAGTGGGGCTGGTAACGCCATCAAAAGCAATTTTTTACACTAGAAAACGATGGCTGATTTTCAGAAACCAAAATATTAATAAAAATTGTGTCTTCTATTCTTTACTTGCAACGCAAAATAATACCCTTTGATTATTTAATACCGTTATACTCAAGTTTGAAGACTTAGCTAGCTCTCAAAGGAATCTCAAACATGAATAAGTTTTTTTTTATATGACTACAGGTTTGGTTGCGGTAGTTATTACAGTCGCGTTTGATTTAAATTATTTTAAACTGAAACTAAGTTTACAAGTTATTCGACGTTTCTACGGCCGGGTGAAGTATTTTCATTCAAATATCTTTCCCAATTAAGTACCTATAATATCAAAGCACCGGTGAATACCAACAGCAGCTCTTGTATAACAAAAAGACTTCACCGTTAATTTAAACAAACAAAAACCGTGGTCAAGCTTAGTTTATCCATTAACAATAGTCAAGTCAGGTCAAATCGGAGGTTAACTATGGACATGATAAGCGTTAACATGACTCGACGATCGGCAAATCTTAGCGGACAGTTAGGTGGCACAGTTACGACTGCCTCAGGATTGACCTCTCGACCTCTCCACCTGATGTGTACACCTCGTTAAATTATCAATAAGAAACAATACTAACAATCGAATAAATTTAATAAAAAAATATACATATATGTATTCCTGACTGAATAAAAAAGTATCTCATGTCAAACTGGGGTTCAAGACATGAAAATCTGAAACCTGAAACCTCGTTCTCTAAAATCTATCACGTTTTTGGTATAGGCGGTAACAATGAGACGGACATACATACTTAAAACATTTTCCCAGCTGAGAGTCCAAGGGATAAAAAATGCGCTTAGGCAGTAAGTTTAAAAAGTGATATTATTTTCATTTACTTTTGTTTTTGTACACGTATTTCTGAAAATGTATATTTGAAACCTAGAAGATTATAAATGATGAATTTTGATACAAAACACTGAGAGCTTCTGTAATCTCGAATTGCTTCTTTTCATTTCAGGAATAGTTTTGTCGCAGCCCATTTGTAAAATTAGCCGTTTAATAAAAGAGCTTACCCGTTTTGTAAACTACCATGTAAAAAACTCATACATTAAAAACTAACTGGAAAGAGCTCGGCTCTTTTTAAGGCATCTCACTCAGACATACTAATTTTACCAAACCGCCTAGACCGCCTCGCCGGTTCGACTCGATTTTATTATAACTACAACAAATAGATTGCATGCCCAACTAATCCTAACCATTAAACCACGTTCAAGGCCTAGTCTAGTCCATCTGCTTTTCCCAATAAGTCAGCATATTTCGCGAGTGCCCGATTCTCAGATAAGGTGTTAAAAATTGGAATTGCAAATCGAATTCCATTCGGATAAGGAGTGTTCGCGATGAGATGAGGTGCCGTTACTCCGGTTGAGCCGGACAGGTGTCGATGCGTGCGCGCACCGCACAGAAACAGACGTGCGCACACCCCAGACCTTTGATGTAAGGATTAGGCATCTAGAGCGTTTAGATTCAAGTCAAACGTTCTCAGTAGAGGCATAATATACAAAAACATGCAGTATAGTTTCAAAATCGAAATTAAATTGACCTAAGTCTGCTCTATGGCCTTTTGCCCGTTTGTGTGGCTGTAACTGTCGCCTCTAACTAGCATCTGCTGGGCTATATTTATGGGGTCCTCTAAAGTCTAAAGTTGGCCCAATCCTTAAGCGAAAGAGCCATGTCTTTACAAAGCAATTGTAATGTCTTTTCGTGCGCACTTCCTAATTTGGACTTGGCTTTGTTAGAATCGCTTGTTATAGCGGATTCTTCTGGTTCCCATGACCTGGTGAATAAGGGAATAGATGGTTAGTGTATAACGCAAACTGCTAGTTTCGAAGTGAAAATTATAAGTCCTGTAATAAGGTTACTGGTACTGGTTAATGGAAACTAATAAATACGAAGGATCCTGTTATTGACTTCTTTAACATAAACCTTCGCATTATCAAAATTTAATTTTGAACAGGTAGTAATAAAATACACGAAAAAATAAAGCAGTTAATTAATAGCTATCAATAAAAAGTGTCCAGTTTCGTTAAAATGCGCAATTAACACGCACCGCGCTTTGATTGATTCTATAATTAAATTAAAATTCTTATAGATCACAAATAAATCGTTTTTAATAAGATCCACGTATAATGTCGCAGTATCTGGCCGTCTGTCCGCACAATTAATCATTGCGTTGCGCAGACGCATGGAACATTCGAACGCGGAAGACTCGAGTTGCTCTCGGCCCATTGTTCGACCAACACTGTATGAAAAATGTTTTTAACGCCCTCAAGAAAGGTAAAATTGATTCTTAATAACGCATACATTAATAAAAATAGCCGAAATGGAATTTTTCGAGTAATTTGCATACAATTTGCGTTATTTTTAGTGGAGGTCATCTTTAGTTAAACGCTGGGGGACTAAAGACGCTTATTACAGAGTTAATGTACTTTGTCGGAGCCACATGAAGTTATAAACTGATATTATGGAGTGCGGTTAATTTATAATGGAGTACTTGTGTTAATGTAAGTAAAACGGTGTTGTGATACATTTTATTTATGAATTAATTTGTGTATGAATCACTTCGTATATGACTTCGGGAAAATTTTATATTTTTAATGTGGAGCTAGGAATAAACATGCATAGTTTAATTAATTTACGATTAATGTAAAAACTTTAATCTGTGGAACGAGAATTTGTTTCAAAAAACGTAAGGAAATAAACATGGAAGTGTGCAATTAAGGTCACAACTCTCAGTTACATGATAACGATTAATTAAATAAACAAAGTTTGGGAAAATTAATTCGCACACTTTCTGCTACCTGACAAAACTAGCGAGAACATTTCAAAAATCCAGTATATAGGGTGACTTTAAATTAGTTCTTGATACGAAAGGCTATGCATGTGCTCGTGATAACAAACAACTTTCCCTAAGGAACCCATATAGTCAGATCGAAAAAAAAATTTGGACTCTTCATACTAATCTGGCCGGGCAGTTGTTCGATTTGTATGGAGGGACCACATTTTTTTTTGCGATTTGACTATGGGTTCCTTAGGGAAAGTTGTTTGTTATCATGAGCACATTCATAGCCTTTCGTATTAAGAACTAATTTAAAGTCACCCTATATAAATACAACGAAAACCAGATCGAGAGCAACAAACTAGTGAATTCAATAAACAAACAGCAAAACAGATCACCGGACGGACATACAAACAAAGAGGTAGGAAGCAAAACAGGATCAATTAATATGAACAAGAAACCACCACCCACAGCCACCTGCAGATAAAACGACACCGACAAACGCACAGACGGACAGACGGTCTCACATTATGCATATTATGATAAATGACATGTAGGACACAACTGCATTTATTGCATAAATCTAATATGTGGCTATTAGCCGGTTGCTTGCTTCTTACATGTGTGGGTAGTGCGATTAATTTAATTTTTACATCAATTATTTTATTAATCTCGTTGCTACGTTTATTATCAAGATGAAACGGAATCAAGATGCAAAAGAGAAAATCATCATAATTTAAACCGAAAGATCCAATGGTGAACCGCAGTAATATACTTTAGTAGAGCATACAGTACCGACACTCCCACGGGTAAAATGCGGTGCTTTATATGTATATGTGACAAGCACCGTGACATAAGACTGACAGATAATGCACAGCCTGACTCATTTTACTTGAAAATTAAAACTAAAAGGGTTTAAAAGAGGACTTATTATAAAGAAATGATTAATTAATAAGCAACCAAAGTTGGGCCAAAGTTATCTGAATCCAGAGACACTATAAGAAGAACAAGATTTTTTTAAAAATTCAAATATAGTTCTATTAACTTCTAAGTTCGAGTGTCTATTAACTTCAACTGATAGCAGTTGATTTTGTATGCATATGGGTACGAAAACGCGAGCACTAGTTTAAAAAAAAACGTTTTAAATTTATAAACACGTAAATTATTATTATTTTTATCCACAATAGGCAAGACAAATTAGCACAGAATTCTTTACAGAACGTCTTAGTGAAATACGATACATACATATATTTTCAAGTATAATTAAAGAACGGTTCGATAGAGTTAATAAATTAAAAGTTAATAGGGACGGTTGGTTCTCTTCCGTTCCGTTCCGATAGCACACTGACCAGTAGTTCTTCTGCAAGGGCATTGATATCAGCAGATAAAGAAGGTGATCAAGGATGATGCACCCTACGTTACCGACATGCCCGTCGTGGCGGCGCCTGGCATGCGATGGGTCTCTGAGGTCAATTATTAATGGTAATATTGTGACAGAACAATAAGAAACAACACTTTTTCAAAGTACTGGGAAATCAAACTAAGTTTATGTAAGGCTACAATACTTATAAATGCTTACCGAGTGTCAGTGTATTTTTCAACCAAATGATTATGAGGACAAGAATAATCAACTTCCGACCAAGTGGAACTTAAATTTTAATTAAAACGTATAATTTAAGTAAAATTCTCATTAAAATATAATTTATGAATGTCACACAAGTGAACTTTAGCTGCAATACAAACTTATTAACGTAAAGGTCAGAAATCAGTTCAGATAAAAATGTTGCAATCAACACAGTAAAAAAATGTGATACAATTTTTTTAATTACCGAAGAACATTGTTTACAGTGTTGTTTAGCTGTCAAAAATACCATTCATTTCACAACGTTAAATTTAAATCTTACCGGCTTTAAAATACAGTTCAGTTTTTAACTTATCGACCTTCTATAAAGATCACCACAATCCCCTTACCTTATTTTGCCAATCAATACGTTGTTCGATGTATCTGTTAGATAAAATCAAATACAAAACAGACAACTCGCTGTCATCATGCGTTTGAGTTGAGACTACTCAAAATAAATTCAAGGCAAAGGCCGACCACGAACGCGTACAACTTTGCCATTTAATGCTTCATAAAAGAAAAAAGGAAAGAAAAAAGACTTTACTGCAATTAGACAAAATCTTTAAAAATAAACCAAAAGAGGTGCACAAAGTCAGTCGACCAGTACCTACTCGAGTTGAGAAGTAATTGAACACATGACGGGGAACGGAAATCGCTCTTGACATTCTACAAAAAGCCTATAAAGCGGTAAGCAGAGACACAGCACCGCAAAGCAATCAGGCTTAGCCTTCCTTTAGCTTTTAGCACATTTAGCATAAGTTATGTATTATAAACACATTATTTAAAAGTATAACTACGTGTAATGTCATTGACAATTATATGATTTATTCATCGTATACAGCGGACACACGAAAGCCAATTCTTGTTGTATACTGCAGCGGACATACGAAAGCCATTTTGTTAAATCGTTCGATAAATAATAGTATCTTTACCTAAACACACATACTTTCTTACACAATCAACAATATGCTATTTAACTATTCATCATATGTTACTTTTTATCAACTGTCAAGTGATTGTTTCCATTTGTCTGAGAGAAATACGTACTATTCAAGTGAAAAATATTTTATAATTTACTTTTTTTATATGTATTGTCAAATACTGCATTATCACAAAGTGTTTGCATTTCAGTTGTAATCTTACTAATGTTACTACATATTACATGTCTTATATCTGTGTTTGTTACAGATATGGCAACCTTGACTCGACCTTCAAGTAATTGTCTCAAATTGACAATTAACGTCAACAACCACGTTACTGGCATCCAGTACCCTAAATTACCAATTTTATGTCCAGACATAAGTCTTTAAGCATTACACCACCCAGGAGGCCTGATTCAGCTGTGTGTTGTGTACACATATTCGGTAAAAACGCAGAAAAAACTGTGCCTAAATACATACCACAGCCGTAATTCGAGTTACCACCCACATAGCACTAAATAGAGTCCCGCTTTGGTTTGGGCTGCTGTCTGTTTGAAACACGTGTATCGGCTTTAGTTTTGGTACTATTTGTATGCGGAAGTGTTTAAGTGTGTATGTTTATTTTGGCATTTCGTATACTATTAAATCAAATATCTTGAGCGTCTGATAAGGAAGGCAAATATGTTGTGTTTATTTGAACTGTGTTTGTTACCATTGTTAGAGCTTTTTTGTTCGATAAAGTTGTTAACAGCGAATTTAGTCCTTCGACGGGTAATCAAGCTACGGAACGTGAAAATCGTTCAATAATTGAGCATTTATTTAATTAAAACAGAACATGCCCGAGACAATTATCAAGAATGTTTCAAGTTCAACGCACTTGCGAATGTAACGCAATACAAATAAAAGTCATGTCACTTTTCAAAGTTAAAAATAATTTGCCGGATCATGATCATTACATATTATTAATAATAATACTGGTAAGCAAATACTGGTATAATAATTTATTATACCAGTATTTGCTTTAAGCAACTGTTAATATAAGAAATATATCCTATATAAGTATGTCAGTATGTTTCAGTTATCATTATCAGTCTCTGGTTCCCATAGTACAGGGAATAATATTTTGGGGCCAGATGGCCGTGTGTGATTTGTCCCGGATATTATATTATTATTATTATTATTATTATTATGTTTATAAGTCTCTGAATCCCATAACACAATGATCCTAACGTAGGAGCAAATCGGCGTTTGTGTCGTTTGTGCTCTATTATATTAATATACAGAACGATTTTAATCGGCACATTAATTATTATTGATCAATCGGATTACGCTTCAATTTTTATGAGGAGCACATAACTACTATTTGCCGATTGTCGGCAAAAAAAAACATAATTAGATTTTGGATTAGATGCGTCCAGCGGGCGATACCTTGTTTAGCATAGGCAGGTATTTTTTATATTTAACTGTTATTTCATGTTAACATATTTTTTGCGCAAAGATTAAAACAATCTCAAATACACATGTAACATTATGCAAATCCTCAGTAAACTCTCCTATGACCAGGGGATTCAGTATGAGTAAGAGGCTTATTGTGCACTGCGTTGATTTAATGCTAAGAATAATTTGCTACGGCACTTCATATTTAACAGAAAAACGCATCTAATAGATAGATCTATTAGATTTGAAATAAAGATATTCTCGAATACAGAGACTTATATAGGCAGAAATCCTATTAGTAATGTAATGTTACCAATTTTTTTCAAATATCGTATAATGCAAAAACTGACAAGTTTATTTAAACGATTGCGTATTCCGTATTTTCACAACTATGCGTGTAATGTCACAAAAAAGCGGAAAATCGCGTGTATTCATGAACAAGCGGTGACATATACAATACAGTGCCAATAAATATTAAATGAGGTATTTTATAGATGCGGACCTTTATTGCATTCTACAAGCCAAACACAATACATCTATCGAATGGCATCGAGATCAACCTAGTTGGCCCGCGGTCGACACTTAAAACGGCGCGTGATAGAATGCAGCCTTCTGTGCGAGAAGACAACTATTTGTCTATGAAAGCAAGTGTCTATGACTATGTTTGTGGTAACAGTAAGGTCAAGGAATTTTTATAATAGATATACGAATACCATGATACTTTCATCGGCTAGCTGCAGTTGTAGTGACTGAGCTGAATATATATCTATATACCTCCTGTTCTATGTGTGGCATAATAACTGGACTAGTTAGAAAATTCGCCTCACAATCTAATTGGTCTCCCTGAGTTGAAACTTTTGCTGTTATGCGATAATTTTCCAATGTATAAATCACTAGAAGATATCATAAGTATATTAATGCTAATAAGCAGTAATCTTAACTACGTAACAATATTTATAACTGACTCGTTGCTAATTATTAGTCAGAATTGTTTTTTTTACACCTAATCGGTTTGAAATGGTGCGAAACGCTAGCAGACATTTTCGCGCGATATGATTTATTGACTTTACCAGTGTGTAGGCGCATCCTACGCCTAGCTATAAACTTCTGTCCCCAGTTAGTTATTCAAATACTTTGATACTTGAATTAGCATATTTTAATTCATTAATTTGTGTTCTGCAGTTAACTTTACAAGTTATCTACTTTAGCGTGAAAGTGCAAGGGCGATTCGATGCAGTTGATTTCATCTTTGCATCTCATTCTAACTAATTTAAAGGTTCACAAGAGCAAAAGAAATGAAGAAATTAACGCAAATCTATGTTAATTGCTAATCAGTGTATCTCAAGTTACAACCCTGAGTAATTGGACCTGTTTGCGTCTATCTCCTTAGATGATCCGACCTCAGAATTATAATTACCTCCGCTATTGCCTCTATTAAGGTACCTCATCAGGTAAAGGCGTTTGGACAAGTTTTGACTAATCATCCAATTAAATAGACAGCACATAGAGGTCAAGCGCATGTCAGCACTCTTAAATTTACGTGTAAATTAATCTGTTAACCGCCTAATTGAACCCATTAAGTCTCCTTGGGGAAAACCTTGCGATTCAAAGTTTACTCAAGACATTGAAAGGGAAACGAATGCGAAAGATAGTACGTTAAGGTCTGTTTACTATACGCGAGGCATACGCAACGATTTGTGGTGACGTTAACGCGAAATCAAATCGCCGGGGTTGAGTTTTAGTTTAGTTATTGAATAAATCAATGAGAAGGAAGGAACGTAAATCTGTCCCGCGGCACGAATAAAATGGCGGTTTCCAATTATAGGGTGCGCAGGCGCAGGTAAGGTGAAATATCGTCTGCACGAGAGACGTGGCGACCGTAACTCACAATTTGATAAAGACACAAACTTGACAACGTTTGAAATAAGTTCCGTCTAGGGTAGCAGGGTAAACAGAGCCTAAATCTGTAACGAGGAAGTAGAAGCCATATTGTAATTGTACTTTTATTGTTTTGGAATGATAAATTGTTCCGAGTGAACCATCGAAACGACCTTGCAGGGCGAAGACACTTATACAAACAACGGCGGCTACTATTGTCTGTGTCTGCGCATACATGCGCCGTGAGTCGGGCCTCGCACTGCGCAAACGCATTCCTGATTCGTTCGACTCAGGCGCAGCTTGGCGCAAGTGCAGCGCTGTGCTGCTCCGACGAAAAATATCTGCTATCTGGCTCGACTATTCCAATTCCAAGATTTTCTCGTAGTCCGTATTTCGAAAACATTTGTAACGTTTCGTTCCAGAAAACCAGATCGCTCGGAGTGTACTGCTAGCACCCGATTTCACTTCGTTTGAGACGCTTCGCTTACAACACACCACCTACCACCTGTTCAAACGAATAATGAATTGAGTACGACAAAAACCTTTTTTGTAAGTCAAAACACAAGCTGAATAGTGCACTGCCGACAGGTAACGTTTACCAATTCTGTAGTATTAACACAGAAATCATAAAAAAATATATACCAAAAAAAACACTAAACGCAACGCAGGCAATTATCATCAGCAAAAAAAGTACCGAAGAGAAATCAAGTTCCATTATCCATTATAGGCATCGAAGCAAACAAAGAGATCCGTTGTCGCAAAACGGTAGCCAACGGTACGATTCGCAGTGTTTCTCGTTTATTTTGATACTCGTAATGGCCGTGACCTCAAGATAGTGACCAGCGAGCAAAGAGGCTCGATGAGAGGCACTCTCCCCCCCAATCGCTTTCTTCTGACCCGCTTTTCTTAAACAATACTTCGGCAAGCGCTCGAAACGAGAAAGTGGTCGCTGGTCGATAACATGCAAAAGCCAACGCCTGTTAATTTAACATGGGACAGGCCCGTGCGTAGGACGAAATTTTGTGTAGCAATTAACTATCTCTTGTAAGGGGTATATTTAATGAAAGCTATCTATGCTCGGCTAGAAATTTCGAAGATGCTGTTAACTGCTGTCACTTGTACGTAATTCTGTTCATGTCAATGGATAATCAATACGAGCTTAATTAGATAAGCAGGATAGATTGTGCTGACATGACAAATCTTCACTATGGCGAAAATAATACTACTGCAGATAAAGAGTTGTTCAGTGATCGTTCCTGGATTCGGTCCTGAATGCGCACTTTACAGTGTGCGCACTCGCGTATACCATACTCGCCTTACATTGGCTGTCCACGGAAAGCAATCGTTTGGGCGTCAAATTACCAATTTCAATTTGCCGTGAGAACTACTCCGATAACGATATGCAATTTGAAATTCGAAACGAGAACGCATTGGAGATTTAAAAACTCCGTTAGTAATTTTTGGAACAACTCTCCTGCACTAATTCAGACAAATTGTTATCTTTCATAGGGGACGAATACTATTGTAAGTGGGTCTGGCGGGGAATGACTTAGCAGATGTTTCGAATCGGGCATCTGGTTTGGGAGTTTAGTTGCGTTTCCAATAATAATATCAGCCGAATTTCTCATGTCCGTTGCCACAAAATGCGACACGTCACTAGGAATTCTGTGGCATATACAGAGTGGAAGATGTAAAATAGATACACTGTATTGTAAATTGAAATATGTGCAGTGCATAGATTGCAATACAATGTATTGTGGATGTAGCTGATACATTGTACCTATTTAAGATGACGGTCAAGGATACAAGTGCAAACGTGAATATACGCAAGCAAACGTTGCGTGTTAAATAGATATACTTGAATGAGCATGTTATAGATCTAGAACACAAAACAATGAACTTCATTGAACGAAGATCATAAATCACTGTTTCCTCAGTATAATAGTTGCATCCTACAGAAGCTCTGGGCAATCCGGCGCACTATCTAAATTGATGGTTTCCGGCCTCCGGCCAACTATCGCGCAGCTGGGTGTACGCGACACACTTAATTTGGCGACGATGCGCGTGCGCGCCTATGTTCGGTAGAAAGTGACGCTTTGTCATCAGCCTCGGCAACATTCGTTCGCCCAAAATCATACAAACTGACGCGAGAAAGAAATAGATATATGTAGATCCATAAAGAAAAAGCAGATCAAGAGATGACAGAGGTAGTGTGAGTTTGACATGCCGTTGTCGTTTGCATCCATTCTATTTCACGTATTGTTTAACCTTGCACCGTGGACGAATTCTTAACACCCCTATATACACAGACGAGGCCTGATGACCTATAAAAAAGAATATTTTTGAACTTCGCCTGGGGCCAAATTGATCATGCGGTCAGCTCACCCACAATAAATGATATGTATGTGGAGGTCATGCCACCCTACTTGTGTGAAACAGGGCAGTGTAACCACTCTTCTATTATATCGTAAAATTGTGTTCGTTAGTGAGAAGATCTTGCCTTCACAAGGTTAATAAACAAGGCCTTGTAAAGCGAATCCACGTGCAAAATTTCCGATTGCCCAACTACAAACTAGAACACGTCATAATCGAGTGAATTGGCGGACATCATCATAACTTAGGATACTGCATAATACTTCATAATTTCCTATGACTATAATCATTTTAAACCCATTAGATTGCGAAGTTGTATATTGCGAATGACCGGAAAAGAAGAGGAAGTCTCCCGTCTTGATGGGCATATTATCTGTCATTTATTTTATTACGTTAAGCCTTTCCCTTAATCTCTGGGCTGTCATTGCTTATAGAGTTCTACATGGCTCTGTAGTCACAAGAAATGTCTTAAGGAGACTAATTTATTTACCGAATCATTTCAGCTTTTTCTCTATTTTGCCATCAGTGAAATCATGGAAACCGCCCGCACATAAAAAAAAAAAACTACCCACCGAAAGAACATGCAATCGCCTATGATGAAGTATTGTCAGAGTGGTAGCCACGGAATAGTTCCGTAGAATTTCAAGATAAATAAAAATTAATGAAAGTGAGAAACTCGACACTAGATGTATGGTTAGTATCACCGCGCCAGAGGGATTTTTGTCAGCGCGGATGTAGATCCAATTTGCGGAGGAATTCACAGAAAGCCATCTTCAACTGTATTTTGTAATTAAATCATTTGCAGAAGGTTAATGATTAATTTCGTTGTTTATTTATGTCTGGAACTAATGTGGCTGACCAAGTGCCTCCAACACAAACACGACATCTTAACCTTCGCGGGACAAATAAATTAAAATACATAGTACCAGCGAGTCCATCAACGGTTTTTGCTTCACCAAATTGATTTACACCTCTACTCGATTGAGTCGATATCATTAATTCGTTGTCATTACGTCCGAATCGGTTGCGGGTGTGGGCGACGACACTCGGACTTTGGACTCAGAGGCGTTTTGTGTCCGCCTGCCTGAGGTTTCACTTTAAAGAACCCTTTATTTATGGCTTAATAGGTGACTGTGGTCATCGTATCAACGTATCATCTATTGTTTTGTTTACACGAACATTCACCTTCACCTTTACTCTGCAGAATTCAAAATATTGTGTTTTTACCATGGAATTCTTGTCTATTCCTCATTAGAAGTTAATCAACTCGAGAGCGAACACAGAGTACTCGTATCTATTTTATCAAACACAGCCATTAATTAATTCTACCGTAACGGCCAGAACACGTGAAACGAGATATCGTAGGGTTACGCTCGTAAATCAAAGGCGCGGACGCCGACGAGGAAGAGTCTCTTTGGTGACAAAAAACGCGGGAATGAGTGACGGTGCGCAGGCGGCGACACCTCCTAATGGTCTAAAACTAGATCTGTTAGCAGTTCACGGACTTCCCTTGCCCGGTCGGACGTGGAATGCGGAATAAGATGCAGTTCTCCGTCATAAAGGAGATTTTAATCAATTTTAATTGGTTGAGTGAATGAAAAGTTGTTTTGGATAATAGTGTGATGTTTTTATAAACATTATATCAGGCAAATCTATTTTTCCACTAGTTCAGCTGCATAATGTCTGTTTACATAAAAAACTCAAAAGAGCAAGACACGATTCAACGTTGAAGGATATTTTAGACAAATATTCACATCATAAACACGAATAATTTTATTAGTCATCAGAAAAAGGTTAATTAAGTCGCGGCATATTTCGTATCGCGACGACCGATCGATCGAGGAATAGCTAAGTATGACTCAGGATCGCAAGGATCGAGCGATCATCAATTGCGTCAGCGCAACGGATAAAAACTGTTGAAGTTGTTTTTTATACAGCTTCTAAACAATAAGCAATCGAACAGAACAGAAGTTGATTAGTTAATCAAAAGCTAGTTGCGCTGTGCTGCGGTCGATAATCTGAAATTACCTGGGGTGATGACATAGCCGTCTATTCCTTCCGACAAAAAAATCTTTGAAAATAGCAAAATAATAGATTGAATCTTAAATATCGATATAAAATTGAGCCGCGTTTAGTTAACAAAACAAAGATGGATGCCATAGAATAATAAATTTACAGACCGTTTGATTCCAAGATGGTCTTGAACCTTGAACTGTCAACATTTCAGACTTTTCACTCCCAGTTTTACGAGTACTTTAACGTAGAAAAGTAAAAGCAAAAAAAGAATACAAGTTTTTTAAACTTAGACATTTCTCGAGATAGTTATGAAAAATTCGTTTTATTATTGCACTTCTCACATAAAACACTAATAAAAACTGAGGTCACAAAGAAATGTTGTCAACTGGTCCAATGGCGATTAATTTTGAGTTATAATTAACTCAAAAAACGGAGGTCACTGAAACAGTGTTATTATGTCGCAAATGCTGCGTGTCTGAATTTCTGGTAACAGACATCTCTTTCCCCACACGCAGAGTTAGTCTGTTCATACATGTTACATACCGTCGCGAGCGCAACACCGCACGTCGCTTACCTGTAAAAAACAAACAAACATTAGATAAAGCTGAAGCCTAGTCCGAGAACAATGGTCAGCTCACCGAAACCTAAGGTCAAGCAGTCTGCCATCTGCCATTAAACATTCATGGATATGCACTCGTGCGCACCGTAGAAAATACAGAGTGTTAAAAAAGAATACAGGAAAAATATAGAAAATATCCGATCTTCAATTTTTTTACAGTTTCCCATACTAAATCGGAATAGTGAATCAAGATTTTATATGGGAAACTGAAAAAAAAGGATATTTTCTATATATTTCCTGTATTCTATACTCGATTCTGAGTAAAGCCTTAAAATTTCAAACACACTTTTTTAACACACTGTATAAGCCCTGCTCATGTGAGTACATAGTTATTATAATTGTTTTGTACCTTAAGGTGCTATAAGGGAGGGGAGGACTGTTAAATAAATTTTAATAAAACGATCTCTCTTTTTTTTAATCTTTTTAGTGTTCGGAAAATAATTTAAATGAAATGGAGCTTCGGGGATCAACTCCTCTTTCTAGGTTTGGGACACTTGTATTTTCAGTATGAGAATTCTTGACATCGATTTCTTCAGTTTCAGATTGTTTGTTTGTTTTTGTTTTGCCGTGTCGATATTTCATCACAACTTTAAGTCACTTTGGCCATCATAGTTACATGATCTTGAACAAAATTTACCTTTAAATATCTTATGAAAAGGTTGAGTGATGTGTGCAAAAAAGGTTGATATTTAACATTATTATGGCTTTAAACCATTAAACATATTCGAGCTCGTTAAATCGCCATTATAAATAATAAGTGGTGACACTGGCATTACTTGCCTACTTAGTTTTACATTTAATTTTCAAGTTAAATATAACTGCACGTTTCCTTATTTACGGATCTTTTTCTTAATTTGTCTTTTATGTCAACTTAAGTGGCTGCACAATCAGTGATACCTTGACCTGCTTGAAAAAAAATAATCGTCAAGTGAAGCTAAGTCCGGTCGTGAATGTATAATACCTAATGTGTGTTACCTAGCAATTTTAAATTCAATTTAATTATAATATATTTATTTTTTAATTAAAAACGACTTGTTCAAACATCCAATGTCAATGCGAGGATGAAAACGAATCTGTCGCCGTATTAAAAAATAAAAATACTCGCATATACACGAAAAGCACAACCCTTCTTCTTGGTAATCGGGTAAAATATAGCTTAAGTGTCAACGTGTGAGTATTATCGCTACGTGAATTTACACCATAATAAAAAAGTTGCTTAAGTAAAGGTGAAGCTAACGACTGAGTAGTGTTGACCTACCTTCATTGAAAAACTCAATAATTTCGCGACACCTTGTTAATTTTCCCTTTTAGGCAACAAGTGAATTCTACTGAGAGCAATGACCACCAAAATTCATGTAAACAAGCGAATTTGGAAAGTTTTTTATTCTGTCTGTTTAAAAACTGTCAATTTTTGTCTTATTCTATAATGATTTTAAAAATAAACGAAACAAAGACAAACGCCTGCTTAATTTTGTATTCAATATCCACACGCAACGTTTCAATGCAATATTTTTGCAAATAAAAAGAAAGCGAAGAAGCAAGGAAGTGAGTATCATAGCCAGTCACACTGCAGATAGCCAGCCATACTTCAACTATGGGATGCAACGCCCCTGTTGATACTTCGATGAATACCCGAGTCAAGGTATAGTATGGTCACAGTTTTATTTGGTCAATTTCTTTTTATGTAAAAACATTTAGCAGATTATACAGGTGTAACAAAATAGGCGTAGGACCCATTTACTGAGGCTTCTACTCATCACACTCAAGAAATGAAATGGAATGTGAGATACTATATAACATTGTTAAAATAGCAAAATAAATACAATAATATTTTTATTAATATTTTTGGATTCATTATGCATACGAATTGATTAGCTGTTAGTATCTTTCTATTAGCAATGGTGCTATTAAGTCATTATGCAAATGTGACTTTTAAGGTTGCAAAGGATGAAAAGAAGAGAGAGCGAGTGTGACACAGTTATGCCCAACTGAAACTATGACCAACTCAGCCAACCCCCCGAGTCTCAGGGCGGCGCGCACGCACGCGCAGTGCACGGTTTATGCAAATCCTCTCGTGCTTGCGCCTGACCACCCTTTGGCCACGCTGCATGCCTGCATTCATTACCCAGCGAAATGCGCTATTCTATTTTGTCTATTCTTAAAGGATGAAAGGGCTCTAAATTTGAAATATTCGATTGAGTAAGCCTTTCGTGAGCATGCGCAAGATAGCATATTGTTTTGTGAGACCGATCGTGCATCGTGAATATCACTTCGAATGGGAAAATATTTAAACATATCTACGTGCATATCGAGAAATCGAGACCGCCCAAATTGTATCACTGCATTATTCTTCCCTAAATATATGTTTTTATCCGCAATTGGTAAGCCCTTGTTATTGTCTCACCTGATGGTGAGTTACGATGATGCCAATGTCGATCATTACCAAAAGCTTACCAAAATTCCCCGATCTCATTGATTGAACCCACGACCTCCAGGTGAGAAGCGAGCGGACCAGCCATTAGACCACGGAGACAGTTGTGTATTTTTAGGCAGTTGTATATTTTTTTATGTATTGTTAATGTAGTTTTGTTGTGTATCTTACTTACAAACCCCTCAATAAAGCTCTTTAAATAATATTTTCACATATAATGAATGATGAATAAAAATATTAATGGTTGGTTAACTTATGACTAATATTTACTTCGTTTTCACTCAATATTTGCGTTGACTCCCCAGTCAGGGGTCAGAAGGTTTTGGTGACACAACCTAGACCTCTAAAGCCACTTCGTGTTTGTTTATTGTTACTTTAAAATGCAACATGCAATACCACAGGATTGTTTTTTTCCACAGCGGGAATGACACGATAAAATAATTGTGAATTGAATCATGATAACACTTTTTTTTCCCAACCAATCCATTTATTCATGGGGTCTTCCTTGAACAATGAGTTCACTGGTTCGTAAATAATGACACATCCACAAGATTTTGTAACACTGGTAATTTGGAAGACATTTAGATCCTTTTTATTTTCTTCAAACGCAATTTTTGGTGCTGCTTATGCATCTGATTTCAAGATTGCTTCAAATTATATATTAAGGGTTATTTATAATGTTCATTTTTCTTGGCCCTGAAGAAAACGTTACGTAGCACTAAAGAGCTTCATTATACGAGTACAGCGCTGAGTTGAGTACAGTCCATGTTGTAAACGTGAGTCCATATAGCGGCGCCCGCGTAGCCGGCTCCGATTACCCGCGCCGGCGCACAAAGCCTTGGACTCGCTGCTCACTAGCGCACACACTCATTAGACGAAAATGTCCTATACAAACTTAAACAACATGGTTCTTTACAATCTTTACGTGTGAAAAAGTCGAACTTTTCTCACTTGTGGTTCTGCTCAAGAAAAAGAAAAGCTTTCCTCAAGAAACTTTTATCGTAGTTATTTGTCAGCTGATCGGCTTGAAATTTTTTTTCTTTTTTTTGGAATCGAGTCTATACTTATTGGGCAATTTAGGTTCGTTTAAAAAGTCTGCATCTAGCCTGCATCGAGTATCTATCGTCACGATGCCATGTTTCCTTATCACTATGTGCTTGGTAACTTTATTCAGAATATAACATGGAACTTGGTAGTCTCATTAGATTAAAATTAAAACTAAAGGAAGGACTAAAATAACGTAAAGCATTTGAGTATCCCTCGGCTGCGGAACAAGCTAACATTGTTTATAGAGTATCTTTTCAGTGGCACCGTGCTATTTATTAACAAGCACGGTGCCACTGAAAAGATACTCGCACCACTTTTAAATCTTATAAGGAAATCGAAACTAAATCGAGCAATCACAGCAAACAAACATACCATAACTTAGACAACATAAATTAAACTCAATAATTCTAATCCCCAAGAGTAATAGTGTCGCATCTATTCCTCGATGCGCCTGCGCAAATAAGTCCGGCGGTAATCCCGGCTGATTGTAACGTATGGACGGCGAGGAGCAATTCGCCGCGGCCCTTAGCATGACATTCCGTTTGTTGCCGGATTGAGCCGTCAGGACGCCGCGAGATTTACTGCGCCGATACCAGCGCCAGCGCCCTTCCTAGCAGCCTGATAAATAGCCCCTCTAATTATATTTACGCAGCGCCACTCGCCGCGCGATAAATCCTAGAGGAATTCTCCAACAACCCTACACGCTGAGCTCAATAACACCAGTAAGATCCATCAGCGTTGACACTTGTATTAGTTCCAAATTAGGAGAGCGCCGATAAAGCTTAACTCATACGGACTTTCTGTCCTCACTATTTTCGTTTCGTGCCCTATACGCTATACGTCAATTTGTCGACGATCCCTAATCGGTATTTATAGATTCGAATAAACGTCAGGACGCACGTGCTGTACCCTAGGTCCTGGTCGGACGAAAATATAACGGAAGCTCGGAACCAAACAGGAAAATGTGATTGGAGTCGGTGAACCCGCCAAGGTTAGGGAACGCGCAATGTAAACAATCTAGACAACGGAGCGCATCCATCAAGAGCACAAACAAAGTTGCCTAGACGTCAATATTAGCTCGCCCGAGCCCTCGGAGCTATATCACCTCACCACAATGAGTTTGCAATACCAGATAGCGTATTAACGATAAGAGTGCTACAAGATACACCAGTCACAAGATACTGTCACTTAAGACGCACGGAATATTCAAGAAATTCGCACTGCCATCTTATCTTAAATATCGCATTCAGAAGTGCCATAACGTAATTGGGGTTTGAGGAATGTTTTACTCTGCAAATTATCGCGCACCGATTTAAGGATGTGACCGAATTTCTCGAGGCGGTGTTACGTCATTCGAGATGCAATTTGTGATTCAGATGTGTGATTCATTGCAAGAGCAGGGCCACCCCGCATCACGGCATATGTACTACGGAACTACTTATATAATTCATTTATTTATTCAAGTGACTTTGACTTATCATGTTAGTAACAATTTAACTTAACCTATGTTAGTACAATAATATCCTTAATAACAAATAACAAATAAATAGATAAATAGACACACTGAGTCGCGCAAGCGATTCCCGCCGCTCCAAGGTCCACCACCGAGGTGGAGAGCCTGCAGCAGCGGTTCACATACGCGCAGTCGAGCCGACTCGCCACGCAGCTCGAGATGAGGTTGGGGCTGGCCCGCATCTCTTCCGCATTATGGTGTAAAAGCAATCTACACGTGCTTCTGCGAACATCCCTGATGCGCTACAGAAACGGGGCAGCCCCACCAACACCCGGAACGCGTTGTTGTACTGGACGCGAAGGGAGCTGTAGGACTTCTGCGTAAAGAATGCCTACAGGCTGCACGTGTAAAATGAGGTGCAATATGCACAAAATAAAGTTACATTTTTGGAGCAACGAGCAAACCTGCGGGCTATCATGTTAGCCCTTACCGATAGCGCCCTTCGCTCCCTTTCAATGATTTCATTGTCCTTGAGGTCAGCGGTAAGCATATGCCCTAAGTATTTAAACTTATATACCCTAGTCAGTTCCAGACAGCTACCGCCCGCCTCAAAGACCATGATCTCGCTTTTCTTAACTATAAAAACAGTATTAACAAACCAAAACTCAAAGATTAAGTTACAAGTGGATAGAATAAAAAAAATGGTATATAGCTACTACAACATTCCATCTGATCGCATACCGAAATTAATCACTGACAGCGCTGATAAAATATGTGATCGCGGTCCAGACTAGGCAGCCGGGATGGTCACAGCTGAAATATTGTCAACATACGACGGTGCAGCAATGATATCAAGCGACTAATCTTCCCCGGCACGAGATCTATTCGACAGATTCTCCGGCTAAAGAAATCGCTGCGAACTTCGACACTGACGTAGAGCATACAAGTTTTATAATCAGAGATTCCATCAATATTGCAGTGCGGTTGGACTTTATACAAGAGTACGAAGGAACGGCGTCGATTAAACCAATTAAAGTGAGATAAGCTGCATGTTGATCCTGCTGGTAGTCGGTTGCTAGAATCGTAATTAGGTGTCTCGAGCTCGCTGGTACCTATTACCGCCCATATCTAGATGCCGAAGGTCGGCCAGACTTTCGCTACGCAATGCTGCGTGGCCATATTATGCGAGCCCAACCCGACTGTCGGAAAATCTAGTCGTCGTCGCCTACACGAGGTTTTGCGCACACGCAGGCAGCGCCGCAGGCGACGCATTATCATAGAAACAAACCAACGTCAACACAGGAGCCGTGTTGACATTGGCCCACAGAGTTTACTTTTGTAACGATATCAAAAGCCCGCATTCCAGCGGTTGTTTTGTTAAATGAGAGGCGCGATTGTTCTCGAGCGCGCACCCACGTGCGGCGGCTTGCACAACCTGCGCCCGCGCTGCCGCCGCGCCGCGCAGGTTAGCGCGCCCTCAGCGGCCTTGCGGACGAAGGGCGCGACCGGAGCCCCACCGTGGCCCATTCCAGGATGTCCGCGGACCGTGACGGCCTGCGCTAACGAGCCAGCGCCGCCCCCCCCTAACAGGTATTTTTACACGAGAACCGGCGGGACCGGATGGTACGGCGTACAAACGTTAACGTACCAGATGCCTGCGATTGAAAGAAAAAAGTTGATGCATGTGGGAACGGAAAACGCAACGAACCGACTCGCACGTGAAGGAGAGGTTGTGTTGCGACTAGTTGCGAGGCAGCTAGCTTGGCGTGTCGCGACGGACGGCCTCGCCTGCGAGCTGCGCCTGCGTGCCACGGCGAGATCGGGTTTCGTTCCGCAAACCCGAGATAGCTGTCGCATGCGGCCGAGACGCTGCATACTTGTAAACTAACCTCTCGCCATATTCTTGCAACTTCCACTCCTTTTGAATAATAAATGCGAGGTCGAGTTTATTTTAATCAATTAGTCTAGGATTCCTGTGCTAATATAGTAGTCGCATTCTGATCTCGGTTAGTCAGAGGGTTAACTCGGTGCGTGCCAACGGGTAGCTAACGTCTAAAAGCAGCATTCTAATAATCGACACTCGATCTAAAATAGTCTAGTGACAAACGAAACCGAAAGTGATGTGATGCAACGGTCCCGAATTTAGCCGTCAAAGCGGTGCATCGGCCGCACGGCATGCTGCGCCGGCGCCGGTGCCAAGCCGCTGGCATTTCGCACCAATGACACGAATAAGATATTAGCGCGGATAGCCCGACACGCATCTCAAGCGTCAGGTATTCGGGACACAAGTGGAATCAAAATTAACCCGCAAGGGACGGGCATGGCCTTTGATATGCAGAGCGATGAAGCGGCGCCAAGTTGAACATCCTGAGCACCGTTACACCCGCGAGTTATGCAAGGGAATCAACTGGTAAACGTTAGAAGGCGACATGCAAATCGTGTGGGTGCATATGCAGCGGGCACGGCGGCGGGTCGAGGTTCGGCCGCATTCCGCAACGCACGAAAGTGAAACTGGCGTCGATCGCGACCAGCGCTGGCGACCGGCCCGCCGCGCCGCGCCGCCTCTAGAAAGTCCACGATTACATCTCGCTGCGCCGGCGACGCCGGACGAGCAAAAACTGCTATCTCCACGCGCTCCCGGGAAACGAGCCGCCCGGGGCGACGCGACGCGGAGAAACCGCCAACCGCGGCCGGCCCCCAAACCAAACCGTTCCTTTCATTTACTTAAACGTCACCTCGACGAAACGGCGGATTTCACTTAAACTAGCCGTAACCAACCCGAGGCGATCGATGATAGTTATGATTCACATAATAATAAAATAAATAGCTTCGAAAAACATGCTAAACAATTACATGTATCGATAGAGATTAAACGTGCAGAAATACGAAAGGCAAGATATTACAAGTACACGCATCCGGTTATGAAGAAGCAATAAAATTTTACGACTAAGTTTATGTTAAATATATAATAAATGAGGAACATTCAATGACGGGATTTTGCCAGTTAAGTAAACAGCAGGCCCAAGGCTTATCTTTAAGGGTAAGTATAGGAAATAAGATATTCAATTCACCTGTACAATTTTATATTTCTACTCAAAATAAGAAATCTTTAAAAGGACCTACTGGTGGTAGGGTAGCATATAACTATCCTATGCAACTCAGGGGATCATGAAGAATCTAACGCCACCTTTAACTTCAAAACTCACAAGGCAGCAAGGAATACACCCGAAAACCATTCGACAATCGAATAATAAGTAATAATATAATAATATCTGGGACAAATCACATATGGTCATCTGGCCCCAAACTAGGATTCCCTGTATCTTGGGAACCAGAGACTGATATATGGTTCATTCCAATCAAAAAAAAGCAAAACGTAAACAAACTTACTATGGATCTGAGACATGTCAATGTCATCTGCATACTATGTTTGTTTACCTTATGCTTTTTTTTGATTGGAATGAAGTATACATACACATATACTTTTAAATACATACATAATCACAAAATGGTTTGCCCTGTGTGGGGATCGAACCCACGACACTCGGATCAGAGGTCAGGATCGCTAACCACTTAGCCACCGAGTCAGTCAAGTTAATAAGTAAGAAACTCAAATGTCCATTGTTTTTGTCATTAAGTGGGGTGATGCCGCCAGATTCCAACGCAACGCAATACTTGAAGCCCCACTTGACGCCTACTTTGTTACACCCCTGTATTTAAAAGGTTCACGTAGGAGCAGTAGGAGTGAAATAAGAAGGACATATAATATTTAATAATAATAGGGAGTATGCAAGCTTAAGCTTAAGTTTTAGCTGTGCATTTACAAATCAAATACTCTAAATGCAATACCAAATAAAATAAAAATATGTTCACGCATAATAACCAACCGGATGACAACTATATAAAAAACTATGTAGTGAACACGACCTAATGTAAAGCCTATAGACACAGCCTAAAAGAGAATAAAAAAATCATTATCTCAAAAACATCGGTTCAATAATCGACAACGCTGAAAGCGTCAAAAAACCGACTTCAATCGCGTAACATACGGGTCAAACTGAGAACCCCCTTTTTTTGAAATCGGTTAAAATACTAAAACCTTCTCCTAAATGTAATAAATACTTTTCTGAAAACCGCATTAAAGTCGGTTCAGCCAAACGCGAGATAATCGCGGACAAACATACATACAAACATACAAGCATGCAAACATACATACATACAGGTCAAACTGAGAACCTCCTTTTCTACAAAAACGCTTGGGGGTCAAAACTCGACATGGAACCGCCAATATAAGACAGAATGTTGCAAATGACAATGATAGCGAATTGTGTGCGACTTGTATATGAGGAAATCAGTCACATAGACAAAACGCAATTAGCAAGCATAAAGCAAAGACTTCACTTGCCCGATAATTATAATTACTTGGACGCACGGCCTTGCGCGTCATCACACCAGCTCGGGCGCATGGAAAGAGCCATGCGATTTTACTAGCGGTCGACCCATATCAAAAAGCAATAGAGTTCAAAAATTGCTTAGGTCGTTTTGGGAAATTATTATGGTGTCTAATACATATTTTGGTTTTATTTATCTACAATTTAAGGAAAATGGGTGAAACTATATTTATGCTAGAGATTAGGTATAAATATTACTTACATTATTAATTCATTAAAATAAACTACGAAATTACAGTATGAATTAATGTAATATCTACTATTTAGAAGAATAAAAATAAAAAAGGACAATGCTTAGTTCATAAGAACCATATTTACTGCTTAATGATATACACTGGTGGACTAAAAAATCGACTCAAAATCTGTTGACCGACTTTTGAAAAAAGAACTCAGTCTACAAAACTACTAAATAGAAAAAACAAAAAAACTAGAAAATCCCAAACTAAAATTATAAAGAGTAAACACGCAGATTTTGAACTTTTGATTTAGTGTTTGTTTTGCTAGATAGAGTTATATTTTTTCAAAAGTCGTGCAACAAACCTTGAGTCGATATTTTTGTCCACGAGTATATTTTCTTCAAAATTAAATATAATCTTAACCATCATAAACTTTCTTTATTTATATTTATAACCCAAGATCTGTGTGTAGTTTTACAATGTTTCAGGCATTGACAGAACAATTTGAATTAAAATAAGGAGACCACATAAATATCCTGGGTCTACTTTATCAGATCTCATTGTATCATGTTTAGTGACAGATTTATTATTGGCGAATGTATTAACATACAACAATGTAGTAAGGTCAAGTTGTTACCCAACTGCCCAAGTCGCGGGTAATGTTTTTCTGTCTGATTTTATGTTCATGTCATTGTTACCTGCCGCCTGTAGCTAACACCACTTGATGGATTTTGGATTAAGTTCTTCTTTCTGACAAAAAAACTATAAAAACTCTTTTCTCTGTAAAGTACCTGATAGGTTTTGGCTTTTTTTGACACATTTGGAAAACAGCCCAACAATTCTACATAAATCTATCTGCTTATTCATAAAAATAAAAAAAATCAGATGAACAAGAAAAAAGAAATTATAAGTAGTAAAGTTGTAAGAATAAATTTCCAATTTCAATTTCTTTACTGCAACCTAAATAAATGCAGAGATGTATAAAAAAATACAGAAATACACTCATAGGCACCTAATTACAAGTTATTTAACAAATAGTTAACGAAAATCCATAAAAATAAAAAAGAAATATTTGCAAGAATGTCAAGCAAGTCACAAAGACAAGCTTAATATTTTGCAAACATTTATTTATCAGTGAGACAAGTTGTTGAGCATTCCCGATTAACAGATTTTGAACAACATGCAACGGGTACAATGGTACATATACAAAAAAGAAATAAGGAATTACAAATCTAGGAGACTGGTGTCTGTATTAAAGATTGCCATGTTACTTTTTATCATCCTGTCAAAAAATAGCATGTCAATTTTAATATCTAGGGATGTACAAAATCTCTCTTAAATAGCACCAAGTTCACTATCACTATACCTAGTTTAATTTTACTATTTTATTTTACAATTTTAATTGTCATCCCCATCTACGAACTACGACTAGGGAAACTTATTTTGGGTATTGTTATATTATTTTATAATATTAAAAAAGTCATAAGTACCATATAGTATACCTCATGGGAATACAGATAAACAATTATTTTGAAATATGTATTATTACAGACCAAGAAAAAAAAAATGTTAGATGGCAGTTAGGCTATATTATATTGTAATTTTATGAATTAGATGAACTGATTAAGGAATGTATGAATAAAGTAATAAACAAATCCCTAAAACCTTAAATTGTAACAAAAAATTCCAAGCAAAGATACTAAATAATTATACATTTTATCTTGGTAAAATTATATCTACAAGTATCATTTTTAAAATTACCACCCATATCACAAATTTAGGGACAACTTTAATTCTTTCCAAATTATTCATTATGTTAAATAACTTCTTTTTAGTAGAGACCTTGAGAACAGGAACGTAGGAACATTAGAGTAGCATGACTGAATAATGTTATCACACCTATCTTCAATACTGTCAACATTTTGTACACTTGTTACTTTTGTTCAAGGCGTGCGAGCAAACAACGCTTTATCTATCATTTTATCGTGGTGATACACTTCATCAGGCATCTTATCTTGAAGTTGATAAGTAATCAAAATGGAAATTTCAATGCGTAGTGGAAAATATAGTTAAATCATATTTTAAATTCACCTTGTCATCTATCAGTCTAAAAACCTTATAAAGTACCTTTGCTTTTGAAAACTCGTTCAAAATGAAAGTTGGTCAGAGTGAAACCTTTTTTTTTCTACAGTAAAATACCCACAGCAACAGGTGTTTTGAGGGGCTCTTTCGAACATTGCAACTTTCGACAGGAAATCAAGGTCAAAAACCTTGTTCCATATTGAAAATTATGTAGGTACATGGTTGTATTGTTGGCACAGCTGTACCTGTGGGGTAGGTACATGCCCTGGGTTATACAGGGGTGTAGGTTTTGTACTGACCTTGCAAACGGTGTCTGTTCGACGTGGTAGACGTCGGTGATGGGTTCCGTGCGCATGATGGTGCGCAAGCGCTCCTCGGAGAGCTCCAGCAGACCATCGCTCGCCGTCTTGAAGTCCCCCTTGCTCAAACCACTTATAACACTCATTTTTGTAACGTGTAGACGACTAACGATCAACGTAAAATACGACGACTCTTATACAGTGTCACTATAATGATTCACAGTAGTCCTTACATGCAAAAAAATACACTTATTTACGTAGCAGAGGCATCAATTAGACCACATGAAACATTTCAATGCCTCCGGTTTCTCAAAAGGTAACAAACTGCTCTCCCTTGTCATTGCGAGAAGCCGTTACGAATTTCAAACGCTCCACTGTGTAGGCACGGTAACAACAAACATTTGTTTCACTTCATCATTGGATATGATGCGAAATGGAATAATTTGTTTATTTACACACGCGTTTCGACAAATCTGTTGAATTGACAACCGCGGCGGAACAGCAACGCATCGACGAGTCGACCGCACTTCGCCATACACGTTTCTGCCGTTGGCTCGACACTGGCAGTCTAGTCTCAACGGACTCGCCCGAACAGCCGACGCAAATCAAACACAGAATGTTGCTCGTTTTCCGTTGCCCTAAGTTCGAAAGTTGCAAAGCAAGGACATGCGTCAGCGTGATGTCAGTCACTTGACGTAACTTAAAAAGATTCTTAAAGTTGCTAACAGAGGGCGCTGCAGGCAATAATGCACTTTGCACAAAAATGCATTTCCGGCACTTATAATAATGCTTTTATTTTATTAATTTAATGGAATATAGATAAAATTAAATTATATATTTTTAACTTTATTAACGAATAAAATATAAAAGTTATATTTTTTAAACTTCAGACCTTGTTTGCTTTCAACAAAATCTGAATGTGCTTAGGGACCTGTAGCGACACCTAGTGTGACTTTGAGTTATGATCTCGTCACGGATTTCAGAGAACATTCTGCCGCATGAACACAGGCTACAACGCACAACGTTTAACATGGTATAAGTAAACTACTTATTACGACATTTTGCTGTTAGATGGCGCTTTCGATTATAATGTTTCTATGTAATGCTGGCGCACAATACAGTCATGTACCTAGCCACTGCTACGTCACGTGCGGGGAGCCGTGCGCATGTCAAACGTCCACGCTCTCGCTATACGGATCTGCGCACCGAGCGACCGCTACCTTTGTTACAAAAAATATGATAGCAGCCTAACTATTACAACTTCACCATAATAAAAATTCGTACAAATAGCTCATAATATGTGGAATCAGTTTATATGAAAACTAAATTATAAATATTTATTTAGAATACCCAAAAAAAATGACGAATCTCCACAACATAGGTTTGATGTCACTAAACCAATTTTACTTTAAGTTTTTAGAAAGCATGATACAATTCTTGTGAATTAAACCTAATAATAATTAAAATAGATTATCTAAGCTTTTTTTTAATACCAATACCTCAGTACTTTGAACACCGTGTGCAAAGCAAACATACAAAATATACTACCCTACCTCACCAATTATGGCGTTGTAATCCGGCACAAGAATGAAAGCAAGATATGGCAAGATGGCCGCCCAATATAAGATCCCATTCACACCATTTCTCATTAGTGTGACAGATTTTACTTTACCATAAAATTTGAAAATTATTTTCTACGAATTTTAACAACAATTAATCAATTGCAAAAAAAGATGTTATTATACTTTATTATTAACATTTTTTTTCAATAATTTATAAAAATGTTATAAAAATGTAATTTACCAGTTAAATATTTTTAAAAATAGGTAGTAATTATTTTAATTATTTAACCAACTTTTGAAGGTTAGGTTTTTATAGGTTTTATCTTAAAAAAAAACAACATTGAAAAAAAGATTTTATAAATTTCAAATACAGCAGACACACTTAAAGGTAATATTATATATTGCTTGTGTAGTTATATTTTTTTTAAATATATATACAACTATATACATACATATGTATAAATCACCCACTTCAAAAGTATGCAGACAGGGTATTGAAAAATACGTTTGAAATTTTAATGGGTTACTCAGAATCAAGTATAGAATAGAATACAGGAAAAATATTGAAAAAAAATCCGATCTTCATTTTTTATATCAGATTTTCATATAAATTCTTGATTTAGTAATCATATTTAGTATAGGAAAATGAAAAAAATAATTGTAGATCGGTTTTTTCAATATTTTTCCTGTTTTCTATACTTGATTCTGAGTAACCTCTTAAAATTTTAAACCCACTTTCTTTAACATCCTGTTATTATATAAAAACACACGACACAAGATCGAACGGGATAGGCTAGGCGTGTACAATGAAAAACAGGTATAGTAATACAACAAACACTTTTTTTTAATGCAGCTATCTGGCAGCAAGCAGCAGCGGAATACAGTTACAACGAGCGCTCTTTACGAACGGGCGCTGCTTGCCAACCAATAAAAACTAAAATACAAATTGTTTCTTACGTCTCTAAACTTATTATTACATTTTTAACTAAATAGCAATGGGCGGTACAACGGTAACGCTCCAATGTCTAGTCTGATAGTACCAGCCGGCAATAAAAACTGCAACGCCAGGTCTAATTGTTTACATAGCTAGGTAGTTGCAAAACATTTAGGAATAAAATTAACAGGATTCTTTGCTTTCAATAAACTATTATAAGAAACGACAATAAATTAAGAAAAACGGACAATACACAAAGATAATATCTAATTATAGTTTTAAGGCTTGTGGTAAGCTTTAAAACAGATTTCAATACAGAGGTTGGCGTCGCACTCCTCGCATTTCCAGCTTGTTCTAGATTTCTTGCACAAACGGCAAACGGTGCTTTTTGAACCTGTTCTAATAGGGAAGTGATTCGCTTCAACCCATGGTCTGGCCTGTGTGTAAGAGAGCACTCGTTTCGTCGTCGTTTTCGTCACCTGTCCAGTCGCATTTTTTCTCACGTTCAAATGTCGAGGTTCTGTCGTCAAGTCAATTTGTCTATGTCGTTGCAGTAAATCTTCCGCTAATGTAGTATAGGTATAGGTCATATAGGTTTTAGGGTAGTTATTCTCATTTATATAGGCTAGCGATGAGACCGCCCAGATTGTACTACTTGTTTCTTTTTCTTTTTTATATTTTATGTGTTATATGTATTTGTTTGCAGTCAACAAAGAGTATTGGATTTGATTTAAAAAATGGAGGAGCAGAGTAATAAAGCGTTAAGAAATAATAAGTAAACATTTGTGTTCAAATATTTTTGAACATTGCTTATTATCAACTGAAACGAAATGTTAACTATGAGCAGGTAGAAACAAGCGCACATATGCACTGCAGATGTCTTGCAATTCCATCGGAAACAATGGCGCTTGGCTTTCTTTGTTCACAATTCACAAACAAGCACATGGTTTGGCTATGAGTCGATTTGCGAGTTTTGAGATTTCAATAGAAATATTGTTGTAAATAGTCTCGCTTACAGAGACACATAAAGAGATGTAAATCTACTAAAATATATAAAATAAAAACACTACCCACACAAATCACCACAAAAAATTAAATCAAATAACAAGCACCAGAAATCAAAATTATGAATGAAGAACATTCATGACGTGCTTTGAACTAGTAAAAAAAAATACGATTGGAAAAAACCATTAAAAAACCGTTGTTCAAAAAAGTATGTTTGAAATTTTAAGGGGTTACTCAGAATCAAATATAGAATACAAGAAAATGTTGAAAAAATCCGATGGACAATATTTCTTTGTTTCCCATAATAAATCTGTATAGTGAATGAAGAGTTTCTATGGGAAACTGAAAAAATGAGTTAATTATTTTTTCCTGTTTTTTATTCTAAATTCTGAGAAACCTTTTCAAATTTCAAACGTACTTTTATAAAACTCTGTATATAAAAAAATGACAGAAATAAATTTTAGAAATTTAAAGAATCCACACAAAATAGAACGAAGTACCCAACCAAATACAATTAAAATTACATACATATAGTCAAAGAAAATAAAACGAAGTACCAAACACCGAAAAATCATAAGTCATGATAATCGTGTGTACAAACCATTATTTTAATTTAAGATGTAAACGTCCAAGTAGCTGTAGTTACGCTTAAAGAATATCTGCGAAAGACAAGTGGAAAAGTAGAAAATATGTATGAATACGTGATATTTCCATTGTCTAGGTGTATTTAGTTATTATTTATGACCTTTTTTTTAATTACACACAATATTTTACAGAACAATTCACTGCAACATACATAAATAATAGTAGAAAACTGGACGCGTCAGGTCGGTATTATCTCATGACTATTTATCGTCGTACCTGAATTTGGACAAATGATATTCTTACACAGTAATAAAGCACAAATCTTGAGGATTAAATTGATATATAATACAAATTAAAATAACTAATACTTACATGTTAAAAAGTAGCTCGCACTAAGCTCGCGCACTGGTTCAAAACACTTCACAGAACTGACGCTTCAAACATTTTTATTACTTGTTTTTTCTTCATATGGTTGCAACTTTTAGAGGCAAAGGCATCAAGTAAGATACAGCATTTAGTACAGAGTCATCTAGTGACACGAAAGTAAAGCTTCTTTAAAGTTGCCATTGAAAAATATCCATTTATCTGGCTCAGGTCAGTGAAGTAGCTTTAGTTACGTGGACGTAAGACCATACATTTTTATACGTAGCTATAGTTACGTAGACGTTCAAGTGGCTAGGTAGGTAGGTAGGTGACTCTTTCTTTTCACAGCTTGTATCCCTAAACATTCCTTTTCCTACTAATATCTCTTGTCTTCTTTCGAATATTAACTATCCTATCCTTTTATGTCTATCTTCATTTATTTTTGTAAATAATTTAAAAATGTAATAATCTATTTAATAATATGTAGGTACATTCACACTTTATTTTTGTAAATATCCGATACAATATCCTTGATTTTTTTTTTCAAATTCCGTACTTTTTTCTTTCCTTTTTTGCTAATATTGTAAGATGTTTCCCAACCTTTTAAAATGTCTGTGGCAAATTACAAAGTAGAAGCCAAAAAAAAATACATGTAGGTATCGATGATGAGTTCAGTCAGGAGCAATTTTAACCAACTTTACTAATTAACTGGGAAAATAAAAATAAAATAAACAAAGCATCTGTTTTCACATTTTATTTCCACCATTTACTTTTTACGTGATTCCCACACGTCTTTGAGAGTTTTCCCTAAAAGTTGTGTTCCTGGCACGGCTATCTTTTGGAACGAAGGATCCTCTTTCAACAGTTGCAGCCAAGCCACGATACGCGGGTATCTGAAAACAAACATTTCATTGGGAATAATCAGAATCATTGAGTATAACTATCTGTGTACTTGGAATAAGTTCAATGGTGTGGTCTAGTAGCGAGTCTGCTCGCTTCACATCGGGAGGTCGGTCGCGGGTTCGATTCCTGGCTGGGTCCAGCTTTGAAGGACTCGGTTTGGTTATTGGTAGGGCATTCTCAGTGCCCGCCTGGGTAACTACCACCATCTTATTGTTGTTAGCAATAAATAAGCCTTGTCGCCCAACATTAATGTCAAAAGCATTATGTGTTCCCGAATGGAGGTGTGATAGATAGCCGGTGCCCCATTGCGCTTGGGAATCTTGGTGAGCCTGCTTTCATCTTTCATCATTCATCCTTATCATTTAAATAATTTAATTTATTTATTTCGGAGGTGTTCTGTGGTTGAAAGCCAAAGCTTGGCTCGCATTTATAAGTAGCATAGGCTCACCTCTTGCGTAAATAGAAATCTCCTAGAGTAGGCTTTGGCCGGTTACTTACTGTTGTGTTCTAGCAATGGAGACAGCCGCTAATGCAGTGGGACCAGGTAAAATGTAGGTAGCTTACCATCAGGATCCTCAGGCTCTGCAATGACCTTCCATCTCAGGTTTTCCCTGAGAGTAAGAGACTCTTCAACAAGGGGTTGAAAATTAAGTATGGTTCATTCCAATCAAAAAAAAGCAAAACGTAAACAAACTTACTATGGATCTGACACATGTCAATGTCATCTGCATACTATGTTTGTTTACCTTTTGTTTTTTTTTTCGATTGGAATGAAGTATAAGTAAATTAACATCCCTGGCGAATGATGGCGACGACGGTAGGTAGTAAGTTTTAATCAGTAGGGCTGTCAGTTTCTTTGCCAATTTTTACAAAAAAAAGAGAAATGCCACCGCGACCTCCTGATGTGAACCGAAGAGACTAGGCAGGGGGCCCCGGAGGCCGTTAAAAAAAATGCTGCCATAAAGCAGAATTACTAAACATTACAAGAACCCACTTCTTCTCGTGGACAGCATAAACAGCATCCAGGGACATCACAGACGTTCCCACGCTGATGTCTGCTATAGTGAAGCGATCTAATGCGATATACTTGTGCTTTTGCAAATACAACTCGACTACACTGTAGGCGTCATCTATCTTCTTCTTGAGAGCCGGAGTTAGCTCCTCCAGGCCTTCGAAAATTGTCGGCAACTGGAAGGGAAAACAATGTTCTAGATAGAAAAATCGGTGGAAACTATTTGAACTGGAGCTACTACTCATGAATTTAAAAAACTTTTACCATGGAACCCATAGTCGAATCGTAAAAAAAATTGGACTTTCTATACAAAGTTGTCTACATCGATTTGTATGAAGTGTATGGTATGAAGAGTTCAATTTTTTTGCTCCAATTTAATTTGTTCCTTAGAGAAAGTTGTTCAATGTCGTGACTACATACTACATATACAGGGTGTAAGGGACAGGTTTCCGAAAACTTTAAGGGCTTGCTCAGTAGACGAAACTGAACAACTTTCCATAAGATTTTTTTTTCAGGAAACGAAAAAAAAATCGGCTTCTCCATACAAAATTATAAACTTGATTGGATAGTTGGATTAGATTAGATGGATAGCCCTTAAAGTTTTCGGAAACCTGCCCCTTACACCCTGTATAGGTGCCACAGTTAAAAGTTGGTGCCCGATTCCAATTTCACCCTTTATATCTAACAATTTTTTTTTAGGTGGCAAACGAGCAGACGGATCACCTGATGGTAAGCGATTACCGCCGCCCATAGACACCCTGCAACACCAGTGGAGTCACAAGTGCGTTGCCGGCCTTTGATTTGGGAGTACGCTCTTTTTTTTTTAATATTTTTTGAAATATAAACAATTAATATCAGCAATATCGAAAAGCGCTAGGTATCTGAAGTCTGAATTTTTAAACTCACCGCCACAATTTTGACCTGGATGAAGACAACACCGGTGTCAAAGAAGAGCGCCTGGTCGACCAGGGCGCGTTCCCTCAGGTCACTGGGGTAGTAGCTCTGCTTCTGCTCAGCGCTGCCGTACTTTTCTAGCAGGTACTTCATTATTGTGTGGCTGCCAAAGAGATAAAAGGGGAATGATTATTATGTAATAGGGTACATGACTACTAGTCATTTGAATTACTTTTTAACTTCTGTTCAGAAACGATATTTTGTTCTAAAAATGTTTGAAATACGTGACGTCCTAGTTTTTCGGCGTCCGTCATTCAGCGACTTATTTTATAATTTTTGTTGTAATTTTGTAATTTTATAAACTATTTGGATGAAATTTAGCACACAGGTTTAGTGAGGGTGTGATATTTAATTATTATTCCGACGTGCGCTATGAAACGCGTGCGATGTCCTCTTCCTACAAGTATCTGTAAGTTAGCCTAGTTACGGTTATGTAGGGAGTGGAACCTAATCTGACGCCTTTTGTACCTTTAAAAAATACTTAGTTTTCTTCTTATCGTGTGGCACAATTTAACCGTCTATATATACATAGGATAGACGTCAAAAAGTACTTAAGAAAACAAATCTGCTCATAAGAAAAATGTCTGCCCTAGGTGGGAATCGAGCTTTGGACCCTCGAAGTCAGATGCGCTAACCACTCCGCCACAGAGCATTAGCGGTTCCTGGTGTTGTTAGTGTAAGCACAGGGTGTTATCTAATCTATCAACATTAATAAAAAACAACGAAATAAAAACTCACCTTTCAGCAATGACAAAGTCGCCATCCTGTATAAATGGAATTGTGCCCATTGGATTCAACTGGAAACATAAAAATATCCACAAAAATTAGTAATAAGTAATTTATCGATCTTGTTAACTTTTTATAAGTAAAGTGGTAAAAACAACCAGGTAAGTAAGAAGGAAACAGGCTTTTCTTGGCAGAAATCCAATCCAATGGGGTTTTAGGTATACTAATATTGTGTAATTTGTTATACTTTGTTTTTGTTCTTTATTATTTGCTTAAATGTGTCTACATCGTCCATGGGTCCTTCCCTTTCCCTAAAGGTTCAAGCAGGATATGCTGAGCTTGCACCTTTTTGGTATTACTTTTTTATTGTGTAGTTTTTCTTGTAACTTTGTGTTTCGTGTGTGTGCCAAATACCGATTTATTCTATTCTATTCTTTTCTTTTCCATAGCACCGCAAGTCAGTCAACTACCATTAAAATAAGGTCTCCACCATTTTTTTTAAATGCAGGTGGCATAGTGCTAACACTCTGCTTCAAAGCAAGATGAGAGTGAATAGGCATTATTTGGAATTGCGTGTTCCACTTTCGACCCCCTTAGATTACAAATACGTCCCAATTCACAATATAAAGGAATGCCTACTTAAAATTAAAACATAGATGATCATCATGTCTGCTACTAGACAAAGGCCTCCCCCAAGGATTTTAACACCGACCAGTCTTGCGCTGTCCGCATCCAATGCCCATACCGCAACCTTCACCGGTCATCGGTCCACCTATTGGGAGGCATGCCTACACCTGCGTCTTCAGGTGTGCGGTTGCCACTCGAGAACCATGTGATCTACGAGCTATGTGCCCCGCCCACTGCCACTTCAGTCACCCCCCAAAACATAGGTACCTTTAGAATTTCCGGCGACTTATGCTCCAAGCGGAGGAAGTCCACTCGCTTCAACTCGAAGTCCAGGCCCAGCTGGTCGCCCAGTACCCTGACGGCGCAGGCCGGCGGGCTGCTGTCCATCATCCATAGTTTTATCTGGGGCATCCTGGAAATTCAGCTGTCAGTCGTAAGTTGACGGGACAAATTAAGTCCGAGCCTTAGTTATGTTATAAGTATAGTCAGTTTATTATAGCGACGCTCCATTTATGACTGCAGTCGCTGAGGCCGAAATCGATTTGAATTGATCGATTGTCAGTTTCTCCGAGGTTTCTTCCTTATCTTTTGAGGTTTTAAAAAAAAAATTATAACTGAACAAAAGTCCTAAAACATTCCCGAAATCGTAAAAAAGTTAGACTTTTGATTTCATACAAATAGGCCAGATTGTAAGAATTTTGTGGAAATACGAAAAAGTATTTCTTTCGCGATTTCATCCCAATCAAACTGTAAAATGTGAAATAAAATCGATTTATGCATTTGTAGTTGTAAATCTACACGATACCTACTACATATTCGGCATTAATACGTAATAATGACGAAGAAATGACAAAATATCAGAGTTTATCTGAATATTGTTTAGGATAATGTCAGAATTTTGATAACCTTAGCCAGTTTAATTTATAAATAAATGGAACTCTGACTGACTCCACAAAACAGATAGATACAGAAGGTCCGCTCAATACGTTCACTAAAATTCTAAGCATATACATGCTTATAGACGTATACGATCATTGTAGGCAAGATCACGTACTGTGCGAGCGTGACCTTGCCTCGAACGACCGTATATTTCTATAAGCATGTATATGCTTAAGATTTTAGTGGTTTGTATTGAGCGGACCTTCTGTGTCTATTTTGTGCTGACTCGGTGGTTCAGTGGTTAGTGCTCCTGACTGTTGATTCAAGACTCGAGGGTTTGATAACCACCCAGGGCAAAGCTCCTTTTTTTACACCCCTGTATTCCTAGACATATAGGCTATGGATAGGCTTAAGAATGCAAGGAGAGCGAAATATGCCGAGTTTCTAGTTTATAAATTATTGTATGTTGAACCTTTATGCGAGAAGCTGTTGCCAGTAATTATTTTTACTTATTAGAACCTAAACGAGAGTTACGGTTTTCGAGTGTAAATAATAATATTTAAGTATGTTTGTTTTTTACATTTAGAAGTGCGAGGTCTTAAATTCGCCTTGATTTCATACCTCGATGTCATCAATCAACAGTCAAGTAAGTGGTTAAAAACCACCTTAAAATAGAATGGTTAGAGAATTTTTTTTTTTTTTTTTTTTATTTATTTATTCACCTTAAATACATCATCGTTACAGGGAACCCAATTCGATAATGTAGCAAAATTTACAAAACAAACACCTGAAATTAAAAATCAAGTACATAAATGATACATAACTACTCTTTCAAATTCCACCAATGAACAATTGAATAAGTCGACTTTTTCCGTCACTGCGTTTATTAAAACTTTCGCTCTTGAAAGTGGCGAAAACTTTAAAATATTTGTCCGTGCTGTCGGTAGCACCAACAATCTATTTCTTGGTTCCCGTCTCATCTTTAAGACATGCACATTACTAATAAAATAACTTACCTCAGATAATTATTACCGTGAGCGTCGATATGAGGCTGGAAGAACGACCGCCCGCGCCCACAGCTCGGCCACACAAAATATACCTATAGCAGCCGTATCACCACAATCACACGATGGACATAATACCTATAGTTCGCGTCACGTAAAAAGAGCGCTGGCTGGCGTTCCGAGGATGCACTCTGACAGCAACTGTTTAGTTCCCTCTCTTTCACGCTTACGGGGTTTTGTATAATGCTATCCTGTTGTCAGAGTAAACTGATGGGACCTCGGAACGCCCGCCAGCGCTCTTTTTACGTGACGCGAGCTGTATCTATACATTTCATACAGGCAGGTTTTTTTTTTGTTAAATAGCAAACTCACTTTGCATTTATAAATTTTAATATGAGTACTTAAAGTAAGAATATACTTCGATCTTCATTGAACAAACAGGGCAGTGCGGGTGCGGACCTCATTAATTTTAAAGACTTTTCGTTTTGCAGTAAGTAATAATGTTATGCCACAGACTAATATAGTTATCTGTATACCTACCGACCGATAAATATGAATTCAAAAACGCGATCACTGAGATAATTATATACCCTAAGTTATGTATTCTTTGTCTCTAATTGGTATTGTGATAAGTGATAGATAACGTACATGATGCCATAAATAAAGTTTTTTTCTATAAGATTGCTAACGTCACAGTTTATTTTATCACTTGACTTTTGACTTATCTATGTAATGATAATTAAATACGAAAGCTCGCGAATATGTTCCGTCTTCAATTAACATGTTGTAGATGCTTTGCACAATGCCTATTCTTTTAAATGTCATTTCATATTCTTTTCTACCACGCGGAACTTGTACATTTAAAGTTTCTTGAAGTGTTTGCCATTCTTTTCTATTCCTTGCCAACTCCTTGACTTCCTGCCTAGCTCTTAAGATAAATAAGAAGAAGTGTTTGCAAAGCGAGAAGGTACTGAAACATACTACAGTACTTTTAAAACTCTGTGTAAAAATAATAAAAAAAATGAAATATCTGCCAATGGTTCTGAACTGAAGTAAACCATATTCGAAATAATAATATTACTGCGGACTAAATTAAAATGATTAAAATAGACGACTAGTATTAAACAGGTTTAGATTAAAATTTATTAGTTATCTAACTCGGCAATGGCCTTGGTATATATTTTATTTTAAAAACAAAATTTCAAAACGTGCGTCGTCGGACTAACTGAGGGACACAAAAATACCTAACTTTAACACTTTAGTTACTATACAGAGTGTAAGGGACAGGTTTCCGAAAAGCTTGCTCAGTAGACGAAACTGAACAACTTTCCACAAGAATTTTTTTCAGGAAACGAAAAAAAAATCGGCTTCTCCATACAAACTGTCCAATCAAGTTTATAATTTTGTATGGAGAAGCCGATTTTTTTTTCGTTTCCTGAAAAAAATTCTTGTGGAAAGTTGTTCAGTTTCGTCTACTGAGCAAGCCTTTAAAGTTTTCGGAAACCTGTCCCTTACACTCTGTATATAACCTTTACTCTCACGGCACGGCATCATTATCACACTTGCCACCAGGTGAGATAATGCCAAGGGATAAAAACCTTAAACGTCTTACCTAAATACATTTGTAAAACAGCTTACCATTTGTCTACGATGCATATCGGCGCTTGAAAGGAAAAGTTGACTAAGGGCCATATATGTCGCTTAGTCAACTTTTCCTTTCAACCGTTGATATGTTCTGTTAGTTTCTGGCTTTTATAAATGACTTGTTTATAGACTTTTTTGATATTTCTAAAAAAATATAAATATTTTTAAAAGAGTATAAGAGTAATATTATGATAATGAAATGGTGTCAAAATTAAAAAAAAAAAAGTATACAGGGTGATTGGTAATTCGACGTGATCCTTCAAAGGGGTTATACTAGAGGTCATTTGCAACAAATTAAGTCCTGTTAACCAGGGGTCAAAAATGTATAGTTACTGAGATATTACTGTTTTTAGATTTTTTTGAAATTTTCTACCTTGCAGTGTTTTTTTTGCCTCAAAAAAATGACATCTTCGTTTTTTTCATTCATTCAATTTGGCTTTTTATAACAAATGCAAGAATAAAACTCCCAGGAGTCCATTTTGTATAGTTTATTTTTAAAATAATCACAAAGTTTTGTTGACCTTCATGTTAAAAATACGGAAATTAATTCATAGAAAAAAAACTATTTACAATTAAGTATTCATTGTTTTGCGGGTATATAAAGATCGTCTAGGCGCATATTATTCCCTTTTTACTTAATAAAAAATGTTTGTAATTTCTTCAAAAATATATATTTTCTGAATTTTTAGGTTTATTTTTTTCTATTTTTCTAGGCCGAAGTAGAGGTTCTGCCTAGGACAGATATATTCCTAATACTAATATGTATCACCCACAAAATCACTACATGCTACTTCGGCGGAGGTTTAGAGAAAATGATTTTCAAATATATGTGTTAAGGTTGTTACTAATTTGACCTTTCTATTAATATCGTATTATTTTTTGAAAGCTAAATCGAATGCTTGTTTCTTCCTTTAATTGTGAAAACGAAGTTAACTTCTGTCTCTTAACCTCTGAAATCCCGTAGTTCCGAACTGTCGAACACCGTTGAAATCCGGGGGTGTTCGCGGTTCGAAATTGCTCTGACCCGATATGGCGTCCGTGTGAGTTAGATGTACGAATTGTGCCTACTTTTATACTTATACAGGCTGATCAGTATTGTAGATCGGATTTTTCAACTATTTTTGCTGAATTCTATGAAATAATCCGACCCACATTTTTAGGGTTCCGTAGCCAAATGGCAAAAAACGAAACCCTTATGGATTCGTCATGTCTGTCTTTCTGTCTGTCTGTTTGTCTGTCCGTCCGTATGTCACAGCCACTTTTTTCCGAAACTATAAGAACTATACTGTAAGTAGATGTATTCTGTGAAACGCATTGAGATTTTCACACAAAAAAAAAATATAAAAAAAATTTTGGGGTTCCCCATACTTAGAACTGAAACACAAAAAAATTTTTTTCATCAAACCCATACGTGTGGGTAGGATATGGATAGGTCTTCAAAAATGATATTGAGGTTTCTAATATCATTTTTTTCTAAACTGAATAGTTTGCGCGAGAGACACTTCCAAAGTGGTAAAATGTGTGTCCCCCCCCTGTAACTTCTAAAATAAGAGAATAATAAAACTAAAAAAAAATATGATGTACATTACCATGCGAACTTCCACCGAAAATTGGTTTGAACGAGATCTAGTAAGTAGTTTTTTTTTTAATACGTCATAAATCGTAAACCGCAATTTACCTACAACGAACTACAAGAACTTTTATATTATGTTCCTTGCTGCTACGGAAGCCTTCATGGGCGAGTCCGACTCGCACTTGGCCGCTTTTTTTCAGTTTCCCATATAAATTCTTGATTCACAATTTGGATATAACAAAATAAGGTGGATTATTTCTACTCAGGAAATTGCACTACATATGTTTTACTACTTTGGCGAAATAACAAAAATATTCCGGCGTTCCATACCTATTTAATCAGTTAAATTTCATGTCTGCAAGACCAATTTTCTTTTTCGCAATTTAGGCGAAGTTGATGCGCAAAAGACGTTTAGTTCCTTAGTTTACTACATCCAAGTACGTTTTGAATTAAAGTCTTTAAAATAAACTTGATTGTGTATAAAGGAAGAAAAAAAGAAATGACCTTATTGTGTCAACCCTAAATCCAAAATTTTGACCTTAGTACATAAAAATATATTTTACCAAACCTCCGCCGAAGTAGAATGTGTTAATTTTGTGGGAGATACTAATAAGTATGAGGAATATATCTGTCCTAGACAGAACCTCTACTTCGGCCTAGAAAAAATATAAAAAAATACATTTGAAAATTCAGAAAATATTTTTTTTTGAGAAATTTTCCAACATTTTTGATAAAATGAAAAGGGGATAATATGCGCCTAGACTATATTAATATACCCGCAAAACAAACAATACTTAATTGCGAATAGTTTTTTTTTCTATGAATTAATTTCCGTATTTTTAACATGAAGGTCAACAAAACTTTGGGATTTTTTTAAAAATAAACTATACAAAATGGACTCCTGGGAGTTTTACTCTTGCATTTGTTATAAAAAGCCAAATTGAATGAATGAAAAAACGAAAATGTCACTTTTTTGAGGCAACAAAAACACTGTGCCTTGTTACCAAAAACAATTAATTATGAAAAAATCATTACACCGTTTACATTAAATTGGTACTTTTTTTAAATCTGAGAAATGAGCGCTTGCTATGAAAAAAAGAACTTGCCCAAAACTCACAAAGTCTCAAAAATAAACGGTCTTAAGTTGCATAAAATTATTATTTTGTATGAATTTTCCATAAGTAATTGAGTATTACAATGCTACTCAATGACTTATGGAAAATTTATACAAAATAATATTTTTATGCAACTTAAGACCGTTTATTTTTGGGACTTTGTGAGTTTTGGGCAAGGTTTTTTTTTCAAAGCAAGCGTTCATTTCTCAGATTTAAAAAAAGTATCAATTTAATGTAAACGGTGTAATGGTTTTTTCATAATTAATTGTTTTTGGTAACAAGGTAGAAAATTTCAAAAAAATCTAAAAACAGTAATATCTCAGTAACCATACATTTTTGACCCCTGGTTAACAGGACTTAATTTGTCTCAAATGATCTCTTGTATAACCCCTTTGAAGGATCACGTCGAATTACCAATCACCAATTTTAAATTGATATTTCTAAAAAATTATATAATTTTTAATCAGTCACTTCAGCTATAAATTAATATGTAATAAAACATAATTAAATTATATTTTGCTAATTAAACAATTAAACAATCACACTAATATAACAGAAAAGAAGAAAAAGATCCACAAATAATATTTTGACACTAATTCATCATAATAATATTCTTGTGATTTTGTGTAAAAAAGTGAAACTCATTAATTTAAAAATATTGTTTATTAACCCACCTGCCTTAATGTACAGTGCTTCAAATCTTATTACTTTTGATAAAATTAAATAATTCTAAGATTTTATATAATTTAATTAAAATTTTCTTCAAAACCCTCTAAGTTATTGAATTAAAGGAAAATACTTAAAAGTAAATTTAAAAAATTAAATAACGTAGAACAAATCCAATGTGTTTCAATGCCCTCACAGCATAGCCAGCATAGGACATATTTTCTCCAGTTTCACGAAAATTCACCTTTGCATACTGCAATATTAATGTTCACTAACTATTCACTTGGACTCCCGTGTCAGCTGTTCTCACTGGCTGGCAGGAATTTATTCACTGTCTCTATAATGGCCCGCACCTCCTCTTCGGACAGCCTCTCTTCACTCTCTTGAACAATCTAATAAGAATAACAGTATATACATAAGTTTGATGTATGTACGACCACCAGCTTGTAATAGCAAAACTGTGGCATTTGGAAAAAAATCTTGGTCCCAGGCCTACCTTATTGAGAGACGTGTGTTGGTTTTGGCTTCAGTCAAAAACCAGATTAAACCTATGTTTGTGTTCTAAGTTAAAAAAATACAACATTTGTCTGAGATTGAATTTGTTGAAAAACGTAAACAACTAAATAAATAAAGTTTTGTCACTTTGAATTTTGTTTTTTATTTTATTGTTTTAATTTAAAGATTAAAAGTCTGCAATGCATATCAATTTAGCATAAAAATTAAAAATAAGTCTTACCAGCTGTATTTCCAGCTCAGTCCGTGGGGGAGTGTTCACCATCATAAGTTTCTCCAATTTGGTCAGCTTGAATTTCTTCATTCCTTCCAGAAACTTCTCTATTGCCTCTGTACTCTGACTCTTGCAGTCCGAGTTTTGTAAATAATGGACAGTCTGGAAGTCAATGATCACAATGTTAGTTACTCACTTTCAATGGAATGTTGGTTTTTAGTTGTTCATCTAATATGCTTTTCCCGAACCATGTTTATTTTCCAGGTTGAATCTTAACGTAGTATCCATAGTATAGGGAATCCTAGTTTTGACCTGATGTTCATGTGTGATTTATCCTATTTTACCCATTGAGCAGTTCGCTGCTCTACTACAAATCGTGTCCCCAGCACCAACGTTGGCCCCAGCCGACAAAAATGTATGAAAATCTCAATTCCTGGTATCTGTGGCACAGAAACTGGTTGTCGGCCCTAGCTGACAGTGGCGCTCAAAACACACAGATTGAAGGCAAACTTTGCTCTGTTGAAGTGGTTAAGAATCAAACCCACAACCGTCAAGCTCAGCAGCCTTAATCTCTAAAAACTAGCACAAATCATCTACTTATCTAGCATTTAGTGGCATGTTTAGAAAAACTTTTTAAGTATATAGTCGTTACTCATTTATCCTAGTCACTCCTACATCTTACAAAGAAAATAAGACAGTAAGAACAGGTATATTTTTTGGACTGCCGGAACTGATTATATTACCAATAAGTAGCTTCGTCTAATGGTATCCTTTTTTTTTATAGTTTTAACTGTTTTAAAAGGAAGCAAAAATTTTTACTCTTTTACTTGGTGAAAAGTTCACAGGTATGTAGGGTCCTTATGTACATCCCAATATTAACTTTGATTAGTAGGATAGTTCAAGAAATAAAGGTTTAACGCATTACTTATTTAGGATTATGAGAGAGCTATAAACCTCATAGGTGACAGTGGCTAGAGAAGCCTCTCTCTTGTGTTTCTTCTGTGTGTTGTCCTTCAGTTGCTGGAGCATCTGCATTACTTCGTAGTTGGACAGAAAGGCGGAGTTCGCTTTTATCCTGTAATTTTGCATGAAACACATCACTTTTAGGGTTGGATAGGTATTCTAGGTTATAAAGTTATTATTACACAAGTACAAGCCGACAGACTGGGCTGTGTACACTCCATTATGATTTAAGTGCCACATAGGACGCCATTCATTATTTGCTTTATATTTGTTACTTCAAAACTTACGTTTCCATTTATATTTTCTCTAAAAATATGCTCAAAAACCTGTGACATTTATCTTTTTTTTTTTTTTTGTTTGGTTCTTTCCTGCTTTTGCAAGGAAAAGGCAAAGGCTTCTCTGGCCATACAGCCTATTCTTACGTAGTTTGCTCTTCTCTAAATATTTTTCTATTTCATTTGAGTTCTCATTTATCAATTTCTGTCGTCTTTAACTTTTTCTCTATTCTTCAACAAAATGATAGCACTTTTGATGAAGATTTCATGGACTTCTTGAGAGCACTCGAAACACAGTCTACACACTTTTATTTCATTATCCTACATATTAGACACTTAGATGGCACTTTATTGAACAATACACTATCAATATTATGCATTAAAAACCACGATATCTATTTTTTCGGATAATAAAACAAAAATGACAAACTCTTGCCGCGAGTTCCCGCCAAAAAGACTCGACATTTATCTTATGCGTCCCAAAACTATGTAAACAAACGAACTGGGCCCTATAGATGAAGTAGATTTTATTTATTATTATTTTACCCCGAGATGGGGAAAGGCAAAGGATCAGAGCCATACAGCCTAGTCTGTTGTAAATATTCTGTCGTATTTAAAGGCCAATAGCCATTTCTTCCGTATTTCTTCGTTTATGGGAAATTCAATTAAGGCCAAAGCCATTTCTTTTGTATTTAAATTTCCTATTCTTCAGCAAAATGATAGCACTTTTGATGAAGATTTCATGGACTTCTTGAGAGCACTCGAAACACAGTCTAAACACTTTTATTTCATTATCCTACATATTAGACACTTAAATGGCACTTTATTGAACAATACACTATCAATATTATGCATTAAAAACCACGATATCTATTTTTTCGGATAATAAAACAAAAATGACAAACTCTTGCCGCGAGTTCCCGCCAAAAAAGCCGATGAAGTAGAATACTGGGCCCGCGTTCCAAGTCCAAGGGTGCACTTGATGACAGCAAGGCCCCGTTCATGCTGCGTTCCGAGGGTGCAGCTGACAGCAACCGCATGGTAATGCTCTCTTTCACGCTTACGCGATTAAGCTATCCTTTTGTCAGAGTGAACGATTGCTGTCAGTGTACCTTCTGAACGTACTACAACCGTTTTTCACACTTATGCGATTAAGAAGTCGTTCCAAATCCAAGATAGGGTAAGGTAGAATTTAACTCGGAGAAATGAAAGAGACGTAGATATTTTGAGAAACAGAAAGAAATATGATTTTGGAACGCTTGCGAGTAATTCCAGAGTGAAAGGGTAACAAACGTCATCGAAAATAATTCAGAAAGGTTTCTAGCTTTTTTCGGTAGTGTTTTGTCTTAATTATGGCTTTAATACCTTAGCAGATACAAGCAATAGTATTTCAAAACAATTCCGAAGATAAATTGTTTGTTTGTCTTAGTCTGTTTGACATTGACTACGAACTTCCGGCCGAATAAACTGTCAGGCGAATTTTAACGGTAATCAAACAGCGTTAAAAATCGCACTTGTCAGAGTGAAATACGCATTCGGAAAGCGTTCCAAAATCCCGACGGAGAACTGTCAGGCGATCATTCGGTTACCCTCGGTTTCACTCGGCTCGGTTTTGGAACGATTTAGGGTAAAATTCGCATCACCCCGAGTGAAATCTTTGGTATTGGAACGCAACCTTATATTATGCTAGGTATCCTGTTGTCAGAGTGAACGGTTGCTGACGAAACGTGCGAACGTGCCCTCGAAATCTGAGCTCGAAATTCTAGTTTCCAGCTTAAACGTTAAAGAATAAAATATTGGTTAATCAGGGAGCAGTTTTATAACCGAAATAAGAACGAATTAACCGGTTAAAACCAAACTTAGTCAAGTTCAGGCACGTCGCGCCGCCGCCGGTGCCACTGCCCGATTTTTCGGCTCACTTTCTCGCACGCTTTCAATTGATCGCACGCGACAAACATACCTACAACGTCACATACTCTTCAAATTAACTGGTTAATTCCGTTGGAACGAAAAAAAATCGGCTCTGATTAAACCGGTTAAATATACCGGTAACCGAAACCTGAACGAAACCTTAACCATTGGGGAAGAAAACCGACAGAACTCGCCGATAGAGGCACTGATATCGCTTGACTCATAACAATCATCACTAACTGTCAAAACGTATAGAAAAACTGTTTACGTGAACTAAACATAAGATTTATTTAAAAAATGCCGCGTTGTGTGGCGATTGGTTGCAATATAATGAAAATCATTAATTTCCTAAAGATTCTCGGATGAAGAAGACGTGGAAAAACTTACGTTTTCAATCATGTATTTTTTAACTTCGCCTTTAATTAACGAACAGTCCAAGTTGCATACATTTTCCATTTAACAATTTTACAGAAAAAAAACTATTTTATTACACCTCGATAATAAAAAACGCGAAACAAATTGAAAGTTGTTATGAGTCAAGCGTCCGAAGCGCCATCTGCAAATAGCTTTGCGTTTTCTTCCCCATTATTTCGATATCCGGGTCAATGACCGAAACCGTTTTTTTTTTAAACCGGTTTCCGAACTCTGCTCGAAATGCACCGTAGTGCGTTCAGAAGTTACACTCTAACAGCAACCGTTCACTCTGACAACAGGATAGCGTAATATAAATCGCCTAAGTGTGAAAGAGAGTGTACAAAACGGTTGCTGTCAGAGTGCACCTTCAGAACGCGGCCCTACTGTTCACTTATTATGCGTTTCAACGAATAGTTCCTATGCCGTTATGTTGGCTCCCCTGTCTATCAACGACATCACACGCAAAACACGCTTGTACAGATTTTGTTAGTGTGTGTCTGCGTTCTATGTAGTGTGTGTCTGAGTTCTATGTAGTGTGTGAGAAAAACATTGCTGCCAACATAACGGCATAGGAACTATTCGATGAAACACTCTATAGCAGTTAAGTTTATTTGGAGACAGAGTCCCAGTATGATGAATCTGAAACATAGAAGAGGCTGGGAGTGATGGCACTTTTTTGAGCAGCAAAAATAATTTATCAGTGCCAGCAACGTTGGTTCCTTCATAAAGGATGTCCTCTAAATCTGGATGTGCTGTCATCAGAAGAAGCAGATTGTAAGGGAACGCTATCAATCAAATCTGTTTTTTTTAAATCAAAATTACAATTTTTGATTGCAAATAACTTCTAAATAAAAACACTTAAGTAATCTTAATTAACTGTTTTTATTTAGAAGTTATTTTTTAAGTAACAAGTTTTTTTTTCTCAAAGTAATCGGTAAAAACCGGTTCTCAAAACCGGTTTTCAAATTTGTAATCGGTTGACATCACTATTTTCCAGAGCATGTAGTTCGAAAACGGTTGCGAATACGAAAAAATTGTATAGAATAAAAGTTGTAGATATGAGCTTTCGTTTGCGCTTAGACAATTTTTCCATACGACGCACGGTATGCACCTTTGTGCCCCCCCCCCCCCACTTCAGCTCACCCCCTAGAGGCGGGGATTTTCAGTATGGTATTTTTTGAAAGATCCATCAGAAAATATCTGAAATAACAAGCAAAAACAATATTGAAAATACCTTCAAAACTACTGAACTCAACAAGAAAAAAAACCGGCCAAGTGCAAGTCAGACTCGCGCACCGAGGGTTCCGTATAAATTCATAATCACACATCTTGTATATCAAATTCTCAGGCCTGCAATCCCTTGAAGCTGTGAAAAAAAATAACATTTTTTTTTGTTACATCACAATCACATTGGTTTTCGGACTTTTGGCTTTACTTGTGCTATAAGAAATTGCTTCCTGCCAAATTTCATGATCCTAGGTATACGGTAAGTACCCTATAGGTTTTGGTTCCCATGCGAGTGTCCAAATATGCGGCATAAACGGCCGTATCTCGTATCGTAGAAGTTTGATTTTTTCACAGGTTCAAGGGATTGCAGGCCTGAGTAAGAACGCGTAAACGTATCAAGTTGATATAAATTTCAACTTAATACGTTTACGCGTTCTTAAGAAAAAGGGTCTTGACAGAGAGACAGACAGACAAACAGACAGACGGACGGACAACAAAGTGATCCTATAAGGGTTCCTTTTGAGGTACGGAACCCTAAAGGCTTTGCCACACCAAAAGCAGGTCAGTAGCAGCGCAGTTTAAATGCGGGGCCGCGCATGTTGTTATACAAGAAATTATATGAAGTACGTCACACCTAATTTGAACGCGGGCCCGCGCTCAAACTGCGCTGCGCCGCGCCGCTCTGCAACTGCCGGACGACAAACCGGGCAGCTCGAGCGCGGGTCAGAAGCAGCGCAGGCGCGGCGGCGGCGCGGCGCAGTTTGAACGCGGGCCCGCGCTGCTGTATAACTATGGCAACCATGTTAGCATGCCACACCGGGGGCGGGGCGGTCGCAGTGCAGCGCAGCGCGGCGACGCGGTTACACAGCAGTTGTATTTTTTTACAACCGCTTGATGGATTTAAACGAAAAAAATATCGTTAATGCGTGGGAACAAAAATATATACGATTTTCGAGACAAATATTATAGAAATGTAACATTCAAGTAAAATTCTCTTTTTTGACTTAGAGCCAAAAGCAGCAAGAATCCGTTCGACATCTTGCAGCCAACTAACCTCCACCCATCAACGTCACACTGAACGCGGTTTTAACGCGGGCCCGCGTTAAAACCGCGTTGGAACTGCCGTCTGCATTCAGTGTGCCGTCTCCCGCGCTGCTACTGACCTGCTCCGCGTCTGACCTGCCTTTGGTGTGGCAAAGCCTTAAAAAAGGCAAACGGTAGTACCTCTGCTTCTTTTGATTTGAAAAACAAATCTTAACTATTTTGTAAAGAGCCCTCCGGTACTTCCATAGGCGAAGTCCTCCTACGTCCGTGAAAATTCTGATGGCACCATATGATAGTTCACCTCAAGCAGAATTAATGTGTCAACAGGACCATCACTCTATTTCTTATATCGTAGATTTCGAGCTATAGGGTCAAGTATGTCTAAAAAACCATAGCATCTTTCTAGACTTTAAAAGAGGTCGAATATTATGTACTGCGGAACTTAACTAAGAGTCAATAGCTGCACAAAAAAATATTTGTTTCAAGTAACAACAATCGCAGCATCAACATCTTTTTTAGGTCACAAAAAAATAAAAACTCCTAATAAAAAATTATGGGGACTGCGGAAGTTAACTATTAGTCAAAAGTTGCACAAAAACATATTTGTTTCAAGTCACGACAATCGCAGTATCAATATCTTTTTTAGATCAGAAAAAAATAAAAATTCCGTAAAATTGTGTCTTATTCATGTTATGCGACACCGTAAACATAATATATATTGCTAGGCATTTAATGTGCTTTCAAATGTTATATTATTCATCACTCTTCGTATGGGGGAACATGGTAGAAAAACGAATCAAAAGTCAAGGATCACCCATGATGGATAATTAATACATTTTTAATTATTTATGCCAGTGTTCTTCAACCTGTGGGTCGCGACCCCCGGGGGGGGGGGGTCTCGAAGCCTTTCTAAAGGGGTCGCAGGAAAAGGAAAAGTAAATGGTTATAGGTGCAACTGCAATGAACAAATACTTACGATTTCAGTTAGAAGACTGGTCCTGTCTTTTTTTAACAATTTGTCAAAACATGGTCCTATTTTGGAGAAGTTTATAAGTAAATCATTTTCTATTTGAAGAAAATTAAAAACGTAGTCTTTCAAATCACAAACATTTTGTATGTTTATGGCCCAAGGGGGTCGCAAAATTTTTTTAGTTGTAAAGGGGTCGGGTATTAAAAAAGGTTGAAAAACACTGATTTATGCCAATGGCGATAAACGATCAATCATATATACATGTATATGGAATGTATCCTATGTTAACGATTAATCGTTTATCATCATTGGCATAAATAATTTAAAATATGTCAATTATCCATCATGGGTGATCCTTGACTTTTGATTCGTTTTTCTACCACATTGCCCCATACAAATAGTGATGAAAAATATATAATTTGAAAGCATATTAAATGCCTAACAACATATATTATGTTTACGGTGTCGCATAACATGAATAAGACACAGTTTTATGGAGTTTTTATTTTTTTCTGATCTAAAAAAGATATTGATACTGCGATTGTCGTGACTTGAAACAAATATGTTTTTATGCAACTTTTGACTAATAGTTATCTTCCGCAGTCCCCATAATTGGACCTCTTTCCGAAGTCTAGAAAGATGATTGACCCTATAGCTCGAAATCTTGAAGAAATAGAGGGGTGGTCCTGTTGAGACATTATTTCTGCTTGAGGTCTACTATCATATGGTGCCATCAGAATCCCTTCATGGAGGTGGTTGGACTTCGCCTATGAAAGTACCGGAGGGCTCTTTCAAAAAAACCTTGATTTTATTGTGTTTAAGTAGGTGATTTGAATACCTACCAATGATTTTTGTATGATTTCAGAGCTGTCTAGTTTTCCGTTATGCAGCCATCCCGTTTATATTTTAGTATTTTTGTTTTAAAGAGTATTATTTATTGATTTTTATGTTTCTGTACAATTATTGTAAAAATGTTAATTAAAAGAAGTATTTTGAATATTTTAAAATTTTCTAAGCTCTTTCCGAACGTCCAGAAATCTTTTATTCGAAAAGTATGTCAAGAACACTTTACCAGTGGTTTAACAAGATTGGACTCACCGATCGACGCCTATTTTCACCACTATTTGAATCTGCCTCTCCCGAAAAATAAAGTATTTGCTACGTATGTGTGGATTGATGGAAGCGGAATAAATATGCGTTCCAAAGATCGCATTCTGGAAAATGAGCCTTGCGATCTTTCAATGGTTCCAAAGTGGTCCTTTGATGGTAGTTCTACTGGTCAAGCCAAGACGCATAATTCTGACACGATGCTGATTCCTTGCGCCATTTATAAAGATCCCTTTCGACCAGGACCACACGTCATCGTTCTCTGCGAGACTCTTTACAGCGACGGAACTCCAACACCTACAAATCACAGAGCTCATTGTGCCAAAGTGCTTAGCCAACTATCGGAACAGGATCCATGGTTTGGCATAGAACAAGAATATACTATGTTCGATACAGACTTATGGCCGCTGGGTTGGCCCAAATCCAGAGGATTTCCGTGTATTAAGTCAGAGTTCTCTTATTGCGGAGTGGGAGAATACGTGGCTGGTAGAGAAGTCGTAGAAGCACACGCCAGAGCCTGCATTTATGCTGGAATGGATTACGAGGGGTCAAATGCTGAAGTAATGAAGGCCTCGTGGGAATACCAAATTGGAACCACCACAGGAATCAAAGCTGCTGATGATTTGTGGCTAGGGCGATATCTTTTAAGTAGAATAGGCGAGCATTTCGCAGTGGTAATGTGTTACCATCCTAAACCCATGGGTGCTGAACAGCCGGGTATAGGTTGTCACCATAATTTTAGTACTTTAAAAATGCGATGCGACGAAGGAATCACTGAAATTGAAAGAGTCTGCAAAGTGCTGTGTGAGAGACACGAAAAGCATATGAAAGGTTACGGTCTTAACGATAGTGAAGAAAATAGGAAGAGATTGACGGGGAAATTTGAAACTGCATCCTATGACACATACAGATGGGGAGTGGCTGACCGTGGAGCGTCAGTAAGGCTGCAGAGGAGCGTTGTGGCGAACAGGAAGGGCTTCCTGGAGGACCGCCGACCCGCTGGAGATTGCGATCCCTACCGAGTGTGTGCGCTTCTTGCAGAAACTTGTCTATAGAGTTTTATGCAATTTTCTGTTGGAAACTCTTTCGTCACTACAGAGTTTTATGCAATTTTTTGTAGGAAACTCTTTTATCGCTTGCCTGGACTCAATAAAAAATATTTTATTTTGTCACAAGACAAACTTATTGTTTCACAAAAATTTTAGTTTTTGATATGATGTGATTTTTAATTTTATTTTGAAAAAATATAAAACTTCCATGATAATATAAAAATAAAATAAATTGTGACTTCTGTCTCCAAAAAAAATCGTAAAAATGTGTATTTTTGAAAGAGGTATCATGCTTTTACAAAGAATTTCCACTACTCATACGACAATGTTTGCCTGTAGAGCTACAATGTGTGCCTCTCGAGCCACAGTGTGGACTGCGCGTGCTACAATTTACACCACCCGTGCTACAATTTTCACTGCTAGTACTACAACAATTTGTGATGTACGTTCTATATTTTACATACCGAAGCGGATGATGTTGAAGCACTCCATTAACCACATCATGAATAAAAAGGTAATGGATAGATATATGAGACTGCCTATGCCCTGCAATAAAGTGCTCGCGACGTACGTTTGGATTGATGGTTCTGGTGTCAATATGAGATGCAAGGATAGGATTTTAAACTGCACACCACACAGCGCAGATGTTGCCCCAGATTGGGCATTTGACGGTAGCTCATGCGGGCAAGCCTCTACTGACAACTCGGACACCACCTTGAAGCCAGCTGCCGTGTGCAGGGATCCTTTTAGGATGGAACCGCATGTGCTGGTCCTCTGCGAGGTTTACCAGGGCGGTGGAGAAGAGCCGGCTAAAACGAACCACCGAAAATACTGCAATGAACTGTGCGAGTTCCACAAAGCTGAAGAGCCATGGTTTGGTTTAGAACAAGAATACACGATGTTAGATGTTGACGGCTGGGGTCTCGGGTGGCCAAAAGGTGGTGGATTTCCTGCCGTGAACTACGAGTTTTCTTACTGTGGAGTCGGAGCAAAGTACATAGCAGGGCGAGACGTTTCCGAAGCTCACGCTAAAGCTTGTCTATACGCAGGTCTTGACTTCGAGGGTACCAATGCAGAAGTAATGTTCGCTTGCTGGGAGTTCCAGATAGGCACCACTCTTGGTATCAAAGCTGCAGACGACATGTGGCTCGCTCGGTACATCATGGCGAGAGTAGCCGAGGATTATGGGGTGATGATTACATATCATCCTAAGCCGATGGGCATGAAACATCCCGGGGTGGGTATGCACCACAATTTCAGTACCAAAAAGATGCGCAGTGACGGCGGTTATGAATTCATTAAAGAGTGTATCAAGAGGCTGGAAAAGAACCACATGAAGCACATGGTAAAATACGGTGCGGACGAGGCTACCAACAGGATGAGGTTATCAGGTAAATTTGAAACTGCGCCTTTTGATAAATTTTCTTGGGGTATAGCTAATAGAAAAGCGTCTATTCGTCTCGGAAGAAACATTGAAAAGAATGGTAAAGGTTTTATGGAAGACAGAAGACCCGGTGGTGACTGTGACCCATACTTGGTGTGTGGCTTGCTCATGGAGACATGCCTGGGGCCTGCCAGTGGCAGCAAGTGCTAATATCATTTGTAGTTTTGTGATTTTGTAAATATAGTACGAACAGCCACTTAAGTGAAAATTTTCAAGGATTTAATAATATTACAATATTTTATGATAAGAGTTGGCTTTTTTCATAACCCCTTTTGAACTCTTGGGTTCACACAACATCGTGAGCTAAGCGGGCTGAGTACGCCAGGGTGAACGATGCAAGCGAAGCGAAAAAACTTTTTGTGATTTGAGCAAAGTCGTAGAACAAAAGTTGTTCAGTACGATGGGTAGAATCCTCAGTTAACGAGTTCTATACCAATTTTGTTTGGGTAGACGGGTGTATATCATTTTCGTAATTCCGCAATTTTGTAAATTTAACCGCCTCCGTGGCCTAGTGGCTAGTCCGCTCGTTTCACATAAGGAGGTCACGGGTTTGATTCCCGGCGCGGTCCAACTTTGTAGGACTCGATTTGATTAGTGGTTGATCATTTTTAGCTACCACCTTCTTATCTAAGTCTGGCATTGATGTATTCCGGCATGAAGATGAAATGAAATAAAATGAAAATATTTTATTCGAAGTAGGTAGCGGTGTACACTTTTCGAACGTTATTCTTTTATCTACCTAATACGAGGTTCCTACCACTCGGAACTCGTATACCCGCCGTTTCGGGAAGTGTTTGCGGAGTGCGAAGAGACGATGGGCCCAATGAAACTCCCTCCAACAATTTTTTTGTAAATGTCTTATATTCTATTCGGCGTGAACCCACATACCTAGCTTCGCCCGCCCGCTAGCCCACCAGCCCGCGCCCGTCCGCTGGCAATGTAAAATGCGCTTATCGTGAAACGTTGCGGAATTTACTACCACTCGAGGTTTTTAATTTATTTTTATTGAAGTACAAAAGATACAAAGACTTCCTTTTGTTTGCGAGTATTACACCATAGGGCGTTATTTTAGCGAATGTTGCAACTATTGAGAATAACTTTGTATACTTATAAATGGGAAAAGTGCTAAGTAAATAGTGCTCGCAAATAAAAGGAAGTCTATTTATCTTCTATAGTTTAATAAAAAAAAATAAAAAAATATATCGTCACTTGAAACAAGAATGCTGTGAGGGTGTGAGGCACAGATTTACGAAAATAATTCGATGTAGAATTTTTTTTACTCCGTCGAATGGTGCTATTAAAACTTTTATAATTTATCAAATATTACCTTATATTATAACTAGATGGCGCTAGTTAGTTGCAGAAAATTTAAACTAGATCGCGTCATGAAATAATGAATTCTGCGTCGTAATAATTATATTTGAAGTCATCCAATTTCCTTGATCAAAACATTAAATATTTGACGAATGGAATACCACAACCTTTACAAATTGAGTTAAGCTACCATTTGTAGGTATTATGAGTTTTCAAAATGGTATTTGGTCACATACGCGATTTTTTTAAGGTAAAGGGATATCCAATGAACTTTTACAGGTGTCATAGATAGAGCATCTCTTTGTCTCTGATCCGATTACGCGATTAATTGTAGTTTTTTTTTAATTTCAGCTGATTTTTGTTTTTGGGTTAAAAATTTAATCCAGAGTGGTCAACATGTTTGTTTTTTTCTAAAATGGTGAATATTAGCCTTGCAGACCGTTACCTAACCTAATTCCGAAATTCCGATCAATTGGTGCAGTAGTTCCTTACTTAGTTCCAGTGACGAGTCTGCTAGCGCAAGGCCTCATTTAAGAAGACGCGGGGCGTTGCGCGGCGTCAGGAGGCCGCTTTTGTCGCAAATCTGACATTTATTTCATACAAATAGTGTCATATTTGAAGATGGCGGCTTTAGTTCCGGGTTTTCACCACCTGCCAAAAGATAGTAGTCAGACTGTATTGTATAATGTCTTTATACTGTGCCTAAACTTGAGCGCTTGCGTTTCGAGAAAGCCCTCTTGTCAGTAATAGTGTTATGGTGAGTGATAATGATGACTGGAATAAGGAACTTTTTAATTCAGGTGCGGGAGCAGGGCTAAGGTGCTTTGTGAGTGAGGGTCTCTCTTGAGAAATCTCGAATCAAATGTGTTGGAAAATTCTCGATTATTGTGGAATAACTGAATTTCCAACCACAAATTATAGAAAGTAAGATATCAAAAATTTTTAGATATAGAATAAACATCATATATGTATGTATGTATGCATTTTGATATTTATTATAAATATTGAATATTTTCGAACCCTGGCTCCTAACCTAGAAGTCGATTATTTTGTCACAAATCGGTATAGTGCGTGCACCAGCATGTGACTAAAATATCGATTGATAATTACGATTGGTATACAAGTTGTATAGTGCCACCAACTTATCTGTAGAAAGGAAAAAAGCGGAACTACTGATGCCCGCATGAAAACGTCATTTTGTTGTTGTTAGTTTGTATGGAATTGTCGATAGTGGCACCACCCTTCATTCTACAGATAAGTTGGTGGCACTTTATTACATGATAATGCGCGGTGGCTCTTACCCAAGACCCAAGAAGCTTATAACCTAACTGGAGAAAAGACTAAGACCGGATTGAGGACAAAAAATATTATCTTGAATATGCTGTCTTTCTCGACGGATCTTGCTATCTCATTCTAAGTGCCCTAGTTAAAATGAGACAGCAAGACCCGTCGAGAAAGAGACAGAGACATTCAAGGTCATGACCGGCTGCAAGTCGCCGACCGCACGCGACAGGCGACAGACTTCATTTATCGACCGCAAGTTACACTACTGGTTTCTTTGAATCTCTATGAAGGTACAATTCCGAGACGGACTGCAGGCGACAACCGCAGGCGACACTGCGGAAGCCGCTGCGGTCGACCGCATGTCGCTGCCGCCGCCATTCCAAGCGCGACTGCACTTCAGTCAGCTTTTGTACCCTGTCGTTTCCGTACCTTCGCGCGAGTCAGAATATCGGACGTGTTTAACAATATCTTACTGTGTAATTTGTTAGAGGAGGAAGATGACGACGAATTGTTGTTATTATATGCAAAAAAAGAAAAGAAATGCGTGTAACCGCTCTGCGGTCGGCTGCACTACTGGTCCTGAGACTTGCGGTCGCTGCGTGCAGCCGCCGCATGTCGCCGGCCGCGACCGCAGGCGACACGTCGCCGCGCTCGGAATCACTTTCATAGAGATTCATAGAAACCAGTAGTGTAACTTGTGGTCGATAAATGAAGTCGCCTGTCGCCTGCGGTCGGCAACTTGCAGCCGGTCTCGGACTTGCACCTTGAAAGTGATTCCAAGCGCGGCGACATGTCGCCTGCGGTCGCGGCCGGCGACATGCGGCGGCTACACGCAGCGACTGCAAGTCTCAGAACCAGTAGTGCGGCCGACCGCAGAGCGGTTACACGCATTTCTTTTCTTTTTTTGCATATAATAACAACAATTCGTCGTCATCTTCCTCCTCTAACAAATGACACAGTAAATTATTGTTAAACGCGTCCGATATTCTGACTTGCGCGAAGGTACGGAAACGACAGGGTACAAAAGCTGACTGAAGTGCAGTCGCGTTTGGAATGACTGCGGCAGCGACATGCGGTCGACCGCAGGGGCCGGCCGCAGTTTCACCTGCGGTTGACGCCTGCAGCCCGTCTCGGAATTACACCTTAACTGTTTCCTCCAGTTTGGTTATAAGCTTCTTGATCTTACCAAACCGGTTATAAATATTTCATATTATTTGCTATGGCAACTCTAAATCATAGACAAGTTGTCAAAAGTGAAGTCAATGAAGTTCGCCGCCATTTTATCTTTTTATCTATTCCTTTCGTCATATGGCGTATTAGGTGATCGCGTTTGTCCGCCATATTAATGAAATCAATAAAATAAGACAAAATGTCGCCTTACTAAAGTGCGTTAAAAATCCATCAACATCCAGTTTCTGTGTGATTAAATCATCAAGAGGATCACAATGGAGAATTCCTATGGTGTGGGGGTTGTGAACAGATATGCTCTTTTTCTGGACGACGAGACCGATCCTCTTGATGCGTTAAAAGCGCGAGAGCAGCAAAAAGAGCAGAAAAAGAAGAGCAAAGAAGCCGAAAAGGAGAACAAAGGCAAGCCCGAGACCAAACCCAAGGGTGGTAGTGCCGTTCCCAGGAAAGGTATCAAGGAAACCCAGAATGTGAAGTCTCAGGAGAACAAGGGTGGTGAACAACAAAAGAGCAAGGGTCCCGCCCGAACGAACGACCGCAATGCTGAACGTCCGCCTCCGCGCCGCCGCGAGGATCGACCGCAGAACGGAGCGGTGGATGCCAAGGAAGGCGCTCCGAGGCCCCCCCGACGCGAGTTCAGCGACCGCAGGCCTAACTTCGAGCGGCGCAACTTCAGCGACAACCCGGAGGGTGGTGAGCGGCGCGGTCCGAGGCCGCCGCGTGAGCCGCGCGACCGCGACGCACCGCGCGGTCCTCGGCCCGGCTACGACAACCGCGGCAAGCGCGAGTTCGACCGTCGCTCCGGCTCCGACAAGACCGGCGTAAAGCCGGTAGACAAGCGTGACGGCGCCGGCCCTCACAACTGGGGCACCCTGAAGGACGAGCTCGACGAACTGAACAAGACCGGTTCCGAGGGCGAGGTGGGAGAGGAGAAGGCGGCGGACGCGGGTGCCGGCGGCGCTGGTGCTGGCGCCGGGGACGCGCAGCCCGAGCCGCCCACCGCGCCGGCCGAGGAGGAGCCGCGCGAGCTGACGCTGGACGAGTACAAGGCGCTCCGCAACGCGCAGCGCACGGCTCCGCAGTACAACCTGCGCAAGGCCGGCGAGGGCGAGGACCTCAGCCAGTGGAAGAACCTGGTGCTGCTGGAGCGCAAGAAGGAGGGAGGCGACGACGACGACAGCGACGACGAGTACGAGATCGCCGACTTCCCGCAGCGCGTGGGACGGCAGAAGCGCGTGCTGGGCATCGAGTTCAAGTTCAGCGACACGGCGCGGCGCGGCGGCGCGGTGCGGGGCCGCGGGCGCGGGCGCGGCCGCGGGGGCGCGCGCCCGCCGCGCGAGGAGGCGCCCGAGCCCGAGGAGCGCGCCCCGCAGCGCCCGCAGGTTGCTCCGCCCAAGGTGGACGACAGCAAAGATTTCCCCTCTCTTGGCTAGACGCTCAGTCGGTCTTCGCTCTTCTGCCCTTTCGAAAGTATGATAGAGATACAAATTAAATATTGTATGTACCGTTATTTTTGAAGTAAATATACAAAATATTTACACGAGTGTGTATTATATTACATTGAATTTCTGTCGATCGTGGCGTTGACCGTCTCACTAGGATATCGACATCACCGGGTTCGCTTAGATTCTCATGATATATGGGGTTAAATAGTGCTCGTGTTGTGCTGGAAAACGGAGGGGGAGGATTATTTTAAGAGTTTTAATTTTGAATACACTTAATATAGCCAGATCTATCGTTCATACATAACAGTAGCTTTATTCATACTACTATTGTAATCACTTCAGCTTATGATTTAACTTTGACGAGATAAGGATTAAGGTTTTTAATCTTACAGACTGTGACAAGCTATTATGAATTAACTCCGTCACAACTTAGTGTAGAGCATTGTGAAAAATAACCCTTGTTGCATTTTATATCATGATGAGTTTGTGTTGACGAATGCAGACTTTGGGAACTGTAAATAGTTATATATGTTTAAAAGATAAGGTCTTAACAAGGTTGATTTTTGTTGTTACACAAACTTCTTGAAAATAAACATTTTGTATGTGTGACATTTTGTTCTTCATTATTTCCATCTGCATCTCCGCATATATAGTTTTTCTGGCTCACTATGTTTGCTGTTCTTGATGTTCCATTAGAATTTATATTGTAGACTTGCTTTTAACAGATATATTTTCAAGATTTTAGGAAACTATTTTTAATAATGAACTCTTTGCAAAAGGAACTTTTAGTAATTGTAATTGTTTTTTGGATAATGTGCAAAGCACTCCTATTCATTACTTGCACTCGTTAGATCCTGCAATACTTTCTATTGGAGATGTCCCAACTTTACATTTTTCTCACCTTGGAAGGAATAATGCCTACTACCTAATACCTAATACTGTCATTGCCATACCATAGAAGAAATACCTAATACTACGTAAGACCATATCTAATATCTCTTACCTGTCATCTGATCAATACATAATAATGTTTATTTTTGTATCCAAATGTAAAATTTGCCATTTCAAAAATAGGCTAGCCGCTTTGTATAACTACTGGGTAAAAAATCGGGATAGTTTAAGTACCTTATATAAGGTGTTAAGAAATTAGTTGTCATTACTTAAACTGGGGCTTCTATTAGTGAAACTGAATAACTTTTCCCAAGTAACCCATGGTCTTTTCGCGATAAAATTTTTGTACTTTTCTGACAAATCTGACACCTGATCGGCCCACTTAGTATGGGGAGTCCAAATGTTTTTTGCGAATTCACTATGGGTCCTTTGGGAAAGTTGTTCAGTTTCATGAGTAGAAGCCCCAGTTTAAGTAATGACAACTAATTTGTTAACACCTTGTATAAAACAGGTGTTAAAAAAAGGTGTTTCAAAGTGGGTTACTTAGAATCAAGTATAGAATACAAGAAAAATATGGAAAAAGTCCGAACTACAACTTTTTAAGTTTCCCATACAAATTATTGATTCACTATTATTTAGTATGGAAAACTGAAAAAAATGGATATGTATTCTATATGTATAATGGATATGTAATGGATGGTATTCTAATACTTCATTCTGAGCAGCTTCTTAAAATCTCAGATGCACTTTTTTAACATCCTGTATATATATAAATGAACTATTTGCACTTTATTACTTTTGAGTTTTGAATGACTTAACTTTATCATAAATATTTAACGGCTACTTTGTTTCCAACTAGGAATCTAGAATTATTGAAGTGAAGCGACCTCAGAATTTCATTGCACCTCGATATGGATATTAGGTTCAGAAGGCTGTGATGGATTCATCATCATTAGTTTTACATGAGACAGAACCACATTGTAGAAACCCTGAAGGGTCTCTGTCACCTGCATCTTTGTTTTATTCACTTTTATTTAAAGTGCGAACATTTTCTTCACATCATTAGTGTCTAGTTAAAAAGCGGCTAAGCCCATTTAAGGCTATCCAATTTGGCTACAGCATATCGCTGAGGTGTAAGCTTTGAATGCATCGTAGGGAGCGTGTGACAGCACAGGACAGCGAAAGATAAGAACCGTAGTGCGGTCGGCCTGGCTAACCACAGGAAAGCTATCAATAGGTCATTGCTACATCAATGAAACAACTGTTGTAATTAATAATGTATATTGACATGTTTTTATCACACAAAACAATATTCTTAAAATTTATACAATAAAACAATACAAAGTTACTGTTAAATATTCAACATAATAAAGGATATTACTTACAAAAATAAACGTGAACTTTTGCTTGTAATGATTTAAAAGAACAAAAATAAATAAATTAACTCGTATTTACATAAAACTGGACACCAATGTTTTAATTTTTACCTTTTTTATTAGATTTCATTCTATTGTTACAAAGGTAAAATGAACAGATGAACAGTATTATTTCCAGGTGACCTAATCAAGACTGTACTTAAGTCTAAGTGTAATGAGGTACCTGAAATTTATCTGTAACACCACCAGTATTTTAGTTTTTTGATCATTTCCAAAGAAAATGCTCTACTGAAAATATACGTATAAGGTTTAAGGCTGGGGCAGTACATAGTGATATAAAATAGTTGACTAGTTATTCATATTTACAACTTATAAGTTAAAAAGTTTTTCTTAGCAGCGCAATGTAAATTGTTTTTTTTTTGCAAAATGGAAGCTTCAAACTAATTTTATACAGTATGAGCAGTAAAAGGAAGAACCTCGAAAATTACGTTCAAATTAAGCTTCCTGTATCTCTTATCATACAAAATTACGTAAAATTTTGCGATAAATAACTAAGACATAAATAAGAAGCGATGATACATCAAGGTCATTAGTACATTATAAATTAGTGACGTAAAGCGTACAACTAACGCGGGCGAAGCCCGATCACAGCCACGATATACTTCACCTACCTACATTATTATACAATACCGTAAGTTATCCCTCGCTTACCTACTGTGAACAGATGTAAGATGTTTTTAGGGTGATTAAAAAACTCTAAGGAACATAGAAAAAACAATTTTCGTAGAAGCGGGCTTCGTATTTGTTTAAGACAAGTGTTTTAGCTATATTTTATTCTGATTGCGATTCGTCAATAAGCGAGGGATTTTATTATATTTTATATTACAGAACACTAAAAGCGTTAATACAGTACAAACATCGGTACATACAAGATAAGTGGCTAGTGTGTTAAACCTAGGCACGTCTATAGTTCATTTCAATCAAAAAAAAAGCAAAACGTAAATAAACTTTCTATGGAACTGACACATGTCAATGTCATCTGCATACTATGTTTGTTTACCTTTTGCTTTTTTTTTGATTGGAATGAATTATAGTCTAATACGTATGTAATACTAAGCTACAACTATCTTTGTTTGTCCGGCGACTGCTATCAATTGACTATTATTTACACTGAAAACAAATCGTAAAGCAATCCGATATCTCAACAGAGCGTTAGTTTTAACACAATGCGAGAATGCGTCTGTGTTCTCTATCGAAATTGAAATGACACAATGCCAATATTTACAAGTAATACAGTACCTACATTACGGGAGCCTTCTCATTTGAATAACAGGTAAACATCTACATCTGTGTCAATTGTTTTCTGGATTCCTTTCTTATGAGAAATAAATGACTAAGTTCAGTGTTTTTTTTATCTACTAAGCCATTTTTATAGACTCCCCTCCCCTCCATCCTCTCGTTACTTGTTCTGAATAAGGAAAGAATGATTTCTTAATTCATCGTCTTCCCTCATTATCAGCCATAGCTTCCGTTTAAATAGATGCCAAAATAATTGTTTGGCAACTCCTCCAAATAAGTACTTTTTTAGGTTGTACTTGCAATCTCACTTGATCAACCGAAACACAAATATTCATTTTTGCCACCACAAAGGCTACATCTAGTTGAAACTTCCCATTTCCAATACTCCGTTTTTTTCTCATCCTCTCACTTCGCTCAATACCAAATGAGTTACTTTATTAATGACTAATAAGAACTTTTCGTACAACATATCTGCAATAGGCTTCAGAGTTAGCTACAACTTCCATAGATGCCAAAACTAAGCATTGGCTCAAAAAAACATTACTAAACTCACAAATCGGTGGATATCTTTATTACCAGTCTCTTTTAAGCTGGCGTTCACTCAATGCCGAAGGTATTAGTTTCTTCAACAGCTAGCAACAACTTCTCGTACAACAGGTGTGGAGTAGGATAAGGGGGCAGGTCTAGTCTGTTGAAGCAGGTGTGGGCCCTGGGCAGGGACTCCACACGGCCCCAGCGCTCGATGCAGAAGCGGCGGGGGCCTGTGGAGCCGCGTAACGCTGAGAAGCCTTCGTAAGGTATAGAGGAGGTTCCGGTAACGAACTGGACGAGACGCAGCCGTTGTTCATTGGTGAATCTGGAATTGGGAGTGACTGGTTAGAATATAATGTATTGACAAGTTGATAGATTAGAGTAAAGTTATAGTAAACAGCGGTACCAGCGGTACTGTCCCTGGAGGGTTGATTATTCAGGTCAAACCCCTAACACACCACACATGCTGATCGAAAGATGTGACGTGATTTTCTTTTTCTTAATGCGTAGAAGTGAGTGTAGAGATAAGCGAGTGACGGTAGTATGGCAGTACCTCTGAACGTACCACTGTCGCAGGCGATGATATATTGACGGGGGAGGTGAGTGACATTTCTTAACCTTCATGTAGTTATAGTAGCAAGTATTATCGATCTTCGGAAATCTTTATCCAGGTATCACTAGCAACCCTCTTTGTTTCTATGTGCAGTCTTTTAAAATAAATCTATTTTAATGCAATGAATGAGTCCGTTAGCTATACGCGATAATTCGGCCTTTGATAACTCGGCCAATACGTATAATATCACTCGCATTATGCCGTAGAACAATAACTATACTTTCTTTCAATTAGCAACGTAATTTGATATCGTTCAAAAGAACTCGTCAACAAGACACGCATATCTTTGGAAACTATTTTTAGTGTCTTCTACTGGACTAAGTTGGGCAGTAATTATGTATCGTGAAAGCGGGTCACTGGCCGGAAGGTGTTCTGTGCTGGCTTGGCTAGCTGCCAGCCAGCTTGCATCGTAAACGCAATAGCCTAACTCATAACAACACTACTACTTAAATGTATACGTCTCCTATGTTAGAAGATACAGGCAAATCTAAAACACTTCAAAATGCTTCAAAATCTTCAAAACTCTGTGAAGTTCTTGGATACAGATCGTCACCTGAGTGCTTATTTGTTCAATCTCCATATCCAAAACTTTATACAACAAAGTTTTTACTGATTGTTTCACGTAAATTAAATGATTTCTCACAGATTGCGTTGTCAACAGGTAATTCTATGTTGAATGTTCTAAAAGTCTAAATTATAAGATTCATACACCAATCGACGGGAAATTGGATAATATGATAACTGCATTTAAAAGTAATTTTCGTTAATATGGTCAATTGGACAAATAAGCACTCAGGTGACGAGATGTAACAATGCAACTCACAACCTTATATACGCCATACATACGTTACATATTTAGATATAGAAATATCGTAGACTTTTCGACTCTGTCTTCTACGTATGAGACTAAAGAACTTTGCCTAAGGAACCAATAGTGAATTCATAAGAAATTTTTTGGCCTTTCCATACAAAGTTAGGTGATTAATTAGTATGAGAGTACACATTTGCACATTCGAAAGAAAGATGTGTGTATGTAGCTCCACCGATGGACTCTTAGGGGGGTTTTGTGATGGATTCGTAATCTACAATAATATTCGACGCGGAATAGTAGACGCCAAGAATCTTATATTTTACTAAAATAGTGTGTTGTAACTCCTAGACTAGAGTTAAAGTTAAAGCTACAGTGTAGGTATATTATTTGTAATAGTTTAAAACCAAAAATTAATCAGGGACGCAGACTAAGACTAACTTAGTGATAACCGGCCCTTCTCACAAATTCTGTGCAGTAAGAGCTTTATCGATGAAAATAACTCGCATCTAGCCTTGCGCAGTCTCTGATAGCTTGGCAGTATGTTTAAAGAAACCTGTCAAACTAGGATTAACTTCAGTTACCAGTGTAACTAATATCTCACCTTCGACGGCCTGCCAGAACCACACTATGACAGGGTGCGCGGTCGTGGTAGCCACCTCTGTACTTCGTGTTCGCTCGCCAATCAAATCATAGCAAGTACAATAAACGAGCAGCGCCATCTATCATTTGAGAATATAACTGTTATCTCACCTGTCAATGGCCTGCCAGAACCACACTATGACAGGATGCGCGTCGTGGTAGCCGCCTCTGTACTCCGTGTTCGCTCGCCAATCGGCCACGTCTAGTTCCGGGGCTCCGGCTATCACTAGTTCTAACTCTCGAGCGTCGAATGCGGCCACTAATCGAGGGTCCACCACCTGTAATGCAAGGTTAAGTAGGTTTTGGCAAAGTTATGTACGTAATACATTGAAATGGAAACGAGAAATGGCAATATCTTCCAAGGCAGGCTATCGGTCTTCATCATCATCAACAGCCACAAGACATCCACTGCTGGATATGGGTCTCCGCCAAATGGAGGTTGGGGGGGGGGGGGATTTCCGTAAAGGCAGACTTCCGATGCTAGCGGCCGATGCGACAGACGCGCGCGACTGTCGCACGCGACAGTACTAAACACCAGAAATGTATGGAAGAGCCGCGCGCGTCTGTCGCGGGGTACGGAAGCGGCGCCATACATTTTCTAATGTCCAGTATTGTCGCGTGCGACAGACGCGCGCGACTGTCGCATCGGCCGCTAGCATCGGAAGTCTGCCTTAACCGCCACGCTTGGCAGGCGGGCTGACGATAGCAGTGTACAATAGTTCCAGGGATCCCTTTCTTACATCCACGTGAAAAGAAGGGGCGGTGCTATATGAGAGCCGCCCTATACCATAATCGTTAACAACCCACACCATCACGAGCACGGATCTCTTGTAGACTGTACCAAAGACAAGTGGTAAATTAGCTTTATATTACTGTAACATTCCAAGACTTTGCTTTGAGTTTAACTGCAACATAATGTCTAAAATTACTGTTATTGTTAGCAGTATAAAATAACTGACTCTGCGACTCCAAACTAGGTTAGGACATCACTTCTAATCGGACCATCGTACGGCTGCCTCTTCAGCTTCTGTTAACCTTTAAATTCATCTATCCACGTCAACCTCATTAGCTTGAGTTAGAAAGGCGAGCCAAGCCAAGCACCCACCTCGTGGAAGCCGCGCACCAGCCACTCGGTCTGCTCGGCCACGCCGCGCTCCAGCCGCCAGCGCACCACGCGCTCGAGGTACTCCTTCTTGTTGCGCTCCGTCACGGCCACGTCGCGCCCGCCCGGCTTCAGCTCGCGTTCTAGCACGCGCCCGTCGGCCAGGCGCTCGGACACCGCGAATGTGAGCTCGAGGGAAGACACGCAGCGCGCCGACTGTAGTCAATTATAATTTCCATAAGTCAAAAAGGTAAACTGGTTTCAAATTTTTGACAAATAGACGTTCCCCATGTAAGATTGAAAGCGTTTCACTTCTACATTCGTCACGATGCGAAATCCTAATTTGTTTACCAGTGAATCTATCTCTGAGGATCTTCAATGCAAAGACAAGAGTGAATTCTTATTACATATTAGAAATAGCTTATTCTACCTTCGACTCAATTACTAGGTACCATCGAAACCTACCTCTCCCAAACGATTCCCAATAAAACAGATAAGACACCAGTAAAACAACCTCCTTCAGCAATCGAGTAAAATTAAACAACAGAGCAGTATTACCTGAAGCCACCTGAGAGAGGCCGCGAACTGTGCGTCCAGCGCGTCGATGTCTTCGAGGGCTGGGGGCAGCCGCAGCAGCGCGCGGTACAGCGCGCGCGTGAACCACGCCTCCAGCAGGTAGCCGTGCACCAGCGCCAGCCCCAGCACGCGCCCCGAGAAACGGAACCTGCGGCCGAGAGGAACAAACATTGCTTACAACTGAGGTCGAAAAAAGAACCGAATTGCTTTGTTGTGAGTGACTTGGAGAAAAGTCTATGCTTGTAAACTTACAAGCACAGACTTTTGATTTTAACGCTTGGAAATATCGATGACGGAAATTTCAATTATTGAAGGAACAAAGTAGTACTCTGCACTTACGCCAATTGTTTCCGTCATCGTTATGTCGAACAGAAATTGAAATGTGGGGCAAGCCAAAGCACTGTAGCACCCACCTTACTCCAGAAATCTGTGTTATTAATCTGTTGCCTCACAGTCAATATATGGATGGATTTTATGACAGATGTATCCATCTAAACTTCTTATACAGGACATAATCGTCCGTTTCGTGCCGCAAACGGGCTCATGTCAGTGAAAAAGTACGAAGCTCGCGAATATCCCAGGAGACTTCTATGCTTCTGGAAGGAGGTCGGTTAGTAGACGAACTCATGTATGAACAATGCGTGCCTAAACTGAAAGTTTCAGTTTTGTGGGTTTCAGTCTGAAACCCCACAATATGAATCAGGATTTACGTACATATAACACACTACGCGATGCAATAACGTTATATCGGATCTAATAAAAACCTACGAGTTTTTACTCAAGTTTTAAAGGACGTCACACATGGCTTCCTACTTCATATCGAGTTACAAAATATTCTCAATTGACAAATACAGACAGACAACGCGTAAAAAAAGCGGCCAAGTGCGAGTCGGACTCGCCCATGAAGGGTTCCGTAGCAGCAAGTAACATAATATAAAAGTTTTTGTAGTTCGTTGTAACTTGAATGAAAGATAAATTGCGGTTTACGATTTATGACGTATTAAAAAAAACTACTTACTAGATATCGTTCAAACCAATTTTCGGTGGAAGTTTGCATGGTAATGTACATCATATATTTTTTTTAGTTTTATCATTCTCTTATTTTAGAAGTTACGGGGGGGGGGGGGGGACACACATTTTACAACTTTGGAAGTGTCTCTCGCGCAAACTATTCAGTTTAGAAGAAAATGATATAAGAAACCTCAATATCATTTTTGAAGACCTATCCATAGATACCCCACACGTATGGGTTTGATGAAAAATCATTTTTTGAGTTTCAGTTCTAAGTATGGGGAGCCCCCAAAATTTATTGTTTTTTTTCTATTTTAGTGTGAAAATCTTAATGCGGTTCACAAAATACATCTACTTACCAAGTTTCAACAGTATAGTTCTTACAGTTTCGGAAAAAAAGTGGCTGTGACATACGGACAGACAGACAGACAGACAGACAGACATGACGAATCCATAAGGGTTCCGTTTTTTGCCATTTGGCTACGGAACCCTAAAAACGAATACCTCAGCACTCTGTAACGCACCGGTAACGTTTGTTTGGTAATTCGATATTGCAATATGTAAGTAATAATGGGCTTTAGCCACCATTTTTGAGATAGAGACCTTATACAATGATTTGTATAGGAAATTTTGAACAAACTACGAACATTTTGATTGGATTGGATTGTAGAGGAATTTTGGGATTTCCTTTTATAGGGCGGTAGTTAAACAGCATATGAAATTTTAACAATTAAATAGTTCTTTTGTTGAAATTGCAGGAAAATTACTTGGAATTCTGTAAATGTACACTTTTGAATGTTAAAAAATATGTTTTTTTTTCATTTGAAAAATAAAGTTACTAAGATGACTTGCAGTAATTGACTGGATTAATTTTTAGAATATTTCAAAATGTTCCCATAGTGGCAATATAAAGTAACTCTTAAATTCCTTGAAAGTTTACAAAACTAGCCTACCTAAAATATTGTTAATATTTAACTTTTAAATATTGTTAATATTTAACTTAAAACACTTAACTACTGAATCACCTTAAAAATACAATTCCAAATAGCTTTATTGCTTCCAAGCATTTTACAATCGCTTTCACTTCTAAAAGCTACAGAACGCGGCGCGCCACCCGCCTAAAGTTATCTACGAAGACAAGGTAGCCCATAGCCCCGACGGTACCGTTAACTGCCCATAACGTGCCCTGGGTAACATTACTCATTACTCATTGTATTGTTGACAAAACAATTACATATTTACTGGGCCGCTTTTAATAGAGCATGCAATAATATAAGGTAAACAATAGACCAATTACTAACCGTCTCTTCGTCGTCGATGTCGTATCTATATTAATTTATAAAACGGTACCTAATGTGGATTTGGTGACACGAATTCGGATTGCGTGCGATTGTAATTTCATTAAAATATTGAATTCTTAAATCTCTTTAAACTAAGAATTTAACAACTTACCAGCACTGGCAACTTCAATTAAAAAATAACAACTTTAACGATCCTAAGTGCAGCTTTCGCATGTAAGCTTACTACTAACATAACCTGGATGGGTCGACCGTTTCCGTGATTTCGTAGCAACTCAGACTGTTTGTTCAAATAATTGTAACAGGACGGCAGGCAGAGCTAATAGGCGGCTTGAAATCTTCCGACTCTGGTGTTGGCCACTAGCCCCACAGTCTCCACCAATCCGGAGTTGGCCCCCGTGTGTGGATTATGGACTAACCTTCCCGAGCTAAGGGAGGAGACAAGCTCCAGTACTGGGAATGATGTAGGTAGGTAATCAAATCAGCCTTTACAAATTAGCAATCAGGCTCGTAACTTGTATAGATAAGACAAGGATAACGCATATCAGGGAAAGTATGAAAGTAACGCCATTACGCCAGTGACAGAAAAGTTTCGAGTGAAATATGACTAAAAGAGCGATGAATATACCTCTAGTAATAAGGTGGATAGATTTGTGGCATAAGAAGGGCCAAAGAAGATATGGTGACGGAGAAAACTAAGTACATGGTAGGAAAGGAGTGAAAACTGAGATACCAGTTTGAAGACATGAATGGAATAAGAACCATGCTGTGCAGACCCCAGGTGATATAGTTTGGAACAGGATAAGAGGCTTAGGAGAATAATGATAACGCAACATATAATTAAATATCTACCTAAATAATTTAAATTAACTAATTTCTGTATTTTTTATGTTTTTTGCAGTAAACAACCTTGTTATCCATACGCACGTTGTTATGTGTGACTAAGAACGAGACAAGAAATACAATAAGTAACAGAGTCAACCGCAGATAATGTATGTGCGTCTGTTTTAGGCATGTTTACTCACATGCAAAAATCGCGTTTGGTACCTCTATGTTTACGAGTCGATATGAGCAAAACTTATAGGTACTATACACATATTATAAAGTCAATAAAATTAATGCGCAAATGTAGTTAATTTGGCTCACACAGAACTGCTTAGGTGTTCTAAACAGGTAATACAGCGAAGTTTCGCAGGCGCATTGCTATCTTTTCCTTCGCGTCAATATAGGGACTGCTATAAATACCAGGCCAGAGTATTGGAATAGGCACTGAGGTTATCTAAACATTTTTAACTACGTTTATAAGAATTAACTATTTTCTATTAATCAGGTCCTTGACAATTAGTCGTAGGGTTACTTTAAAATGTCAAAACAGTATGCATGGCATGAGTAATCGCCAACTTTTGTTGAACCAAATCATATTCAAAACTAATCTAGACTTGATCACAGTTCTTATTCAACATTATGTATTGAGGCAGATTAGCTACATTGCCGACTAAACACAATACTTCTGTAACAAGCCAATATCTCACTAATACTCCATAATTATCGCGTCTGATTGTTTGTCCACTAATGACAGTCAATCAGTGCATAAACAGTAACAAAGCGTGTAGTTATTGTGGTATTTATCTTGTTATTACGGAGGCAGTTATACGCGACTATGTAAAGTTCCTAGTGGAAATTGTTTCCTACTTACTAGCCTATTGGTTGCCTGGAGACATAAAGGTAATGGTGGAGGGATTTTCCATCACTGAGAGTACGACACTATCTATTTTCAGACAAAAACGCGGTTCCACGCAAGGAGGAAGTTAGGTTTAGGAACTAAACTCCTAAACATTTGCTCTTTGGAGGCTTTTAGGTTCATGTATTTATATACGTAAGATATAGTTAACCTAACCGGTTAACTATATCTTACGTATATAAATAAATTTGCAGGTAAATAAAAATAACCCAATGAAAATAACAAAACAAGTCGATTACATAAAATGCACGCTTCTTTAATTTGCGGATGAAGACGAAGCTAACGAAACCCGGCATTTCAAAATCCATCAAGCTATTTTGGCTACATGCGATAAGAATGAGAAGTTATTCTCCGATTAAGTCCTGGTCCAAAAAAAAATAATGCTCAATTTCCACTAACGGAGCAAAATCGGCGGCGTGTTGTTTCGTTGAACTATCAAAATCAACCTAAAAACAACCCCTACCAGTAACAAAAGTCACACTCACCACTCGTGATGGTTATCGACAAAGGCCGACATAGGCGACACGTGGACCGTGTACGTGTCGTTGGCCGAATACTCGAAGAGCCCGTAGTAGGGGTTGAATAGCTCTCGCGAGAGCAAGAAGAAGAACTCGCGACTCGGCCCGCCGTAGTCCAAGCCTTCTTCCCCGTCCCAGAGCACGCAGAGCTTGCCTTTCTGAAGCTCCTTCTTGCCACAAGACATGATGCGACGGAAGGCGTCTTCGAGGAGGTGCTCACGGCGGATGTGGAGTCTGAAAGAATGAATAAAGAATTTTCTTACATACGGCCGAGGCCATCAGGAATTTGATACTTCAATACTATGCGACCTATCTAAAATTTGAAGAATCTTACAAAAACATACATCCGTGTTTTTATATAGCTGCATTGAGATTTGTAGCTTAATCAAACCTGCGATGCGAAAGCTTAGTTTGTAAAAGCTGGCGTAGAATAAAATACACAATAATTTTAAAATATTAATTTAATTACACTATTTTTCTTTTTCCTTATTGTTCCAGAAGAAGTGATAGATTGATTCGTGACAGTACGAGTGATTATACTCACTTTAGCTTCCCAGGCCCCTGTCCATATCCTTTGCTCTCGAGCTTCCTATAGAAGGCCCGGAGTTTAGCCTCGAAGTCCCTCCTCTGGGGCGCTGGGGCCCTGGTGGTGCGCGCGGCCGCGGGGGACGCCGCGGGCGACACGCCAGGGCTGGGAGCGCTTGCGCCGCCCGCTGGCACGTAGCTCATGATCTCCTGCTCGAATAGGCTGCAACAACGAAAAGAGAAAGGTAAAATTTGACAACTATGAGCTAAGTCGATCTAAAGATTGACTTCCAAACTGAGCATCGTTTGTGTGAGGTGGCAATTGCAGGAGTCAAAGTATGAAAACGAAGGTTTTTTTACGTATGTACTTTATGTTTCTTTAAAACTCATGAGCTTCGCCTACCATTCAGTACAATTTAGATTTTATGGTGTTTCATATGTATATGAATAAAAACAACGCTAAGCCTCTGTTGCACAACAAAGCACTGACGACTCTAGTCAACAGATATAAACCTAAATTGTTGATGACTAATTTCAATACTCTAGCTAGTGAATGGCCCACCCTATAAGCTTAAGCATTTAATAGACAGATTGTGCCGTTGTTGAAACATGTACAATTTACAAACTGAAAGCGTTAAGTTAAAGCTGCTATTAGCATATGTCTTAGCTAGAAAACTGAATTCGAGAGACTTGCCTACTTTCATAAAAATACTATAATGAAAATGAAATTGGTCAAGAGGATGACGAGGCCGATTCGTTGTTATTACGAGACGGATATGCAGAGCAGAACGTATATTGAGAAATAGCTTTACAAAGTCAAATGACTAAACTATTATAATACTCTTAAAAAAAAGAGTGGCGGTTTGTATGATTTAGCTTTAGCCAATGACAAAACAAAAGGACATTTATTTTGAAATCTCCAAGAAACATCAGTCATGTACACCAGTAACGATTTAGATTTTCTGTGCTGTTACTTGTTGAGCTGAAGGATGACTTTATGAAATTACCTTAAATATTTTATTCGAACTAGATAGTGCATACTGGATACTTTTCGATGATAATTGTTTGTCTACCTAAACGAGATTCCTACATCTTATCGTTAGAACTAGTTACTCGCCGTTTTGGGCAGTGTTTGTGGAGTGAGAAGAAACATCGAGTCCAAAGAAACTCCCTTCATCACATGATCAATTTGTCAATCGATCTTATGTGTACTTCTACACTTTTTTTACCATCAGTTGGTGAGCCCTTGGCATCATCTCACCTGGTAAGTGACGATGATGCCTATGATGGAAGCGGGCTTACCAAGATTCCCCGACGCAATGGGGACGCAACTAATGCATGGAGTAAATAGAACAACCTCTAAGCGGGCTTACCAAGATTCCCCGACGCAATGGGGACGCAACTAATGCATGGAGTAAATAGAACAACCTCTAACTTCTTTACTGTCAGTCAACTGTGTGTACTGAAGTGCGAATGTTATCAGAGTACGCGAGTACACCAACTCAACACACAATAAAACTCGTCGTGACACATAGAGCAATAAACAAACCAGCTTATCCTTATCGAATTATCGCCGCTGTAAAAGTTTGCCAACAAAGATTGATTTGCGAGGTCCCATTAAATAGACATAAAATAATTATAAAACAATCGCTAAGGTTGCACCTAATGCTTTTATTAAGTTTCGAAGGCTGCGCGTGCTCAGTCGACGATCAAATCAAAAATGGGTTTATTCCGCAGCTCTTAATTTAATTGCAAAACAATGTCTAGGTACAACGTAGCTCTGGTTATAAAAAAGAAACCTATTATACACATAAACTCGGGTTTGAAAGTAGCTGAATTTTGTGGATGTTAACTAGTGCGTAGACAATTATAATCAAGAACATTTTAAGAGCATGGTTTCTGTGGAAACTAATTGCAAAAGTTCTCATAAATAATGTAAGTCGATGATCTGGGAGGTTCATAGCACGACTCACTTTCGTAACAGCTCAATAGCAACACCTAGAGCGCATTAAAGCTGTCTCATATCGATCACTCGCTTACTTCACCCTAAAATCTAAAGCTTACATAAGATTACCTATTTCCCGTAAAACCCTCGGCTAAAACAGCCGAAAGGTGCAATGAACTAAAGGAGATTATCTCCAAAAAGAAGAGAGCAAGGCCGGTCCGCATTAGACAGAGACAAACGAACTCTAGCCTAGTAATACCCATAATCGATTTGGCCGGTCGAGATTTAGAGCCGCCCCGCCCCCCTCGAGATCGAGATTCGGTAATTAGTATAATAATTTCATTTGGGCCCGTGAATTATACGAGAGGATACGCTCACGCACCGATCACTGTCAGATAAAGCTCTCCGCGTGTGCTTAGAATTATTTATGGGCTGCGCTTGAGCATGGCATGGCATACTATCCAGGAGTATTGCGTCACAGCCGTCGTTGCGTCGTCGTAGACAAAACAAACGGTGGGATTTTCGGCGTATTTGTCGCCAAAACAATGGGTTCGCCGAATCGTAGGGTGCACTCGAGATTGGCACGTTCCTGATGCTAACCGCGGCTGCGCCCTTTTACAGACGGAACCTTCGAGGTCTATTTGCATTATGAAACTTATCCAAGAGTCCAGTACAATATTAATCTATTGTTTGACAAATTGGCTGCCGATTTGAATGACAAAAGGCGCAAATGATTGAGGAAACATTAAGCTGCGTGCGCGCCGGTCGCCTGCAAGGCCGCATGGCATGCTGGTCCAGAGCCGGCCGATGGGAAGGGAACGACCTAAAATTACGCTGCAACGAAACCGACATTACTTGTTAGAGAAACGTGTTGTAAGAAGTGCTTTGTTGAACGAATTGTAGGGGGAATAGCAAGGTGCACGCAATATAACAGCCAGATGCCATCGTTTTTTGTGGTAAAAAGAATAACAGTACGAATAAAGATACCTTTCAAAATCAAGATGATGGTAAAACAGAAATCTGCGCTTGAAGGTATACCAGTAAACATCAAGGATATTTTGCTAATTAAAATAAAGAGTAGCACAAAATAACAAAACGTAACTTTAATTGTCTCAGTCAAGGAGAGGTGTTAACCCTGTGTTAACCAATGTACATATATCGATCTACTTCTCTGCATACTATGATATTTTGGTACTTACGACCTACGATACGAGTACAAGTAAACACAGCAAGGTCATACATGATTAGACTGTCTTTGTCAAAACACTATTTGTCAACAGCACAAACGTACATCGAAACAGATTCTTGAGTCTCCCTAAACTAAAACGTGACACGAAACAGAAATGGTTTTAGGTGAGCCTTTACAGGCCGTCATTACATAAGCATCCGACACATCTCTCATACATATATCATTGGTGGCCGAAAGTTAATGACTGTTGGGAGCGAGGCGTGCGCACGCGCACCGCCTGCGCCCGCGGCGGCGCGTGTGCCGGCCGGCACCCAACCCACTGATGCAGGGCTGCCAGACAGAATACAAATTGAGGAAAGAGTCCTAAGGAAAGAGTCCTTTATCAGGTAAAAGGAGATAAAAGGCAACGGTACACGCAAAGAAGGAACCTTTAGAACATTTAGTGGTTCGACTACCTGAGTTTGAAAGAAAGTTAAAGTTAGATAGTAACGCACAGCTTTTTAAACTAGTAGAATAGGATATTGTTGTTCTTGAAATTTTTTTAAGGGAAATTAATCAGAAGCTATGACGTTAATAGCATAACTCAAGCTCAATTTGGTTCAGATAGGCAAAACAAAAGTCCATAGTATTGGAGCTGAGAACGTTAATTACAAATTAGTATACGCACATTCGACAGCCCTGAGAGGCACAAATCGTCACAACCACAACCTTAGCAGTCATCGTTAAACCCTGATGTATCTATAGGAACAAGAACTGAACCAGTCCACAGGTGTGCAGGTGTGGTAGACCCTGCGGCTAAGCTCTATAATCTCTAGCTCCTCGCGTCGATGGACCCCCGATACTAACTCCAACTCCGTGATAACCAAACTTTTTTATTACACTTAATGACCATGTTTTGAATTTAAGTAAGTACTTTGGTAATGCCGTTACACTATACGAGCATGTTTCACGACACACGAGTTCTACAGTGATTGCTGTTATGAAATCTCTCGATTAGATTTTATGTCTGGAGAATCGCCCCGAAACTTCACGCGCGTTTCCAGTATGTGTATTGATTGTGACTTTTACGCTTTTCGATTTTTTATAATTAAAAACATCACTGACTGTAATTTAAATAAGTTCTACTTGGTTTTATTGTCAACGTGGGCCTGCACAGTACCGAGCAATCGAGGCAAAGAAACTAACTAGTAATGATGACACAACTGAAGGTTCTAAAGGTAACTGATGGCGAATTTTCACAGTCAATTACGGGCCGTGGCATAAGAGGAAATCCTCGACAGATGGTATTATGACATTATGTGATATTATCGCAAGTAGACGGCGATTAGGCTGGACAACTGGTGCAGTGGCAGGACTTTCACCAAGCCGCGGCGCCCGCGTAGGCCATAACTCAACATGTCGCAGCTGTTTGGTCGTGAGAGAACAGAGCACTGAATAGAGCAATCTGTTAGAACTGGCAAAGATTTTCGTTAAAATGTATATTTAGTATTGCAATCCTTTTGGTTAGATATTTTCAATCAATTATTTTAATTGTTGAACTACAAAAACTTAAGACTTAAGGAAAATACCTTACTTACTAAAAATTCTTCTCAAGTCTTCACGAAGAACTTAAGAAAAGGAAATAACAAAATTACACATATCAACACCAGAACGCCATTAAAATTACGTACAAGCAATTATGTAAAACATCAAAATTCCGGTGCGTTATCTCCACCTATTATTAGAGCAGCCTGATGAGGTGGGGCCAGCGGGGCTAGCTCGGATAATCCGAAGATCCATACCCTGGGGGCAGGTAGTGTTATTAGCCAGGTTACCGGCCCCCGTTGGCCAGCCCTTAATTATAACCTAACACTGGAAAAAAATGCCGTTCAGCTTAGTCCTGACGAGTTGTATCTCAGTAATGAGAATCTTTGAACGGATGTAGCGAAACCTGGTCATTTGATCGGTACGAGTATTTTTTGCTCAGTTCTGTATGGAATGAGCGCTTTATTTTCTTCAGTGTAAATGTTAATTTTTAAATATAATAATATATTTCTTTTAGAGTCATAACATAATAATTTTAAAATGTTAGTCATCACGTACAAGGGAAGAAAAATTCAGAATAAGCAATATATTTAAACTGTCTGTACCTTACTCCGACATAATTTAGTATTTTAACAAAATACTAACCTCCAACAGTCGAAAAAGCTCAATAAATCTCCTTGGTAGAGCAACGCTCGCAGCTACACCTGCGGACGCGCATAGCACCAGCAATTACTGTTTAATCTACGACCGGACTCCGGACCTTCACTGGGACCCGAAAAAGTATCAAATTACTTCCTAGAATAATTCAAATATTGACACGTCGAAGTACCTGCACAACAATGGGCTCGGTTCAGCGTCTCATTCCAAAATAATGCCTCCAAATAATTTATTTTCGACACTAACTAACTGTCGACATTGGTCTGACCTCAGTGGAAATCGAACCTGATACGTGCCCAATATTTGGCCAAATGACTTCCTGTGATCAATGTTCAGCTATTAGAAACGTGAAACAAAGGATCTGTTTTTATTTAATGGTAACAAAATTGCTGTGTGATTGAAAATTTAACATCGCATTGGTAGGCGTTTCTGTTAGGAAACTTTAGAATAGACAGGGAACTTTGAAATGCTGTCTATCTAATAAAATGGACATTTATGTATATGGCACTCAGTAAACATTATAACAATGCATCGTTAGCCATCCCTAAGTAGTAGCGCCTACTTCATAATACCACTGTCAAAAGTAAGGTAAGTAGTTGTCGTGTTGTGTGAAAAACTAGAAAATTGTTGTTAATCAGTTACGTAAATTGGTATTAAATTATCTTTAGCTACATGACAAGCGTTATTGCATAAATTACACCATGTTTAATATGTAAATATGTAATTAATAAAATTTACGGCCAGTAATTTAAAATGAGCTCTGTGAAAAAGAAAATCGAAACTATTCCACACTCTTTTAAACTTATTTACCCCTAAAATATACAATTCTACTAGCACCGTAAAATGTTTCAGATTTAGTTTTCTTCAGTATCTGTTTTACAAAAGAAAAATATCTGTGATAATAACAGAGGCTGTTAATAAAAAATCGCATTAAATTGAGAAGCGAAGTCATAAAAAGATTAGAACTAAAAACCGGGATGGGTAATTTATTGAATTAGTCCTAATAGCCGTTTCCCTCACCTTTTAAGATTTAGTTCTTTTTATTCTACATAATCTAATAATTCATTTTTGACCTTAGATTTTTTATTTACTGCAGGCATCTATAAATCACTTTGATGCAATTTGTTACTAACAACTATAGTTTCAGCATCCCAGCGATGATTCCTATTCCAAGTTTTAACCGACTTCATTCTTATGTGGTTTGCTAGTGTTAACGAATTCAATCAAATCATACTCGACTCGAATACTGCGTTAGAAATATATTTTACTTGTAAAATACAGGGTTGGTGCTGAGTATTGCTTTCCATGTACATTTCGTGTTAGATAACACCGATAATATGAGAATTCGACCTTATCTTGTCATATTATCTAGACATAAAAACGGTCGCCTACATTATAATGCTGCCCTCGTGACCGTTATATGCGTACGGCCGCTGGACATAAAACATAACCCTTTATTTGAACAGAAAACGTTATGCGTGACAATTTTGAAGGGAACTAAATAAATCTAAATAATCATATCGTTTAAAGTAAACACAATTCTTAATATCGTACATAAATGTTGAACACTTGGTGACGTCAGTTCAATTTTTTTAAAATCATTATTTGTATAAAGACAGTGAAAAGAGAGATTTTTACGTATGTGTGTACATATATGGATTTCTGATTTTATAACTTATAAAACACAATCGTAGGGTTCTGTACCCATCACAAAGACTTCTAAGAAGTCTGACCCATCAGGATTCCAATGGGACCTTATTACTACGCTAGTGCGCCTACATCGTAAAATGCGCCCTTTTTGACATGTGTCAAAGGTCCTTTATCTTTGTACCCGTAATATGTAGATAGCAATTATAATTTTCACACTACACGCTTAATTACTTTTTCTTAATCAAAAACTGGTATTATTAAAAAATATCAAAAAAGGATAAATAATGAAAGTAATGAAACGCATTTGTAGCACGTACAGAGCGCTTATCTGGCTTGTCACACTGATTCTATTTTAAGTCAACCGTTTGACATTGTTTTCAACCATCAAGTTTGCCAATCAAAGTGCTAAAAGAATAAAGTGTCTATTATTTGCAACACTTGACAAATTAGCGTTACCATGCTTGTACCATTGATACCATTAGTGTTGTACCTCTAAAGGATATGTCACGACTGCTACGACCAGCAAGGACTTGGGAACTTCCGTTGATGGTGATGACAGATAGACAAAACTATATGTATGTCTATTCATTTGCCCATTGTTCCATCGAACAGGGAATTAATCAGAGCTGATTATATGATAATGAGTTAGGGATTACAATCAGTAGTTAATTGATGTTTTATTAAGCGTACGTAATCTGTTGTTTGATGACTTGTTGACTTAACAAAATCATTATATAAAAAAAAGAAATGAAAAGAAATTTTTAATGAAAGGTATATAAAACTGCGGTTCCTCATATTTGTTACGTTCCAATCCTTGAACATCAAATTCTTGTGTAGGAAAATATTAGCTAAGCGAGAAAACGTCGAGCTCAAAAAAAGTTCAAATCAAACTTCACTATCAAACTAAAACAAAAACTTTAAACAAAACGCCAGCGTGCTCCTAATATACTCCTAACTAACTGTCAGTTAAACAGGAAACCCACACAATACACCCATGAACAATGGGAGGGCATGGGAGTGGACCTAACCCTTGACCTAAGGGTATTTTAATTAAAACGCTAAAACGCTTGCTTTCATTTGGATAATAAAAATATCAGGCGCATGAGGGGAACTGTCAAGTGTACTTTGTATTGTACAATGTACAAACAGCTACAAAGATATCTGAACCCCTCCCTAATACACCATGTATCACGAATAGCTTTAGTAGGGGTTCAGTTCAGATATCTCTGTGGGCCAGTGTACATGTCCCGGATCCTTTAATTATTTGCCAGAATGTCTGTAAGGCTGAAGAAGCAACATCCATTGGTAATTTCACGTTTGTAATGTTGTTACTGATTAGTTCATTCTGTTGCAGTATAAAAATAATAATAAAAATAGTAACTAAGTATAAATGTGATATTAAAAAACCTTTCTCGAAGGAAATTTTAAAAAGTTTAACTTGCAAATATCAGCGATTTAACCGACCTTAACATGGGAGGGTTATCTGACCTGACATTATGTATGATTAACGAAACTTTGTATAAGGTATTATCAATATATCCTATTTTATCTGTACCCATTAAAATGGCTTATCTATCAACCTAATATCCTACAAAAAAAAACTAATCTTGTCATTGAAAGTAACATAAACAGGACAATTGATTTCCATTTGCGGACACAGATAACGACAAATCCCAAACTCAAAATGTCCTTATCAGCTATGACATTCCCTTATCGGTCATATCATATCGCTGATCAGAAATATACACAGTGAGATAGAGGCGAAGTAGAATATAGTTTTATCGATGCGTTGAGTAATGTCCAATGGCAGGAAACAAAAGGACAATGACCGATTTGTAGGGAAAGAACAATATCGAAGGGTTACTTGCCTTTCATTTTAAAGCTTAGATCATTCTCATTTAATGGTTGGGTAGGTAGAAAGAAATATTACTTAGCATTTCTTTATCCGCTTGACTAAAGAGTTCTTGCAATACTACTGATTAGTTATTCAGTCATCCAGTATTCCGTTATACTTAACACGTCTCATTTCTAGTGCAAAAAACTAGTACATATTAACAGAATTTGGTCATTTTTATCTTAGGCGACATTAACGTATCGTATTACGATTGGTAGGAACATACATAATATAATAATTAAAAAATAAATTCATTTTGATGCTTCATACGTTTTGCTCTGGCAACCCTATCTGCTGCGCCCGCGCACCGTACAAGCACATTACTACCAGCACCAGCGTACAAACTAGCGTTGCCTCAGGGCATAGCTTGATTATTTATTTGTTTTATTTGCGGTGTCATAGCGTAGGAGGACCTTGCTAGATTAAAATTAAAATTTCAATTCATTGTTATAAATTGGAAAGAGGCTATTCATTTTTAATCATCCCGATAAATAAGTTTTTTCCCGCTTTTAAAAAATGATCAATTAAATATACTTATAGAGTTACCTAAAATATATGAGCTTGCTCGTAAGAAAGGCAGGTAAATGAAACGTTAATTGTATTGGTAACAATTAAATGCAATGTAAATGTAAGAAATAATCAATGTAAATTTATACATAAAAAAGAAAAATCAAAGAAACGACGTGATATGAAACAATAGACATGACACTGTAGCTGTTCGCTGTCCACACCAAAGACTTCTATTATAAACTATAGAAGTATTTGATCCACACACGACACAATTTCCAGGAGAAGGGATGCAATTATATGAAAGAAATCCTGTATGCAAAAGTGGCTTGAGTTGCATTACATTACAACCGCATCATCCTGCATATTTATACCACAAACTATTACTTTATCCCGGCTCGTTAGTACAAAGTACAATGTTCGGGCGAGTCATGGTACAAGAAATATTGTATAATATTTCGTTAGATCTGTCATTGCAAATGTAGAAATATCTCATGTCTACGTTATATGAAATTTTAAAAGGACGTTAAGGTTAAGTGAGCAGTGAATCAGATGATTTTTAAAAATAAAACTAAGAAAATCCTCTTTAAAATGTAATGTTAGAAAAAAAAACTTAGGCTTCACAAAAAAACAAAATACAAGCATGTATGCACACACAGTTATATACGTATAATATGTTGTCCATAATTTTTCCTTTTCTCAAATTTATTAGGGTTGTCAATAGAAATATGACGTTGACGCAGTAATCACAAGGTCATCTCCGTAAGAATACCTCATCTACTTGTACCACGGGGTAAATCATTCTAGTTTTTACGCCAATTATGCGGTATCCTTGATGTCCATCCAGACTGCCTTGGCCACCGGGAGTCGCTCCACCAGTCGGGCAGCTCGGCATGCCAACCTCACTGCCATTCGAGGCTAGCATTCTAGTTTTGTTTTTGTAAATCCTTTCAAGTCATCAGGATAATGAGGATGCCTTTTTGTTATTAAAAGAGTACCTAATTAAGATATGTTTCTTATTGACATCTTATATCAAACCGGCCGAATTCCATCCACTTTTCTTAGAAAGTCTGATTTCGCTTATCTGTGCATTTCTGTACATATTATAGACATATATTTGGACCTCACAACTACATTTTGATGAAGAATCGTTATTTCAAGGGAATGCTCTTTTAATTTATTTGATAGATATAATAGTTATTTGCCCAAGTATTCGTCCCTAAGACCCAATGTTCCAAAACCATTTTCTTGACTCTGCTCCTCAAGACCTTGGGCCCGTTGCCATAAAACTACTTTTATCCGTCGATCGATCTATATCTATCCGATCTCGAGTCAGTTCCCATATCGAACCGGCGATACGATTACCAATACGACCAAAACGATTACGCTTTACGACCGTTTGATTGGACCGCGACTAACTATTGAGGAGCACGACACCTACCAAACACATAAAAACCAATAGATTTAAGACTCTCGTAAAATTTAAAGTCTCTCCCCAGTCCCCGGTGTTGATAAATTAAAACCGAAAGAAGGTATAAATCACAAGAATGTAAATGTATTTACTGTTGGTTTTCGTTTAGAATTTTAATCAAATTTATTTTAATTTGTAGAAACATTTATCACGTATTTTTGTGTTAATTATAAAATATTTTTTTATTGTAACTAGTCGTTAACTTATCCCCCTCTTTATTTAACCTATGAACTTTTTAAGCATATTGATCGTTGAAATTCTAAGCCACCATTAATGATAACGTAACTGAACAAAAATTGTAATTGAAATAAATAACATAAAAAAATTCTAAACACTATAAGATTTTAATTTCGTAGTCCGGAAGGAAACAGGTAGATACGTTCCGTCTAACCAAGCTTTAAATATTAAAAGCAACCATAAAAAAACTGGCCAAGTTCCGCTAGCTCTCTCAGTAATCGCCGCGCCCGCGCCGATAAAACATATCGAAAAGCAATTCACGAGAGCCATCAACACAATTAAAACTGGGAGAATGAATTAAAAACTGTTATCTGTACCCTTAACTACTCGGTTCGTCCTTTACACGATCACATAATAAACTATCCTTTGAAGGCGGCCGCTCTTCGGAATCCCACTAAATCCCACAAAGAGGTTCGATCCCTCGCTTTACAAACAACAGACTCGTTATTATGGCGTGAGTTCGCTATCACAGGATACATTGGGTAATTCTAGGTAGACGGGCCTTGTGCGAAGGAGAAAGCAATGTTTGTTGTAATCCATGGTTGGATTGGAGCTGGATATAGTTCTGTTTGTATAGAGTTTGGATTTAGCGTGAGCTACGTTTCCGTCAGCCGACGTTTAGTTTATTCAATAGCCGGCATATTAAAATTTTAGATTAAATCGTTAATAGTGCTCCTTAAGGGTTTCTAAAAGAAGTCGTCCATAACAACTTAAACCTCATACAAACCAAACAAACCTAAATAATTGAGTCTAATAAAACTGTATACACGTAATGAAACGCTACATTCTAATCACGCACATACATAGTATGTCGCGGATAATGCCCTCTATTCTACACTTGCCCTATTTCCGTCCTGCTGAGCTGAAGGGATATGGAGCGCAAGTACATTTATTTGATTATTCGTCCGTAACACTCTTTCTTTTGTCATAGTTTAAAAATAGATTGCCAACGACGTTATGACATCCATAAACTTCTTGTTCTATCTATCTAGTCTGCTACTGAAGCCGCTCCAAGTTTTCATGACTTTATTTTCTTCAAGTTATTTTCGTAGATTTTAGTCATCAACGGGTCAGTAGATAGAAAGTGACAAATAATGTAAAAGATCATTTTCAAAAAAACACGTTAATTAAACACACTGGCATACAATGCTTGTATAATACAACCTTTAAAACATTGACGGAGAAAAAGGTAATTATTTGGAAACAGAAATGTCGGTGTTTTATTATTCCATATTCTTTTAGAGTTAAGCATATTCCTCATTAAACACAAATAAAAATTTGGGGTGAAAAACTTGAATGAAATGTTGTCAATTATGTTTTTTTTAAATTTATTTTTATGGCAGAGGTGGCAAACGAGCAGACGAATCACCTGATGGTAAGCGATTATCGCCGCCCATAGACACCCGCAACACCAGAGGAATCACAAGTGCATCGCCGGCCTTTGATATGGGAGTACGCTCTTTTCTTGAAGGTTTGAATGTATAACAGAACCCTAATAATATGCATCTCGACTGTAAATAGACAAGCTTTAACATATTTACGGAACTGTAGCTGCGGGCGAGTCAGATTTGGGCCGATAACACCGATTGGAGCTCGGTTGGCTAACACCCCAGGTGACGTCATCATAATTGCATATCTATTCACTGTAAAAGGCGTAATGCACCGGCTTCGGGACAGCAACTTTCGATGCAAAGTGGGCGAGTGAATACAAAAGGTAGACTAATCTTTTAATTTTTAGGCACTTATAATGTTTATAGTTTTTTAATATAGATTTTGTACATTTATATATGAAGGAACCTCGGCATCATTCGATACGTTTAGGTATTCCGGGTGTCACGAAATAGTTCTAGGACTCGTAAACAAGAGCTTCTAATTTTCATACTGGACAACTGTTGTTCTAGAACTTTGCTGAAATTTCAGTCGTTTTAGGTTTCTAATTTCCAAAATTGTTACAGAGCTGATTAATTTTATGAAATATAATATAGTTTTTTTGTTGGAGGCACGGTAGCGCCTCCGCCAAGTCTTGCGCGAATATTTTTTTCAGCATTGTCGTAACTCGTAAAAACAAAATTGCTCAGTATTATGCATACTCGTAAGGACCCCTGTTAACGTGTTGTACACCTACCTATTTTATTATAGCCTTTATAGTGTATACGTTTACCTGTGCAACCAATTTCGCCGCGTAATGATTCAAAATCCGTATTACTAAAAGTATTCAATAGTAATGTGAACTATTCGTATCTTCCTATGGAACGAACAACATATTTCTGACATAACCATGCCAAAAACTGATTTGTTGTTATAATAATTTCAAAATAACAGTGATACTTGTATAAAATCTGATATTCATCTAAAATGACATGTTTGTTTAAAGTTTCGACTGAAGACTAGTAATTAAGCTAATGCTAATGGTAATTAAGCTAATCCAAAACAAGTTAATTTGATGAAAGCCCGTCCAAATATCTAAGATAACAAATGGGAAAATGTTTTTTTTTTGACTATTGTTAAATGATGACAATACTGTGGGTAAACTAGCATACTAGCTACAGCTACATAATGTTAGAAGTAACTGAGAAACTGGACAAATGAAAGTTTTAAAGTTTGGTTCCTTTTATGGGAACTCTACGGGTGAGAAGTTTATGGGTACAACTATAACAATAAAACAGTTATAACTAAGAGACAATTAATTAAATTTAATTATGAGTATGCAATTGTGCATCACGTAATTTTTGCATAAGCACTTGACGTAAATACATAATAAGAATGCTAGAACAGCGTGTGAGTCGAAAACACTTACAGATTAGCTTCAGAGATGAATGGAAACATATTTATGTTTCCATTCATCTCTGTACTATATTTATAGTACTATTAAGGTTACGAGTGCGGCAGAAACGTGTGTGTTTGAAAGTGGCGTGCTAACAGTTGCGCTTGCACCTCAGATAACTTGCGCAAAAGCCTCGGCGTGAGACCCTACATCAAACAGTGTGACTTAAAAATCACTGTCGTCACATCACCTGCAAATAATAAATAGTAACGACGACCATTTTTCTAAACTAATAAAAATACGATGACACCTATTGATATAACTGCCTAGCTTGAATAAAATATTAACAGACGTAATAATACCAATTGAGTTAATAATAACTTACTTATGCCAATATTTACACAATTGATAAAAGTGAGCCAGATTCAGTAAATTGTGAAGGTAATTCATATTTAAATTACTTATTTGAATTTATTTCAATACCGAATAACAATACCACCAATAGAAGAAAGTTTTTATTTTTAAAGTCAAAAAAAAATTGTTCTAATTTAATTTTAAGCATTTTATATATTTTATTACTTACAGACTGAAAACGACGCCGAATGTTTTGGATATGACCCCCATGGTCTTCTTCCAGCCCTTGATGAACTGGCGGCGGCGCGCCCCACGGGGCGACACCGCCCGCGCATCCAACTCCGCGTACGAATTAATTTTGGCGGCTTCTCCAACCCCCGAGAGAACCCTTCATAACTCGAGTCACTTCACTCAGACACTGCCTGTACACTCCATAATCCACGTGGGCCACAACCTAGCGGCTAGCAGGCACAGGCACCAGGATCCCGTCCCGCCCTCGGCTGCCGACGTCCGGCCCGCTCCCGCCTCATTACAATACAATCGTACACTCCCCGACGACTTATTCAATTGTCTAATTTGAATATTAAATCGGTTGCAGCGTCACGGAAGGCTCGTTTGTCACGTAAAGGGTTGAGCTGAGTGAGCTGAGCGAGCGGTGCGTGCGCTCGGCAGTGAGGCGCGGACGACACTGCGGTGCGGTGCCGGTGTAAGCACGGTGGACGCCCGCTCTCGGTCTACGAGGGACGAAAAGCTAAGCTACGCTCGCTACGGGGGTGCTGCGGCCGTAAGCTCGCAGGAATCATTCACGTGTTTATATCAACTCTGCGTAAAGAAGTAACAAATCATTTCGAATCAACAGTTTTCATTGCACGGAAAATCTCGATGCGGATGTGGCTTGACGACGACGACGTCGCAATTGCAAGCCTACACGCGACAATTACAGTGCAATTCGCAATCGAAGCTCGCTTTCAGATCGCTTGTTAGTGCCCTGCAGGCATGCGTTGCGTGGTCCACCTCCGTCATTCAATCTGGACAGGATGTCAAGTCAAGGTACCTTCGCATTTTAACTCAACTACGGCAAAAGCAAGAGAAAAAAATATGGATCTCATCGGCAACCAGCTATGTATGTATTTACGTTTGTTCTCTTGTTTTTCTCTTGTTACTGCGTAGATATGCATAGGTTTGTTAACAACCCATTACGTCCCAACTGCAGGGGCACGGGTCTCTTCCCATACATCGGGAAGGTTAGGAAATACTCCACATACGGGGGCCAAGTCCGGATTGGTGGAGGTTGTGGGGCCAATCCCAGTGTCAGAAGTTTTCAAGCCGCCTATAAGGCCTCCGACATGGCTTAACGACTGCCATCTAGCGATAGCAGCCGGCACCAACGGCTTAACGTGCCTTGCGAAGCACGGAAACGATCGAGATAAATGCCACTAACAGTCAAACCCATCCAGGTTATGACCGTGTCTGTAGTCAGTTAACCTGCGTGATCGACGCGACCACGCAAGCCGCACTGAGCCACGACCGTTTCTTATGATATGCAAAGATTATTGTATTTTTTATGTTTGATCTAGCTTGCATTTGACACAGTAATCACCCACGCGTGACTAAATCTGTCGGATGCACCAGAGGAACAGTCAGTAAACGCATCGACAATGAAGGCTGTTGATGTCATTGTGATATCACACGCCTGACTCATACCCTAGTTACATTGCATTGCATGAACCCTTCAATTAAGTAAGCGGTCATAAACTGTACACTATGGTTTGTAAAAACGCGAGTACAATTACAGCGATTAGGTGTTCCACTTTCAAATGTTTGACCGAAAATTCATTAACGGTACAAATAAACAACACTGATCATGAGGCTTTCTCTGGTTTTTTTGCTCCAATAATATAGTAATCTGTTGCATTTCTACTTAATTTTAATATAAATGTTTGACAACGAATACAAAGCTTTGGCATTCATGGTGAGGCCACCAATTAAGGAGACCAAATAGCGAAGTTTCATCAACTTGACCAAAGTTGTTTAATATCATTTAGTTACTAGAACAACTCAAATTGGCTTCAGCAGCACCACACGGATCGCATATACATATTTTTAGTTTTACTTGATTGACTGCATAAACATAGACACATTGTTATTCCCCCATCGTAGCGGTAACTGTAACGCAACAACATGGGATCGTACCACGTGCGCGATCAACATTGTATCGTGACCCAAATCTCCATATATCTCCGTCTGAAGATTTGCTTGAGCCCTGTGCGGTATGGCTGTTCTAATTATTGCACGTAGCAGCACGAGTTACATCACCGAGCGCAAGATTGAATGAAAACGTGGGAGATTTAATGGGAAATGCTGAGAATAAACTACATTGATCAAATAAAGAATTGAAGTGAACATGTAGTGAGGTGAAAGATAAAGGAAAAGTTAAAATTGGAACTCGTTTTACGATAAAAAAGTAAATCGAGAGATACTTAAAAAAACTGCTCTCCAGCTTTTTCTTGCCACCTGAAATTATAGGAAAATTGACGTACATCGCAACGAGACTAAATTACCAAGGAAGAACTAACAGATAACCAAAATAAAAATGGCTTTTGACACACACACAACACAATGACCACTGAGGCTGCAATGGCTGTCGCGTCAAGGAATTATGTCTACAAAGATTGCCTGAAATGCGTTAAGACTAAGCTAATTCTGTGCAAATTAGGTTCGCACAGAGCTACGAAATTATCATGACAATGTTGTTAGTAAAATTTTCAAACGAACGTCACTCATGGCACTTATCAGCCATCAGAAGAACATTGAATTTGCAAATATAAAGAAATTTCAGCCAAACTTCTAGAGGCTCTTTGTTCCATAGAAAATATTTCAGGCATAGATTTGCAAAATAAATTAAAATAAGTATGGAAACAGACGGTCCAAGCACATTTATTTCGCGTTATAAATTCTTGAATGAAATCATCAAATGTTGAAAAAAGTAAACAAAGTTGGATTATTAAACATGGAAAATGATACATATGATTTCATGTAAACAAAGCTGTTGAAATTGTAAACCTTACTGTTCAGACCAATAGTTATAGGTTATGAATGGGCCCCTTGAGACCAGATACTAAACACAGATATCATTAGCTACAGGAAGGCGAAAGTGAGATTGCGGAAAACTACAAGTCACGATTATGACTGGAATCACCTAAGAAATGACTGATGTGAGATAAATTACTATTTTCTTTGAACCATTACAGATTTAGTTCGAATAAAAGTAATTTATTGCGCTGGAGAGAAAATAGTAGAACGAGTTTGTATTAAAACTAGTAAAAACTATTATAAAATCTTTTGATGTTGAACTTCCACATCTATACATCTAATACATATTTACGGTCTAATAACTGAATCAGCCGAATTTATAAAAATAAGCGGGCTTTTACTCAAGAAATCGAACTTTCCGAAAGGAACTTGTCGAACAAATTGGTAAAGAGTTACCATTTCCGATTTTTTAGACAGTGTTACTAAAGATTTTTCTCGAACGGGCTATGGTTTTCATGGGTAAATCTGACGAACTTTATGACTAGAAGCCCTCGTTTAAATATTTTTACGTGATTTTGTTAAACCTTATAAAGAATCATTTTAAAAATTACCTCATTAAATTTGTACCTCTAATTCGCAATGGTGCAGTTTAATCGCTGACTATCATGCGATTTCTACATTTATAAGTAGGCACCACTCAGATAATTACGTTTACACACGATATATTAATGTAATAAGGTTTATCTTCGCAATTCTTGTTTATTTGGGTCACATCATAAACGACCTAATAGCATCATCGAGTACCAGGTTATAAGGTATGTCATTTTGTTAAGGGTTTTCTTCCCCTAGCAGTAGTAAGGCGAATTAGTTTGCTGTTTGATACCTTATTATTAACCAGCTTGTTCAATTTCTGAATAGCCTTCTGGATAAGCTCATTGCCGTTATTAAAATGAACACCATTTAAGCGATTACTAACGACTTCGATTTCTAAATGATATATGATTCGATTAGTTTATTTTTTTAGCTCATCAGAAAGCTCCCCATCTACGACATTGTCAATACATCTTTCTCTATCTTCCTGATTAAAACTACACACTCTATTAAAGTTATCAATTTGTTTCGATGTGATTACTTGTAAGGGATCAGGTACAATACTACAGACCGATTTACACACCCCCCTCTAGTTAGCCAGTAAAGTGAAAAGTAGATGTAAACTGATTTTTGGACTGCAAAGCATACCAGATACCGTCTGTTACTCGCAGTACTATAAGTGCCTTTTGGAGTAAAGCTATGCTCTTGTGGAGTTCCTTCTTTCTGTTACACGCCAATAAGTTTCCTTCCTGGTACAAGGCGATAGTTTCTTTTGCATTCTTTAAGTCTGTATAATTCATTATTAGGTTCCCTTAATTGTTCCGTAAATTATTTATTTATGATGCAGAGCATTCGTCAAGGGTTGGTATCGCTTTCAACACTGCCCCTACCATAACTGGGTCAAATATATCTGTTGGGTCGAACTGTCTCCAAGACAGTCCCTGCTTAGATAGGACCTTAAGGACGTGTAAATCGGGCCTATAAATACTGTCGGTGTAATCAGTCAGGTCGATCGGGAGCCGGCGCGCCGCGGGCGGCTGGCGGCTGCGCGTGCGCCGCTCGGGACTCGGTTGCTGTCACTATGCACCAGCCGATGGATCGTCAAACGCTAGGAATGATGTTCGACTCTTATTCTGGTAAGAGACTAGATAGCGATATACCCAATATAATATAGTGCTATTCTTTCCGGATCTCCAAGTAAAATTTAATTGTTTAAATGATTGAACCGTGAATTTTATACGATGGGCTTCAAAGCTTTTCTGGATGATGGACTTTTAAACGTTGAAACACGTTGTAAACTTTGAAACTAACTGCTACAATTTTACCTTTATAATAATTTAAGTCCTTTACTCGGACTAATTTCACTGAACAATAAGTTTATTGCCTGAGACAGCTGCAGTAATCCAAAGGTCTATTCTTCTCTAAATCTATTTTATTAGTTTGTTTGAAAACCCGAACCAGAATCGGGCCACATGCGCCGGAGTCGAGCAAGATCCAAGAGCGACCGGTCTCGCTTCTGTGCGCATGCCTGGATCATGTATCTAGTTCTTTTGCTTTTGTTGCCCGGATAGCAGTTCTTTTAAACGATGAAGCAAAATAAGTTTTTTGAAACAGCCAGTCACAAATATTGTACTATTTGTTTGTGTTTTTAAATGATTACCCTTACAAATAAGGCATCATTGGTGTCGTTTCGGTGTTTACGATTAAACTTATTTGACAGGACTATACTAAATGTAATCGTCCTGTCCTTGTCTTTTCGATATAGAAAGAAAAAGACAGAACACTTAAATTAAGTTTAATCCTGTCAAATAAGTTTAATCGTGAAAACCGAATACACCGTGAAAGTTAACTATGATTGTTTGCGATCTTTTTAATTAACTCTCCGAGATAATACATGAAATACAATTTGAAAACAATATTTTGGACAGCTTATAATGTTTTTAACTCCATTGTTCTTCCTAAAAGAGCAGTAACTTAGGGCGCCTCGCCCGTCAACTCTTACTTTCGCTTTTGTCCAGCACAGATTAAAAAGAAAAGCAGAGTTACTGTCACAAAGGGCCAAGGACCGTCCAAGAAGACTGTAACGCTATTTCTGTTGTCCTCTAATTACATGCCATTAGTTGGAAAGGGCCTTTTATTACGACCCGATATTGTTTAGTTTTTCTTTTATTTGTTTACGCCACGCGACGCGACGTGTCCCTTGGACTTTTTAGAATTCAGTCGCTTGGGGTTTTGTAGTTCGTATTTTGCTTTACCAGTGGTACTCATTATACCAGTAATAACAAAAAAAATGTCTAATTTCGATGTTTTATTTAAAAGAGATTTTTATTTTGTGTATATTATTGTACTTAAGTATAACTCAAAACGTATCTTTTGCTGATTGATGGCAAAAGGACAACATACTAGAAAGGTGAACAATCGGTGAAATGACGGGACTCTCGAAAGTAGTCACAGTGGATGCGCGGACGCAGTATCTACCTGCGGCAGACAACCCGACCGTACTACTGGCGTACCGTTATACAGAGAAAAAAAAATGGTTTATAGTTTATAACCAGACTCTTTGGTTGCCAAGCAAAGGGTGTAGCGATTATAAGCCAAGCAAGCTGACCCGTACTCCAGGCAAAAAAAAAAATAAAGAAACAACATAACTGCGTGAAATTATAACATCTGCGCTATTTATAACTTCACATGTCAGTCAGCTTTTTGTGGTTGATGCAGTAAGGATTTTAGAAAGCAGATAATTGAAGGAAATTGATGTTGGAAGTAATAAAGGGTTAATAACTTTCTAACAGCATGTCATTTCTTAAAACTTTAGGAAGATAATTCTAATAATTCAGGATTTAGAAACAAATATATATATATTATTATTTTTGTGTGTGTACAATAAAGAGTATATCAATCAATCAATCAAAGAAGTATAGAAGCAGTACCTAACTAGTAGGTATTAATCTTAAAATGTCTATCTGTAATAGGTTGCAATGCAAGCAACCTCTTCAATAGTTTGTGATGCCGATTTTTTATCTGTATCTGGTTACGAATTCCCATATTTCGTGTTGAATTCAACTCATCCAAAGCATTACAATAAAACTTTTTGAAATAGAGCAAAAAACCACATGTGCTCGTAACAAAAACGCCAAAAACATAATCACACGTTTACCCACAAAACGTCCCGTTATCCGCGACAATGCCGATTCCAATGCAATTACATCTTTGCCAAGAGCGAATAGTAATATTAGAGGAAATGTACCCTAAATAGGGGTAGTAACTACCAAATTTCCAAGTTACCGGTGTATTATGACTGCAGAATCATGTACCAAGAATGCTGGTATATCTATTGATGCACTTTAGCGCACCTGCGCGTGCTCGCTAATCGTGTTTATTATTACACGGAGAGCCATTTTGGCGTGTCTTTTATTGTGAGTCGTGGGAATCATCGAATCCACTAAACTTACAGCACGATAAAGACATCCTTTCGTGCGCCTTTTGGTGCGCAAATACTTTAGGAACACAATTATTTACTTAGATCATGTAACCAACCATAATTTAACGATATAATCGAAAACAGAGAAAAGTTAACAAAAACAAATCACTCTTTTCATCGGACTGCCCGAGTGGAAGATAATGTTTTTAGGTGTATGTAGTATTAGTTGCTTACCTATGAAATTGATGTTTAGTTAAAAAAGTTCAAAGACAAAATTAATATAAAATAATTAAGGTTTTAAAACAACTAATTATTTTCAAAATACCATTGGACATTTAGAAATAAAATAATGTTTGCTAAATGCACGTTGTCTAAATATTTTGAGAGCACAGTGGTGTAGAAACTGTGAAAATGGATTTTTTCGTCACTGAAAATCGCCATTTTTTCGTTAAAAAATACTTTATTTTTATTTTTGAAGGCTACACTTATCCCGGCGTGTTAATCGTTACCATATGTATTTTTGAACATATTGCGCATAATATTTCACGATTTTCAGATAATTTCGATTTTTTTTAGTAGAAAAAATTGACCCAATTGACCTCTAAGAAAACTCCAATACAGTATTTAATGGAACCCTACTCAGTCAGTTTTTACATAAGAAACATGATATCACTAATTCATGAAAGACCTTGAATGTAGCTAGAAAATGATATATAATTTAATGGAAGTAAATTCATTTTTGGGGTTATTCTGTTGAACTTTCAAAACTGAAACGCCAATTTCATAGGTAAGAACCTAATATGTCCCGCCTCTAGGCAAAATGGTTTGTTGAATTTTGGATTGCGAGGTGCTTACATTCATCTTGATCTCCTGATTGGCGTAGGATACATTTTTATGTAGTTTATTAAAAACTTCTACCTATATCTCACCTGCCGCGCAGGATCCTCATAAAACAAATAGTAAATAATCAAAACTACTTTTTTGATACACAGCGCCCTTGTAATGATGAAGACATTTTCAATGCCCGATCCCTTATCATCTTCGGTTAGTTAGCCAAGTCCTAACGTGCCCAAGCGCATTATCGAGTCATTACGAGATGTTATCACCATCACGTCACCATTGTTTGCCTGCGCTAATTGCTCGGATGCGCAGGAGCCTGTGGCCGGTACCTGCGGGATTACGGCCTGTGAAATCTAGATCAAGGCGTCGTATTGTGTGACTAGTGTCACCCTGAAGGCCTTGCAGTTTTCATAGTTGGCCTTTGGGTAAGGTTAATGTCTGTGTTATCTGTGTGTACCGGCTACATCTAGATTTTAAGTACTGGGAAATATTATTCATATATTTTTAACTGCAAGTAAGAAAGCGAGAAGAGTTAACAGTTACATTCCCTAAATAAACTTTTAAACGACTGTAAAATAAAAAGCCCTAAAAGGGGAGGTCTTTGTCCAGTAGTGGGCGTGTTTCGGCTGATGATAAATGATTAAAATTAAAAGTATAAAAAAACACGCACGCATAAATATGTTTTCGCTACTGAATAATGAAAATAATATACATACACCCGAAAAAAAATACCCTGATCGGGCAGTTTGGTAAAAACAACAACTTCAGAACAAATTAAAAACACAAATCCAATTTATGGAAGCAAAAGGCGACGAAATCGAATAAAGTTTAAATCAAAACCAAACGACAAAACCAACAGAGTGTATCGGTAAGCTTCTTAGAATAAAATCTATAATTGCATTGACCACACGTGTCACAGGATTTCAAACTTCAAACAAGAGGATGTGGCTGTCTTCGCGGGACGAAACGGGCAAGTATCAAAGTTTGGAAAATGTCGCAGCGAAGAGCTTTATTTAGATTTTAGACTCGCGTTCTATCCGGCGCTAGTTATGAAGTCTAAGATGGTCTAAGGATTCGTTTCCATTGAGGTGGATATAAGCAGCGTCAGAGGAGATCAGAATGGAAGTTAAGAAAAGATGGATTACGAAAGTTAACAACAGCTAAGTGTAGACGAGAAGATAGGGAAGCTTTTTTATCTTGGTACAAATTAAGGCAGTGTCGGCGTCTGTTTCATAAAATGATATTATTACTTCTCCTCCTCGTTAGTGGAAACTTATCCTTATCATATTTCACGGTAGAACGGCAGTTACCGCTTAACTGACAAGTTTTGATGTTTACGAGGAACTAAAGTTAGTTTTTAATATTAAATAGTAATTCACATTCTATCAATCTTCAGAGTGCAATACTAAACATTTGTATACTTTCTCAACTGTTAGAATTTAATTGCAAAAAGTCATTCCTTCCAAGTTAGGAAACAGTGTGTATTATACGCGGACTGACTCGGTGGCTAAGTGGTTAGCGATTCTGACCTATGATCCGAGAGTCGTGGGTTCGAACCCCACACAGGGCAAACTTTTCTGTGATGAGCAGAATTGTTTGCTCTGAGTCTGGGTGTATTATATCTATATAATATGTATATGTATATGCCATCCCATTTCAAAGGTCGGCAACGCACTTGTGACTCCTCCGGTGTTGCGGGTGTCCATGGGCGGCGGTAATCGCTTACCATCAGGTGATCCGTCTGCTCGTTTGCCACCTATCACATAAAAAAAAAAATCGATATCAATCCTGGTTCCCAAAATACAAGGAATCCTAGTTTAGGACCAGATGACCGTGTGTGATTTGTCCCAGATATAACTATTATTATTATTCTCTATCAGCTTAAATAAAAGTGAACCAAGATGAAAGAAACCGTCCGAAAATTCTATATCGAGAAAATGAATTGTATTGTTCAATAGAAAACTCGAAGTCACGTGTTTCGTTAAAGACTTATAAGTTTAAGAATTGTGTTTAGAATTGTTAATAACCATCTTGCAGCCAGCACGTGACTTTTTGGCATAGGCACTAACAGTTATTAGCAATTACTGGCAACACTACATTTGATACTATTCGATAGGCAGGGAGGGATGCAGTGTAAAAGGTTGATAATTAACAACATTATCTTCTTCTTCTCATCGAGTGACTGATTGCACTGTAGGTATATTCCCTGGTTCCGTCGCGGTCTAATAATGATTATAAAGTAGTATGGATTATGGACATCTTAAGCACATACAGATGATAGAAACCGCAGATGATAGAAACACTCTGAGTTTTATATTTGAATAGTTTATATTTGTACTCGTATATGTAGAAATACGTATGGCATATGTTTCATATAATGTCTGAATCACTGAATAAAAGATACGCCGGGTAAATTAATATTTAAAGTTGAATTTTGAAATGAAATTTTGAATGTTTCAACAACATATGCATTGTTTTAGATAAGATAACGATAATTACTCAAAATTATGTAAGGAAAAAAATGTTATTTATTCTCAAAACTTCACCAAAACTACCCCTTGTTACGGATCTGGCTAAAACTGAGCTTTAATTAAATATATAGTATCCCTGAGGCTTCTGACGTCATCGAAATGGGCCCAGTCACGTGACACGCGACCTACGCTACAGAATTTACTTTTAGCCCATAAGGTCGGTCACAAACAAAACTTTTTACCCTACTACGTACTACATATCGCATTATACCCAAGACCATTTTGTATTCTATTAACGATGCCATAAACAAATAAACATTACGAATCTCACAGACCAATAGGTCCAATAGAGGAAATATCCTCGCACATCTTTTAATCAGTGAAAATGAGGTTTCGTTTGATTCTTCTTGATCCGAGGACCGTATATAGTGGAAACGTATGTTGAAGGATGAAAGTCTCCCAGCGCGGCGCAGAAAATGATACTGTCTCGTCAATATATTCTATAATAATAATAATAATATCTGGGACAAATCACACACGGTCATCTGGCCCCAAACTAGGATTCCCTGTATCCTGGGAACCAGAGACTGATATACATACACATATACTTCACCATGGTACCATGATTTGGATTTCATCGGAATCGTGAAATGACCATCCACAGCCACATCGATAAGGAAAAATTCTTACACTAACCTAATAAATTCTCTACATAAATAGTCTGTTGTGGGCCTAAATCGATACCAATTTTCCCAATTTGAAGCCACACGTAGGCGGAACATTAATTGCCTTTACATTCGCTATGAGACTTACCATTTTGGTGACATTTCAGATCTCGAGCGTGGGTGACATAATGGAAGTGTCCTTACCTGAAAATAAATTATTTTTGTTAACACCTCATTGATCAAAAACGTGCGTGGATGGTACTGATATATATATTCTAATAGAATCTCCTCCGCCAACAATACAAAGAGGTCTTCATCTTTTACATAGCGTTACCCCCAACCTACGCTACGCCAGGGTCCGCTTCCTGAATTAATTTCTATCAATTTGTCCGAACTTTTACATCTTCCTAGTAAGATTTTTCTCTCATATCTCCCCTCTACACATCCATTCAACGTTTATTCACTGACTCAACGAATATACAATAAGAATTTCGTCTACAGTAGTAAAACAGATGTACTATGTAGTTACTTTCAGGTCGTTAACAAGCTAACGTTTCAAAATTCACCACTTGTTTATATTAGCAACGTTCCAATAATACAAAATATGATTCAGTCATTCAGTATGCATCGCACTTTGGCAATTTTCTTTGTGTATTTTCATGAGTCAATCCGTCATGTAGCACTTCGTAAACACGATTCAAAGGTGAAGTGAAACATGAAGACATATGGGCGCGTGCGCAACGCTGGAAATATCCGGCAAATTACTGTTATGTGGATTTGGAAGGAGGATCGATGAACTGGCAAACTGCAACCAGGGCTCCCATTTCGAATGATGTTCAAATGATACTGAGATAACTTTATAACAAAATTGGGACATAGCCGTCCACAGTACTATACTAAATGTAAGAAGCAGGGTTCGCATGATATATATCAATTGATATATATTGAATATATATCATGATATATATCAATTGATATTTATGCTTGATATTATCAATATTGATATTTATATTTTCCTAGCTTTTAAGAGCTGATTCTTAAGCATGAATATGCCAAATCCAAAGAATAAAGATATGATTATAACAATAATAAATAAATGAGTTTATTTTAATTAACTATCTTCAAATTGACAAAAATAAAATAAACATTTTAGATTCAGTTATTTCGAAAAAAAAAATATTAGAGTAAGAAATTGAAATTAGTATGTAATTTTGATAAATATCAATAATATCGTAAAATCGGATATATATCAAAAATATCTGATATTTTGATATTTATTATAAATATCGGATATTTACGAACCCTGGTAAGAAGGGTACCTAATATAGACTGACTCGGTGGTTAAGTGGTTAGCGATCCTGACCTCTGATCCGAGAGTCGTGGGTTCGATCCCCACACAGGGCAAACTTTTCTGTGATGAGCAGAATTGTTTGCTCTGAGTCTGGGTGTATTATATCTATGTATGTATGTATGTATGTATTTAAATGTATATGTGTATGTATATCAGTCTCTGGTTCCCAAGATACAGGGAATCCTAGTTTGGGGCCAGATGACCGTGTGTGATTTGTCCCAGAAATTATTATATATGTAAGAAATTAGCTTGTATCAGCTAGTTCAGCTACATATTAGTTTGGAAAACATATTTTTGTGTCAAATATAAAAGATATCAATCAAATTTATTATCATATCGATCAAAATACGTAAGTATAAGTTTCTATGGTGTAAGTTAGATCAAACTATGAAACCTAATAACTTGTGCCTATTGAACAAGAAGGCCCCAGATTTCAGTGAGAACGTATAATTATTTTCATTACACTTCCAGATGCGAGTTTTAAAATACTAATTTATATTCATATTTTCCATATGTTAACCCTAGCCGTAAATAAATAGAGTCTGCGTTGATCGGGGGCGCGCGAAAATAGCACCCGAGCCGCCCAACGCGGTGACCGGCGCCGGCGCATGGTGCAAGCGCATCTTGGTGAAATTCTATATTCGCCACGCGGCTCGTTTCTTATGTTTACGTTTCATTTCACACGTTGCAAAACTGACTTATTATTAGGTGCTTGGTTTAAACATTGGGGTGAAAATCCTATATTTACCCTTTGAAGTTCCTATAGAAATAGTTACAGGTTCCATTAGGTGCCTACATGAATATCTATCTATCTAGATACTATAACATTATAGGGAGTTTCCGATCAGAACAAAACCTATACGGAAATTTTGGATATCTTAATATCCTATCAGTAAACTGTTATAAGTACCTAGAGCTCTTGATGACACAAACTAGAAAAAGAAAAAAATAAATGCTCTATATATGCATTTTTTTAATTATTTGAATACAGATATTACTATCTGATAATGTGCAGTACACATAAGTGTACTTATATTTTCAATCAAATCTAAAGTCGATTAACTTTACCTCTAACAAACATATAATTTTTTGTTCCTACAAAATCATGTTTCGACATCATCAATCAAACTATTGATAAGCTTTAGTATTTAACCTCTGATTAACCCCGGGCCGGTAATTGGGTTACATACAACTAACTGCGCGCGATTGTATGCAAATACCCGCATAGCGTGCGGGCGCAAGGGCAGGCGAACCCTACCTGCGCCTACGCATCGATTGATTCAGGTGTTGGTTGCCAAACCCTTTGTGACGATGACTACTGATGAACTGCAATTTCGTTACAATACCTACATTTTTTGACACATTTTTAATTTATCCATTATGCGGGGTGAAAGGAAACCTTATTTCTGTTACCCGTTTTTGACAAATACATGTTTTCGCTTTACTTATAAACATGTAGGGCGAAATTTTGACGATGACTTCTACCCATATTATAATCAGTTCACAAAAATATTATTAGCTAATCGATTTTTTTATCACCCACTATTTTAATAAGGAAGATTTCGACCTGAAATGCGTGCTGAAATTTTATTACTTAGAGAAGTAGTAAATAGAAATTTGGAAATCTTTAATAGCTTTATAGGCTTAGATTTTTTGATTTATAAACTGATTTTAATTAATTTCTATTAATTAAATTTAGAGTAAATATTTATAAACTAAAATACAATAAATAAACGAATCCCAATAAACATATTCTATTCTGTCATCTATCTATGGTACATATTGATAATCTTACTTAATGTTAATTTAGCGCTTCAGTAGATCCAATCAGATGTGATCCGAAAATATACGCATACAAACTTATTTTAGAGCCAGCTAAAAATAAATATCAGGTAAGTTCCCCAAAATAGTAACTAATTAACCTCGTAACGAATCTCAACTCTTCTGTTTATTTCATATACTCATGTATAAGTATAATCTAAGGCACCGAATTTAATAACCTACATTTATATTATATTTTAGTAAAGCAAGCTAATAAGCACACAACTACCTTATATTACCTTAGTAGTAATCTGTGGTAGTACATTATAATCTATGGTAATAAGATCTATCCTTTTGCCCCGATCTTAACTTGAACCCTCCCAAGTCCTGTCCGGGGTCGTGGGAGAGTATCCCAAACTGCGCCAATGCTAATGACCTGTTTTGGTGTATTATTTGATAATTTATAAACATGGTCTATTATACGAGCCCATAGCTCATCTAATCATCTCAAATGAATTAAGTTTAACTAGCAGTGGTTGGCTGTACACTTGTTGGGGAAAATAAAGATTACGTTTCCCTATGAGGTTTAAGAAAAGGAGAGTTGAAAAAGTACTAGAAATTATTATTAGAAATTATAGGTGATTTGATTGGGGCGGGCTTTTTTCGCAACTATAAGCGACTATTGCGCCTGTGTATTAAACTATTAACAAACCATTACGTCCACTGCAGGGGCACGGGGGGTCTCTTCCCGTACATCGGGAAGGTTATGCCTATTGCGCCTATTTTGCGGAAAATAATATATTAAAAAGATTATTTTTTTCCTGGTAGAACCTACCCATACAAACTACATATACGATCGACAAATGGTAGATCACTATCCGAAAGGACATTTATAAATATGTATGTACAGCAAAAAAATTATTACTTATTCTACAGAGACGAATTAACGTCAGGTAACGTTCAGTAAACAATTGAACATTGTTATCGTAACTTTTTTTACGCATAGCAAATCAGGTTAAATATAGAAGATAAATAAATAAACTTGTGAAGAAAATGGATGAGCTCTCATTTTCCACTTCAGTGGAAATCAAAGCCAGCTGATCCGTAACGTCCGGTCCGTTCAGCGTACAGACAGACATGTTCTTCTGTAATTTTCCATAACTTATTTCTTTACTTAACAAAAGTTTTTTTAAATGTATTACTTGCTACGATCACAAATTATCTTTTGCTGATTGTATCAATCCGTTGGAACGGATCAACGGAGAACAAATAGGTATTTTACTTTAAAAATCGCCTCGGCAATGATGTACTTTTATTTTTATAATTTTAATGTATTTTTATTTTTTTAGGAACATATTTCGGTATCTGACAATTTTTTTTACTGCTACTAAAAGAAATAAAAAGAAATACCTACGCTAACTTATATCCACAATAAACACATCTATTGTGTAAATTTTTCATATAATATTCCTTGTAGAAGTGTTATGGTAATATCGACAACTTTCCGGTAAGGAGTATTTCCTTACCCATATTAAGTACTTCACACATAGCTAATTGGCCTATCAGTCATACTCACAATTAGCGTGAGTCAGAATTCTAGGCATAAAGTGCAATTATGTTACCACAAGTTAGTGGAATGGAAACTCACCTTTTATTGATGGTAATACTAAAAAGCCCGATGGGAAAACTTTAGGACATGTATGGTCATGGAATGTCATGACAGCTATACGTGTGGATTACCCTGCATACATTATGAGTTAGTATGTAAAGTATAATTGTTATTTCTTCAGCATAAACACAACCTAGGCTACTCGTATCAAGTGATTTTAAGTATAGCGATTCATACGCAACTCCCAAAACTGCGCATAACTCTCCATAAGCACTCAATCCGCATTTAAAACTTGTGAATTTCACACAGTTCTCGTTCACTAAAATCAGCAATATATGTATGTAATATATTGATCACGTAGCTTGTGAGTATGAACAATTCTTAAACACTGGGAAGTTACGGTCTTATGTTTCGAGCGAAGGTGACGCGAAGACTCGCAAATAATTTACCAAGAATTATACGAGCAAAAAAGAGAATTACAGAAGTATATTATGATATCTCTAAGACCCTTCCAAGAAAACCATAGATATCGCCATAACAAGCTCGTAAACTCCTAACAGAGTGTCATATCGATGTTTTAACCTCGTACATCGCTATTAATTACCAACAAAGCATTCAGCTTTGGCAGGAATGTTATAAAAATCCGTCTGCTCGTTTGCCACCTCTGCCATAAAATAAAAAAATCCCGGTAATGCCTAACGTTGTTCAGTCGTTTGCGACAAATTTAAGAAGGAAGAAATCATTAAGAAGAAAATTATAGAATTCTACATTTAAAAATACCGAAGAGACGCGTTGGTATATAATAGGCATCTATGACGCTTAATTACTTGTGAGGAAAGGTGGTTCTTTTTCTGTTTTCTTTTTCACAAAAAAAGTATTATTTATTTTGTAGGTCAACCTTGTTCAGGAGCTGGTAGCCAGTTATTCAGCTATCTGTATAAACTTACTTATATCAATATCGCTGACCAAAAAAAATTTTTTTTATTGTTTTTGTTGTTGGCAAAGGTGGCAAACAATTTCTAAATAGTTTTACGAAATACGTTACATCTTTGGTAAATATTGCATTTATTGTAGACGGGACATCAAGCAACAAAGTCGTGATCTCATGAGATTTCATTCCCGACCCACCTATAGCAGACGGCAGTTCTACGAAATATTTCTAATTAAAATAAAATTATTAGGTCGAATGTCGACAGACACGGACAGACGGCAGACCATACGTTTGTTAAATATTCTTTGTTGTGAATACCAAGATGTTTTAAAATACGTTACATAATTTATAACTACAGATTTTATCAAAACGCAAGCACAGCCAGGCCTGCATTTATTTAGAAGTAGAGCTATCTTACAACAGTGGATGTTTTGAAATCGACAAACGTTCTGAAAAGACTACATTCGGACACAAAGCAATGAATAAGGAACACAACGAAATCATTATTTATTGACTCATAATTTGTATGAAAACACTTAAACGTTATGATCAGTTCCTCCTTTGCTTCATGTCAAAAATAACACTCCTAACAAACAAAGGTCTTAGATTAAAAACTAACCTATCACAAATTCACAATGACCTAGACAAACAAATATAAGTACTTAAACCGAAACAAACTAATTGAGTGACACGAGTAGGGTAACCCTGAAATAGCTACTGTTGACTGTTATCAGAAGCATTGACAAGAGGCAAACACATGTGATAATGTTGTCCACAAATATCCTCTCTTTATCTGACAGCAGCCAAATATCGTTTGTGGACTAATCCAGTGGTCTTCAAAGAAATACAAGATGAGAAAACTTCTTATTGACTTGCGATGCAAGTTAATTGTTAACAACACACATCATCCCTATTGTTGGGCACTATGGGTCTCTTTCTACACGTTGAATGTTTGATATTATTAAATGGGGAATAAACTAAGGTTCCAACTTCATTTCTTCATAGCAACACTACGATCAAATATTAAGTCTTCTCATAAATCAAAACTGGTAAATATATTTTCATTAATTTCATTTGCGTACCCTAGTTCACAACCATGACATAGGGGTTCATTGGCATAAAGTGCTAAAAACACTTTATTAACATTGGCATAGTTTGACAACCACTGTCCAAGTTGACCATTTCGGTTGCGCATTAGTTCCAAAGTAACAAACCGCACAAGGTAAAGATACTCAAACATTCGGCAATAATAGCAACCACGTTAATGCAATAGTTACACCGAAGGATGGTATTGTCGATCCATAGGCGCGGGCGCACGTCTCGTCTATGTGTTAACAAATACAATACATATATGCGTGTGCCCATCTCATCCGACTTAATATTTGTTACCACTTAAGAAGTCTCTGATATAGATGGAAATAATTTATCTTATTTGGAAAATAAAATATGTCGCTCCATATACTGATTGCAAGGCCTAGGAGACCAGTCGGTCTTCAGAATAAAAATTGAATTTTTGAAAATAATTGGTTCGTTTGGAAGTACAACAATATGTTTGCTATTATTTAACCTATTTAAAAAGTTCAATTATTTCTGTAATTGAACACCACTTCCTTGAAGAAAATTTTATTTGATAAGTAAAAACAATCCCTAGTCTTTTAATTTAACCATTTAAAGTCACTACATTGACGATTTTTTTTTGTAATATTCAACACAAAATTCCTTCCTACCATACGGCAAGCCAGATAACGACAGAAGTTTTGTAAAATCACACATGATACCTACCACCGGATATCGTATGCGTGAACGCACGATTCTGTGCATTTGAATGACAAAACAGTGAACTTTAACACAGCAATCGCCTGAATCTTGAATAATAAATTAAAAAAATGTTTACTTGATTTCCATTGCTTGTCATAAATATTTAGTGCATATTAAAATAAGCAGGTATGTCAGTACCTTTGGAAATGTCCAAAAACCAATTTAGGGATACAATAGTAAATTTTGGATTTATTTTCGCAGTGTATTTAAACTTTGTTCTTTGAACAGTCTATGATATTTAGTATTCTGACGAGAGCGTGAATAGACACTGAAGGCGCGTAACGTTAAATTGTGATACAATCATTTAAAAAACAAAAATATATTCTAGTATCGGCGGCATATTTACTGTAAAATACGCACGAGGGTATGGTAGGCCTATATAATTTACAAAATTTACGATCGTAACAAACCATATTTAAAAAAACAATAAGAGGTACTTACCTACCTACTAAGTTTTAACAAAACTATCGATAAATTAATAACAAATTAAATCCTAAGTCTCCAAATTCTCTAATATCCTCTTAACTCGACTAATAAATACCAAATCCGTTATATCACGTTATTTGCTTTTGCTATGTATTAAATTATCCTTATATGGTTATGTGGGTAACGTATTCCGTGTGGCCCTGTGCGCGGCGCACGCGCAGACCTAAACAAACAAACAATGTAACGGAGAGGATTACTACGAATGCTAACCTATCTCTACTTGATCTCCATAGACCAGTGAGAAATTCATGAGTACATGCATGCAGGCCTAGTGTGACTATTTTGTTATCTGATCAAGCGCTGCTGTACTAAAGTTACAGATATTTTTTGACGAGCTTTTAGTCATAAAACGTAGCAATTTTTGTTCAACAAAGTGGACTTCTCATACAAATTGATCCGCTGCATTATCTATTTTGTATGGAAAGTCCAAAACTTTTTTTACAGACTAAAAATCTCTATTTCTAGTCTGCTGAAATCGTAAAAAAAGTTTTGGACTTCCCTCATTGCTACTAAAATATTTTAGTTGTTCTTTATCAGTATCTTTGATTATACCTAAAAAAAATAGTACAATTCAGATCAGACATGGTACTATTTTCAAAAACAAAATACGAATAGAAGCCGCTCCCTCATTGTTACTAAAATATTTTTGTTATTCTTTATCAGTGTCATTGATAATACCTAAAATAAAAACCCATACAATTCAGATCAGACATGGACATATTAAAAACAAATATGATGCTATTATTAATCAAATATCTATATGAATTTTTAATTTAAAAAAACATTTACTGAATTATGTTATATTGGACGAGCTAAAAGTAATGTTACATTGTTACTTGGCAAATAAAGAATTGAATTGAATTTGAGCACTTAATTTTTCAAAATACATTTTATCGTATAAAGAATTATATTTATCGCAGCGATCATAATAAGCAAATATGTAATTACCGTACCAACGATCTATTGGCATAATAATTTGAAACGATCACGCATAATTTACTTGTCAATGACATAACATAATCTAATCAGTATGACTCGTACTAATTGAGCCACTGTGCAAAAATGCAACAAGAACGTGGGAGAGGGACTGGAACTGCGCAGGGCTGCGTGTACGCACGTCTCACCGCAAAAAGTTCTGTAGCCTGTTATAAAGTGAAGTTAACTAGCTCCTGCATATAGCATGTAAATGCATTTGCTTAGAAAGGCTACACGCTGTGTGCAATTGTGCATAATAGGTCACTTTGAATATGTGACTTAACTGCTGAATGTTGGCTGAATGCAAATGGTTGATCGTTTAGTACTAAGCTGAGACATGCAGTTTTCAGGACTTGCTTTGGACTTGATTGTGAATAAACAAAAAAAAAAGACTTAAAACACTGAATCTGTCCACGAAGTAGAAAACGTAATAGCGACCTACTCGTATATACTTAAAAAAAATCATGCACACAATCACAGGGTGCAACAAAATAGGTCTGTGAACTGGGGATTTGCCTCTTCATTATAAACAACTTTACCAAAGGAAGCCATGGTCGACTCAAATAAAAATATGAATTCTATATTGTTTACTCTTTAAATTGAACAAACAGTCGAAGAATTTCTAGTTATTTTTTTAATTTGACAACTGTATTATGAGTCTGTTGCAGAAAATCGTATAGTATAAAATCCTCAGTTCATGGGATCTACACCCATATTTTTGTTAAAATTCTGTAACTGAGTTTCTCAATTTACAACATTATTTAGTAACGCATTAGAATCAGCATTTGACAAAGGAACAACTATTAATCATATCACGAATCGGAGCACACTATATCTAACCTAGTGTGACCCTAATAATCGAATGGAAGGAACCTCTGTATATAATTCAAATTGTCATTTGTATAAGTACAGAGTACAGATGATTATGGGGTAAACCTATCTATACTAAATCTAGGCCAACGAGACATGGTATTTACGTTATTTTACGATCTACTTAAACCCGCGACTGTAATTTTGGTCTCTAAATATAGATAATTAACAAGCATCTCGTAATTTCGTTCTGGTAAGATAAGAGATGTGATTTTAAATAATTAAGCTTAAAATAATATAGTTAAATACCTTCAGTACTAGTAAAAAAATACAGAATAATCTGTGATTTTATTTGATTGACCAATTAATTAATTACATTTCTAGATTTCTTTCAAGCAAGTAAAAAATCCGGATGATAAATGCTTATTTAATCATTGTCAATTTTATAAAAGGGTTCAAAAACAGCCACTCAGAAAGCGACGATGCCCCACTCTCCCCCGTAAAGAGGAGTGAACGATCATCGATGGCTGATGGCAAAACTGCCATCGCCAGCCTCACGCTCAGAGCACCGCGCCACGCCTCATCAACGCGGCTGTGAATGTCTCACGTATTGTGAAACACGCTTGAAGAGCTTACTATAGAAATGATCCTATGAAGTAAGGTCTTGCCGTATTAGATTCAGACAGAGTAGATATGAGTCGAGTAAGTATGAAACGATAGCGCGTTTTAAAATACTAGCAGCGCCATCTATTGAAGCGCGGTGGAATCATTCAAGCTCCACTGTTCATTCGATGTTGCGTGAGTCACGCTACACGTGCGCACGGTCATGGCCACACGCCAGTTGGTGTCTGCCAACGGCCGTACTGTTATCAAAACTTCCGAGATTTTAGAGATGGCGCTGTTCACTCAGCATTGGACCTGGTATATTAATTTCCACTGTTTAATAAGTTTCATAGGCATCGAACCAAAGCTTTATGAACTCCTTAATAAATCAACCTTCAGACCGAATTGTTTCGGACACTTCTATTCATTTTGCATTTTTTCGCCCAGAATTTAATAAATGAATATATATTTTTTAATTATCTATTATGTGACGTCACACCGTTTATGACTCTCCCCACCCCTTGTCACATAATGTCACACTACGTTGAACTCCCTCCCTCCCTCTTAACGTGTGACGTAATTTATGGATAGCCCCTAGGCACTTCTCAGTTTTCCCTATCCTATCTAACAAAACTTGTTCAATGTTTTATCGTATATCGATATCGATACGAATGAGACAAACGGATACTGGTAATACTATTTTATGTCATATACAGATTGTGCCTTAACACGACCCAACTTTGTCCGTCCTTAGTGTTTTCACCCTACACGGAGATGATCTAAGATACAAAAATAGATCTTAGGCCTTAACAGATTGCGCCCTAAAACGACACAACTTCCTCCGTCCTCACCCTACATAGCAATGATCTAAGATACTAGATCCTAATAAAAGCCTTAAATATAAACTAACCTGAGCAAACACGTAAGCTGGACGTCGTTCTGATGCCTGTTCAGGGCCGCGACTCCCTCCACGCGGATCGCGTTAACCTTGTCCCGCAAGGAGCCGCCGGCGCCGCCGCACGCGCCGCATCGCTCGCGCAGTATCGACATTATGTTTGGCTGACGAAGGAATGCTACCACCTGGGGAAGGAACGATTGATGGATAAGTTGATGGTTGTTATGGCAACACCAGGCAATCGACGTCTACACACTGCTCAAAAGGACTCTGTATCCAGAGCCGTAAAAATAAAAAAAAGACGTCTATATAGTCTGACTATGATCTTTTGATCTTTTGGCAGGTGGTGAAAAGCCGGAACAAACGCCGCCATCTTGAAAATAATAAATAAATAATAATAATAATAATAATATTTATTGAGATAAAACTTAAATGACAATGTAATAACTAAGACTAAACATATTATTAGAATACAGAAACACGTGCCTGAACTAGGTTGTCCTGTGTTTCAGGCGAAAAAAGGCTTACATAACTAACTTAAATGTTTACTTGCAAAATACAATTTTCTCCTTAGTAGTAGGTAAATGATTAATTATAAATCTAAATTTTAAAAAAGCAAGATATTAACCGAATATAATTTGTACATATCGAAAATAACAATATATATTCATTTTGTTACAGTTAATAGATTCTCTGTATCGTCATAGGACATATTTTGAAGTGCCTCACGAAGCGTTTTTTTAGTTTTATTAAATTAATTAAATTAATTAATTAATTAAATTAATTAAAGTTTTATAAAATTAAATAAATGTCAGATTTGCGACAAAAGCGCCCTCCTGTCAATGTCATCCACCTGCCAAAAGACCGTAGACAGACTGTACCTTGCGGATAGTACGGTTAAATTGTGCCACAGAATAGGAAAGAAGATGGTTGGTAAGAGGTAATATTGATTACATATATGAGACAGTTACGCGCTTGATCATCATCTTTGTCATAATGATAAACTGAAGATTTTGGAGATGATACGAATCCACTGAAAGAACTTGCCGATGATAGCGTTAGGACTGGTCTGGACATTATTCCCACCAGGGGAAATCGATAATGTATCCGTTACCCGATTTTAGAACATAGTTCTATAATTAATTAAAGTTCGTATTATCAATCTTATAATTGAAGATTTATTGTACATCTTTACGTTTTTCTAGCATTATCATACAGTGAGAGCTGTGGGAGAGATAGTTACTTACTTGAAATAGTTTAAACTTAAACCAGGGACACGTGTGGAGTAGAATACTTGGAAACAGTTTAAATTTAAACCAGGGATATGTGTGGCTGCTAGCTACTGCTATCTAATGGCCACATTAGTATGGACATTCCCTGCCGGCCTCTAAAGGCGACCTTACCCCCTCGCTGTGGGTACTAGTGACGATCCATACAATCGTCACTCAGTGATCTTACTCGCTCATACGCGTTAGAAAGGGTGGTCGTTAAGGTGAATAAGTCGGACGATTTGTACAGAGCGTTAGGGGTATAGTCACACCCCGGACACTTCATACAAAGTTCGCGCCATTGTTTACTACATAGACATTCATGTTTGTACACATGTAAATGTGTGCGGGATGTACTAGGGTTGAATCGAGATACAATTTAGCCCTCATTGTCTTTATTGTTAGCTAGCCTTTTACAAATAAAGTGATGACTGTATAGCCTTAGGAGCCTTAAGCTCTTGCCTTAAAAAATAAAATTGTCTTTGGTTATTATACTGTGCCTTGGTTTGCCAACTCTTTGACAAATGGTCACAGATCGGTCACACAGGGGAGGTGAAGTATCATTCAGAGAGCGGCAGGGAGCGTCCATACTGTATAGTGTCCTTATACTGTGGGGTATAGTATAGTACATGTACGTAGCATTTAACTTACTTTGTCGTTATAAGCAACAGGTATCTCGGGCGTGCAGTGCGTTGCTTCACTCGACGACACAGGCGGCCGGGGCGGCGGCGTCGGGGCCTGCCGAAATATTACATTATTAAACACAAGACATTCGAGATTGCACAACTATGAAACTATTTCCGTCCAAACCTACTTATAAGTATCTACTAAATAATATTAAACCAAAACCTAAGAAAATACATGCAAAGAACTCTAAAGAAAATGAATACAATTTTGGAAAACGTGGCTTCTTCGCATCAGAAACGACACAGAACACAAACAGAAGAACACAAAACATACAATATGTGGGTAGAAATGGAAAAGGATTGCCCTAATACACGACAAACACATACAGAAGAAGCAGAAAAGCACGGCAAACAGAAAATAAGTAAAAATTTAGAACAACACACAACAGCACATCTCAACAAGCTACAACTTTGCTAAGGGTTGGAAACATAGATACATGACTTTTTCACCCGGTCTGTTACAGGACAGGCCTTTAAATTAGAAGGTTAAGGTTTAGCGAAAATTATGCGATTTTCACCTCCCCGTGCTAATATATCATTATCGTCTGTGGTCTAGAGCGATAAGTCGTACATAATTGACATTTGAAAAATAAACACTAATTCTGCCAACAGTAGAGACCATTTTTTTGCTCAATAGTATAGCGTCTGACTCTGTACTTTTGCTCTGTTCTGTAACGGAACAGGTAAAACAGCCTGTGACACAGCCACACAACAAGCTAATCCACACAACAGCTAGACACCTGATCTATCAAGACGGGGCGCCGTCTTTGAGGCAGTAGTGGCGAAAATGGCGCCCCCTGAGGCGCGCGGGGCGCCTTCGGCAGACGAGGGTCGATGAAAGTGGTCCGCCGCATCACATGGTCCACGAAGAAACGCTGTGATTAGTGCATTTGTTAGTGAGTTTGCCTTGTTAATCGTAAGGGGGTTATGGAAAAGAGCAGTAAACTGACAGGCACCGTGTGATCAAATCAAACACTGTGATTAGTACGGAGCTACGGGGATACAAGTTTAGTGTAATAGGAAGTCTGATATGATAGCTATACAAAAATGAGATAAGGAAACCGAGTAAAATTACGCTGGTTTTAAACGCAGCAACCGCTGGTTTTAAAATATACGTTCTTTGTAATATAAAATTCCGTCATTGTAATTAGAAGCAGGGTTTCAAGAAAACGTTGCGTTTGGTAGAAGTGGATCACAGTAGTGGTGTACACACAGTTTTTACTGCGAATGTTACTTATATGTAAGTGGGAAAAACACTGAGTTACGTGCACGTTTTTTTAACTGAAATTATTCTAGTAATATGCAGACTGTAAAAAGATAGCCGACCACTTAAATGGCAGACGTGAGGTTATAATTTCAGAACAACACAGGAGCTGATCGAGTAATTTTATATGAGAAGTCTAAAAATATTATTATTTTTGAATTTACTATGGACTCCTTGTGGAAATATTTTCAGTATGAACCGTAGAATCCCCCGTTTCAGTATCCAGAAGAGTTCTATCCAGTGAGATGAATGAGTAGAAGTCCCCGTTTCAGGTAGAGGTTTATTCACACCCTATAGGTACATACATATATTAAACAAAATCCTTTACAGGTACCACAATCCTTTACAGTCACAAAGGCAGGTTGTTACGTATCCCTTTGGCATAAGATTCTTACTCGCATGTACTCATGCCTACCTTCCCGCGGTCCCGCCCTTGGTCGAGCTTGGTGTCGCAGCCGAGCGGCAGGTAGCGACTCATATTCTGTGCAGTAGTCCCAAAGGCAGACTGTATCGTATCCCTTTGACATAAGGTTGTTACTCGTATGTACTCGTACATACCTTCCCACTGCGGTCGAGCTTGGTGTCCCAGCCGAGCGGCAGGTCGCGGTCCTCACTGAACATGTTGACGAGAGCCACCAGGTCCCGGTTGTGTTGGTACCGCTCGAAGGATGCCGTGTCGCGGCGGATCTTCGATATCATGTGCTTTAGCGTCGAGTTGCAGTTGTATAGGGAGGAAGCTTCCTGAAAAGGACAGAGGAATATGACTCTAATTAAACTGTTTCTAATACAGCCCCTTCACCCGGTTCACATGCAGTAATTTATCAGCCAAAAGACGTATATTTTTCAACATAGGCCGGCCCTAGATTTCCGATATTCAGGTATCTGTTTCCCTTTTCATTATGTAGTATGAACAAGGGTTGAGAAAGCTCTATTGTAGAAGTGCACGCTAAACTTCACACCTGAAAACCAGACCTAAAACCATCTTAATAAACATCAGAGTAAGACTCGGTGGCTCAGGTGTTAGCGCTCCTGGCTACAGAATTCCCACCTAGGGGAAACTTCTGCGATAAGCAGTTTTTTTTGCTCTGTGTCTGGATGTATTATATCTATATAATGTGTGAATATCAGTATCTGGTTTGCATAAAGCGCAACACACACAGAGGCGGCCGCGGGGCGGTGCGAAAGCGTTCCGGGAGCGGTATTTTTTGTAATGTTCGGATTACTACGTAACCTTTCACACCAAAACCGGGCGGGCGCCGCACCGCCCCGCCCCGCGGCCGCCTCTGTGTGTGTTGCGCTTAATATAGGAAATCAAAGTTTGGGGCGAGATGACCGTGTGTGATGTGTCCCTAGATATTTATGTATAGTTACCTGGTTCATATGCAGTATGGAGTAGAAGTCGGGGCGGGCGAGGAACTCGGCGGCGGGGTGCGGCGCGGGCGCGGGGTGCGCGGGGTGCGCGGGGTGCGCGGGGGGCGCGGCGCGCGAGCAGCCCGCGGCGGCGGCGGGCGGCGCCTCCTCCTCCGACAGCTGCGCGCGCGTCATCGTGCGCCGGATCGACTGATACCTGTAATGACAAAGATATTCTAGCATTAGAACCACTTCATATTGGGGCATAGATTAATAACTTCATCGTCATCAGCTAAAAAGATGTCCACTGCGGAACAAAGTCCTCCCCTAATGATTCCCACGCCGTCCGGTCTTGCGATACCCGCATCCCGCGGCTTTCCGAGACTTTCACTAGGACACCGGTCCATCGTTTATTATTTTGTGACGTGTCCGAACCCTACAGGGTGTAGCAAAATTGGCGTAGGAACCGTTATTTGGGGATTTTATTCATGATTCAGTACAAGTATCGTTCTACGATTTTTTTCAAATAAAAAAATGGGATTTTTACACATGGAGCTAAGTTCGGTTTGTGCAGGTTGTCGGGCCATCCTCATTATCAGAAGTTTTCAAGCCGCCTATACTGCCCTGGGGCTAAGTATAAGTTTCCTTATACTTCTTAGCCGCCTTCTTTCCTATCAGGACAGTATAAGATCCTGCAGCACCTGCAGTAAGGAAGATATGGATTGCTAACGAAGCTTACTATTTTTCTTTTACCAATTATTAATTACCTCCTATCTAGTTGCCTCCTCTGCACCTCGGGGGAAGGCGACCGAGGAGCGGTGCCGTTGTCGCCAGGTCGTTGCCACGTCGTCGTCCGGTTGATATGGTCGATGTAGAACACACGCCCGTGGCTGTCCATTCGAGCCTCCCATCCTACAACGTAACGATGGGCGAGGTTAAGAAGAGAACAGCAAATGCCATTAGAAAAACAATATAAATATAACCGGACGCAAAAAGGTTTTTAGGTATTCCATTTCTGGTATAATAACCAGTGTAAAATATTAAAATCTTTATTTATTATCAAGTTTTCATTTAACATACCTGCAGGCAAAGGTTCTTCGCACTCGATGATCCCGCCAATCATATTAGCCGGGAAATCCCCAGTCAGCGCCATCTGCCGTGAAGCTCTCTCCGGTATCGACGGTAATCTGATCCCCGCCATGTGCCTCAGAGGCGTCGGAGAGGCTACGGCATTGTCGTTGTCATCGTTCTCCTCGTGCCTTGGCCTTCGTAAAACCACGTCGTCTGGAGGACCAGCATGAACTATTGTAAAGTGATTGCTGTTCACAAACTCCAGATTAGGAGATCGAATCTCCGATGTTCTAAGCTCGTTAGTAAATTCCATCATTTCGAAGTTCTCTTGGCCGCGACTTTTAGCGTTTTGTACAGGCGGCGGGTGTAGGTCTGGTGGCGGTGTGGGACGTGGTCTTCTATGGTGGGTGGGTGTCGGCGGACACTGGGGGACAGCGGCTCCGGCTAAAGCCGCTACTCTGGACAAAACTCTCGGATGTGGTCGTATCGGACTCTCCGGGTTATTAGTTTTGTGTGGCGAGTGTTTTGGAGTACTTTCGCACCCGAGATTCTTGAGCAGGTGTCGCGGCAAGCTGGAATGTTTGGGCGTTGAGCTCTCACATGAGTACTTTCTGTTCATCATCATTGTTCCCACGCTGGGTAACTTGTTGGATTCTTCGATGGGTGATGTCGAATGCGACGAGTTGCAAGAGCTTGGTCCGTTTGAGCTGTTATCAGTCTCTCGGGTTGGTGGCTCCGTGTGAGATGCGTTTAAGAATGCAGTCATCATTGTCGGTGTGTTGGCACGCCCTGAATTTTGTCTCGTCAATGGTTTGTGACCTTTTAACGTTGAGATTTCTTTCTCCTCAATTTGATTCCTATTATCATCTTCAAATTCCGAGCTATTACTAATTTCATTTAGAAAAGTATTTTGAGCCTTCTCTTCAGACTTTGCATGATTTGGCGTGAGATTTACACCATCTACAGTATCTTTTGGCGGTGTAACCTTGTCTTTCCTAGCGAACGTTGTAGTAATATAATTATCAGGTCCTATTTCTTTAATAAACATTATCTTATTCCTACTAATACTAGGCGAGTCTTCAGGTACATCTTTATCTTTTTTCTTCTCTTCGTTTAACCTAGAAATTTTTGAAATTGTAGATTCACATAAGCTGCCGTCTGTTTCGGGCGTCGCCAAAGGCGCGACATCCTGTCCACCTCTCCAAAAACTAGCTGTGGACGACATAGCTGCCTGATTTCCAGTGAAAAATTCACCAGGTTTAAAATCATTAACATCGCCTTGTAAAACAGCTGAGTTGGATATATTCTTGTCTGTAAAGAATTGTTCATCTGTGTCTATTAGTTCAAAAGTGAACGCGTCTTCGGGTTTGGTGAGTTTTTTTGGCTTTCGATGTCGGGGTACCTGCGGCGGAGATAACGCGTGCATTCTTTCCAGCGGCTTGTGGGACAGTCTCGGCGGGAGCGGCGGCACGGGCGACTTTTCCGCATCACTTGGCACATTAGCTCCTTCCACGTCATAAACGAACTTCATTATCTTGCAGGGATTCTTCGGTGACCAAATCTTGTAGTACTCTGTGCCCGGTGAAGTTGGAGAATCGAAACCGCTGTTGATTTTGGACTTTTTCTTTACACCGTTGAGAGTTTGCCCGCCACCCGTATCGACCGGTGGTGGACATTTCTTTTTAACTCCCGAAGACGTCGGCTTGCATTTAGCACTTTGAGATTCACTATTTACAAGAGATTCACTATTTAAATTACTAACTAGAGATTGGCTAGGATCACATTTTGCTTGTATGAGATTCACATTGTTCCCATTATTTTCTAAAGCACTAATTGAGCATTTGTTAACGTTCTCGCTTAGGTGTTTGATGTCTTGGCTGGTGCCGGGCACGAACTCGACGCGGGGAGGGTTTTCCGAGTTCATTTCGAAACTTTCGTTGTTGTACGAGAAAGGCGATACTTGGTCGCCGCTCCTTTTCCTTGATATTCCCTCCTTGAGCCGCATCGGGAGTTTTTTGAGGTCGACTTTGAAACGGGGCGGCAGAGAGGAGGACTCCGCCACGCTCTCCTCACCCTCGCCATTGTAATAGCGAAAGCAAAGCAGCTGTTCACAATCTGGAACGACAAAAATAGTGTATCAGGTAAATGCACTTTTTTTTTCTAGACAATGAGCCACTTGGTATGACAAGGCAGATTGATGCAAACAAGCTTGGAACAAAGGAGTCACCTTCATAAGGTTGATTGGGCTCATCAAGCAGCCACATTATGTCGCCGCTGGCACATCCGGTCGCCGGCACGCGCGCGACCACGCCGCCACAGCCCGACGACCCTGCAATAAACAAAATGCATGATTTTAAAATGAGAATCTAAGATTCTGTAGTTCTGTACGTACATGACAATAACGAGTGCCTGATACATCTTTCAGCACATCAAATGTACTCAATTTACATACAGACGAGACCATTATTCACGGCAGCGCGAAACAAAAGCAAGAGTTATGACTCGCAAAATCTCATTCAGATACCCCGGCGGGTACCGTCAGAAAAAACTAAATGCAAGACGCAGGTGCAAAAGACTCGATGGCAAAAACAAACAACAAGCAGGGAACGGTTCGTTGCATACAGCGTGCAATGCAGAGAACGGCAGGCCCTCCGTTTTTTATCTAACAAAAATCAAGCGTAGGCCGGCGCAGACGCCTCACAAATTATGGAAGACGTAATCACCGGATGCGGGAGTCGCCCGCACATTTTACGCGAAATAATCGAAGCCACCGAATTGCCAGTTAATTGGGGGAACACTGCCATAAATTGTGCGGGGGCAAATTGATTCCGCGACTAAATCCAGGCGGACCCGCCCGCCATTACCATATTTTGATTGGATTAAAATATGAGCTCGCATTTTACATCTTCCTGCCGTTGATTAAGTGTTCGGCTTGGTCGTAAATAGTGCGCCCGAGTGGATGTTTACATCACTGCATCAGATACTCGCGATGTTGCGGACTGCGCCGCCGGCGGGCGAACGGCAGCGGAGGAGACAATAAAAATATTTACGATACGTTGCGGATAGAAAGGGCGGGTCAGAACACCCGGCGGATGCACGCTGAGCTGGATAAATGACGGTATTATCTGGAGACTGTTCTATTTGGGAAATAATAACAATTTCAGAGACAAGACAGATATTGATATGTTCCATTTGTTTTTTGTTTGTGCTGATTAGTATCTCATGATTGGGGAGACTTGGAGGGTAACTCGTAGTTTAATGGGAGTAATTTCCGAGTAGTTAAGTTCGGAGCGATGATTAGTAAAGCTGTGGCAGTGGCGGTTAAGCCGATGGGTATGACGACAGCGATGACACAGAGGGCGTATATTTCCGGCTCGTCGCCGTGACGCAACCAGCGCCGCCACTTCCGCAGGATACGGGAGATAGACGAGGATCAGCCGCTCCGGAATCACCTACCGATAATGAAGAGAGCCGTTGACCTACTTATTTATCACGCTGGGATACCCTCACAAAATTTTGTAGGTTCCCGCATATTCACACACAGTGCAGTAGCTATTGTTCTCACATAGATTAAAGATATTGAAGAAATTTGTGTAACTATTTCAAGAGGACTTGAGCTTAAACTATGGTCTTAAAATAGCATTCGAGAGATTAAAAGGTTTAAAAAAAATAGAAATGTCCTAGTGTAGATTCTTGCACGTATGTAACTCGTAAATATCCAGGGATAATTTGGTAAAAGTATTTGTTTCAGGATATATCTAAAACACGGGACTCGTAAATATCCAGGGCTAACTTGGTAAAAGTATTTGTTTCAGGATATATTTAAAACATCAAGCAATGGTTTTCCTCATCTTCTAGTAACCAATCGCAACTTTAACAGTATCCAACCCAAGTGAAGTCACTCTTACAGAAATAAACATGAGATGAGATGATACATATGTTTTTCCATGAATCAGATCAAGAAGGGTGCGAAAATGAAAATGAGCTTGATTGATACACTAACATAATCTTTTTTACAAAAACTATGACCGACGTAAAAATTCTAGGAGCCGTGATAAATGTATTGTATACCTATATTTTTTAATTTTGCAACTTATTTCCTCTCTATTTCTAAGATATACGGTGTAACACTTTATATACAGGCTGACCTTTCATGCTCTGACGAGCGTCAAATGGTGGAATCTACGATACTTATGAAACTAAAGCCTATACAATCGGAACAAACAAAAAACTTTATTTTAATAAAAATTAAAGGTTTATTTCAGATGTTTAAGATCCATAAAGTGTTAGTAATACATATCTTAATGATGATGGACAATTAGTATAGAAAGTTCAATTATTTTTGTGAGTTCTATTCACAGATAATAACATGTCAATAATATTATAATTTTTTCTATGGTTCTATTATATTTGTTGGTTAAAGAAACTTATTAAATTTTATGAGTAGCATCTATAATTTACTGCTTCACGGCGACAAAAAAGCCCCTGTATAAAACGAAAGACCCTGTATAAAACGTCTGACAAATGTAAGAGGAAACATCTGTTATTTGTTCAAAAGATACTGAAATATTTCTCAGTGTAAATAACTTTCAGCTTTGACCGCGGTCGAAATTAGAAAATTCCTAGTAAAATACTGTCTCAAATATTTACGAGGTGTCAGAGCGTGGAGTTGGACACAAAAATATCTTTCAGATAAATAAAATACAGTTAAAAAAAGCATTAACAGGAAATTATCTATGTGTCTATGTATATATGAAGTGTCTATGGGCGGCGGTAATCGCTTACCATCAGGTGATCCGTCTGCTCGTTTGCACCTCTGCCATAAAAAAAAACAAAAAAAAAAAAACACTTAACACACGAAACAAACGAACTTGATATTGAGATTAACCATAATTACTTAAAATCTCAAACTATGTAAGTTTATTGGTCACTTCAACCGTAGCAGTACAGGTCACCTTAATCCACAATGCGTCACCATCCAATTGTTAGCGGAAGTTCATAGTTAAACTAAACTATGGTCATCATGTCCCCTACGAACTGCGCATAGGCAGAGCGCATCTGTCCCGCCTACACTGTAACAAGACTTTTTTAAAAGATCTCTTTTTAAGTGGATCCCTCGTTCACACGCATGATGGCATTATCGAGATGTTACCGACACCTAGTATCCTTAACCAAAGTAAACACAGACTGTCAATATCATGGTGACGAGTTGAGTACTGGCAGCTTTTTACGATACCTTTTTTGTGAGGTGTCAAGAATACGTATTTGATGATGAAAAATGACAAACTGAACGTGCGGGTAGAAAAAAAAGATGTACTTATACGTGTAAATAAGTGATTGATTGCAAAAGGAAGAAGATATAAATCTTGCCAGTCTGAACAAAAAATATACAATGTTATTTATTGAAGTGCAGAGCTAACAAATTTTATTCATATTGTTTTTATCTCTTCAGAAGTCAGGTGAACATAAAAACGTAGCGTGCTTGCTATAAATTTACTTCACTGGGTACTACACAATTTGCGATTTAAGTCTTCCACAAAAACGGGGCATTAACGAACAAAATTGCTTAAACGTCCAACCTGCATCCGTCTCGAAATAACCAAACGACATTCAGACAGTTTGGTAGTCCGGAAGCGAGAGTTTAAGGGGTCGACAAGGCCCCATTAGCGAAGTGACGATTTGACAGCTCCAAGTCCCATCGGGTGGTGATGACGTGGGATTTACGTCTATTTCCAGATTTCACACGACTTTCAACGTTCCACTAACAACCCTTCACTCGGCTGATGACAGATTGATTTACAGAGAACTGAAGTCTTCGGACTTGGCTACACTGGCTTTGAAGACGTGTAAAATGGAAAAATGTACGCAAAGTTTTCAAAAATAAAAGTCTGATATATCGAAATAAATCGGTTTGGTGAAGCCAAATATCTTTAAAGTTCTACGAGCACTTCGAACACCAGCGAATTAACGAAAACAAAAGTGCCTTTAAAACGTAGAAGTCGACAATATAATTGTAATACACGCAGCACAATCGTTGGCTGATCATAAAAACACTATAAAATAAAGAATAAACGTAAATGCGTTTTAAAATGCCATTTTCCTTTGAATGCACATTAAGGACTGGTTCTTTTTACGATTGTGAATGCACCACTTAACATTCCCCAGAAGGTAATAATATTCGGTACAAATCGCACCGGATATTGGAAGTTAAAAGTTAAACGTCGAATGTCCATTAGCGCCTGCGCAGATAACGAGGTGACAGTTATCGCTGCAATGTCAATAGCTGATGATGAATGCGTTTTATGAGGGCACGAGGAAATGACTCGCTACCATTGTGAGTTTGACATTCGAAGATTTACAGATGGCAATGACCTCAGCAAAAAGATAGATGGACCGAGTATCTTTTTAAGTACCGATGATAAAGTTATGTAAAAAGAAGTCAAAGAGAAGGCATTAAGGGAAATTCATTGTGCATGTTTTTACAGACAAAAGCATTGTTAAAAAGAATATGATAAAATACACTTATAAGTGTATACAATTTCTTTGTTATGGCGAATGCAAGCGATAACATCTTTTACAGGGAAACTTAATAACCCAAAGAAATCTTTTCACAAATTACGGTGATGCAAAGCGTACTTACTTACTAACCGAGATTGGATGCATTATTACCCTTTCTTCGTAATGGATCAGGCGACTTCTCGGAAGACACGCCTCTTGATTAAGAATAACAATTTTGATACGTTTTTTTTTAAACAAGTGCGTGTAAATCCGGCGTGACTCATTAGCGGCTAATCGTAATTCTTGTAGCGCGCGCAGCCACTCAGTCCCGGGACACGCAACAACATTATTAGACCACGCCGTGATTCAGTGTATCACAATCGTAGGATCATTCCATCTGACGCAATGTTAAATTAATGGCAGTTAAAACTTACTAAACAGGTTCGTTTTAACTGCCGGACGAAAACCAGTCCCTTTAAGTGTATTTCCCTTTCATTTCACCAAAGTTGTCCTTATCAGTATATCACCAAACAGTCATAAACCCTTATTAGCCAGGATACGCTAGTTACATGAAAAAGGCAAGTTATCTGTTCATGTGATATTATAGTCGTCGTTGTTACCAGATACGACACTGTTGTTGCGGTTGCAACTTGCAACATCGGTTTAAGACATGTCCTAAGATCCTATGCGTCTATTCTTGGCCACAATAGTGATTGCCAATTATGAGACCCATACCATAACATAGTATAGTGAATGCAAGAGTTTTATGACCACAAATGTGCGTAGGTTTAGCTTTTATGCCGACAACAGACAAATGGACATTCCTGTTTCCTCTTAAGGTCCTTATCCTTTCTAGCACATACATGCCGCCTAAAAAGTTTGTACGTTCATTCTGCCGCACATACGTTAATGTTATACTGGTTCCATAGACTATGGCCAGTTTCCGAATACGGCGAACCTTGGAGACGACCATTATCGCCGTCTACGGTAACTCTGGCGTGTATACCAATAACTCAAGCTTATAAATGAATGAAATAATTTTACGTTTACGACTCTTTTATTGCTATTCCTACACTATATTTTACGAAGAGTTTTTTGTATCGATATAAAAATTAATGTAGTATCACTAATTTTCTATTTTACGGACATCTTATACCAAATTAGTCGAGACGGACTTTAAAGGTGTTTCATTCATCTTGCGCATATATACAGATGGCCTGTCTGGATAAGATAGCATGATGTAGATGGTCCAGATGAAATCGGTACTACATATCCCGTATGAATTTTAAAAACTCATTAGAACAAACTGAATCGTCACAATCACAATAGTTGCTAACATAAACTCGTCTGATCTAATTTTCGATTTGGAGAGCAAGAAGCACGCTCGACCGGCGCCTCTGCACGTGGGCGGTGGCGCGAGCGCAACTAGACACTATCAGCCTATCAGCGGCCTCCCAATTACTTCGGCCAGCACTAATAGGGACTATAACTGTCAATTATACGGGCACGGTTCAACGATAACAGCAGATTGATTCTATTGTCAACGTGTGTCGATCAAGTGTGGTTACCGGTTCTCAATAGCTCCACTCCTCAATTTATTCCATAGCGTTCCGTGGAATGTTGTAAAGGGACGCACGAATCGAGAGGGGCCTTTCAAGGTAAAAGTCCAGTCACCAATCAGTAAACCCAGTGACCCCAGAAATAATTCCTATCTGAAATGTTTTTGTACTATGAAATAGTTAAATGGGTAAAGAAGGAATAGGTACTTAAGGTCACCCAATATTGTGTGGGTGTGTAAAATATACACTGAAAAATTGTTCAGGCCCTAGTTGTCACAGATATTTTAAACGGTATAAGTGTTTCTTATATGTACACAGAATATTCTCCGTATCAAGTTATCCAACAATTTTTTACTTTGGTTAAGTATATTCTTCTTTAGCAGGAGTAATTCACTAATTATAAGGGAGAATCAGTAAGTGAAAACTAGCTGATTTTGATGGTAACACTGGTCTGCAAAAAAAAAAAGGGTTCTCCTTTTCATTATTATACATGATTATTATAGATTTTATGGCGCCGAATCGATAAATAATGTTAAAATTTATGTATCAGGTTTTTTTATCGAACAAACAAAATAACTTTTTACTTTAAATTTTAATTTAAATAACTAGGACAATATTGGTTGCGATTCGTTGCACAACTTAAAAAATCTTTTTCTTTTATTTTGTGATAATATTTCTTATTGGTTTTTTTTTCTTTTCATATTTTCTTTTACAGTTTCACGACGAATCGACCAACAAAATTCTGCAAAATAGATCTGAAGTGTTTTTGGCATTTCTTACCTACAAAAAATGCTATAAATCTAGAAAAATATTGTAATCATTGTTTTTTTTTTATTAAGAAGATGAGAAAACTCGTCAATTTTCGCAACATATATAAATTAAACATAAAATTATTAAAATACCGGATTTGTATCAGATCAATCATTTTACGACTTTTTAAACGTACTGAGCGCCACGAAGTCACAGCGAAAACTGACAAATCGCGCATAAATCTCAGAAAATGACATCAAATGGCATCGTTATCTCTCTTTCTATCCACTCGATCGATTTTTGGGTATACAAATACGATCTACGCTAAAGAAAGTAACGATAATTCAAGAAACACACACCAAAAGTAAGGAATTTAGAGCGAATAGAAAATATGTTTAAAAAAATTCTGACGTGACAGCAAAAAAATGGAAAGCAGATCTAGATTCAGCATATTGAACTCATCATATTTATGATATTTTCGTTTTAAGGAGGATTTTCTTGCAGACCAGTGTAATCAAAACAAAGTGGATACAATATTATCCAATCATGCATATGCTTAACTTCATCTAATAGCCTTCTGTGTATCTGATGATACTGCTGTTCAGCCTTTTTGAACTCTTCAATGAATATAATCAAATAAAATTCCAGATCAATCAGATTAATGGCACGTTTCGCCACGTGCGGTCCATTGAGCGACGCAGGCGCAGTCGGTTGGTCGGCTCGGGCGTGGGGCGGAGGGGCTTTCATTCATACATAGCGCGTGCGCCTGCGCCTGACCTCGACAGCGGCGGCGACGTCCTACAGCGCATGCGCGACCGCAAATCGCATGTTTCATATTACCGCACCGCACTCATCATCATAAATTCATTCTTGCCCGTCATACACGAATTGAACCGTGTCGTTCAACTATGTATGTGCACTCATTGTTGGGAAATAGCGCCGCATTTTTTATAAGTCACTCAATACCCGATCAGCCTAATCTTGCTGTTGACAGATGTTCCATTCAAAACAAAACAGTCATATTGTCAATCGATTGACGTTCTGTCACAAGATCGACGCCCACGCCATAGTTAAATAATGTGGAACAAATAAAATGTGGAATTAACCTGTGAATTAGTTAGGTAATAAAGTAAACACTTTTAGTTGGGCAAGCGCTAATATTTGCGGACACCTACATCCGCCAACCTGCCGCATACCGCGCGCCGGAGCCTGGTCACAACGAAAACTAACAAGTCAATAAACTCCCACATCATGACGTTTACTGGCCGATGAGACGACGAAATATTCTACTAGAAAGGTATGACCATATCTGTCCTGGCAAAATGATCAGCCGTTGTGTTGGCCCAAAATGTATTTATCATAAACCGTGGGCAGGAAGAAAACGGGAAACGAATTCTGCAACTGTCGTTGAAGTGCTTGTTAGAGAGGATATAAGTATATTGTGTTCTTGCTGTCCTAACTAAACAAATGCACGCCATGTGTCGAAAGTATACTAGCAATAAAAGCCCATAACAAAAGAGACTGCACTCTACACCTCTCTTTAAAATAGAAGCAAATGAAATGCGGGTATAATTTATGCGTAAGCACCAAGTCACTTACGAAGATCAATACACCGAATGACATGTGGCATGGTTAAATGGTCTGCGCACACGAATGCGGCATAGAGCAACCTTGCAATTATGCTAATATCTGCAGACTAAGTACCTATCAGCGAGCGCTAAATGGAAAACAAATGTTAAGCCATTTAAAGTTCAAGGGTGGGCTCTATATCTGCAGAAAAGCAGGACTGCATAAGTCGATGCATTTAATAGGTATTTAAAAGCGTAATAAACACCAAGCCGAAATACTTTTGAACGAGGAAAAAATAAACGCTTATAAACCTAAAGAAAATGAGTAGATCACCTAGGCACACGAGGCAGAAGGAACTTTTTAGTGACTAAATGGTGACTAAGTCATTTTGTGCCCAAACATAAACAAACATTGGACCTGCATATTTATAGTGATTACACCTGTAACTCAGATATCTATATCGGTCGATATCTATGAGATTTGCTGATGAAATGGATGATACTGTCGCAATCGCGAGGGACACAAATATAAAGCAACCACAACATGTCACGTAGGTGCACGTTCAAAATGCATGCCGCACCCTCTGTTACGCCACCACATTGTAAATCTCGCCAGACTCTGTCTTGGCTATTCGCTGAATTTATGTGAACGGTGCCAGAGACCCAGATACACCTTGATCCGATATTTATTAATAGACAAAAGCCGGAGAGAGTTATGGAGAGAGTTTACGAAAGTTGGGAAACTCATTGGATCACTGGCAGTGTCACTTGATTGATGAAGGCTCTAATAATTACTGGTAAGCGACAAAATCATAGCTACTTTATGATCTAATAAAACAAGAAATATAAGAAACCAACAGGATGTTAGAGATTCTAAGAGTTAGACTAATAAAATATTCAAAGGACGTCGTGATTCCAATGTGCTAATACCATACGCACTCGGAATCTGGCGAGCGAGCGGCGTGTAAAAGCATAACTAACGCTCTGTCCAAAGACGAACGACCTCCAAGCAGGCTGGGGGAATACAAATGCTCCAGGCCCCAACGACCTGCTCAGACAAAGGTAATAAATCACTGGAAAAAGAAAATTACATGCTGCAACCTCAGCTAGTGAACATTTAAATTTAAAATCGACGGATCGTATAAGCAAGGCTTGTGTAGTGTGGACTCTGGACTGGACTGCCACGGTGAATTGGATTGGACTGGTCACGTAAGCCGAGGTGATAAATCCATGGCTGTTGTGAACAAGTTGATATGTTCGAAATATACGTTTGTCTTTTTATTGGCTAAAACGTGTACGCCTGTAGTTTTATTTGGAAAAAAAAATACAAATTAAACAATGCTGATTACACATTTTTTATGTGTATTTTTTTTTCCAAATAAAAACATAGGTATAGGAAGTTTTAGCCAATAAAAAGAAAAAAAATCTCGAGATATCCACTTGTTCACGCCAGCCACGGAAATATTTCACTTTTCGCGTCATAGGAAGTATGTTACTGTTTTATTTAAGAATTAGAGAACTTCCCAGGTCTTCATTAACTCAGCCAGCATTTTAAGCTTCTGATAAGACATAAACATCATAATTTTTATAGGATATTTTTCAGAGAGCTGTCATATCGTGTTAGGTGCTTCAATATATTTCCTCTTCTGTTTTCCCAAATGTTCAATAGGAATACTCTATGCAAAGAACTTTTTTTATTCAGTTCTTTGGAATATCCGGTTCAGAATAATTTCAGGATCTGCTAATACGTCGAAGGTCCTTCCCGCAATTGACATTCACCGGAGCTTCCAAACATTCGATTCCCAAAAGGCCACCGGTACGGTGACCGTTGTATTTTGTCAACGCAACTACCGCCCGGTTTTGGCGCCATTGGCGGCCTTTCAATGGATCGAATGCTCGCACGCACTTCCTGTATAAGTAGAACTGGCGAAAAACAACTACGTCGATAGATTATCGATGAGTGGTGAAATATATTGATCGTAAACGAAACAGTGGCGGTTAATTTCTAGAATGGCAAAGCTGTTGCGTAAAACTTGAGCTAATAAATCTCTTCACGGTTTTCCCGCTCATTTGAATGTCGAATGAAATGCGAAATATCAAATTCATTGTAGCTAATGACGTAGTTGTTGTCTAATTTAATAGGCAGAAACCCAAGTTTAAACACTTTTAGCTGATTATGTTAGACCTTATACATAGGAAGGTACCTTATCCCTATGTTTAAAAGAATTTAATAAACAAAACCAACGCCGAGCAAGCGAGATGATATTACATATATTCAGCTCGTAAATCTATGATACTCAACTTCACTTCGTTGTGGCTCTTACGTCAATCAGAAGCGTTAGATCACTCATTATTAATCAGCTTCCAGCGGAGTAGAAATAACTATAAAAACCTGTAGCCGAAGTGTAAATATCAATTCGAATGTTAGACGTTATTGTTTGTTTGCCATTGACCGTGGATCCGCTTCCAAATGCCAAAGGTGGCCTCTAAGGATTTCCGTCTTGCTTGATGTAAAACTCTAAACGATAAGTATTCTTTTGTTTATAATTTATATTTTTTTTACACATAACTTCTCTTGACTTAGGCAATGACTATAATTTTGTAGAAATACAGCGTGAGAAAGGCTATTCTTGTAACACTAACAATGCTGTTGCAAAAAATATCGCGGATTAACTTCGCCTGCGCTTGCGCAGTAAACTTATTATCTCGGATTTTATGTTCATATTTTATCGTGTGAATTTAAAACAACAGAACAAAGATTTAGAAAATAATATATTGAGGCACTGAGTTGTTGATAGTTAGATTAAATTCTTTTTAAACCGCGCAAAAATAATCTCGATAAGATTCATGTACGAGTAAGTACCACTGAAGCAACTTTGTTGGATATAGCTTCCATGAATATGCATATTATGCCGTTAAATAATATTGGCTAGTTAGCCGGCGGCTACGCTGCTGTTCTCGGAGAGCAAGTTTTCAGGCTATTTAATATCCGTTACGTATCTTGGAGCCTTCCTGCAGATGCATCATCATTTTAATTTATTGCTTCAACGTGAGGCAAAATTACGTTCTATCAACGTTTAATTTTACATGAATATTTTATATACCTAGCTCAATATTTTATAATTTCTTAAAAATATCAAGTTCTTATTCGATTACTTTTTAATTTAATAAAAGTTGTTAATTTTTGCCTTCTTTGTGATTATATAATTGCTATATATCTTCCTTTATTCTTCAGTCTTACCTGAATAGTAAAATTAGTCTTTAAGTCACTACAAACCAGAGCAACGGTACGTCACTTTAAAACGTTTCTCTGAGACGCCTAACTTCTAACTGTCCCTAACGGAGTCCAGTGCAGACAACGAATGCAACTAGAGCATTTCACTCCCACAAGCGATGCGATTCTACTTGATTCTGAAGCTCCGTTTAGCAAAATACTTATCTTTCTGCAACTCGCTTCCGTTTTGTCGCAACACAATGGATCGTGTGAATGTGTTCCGCTATCCTTTGTCTGGCTTTTTGGCTTTTTTAAGCACTAGTTTCGTTTTTTCCAAAGGTGTTATAAACTGAAAACCTATAATGAACTCATTAAATTCACTTAATACAAATTACGGATGAAGAAACAGCATCAAAGAATCTATATTCATTTTTTATTTAGCTAAATTATAGCCAAATGAGGCCAAAGGTTTTAATGTCTATTATGTATATTATGTATTATGTTTATGTAGTATTGTTGACAATATGGTATTAGACTACTAGGCATTTGAGTGTCTTTTTAGCAACTCTCAAAATTCAAATTTTGTTCTGAAATTGTCAGTGTTACTTATGTAGCACTGACAATTTCAGTTACTTGTGTTTGATAAATGAGAGAATATGACGTTACTTTTCTGATATCATCGTCCGTCACGTTTCGATAATCTATCGTTGTTATATCCTTTACTAAAAACGACGAGCCGATACCGTAAAATACATTTAATTGCAGTGGGACAATTATTATATACTATAGGAGCACATACTTGGATCATTTGAATTTTATGTGGGAGAGAGTTTATCTATTTACACAGTTAATGAGCTCTATCAGTTTCAAGCCTAGTCTAGACATGCGTATCGTTGCATTACGACATCGAATCGATATCCCGGGGCGGTCCCCCGCCGACTACCACGGAAGTTCCAGTCGAAAGGCTAACACCATTTGACGAAGGTTTCGATATTTGCGTGTCTGCGACTTGTGATGTGTGTGACTAAATTATTTATGATTTTAACTGTACATATGTAGTTGTAAGGTTCACGTTGTAGGTACTTCTTATTAAACAGCAACACCGTTGAAGTTTGAATTTTACTTCAAACTTCATTCAAGCTATTTTACGACATGGCGATTGTAATTTAATTTAGTAACTAATTTAACTTCATATATTTTCCATAATATGTATGTTAACAATTTCGGTTTTATGAATTGTAATGTTAATTGAATTACTGTAATCTTAACTTCGTAATCAAAAGAAAAGCAGAAAATGTGTTTTATAGGTAGTCTTAACTCAACAAAACCACCTACTCACCAACACTCACGGAAAGACCAGGATAGATTAGCAAATTAGTTTTATAAAATCCTAAGATTGCAGACCTGAAAACATCCTATTACTGCCAAACATACGATCACATACGATGAATACAAAAAAGATTAAAGAGATATTAGAGATAGAAGGGAAAGGTATGTAAATAGTTGTCTCAACAACATAAATCAAAAGCGGATTCTTTTCTACTCGTAAATCTCCATTAGTTTCACCGCTAACTAACTCGTGACATAATTAAAGGCACAGCTTCGTACAATAAAACTGTCAGTCTAGTGATGACCCTCAGCCTTATCTCGTATAACTGATATTGACACCTTACACCCTACGCCTGCGTGTGACATTAATCGCGAGCTTATGTTCCATGTCGAGTCGAGATAAAGAATAAGCAACATCAATGGTTCTTCGAGATAATAAGGTTTGTGGACTGCATTTATAAGAACTGTTTATAGATTGACGGATGAAACAGAAAGTATGTATATGTACTCTATTTGCCCAGCTATGGTAAAGCAATAATTGACCACGCTGAATACGTTAAAAACAACCGACTTCAATCGCAACAACTCCAATTTTGCTATGTTTTTGTTGATTTTCTCGAAAACCGCTGAATCGATTTCGATAAAATTTATATGGGACCACCTGTGAAGTATACCCTTTTAAACAAAAAAAGAATTTTCCAAATCGGTTCAGGCGTCTTCGAGTAATCGGTGAACATACATAAAAAAAAAAAAAAAAAGATTCCGACGAATTGAGAACCTCCTCCTTTTTTTGAAGTCGGTTGAAAAGAAGTTACGAATTTCGCAGGTTGTCTCACATTAAGATATGTATAATTTTTGTTTGTTGTCGAAATCCTCCCAAATCATCCCTGACGATGAATGAGAACTCTGTTCTCTGGTTATCAGTCTCTGGTTCCCTAAATACAGGGAATCCTAGTTTGGGGCCAGATGACCGTGTGTGATTTGTCCCAGATATTATTATATTATTATTATTGTTCTGTCCTAAATTATTCTCAAATCGATCTGGCATTTGAGCGTAGCATTTCATCTGAGAGATACGTGTACGTAACGTACACAGTCGGCATACATATAGCCTTTCATGGCAGTATTAAAACGGCGACCTTTTGAAAGCAAATGTCACACATTCGTATTTAATATCGGAATCCTGAAGGTTTGCATCACCAGAAGAGTAACAAGGTACTTCGGTGACAGATGGGTCCAAACAAGGTTGAAACTCATCCAGCATTTACACTTATAAATTGCGTGTCAAAACAACATTAATTACACAATTGCAAGAGACAACTTTTATTCAAACACGCAGTTTTGAAAACTTATTGGCACTTTCTACATCAATGTAGCCACCAGTAACGAGAAAGCAACATAAACGATATCGTACTCGTTCATATGTGGTTAAACTCGTCCTACAATGCAACATACAATGCAAGTGTATTCAAAAGGTCGCATGTTAAATGTCGCACATAACCAAAGACATAATACTTAAGAGTAGGTTCTAAAGACTGTGCATTCCGAGTATTTTTGGCTTCTAATACTTGTCATGTGTAATTAAAAAAGAGACTTCAAAATTATTTGCGAATCCAAACTTTTAGAGGCTTATTTATTTTAGTCCTCTTTATTTTGATCATGTGAGTTGTCGCAGCTATACAAAAGATGAGACCATTAACGAGTCGTTTTTTCTGCGTGATATTCAAAACTATTTTTACTGTGAAAGGTTTCAAAAAGATGAAGTCCTATAGTATTGTGTAGGCGGAACGTGGTACCCATAAGTAACCACCCGTCCGACCTTGCATAATAACTTAATAAGTTATTATACTTGTGAAACTACCATATCCCATTTTTTGAGAACCATATACCAAACCTAGCTAAGATTATTTCTAAGGCTACAAGCTTACTATCAAAAACAAGTTTCACTAGAATTCATTATCAAAGGCCGGCAACGCACTTGTGACTCCTCTGGTGTTGCGGGTGTCTATGGGCGGCGGTAATCGCTTACCATCAGGTGATCCGTTTGCTCGTTTGCCACCTCTGCCATAAAAAAAAAATAAAAAAAAAATTCAAAAACAACCTCCATGTAAACACACATAAGGCGTGGACATAACGCATGTTTTTGGTGCATGGCATTCAAAAAGTAAACTATCAACACCATAAAACTTGGCAGTATTGCCTGGTCTTGACTGAAACCCTTTATAAATGTCAAATGACAGTTACAGTGACAGTTACTGCAGCAATTTCCACCAATCCCGTTTTCAACGACGATGGGCCTGTCTTTAAATAACGCTTTGCACACTACAAATTGCGACTTGCGACACTCGATATTGCAATGGAATATGGAACATCAACAATCGAGATAGCATCAAGGAGACGTCGTGGAATCAACGATCGATCCCAAGATAAGCGTCGAATCTATGCAATATTTAACTCGTAAACTTTAAGTGCTAGTTGCTAAAGCATTAATTTCCAATGCTAGTTACTAAAGGCTCGAAATAAAGCACCCTTTATTCAAATATACAAGGTGTAAAAAAGATGCCTTATGCAGTTATAATACATACAATTTTGCTGAAAGAACAATAAAAATCGACTTTTCGGACAGACTGATCGGATATAAATATAAGTATAGTACTTTTAACCGACTTAGAAAAAATTGGTTTTCAATTCGACTGTATGTTTTTTTTTTGTATGTTTGTTACGCGATTACTCCGCCAATTATGAATTGATTTTGATGATTCTTTTTTTGTTTGGTAGGTCATACTTTAGAGGTGGTCCCATATAAATTTTATTGAAATTGATTCAGCGCTTTTTAAAAATCAACAAAACCAAAAACATACATCGCAAAATTGCAGTTGTTACGATTGCAGCCGCTTGTTTTTAACGTGTTAAGCATTGTAGATTATTATTTAGCCAAGTTGTTCAGTATTATCAGTTAAAGTACACCTGAAAGTATTGCTATATTTTGTAACGCCCTGTATACTTTATAAATATACCTTAAAAACATTACCATCCTCCTAAAGCAGTCGGTTAATTTAAAAGATCCATTGAAGTTTGCCCACAGTTTTTATTAATAAAACATTTGGTTTGTAAACAAACGCAGTAGTTTTTATGACTGTGTCGCAGTTGTTTACGCCCCTCTCCTGATCTCTAAGAAGTTCATATTACAATTAATAAAAATTTACTTATTCTATTGATATAATTATAGTATCAAGGGCAGTTGTACAATCAGAATTCGTACAAACATTGAATTTACATAGACTGAGACCGGATGTTCGATGCCCATTGACATGTTTCGTTTAGGGCAACGTGCACCGCATTATTGGACGCAACAAGTACCAGTCATATCAGTATACTTGTAAGGCACGACATGATATACATCTAAGGTGACGTTTCAAGGCTGTCCCTTAAAGGTGTAGCAGACCACCCAAAGAAATTATAGAAAAACAACGATTAAAATTCAATGTGTTAAATCTACGAGTAATTTAGTGAGCCCTTGTTGAGTTAGTAAAACAAATTGAATGAAATAAGTATAAAAATGTAAAAGGGAAATCGTTGTGATAGCTTAGACGCCAAAAACGAATGTGAACACTATCAAGACACCTAGGCACATAATTTGGCACAACGACAGCCATCGCGGCATCATGTCACGTCACATCCGGCCCAATGGCCGCTGCTTGCGCAAGCGCAGTCGACCAGTATGGGCATTGTATGCAAAGCGCCCCGATCTAACCCGACGAACAGTACTAACGGTACTGCGCTATCCTGGTCAGAGCGAAACGCTCGTGAGAAGCAGCTGCCGCTATTATCTGGAACATAGCAGAAGGCGGAAATATGTGCACAGACCCAAGACAAAGAGATATCAATGCAGACATAACTATTGTTGATGTATTTATTCAAAATTATTTATCAGATTGGTTCTGAATTTAATTGCTTAAATTTGGACGCATCGATCATTGCAGATGCAAATGCAAAAACAAAATTCCAAATAGAAGGAATCGTGTCCGGGTGACGACGCATCAGAGAGATTGTTTACACAATCATCTCGGGAGCAAACACGAGCTCTTTGAGCCGCATGCGCGCCGCCGCTGTTCCGCCGTGTCAAAAGGACCGGAAGGATTTCATATCCTCCACCGGACTTCTAAGCATTGCTATGAAAGACTTAATTTTTTAAGTAAACACTGTTTTATTTGGTGTAAATGGGCTCAAATCACATGCGTTAAGCCGATCCATGCATCTTTCTTACGCTTGACAGCATCAAAACTGTCATTGTGAGCGTATAATATGGGTATTGTGAAATTGGATAACGTTCCTATAATAGATATTCTTAGAGACTATAGGGATTCGTTATATAACATTTGAGCTGTGGAGGAGTCGTGTGAAACAAATCCTGACCGGCACCGGACGTCCGTCTTTGGCGATATTCCCGTTCCACTTCAAAGGGAAGTATTCAACTAACTCAACAACCGATTCTGGGCCTTAATCGTAAAACACAGAGAGTCGACAATAGGGCTACTGTTGACGCCAGTTGTAAAACTGCCCTAATACATCTTGTCACTTGAAGAGATGATTAAATTGCAGTGGACATAGCGGCGCAGGATGCGGAAATATGTCGTATGTTACAACAGTATTGTTCGACGTACTAGTAGTACTGGCCGGACAACAATATTAATCGTAACTTTGTAAGTGCTGACTCGTGCTATAATCACCGCAACCTTCGATAACACTAATATAGAATTTTAATAGCTAACATGCATTGTCTTAATTAGGAAACTTGCCAACTGCTATGCAGATTATAAAGACACAATCTGCAGGCGTCAGTGATAAGTGAAGTTACGGGAGCTCGCGATAATCGTGATATTACCTGAAAAAAAAAGAGGATTTTTTTATTACAAATTTTAAATCGAGAAATTTTATAGTTAACTACATACAATACCATTTGTCGCTTCGTTTGTGACTGGACACTTGCCGCGATCCGTAGGCGTTTTATTGTCGACTTCAAAAACGGACAAGTTTATCTCGTAAACAACTCATTCATTTTATACGAGTAATTTCGACGATATTTCTTCAGAATTGACTTGGAAACCAGAACCTCTTTGCTGTCAAAGCGGATCGCAGCGGGCAGTCGATTTATAATTCCGATCGGTGCTCCATCCGATTGGTTACAAGAAACGGCGACCTTGAGCGAGGCTGCAGCGGACGTCGGACGTCGTAAAATGAACATGTCGATGAGACGAACAGACAGATACATGCGCATGACTGCATTATACGAGAGAGGTTCGCACGATTGACGGCCGATAGCTCCTCAGCGGCATCCGGCATTCAAGGTGACAGGAGCACATCACATCCTTGCAAATCCGGCCATAAATGAAGGGGAAATTTATCCTGCGAATAGACGAAGAACAGATTCTCTACTGAACATTCCATTCCTTTGAAATAATTTCTTGTGCTTTTAGATAGATAAATTGCACGCTGCCTACATTTTTTTAGAACTGGATAGATTTTTGACAGAAAGCCGTAGTAGTTTCGCCTTTAACCGCGGATGTTTTGTATATACAACAGTGATAGTAAATCAAATTGGTGTAATAACATGCAGCTATCACTCAATGAGTTTAAAATTTAAGATCATAAGTAAGGGCTTATTAATAGTCAGCACGTGCTTCTTTAAACCAATCGAATTTATTTTCTTAGATTTCTATCTCCTAAAACCTGGCTTTCCTTTAGTAGCCAAGCGGTGGCGTGTCCATTCCATGTTGTCAAATTGAATTAGAGCGCCAGCACACCCGGCAGCGTGCGCCCGCGCAGTTCGTCGACCGATCGCCCACCGCATTCAATCTACCTTATTAATATCACTCAATCGATCCTTGTGATTGATAAATCTGGCTGTGGGAGTGACAACTCGCCTCCATTGCAATGGGTTACTGTAAGTCCCAATTTCTTAATCATTTTATATAAATCCAAAAGTTTGAAGATGTCCTCGAAATAATGAGGAAAAAGGTAAGAAGAATATAATGTCTATAAAATTATTTATTTTAAAATACCAATAGGTATAAGAAGGTAAGCGTATGAGCAGTCCAAATTAGAAAATACACAGGAGAGAGTCGCTCTATAGCTATCCAGATTAAACACTTTGAAAGCTTTTTGCATCAAAGAGAATGAACAAAAATGGCCCGTCTACAATGCGACTTTGCCACGTAGAGGTTTCAAAAGATCCAAAGTATATGTGACTGCTATCATAGACAATATAATACTAGTAACTGCTATCTAACAAAGGAGAGACGTGGGATCCCCTCGGGGGCGGTAACAGAACAGAAATCACTCACTGCTCTTGTTAGTACTAAAGTTACGGCTCTGTGTTATGCTGTAATGACTTGCATAACTAGAAAACCTAGATTCGTGCGGGAAGTCTGCTATCGCTATCAAGCACAGATTATGTAAACCGTACCTAATTCTTGTAATTTAACGTTAGCCTGGGGAACCTTTGATGTTTTAACTGTGCCGTAAATACTTAAATTCAACTGGTCAAGTACATTATCTTTTGAACTTTTCCATCCATCACGTGCAAGCAATATGATCTTACAATCCGTCAAATTTATCGATATCAATCTTTCAATGTAAGTAAGAGCCCTTATAGGGCTTAATAAATAAACCCCTATTAAGCTCCTTAGACCTTTCGCGTAAAAAGGTATTCGAAAGTGTAATTAATTAAATACTTATTTAATGGAATGTCTATTTTGATAATGATAATAAGCGTTATAAATGGATTACTTTGTATTCGTAGCATGAACTGAGTTAAAGGGTTTTTAATCTGAGTACCACTTTGATTACTTACTTGCTTAGTGAATACTCCATTTAATACCTACAGCTTATATCGATTTGTTAAATTTGACAAGGTTAAAGCTGTTCAATTAGTTTTCCTTTATGTCGAAACTTAAGATTATAATATTATGTGCTAAACTGAAATGCTAAAAGATAGAAGATGATTTGAATTAATAGGACAAATAGCGCATATCATCAGGACCCAAACTAAACCTATTAATTTGTGCAAAGGCGTTATGTGCATGGCATCGTGACAGAAGCAGTGTAATCTAATAAGAAAAAGCTGAATTCGGTTCTAGTTTAACTTTTAAATTCTATAGTCTTCACAAATAATAGACATGAGACAAAAAGTAACAACTTTTGTAACAATTCAGTCACGCGGCTGATACCGATCCATACTACCCACAGGTACCAACCTGACACAGCAAGAGGAAATGGGCCATTGACGGAACAGTTACTTTCACCGCACCATATTAGCTCCAGCCTACTGTGCGACTATATGCCTGTGTCATTTGCATCTTCAAATTTGGCATGTGATGACGTCACGTCAGGTTGCACTCGTGACGAAAGATCTCTTAATACGGTTGATGGTAAAAGGTAAGGCAATTAATGAATACTAAACTTATTTTATTTACAATTATTCGAAAATATGAAAGTTATCTTGGCATCATTTCCGTTAACTGTAGGATTATAATGTTATTTTCTATATTCCCCATCAATTCAGTTAAGACTTTAAAATTGGTGCTTCTCGTATTCTTAGAGTTTCGAAGGATTACATGTGTGACGTTTGTACATCATCATAATCTCCTCGTTTTTGGTGAAATATAATATTTTCTTTGGATTAGTGGTTGTGAACGATCGTTAGGATTTTGAGTGATTCTTTCAAAATATCCTTAAAGAAGTAAATAAAAAGCGAATTATTACATAAATATACAACTTCATACCATAATTTAACAGATATCATCAAAAGACAAGAAAGTAATATGAATTATCTACCTCCATCAATTTAGCCTGAACAAGCAATTAAAGGAGAAAATGTAATTCCATTCAAAGTGAAAACATAAACTTCATGATGTAGTTATGCCGTCGTATAACAAGTCTTTATGGGGGACCACCACATGACAGGGCCGTAATCCTCATTTAAGATGTATAAGCACGTACCAACCATGCGGTGTGGGGGCTTATGCACTGGACGATTCCCGCAAACATCCAATCGATCATACCGAAATGCCATCACACCCAGATGTAATAACTTCTAGGCTCAAAATGTTAGGCTTCAAGACTGAAATTGTGTTTATAGCATCCGCTTTCCCGTCCAACGACGGAAATACCGTTACGCCCCCGCTACCGAACTCTATTGATTTACATAAGCAAATCGTGACGAATCGGTCGCGATACGCGTCCGAAATACAAACCTTTTCCTGCGATACCAATATCCTTAGTAAACTACCAATGCAATGATTCACTACTAATTTCCTCCTACGTAAGTTTAAATGAATGGTTTCTGGTTCATACCAAAAATTAGCACTATTATGGCGTTGCATTACCGAACTGCTGATTTCGTGAAAGAAACATGTTTAAAACGGTCTCAGTGTAGGAAGATGTGGGAGTTGCATCTCAGGGTACAATTAGAGAGTAGTCGATAGCCATAAGTCCATAAGTAATCAATAAAATATAAGTGCAGAATTCAAGTCACGGTTTGTGGATGCTTTTTAAGTGAGTCTCATATTTTGTACAAAAACATATCAATTTTTTTTATTGCGCTTATCGGGCCGACTGGCAGATAACAAACCCGACTCTAATGTAGAGAAGCAGGAACATTTATCAAGAAAATAGAAGAGAATAAATCTCAAACGAATCACAAACACTGAGTCGGTGGCTAAGTGGTTAGCGATCCTGACCTCTGATCCGAGAGTCGTGAGTTCGATCCCCACACAGGGCAAACTTTTCTGTGATGAGCAGAATTGTTTGCTCTGAGTCTGGGTGTATTATATCTATATAGGGCGACTTTAAATTAGTTCTTGATACGAAAGGCTATGCATGTACTCATGATAACAAACAACTTTCCCTAAGGAACCCATAGTCAAATCGCTAAAAAAAATTGGACTTTTCATACTAATTTGGCCGGTCAGTTGATCGGTTTGTATGGAGAGTTCAAAATTTTTTTGCGATTTGACTATGGGTTCCTTAGGGAAAGTTGTTTGTTATCATGAGCACATTCATAGCCTTTCGTATCAAGAACTAATTTAAAGTCACCCTATATATGTATGTATTTAAAAGTATATGTGTATGTATAATTGTATATCAGTCTCTGGTTCCCAAGATACAGGGAATCCTAGTTTGGGGCCAGATGAGCGTGTGTGATTTGTCAAAAAAAAAAAAAACAACGCTAAATACAATCTGCAAGCTGAATACATATACCGACTAACGACTTACATAAACTCTTGCATCGCCTCGTCCACATATTAATACCTATAAATTCCCGTCTGGAGTCACACGCAATCTTTGAAAGTATTCACATAAAAGTAAAGCCTCATCTCCTGTTTATGAAAGACCATTCAACTAGTTACCTAGACAGGAGGAAACAGCAAACGAGTATAGTCTCACTTTTATAACTTCTCATTGAATAGATACAAAGGCAATGTATGAGATGAGATATGTTTTCAGTTTATGTCTGTACTGATATATGTATAAGCAGGGATCGATATGCTGTCGGCCAATCGTAAAATGGATCATGATCTACCTGGGCCCTAGGGCATAAACGGACCTGGGTATTTCTTCAAGGAGATCGAAAAACATTTTAGGTTCATCAGCAAGTTTTGAATAACGGTACAGTAAAAAGCACTCTATATTCTCGACTCAATATTTTCGAAGCTACGAGATAAAATGCACATTTATGATCGGCCGAATTCTTGCGCTCGGCCGAAGACAGATAATATATTAAGATATCGAATTAAGGTGTAGCGGAAACTCGGTCTTGAACAAAAACAGACTAATGCAGCAATGCACTGGTGAGTTCTCAAAAAAATGCAATCGTTAGTACATCCGGTGAGTTGCGATTGCGCAGCGAGTCTTTTTGCAATCGATCGATCGGACGGTATAGTCTGGAGTATCCTGTCACGCGGGCGCCTGGACGAGCCTAGAGGGTAGAGGGAAGCAAGGGAGGAGGGGAGGGCAGCATGCAGGCATCCATGAATGGCCCTAACGAACCCGCTGGCCTTGGCAGCCCTGTCCCTCCGAAGTAAGCGAATATCTAAACGACTTCGTGCATTCTCTATTCAATTCAACAGCCATCTGTGTAACCAATTACTTTCAGATTCTTCACATTGTACGATGTTACACTTTTTGCGAAATACATATGATGTCATCCATGTAGCGCAGCTTTAGATACACCATTCATTTCCATTTTACAACAGGAAGCGCTTTTATTGCCACATAAACATAACAAAATAAAGTATAATATACTATATTATAATACGAGCATGCGCGGTAAACATCTCATTCACGATCCTTCGATTGGTTATGAATGAGTGACGTGCTCTGCGTATAGACCTCCATCTCTGAACAGGAAGTTACAGCTGAACAGTCCGAGTATAATTATGAGGGATCGAGTAAATAAATACATTAAATGACCAAACAAAAAAATACTCCTTCGCAGTTGTATCGAGGCAGTCGGGTAAAGAAACAAACTCCTACTTACAAAGTTCATGTTAACAGAATTGAGAGAACTCAGAAAAAGTTACTTAAACACCTCTGTTACCGTTTCAGACCACCGAGACATGTAAAATCTTATAAGGAACGCGTCAATTACTTTAAATTAGAAACCCTTTATAACAGAAGAATTGCTCTTAATATGTAATTCCTGTATAAAGTTATGAACAGTCTCATAGATACTCCAACAATTCTCAGTAAATTCTCTTTGAGTGTTCCTAACAGAATACCACGTAAACCTCAACCGTTATTCCATATTCGCTTTAGCAGAACGAACCTGGGCAAACATTCCCCTGTACCTCGCTTGTCACGTTTATATAACGAACTAGTACGCAAAAGAGAGTCTATAGATTTATTTGATAAATCTCTAAATAAATTTAAAAAACAAATATTAGATGTGTTTGTTGAACCTTGAATTAATTTTATAATTATACTATTGTCTTAAAATTTTCCTTTTATTATTGTAATATTTGGTGCATGATGAGGCTGCCTGTAATAAGAGTTGCAATAAGTATTTGTTATTAACATATAATTTTTATTTCATGTAAAATTGTAAACTCTGTTGGCAATCCTTAAATAAATAAAATAAAATAAAATAAAAACTAATCGAATTAAATTTACGTTTAAAATATATCTTAAAAAACTCCAAATTCAACAAGCTGTTTAGTATAGACGCTTAGCAAACAACATGTATTGTATGGACATATACATCAACTCCAATTCCAGTTTGGTAAAAAAATAAGGGGAATTATAAATCGAGCCGCAAATATTTTATTGGGCCACGGAACCCAACTTCTAATTTTAGCAACGGGAAAATGAGAAAGCTTCTAATAAACTTATTCGTCTTCTTAACAACGCCAACTAAATATTCCAAAGATAGCGTCAAGCAAAGAACAACAAATATTTTAACTTGTCCACCTGATTCATACATCACCACCTAATTTACTAACTCAGCCACGGATTTTACAACTCACCAACATTTTACGTGTTACAGCTTCAACATGTGTTCCTCAAAATATATTTTTCAAGCTTTAACTAAAAACTTCATATAAGTATTATACATTTTGTAGGTTTCTTTATATGGTATAATGGTATGCTTTTACACAAAATATTTTTTTAATAAAATTTTATGTTTCGTTCCCCTTTAGTAGTTCCTAATATATTTAGTGGCTATAATTTACTAATTTTAGGTACATTTAATGATCAATCAATATATTTGGTTATAATTTTAGGTAAATTTTGATTATTTAAGTTTCACTACATTTTAATTTTTAATCGTGAATATTTGTTACAAATTTTGATGCTAAATAATAACTTTGTTGCTGAGTTGTATTAACAGAAGCTTATATCAAAGATTTATAGTAGCTAAGATAGTATTTTTAGATGCCCATTGATGGTGGCTGACTTAGTAATTTAGAGGACAATGTAGATTTTTAGAGGCGAATAATGCTATTAAATAGAAGGCTGTTTAATTAGCACCCAAAAAATAAGTACCACCTCACCTGTTTGAATTCATATCGTACTACATATTATAACATAGATCTTGCGAACAAAATTATTCAGGAAGCCACTTTCTTCACTTCCCTTATCATGGCCGTTAATTACAACAGTAGAGATCGGGGAAAACAAAATTGAGAAACATACATTTCGCATTCAAACCAAACAGGAAACACATATTGAGGATTATCCTCTCTGCTGCATAAAAGCTCTTTGTTGCACACAAAAGGATACACCAAGTGGATATTTATATGCAAATGAATCTGGTATGAAATATGAACGACAGAATGTAAAGTCCGACCTTGAGCTTTTGTCCTGGACTGACACGGTAACCCATTTAGCTTCGTGCCCGTACGTATTGGCCAGAGATTAGGCTCGAAGTTAATGATGGTTGCCTCACGGACGGTCATGCCTATTCCTGAGTTCTCCAAACAAGATACACTTTGACATCTTTTGAATGATTTCTCTCTGCGACACAAAAATCAGGATTTGGAATCGTCTCCTTTAGACTCATTTAGAATCTCCTGGAAGGAGTTTATGATTACATGATTATCACATCATAAACACAACAATCGTCTCAAAATGAAGAAGTAGTCAAACGAGTCATGCAATGCATTACTATGAGTGATTTGCAGTTTTCACTGAGGGAACCTTTAATTAAACCAATTTGCATGTCACTATACCTGAGTCTGTGAAACTGCTAGCATTTTTATTGTGAGAATAAATCTATGTGTACTGTAAATATAAATGAAGAAACAATGAGATCGTTACTTAGTATCATCCGTCTTCCCCTGTGATTTTGGACGGTTCTCAGGCAAAGTGCGGAACGCGCGGAAGACGTCGCTCGAAACGCTCCGGAAACCCCAAATGAATGCGTTCAACCATCTCTCAGATCAAACAACCAAATCTGGACCTTTATTTTATTACAATAAAAATTTGGAATAAAATTGTATAAACGTTCGAAGGGAAACGCTGGCAGAGCAATAGCAGAGTTCCTTTTCAAGCCGCATCTCCAATGATGTCTCGGGAACGGAAACTGTTTAGTGACCGGCGGGTCAAACCGTGATCTATGATTTGAGGCGTATAACCGAACACCCGTAGCCGAACAAAATACCAAGCATGAGTTCTATTTCTCGGTAGTTTTGAAGTAAATGCCAGAACGATTATCGTTTTGCATCGGTTCAATTGCTTACGGAGATCCGTGAATGAATTGTGACCCAGATTCTGGAATGCATATCACTGAGTTCAGTCAGATACATTCATATTTCAGTTACCGTACGAGTATGTTGGTGCAATTAATATTTATTAGCAATGTAATGTATGTATAGTACGTACAGTGACTACTACAACTGCAAAAACTTATATGCCCGACTCATTGAGGGAAATGTCAGATGACAAAGCATTTAAGCGCCGCGCCGGTTGAATAATTATTGTTGGATGAAAAATCTAAATCTATTCAAGCTACTGACGTATTTTTCATAATTTACCATTAACAATAAGTTGATTTAATTAATATTTGCCTATTTATTATTAATTTCATTGCTTCTTTTTAATTAACTTTTTAGAATTAGGTACAATCAGTTTCATTTTGTTTATTGATTTTTAAAATTTTATTTTTCAACATTCTGATCATTATTGTCATACTTTATAATTTGTTATATTATTATATCTTGTCAATTTGTGACACCTAAAAAAAATCTTAACTCAGTTGGATGTTTCGGGAGTTCGAACAACCGTCTCCACAATCGACTGATCCACAAACAGAACAAGATGCGCACAACTTCCCCACGTGCAGAAACAATGAGCCATTACACCACCGGCGCGTTGCCACCAATCTCTATACAACACTACACTACACTGAGGAAGTCAATATCTATTAGCTCGCACAATAGGTGAGCGACATCCGAAGCTCGTTACAGGCCCTCGTTTCCGTTGGCGAATCGCAACCAACCAAAGTTTAATAAACCAACGGTTGGCACACGTCAATCCAATTAACTCAACAACAATATCAATCGTGTGTGTTTACATCATATATGTTTTCAAACGTACCAGTATTCGATAGGTAGCTGTTTGGGCAGTTCACAGAATAAACAGCATCGGCCTTGGAGGAAACGTGTTTACGGATATCGCGTAATTTGGCAAAGGAACTCGCTTAGAGTGGACGTAATTATACAAACTAAATATTTATTTTCCTTTTGGTATTTACTGCGTATGATAGAATTACGATGTTACTACTGCGACGCCTACTTTAAAACTGCACGTGGTAAACAGTTATCAATATGATACAACGTTTTAAAGCCACTTGAAAGACGTCCCTAGCAGTAAATAACTAAGAAAGATGATACTAGATGTAGGTACTAGGTACCTACGAGTACGACCTTTACTCATATGAATTATCATGCAATGCAGAACAACCATTCTCATCCATAATGACATCTAATACATAACTATAACCAAATGCAAATAGAACGTGAGGATGCATCTATCCACAGTCTGCACGCAGACGATCCGTGCCACCGATCCTTATGGCCGGTATAAATAAACTAAACAAACAAGATTTGTTTAGTGCAAACATTGTACTTATCTGAGGCTTCCAGAACATCCTTTATCTGGGCACGCCACCGCACCACCTACGGTGCACTTTGCTGGTAAAAGACAGCCTGCGGTACTTTCCAAACATTTGTCGTGTGTCAATATTTGTCGCATGCCCCCGCGAGTGTCGCAAGTGGACGCCCAAGCCCTGGCAGCGCAAGTCATCGTACGGACCATTGACATTTGAATCACGCCATCCACGCAATAACATGTGATCTCAAATAAACTTACACAAAAGCCACGAAATTACAAATAATGTAAGCAATAATCTCCTCGGAGAGAGTGCGAGTGACGAACGAACTGTTGATCGGTGATTTAATGAATACATTATTACAGGACTACGGAGCGGCCGGCGCGCAGCGGAAAACGCATAATGACTTCCTGCGGGCGGACGACGAAAAACATTGAAAATAAATCAACGAGACTGCCGAAGTTGATCCAGATTCTGGGAGAAAAAGCGCGATTTGCAAGCAATGGATTTGTTAATGGCTAAATAAGGAAAAAGTGAAAAACCGGATCGAAGGAAACATGGTCATATTGTAGTTTATTCTTTCTGTTTTTGTTTCCACAATTGGTTTCCCTTTAACGCCGACCGACCCGACGGTAATTAATGATGATGCCGATGCTAAAAGGTGGAAGCTTATGTCATGTACTGAGAGTATTGATTCGCGGTCCCGGTTAATTTCCAATTCTCTAATCCCTCCATTTCCACTGACTTTGAAAGGCGGATATGGGAAACACGGCTGACATAGCGCAAGTGGCCCACCGTCCATCAGCTCGCGATTCTAATCTGATATATCCTGCGGGTTTCCTGCGCCCGCGCACTCTCTGTGCTCTGCATACCCACACACTCGCATTCCGCAACTGAGACCACTCCATTCGTCATAAATACTCGTAAATATTTTGAAATCTCTCTCCCGTTGAAACTGGGGTTCAAACATGTCGGTATAAGAGAATACGTGACTGAAGTAAAAACTTTAAGTACCAATTAATAGACAGATGTTTTTGATACGATACTGACAACTTATAAACGGTAAATGTCTAAACAATGGATGTTATTAAAACAAGTCTACGTAGATGGACGAAGGATTATTGCAAGGAAGAACAGAATTCCAATAAAGTTTATATTTAAACCGATTAATCACAGATAATTTTCTGCGCAATTCATGTATGGTAAAATACATGATACCAATAGAACAATGGATGAATATGCTATTTACTAGCTCTTCCTAGCCAATCATTATTCATTCATGAGACCACAAGTTACGTAAACAGCGGAACGTGCGAAAGGCTGATAACAATAGCTAGTCGACAACAAAACGAACTTTTCACATCGAAGTCCACATGACATAAAGCGCTTGTTTACATACGTGATACAGTATAACACACAGGAACACAAGACAAAACCACAGTAAATCTGGATATGAACATTCAATGATGAAGATAAGCAAAGTAAACAAATCTGGTTTGTCTTCAGTTAAATGAAACATTATCAATGAAAGAAACAAAATGCATAGAAACAAAAATATTTTTGATGAAATGAAAGTCTGAAACAAATTAAAAGCAACTATGTGTAATGTGTACTTAATTAACGAATTCACATCCTCTTACGAAGTTGCAACTAAATATTTTAACGTCCATTGTTTCCGCCGATGAGGCCTTCCCATTCACCACACCTAGCTTTCATGTGCTGGTTCTCAGAACGAACCACATCAATTGTTCAATTCTCAGGAAGGTGTCTTTACTTGTCTGGAATATCTGCATCACTTCACGGAAATACTATTAACACCTATTCAGTTTGCAATCTTAAAATTGAGGAAAATTGTGGAGGAAAATGTATAAGTCATATTTTATCACTCAGCAAGACGGTTCATTTTATTTCATTCACTGAATTTTATGGAAAGCTATTGAATGATGGCGTTGAAGGTTATAGTTCAGAAGCTCGTCACGGGAAGGTGGAGTTTACATTGAGATTACTCATCGTAACGAAGATGCTACGTACCACCAAGCTTCATGATCATAAAGCGTGGCGATAGGTACGTAGGTAGAATAATTGCAGAACCGTGGGAAGTCACATGCGAATCAAGCACCAGAAACTGGGATCATTAATCAGTGAAAAAAAGTTGAGTAATTCTCTTAATAAATACTTAATATTGGGTATGTTTTCATATAAGTTTAGTCAAAGTAATGACATGAATGGCATGCGCATGCGCCCACGGTATACATAAAAACATAGAGAAGATATATTATATCCCCCTTTTTTTTCAATGACAAAATATAAGCTTTATAACAGGAATAGGCTAGGACAAAAACAAGGATAATAATCATTATGAAGATAATTGAAGCGGATCTGTTTATTTAACAGAAAAAAATACCTTTTAAAACCATTATACGTCAATGACGAGTGGTCCAATAAAAAAATGATGGAAAAAAGATCTAATGCTATTAAAGAAACGTGCTATGGAGCCTTATTCGGCGAATACGCAACATTCAATAAAATAAATGCTGTGCATTTGCTGAAATCAGTTGAACAAAATAAATACGTATGATATCTTTTTTTATTCAGACTGAAGTAGCTCTGTCAGTCACTTTCGCGAGATAAAAATAAATCAAGACGACCGACACTTTCTCAGTTCGGTTTTGAGTCAACATTCTACACAACATACTCACGAGCTACTGTGATACTCATTGACCGGTGACATAGGGATAGACAGACGAATATATTGATAGGCGAAATGATAGCATAGGACTCCATTTGACCCTTAGATAAAGAATCTTAAAAAGCCACATCTAAACGGAATGAGCACACAAACCATCGAAAAGAATCGTGAGCGTGACCGAGACCATCGATCGAAGACAAACCGCAGCAGGCGGCGATATCCTGAACTGAACGTTTAATTGGACAACTGGCCTTTTAAGGCTTACTTTCTTTTTAGTGGCCGAACGTCACGACTGCGGCCGACCTGTCGCCCAGTGTCACAGGAAGCTCGGGCGGGGTGCAAGGGTGCGGGGAACACGCTACACGATATCCCTTTTACGCGGACCAATTAAAAGACCCAACGGACCGGACGTACGTACACACATGCATTAGCACCTCTACCCCTCACTAATCTTTTTATGGACACAAGAATTATGTTTCGAAAAAAGTTTGTTGTGTACCAGGCAAAATCTTTTGACACGTTCTAGGAGCCAATAGGGACTGTCAATCGTCCGGACGTGCGTGACTTCTTTGACCGCGTTACAAACATGTGCAATCGTCCTTGGTAACACTACTTACTTGTCTGACAGCAATAAAACTTGTTGAGCATCCCAACATTGTAGACCTAAATCATTACTTTAGTATTCTATGCACGTTTGCTTCTGCGCATTCCAATCTATGACGACGACATTTCTTAATGGGCGTTATTTTGAATTTTCAGCCCCACATCCTTATGACGCAAAACGTATGGGTGTCTAATTTGAGAAATATCCACGTGCACAGATGCGACAACGAACTGAACGTGAACGAAAATAGGTCAAGAGCATGTGTTATAGCTTCTAAATTTCTTATAGAAAGCCAAAAATTCGGATGAATAGTTAGTTATTATTGTAGTCAAAAGAACACGCTCAGGTTCCGGCAAAAAAATGCAACTTTTGTTTGCTGCCTGCGTGAGGTATTGTCTTCCCGTGAGAATTTTAAAGATTTTGCCGCCTATTGTTTAAGAGCAGTATCAGTGTCGGTAAACTTAACTTCAAGCTATTATTTCTTTACACCATAAGCAAATAAGCAATCCTTGAAGAAACCGGAAGTAAGCTCGTGCCGCCAATTAAGAGAATCAAAGGTACAACGGACGGACGTATGGTACTTCCGTTTCGGTTGAGCTAGTTCCACCCTACCCTCCATAAGGGCTGTAGGGCTCTTCCGGAAGAGACACAATATTAATAAACGCTCTAAAGTCAGTTCCGGTACCGACTTCCGCTTTTTTCAAACAGCCGGAGTAATTGTTAGTTAAAAAAAATACGAGCGGTCGCCGGTCGCTTGGGCAAACAATGCTGAATAATTGTAAATCTTAACGGACGTGCCGTAAACGGTAAAATATAATACCTGCGAATTTTGTGTAAATAATTATGGACTAAAACTTTCTTAAAATTCGACAAGCAATATGCAAAATCACTTATTTTTTGTTCAATATAAGAACTTCTACCTTCAACTATCGTACCTTCGTCTGATACTTATTAAAAAAAGGTATTTACTATTTAAACTTTTCATCATTCACTAAGACACTGCCACGACCTGTGGCGCATCATTGCGCGCGCGCTCCAATCGCGGCCCATTACCGGTCGATCGTATAAACTTCGACAATAATTTATAGTTTCCTCCGAGTGTTTTTCCCTCGACACCAAACAATATGAGTGTGAAGAGAAGATAATGTCTTTACGGCGTGTCGAGGAGTAATTCTCTTTAACGAGTTTGTCGATCCGAGGGTAGACAGAATAACCACGTCACCGTTGCATTGTGGTTCTGTCATGCACATGCCATCATGGCTTTGGCATGCTCGATTTACATTCCTGTATCTTATGACGTATGGCGAAAGAGAAGCCTACTTTGGAGAACAGAAGAATATTGGGGCACCTGATACGACTTGACAGCTTTCTGAAAACTATCTTGAAAGGAACAATAGATAGAAGGAAACGAGTTGGAGGAAAGCCACATGAAAGTACGAACAGGAAGTAAAAATGACTCCCGAGCTAAGGAAAGCAGAAATTGCTTAACAGACAAGAGCGGACCTCGAACAAGAACAGATACATATTTTTAACATTTATACTAATAAAAACTGTCTGTCAGATGCAAACCTTATTGTTGTAAGTTATACAATATGGTATTCATTTAATTAAAGGTACATCTCGCTAATTAATTTTTGAGTACCATTAAACTACTTCTAAACTAAACTACTTGTAAAACTTTTTCTATTACAGAAGTATTAAGAAAGTTGCGAAAATATAATATGCATGATGACAACAGCTACTTTGTTAATAAATATTAAACAAAGGATAATAAATATTCATTAACGAATCCAAAGAGTTGACGACGGACGGCCGAAGCTCTACCCGTGAGCACAGAATACTCAATAGTACAACCGTGAGAGAAGTTAGTTGAGTCTTTCACTGTTGTTCTTCACAGGACTAATGCTAACGGAATGAAGCTAGTCACTCAGATACACACATCGCGGGAATCACATTAGTCCGATGAAAATGTTCATTGTGATGAAAAATATTATATTTGCTGCGTTGCTAAGTTAAGAAACAAACCTACGAGTACATTTACCTACTTTATTACGTAGGGAGCTGTGCGGGGATATTTGGATATCTATTTCCAAATATAATTTTTCCGTAAAGGTATGAAAATCGTTACGGTACTTGCTAATAAAAAAGAGTCATGTTTTTGACGTAGGTATCTACGAATCTGTCGAGTAGCGAATCTGCCGAATCACGAATCCGTCCAATCCCGAATAAAGTTGAGGTTGGCCATTAGCCTAACAACCTCCACCAATCTATCCTTGGCCCCCTAGCCTGGAGTACGGCGAAAACGAGTACCCATCCTAAATAAATGACAAAACTGCGTGGTTTTTTTAATATGTTCTTTGGCGATATAATTGGGCCTACTTTCATATGTGTACTTTATACTCACACTGTATAAATAAAGTAACAACATAATAGAGCATCAGTTATTGCCCTAAAACGAATTTGTGTTTACACATAAGTAAAATCGAGTCAGTGTACGTACGTAGGTACATGCAGAGACACAAAAAGATAGGAGGATGTAGATACGCTCAGACTTCTATCAAAAATATTTCAGTTACTATAAATAGGTGTCCGTGAGAAAACTCGTCAGTGCCAATGCCTAAAAACCTGACCATTTTTCCAAAAAACTGACTTTAACAGACCAGTTTATAAAAAACTGACTTTTACTAATTTTACTGACCAGTTTCGAGTTTCGACGCCTGAATTGGAGAGGTCATAAGTTTGTTAAAACAACAGGATAAGATTCATAGATATAAGAGCAAAATTAGTTTACATCGTGATTGTTAGACTTTGTTATACATTTACAGGTTTATAACTTTATACCTACCGAAATCTACAGGTGCGTCAAATTTAAAATCAAATCGCAAAAAAAATTGTTTGGACTCTTCATCCTAATTTGGCCGCTCGGGCTGATCAATCTGTATGAAGTCAAACATTTTTTTTTGCTTTAAATATGGGTTCCTTGGTGAAAGTTAATCAGAATCAGGAGTAGAAGCCCTGATTAAAATTTGACGCACCTCTTGATTTACACCTGTATTTATCGGTTCTCGTAGAACCTATGGAATTATTTTGACATATTAGCAATATTCATTTATATTAGTAGTACATTGTACACAAACATATTTTTGAAAGTGCTCATACATAATCTAAAGCGACAACACAAATAAGTACGGAAGTTATTAAGTTTGCTGACATAACGCTGTGCTGATTGGATTTAGCATGAACATAGGCCGATTTGTACGCGTATAACAGAAGTAGGCAAAAGATCACGGCAATCACTATTACCGTATTTTTGCAACAAATTATGAAGTATTACAAACATGCAGTTGATTGCGATCAAATGAAAAAATTATAGTTCCTAAAACTCGCAAGAGTAACTCCCACTTCAGTATCAGTCAGCGAGTAAATCAGCTTAAATTACAAATCCACATTCTTCTTCGCATATTTCTAATAATAGCGAAGATGGAATGATTTGAATGGATTACTTTACGATGGCATATTTACGACGGACAGTAATTCGTTTTTGCATCGGTCTATTTATGCTAACGCATTCCGCCATCTATCAGCTCCAAGAGCCAGGGTCTAGATGGTAATATCTTCTTAATGGAGCGAGATGAAGTGTCGTGAGGCGTGTCAATTTAATATCCGCCGGTAGTCATGATGAATGGGGCTTTTATTAGCCCCCAGTTCTCGACTACTGGGCGACTGGGCTCACAAACAGAACTTAACATGTACTTAATTTTATGAAAGCGGTACTCCAACTAACTATTTTCACATCCTTGATAGATGACAGTTATGATGTTTCGAAATTACAACACTGCTACTATTTATGAACATAAAAGGAAATGCCAGACCACTTTACATCGAAGAAAATCTAACTAAACCAAAAGGTCTGGCCTTTTAAACAAAATAATATAACAATCGTCGAGATAAATCTAAAGACTATTAAGACGTGTTAAATAAAGTGGTTCTAGCGATCGATATCTCATCGCAAACAATAGAGGATCATCAATTTGGACGGGACATAAATGTTTGTGTGTTTATTGAGAAAAAATTGGCAAGTTCTGTCCCAGGTAGTCGGCTAGCGCCTCGTTCAAGGTGCGACGGCGCCTAAAATCTGACCGTTTTTGTGTCACTATATTCATCTGTAGACGAAGGACCAATTAAAATAATGCCTTCGACTGATATCAGGCCCATTAATTTAAGATAGGCCGCCGGGAAACGTCGATTTTAAAAACAATTATTGTCACCGCCCACGATGTCCTCATGCTATCAATTCTAATAGTTAAGTAATTTTATAAAACTATTGAATATTTTATTGCTTTTATTTTATTAGTGAGATGCCAATAGACAGTATGTATTAGATTTGACATCGATCTGATCAATCCTAAAAATTAAATAGTAAATCGAATTAGCCTAATAGGCAGTTGGTGAAAGCAGACAAATTACTCAGAATAATTGCTTATTGCTCAAGCAATTTGTGCTTATTGAAGAAGATATGGTGGCGTGCTACACCTACCATGTTCACATTACGTGGGCACCCACCTACATCCCAACCCACTGCCGTATTTTTCGTTCAATATTCCTAGCCTACGTGTCACCTCAACTAGATGACCTAGCAGGCCAGTTGTTGGTCATTAGAAAAGCAGGAAAAATCTTCATTAAACACTCACCTTAACAAGTGCACAGGTGCAGCAGCCTATCGCAGCTCCCCCGATAGGTCTACTTCCCGTGCTTCCAGTGACTTGAGTGCCACTGCGGAAATTGCAACAGTTGATCTATTCACAATAAAGTGTCAATTGTAACGAACGATAACACAAACAGTGGAACGCGCACAATTTTCAAATTTCGAAATGTCAAAATTTGAAAGTGGAACATGCGCTCGCGTGTTGGCGCGATGCTCGCTGAGGCGACTGAACGTGAGCGCGGCGAAGGCGCCGGTCGGTGGGGGCTTCATTCACAAATCGAGTGGCGGGGCAAAGCGGAGCGCGGGGCTCCTTAGCTTTTAGCTGCCCACCGGCCCACCGCTGCCGGCTCATTCATGGCGCGCCGATCAGACTGGTCACCTGCCTCGCTTGTGCTCAAGCCCAGGGCCGGAAGGCGCACTGCGCAATTTACCACACCTTCCATCGCACCTACTTAATCCAGTCATTAGCCAATCAGAATCAAACTCATTGTAATTTGTAATGCAAAAAGCAAGTCAGCTTGCTGTTTTGCTCAACTGCAACTGCAATATTCGTTTTAAGAAATTATTGGCCAATGCATTCGATTCAAGAGTTTCTTTTAATTAATACACACGTGACCGAAAAGAAAAGGTAACCGGTTTTTTATGCTAAATACTGACCTGACATGATTTCTTTAAAAGAATAAAACGCATGCGGAATTTCAATATTGGCAGATATTTGCACTTTGTAAGTGGACGGTATACTTAAACACTTATCATTGCTTTTTTCCGTTTCACATTTTATGTATCGGTGAACCAAAATTTTAATAGTTTTACCATGTACGATGTGATGGGCGAGAGGCCTAAATGGCGCATTGCGATTGCATTTGCCTTTGGCAGAGGAAAGCAAGAAAAAAGCAAGTATCGCGTTGGCGAGATTCGGAATTTAGTGACTCCTATGCAAATTACCATGCAAACTTCCACCGAAAATTGGCTTGAACGAGATCTATTAAGTCGTTATAATTAATACGTCATAAATGGTAAACCGCAAATTACCTGTCATTCAATCAACTCAAATGTAAAAAATATAGAGTTCAAGACATGTGTGATTATGAATTTATACGGAACCCTCGGTGCGCGAGTCCGACTCGCACTTGGCCGGTTTTTTTATCAAGAGGCAAGACAAACTTGATAACCTAGACTTACATGGAGATACAATGCAATGATGTTCAATGGCTGTCTTAAAACCTAACACCGAGTATAGGTAAATATAGGAACAAGCCACCACATGTGTAAATAGTAACTGCATCTACAACGTTAACTCAGCAGGAGGCGGACACGAGCCTATTATAATTACAAGACTTGTTTACATTCCGGTGATAGATAACATCATTACGATCGAATACTTATGTTTGCGCATTACAGCATAGTGCATCCGGAAGTTTGGTTTGAATGATATTATGCCTAAACTCCCCCTCAAAAATCTAATCTAAGGAGCTTAAAATAAAGAAAGCTTCTCAACAAAGGGGTCAATTTAAACTGTATTTAGCGCAGGCAAGTTGCGCACTTCGCAGATATATACCAAATTACACAAATAACCCAACCAATTGACATAACAAACCGACTTGTCTTAGAGTTTTATTTTTTGTTTTATCTTGAATAAGCAAATAATTAACTGTTACCCCATACCTCTGTTTTTTTTGCAATTTAGCAAAATCTTTTACTGTCTTTGTACTTTGCAGTTAGTTACTTCGAAAAAAGATTGTTAGATCTTTGATATAAATAGAAAAGGGGTGTAACGGGTGTTCGCAGAACTTCCGTTTGCCAATTAATGCAATAAGCGGGCTGATAGCGGTGCTGGTGCCGACGGGAACAGTTACTTGGGACATGTTGAGACTACTCGAGATCAAGTTAGAGAGCACGCGCCGCCGCGCCGCACCGACGATGCAACTTCGCAAGCCACTTGAGACATTCCGACAAAGTTTCTTAGGTAACTGCTATTTGTTTTCAGAAATAATGGTCTCTGTTTTACCCCAGAGTCGTGTAACTTACACTTGCGTGAGGGCTTCAAAGTTTTACAGTTACTGTCGTAGACAGAACTATGTGTAAAATACGTGGGCTGTTTTACGTTTTGATAAAACCGCAGCTTACCATCAGGTGATCCGTCTGCTGGTTTTCCACCTCTGTCATAAAAAAAAACTAATATCTGCTAATATTTAGTTCTTAATGTTTCATGTATGTATGATAGTTTCTCTTTTTCTGACTGACTTGGTGGCTAAGTGGTTAGCGATCCTGACCTCTGATCCGAGAGTCGTGGGTTTGATCCCCACACAGGGCAAACTTTTCTGTGATGAGCAGAATTGTTTGCTTTAAGTGTGGGTGTATTATATCTACACATGCATGTATTTAAAAAGTATATGTGTATGTATGTATATCAGTCTCTGGTTCCCAAGATACAGGGAATTCTAGTTTGGGGCCAGATGACCGTGTGTGATTTGTCCCAGATATTATTATATTATTATTATTTATTTATATCCTATAATGCGTCAAATAAAACGAGCTGTACCGTCCAGCTACTCAAATGTGCAGGTTTCCTTATTCCTTACGATTTTCCCCTCATCGTTAAAGCAATCTGTACAGTGTATCTGTATAGGGTCACCGACCATTTATGATTATACAATACATCCAAATTCGCGTAATATAACATTAGAAAGCGATGTTTATTGATTTTAGTCTGGTAAGGCCAAAAGTAATGCTAACTGCACATTAACTGCATTATGATTTTTAGGTTCGAAATTTTGAATTCCGACTTTACATAACATTTCGCATTACAGGTAGAAATAAAGCAATTTCATTCTATATTCGTTTCATTCTATATACAAATTTTATTCTCGTATTGATGTACTGCTAAAACGGATTGAACGATTTAATATGAAAAGAAAACCTCGTAGATAACGTAAGTACCCTAAATTATCCCCAGAGTACCAGAGTTTAAGACAACAACCATGCAAACTATTAAGTTTTTTTATGAACTAATAACTCACCTGAATAGCATAATGCGATGTAGTCTTTTGGAGTAGCAGATCCCTCAGGAACACGCCATGACACTTTAAACTCATTGCCTTCAAGCGTCCACGCGATTTTCCCTTTATCATTTGTTTCTTCATTGTTTACACCGTTTGAATCGTCGTTAACAACACTATCTACGTTGGCACTTGATTGTTTAGTTCTATCACTATCACTCGGTTTGTGACTGTCTTCGGAATGTTCGTCCGTTTTCTCACTGGCACTGTCTTTGTCATGTTTCTCTGACATGACTTTTACTACGTATCAGCTTAATGCATCTCGCCTTTCTACTGCATTGCTGTAACTTAAAATCTATAGATCAGAAAGCCCCAATTAGGTACATAACTACTTCAAATATCAAATCGAAATAAAAGCACAAGTCCTGAATAAATTGACACATAGTTAACAATTCCTCTAGGGGCCAAACTTTCCTAGAACTAATTTTGACGTGCGTTTTTTGATCAAGAGACGAAGGAACGGTGCGTCCAAATAGATTAAACTTCAAGAACGATATGCTAGTTTCTGCATGGCATGGGGATCTGTAGGGGGTTTAGGGGTTGTTTGCGCCGCCGCGGGGGGCAGGGGGAGGGGCAGACGGCGACGTCTCGACGCCAGCCCGGCAGGCGCCACCACCGACCTACTGAAGACTAAAGGCGAGTTACATGAACGATTGAATAGCTGCCTTACAATAAAGAACCTATGAGAGCACTGGACCAAACAACTGAATTGAAAGGTGTTTGTACAATAATTGTAAAAAGGTATTTGAAGCAATATAGGTGCTCTTAAAATATGTGCTATTCAAACTGGGATTTCTACGCATCTGAACACCTTTCTCTAGGAACACATACTTAGTCATTTGGCTTATATGTATTTTGCTAATACATAACTTAAAAAGGAGATTTTATTTATTTATTAAGTAATTATTCCTACTCCTACAGAGTTAAAGGCAATGCAATAAGGGATTCTATTATATGTAATCGATTTTACTAAGGAATATAAATTAAATTTATATAAAATAAATTTATATTCCTTAGTAAAATCGATTACATATAATAGAATCCCTTATTGCATTGCTGTAATCGATTTTACTAAGGAATATAAATTAAATTTATATAAAATAAATTTATATTCCTTAGTAAAATCGATTACATATAATAGAATCCCTTATTGCATTGCCTTTAACTCTGTAGGAGTAGGAATAATTACTTAATAAATAAATAAAATCTCCTTTTTAAGTTATGTATTAGCAAAATACATATAAGCCAAATGACTAAGTATGTGTTCCTAGAGAAAGGTGTTCAGATCGGTATTATATGTAATCGATTTTACTAAGGAATATAAATTTAATTTATATTCCTTAGTAAAATCGATTACATATAATAATATAAAATTAATATTATATTTGATATTTTTATAGTGGCACTAATGGGGAAATTGCGTAATAAAATGTTTTGCTTTATTTCCATAGAGATTTGAAAACAATCCATTTGTGATACTATTTTTTTAAACAATGTCTAGGAGCATGACCCAAACTATCATGAAAAATTCAATTTTACAAATATTATGGAGATTCTTCAAACATTTTTTATTTGAACTTTGTTGCTGCTTTGGTAATGTCCCACATTCTAATCCCAAGAAAAAAATGTAAAAAGGAATGTATTGTGCTGGACTAAAGATGGGTTTTTGCCCGGGCATTTTGAATAAATGCCCAATAAACGTCCATTTACGCCATACAAATTGGGCATTTATTGGGCGTAAATGGACGTTTATTGGGCATTTACTCAAAACTGCCCGGGCAAAAACCCATCTCTATGCTGGACTTCTCATATTTATTTACTTTTACTGAAATCTAAAATTCATACAGTTCCCCATTATAATTTAAAGTATGACCACCTCCTAATAATCCAGATACTTACAAAAAGGCGAGATTGGATGCACAAATGACAAGGCAATTGCGTGTAGATAGAAGCTCTAGCAATTGCAATCATAAGCTACATTTCATTTGTAATCTACTGATCAAACTTCACAATAATTATGCAATTTCACTTTCAAAAGTTGCCATAAACTTTAATGACAACAATTTTTTTTCATTAAATTAAAACAAATAATAATTTTACAAAACTGGAGCATGGACCTGACATTTCATACTTATAAAATTACTTATTTGTGATTTCAGCTTCATGTGTTCAAAGTTAATAAAAATAATTAACATATCTTTTATTTAAGCAAGTTTTTTATTTTTACATTACAATGAACAAGTTTTGGAGGGCCCCGATCCCTGAAGCACCTGTCGCAGAGGACCCCAAAACTGATGAACTAATTAATTAATGTAATCAATCTAGTTAATCGTATTCGGGGTCCTCCGGGGCGGGTGCCTCAGGGATCGGGGCCCTCAGGGAGTAACCCGTTTTGGAAAAATTGGCATTTTGAAAAACACTTCAGAATTTATTTGATTAAAATATTGTATGAATCTCTCAAATTAATATAAAATGTGAAGGTTGGTTGTCAGGACTTGTACAGAGCACACGTCTGCTGAGTTAATATTTAAATTATTTCCATTTTAGAGTAGTCTCAATGTTATTTTTGTGATGGGGAAATAGCTGTAATTACGATTCAGTGATAAGCGGTCATAAGAGGATTAACTCGGGAGATAGCTCTATTTTCTGAGTTCCAACAACAAACAACTCCATGTGGAGCGTCTTTAAGTGCCCATCACCCTTAGAGCCATTTTTTTATTGAATATTCTCCCATTTTTCACTTGACATTGGCAAAATCACACTCGATATGAGATGTGGAATGCCAAAAAGAAAAACAGAATAGAATATAAAATGTGCTTAGGAGACATAACGTTCAATGGCGAAGACCTCAGTTGGTTAGATTAGATCAGTTTCAGTTTTTCACGTGGGTCGCGACCCCCAGGGGGTCGTGAAGCCATTCGCAGAGGGTCGCAGGTAAAAGAAAAAGGCAAGTGTCCTACAATGCAATACAAAAACCTGTGAGAAGGCTGGCTAATTTGTAAAAATGTGGTTCTATTTTGAATACCTAAAAATTAAATTACTTTCTAATTCAAGAAAATTGATAACGTAGTCTTTCAAATCTGGTCTAGTGCCACTGTGAAAAACTGGTGTGAAACAGGGCTTTGTTTACCAGGGCCCACGAAGCCTGGTATGAAGCCTGCACCCGTAACTGCTAAGAAATTTCGAAAAAGGACAATATGAGTCTTCATTTTATAGACACTGCACCGATCGTGCAACGATTAATCAAGATTAATAGTAGATACAAATTGTTGTTAAACAATATATACTTTTTTTTTTGAGGCAAAGTGAAAGATGATGATGTCTTATTATACCAATCTCTTAGAGGTAAAATCTTTCAATTCAATTCATTTTAATGTATGCTGTTACTCTTCTACAATTTTTCAGAACTATAAACGACGAAATATAATACGAATCAATAAAACCATCAAATCAAAATAGAAACTGCAAGTGATAGGCGCATCGAGTACCTAGATAGAATCACAATGAATGACCACTTTTATAACAGAAACAAAGTTTACCGATAACTTTCTTAACTTGTTGTCTTGAAGTCGTAACTTACTTTCACTTATAATTATTTGAAATTAATTTAGAACACAGAAAATTCTCATACCAAATCACAGTGATATTTTTTTACCTGACAGATAGAGATACGTTCTGTTCTACGCAACATTTGACACTTTTTTAATCAAATCTTCAAGTAACAACTGTGAACCTCAGTACTGAACTTTCCCCATTCCCCATTACAAGGTCTAATTTCTTTGAAGCTTCTCAGATCGAATGTATAGAAGTATTGTACCATAAATACGATACAAGCAAACAGAATAAAAGAAAATATATTTTCTCATCCTTGAATGGAACGTAATAGGGAGTTTTCAAATGAAGTATGTCACACCGTTCAAAACTAGGTACGCCACTCTACACGGATTGAGGGAAGTCTTTTGGAACGCAACACTAATCTAAAAATTCAGAATTCGTTCCAAAATCAAGTTAAGATATACCTGACAAGAGTTTGTCCCTTTCACACTTTAAAAAATACCATAGGCTATCCTGCTGTCAGGGTAAAACAAGGACAAGGTTAAAAATTATTCTAACGAAACTAATTTGGAACGCTTTCTCAATTTTGTGCTTTGTTGAGTGGGAGTGCGCGTTACGTAGATATTTTTAAAAATTAAATAAAACAGCCTCTAAAATGACTTCCGCTCCATCAGATTCAGAATCGAATGTTTCAGGATTTATTCATTACAGTGATAAAAACTTTAAATACCTGTATACATCCATGATAGAGGTATGTATAACGACTGCACAGACATCGATTGTGAGACCATCAGCTTCTTTTCTAATTTTTAATAAGAACTTGCGGGTTTTCTCTCATATGAATTATTTCCTTTTAATATACAAACCAGTTCATGTAGGTAGATTTATGAAAATGTCACTTCATTAGCTCCCAACGCAACCAAAAGCCTACGCTAATGGTCACTTTCTTGATTACAGAACATGGAAAAAATAAACCAAGATTTATTGCACGTGGAGAAGAATATGAAAAATATTGTAAGTCAAGCGGGTCCCTTGGAGAGCCAACTGAGCACCCTGCTGCAAACGCTGCCCAAAGGAGACTTAAATCTATCCATGGAGACTGAATGACTTAAGATTTTCCAGTCTGGTTGTGTATTTTATTTAGGTATAGGAATAGGGAAGAAAACTGACAAAACTCGCCAATAGAGGTGTCGGTATCGCTTGATTCATAACATCTGTCACTAACTGTCAAAACATATAGAATTTTTTTTTTACGTGAACTAAACATTACATTTATTTAAAAAATACTGCGTTGTGTGGCGATTTGTTGCAATAACAAGAGCTGATACACTCAGATATTTATTATGAATTACGCACCTACTGGCGATGTCAGCTTTTCGCCCTTTAAATGAAGCTCCCCAGTTTTTCAACTCTGCCTTTAATTGAGGAACAGTCCAAGTCGCATACATTTTCCATTTAACAATTTTACAGAAAAATCTACTGTATAACACCTCGATAATAAAAAAAACAAGGATTTGATTGAAAGTTGTTATGAGTCAAGCGTCCGTAGTACCATCTGCAAATAGCTTTGCATTTTGTTCCCCATTATGAATATTGTATTTCTGAACCAAGTTTTAAAAATGTACATATGGCTTTGAGAGGAAAGAGATTGATTAAAAAACATTTGTGATCTGAAGCAAACAAGAATGAAATACCTACCTATTGTAACTCTAAATAGGTAGTGATAGTAGTTTGCTGAATATAAAACAACTCAAAAGCAACAAAACTATATAGGTAAAATGTTTCTTTTACCCTGTGCAGGCAAAGGCTACATGGCCACACTGCCTTGTGTCCAGTTATTAATGTCTGTTGTATTGAATATTAAGTTAACACCTTAATTTCTTTGTTTGTAACAGATTAAATTTCATGTCATTCACTTCCAAAGCGAATGATTAGCACTGTTGCCAAAGCTTCCACAGTGCTCTGTAACTAAAATACAGTTTACACTATTAGATTTTCATACCCAAAAAACTTTTATTGAATAAGATACAAAATAAATATTGTTTTTATGCAAATGTTTATTGTACAAAAATATAGGAAAAGATGTATATAAAAACGTTGGAATATTAAGCATCAAATAACACAGCTGCTGCAAATGCTGCCAAAACTTCTAATATACAGTAATATGTAGTACATGTAGTATAGCTTGATTTTTTGCTGAATTAATATTCTGGAACAATTTCACAAATCCCAATCACTGAATACTTCTTAAGAACCACTTTGCTATCAACACTAAATTGCTAATTATTCAATGTTTAACTTATGTTCTTCTTGTTCTATCTTGGAATCAGAATATGTAGGTAATTATGAATGTACAGAAATTATTTTTAAGTCATATATTAATCTCTAATTTATTTTATAGTTTGCATTATACACAATATACATAATTTCATAAAATGCTAATTACTTTTTTATTGTTTAACACAATGATCACATACCTACCAATAAAGATTCTCCTACCTCTCCTAATCTCTGATCAAAAATTTAGCAGTTTCAGCCTTTTAAAATAAATAATAATAAATATAGAGAACAAATCGCACACAGTCATCTGGCCCCAAACTAGGATTCCCTGTATTAGGGCCTAACTAATATTAGGCGATAACTTTCTTGCGGCCGGCCGCCGCAAGAAAGTTATCGCATCGTCTAAACGGGCCCTTATGGGAACCAGAGACTGAGATATAAATACATAAATAGATATAATACACTCAGACACAGAGCAAACAAATCTGCTCATCACAGAAACGTTTGATCGAACCTACGACTCTGATCAATAGCCAGGAAGCCACCGAGGTAGTTAGCCAGTAACTTGCTGATAGATAAATTCTTCTTGGACACACTATTGGGTCTCGGTCTCTATGAATTATAGTAAAACCTTATTTATAATACATATTTTCTCTTCTAAAAATAATCTGAATACCAAAGAACTTTTAGTAACGAGCTCGACTAAAAAATATTGTACTGAGACACGAGAAAACGAGGTTTCGTCATAATCTGTCTGAGATAGATTGTAAACAGAACTACCGAGTACTTTTGTATATAACACAACTGGTGTTTATCATTATATAAGATTTACATATTTTTTCTATAAGATCTTTATTTTTAGGGACACTTAGATTCTTCTTGAGTCTACAAGAATTTAGATCACCTATTCTGAAGAAAAAGGGACAGAGTGAAATTATTTATAATAAAAAGCTGAATTATCTAGCTAGAAGATGTCTGGTAAGTTTATTTTAAACTGCTAGAATGCGGGAGTCCTAAGTGTTCGGTAACAACCCATATCGTCCCCACTGCAGGGGCACGGATCTTCCCATATCTCGAAGTTTAGGTCATACTCCACACAAGGGCCATACGGATTGGTTGAGGTTGTCGGGCTAGGGTCAACTCTAGTGTCAAAGTTTTCAAGCCGCCTAAAAGACCTCCAATATGGCTTAACGACTATCATTTACTAATAGCAGCCGGCACCAAGGGCTTAACTAGCCTTACGGAGCACGGAAACGGTCGGGATAAATGCCACTAACAGTCAAACCCATCCAGAATATGTGTGTTTGTAGTCAGTTAACCTGCGTGGTCGAAGAAAGCGATCACCGCACTGAGCTACGACTGCTTCAAAATAAGAGATAATATTCAGCGATCCTACCAGGGTCAAGGAAACCATTTTCGTTCGGCATCATTATCGCTTACCATCAGTAAGATTATACCCAGGGCTTACCAGTTCTGGATAAAAAATCCTCTATATCCACTGCTCTCGTTAAAATAAATAAAATACCCACTTATTTGCTTACAACAGCTACAGGGAGTAGAAAGTACCAACCGCCTGACATGAAGAGGAGAAGAAGGCAAGAATCGATGCCAGAAGCCCCGCCTAAATTAAAGCCAGTATTGCGGTATGACGCAAAAGTGGGCCCAAATTATCAGCCAAAAACCCTTGTTGGTAAATATCTATCCACCATGGAACCATCGATATATGTATAACCTACCACTAGATGGATTTTTGGATTTGCAAAAGTTTACGTTAAGGTAGCAAGTTCAAATATTATCGTTCTAATCAAAATACAGTAAAAAGAGTATGAGCGTTTGTCCATTAGCCGGCACAGCACGAGGTCTGCTAAAAGGGATGGATGATTGATGTTTCGTAGTAAAATAAATTATACGACGTAATCGCGGGCGCGCGCTCCACTATCGTATGTTACACTCTCAATTAGTCTGACAACTTAACAGAGAATGTCCAAACTCCGCAGTTACTTATTTCTTCGTTACACAATATTTGTGTATTAAAACGTCTTGAATTATGAATCGCGATGGTTACAGTCAGTTTTGGTCTGTGTCATCCATAGGTACTTATGTATAATTTTTACAGAATTTTTATATCTTTAAAACCTATGTAGGTACCATAGAATATAGAAGGATTTAGGTCAGATTGTTGTGGTAAGATTCTGATTTGTTTTTAACTTGGTAGGTGACGAATTTCTAAGTTCCATGCACAGACATTCACTCGCTCCCGAGGAGCGGAGTAACGATATAAAACTTCTTTGGTTCCATGCATAATGAAAGAACTTTCGTACGTATTATCCACAACATTTTGGCGACCTTTGACTTTCCACAATAATTCCAAGGAGCCTTTACCCAGCCAGTAAAATGACAGCTTGATAACCGGTCGCCTTTCCATTCATTGATTGTTTGACATTTTACCTACTATTTTTAGTCTAGAGTTATTTGGATTGTTTACTATTTTTGGATTTACACCGATGAATTTGGATATTTTTAAAAGGCATTTTTTAAATATTTTTTTGTTATGCAAGCAACAAAAATGGATTTTTTCAAGGCAAGGCCGGTTTACAACACTGGGGTTCTTATTGGCAAGTATTTACTATGTCATTTGTAAAGTACACTTTAAAGGTGCTTAGGAATTGCTTACCATTGCATGTTTTAGTATATGGACGCTCCAAATAATACGATAACTCTACCTATATTTATTTAAGAACTTCTTATTTAGGAAACTGGGTGGAGGACAGGTTTGAATGTCCGAAACAAGGAACTTTGTACATAGCGCCCAAAGAGGAGATAGACTATGAGAAAATGAAGCCCGAATCTCGACAACCCCACTTCAGACAAAATAAGTTAAATGGCACACAGGTGGGTAATTCCAAATTCTTGACCAATACAAAATTCACGCGTACTAAGCGCTGAACACATCAGCTAACACACATCGTTATTGATACAATAATGGTAATGGCTTTATTGATACATAATATCTAAGTACTTATCATTTGTTAACATAAGCTGTAAGTTTTCCGAAAGAAATAAAATAAAAATAAAATGCTATATTTTTTTTTATAAATATCCCAATACATAATTATAACGTACCTCAATTGACTCCGAATGCTCGTTTTTGGGTATTGTTAGGTACTAGACCAAATAGACCGATATAAAATCAATCCGTTTTTGACCCGTAACTGTTGGTATGGTGTACCAATAACCTTAGCTTACGGTTCTGCTGGCCCTGCACTAATGTTACCGTTAATAATATAAAACCAAATTAAAGTCTTCAGTCATGTCTTTCAAACTCACATCAAAGTACTTACCTTCTACTACTACGAGTATTAAAGTTACCTAAGTACGTGTCAACGCGGCTTTAACCAAGATTTAAAATTACTTCAAAGTACCGAAGTTCTGCACCTGCATTTGCTACTGCTACGGGTAGAGAATATAATATTATGAGAAATCAAAATCTGCTATTTTGAGAATCTTATATTTTGAGAACAAAGGATCCAAGTTACCTAAAATTGAACTTGGAACGGGCTCAGGGTACAGGCGTGCACGTAGTGCTCCGACACGACAGCCATGAGAAGTGCGGCAACTTCGCGACCACTACCGACCTGGTGTACAAGCATCTGCCGCAGCCGCTCTGCGGGCCCGAGCTGAGGCACTACAGGACCTCGGCGCATCAATACTACCCACAGCCGGACTTGATGAGATGTTTTGTGAGTGCACGTTTTTACAAAGTTCTTTTTAATGAGGTTGGACGGACTGACTATGACTTAGTCAATACATAGTTAGTGGCAGAGTGGTTAGCCTACTGATCCGAAGGCCACTGGTTCGATCATTCCCCCAAGGGCAAATATATTTGTAATAAACAGATTTGTTTGCTGTCCTTTATGTGTGTATTTTCCCCATGATGTAAGTTCCCATAATACAGGGCATCCAGCTTGCGGCCGGGTGACCGCGTGCGATTTGTACTTGGATATTTATTTATCGGCGTAGTGCTTATACATTTAACGAAAATACGTATTGTCATACATATAGGCTGCATACTGCATTAAAATACACCGCACAGGTAGCAACTACACACACACATCGCAAGTCATAGGTATTACCAGTCGGTAAAACCCCACATCAGTATTTGGCTTTTGGCCGTTTTACGTATGTAGTTGGGGCTGACCAAGTAACACAGAATGTTTGCCGACGCATTAGTAATAATTAACTTCGTTCGGTTACTGACGCAAATACAGGTTGCGGACTTCTTCACATATACTGTACACCGTGATACTAAACTCCAATACCTAATCATTCTGACTAGATAACAGCGCATGTTCCATTTTTTTAGTTATCTTCATCCCCAGGGCAACGTAACCGAGTGGGGTTTGAAGAAGTTTAAGGAGTACGAATGGGCATGCACTGACGTTTCCGACTACATTTCGACCCTGTACGAAGACACTTACCGAGCCCCGAGACCAGACCAATATCTGCAGCGAGAGGAACGGAAGGCGCGCAATTCGTTAGTAACAAACTTTTTTGAAACATTTATTTGAAATGCGTGCTATTCATTAGAATAAGTTGAGCATTAACTAAGGGGATGAAGCACACGAGTGCTAGAGCTCAGAGAGCGGTCTAGTCGAGACCCATCCGTGCAACTTCCCGGCTTCAGAGTGCCGGAAAATCTGGGTTACGCCCATCCGTATTCGGACAGGAACCGCTCGCTGCAACTACCACCTTTACAAGTGAGGGCTGGGAGTCTCCGGCGTGCGACTGGCACGCCGCAACAAACAGTTGAGCATATTGTAGAGGAATGCCCGACCAGGCGATTTGTGTGCGGAGTCATGGAGCTCAGTCCGGCGGCTGTAGAGTGGCTACAGAATTTAGATATACATTTATAACGCAGGTTTCCTTTCGAAGGGCCGTACGCTAATAAATAATTTCTTTGTCTGTCTAATAAATAACTTAGAAGAGATAGTCATGCCAAAATTACAGCTCATAAAATATGAAATAATCTCAGCTTATGGACTTGTTAGTTGATACTTATTGGACTAAAAGCTTCGTTGGGGAAACCTGCTCAGTTTTTATCACAATGAAGTTTTTTTTACTAAGTATGAATGAGAAATTCCCAATTTATGCGAAGAGATCGGTGCCCCAGTCGTGTGGGCGAAGTGGGTTGTTATGTTAGCGAAGTGGTTTAAGTAGAAATGAAACATTGAATTAGATTAACTTATATTCACTTTTTATTTCAGGAGCTTCACAAAAACTTTCCTATTTAAGATGACAAAATCAAAATCATGAATGACAAACATCAAGAATCATTTTCTACCAACTTTCAAAAAATATTAAGTCTTACAATATCACATTTTGTTCGAGAAAAGGACAGTGACGTCCATATACAAATTACAACAATATAATAATTCTTCATGCTTTCATTGAGCCGTCACCTGGCACCAACACGAGATCAACAAATATTACTTAAAACTAATTTTAGTCGCAAACATTTATACCTAACAGCCACTTAACACTACATTATATAACTTAACAAATCCCTTAAACATAATGGCAGTTTATGGTTGTAAAAACGATCAAAGAATAAAAGAAACAAAAAAATACGTATGAGTCAAAATCATCGACAAACAAGTATGGAGAAGCGACTCGGGATTAACGAGACGCGAATGGATTAACCTGAGGCAGTTTGATGAGTCCAGACCCGCCTGGGGCCTTGAACATGCTCGTTTGGGTATAATGATGTGCGAATACGCCTTGCGATACGTTACTTGCGGGCTGCGAGGCGAACCGCGCTTGCGGGATATGCACGTGCCCGTTATACTGCATTTGCGGAAATATGGGCGAGCTCATCCGAGAGAAGTTTTGAGGAGACTGCACACCAGTGCTACAGCTTTGAAAACGATCCAGTAACACTGACGTTCTGTCTGGCTCGCCGCAAACTGACTCCTCGCGGGACGGCGGTTGCGAGAATACGTTGCGATTTGCGCTCGAGGCCTGCGATTCAAACCCCGAGCTTTGACTGGAAGAACGGCTTCCGTTGACGCTGAATGGCGCTCGCTCGCTCTCCGCGCCCCAGTAGCCGCCCGCCACCCACGACGTTCCATGCCCCAACTTGCTTGGAGAGATCAGCGGTCGCGACCGACGCAGCGGCGTTGGTTCCACAAAATTTGGAGTCGCTTTAAACTTGCGTAATGAGAAAACGGAACCGTTACTCTTTTTAGACTTCTTTGGACTGCTGATACACAAGGAGCTTATACTTTCATCTAAATCTGAGTCCGAATCGTCCTTATCCAAATGTTGATATTTATTGAACGTTGGTTTCACAAAAACTGTATCGGACACTGAACTGGGACTTTTACAATGCACAGTGTTAACACAAAATGTAGAATTTATTTTAGGTTTTGTCCACAAATCACTTTTGCGGGGGGTAAAGACTCTCCCGCTGATGACACTGTTATTCAATGGACCGATAGTATCATTGGATGAGTCTGAGAAGTTATGCAAACCAAATTTGCTCAGTGAAACATCGTCATCAGTATCCATAGATATGTCATCACTGTCTATCATTGAATTTATAGTCTTATTACTGAAACTCTTCCTCTTCTGTATTGTGGGATACCTCGAAGTAGCACAAACAGTCTTTGTCTTCAAGCTTCTGTAAACTAAGATTACTGCCAGAACACTTGCCATCTGAAATAAGAATATTTTCTAGTGAATTTACTTTAATTTTAGAATAAATTATTTACAATATGATTATATTTTTTTATTTTTACCTTAACTAAGCTCATAATAGCAGGGTCGATGCCAATATACTGTTGGCTCATGGTTCCCATTAGAAATACTGTCCACAGTAAGTCAATTGCAATTGATGATTTCAAACTATTTACATTCCAAATATGTCCGACTATCTGTACAAAACATGCCGAGCCTCCTAGGGCTTTTTGTGTCAAGAGAGTAACTTTGTTCAAATATTTATAGTCAATATAAAAATCTTTTGGGATTATGTCTAAGAATAAAACTTTAGTATCACTGAGATAATGCTCTAGAAATGGGAATGTCATTACTGTCTTTGTTTTAACAATAGATGTTATTCTTTCATTCATTCCAGTTAATATCTGTTTTAAATTGATTACAGTACTAAATAAATTCTTGTTTTTCATAATGTTTTTATAGCTTTCTATAGCTAACAGAATCAGTAGGAATCCAGCAATGATCATAGATACTTTGTTTACAAAAATTTTAAGCTTTTGATTCTCAGCTTTCATTTTGTATGATGACTGTTCTTGTATCCTAGATTCTAACAGTTTGTGTCCTAGAAGTGTTTCCTTTTCTTTGTGCAGTTTTAACTGTACAGTACGTTTGCATGGGTTGCATAATTTGTATGCCTTTTCCAGCTGCATTCTGAAATAAAGAAAGATATACAATTTAAAAACAGTGTACAAATTTCTCATACTATAAATGTAGGTAAGTGGCAACAAATACTTGTGTGAAATCATATTTCAATAATGAAAGCCCAAATATGCATTATATGTATTATAATGTAAGGGAATATTGCAGTGCTCATAGCCTTTTCACTCTTATGTAGGACAGTTTTATTCTAGAACCAAATTAATAACTGTTGTGCACAGTTAACAAAATATTTTCAAAACAATTTCTTGATACAATGGTTAATAATGCTTATTACATCAGAGTGCTAAAAAAAACAGTTCTTGCTGTACTTTTTAAAAATTAACATTATACTATAATTTATTTATGTAGACACAAAAAATTTCCAGACTGTAAAATTGTAAAGTATGCTTTAAGCAAAAGAATGGATATAAAGTAAATTATTTGCTAAATAGAATAGTTTTACAATTAAGTTCTTTACCTGAGACTTTACCCACACTAGGCAAAGCCTGTCCTGTGAGAATAAAATAAATTTTATTATGATAAGTCTTACCTGTAAGATTCAATTTCCTGCTCATAATGATTCTCATTCATGGGAACAAAGTTTGCCAGCTGGGCTACCTTGAGCTGCTGGTTGATATTACACATTTTACACAACCCATTTTTTGGTGGACTGCTGTGGAACACCTTCGGGCAGCCCAGCATTTGACTGTTAGTGGAAAACAGCGGCTTGTTGTAGTCACCATCCTACAAAACAGGTGTGCATTATAATATGGGAACACTGCGTGTTATTCCATATAGTCATTGTGTTATTCTATACAATATACAACTTCAAAAGTGGAAAAATACTAGGAGGTAATTCTAACCTTAGTGAATCCATTGTATTGTTCACATTTAGGACACGTCCAGCTGTTACGCTCGGGGAATTTCACTGTGAAGTTATTGTTGCAAAACCAACAATTCACACGCCATGGTAAAGTTGACCTAGAACGTGAAAATCACAATGGATGGTACGGAAATAGCACCTGGCGGGAAAGCGGAGATCTCATAACCTCACTCAGTAACTTACCGCAGCTTGTGAAGTAATTTTAATAGAACTATTGTGCACAATATACAAATTATTGCTATCAAAACTGACTCCATTCTATAAATTAATTTCATTTTATGTGAAAATGTTTGAAAATCATCCCTAACCTAAAAATAAACCAACCATCCGTCAATTGTCCATAGACAATACAAAAAAAGCATAGACATTTTTATTTATTTTATTTGACCCCGAGATCAGTCTCGCGCAACTACGAACAACGAAAAAATTGTATAGAGTTTAGCAAAAAAAAAAAAAACTTCCTTCTCTTTCTAACGATCCGTCATAGTACTTTGCTGTCAAGTCTGTCAAAGTCTATGAAACCGCTCGCTCTCCATTTTAATTTTAAAATTTCTGTGTTTTTGCTGGTTTTTGGCAAGTTTTTGGACCTATTTTGTGAATGTGATGATGTGAAATTCAGTGTGATATAATTGAAAACTGTTTCTTGTGAAAATGACTCCGTACAGACGTTATAGGTCTTGTGTTATTTGTGGTGTTCGATCCGGCCGTATAAATCAAGAAAAAAGGAAGTGTATGGCAAGATTTCCTTTGGACCCGGACCGGTAAGTATTTAAAGACATTATAAGACATTATTCAAGCCTACAGTATTACGGCAGGATAATAAATATCTATTTTTATATCTTGTTAGTAAACACTAGTGATGTACGTCTGTTATCGATAAGTCGGTAACTATTCTTGTTTTTATTTGCAGACAACGGGTAAAAGTTATTGGGAACGAGGACCTAGTCTATATCCTAGTCTATACACCAATTAAAGTATGTTTGTGGTGACCACTTTCGACCCAAAGATTTTAACAGAAAAAAAAAATCGACTTAAAAATGGTAAGTAACATGTATAATTATAAATAAATTATAAATAATTAAAAAATATATATGTTAAAATGCAAAATGCTTTATTTTGTTTTATTTTATTTTGCTTTTTAATTATAGGGCTGTACCATCCTTGGAAATCCATGCACGACCATTATCCAATGATCTGCTTGTGGAATTTCTGTACCATATATTAAAATCTGAAATAATAATAATCATTTGCTTTATCTGAAGAAGTTATTAGTGACAGAGTAAAAAAAGCAGAACAACAAGGCATTACAAAATAGAATCATTTTACCTTTATAATAATGTGAGTGTTAAAAAAAATAGCGGTTCCGGTGTGGAGAGTAAGACAGCCGAGGAAATTACAGGCACAAGAGGCATTTCATCTTAGCCCTCTAGGTTGGCAACGCATCTGCAATCCCCTCCGGGGTTGCAGGTGTCTATGGGCAGTGGTGATCACTTACCATCAGGTGACCCACTTGCTCGTTTGCCTTCCTTGTCACATAAAAAAAAAAAAAAAAAAAAAGCCATTTAGTTTTTTACTTACTTTGCTGGCATACTAAAACAACAGAATATAAACTTATTTTCATATAGTTTCATAGGGTATTTTTAATAAAATATCATACAGGTTACAAAATGTATTATTAATTACAGTGCGTTTTTTCTATTTCAGAATGATCGTTGCATTTTTAAAAACTTTAAAACCACGATAGTAGTAAATAACTTCGAAAATCAAGTCAAAAGGAAGTAGGTAAGTAATTAATTGTAGGTAAGCAAATAATTGACAACATTTCATTATTTTTACCTCCCAATTTTTATAACAGTTTTATGTAGAATAATAGGCCATAATAAATCACCTACAGTTTATATATTTTTGAATAATTACATATTTCTCAAGGTAATAATTTTTTTCTCCATCAATGTTTTAGCGGCTGTATAGCTGCTTTACATAAACAATAATTATTTATTTTTTACAGCTTGGCGGCCACTAAAGTAAACCCTTAAAATCTATCAGGAAAATAAACTGCGTTAAGTTAGTAAGTAGCACTTCACTACGTGTGCATGATTTATTTGTGGTATATTTAAATTTGAATCTTACTTCATAAGGTTTATCTTTAAGATAAGATGAGATAAGATAAATACTCTTTATTGCACACAAAATACAATTACATTAATAAAAAAAAAGATATGTGGTGGTAATTTTTTATTTTTCGTAGTATTTATGTACAAAAGTTCAAATTTGAAAGTGAAACAACCTTACATTAACATGTTAAGCAGGCTGTTTGCACTAAAATATAATGTAGTTACTAATTTATAATGGCAATGTTTCTATTTCAGAATGATCCCTGCATTTTTAAATAAATTTTAAAATCACGATGCTGGAAAATAACTCCAGAAATAATGTAATAAGTTATTAATAACATCGGTGATTATGTTAAGTTATATTAATTTTGTTTGAATAACTTGTTTACTTTTTACAGCTTGGAAGCTGTTTTCTGTAGAACAGACCATAGTAAAACGCCTACAATTTTTTTTTAATAATTCGAGATATTTTTTCTCCATCAGTGTTTTAGAGGCTGGCTGTATGTATAGAGTGTGGCGCCTAGCCTTAGGCCAAGTGAACAACTTTTTTTAGATAAATCAGATGTCAAAATATGGCTAAGGCGCTATATCCTGTACAGCCGCTAAAATACTAATGGAGAAAAAAAATATTATTTTAAGAAATATGTAATTATTAAAAAAAAAATGTAGTTGTTTTATTATGGCACGTTCTACATAAAACGCTTAAAAAGATTAGGGGAAAATATTTGAAATGAAATTAAAATTTATGAATACTTATTTCATAACAAAATCAAATATACTATTGCACATTCCATTCTCTTGGATTTTATCGATATAAGAAATATTCTCTGTCAGAGATCCCTGTCCTGAGCTTATAAGTTTCATTTTGTTGGCAGCAGCGGCGTAGGACAGTTTGGTGACGGCCATTTTGTTTTATAATGTTGGTAGGGGACTTCTTAGGCATTCAGTACTTAACTTAGTTTTATTTTATTGTATGAGACTCCCGACTCTTAAAACGGTAGTTTTCTTACATACTCTTTGCAGCAGTGGACGTCCTTCGGCTGATGATGATGATGACACCAGAGTAACACAACGTCATGCGACTATTTGCAGAGGATGTTAAAGTTATTTTGTAGTTACCATAGTTGTACAGTATTTTTATTAGATTAGGTACTTAAGACTAACGTAAAGTCATACGACCACTTACAGATGATGTCAAAGTTATTTTGAAGTAGTCAAAGTTGTACAGTATTTTTATTAGATTGCATTAGGCTACGCAGCGTCATGCGACCACTTGCAGAAAATGTCAATGTTACTTTTAAGTATTTACAGTTGTATGGATTTATTATTGGATTATTTCAGATTGACGCAATGTCATACAAAAAAAAATTGGACGTTTCTTCTAATGAGCTGATCAGCCAACTTTGGGAAGTCCCAACATTTTTCTGAGGCTAGTGTGGGTTGCTCAGGGAAAGTTGTTCTTTGTGATGTGTAGAAGCCCCCGTTGCAGTTTCCGGGAGATGCATTTTTACACCCTGTATTGAAGAAAGGCCCTCTGCCCTTTTTGAATTAATAATCGGTGGCTAACGAATATTTTTAAAGGCATTATTGAGGATAACGGAACTATTTTATTTAATTTATTTTAGTGACAATATCAATAGCGGTTGTCAGAATAGAATATTGATTTAGAGCGATACACATACTCTTGCTTGTTTAAGTGTATTATGTAGGTGTTTATAGAGTATTTTTTCTTAGAATTAAGATGTCACAGGAAACACAGTTGCTATTTTTGTTAAGATTGGTTACGGAGCCTGAGAGCCTGCCTTAATATCTGAATTGGCCCCCATGTGTGGAGTATGGCCTAAAACCTTCACGAGTTATGGGAAGAGACCCGTGCCCCTGCAGTGGGGAGGTAATGGGTTGTTAACAACAACTATTTTCTGCTATGACTGGCTACATTTAGACTCTCTGTATTCAATACCCTTGCTTGTATCTGTCATATCTAATCTATTATGCTAGACAGACATGATAATGAAAATCTGGCGTCATTTTTAAAAATCCCTATCCTACGATGATTATCGGAATATTGATCGTTTACGGTCGGTCAGAAAAATTGGTTTTGATGCTTGTAATTTTTTTATTAGAACATTAGAAAACATCGCTCTCGACCTTGACTTTTTTACTAACTATTTTTGGCTAACCAACTATGGGTTATTCAAATTTGCCGCGGTTTTTCATTATTATGTTTCGCTAGCCAGACTATTTGATTTTATTTACTTTATAGACCCATGTAAGAGAAATTAATTATTATGAAAAATAGACCCGTGTATGAGAAATTAATTATTATTTATAATAGAAACCAAACAAAATATTGTCAGTGAAAAGGTTTTGAAATAATAAAAATATATTGAGTAATACGGTTTTTTCTTACTTGAAACCATTTTTGAGCTTAGCGACGGCATTGGAGTGCTCACTACAATGTTGAACTCAAATATGGATTCAAACAAAGCGTTGATAAAAAAATATACAAAAAATATAATGGAACCTATCGTGCTGGCACGTTTATTTTATCGATAACTACGATAGTCAGGTAGGCACAGCACTATTCAGCTCGTTAGGTTGGCGCTCCTGTCATTTGACATAGCGCATTAGTTTTCATGTGTAGGTTGGTAACAGAATTTCTGCTAAATTGATCCTACTAGCCAATAAAGAAGTCCCGTCTCTTAAAACGTAGTGTTATATTCTCTTTGCCCGAGATGGGGAAAAAAGCATAGACAAGTAAACATTGTTCTTTTAGATGATGTGTTCTGAAAGTAGTAGCTGAATTATTACCAAACCGGTTTTGCGAATCTGAAATTCTTGGTGTCTTGAATTTGGTCCATGAATCTTGAAAGTGGTGGAGTAAGCGAGTGAGAAACCAGGCTGTAAAAATAACACAATAATGAAAATAAGTAAATAATATGTTATTCGCTTATTTTTTTAAGTTATTTCAAAACCAACTATTCTTTGTCTTACACACCTAGTCATAATTTCAGAACGTAGTAATATTTTTAAGGTTATATTTATGTGAAAATCGGGTGCCGTCAATGTGCAACAGAAAATGTGCAGACGAAAACGTGCGACAGAAAATGTGCACCAAGTAATTCAAGTTTTTGTCTTGAATTACGCGAGTGAACATTATTTGACACATATTTTGTGATGCACATTATCCGAGCGCTCGTATAATTTGCAACAAATAATGCGCAGCCAGTAATTCACATTTTTTTTTTTTTTACATGGTTTATACCTGTGCACAAAATCTGTTGCGTATTATTGGGTGCACAAAATCTGTCGCAAATTATACGAGCGCTCGGATAATGTGCAGCATGTTAAGTCACGACAAGGTCACGTCATTTCTTTTTTTTTTCGGTAGAGGTGGACTATTTAAACAGTGAAATCGATTCTGTGAACTTTTCTTTGCTCAAAAAATCGATTTAGCTTTTCGGTTGATTTGTTGAATAATTAATATGAAATACGAAGTGATTACTGATTACATAATCTTTGTATTCAGGAGTAAGTATGGTATAAATCAGAATTCATTAAATTAGATAGTGATATTTTGTTGTTTGATTATTGGAGAGCATTCCAAAATCCTTTCATGAATGTATTTTTTACTCTGACAACATAATATTTCTATTAGTGTATAATATTTTAGGTGTGACAAAGTCTGATCAGGTAAACCTTCACTTGATTATGAAATGAATCATCTCGTAAAACCGCTGATGATTGGCTATTAAAGTTTTCGAGTGGCAAACACGCATCACCGGAAGACTAAGCGTGGAATAAAGTTGCGATGTCCACTAGTGGGGGAGAAAGCCACAATTAATTCAAAGTCAAGCATTTTCTGAGTCCTCCTGGTTAGCTACCAATATCAATGCCATTGACATGTTTGGTAAGCTCACTTACATCTTTGGCATCATCATCTGTTACGTTTTAATGGTAAAAAAAACATGACAAATGTTTAAAATATAGGGTGTTTTATTATATCTTTTCTACATAAAACTGTCGTAATAGTTGGGGTATAAATTACAAATTACAAATATTACTATGAATAAAAAATCATTAAAAATATTTTAAAAATAGGGTGCTTTATTACATTATCCTATTCTACATAAAACGGACACAATAGTTGAGGTAAAAATTACAAATATTGTCCATACTGCCCTCATAGGAAAGAAGGCCGCAAAGAATACGGAAACTTCATATACCTACTTTACGGACTTCTTTCTTATGAGGGCAGCTTTTCCACACCACCATGGAGGTACAAGACCCGGCGCGTTTTTTTATGTGGTTTCCCCTTTTTGTCCTAAAAGACAAAACAGGCCTAATCCACAGAACACGGATTTAACAAACTGACGAAAATGCATATACCTAGTGCATTGATGTGTATTGTAATTTGGCATAACAATGGCAAAACAAATTAAAAGATATTCTTTAGGGAAAAATACAATTTAACAGTTCTCAATCTGAAGAACCAGTTTACATACAGAATTTATATTTTAAAAAATGTTCTTCAGGGAAAATTTTGGCCAAATTATAGAATTCAAAAACTTCTCAACCCAAGGAACCAGCTTACACAATATTCCTTAGAGAAAAATACAGTTTAACAGTTCTCAACCTGAAGAACCAGTTTACATACAAAATTAACATAAAAAAATGTTGTTCAGGGAAAACTTTGGCCAAATGATAGAATTCAGAAACTTCTCAACCAAAGGAAACCAGCTTACACACAGAATGTAGGTACATAAAAAATGATCCTCAGGGAAAATTTGATAGAATTCCAACTTAAAAATCGCACTCTCACCTCAAGGAACTATCTACATACATTAGGTGACCGGAATATATGTTTGTAAACCTCTAAACGGTTCTACAACTTGGCTAAAATTGTAAAAAACGGATAATTTCAACTTAATCGGTAACCGTAAGTAACATCCTAAATCTAATTTACCCTAAAAATGCGTAAATTATGTAAAGGGGTTTCAATTATTCCAGTCAACTCTAGAATGTACAAATTCCGAGGTTCCGAGGAAAATTACTGAGTTTGGCTACTTTAAATATTTCTCTACCCAAGGAACAAAATATACAAACAACCATTTTTAATATATTTTGAGAATGACAGATAGGTAAAATAAGACATCACCGTCATTAGTAAGTAGATCTGTTGTCTATTTGTTGAGAATCATCTCTTATTAGCGCCATCTATCGAGGTAAATCTATACTACCTATTTTTTAATTCACCTGTCAGAAATTCGCCTATTAAAATATATTACTATATTTTTTACAATAATTGTGGTCCTCCAGAGAGATCTAACTCCACTTATTTGTTCGTCCGAACTTTCAGCTTCTTCTAAATCGCACGCTCGAACTTTAAGTTCGTGGTTTTTAAGTTCGCGGCTCTCAGCTATTATTGAATATTATTCTTTACTTTTATTCATCTCTGTTTCAGACTATGAGTAATCCATAAACAGTCATATCAGAACATGATTATTCCTGTTAAGTTTTAATCAAAACATGATTATTCCATTATGCCAAAACAAAACAGGTTTATTCCATTTTTGTATCATAATTTTCTGGAAAAGTATTAACCTATACATTTTCAATATAAAGTAATTGTTTTCTATAGCTCTTAATTCTTAAACTAATAATTCTTAGTTTACCATCAATATAACAATGTATTTAAACAAATTCATACTTAACACACAAATTCTCAATTAACGAAAAAATAGTAATTATGGAATAATCATATTTTGTAAAGTACCTCCTCATTTCGTGGCGATGGATCTATTAATTGTTATAGGTGATACAAGTTGATAACAAATATAAACTTTGCTGACAAAAAATATAATTCCCTATAAAAACTGACGATACTCTCAAGGCAAATTCATCAACAGCCAGAAGACGTCTGTTGCTGGACAAAGGCTTTCCCCGGGGATTTTGACACCAACCGAGTTTGGGTTGCCCGCCCGCACCCAATGGCCTCCTGGAACCTTCACGTCATCGGTACACCGAGTGGGAGTCACAATTCAAGAAGATCAAGTCAGCAAGAGACACTAGCATTATTACCATAATAATAGGAAATAACGCAAGTGGATCTTGCTGACTTATGTATTACTGTGCAGACCATACCGCACAGAATCGTACATTAGATCAACCCCTCACATGCCCATTTTAAAAATATAAGTGGAGCAGCCGCGTTACGTGAGCTCTACAAAATGGGCATGTGTGAGGTTCACCTGGTGGACGATTCCTGACGATGTGTTCTGCACATTCCTCACAAATCGTGTGCCCACACGGGATAAATGCCGCGTCGAAATTATTAGTACCGCATATCAAACAAATATGCGGCCGTTGCATGTTTGCGGCATCCGCGTCGGCTACGGCGGATGGGCCAAGCAATGGAGGCGGAAGTGGCACCTCCTCTGGTTGTGCGGCTTCTGGCTCAGGGACCGGAGGCGGAAGTGGCACCTCCTCAGGTTGCGCGGCTTCTGGCACAGGCACTGGACGCGGTTGTGGCACGTCTTCAGGTTGCGCGGCGACCGCATAGTTGGCGACAGCACCACCTTCGTCCACCTCTTCCTGCGCGCTAATGTCCTCTCCGATATCCTGAATGAACAGGACTCGGCTAAGGCTCAGGAGGCATTGGCGCACGGTAATGTGGCCTGCCACCAATTCCAAGTGCAGTTGCCGGCACTGCATATGCCGGACGGCGTGGCGCGCGAAGTTTCGTGCACCACGTAAGTTGCCGCCCTGCATTGCAGTATATCGCTGGCAACTATTATTCAGTTTTTTGTCGATGACAGCTGTAACGACATAGGTTTTCATTAATTTATACTTGATAGTACGTTTATCTACGTATATTATATAACGATAATATATATTATGTATTATGCGAAAAGCGGACCAGACACTATCAGTAATAATGACAGTATTTTCAAGTAATGACAATATACTGACATTATACTGACAGTGTAGTGGTTGGAATGATGGTCTGACGCATACTAAACGATGGAATGTCATTATACTGATGTAAAAATACTGTCATTATTACTGATAGTGTCTGGTCCGCTAAAGAGCTTATGCACATCGCAGCAGAGTAATAATGTGGTGTCTTTTGAATGGCAAAAAGCTGCCAGAAGTGATATAAGTACGCTTTTTATCCAAAAAGCATCTAATTCTTTGGGAATCAGATCAGCACGGCAACCCAAAATTACTGTAACAAAAAAAACGGTCAAGTGTATGTCGGGACACGCGCAGTGTAGGGTTCCGTAGTACTTCCAAAAGTATGTTAACTTCTGTAACTTCCAAAAGTATTCCAAAAGTATGTTATCGGCATCGGGCTACATTTTATCATCAAGAAGGAAAAGATTGCAGAATTTCGCGGTTAATAAACTTTTTAATAAATTCTTGGAGCTTGAAGAGCATTCTCTTTACACCCTGGGCATTTTTTTGTATATAGCAGTTTCTTATTAACTTACCGGTCAGCTGCCATATATTTGGATGCCGCTGAAGGGCGCCGTTGAAGGCTCTATGGAACGCCTCAGCCACATTTGTTGTGCGGTGCAGTTCCGCCCCAACAGCGAACCTTTCTGGACCAATCTGAAAGAAAAATAGATTCTGACGTAAGAGCCTATCTTTTTGATTTTCCGGTACTGGATTTTTGTAAAGAAATGTTATCATGTTATGGTAAAAAGATGACAGATTATGTTTTTTTTAATTGATTCGACTTCATAGACGGCTTTGGAATAACATCTGACTGACTCGGTGGCTAAGTGGTTAGAGATCCTGACCTCTGATCCGAGAGTCGTGGGTTCGATCCCCACACAGGGCAAACTTTTCTGTGATGAGCAGAATTGTTTGCTATGAGTCTGGGTGTATTATTAATATATGTATGTATTTAAAAGTATATGTGTATGTATATCAGTCTCTGGTTCCCAAGATACAGGGAATCCTAGTTTGGGACCAGTTGACCGTGTGTGATTTGTCCCAGATATTATTATATTATATTATTATTATATCTCTTTGCGATCCGAAGTCGCAAAAGTCAATTTATGATAAAACCAACCAATTTTTTTTCGATAGCAGTAACCTCTCTGTGGAGTATAAATATAAAGTGAGAGTGACGCTTATGATTAATTTGACAGGGCAATTGAAACTTATCACTCACGGTTCCCATCCAATATGCACAGAAGTACGCATGAAATTCAGGGACAAATGCTGCATTTATAGCAGCGGCAGTCTCCTGAATTTCAGCGACGGCCGGGCCCACATGAGCGGGCGGCAGCAGCGCGAGCGTGGCGTATAGGTGCACCATGCGCCCCCCCGCGCTGTTGGGCACTGTTGGGATCCCGAGTCGGCGAGCTCGTTTTTGAAGTGCCTGTAGTGAGATCGGACATGAGAGCAAATGACCTCGCTGAGGAGGACGTTGATGATCGGGAAGCTTTGATTATTTACTGTCTAGATAGAGCATCACCCTGTAATCACTGCGACAAAACCGGCCAACTTTTTCAAGCTTGTGTGTGTAACAACCATGTGATAGTCACGTGACAGCTTTGTCTTACGCTCGCGTCATGTCGTTCAATTTGCCTATGTGTGCGTGCATGGGGATAATAGGTAATGCCATATTTCCCCCAAAATAAGTAGTTATAATACAAAGTACAAAATAATAAGTGCTGTTGGCAGAAAAAAATGTTAATTGAAATATATCACATTACATTACATAGAAGGGGTGTGAAAAAAGTGCGTTTGAAATTTTAAAGAGTTTCTTTAGATCAGGTCTAGAATACAGGAAAAATATTTTTTAAAAAAACAGATCTAATTTTTTTTCAGTTTCCCATACAAATTCATGATTCACTATTTAGATTTGGTATGGCAAACTGTAAAGAAAAATTGAACGAATTTATCATTTTTTTTATATTCTTGACTTGATTTTGGGTAACCCCTTAAAATTTCGAACGCATGATAGTGTTTTTAGTAGTGATGAAACAATTACAATTAATTGGTATCTAAACAATTAATTGGGCGTAGTTATGCCGTAACGATACAACTAACATAAAGCAAGTTAGATATAATGTACTTTATGTCACTGACATACATCTTCGAGCCTCCAATATAAGAATATTGATGATTTGAAAAATCTCTTGATTTTAAGTCTAGTTATGAAACAATTACAATTAATTGTAATTGGTACAAGCCTCCAATATAAGAATATTCGATGATTTGCACAATCTCTTAATTTTCAATCTAGTTATGAAACAATTACAATTAATTGTAATTGGTATTTTATAAATTATTGTTGTTGGTAACGTAGTTATGCCATAACGATCCAACTGGCTTAAGTAAGTAAGAGTTAATGTATTTTATGTCATAAAGTACATTATCCCTAACTTACTTTAAATATTGGATCGTTATGACATAACTACGGCCAATTAATTATTAAGATACCAATCAATTGTAATTGTAATTGTTTCATCACTAGTTTTTACTTCGCCGTAGTCGGGTAACCATTTAAGTTCCACCATATTTTAATTTGGTACCAGAATTATTATTTTAACTCAAATTTGGAGGAAATTTTGCATTGAAAAACTGGCAACACTAACAAAATGCCAAGTGCGAGTCTTTAAAAATTGTCTGAAAAACGAATTATTTTCTGTCAAAATACGATGAATCTGAATTGCTTAGCGATGGTAGGTGACTTTATTTGTTGTTTTCAAACGTTCTTTGTAATTTCTGCACACTTTTATTGCATACTTCGTCATTTTAACCACCTTTTTTTTAATTCGTAACTCGAGCGGGCGTGTGCATCCTTTGACGTCAAACTGGACACTAAGGAGCGGAGAGCGGCTTATAGATAGGCCAACAGTTGGCTGATAATTTTTTGGACGCATCTGCGCCACCAGCGCACTATCTAGACATTAAATAATCAAAGTCGGGAAGATTAAGTTGGAATACGCATCCTGGCTCCAGCCGGGATAACGCTAAGGATAGAACAAGAGAAGCGTGGCGGTCAATGGATAATCAGTGCATTGTTCATGGGCCTTCCACAGGATTTATTAATGACCACGTTACGCTAAGACAAATGGTGCCCCCACTGCCGACATCAGCTCTAACCAACGACAGTATACAGGTGTTAAAAAAAGTGTGTTTGAAATTTAAAGGTGTTACTCAGAATCAAGTATACAGGAAAAATACTGAAAAAATCCGATCAAATTTTCAGATCAGATTTAATATGGAAAACTAATAAAATAATCGCAAGTCGGGTTTTTTCAGTAATTTTCCTGTAATCTATACTTAATTCTAAGTAACCCCTATCATTTCAAATGCACTTTTTAACACCTCTTATAGGGTGGCTTTTAATTTGTTCTTGATACGAAAATCTATGCATGTTCTCATTATAACAAACAACTTTCCCTAAAGAACCCACAGTCAAAACTCACACCATAAAAAAATTGTTGGTCTCTTCATAACATCAGCTCGCTTCGGCGGATTTGGACTACAAATTAACTGGCCAAATTAATAGTAAGTATGAAGAGTGAAATATTTTTTTGCGATTTGACTATATAAGTTCCTCGGGGAAAGTTGATCAGAATCAGGAGTTGAAAATTTGACTGCACGACTAGATTTACAGCCTGTATAATTATTTTTCTTTATTTAAGGAGCTTTATTACAAAAATATAACAATGTCGCTCTGCCTGTATATACTTACTATACTAACTAATTGATTTAGTTACCTGGGAAAAATGAAAAAAACAGCCGAGAACCCGTGCCCGCGGGCATATCGCCTGCATCGCGTCCCGCAGCGCTGTTTCGTAATCCGTTAGTATGACGTCTGGTGTCGGATGTCCGGCCATACGCCATACTAACTCTAAGACGGCGTCGTAGAGTGCGCGCTGTCTATTTTCCATTAGCACGATGATCTGTAGTAAACAAAAGAAGTGATATTATTTAACAAAGTTATATACAGTAGGTTTCCTATAAATGTTCTCATCAATTATGAGGCAAAAGAATACAAACTTACTGGATGGAAATAGCGTCCGCTTATGATTGCGTGCATCGTCAACAATTGACGTGCACGCGGAGCTATTGGTGTGGTACGGAAGGTCCCATCCGCTATCACAAATTGAGCTTCTCTTAGGCACTGCCCAAAGTTGGTCATGCCTAATATGACCGCTGTCGATTCGCCAGCCGAGACGCAGCCCAATAAAAGGTTGTGATGCGGCGTAGCGGCGATGGCAACCGCGTATTCTTGTAGTGATGTGGGCACCGCTGGCTGCCTCTGCCGCCGCCACACGCGCATCGCAGGCAGCACCGACTCAAAGAGCAAGTGCTGAGCCCCAAGTGGATAGCTGAAAGATTAGAGAGAATTGGAAGATTAGAACTAGTATCTAAGTTTTAATAAAATCACCTAAGGCAAATAGTGTTAGGTAACATTGTAAATATTGAAGCGCGTCGGTTGGCACAGGTACTTGGTTCAGAAGTAGGAGGCGAAGTATTTGCGACGGGGTTGAACAAATATAAGGGGTTCGACGGGCTGTTTACGTCTAGAATCTATAAGATTCTAGACTAGACAAAGAGCTTCTTGATAAAGTGGTATTGAGATTTATCTGCTGTTATCGTAAATCTGACTTTTATTTCATTCATATAGTTAATATTCTAATGAGGTTTTATAAGAAGGGGGCATTAGTGTTAAATCTAACTTCGGCAACATGCCAAAAGATTCTGGTCGCACTGTAAAAACTTATTAAACTCCTTCATAAATCCATGCAGATTAAGAAAAACTTAACAAAAAAATAATAACTCCTTGATATCTTCAGCATAATTTTTGAATTAATCTACATATGTAGATATATACGTACCGCAGCGCCTCGTCTTCATATATAATATTTAGTGAAGTCGATTCTCCCTCAGCTCGCGCCCTCAGTCTTTGATAAAGCTCGTTTCTGAAATTAAAAGCAGCAAATGTTTAAAAATCAAAATTATAACCTACTTAGTTGATCCTATGATCGTTTCTCCACTAGCCGGCGGCAAGGCGAACTGTAAGCGATGGCCTTCACCGGTGCCTATGCTATGCCGCTGAGGTGACTATCCAGTAGAAAAACATCCAATTGGTTAGTCTTTGCTTCCATAGAAGTATTTAAAGATGAATCACGGAAATAAAGCTGTCGATGTAGTGCCTGACAGAAATATCTGAGCAAAAATGATTGCGTTTCTAACATTGAAAAAATTACTTTGATCGAAGTACTAAGGGGATTTTATACAAGTAAAAATATCTGAGCAAAAATGATTGCGTTTCTAACATTGAAAAAATTACTTTGATCGAAGTACTAAGGGGATTTTATATAAGTAAAAATATATATAAAGGGTGTTAAAACAAGTTCGTTTGAGATTTTAAGGGATTACTCAGAATCAAGTATAGAATACAGGAAATTCATTATATATTCATTTTCCATTTGCACTAGTATCGGAAACTGAAAAAAAAGTTCAGATTTTTTTTTAAATTTTTCCTGTATTCTATACTTACTTGATTCTGAGTCGCCCCTTAAAATCTCAAACGCACATTTTTAACACCCTGTATATTTGTTGCCGTTTATGAATCAATTTTTTTGTACTTAGTTCCAATGCTTTGTAATTTTAAAAGAACGCCAGTGAGGGCCACATATAAATGTGCCCTATACTTGAGGACCAGACCGAGGAGAATAATACAATCCGCCGCAAAAGTTATAAAAATACCTTTCGCCAAACCATGGCTGGGGCTCGTGAAGGTAGACTGGTCCTGGAGGCACTAACAATCCAGCCTCTACTTTAAAAGTGGTGCCACAATTCTTTGTAGCACATTTTAATATTATATAGTTAGGAGTTTTTCTCCTAACTATATAATAATGTGATTGATATAACACCCATACCTGCTTCTGCAAGTATGGGGTTACAATGAAATTATTAATTTCATCCATTTAAATAATTTGGATGATTTTTTTTCTCGTGACGCGTTCTTTTCCAGGAAAGTGGCGAGAGGTCTCTAATTAATTCGTTTACTAATACCAGTGTCCCGCGCAGGGCTCTAGCTTAGACTCCACTGTCGGTGTGTCGGTTCACACGACGTTAATCTCTCTCCGTGTGTTCTGCATATAGGTATTGTATGTTATACATAGAAATAAACTATACCTATACGCAGGCATCATTTGGCATAAACTAGATTGACATCGTTCAACATAAATCAGTAATAAATCTTATTTTTATATGGATGGTATCAGAAACAGATTTTTCCCAGAATCACCAACTATTTTATGTACTAGGTTGTATAGAAATATGGTATTGTATAAAGTTTCATCAAAATCGTTAAAGCCATTTTTGAGCAAAAAATTAAAAGTGTCTGTCTGTCTGTCTATCTGTATGTCTGTCTGACTGTCAAGAGTCTTGTAGCTCTTGTAGAACGTGAAAAATTTATCCCGCTACCATTACATATACAACTGGGGATTATGAAATAGTTTTTTAAAGCTATCGATGTAAACCGAAAATATTTTTCCTACATTTGTCAAATATACAAAAATCTAAAACTCGAAAACTAGATCTGATAAAAACAATTCTAATTATACAGGGTGTAACAGAAAGGTGTGATAATACTTCAAGGTTTCTTCTCGCTCCGCTAACACTTCCCGAAACGTTGAGTGTACAAGTTCCGAGTGGTAGGAACTTTGTACTAGGTAGAATAATATGACGATTTAAAAGTATGTGTAAAGCATCTACTTAAATAAAAAAGATTTTTGATTTTTATTTGATTTTTTTGATTTTGGTGAGCTTTTACCCATCAAACTGAACAACTTTTGTTCGACAACTTTGTTCAAATCGCACATTTTTTTTTTTGACTTTTCATACAAATCAATCAGCTGGAGGACCAAGTTTGTATGAAAAGTCCAAAACAATTTTGCGGTTTGAACAAAGTTGTAAAACAAAAGTTGTTCAGTTTGATGGGTAAAAGCCCACCTTGAAGTATTATCACACCTTTCTGTTACACCCTGTATATTTGAACTTAGCATGCCATATTTAGTCACAAACAGCCAAAAAAATTCCTGGTAACAGATCACTGTAAACTAGTGTAATCTAATCAGTCGTTACTAAAAACAAAAAATAATCTTCTTTAACAAACCAAAAATCTTCTAGCTCTAATTATTATAGTTGAATAACAATAAAAACAAGGAACTAAGTATCCTTGAGATCAAATCCAAATTATTCCATATTAAAACGAAGTCTTGCCAGAAAGACAAGCTTTCAAGAACACCATTGCATGACTTTTGGGAATGAAAAAGTAAAATGCGTTCAAATACGTTTGTTTTTTTTATTATAATGAGGCATTTTTTGTGAAAAACAATCAATCTGAGTTTTTCCCGGGTACCCGGGTATTCCATAAATATATTTCCGGTGCCAAAAACGATTTTTCGTGCCGATAACCTTAGTCAAGACCCTTTTTCTCAGGAACGCGTAAACGTATGATATCTCCGTGCCGTATCTCTTGATTGCTTTGGCATAGAAGTTAGATTTTTTCACAGCTTCAAGGGATTGCAGGCCTGAGTATTTGATATAGAGTTCAAGACATGTGTGAATATGAATTTATACGGAACCCTCGTTGTGCGAGTCCACTTGGCCGGTTTCTTTTTCTAATCGTGTCAACAAAATTATTATGAGTTGGTTACGTTGCTGTGAGATGGCGATGGATCATAAAAGTCTTCTCCCGAATCCGCGAATGACAAAGGTTTGTGATCGGTGCACAGTACACTGTTAATTGTCTCCCTTCAAACAATTTACGGAAATTTTTAATAGCCATATAAATTGCAAGTAACTCTCGGTCATATCATAAGTAGAGTACTTCTGTTGTGTAGGTACCTATTAGTTTTTTTTTTTTGAGAAATATTTTTGAGTTTCCAGGCGTTATGTACCTTTTGTAATAATAATAATACTGCTCCCACGCTTGCGTGTATTCAAGGCGTCTGCCATTATTAGCGAGTGTCGAATTTATCTCCGGATGCGATAACGTAGCGGTCGATTAAAGACCCGCCTTACATTTGGCAAAAGCTTCATAAGCGCTATTCGTCCACTCTACCGGTGTCTTATCGTTCTTCTTAGAATCGGATAAGTATTTATTCAACTTAGCTAGATAGATAAGTTACAGCGTTCGACAAATGGGAGCGATAAAATTTAACCATTCCTACGAATCGTCGCAGCTCCTGCACTGTCTTTGGTTTGGAGTAGTTAACAATTAGCTTTGATTTTTTTTCCAGCTATTTTATGCCGGCTGTACTAATTTAATAGCCCAAAAGTTGTAATTTACTTTGTCCAAAAGAACAAAATTTTAATGCCAAATTCCTGAAATCTTTTCAAAACTGTTTCAAGATGTTCCCGGTGTAGTGTTTCGTTTTCACTGGCTAAGATGAATAGAATAGAATAGAATATAAATATTTATGACGTCATCGATATACGAATTCAATCATCGAAATTGTATGTATAATACAATACAATTTGGGAATTTCGAAAGGTTGTAGTAAACTATAGATATAGATATGATGTTAGAACATGATTTTTAAGTATTTTAATTTTTAATTTAACTTATTAATTTGACTTTTTTGTATACTTATTATTGTTTTGTGTTTTATGAAGCTAGTACCTGAAAATAAATGATTTCAATTCAATTCAATTAACAAAAGTTGCTTAATAAATAAATAAATTCTATGCAATAATAGCTAATCTATAGGAACCATGAACTTTTCCGTGATAAAGATTTGCCATACACAGTTTATATATTTTTTTATAAATATCTTTGTTCTCTTTTTCCTTTTTTCTTTTCCTTTTTCTTCAGTTTATTCTTCAGTACAAAACTTATAAATATTTTTTCACAAAAATGACTCTAAGCATTATTACAGAAATTTGCACAGAAAGTTATACATTTTAAACAGTCATTACATTAGGTAATTTATTTTGATAAATGAAAAATGTTAAACGATCAAGCATGCATGTAGGTTTTTTTTGCTATTTCTAAAGAATAATTAAGCAAAACATATGAACTTTTGTAAAACCCCCAACATTTACGCGAACGAAGTCGCGGGCACCAGCTAGTCCAGTATTAAAATTAATTGTTTTTATCGTTTTCTGAAAAGTTTGGTTCCGTGAACGTAAGTACCTTTGTTTCTAGACACCTGATATGAGGCCCTTTAAAATTAAGCCTCATATTGCGTTTATATTTTATGTATATTTCGCTCAAATCTCCCCTGAAATGAATGTTTTTGAAGATAATTACCTCATAGATCGATTTCTGGTGATTTTTAACCCCTAATCCTAGATTTTCGTAGAAAGTTTTCAAGGCGTTTTCGAAATCGTCTACGCTTATAAGATAACTCGTTGAATAGTATAAGATTCTTCTTATCGAGTTAATAACAATCTTAATCTAAATCGTACTTTCTACTACAGAGTACTTAGAGTCATTCAAACCTTCAAGAAAAGAGCGTACTCCCATATTAAAGGCCGGCAACGCACTTGTGACTCCTCTGGTTTGGCGGGTGTCTATGGGCGGCGGTAATCGATTACCATGCTCGTTTGCATTTTTAGTAGCGTCTATAAGTTCTTCCTGCATGCAGGTGACAGGGCTCGCGGGCAAGAAATTAGGTATTATCAAACGAGTTATCTTGTAAGCTCAACGATTTCGAAAACGGCTTGAAACCTTTTGACGAAAATCTAAGTTAACCCGACTAAAACAAAGCCAACTGGAAGGAAAATCTACTATACAAACAAACATAGTAACAAATAATTGGCCACGCTGAATACGTTAAAAACAACCGACTTCAATCGCAACAACTCCAATTTTGCTATGTTTTTGTTGATTTTCTCAAAAACCGCTGAATCGATTTCGATAAAATTTATATGGGACCACCTGTGAAGTATACCCTTTTAAACAAAAAAAGAATTTTCTAAATCGGTTCAGGCGTCTTCGAGTAATCGGTGAACATACATAAAAAAAAACCGATGAATTAAGAACCTCGTCCTTTTTTTTGAAGTCGGTTAAAAATGCAAACTCAAATGTTTATTTTATTTTAATGTCATTAGACTAATTAGGTACCTAAATTAAACTTAATTCTAAAATAAAACACAGAATATGCAAATTTTACAAAAAAAGTACTTTCTCATTTTTTTATTTTAAGTACCAATCCTACCTTAACAGAGACTTTTTCGGATAGCTTCTTATAGTATAAGTAAGTAACTGAGATAATGAGTTACGGAAACGCGGCAGTTAATTAAGGATTTTGATAGTTGTATGGCAACAAACTTAATTTATGTTTTGTACAATAAAGATATTACAAACAAACAAACAAACTTTCTTTAAAACCTTAAGGTTTGCTCATGTAAAGTTATTGAAATAGAATATTCAATGTTTCGTTTTAAAACAGTCGATTTATATGTTATATCTACACATCTACACAATCAATACCATACAATACAATACAAAATCATTTTTGATGATTTTTGACATTCATATGGAAATTGTAAAATGATGTGTAAAATTTCTTTATTAATAAAATGATTATGATTATAAATTAACTTGGCGTAAACTTCCTTTTTTTAAACTACCTAGCAATCTAAGTTATTGGCTTAACTTTCCTAAAAAAAGTACTGTATCACAACATTTTATTATAAGCTGTTGATTACCTTTAATAAATAAAATAAAATATAAAATATCTGGACAGTTTTCAGCCTGAGATTTTATTTGTATTTTTTGGACTGATCACTTTATCTTGTATTCCGTATATGAGTTTTCCATGTCGTTTTCCAACTGAAATATCTTTGAAATATAATAATAACTAGCTTTTTGCTCGCAGCTTCGTCGGCGTTGGCATGGTTTAATCAACAGAAAACGTAAGTAAGTAAGTATCTTAAATCATTTATTCATCTCAACGACACTTAGAATACAATATTATCAATTACAGAACATAAGGAGTTTGTACCTTACATACAAGTATTTAGTATTCTATGAGCAATAAAAATCTTACAATTAAACTTAAAACTTAGAAGCACGGAAACGGTCGAGATAAATGCCACTACCAGTCAAACCCATCCATGTCATGACCGTGTCCGTAGTCAGTTAACCTGCATGATCGATGTGACCACGCAAGCCCACCGCCAGCTGAAATCGTTCTTAAATTCGCAGCATTTGCAGTATAGATATGATGATATTCATATTCCTAACATCCCCTATTTCACCCTCTTCAAGTTTTATTTTTGCAACAAAACAAACAGCCCTTCTATCGCGAAATCCCAGGATCCCTCTTGGCCTGACTACAATATAGGTAATAATATGACTCAACGTAACCTATAAAAAACCATTCTATTTTGTGTGCCTAAGTACTAACTAAGTACTTATACATCGAAATGAACTTCAAAAAACTGGGTGTAGGTATTTACTTTTCAACTGACATTAATAGATCACTTCTAAAAAGTTTTAATGAACTAGCGTTTCTCATCACCTGTTGATACTTGGCGTCAACTTAAAATCGATATTATACAATTCACCAACTCCCAAACCGATAACAATTTCCCCCCTCTATCGAGGTCAATAACCTTGTCGCGAATTATCCTAGTGCACAAAATTTGTTGCATATTATAGTAGCGCTCGAAAATTGGTGTCAACTATTGTTGCGCATTTCTTGTTGCATGTTATCTGTCGCACGTTTTCGAGTGCACGAAATTTGACTTACATTATACAAGCGCTTCAGTAAAGCATGTCAAATAACGTGCAACAGAAAATACGCATCAAGGAACTAACAACAAATTTGTTGTAGATTACTTGGCGCATGTTTTTTGTTGCACGTTTTCAGCTGCACATTATTTGACGCACGTTAAGGCCTCCCTGAAAATCACACTATTGTTTGTTTCTTTTCATAACAATTATCTATTTTCCATGTTTTAATTATCTACAGTGAAGAAAAAAACGTAAAAAAATCAATATGGGAACTGATAAGAATTCAGTGTTATATTTGTGCAATTTTGATGATCAAGTTGATGATACCAGTAAGTTCATATTTCTTAGATATTTCTAACCAATTCTGTATAAGAACAATGTGTTTGATCGGTTGGGGTGCACATAAGAGAGCTGCCTTATAGGACTTAGCATTTTCATTAAAAAAAATTTTGGGTGTTTATTTATTTCAGATAATGAGGTTATTTCTAAGTTGTGGTCCGGTGATTGGGCCATCACTGACAACATTATAATAAAGGAATTACTTTTGACTGGTCTTGAGTTGGACCAATTAAAAAATGAAATAAAAAAGCATCACGACAATGCTGATAAAATGGAGAAGATTCTTCATGTTGCTATCAATATGTTCCTTACATATTGCAGTCAAAACTGGAGTCCACAGGAACAAAAGTTAGAACTTTCAAGTTATTTGGGCACTGAATGGCCGGAAAATATCAATGTGTCTGAGAAATTGCAGCGAGATTCTGAGCCAATTTATGTGAATATTGTTGGTCAAGAACTGTTGTACTTTTCAAGTCAAATTTTCTCAGCGTTATACTCTATAGATTCAAATCTAGTAAGTTGTACTTTTTAAGTATTTGAACAAGATTAAGGTTGCTGTATTAAGAGGTGACAATGCTAGCTAATTACAGAGGAATCTAGTCCTTTGGTCCATTGACACATTGCTGAGAAGTTCAATTTTTTTAAATTTACTGTTAAACTCTTACAGGGAAGTGTTTTGACTAGACTAGATTGACCAGTCTAGTCAAAAATACTTCTGTGTTGTGCTTCCTGAATCCTGCTCAAGTTGCTCTATTCACAAATATATTCATTTAATTTATATATCGATAAAATGACTGAACGGATGGTGTAACCTCTAAATCTTATTTGTTACAGCTCCATCTGTGGTGGCTATTCAGAAGTAAAATTGCTCATCAGATAGCACTTGAAGACACCAGCGCCACACTCTACTCTGAACTCGAGTTGCTCATGGCAAAGCTTACGAATGAGCTTCAAGGTTTACACGAGAAACCACGGCTTCAGCTACTACTGTGTTTGGAGATCGCTCAAGGTTATCTGGTTTATAGCAGGGTTCAGAAGGTTGAAGAGTATCTGTTGAGGGCTAGAGAGCTGGCCGGTTTGAAGTTGGAGTTGACAGGTTTGTTAATGAATTATATTGATGACTACCTGACTATTGTAGACTTGAAGATATAAAAATTGAACTAGTGTTCACAACAAATATTTCAGTACTTGACTTTTTACATATGAGAAATTACGAATTAAATGATTTTGGTTTTGTATGACTACTATATTATTTATTTTTTAATAGATATTTTATTTTTGTGTAAATATCTTTAATTATTGTATGCCTATTTGGGCAGGTTATGTGATTCCATTTAAAAAGATCTTTGTACCATGACCAATAATAAAGATTCTAATTCTGAATTAAAATTGTCTCAGGCCAGGCATACACTAGGTAGAAGAACATATTGCAACATAAAACTTGTTTTATTTAGGTATCTTAGGCAAAAGGACAAAGTTTCAACAGAACATGCTACCTCAGCTTGCTCTGTCCAGCTCCCTGGACTCCAATGTAACCCGTCCATCCGCTGAGGAAAGCCACGGCACCTCGGACTTGCCTCCGGAGATAGAACTACAGGACGATGTGAGGCTGAACAAAATTGAGTACAGTGAGAAGATAAGCCAAGCTGAGCTGCCTAGTTTGGAGCAAACACTGTGTTTGTTAACTGTGTAAGTAATTAAATATAATCAATTTATCAGTCATTCAATTATCTTGTTAAATTCATAGTATTGTCTTTGAAGTAATGTTTTATTAATCTTGTTGTATTGTAGACTTTTTCTAAATATCTGTAAGTGTAGGCTATTGTCACAATGTGATACCAATGTATCTAAATGAAGTTAGGAATACAATATTTATCTTATCTTATCTTATTTTTTCATAAACACTATATGAATATTTGATTACCACCACTGCCTTTTAATTAAGTTTTGTCATCTTCTAGTTTTCTGTCTTAATTATTGGTTACTTGTTCCTACTTATCAGTATTTCCATGTGTTTTATATTCCTTCCTAGGTATATATTATTAACTAATGCACAGAATGAGGGACTAAATAAAATATTCTCCATTACTAACATATTCATTTCCTCAAGGACATTTTTATTAATTAGTGGTCAACAACTAAGATGTATGTATGTAAATGTATATATATTTTTATTTAGGTTGATATATATATATATATATATATATATTGTATAAATACTTCGCGTGCACGCCAACACAGCCTTCACATCTTGTCTCTTCATCACCTTTGGTATGTAGGAAGAAAACTCTTACAGAGTTATTCATACCAATTGTACATAATATGTGTAATCATGTGTGTGTATCTTTCTTTTTTTAAGTGTGCAATAAATTTGTAAAATAAATAAATAAATAAGACACAAAAAGGGGTAAAATTTCAATTTAAAAAATGTTTTACAGTCAGTACCTACAAAAAGCGCAACCCAAAGACGACTTAACGACCGAGGAGCTCCAACCCTATATCGAAGCGGTGTTATCCCAGAAGAGCGGGCCGTGGGCCACTCGTGTGGCCGCGCTGCTAATACGATGCAAGCTGGAGGCCAGCCATAAGAGGACGGTTGAGAGGGCTATGCTGCAGTGTGAGAGTGTCGTCAATGATAAGACTGCTGTTAGCAATACTAGCAGGTAACTGGTCCATGAGTGCAGTTCAGGATAGTGTTGAGTGGAAATCTATGGGAGGTCTTCCAGCCAGATGAGATGAAGCATTGATTTGGAGACTCATTAAAGAGATTATCTTGAGTTGTTAGTGTATTTTTAAAATAAAATTTTACTGATACAAAAAGGATAGACAGAGGTTTTCTGGTGTTGCATTTCTAAAGACATTTATACTTAGGACGTGAGTAACTAAACCTTAATATACATCATACATTAATCAGATGTATAGGTTTCCTTACAATTTTCTTGGAACTCAAGGCCAGAGTTTAAACCCGGACTGCTCTGGTTAGGAAACAGGAGCAGCTATCGTGGAGCCGCTACACTTTTCTATTTAAATAGATGTTATTGAATGTACGCCTATAAATTAACTATGTATGCATGAACATTCTGCGTTATCTAGTCAAAACCAATTTATTTACACTATTGTACACAGAAGAGAGACTAAGTCAGACATTATATTATACTTAATTTCTCTGGAAGACCTTGGACGGTGAAAGTGGCAAATAAATGGCAGAAAAGATGTACAGAAAACATAGATATAAAAAGTTTGTATTCATAAAAGTAAATTCATTGTTTTCAGAACATATATTTATAAAAAATCCTTGCTTTCAGGCTGTCGTACCTGTGGGCAAGTGGCCTCCAACCGGCTTGGACGTGGCGACAAGCACTGGCTGACTTGTACCTCAGTCTGGGGCTGGTGAAGGCTGCGTTGGAGCATTATCAAGGTCTTCGTCTGTGGGAAGACGTCATAGTGTGCTACACGGCACTGCAGCTTAGGCATAAGGTTTGTGTTTCAGTTTATATTACTGTTCAGTCTCGGTTTAGTTCACAGTCAATCCCGACTTGGCTCCCGTGTGTGGAGTATGGCCTAACCTTCCCGAGTTATGGGAAGGGACGCCGTGAAGGGTAGGGTAGGTTATACGACCTGCAGTGGGGACGATATGGGTTGTTAACAGTCTAGTTGCGGCTTACATACATACATATACTCACGCCTTATTCCCATTGGGGTAGGCAGAATCCACGGATCGCCATTCGCTCCTATTCTGACATAATTCTCTTACTTCTTCCACAGTCGTTATTCCTTTCATGCGTTCTTGTCGGTTCTGGGTACTCCTTACTTGGACTTCTTTCGTTATTTCCTTTTGTTGGTCAAAATGGTATATAAAACTAGCTAACAGAACATTTACAGTAGATAAAATTTTGTGACGAACAATAAATAAGGTCTTGGGGTAAAGCAGTGTGCTGAAATTTTATTATTTTACAGGCAGCAGAAGTGATAAGACAACAGATAGAAGTCAACGCGACCGTAAAACTTTACTGTCTACTGGGAGATGCTACAGGTTTGTTGTTTACATAAACCTACCTATGTTAAAAAAGGGCGTTTGTAATTTTAAGGGAGTACTCAGAATCAGGTATATACATATATTTTTAAACTTTTTTTTATCCACATTTAGTAAGCCCTTGGCATCATCGCACTTGAAAAAAATGAACTTTCCCTAAACTAATATATTTTAATAGCTTCCGCCCGCGACTTCGTCTGTGGACACCAGAATTGGGTCCAGAAAAAAAGAAAATGTTAAGGTGGCGCCTTCTAGTGACGAAGTGGAAATTTTGAGTTTTTAAGCATTCCTCCGGGAACCCTTAAGTTTTCCGGGATAAAAAGTATCCTACGTGTTAGCCGAGTGCTTTATCTATCTACCTACCAAATTTCATCCAAATCCGTTCAGTATTTGCTTGAAAGTGGAACAAACAAACAAACATCCAAAATTTGGGCATTTATAATATTAGTGAGATTAGATGAGATGAGATGAGATTTGATTTTGATTTCCCACAGATGATGTCTCATGCTATGAAAAAGCATGGGAGTTCTCCAATTACAAAAGCAGTCGCGCGCAACGTCACTGGGGCAACTACCTCTTCGACCACAAGCAGTATGAAGAGTGCATACCGCATTACGAGAAATCCGTCGAGATCAACTCCATACAGGAGAGCGTTTGGATAAGACTGGGGTGTGTTAGAACGTGTTTTACTTATTAATTATTGACAACTTGGCAAAAAGAAATAGAAGAATAAGCGTATTGATGCTGCGGGGTTTACGTTAGCAACCCACACCGTCCCCACTGCAGTGACACGGGTCTCTTCCCATGTTTACAACCCATTACATCCCCAATGCAGGGGCGCGAGTCTCTTACAATATCTGGGGAAGTTTAGGCCATACTACACACATGGAGGCAAAGTCCGGATTAGTGGAGCTTGTGGGGCTAGTGGCCAACCCTAATGTCAGAAGTTTTCAAGCTCTCTATAAGGCCTCTGACATGTCTTAACGACTACCATCTATTGATTGCAGCCGGCACCAACGGCTTAACGTGGTTTATCCGTTATATATTTAACTAGCTTCCGCCCGTGACTTCGTCCGCGTGGACTTCAGAATTGTTAACAGAAATAAAGAAAATGTCAAGATAGAGCCATCTAGTGACAAAGTGGAAATTTTGAGTTTTTAAGCATTCCTACGGGAACCCTTAAGTTTTCCGGGATAAAAAGTATCCTATGTGTTAGCCGAGTGCTTTTTTATCTACCTACCAAATTTGATCCAAATCCTTTCAGTAGTTTCGGCGTGAAAGCGGAACAAACAAACAAACAAACATCCATACTTTCGCATTTATAATATTAGTGAGATTTCCAAAGAAAATTCATTTGACCAGTTACTACAGAATATTCGGTCCTTATTCAACAATATCTATATAAGATGCATTACTACACCATGGATACTACATACAAATGTCGGGTTATTGTAACTTAACTATACAATGTCATGATCATAATGATCAGCCAAAAGACGTCCACTGCTGGATAAACGTCTGCTGCTCCCCCACGGATTTCAACTCCGACTGGTCTTGCGCTACCCGCATCCAGCGGCTTCCCGCAACCTTCACCAGGTCATCGGTCCACCGAGTGCGAGACCTGCCTACGCTATGTCTTTATTCATTTTATATTCAATTTAATAAAATATCGAAAACTGTTTTCAAATATCTTTCTCATATTTTAGCTATGCAGCACTAATGACAGAGAAATGGGAGTTATCCGCCAAAGCTTACCGCCGCTACACTTACTTGCAACCGAATACGTTCGAGGCTTGGAATAACCTCGCCAAGGTGTATGTCAACCAGGGAGACAAGGAGAGAGCCTACCGAGCGCTTATGGAGGCGTTGAAATACAACTATGATAACTGGAAGGTAAAGGACCACACCCCAGTCACTTCATACAAATTTTGCGCCATTGTTTACTACAAAGACATTCATGTTTGTACACATATAAATGTGTGCGTGATGTACTAGGGTTGAATCGAGATTCAATTAGCCATCATTGTTCTTTATTGTTAGCTAGACTTATACAAATAAAGTAAACGCTGTATACACCAGACAAGGCTGTATAGCTTTAGAAGGCTTAGCTCTTTCCTTAAAAAATAAAATTGTCTGTGCTTAAAATACTGTGCTTTGGAACCGTTTTGGAACTGTGCCAACCTCTTGACAAATGGTCACAGATCGGTCACACAGGGGGGGTGAGGTAGCCTTCAGAGAGCGGCAGGGAGTGTCCATACTGTATAATAATAATAATAAAATTTATTTATTTGTAAAAAAGTATAAATATTTATACAAAAGTTTTAAAAAATAAACAGAGTATGTATTGATGGGTGCCTTAACTAGGGTATGCAGGAAATTCCTGTGCTCTAAAGATTTCTACCTAGTACACCACTTCCTACCATGCGGAACTTGTACACACAACGTTTCTGAAAATTATAATAATTATGTATCCAAGTAGATACCAGTGTACACATTTTGTAGGTCATTATTTTGTTTACTTACCACTCGAAACTCGTATACCCATACACATCGAGTTATGTATATCGTTTTTCTTCCCCCAGCTATGGGAGAACGTGATAATTGTAAGCCTAGACACTGGTCACGTGGAAGACGCGCTGCTGGGCTTCCACCGCATCCTGGACCTGAAGCGGGAGTGCCGCGACATACCCCTACTGAGGCTACTGGTCGCCAGCGTGGTGAAGGCTGGGGATAACCCGAGGTAACACTGTTTTACCCGACTGTCCAATGGAGGGTTGTGTTTTATAGTCCTGCCAGCTAGCTTCCACCGCATCCTAGACCTGAAACGCGAGTGCCGCAACATACCCCTGCTGAGGCTACTGGTCGCCAGCGTGGTGAAGGCTGGGGATAACCCGAGGTAACACTGTTTTACCCCACTGTCCAATGGAGGGTTGTGTTTTATCGTCCCGTCCGTTAGCTTCCACCGCATCTTGGACCTGAAGCGCGAGTGCCGCGACATACCCCTGCTGAGGCTACTGGTCGCCAGCGTGGTGAAGGCTGGGGATAACCCGAGGTAACACTGTTTTACCCCACTGTCCAATGGAGGGTTGTGTTTTATCGTCCCGTCCGTTAGCTTCCACCGCATCTTGGACCTGAAGCGCGAGTGCCGCGACATACCCCTGCTGAGGCTACTGGTCGCCAGCGTTGTGAAGGCTGGGGATAACCCGAGGTAACGTTGATTTACCCCACTGTTGAATGGAGGGTTGTGTTTTATCGTCCCGTCAGCTAGCTTCCACCGCATCTTGGACCTGAAGCGCGAGTACCGCGATATATTTCAATTTATTTATTGCATTCATATGGTACATACCCCTGCTGAGGCTACTGGTCGCCAGCGTCGTGAAGGCTGGGGACAAGGTACTCGTAACATTGTTTTGTGTTCGAGTATATGAATAATGAATGCAGGTATGTTTTATGAATGCTCTGTATCGAAAACGTCTGATAGATTATGAGTGAGGTGTCATTAGATAAGTCTTGCTCCCTTAGATTTGTTACATTCCCATTTTCACTAAGCATTGTCCGCTCCGTAACGCCACCTTACCATTGAGATAGTTGAAACTTGTCGAATAGTGAAATTATTTGTCGTTTTTATCTAGCTTTTTGGGGTTGTTCAAGTATTACGTAAGCATTAAAAGGGGGGGGGGGGGGATAAAATTGTCTATTCTTTGCAAAAAATACTAAAATTCTGCTTTTGTTTCGTTTAATAAAACTGATATTTACAATAAAGATTGTCTTTTAATTATAGGACCTATCACGAAAGGACTTCACAGTGTTACAATAAACTTTCTTTCCTCTCCAGGCTGCGTAAACGCGTTCTGGAGCTGTTCGGTCGCGTGACGTCAGCGCACCCGAGCGAGCCCGAGCTGTGGCGGCTGTACAGCGACCTCAGCCCCACTTACTTGTTACGGGGGCAACGACTGCTCAAAGCTTACCGGGGATACACGCAGGTATACCTAATACGTAGATCATATAATGCACCTAATCAAAATGCGGTACAGTAGTACACATGAAATAAGGCGCGTCGGTAATCTTCGTTCGCGCAGACAAGAACAAACTATCGACGGAAACACCCGAAACCATCAACGCACGGTGACAGCTCTCTGACAGCTGACGATTTCATTGAATCAGGCGCGAAATCCATCGACCAATAGCGGCAGAGATTTTAGGAACGTGTAATGGCGGGTGACAATGAAGCTACTTGATTGGTCCGTCAGTTTCCCGCGTCATTAAAATTTTGTCTACTGCGCAGGTACATCCGTAAGCCTTATTAAATGTGTATTACTGTAATGGGCGTTTTTCCAGCAGTTTTCAAGCTGCTTACTAGATGGCGTTACTGTCTATCTTAGATTTAATACCACATGATAAACAAAAACATTTCCTTATGAACGAAAAAAGAAAAACGCTCATTAACACACTGGCTTTGCTCTTAGCTAAGGCTAAAGTACAGTCTGTCAAGAAAGTCTTGAAAATAAATGAGGGCGCTGTTCGTTTCAACACTGCAACATTCGAGCACATTAAACCAATGACGATCCAGAATTTTAAGGTTGCCATCGTAAATAAATGTAGTTCCAATAAAATCCGCTTTAAAGACTTTTTTGAGAGACTGTACTTATACCAAGCTATGCCGCATTTGATTGAGAAATACGAAGATCTGTAATTACTTCAATCAATAGTAAGTGTAGATCAACTTCGTGTGTAGTTCGCCGGCGAGATACTAACTTTGACCGGCGAAAAGGCAGGGGGTTGGCGGGGTGCCGCCGGAGAAGCGGGGAAGGGAAGCGCTTAGTTATATTGCTTGTAATAGGGTTTAAATTAGACAAATCCCTTAAGGTAAGTAAGTAAGTAAGTAAGTAAGTAAATTTTTTATTTCCCGAATATAGTACATTACAGAGTTACAATATTGACAATAACCCCACACTAGGCAACTTGCCTGTATCGTGGTGGTTGGTTTATGATTTCCGGTTATGTTAATGCGGCTAATACATACGATAAAACTTAAAGATATCAGATAGAACGTACTTAACACAAGAATTATTTAAAAACAATAATAAATTTTAAAACTTGATTTGAACAAATTAAGTAATATCACAAAAGAAAACATTGACTGAAACAAGTGTGTGATTGTGTGTGTGTTTGTGTGTGTGTGTGTGTGTGTGCGCGCGTGCGTGTGTGTGCGTAAGTGTATGTGTGCGTGTGTGTGTGGGTATAACGTTGTATCTACAATGCCAATGGTATAATGGTACGGTATAATGTTGTTTGTGGCGATTACTGTAGATGTCGCCACACGTTGTATTTTACGCTATAAAATTGTATTTCTATTTTTTGTATCATTTCCAGAACGGCAACTGGCCCAACAGCCCCGAAACTTGCAAGAGCGTTATAGACCTCGCACTATCACTACTAGAATACAGCCTAAAAGCGAGACAGGAAGCCGAAGACAAAGACAAACTGCAAGCCGACCAGCAGCTGTCTTCAGCGCGGCTGGTGGGGCAGGCGGTGTTGCGGGCCGCCGAGAAACAGGACTGGCCGGAAACTAAGGAGGCGGTGCAAGAGTTGGAAACGTTGTTTAATACTGTAACGGAATATATGAAATCGATTATGTAAATAAAGTGTTGTATGTTATTTTGTCCCTGTCCTTATTTAATAACAAGACGTTTTAAAAACGGATACTTATAATAGTTAAGGTGGAGTTTCCTGTAATCTATGTAATAATGCGCTCCACTGCTGCTGTGGGCTGAAAAAAAAGTATAAACTTCTTGAAATATAAATAGTAACTTTTTGATGAGCATTATACAAAATTGGTAGAATATTTTTCGTAATGGCAACAACTGACAGATTTTGCGTTTTGCTCGTGCATCACTTCTTGTGATGTTTTGACGAAGATTAAAATAAAAAATGAAAAGTAGAATGACTATGAGTAAATCTGAAACTGAACACTAGTCAGTGTGTATTTCTGAGAATTAGAATCCTCAGTGTGTCTTTTACTTTCTGATAAATCTTGTCTAACGAAAATGCCTGCGATTAACAAAACGCACAATTGATTAACATGACAGTGACAGTTTTTATGTTGTAGGTACTATCGACTTTTTGGCGGGAACTCGCGGCAAGAGTTTGTCATTTTTGTTTTATTATCCGAAAAAATAGATATCGTGGTTTTTAATGCATAATATTGATAGTGTATTGTTCAATAAAGTGCCATTTAAGTGTCTAATATGTAGGATAATGAAATAAAAGTGTGTAGACTGTGTTTCGAGTGCTCTCAAGAAGTCCATGAAATCTTCATCAAAAGTGCTATCATTTTGTTGAAGAATAGAGAAAAAGTTAAAGACGACAGAAATTGATAAATGAGAACTCAAATGAAATAGAAAAATATTTAGAGAAGAGCAAACTACGTAAGAATAGGCTGTATGGCCAGAGAAGCCTTTGCCTTTTCCTTGCAAAAACAGGAAAGAACCAAACAAAAAAAAAAAAATGTAGGTACTATCTGTGTACTATGGTTTTACCTTTTGTTTGTACGCGTGAGAAAGGGTGTTTCGCCTTCTTTTTATTGTAAATTGGAGCAATTAGTATACTCATAAGTATGTCTCATTAGAAATCAGTTCGTGAACCATGGCTACAGCTAACCCCGAGGAGATATTGGAGGGTTTTCTCTGCCCTATTTGCAAAACAGACTTGAAATCCGCCTCACAACTAACGAGTCACTTTGAGAGTCAACATTCAGAAGAACAGGATGTTTTGCGCTCCCTGAAGGACATATTTGGAAAAGCGAAAAAGATTATACTGAATAATGAGGACACGGATCTGAAGGAAACATTTGATCGAGCACTAAAGTTCAGTGACCCAGAGCAATACTACTTTCAAAATGAGGTGCAAACTGTGGGTGTTTCGCGGAGTTCGACTGATTATTTTAAGGGTGTGAGGTCGGCCAGGCTTGAGAGGTTCGCTACGGAGACTAATAAACTACTGATAAGGTTAGATAAATTGGTTAGCAATATGCCATCAGACTCAAGTCAGAGGAAGCAGCATGAGAAAGATGTAAGTACTTGAAGGTGATAGAAGTATATTCAGCTATATAATTATCTAAAAATTAAAAATACTAAAGGTTGGACCACACTACGCGATGCGGCCAAGTATTCTTTCTATGAAATCATACGAGCTATACTGCACTGCGCAGCAGCGGAACTGTGCGACGCGACACTGCAGTTTCATACAAAATAACTGGTCGCATTGCGTCGCGTATTTGCTTGGAAAATATTGTAGTTAATCTCACTTCTTTATCTGTTTGGCATAAACTCGAGGTCACATACATAAACCACTTGGGTACCTATTAAGCATAATGATTAATGACTCACTATCTTTTGTCAGTATTCAAATTCGAACAGTATTTGCTACTCACATATTAAGGCAGGAAGTTGACTGCATCAAAAATTAATTATGAAATATTTTTCCCTAAGGAAATGTTTTATTGAATTTGTAGATAAACTCACTTATATGGATTTTTGTTATAATACAGTTTTAAATTTATAAATAATAATGATAATAAATATTCGGGACAAATCATACATGGTTTCCCTGTATTTTGGGAACCAGAGACTGAATTTTCGGACGGTTTCTTTCATCTTGGTTCACTTTTATTTAAGCTGATAGAGAATAATAATAATAGTTATATCTGGGACAAATCACACACGGTCAGTGGCGTAGCGTGGGGGGGGCCGGGGGGGCTATGGCCCCAGGCGGCACATGGATAGAGGCGGGGAGCAGCACATGGATAGGGGCGGCGAGCGCCACATTTTTTTTACCCAGTGTTATTAGGCGTCGATGAACTGGGCTTAGATCACGCTCCTCAAGATATTACTAATAGTGAAGAGTTCAAATTTAAGCGTGTACTTCTTCGTACTTTTGTAGCAGAGATACATAATTATGTCTGGCTCACTGGGCTTACTAAAATATATTATAAACTTGAAGAGTGTTTACCAAATATTATCATAATGTTAAGAATATTTTTAACAGCTGCCATTAGCAGTGCCAGTTGTGAGAGAAGCATCTCTAAACTGAAGGTAATTAAAAATTACCTAAGGTCGAGGGCACGTCCAGGGAGTCGGCAAATTGAGCGATCAAACTATATGATAAAAAATATTCAAAGTTACATGACCCAGATAAAACGTCATGAAAACAAATGTTATCGTATGAAGAATGAAACCCGTACAGCAACGGCGCACAGTTACATTTTAAATAGGACCGGCCTTTGGGTCGTGTCACCCGTGCACAGACACAGGGCGTCGAGCTCATGGGGCCGCCAAGCGCCCTCGTAGTTGGGGTACCTACCCTAACTGAAACAGCGCTGAGCGCTCCAAGTAAAAGGGTTTTGTTGGTTAGACATAAACATTCTTAGATATCTTTAAAAAATTCGAGCTCGCTTCGCTCGCGCTTTTTATGAATATAGTTTATGTTTGTGTGCGCTCGCCCACGGAAGAATATAATGCACTCACTTCACATCAGGAGGTTGCAAGTTCGATGTCCAGTAAGGTTCAATTAGTATTATGGATTTCGATTTTAGCTATATTAGCAATTAGCATTTAAACGTGTATAACATCGATTGTATAAAAGATTTTGCTTTAAAAATAACACGAAAAGTACATAATTTTTAATTGATTACAGAAGTTGGCTGTTTTATGTCGCTCCAAACTCGTGGTCCCACCGCATTGTCCTACTAGTGGGTCGACGAGTAATTGACTGTTTACTTGTAGTCCCACCGATTCACTCTTGGCTAGTAATCGTAGCATGCATTATAGTATGTTGACTTTTTTTTACTAATGATCAAAATAGAAAGGGGCGGCAAATTTTCGATCGGCCCCGGGCGGCGAAAACCCACGCTACGCCACTGCACACGGTAATTTGGTCCCAAACTAGGATTCCTTGTATCTTGGGAACCAGAGACTGATATACATACACATATACGTTTTTAAATACATACATATATAGATATAATACACCCAGACATAGAGCGAACAAGTCTGCTCATCACAGAAATGTTTGCCCTGGGTGAGGATCAAACCCACGACTCTCAGATCAGTAGTCAGGATCACTAAATACTCGGCCTCCGAGTCAGTCTTACTTAAAACTTACTACTTAGCAAAAGACTAAGTATAATGAAACTAAAGGAAAAGAAGTAAAGTATTATATTGAATAATTGGTTCATAATTTACAATTGAGTAGGAATAATATTGGAAAATACTTAGAATAAAAAATGGAAAAAAAATTGATCTGTGACAGAAGAAGTTTATTAGTACTGAAAATAGAGGACACAAATATATGTAATATAATTTAAAGAATTTATATCAAATCTAAAAACAAACTAAACCGCCAGTTATGTTGATATTCTGGTTCAACTCCATTTTTTATATCATCTTCAGTGCACTGCTAGGGCATGGACCTCTTCACAATCCTTTAGGAAGTGTTCTTTCTTACATCAGTTCTGACTAAGAGTCAGAACCGAATCAGTTCTGAGCCCTGTTTAAAAAAGCTGACGTATCAGATGGAGATCCTAGTCCATATCAGAATGCACAGGGCTTCAGCGACAGCTTGCCATTTCTTTCAACCAGCTTTCATCTACTTAAAAATCAAGTTCTGATTCCAGGTCGTGCCATGGCTAGACGAGACTGCTGTGGATCGATGTCCAAACTGTGCGAAGACATTCAAGCTGACACGGCGGAAGCACCACTGCAGGCTGTGTGGCGCCATATTGTGCCATATGTGCTCCTGTTTTCTGGATATTGATGTAGCTAGTATGTATGTTTTTAAATTTAAATTCCTTATCAGTGTTTAGAATTTCTGAGGTCGTAACTGAAATGAAATTGGGTATTTTTTTATTGTGTAAACTTTTCATATGAAGTTAAAAAATAAGGTTGGTTTCATAATTAACTTTGTGTTGTCTGCAATGCAATAATATTTTACACACATTATTATTTATTACATACATTTGCATAGTTTACTTTCAAATACAACATTAGTACTTCTTTAGAAACATATTAAGCTTATTTCTGTAAAGTCTTATGAAATATTTTGATGATTAATTTCAGAATCAATAGTAGACCCATCAGCACCACAGCCATCATCACAACCTGACGTAGAAACCCTTGAAAAGACAGGCTTAAGACTGTGTGAGCACTGCTACTCACTCATAGAGCTTCGGAAGCAGGTGCAAGAGAGCAGAAATGCCAAGTCTGTGCTGGTGACCGCTTATGAACAGATGAGGAGTTTGATGGACCAAGCTACACCAGCTGTCGCTATGTATGAGAAGGTACAGTGATTTGGTTGTCCTGTCTCCACAAAAGCAACAGAGTTATACAACAATGAAAGAAGAATAAAAAAAATAAAAAAAAATCATTTATTTCAGATTACAGAGATCCATTCTGGAATAAACTTTCTTATACTCATACTATTGTCTTATAACCAGTGGTTGTTGTAGAAGATTCACACCAGTTGCCAAAAAACATAAACAATAATACATAAGCACAAACAATACATTTTACATGCATGTATATGTATACAGAAGACCTGGAAACTGGCAAGAGTTCTGTGCTAATAAAGTCACTCCGTAAAAAGGCCACCCATACAAGATCCTTTGACAGATTAACACGATAATACAGGATGTTAAAAAGGTGTGTTTGTGAGGGGTTACCCAGAATCAAGAAAACATTACAGGAAAAATATTGAAAAAATCCGATCTAAAATTTTTTGCAGTTTCTCATACAAATTCTTGATTGAATATTCAGATTTAGTATGGGAAACTGAAAAACAAAAATAGTAGATCCGATTTTTTAATATTTTTCCTGTATTCTATACTAGATTCTGAGTAACGCCTTAGTTTCAAACACACTTTTTTAACACCCTGTATATTATAGCAGTTTGATGAATTTGTGTCTCACATCATTGAGTTCTGTTCCAGATGTGTCAAAGCCTCTTCGACGGCGAAACCACGTACAACCTAGCCGACGTAAACACTATGCGCGGGCGCATAGGCAAGCTCGCAGAAGGCATTGACCTGCTGAGCAAGCAGATAGCCAGCTTCCCGGCGGAGCCCGGCACTCGGTTACACAAACTGCACAACTCTGTTCGGCAGGCCGCGGCGCACTTTATCAAGGTATTTTTGTTTTTTCTTAAACAAATAAACACAATGTTATACTTTTCTTTCTGTATCGAAAAGAACAAGGACAGGATGCTTAAATTAAGTTTAAAATTCATTTATCAGGCGTTCCTGTGACTATTACAACAAATTCTTGAATGATGTTGACATTTTTGGCTGTAGTTTAAACACTTTTAAGCGTAATGTGTACAAAAAATTAAACAAAAGTTAAAATTAAAGCATTGGTACTAAATTCATTCAAAATTATGAATTGTTCGTTTGTAAACTCTTTATGTATGTGTTAATATATTAAAAATAATTAATTCATTAACCTACAGATATTATGTTGCGCTATTGTTAAGTATCTCATTTATAAGCTCAATTAACTTTGTATTTCTTTGTGTTCTGTTAATGGACCTATAGGTCATGTTGTAAAATTTATTAGTATATAGTATAGTATAAGACTGTCTGTGTCCTAAATAAATAAATAAATAAGTTTAATCCTGAATACCGAATCAACACCATTGAATTGAATTGTTAATACAATAAGGGGGGAGGGAGTCTTTTTGTGCTCATGGTTTCTTCTTACTCTGCAAACGCTGGTCGAAACGGCGGACAGTTTCAAGTAATAGGCACGAAACCTCGATTAAGTAGCCAAAAATGATCTTCGAAAAGTGTGCACTTTTACCAACTTCGCATACAGATTTTTCATTTTCAAGCTCATTTTACCTGTCATCAGTCATCATAACGACGCCGACCCTTCTGAAAATTCAATGCGAACGACGCAATTTTTTACTCTTTTTCTTTGTCACCCTTATATCCCTCCGACTACTGTTATCCCCTCAGACTACTCTTATCAATTACATTTTAAGGTTAAGCCTTACTTATCTATATCAGGAGGAGCTCCTATCCCTGCGCAAACTGCCGACCGAGGCTCAAATCGAGGAAGTCCGTAGACACCGCTACGAGCGCGCACAAAGACAAGTGCAGTTGGAGAGGGAACGCGCGGACTTGCGCGCCCGACTGCACCAAACAGATCAAGACTACGCCCCGCCCGCCGGCCCCGCCCCTGATGACGATGATGACGATAACCCGCTGTTGGAGCAGATGAATATTATCAGAGGATATATTAAGGAGGCGAGGAAGGACCTTAAGTTTGAAGAGGTAGGTTTATTTGGCCGGATTGAGAGTAAACCTATCAAATTAAATCAGTAGTGCTACAGTATAAAAATTTAACTATGGAACTACCAGTAGTTCCACTGGTAGTGCCACGGGAAAGGCGCGAAAGTTTTTTAGTGTGACTAGAAAAAGTAATGGTAGGAGATATTGAGCTGTATTCCCTGTATGAAGTTAAGATAGTTTTTTTCCATACTGTAGAAAACAACGATTTTTAATGTGTATTCACAAAGATTAATTGTTGAACGCCAAACCAGATAAATTGCTTAGTTCGAAACTTAGGTTGAGGGTGCAGTGTGCTAGCAAATGTAACAACATTGCATAAATAAGCTAGTAAAGAAAGCAAAAAGTAAATACATAGTAGAAATTAGACTGACTCGGTGGCTAAGTGGTTAGCGATCCTGACCTCTGATCCGAGAGTCGTGGGTTCGATCCCCACACAGGGCAAACTTTTCTGTGATGAGCAGAATTGTTTGCTCTGAGTCTGGGTGTATTATATCTATATATGTATGTATTTAAATTATATGTGTATGTATATCAGTCTCTGGTTCCCAAGATACAGGGAATCCTAGTTTGGGGCCAGATGACCGTGTGTGATTTGTCCCGGATATTATTATTATTATTACTTCTCCAGATAAAATATTGCTTCTAAGAAATAAGCTCAAAAGATGGATACTGTCACTAACAGATATACCGTATATGTTGATATGTTTCGTAACGCACTGACGATCCCTAACTGAATGTAGAAAACATATTTTGGTAAATACTTGACTCTTTTTAACCGACTTCAAAAAAGGAGGAGGTTCTCAATTCGATTGTATGTTGTATTTTTTTTTATGTTTGTTACGCAATTACTCCGCCAATTATGAATCGATTTTGATGATTATTTTTTGGTCGGTAGGTAATACTTCAGAGGTGGCCCCATATAAATTTTATCTGAATTTATTCAGCAGTTTTTGAAAAATCAACAAAAACAAAAAAAATAGCAGTTACGATCGATTGAAGTCGTGTTCAGCGTTGTTGATTATTTAAATCAATAAACGACTTTGTTCATATCAAATAGTACATGTGTTGTTTTGTTGCAGAAGAACCTAAAGTAAATTACCGACCCTAAAAACTTTGCTGCAGGGCTTTATTGAATACAGTAGAAAAAAATGAAGCTTCCTTTTTTTCAGGTGGCGATATTAGAAGCAAATCTCAAGGAGTTGAAGAAAGAATACCAGTTACAAAAGCTCTCAAACAAGCCCTAGTCACGTGACATTTTCTCTAAATCTATTATGAATCCAACGAAACAACCATGAAACATGTAAAACGCTTTATTTGTACATAAGAATATTTAAGATTTACGTATCTCTGATACATTTATTAATATTTAATAATTAATTGAAATATTTTATTTATTTTGCCTCTGTACCTTATAAATATAAGAATACAAAAAAGTGCAGTTTTGATTTTTTTTTAACATCGTATCACAGTTTTAGGAGCTATTGTAAATGTACTTAATTCATCATTTATTTCAAAATAAAAAGTTTAAAAAACAACGCTAACTACATACTATACAAACTATTTACCAAACTTTTCTCTGAACTTCTCTAACTTTTCTAATTGTTTTAGAAGTTGCGGCCGAGTGCACAGTGCTCTTTTGATAGCTTCGTCCAGCATTCTGCGTTGGTAATAAGGAGGAATAGGGGTGTCTTCTAAGTGGAATGTGTGGACACGGCCTAAAGAGTCCCCCACGAACACATTATCTCCAGAAGCAGAGAACTTTATGTACGTCAATATAACGCTGCCCCCGAAAGAATGCTCCGCGCAAGGTATATGCGTTTTTCTGCGCAAATCCCACACAGACAAGGCATTCCCGCTCACAGCCACCAAAATCGTCGAGTTTATCGGACAAAACGCTATGCCGTACACAGCGGCTGGGCAGTTCAGCGTCATGATGACGTCATCGATACCTTCGATCCAGAGCCTGATCGAGTTGTCGGCGCCACAGGTAACTAGCAAAGTGTTCATGAAGGGGGAATACTGCATGCTGTATACGGGGCCTGAGTGCGCCCGGAATACGTCAATGTGCTGGTTGAGGTAGTGAGTGGAACATCTATGGATGCACCCTTCCTCTGTCCCGACTAGGTACATGTGGGAGATAGACGGGTGCCAGTGAAGGCATAAGGCGGCCGGGTATCTAGTTATTGGTACATCGACCTTAAGACATGCCTTTGTCGCTTCCAACCCTTTCATCTTGCCTTCCACTGTAGATATCCGCATCATTGGAGTGCAGATGAAATCGTGGGTTTTCGTGTTGGTGAACTTGCTGATCCTCCCATCTTGACAAGCGGTCATAACATGCTCGATGTTTCTTTCAAGGACGCACCATTTTGTTACCCAGATTGGCTCGAAACATGGGTTTGTGTCGCGTTTGCTCTTTGCTATGGTTTTGATCGGATAAGACGTAATGTCCAGTATAGAAACATCGCCGTTATCAAACCCACACGCTAGCCAATTAGCATTTCTTTCAGAAAAGGCTACAGATGTGAGCGCAGCATCAAAACAGTAGATTCTTTCGGGCACGCAAGGATTCTTTGTGCACCAAATGCAAATGATGCCGTTATATTTGTCAGCGTAGCCGAATTTACCGTGAGCAACCGCTAAGATGTCTGGATTTTTGGCATTAAAGGATATGCTGATGATCGGTCTGTTTGCAGCCTCTTCACATTCTAGAGACCACAAAGTTTTCATCGTATAGACGTAGATCAGATCGAGCGATAAGGGATCCATACTGACGAGTCCTCTGAACATTTTCTGCGCCTCCGCATAATCTTTTGAAGCCATGACGCGCTGCACTAGAAGTGCTGCATCGTAGAACTGTGGGAGCTCTCCTATTTCTTCGTAGGTTTTATTCTTTTTGCTCCCAACTCTTTTCACTTTAAGTCTCTTTTTGCGAAGCAAATACGGGGCTGCTGACTGGTACATGACCATTTCGTCCTCTTCTTCTTCCTCGGCTTCTTGAGCGAGCTGAGCGTATGTATCATGCATGTCCCACATAGACGCGAATGCGGATGCGTTCTTTTTGTTCGGCCTGATAGCCATTGTATTCCGAGTTTGTGTAATTTTGAGATTAGTCTGCGTTTCCTGGCTCACCATTTTGCGATTCCTGCCTTTTCCAACTGTAATATAAGCATAGTATTCATTTTCCTCTTCGACGACGTTTCCTTCAGAGCTGCCTTTGTCATATGAGTAAGACGTTAACTCGTATAAGTAGTGCGTGTCAGTTTCCTTGAAGGCTACGAAGATTTCTTTAGGATACGAAGTAATGGGCAGCATTTTTGGTAAATAGTACGCGGAGGGAGCTTGGTCGAGGTCTAACTCGTCGGGCGGGTACCCCTCCTCCGTGTTGATTGTGTGATCGATATGTATGTCGTCAAGGTTGATAGTCGTCGCGTACACCTTCATACCCATATTCTCAGAACGGGATTTGTCTTTCAGTTGTTTATCGACTTTTTTTACCTTTGTCTCGTACGCAGCATGGGTGAACACTTCGTCCATTGTAACGTAATTCTCGTCTACGATGTTGTCTGGCGTCATATCCACCTCGTTAAATATGACGTTGTACTTGACCCGGTTGGCCATGAAGGAGTAGGAGGGTCGCCGGGTCCTGGATGCCCTCTCGTCTTCCACGCTCATCTCGGACATGTTGGTGATAGCCATGCTGACCGACCGCATTGTCATTTCATCCGAGTGGGCCGTCGACGCTATTTGCGCTTCAGACATCTTCCTATTTTTTTTAAATATAACGATTTTCGACACAATTAGAAATGTATGTATAAAATAAAACTTGAATAAATAACAGGAATTAAGTTTTTCTAGATATAAATAAACGCATTTAGATTAATTACTTTGATAAGTAAACAATAGTAACCAATCAAATATGACAAAGTAATCAAAACTTTGGAAAGTTAAAGAAACTTTTTGCTAAAAAACTCGAATTCAAAAATATGTGTTGCTGGGCTTCATGTGGATTGCTTGCGATTTTTTGAAAACTAAATCCATACTTATGGTAACTTTTGGCATAATTTCATCTGGTGGTAAAGTACAATTTTGATGATGCCAAAAGATAACGCAATAGAATAATAACAAGATCACTGGAAAATGTATTCTTAACATTGTTGAAAGTTAAGACAGAACGTTATACGCATAAAGTGTACAAATAATAATAGGCGTATGATCCGTAACTTCTATACATGACTACTTTCTGAAATCTAAAAAAATGGGACTCATACCAACTTTTTCAGATAATTCAATTTTTTTCAGCGAATTCTTCAAAGTCGTAGCACAAAAGTTCCAGTTAACGGGTCCTATTCCTATTTTATTACACTTGTAATATGCATTTTATTACCATTCAACAAACACAATAACAGACGCAGTTTATGGTATGGCCTATAGAGTAATGGGGTGCTCTAGACCATATCTCACCCGTCGCGCTTTGCCGAGCACACTTCCGTCGTCATGGTCAGCTACCCTCATAACCCCATACTACTTACGATACAAATGGGTAAGTTATTACCGGACTAACAACTTTATCCTCAACTTACACAGATAGTATCTGTATGTTATGACGTCATAGAATTTGTTTTTGTTTAACAGGGTTACTCATACCATGATTTAGAAAGTTATGTCCAAATATGTTTTTCACAAATTTTGTTGCTGATAAAGAGTGCGTACAATAAATACATAGACCCTGATTCTGTTACTGTAATTTATAATAAGTATTTTTAATTTAATCATGGCGAAGCTTGTGACTGAAGCCTTTTATTTCCTTTTAGCTAGTCTAGAGATGGATAAATAAAAAAAATATTCAATTTAATGAAAGCGGAAGGCTAGAACGTATTTACTGAAAGCACGTTTAAAATAAACCAATAAAATAATGCCTATGGTGGCCTATGTACGATAAAATAGTCTTTAAATATAAGTAATGTTTTAAAATATTTTGCTCTGCCATTACCACCCACGACGACAATACTAGTAGTAACAGTATTAACTTGAATTCTCATACAGGGTGTCCCTCGATAAAGTGCAAAAATGAAAAGAAGTGGAATAAGACAGATTTTATCGTCAAAAAGTAAGAAAAAATATTAATAACCCGTTTTGTTATTGCTTTTTGATTTACGATTTACTTACATATCTTTTGAACTAAGTATACTAGGTGTAGTTCATTAAAATTAAAAAAAAAAAATTATTAGTAGTTAACACTGAGAGACTACGCATGGCATGATTAGCAAATCGTAGTCGTGAGCACTGATTACAGCAGTTTCAATATTGCAGATTTTTTGTCGATAAAATTCATTCTAAAAGTACCCCTTTCCGTTTGTGCATTTTATTGAGGAACATCCTATACAGGGTGTAACAGAAAGGTGTGATAATACTTCATGGTGGGCTTTTACCCATCAAACTGAACAATTTTTGTTCTACAACTTTGTTCAAATCGCAATTTTTTTTGGACTTTTCATACAAATCGATTAGCTGGCGAACCAAGTTTGTATGAAAAGTCGGAAAATTTCTTTGCTATTTCAACAAAGTTGTAGAACAAAAGTTGTTCCGTTTGATGGGTAAAAGCCCACCTTGAAGTATTATCACACCTTTCTGGTACACCCTGTATATGTATATTGATTTTAACTGTAGAACGACACCCATGAGTATACACCCACAGTGCGTAGTGTATACTACGCATGCTAGCAATTATGCAAATCGACCGATTAAGGGATAGACTGCTTAGCCATAAGGTACCTAAATGACCTAATCCCACTCAAACGCACCACTTTATATCTCCAATCCTAATATGGCTCATCTACAGACCATTAACTCAGGCCTAAGTAGCAGATCAGATGAGTCAATGCATTGTTTTAGTCAGATGCAGAGTTGAACCACCCCGTGACGATGTTCTCAGCCAGGCGTGACGGTAGCAGTGCTGCGGGCACACTTATTGGCGGCGCGTGCGCAAACACACCTGTCTACTGAGTTCACTACACCTGGTTTTGAATCCGGTAAAGATCCGAGGGCAAATATTGATGATCGAACTTGATCGAAGACTTAAGGAGCACAGAAGTTTAGGACTGACTTGGAAAGGACAGCAATGAAGAAGATTATAAGAAGATTCAAAGAGAGTAAGTCTTTTACCGTTACGTTTAAACTAACTTTTGCGAACATTGTAATTTTTAAAGTAATGGAGACGATTTTGTACAAAAAGCACGATTGAGACGGTAAGTGCTGTACACAGTGTATACAGGTGAGTTTGAAATCGTCGACCAAATTTTTACTGTGGTTGCTCATGAAACTGAACAACTTTCTCTAAGAAACCAATTCAATTGGAGCAAAAAAAATTGGACTCTCAATACAAATCGGTGAGCTGAGTAGCGAGAGTCCCTTTACTTGTTCAGTGTCGCGACATGACTAGAAGAAATCACGGTTCGCGACTTCAATTTGACCAAAAATTTGACGTAAAATGGTATAGAAACATACTCGTGCTGATAAGTGTGGAGACAATATGTTTTTAACGCAGCCTAAAAGTCTCCATAGATAGTAATTAGCCGAACAGGTGATTACTTTGTTAGACCCTGTATAAATACTGTAATATGCTTCTAAACAAGTTTTTTGATTCTACTCGTAAAAAACTGAACAATATTTCGTTTTAATTAGTTACCTTCGCAAGCTATGCATAAATTTTTGTTCAAAAGCTGTTTGGTATAACGAATAGTGTTTAAACCATATATCTTATACGTCCCTGTATTTCTATAGACCTATGTTACCATTATTAACACATAAAAAAGTACATTCGCAATTTGTCTGCCCGCCGCCGTCATTCAATTTACTTGACATTAAATCTATGTACTCGTAAGGTTTCTCCATTTCATCTCACTAATTTACTGCCCATCATAAAAACTTGTGTTTTAAATTGACATTCACTCAATAACATATTTTTATGGTTTCGCCACTAATATAAGTACTTTATGATAGAGAAGATAGTGTTTGCAATTAGAAACAACGAGATTGAAAAAATAATTGAAGGCGTTAAAGCTGATTGCAACAGTTGAAATTATTTTAGCTTGCAACTAAAAAAAAATACATTTCTGTTTAACAAGCAAACAAATAACCATTGCATAGCAGCGCTACGCCTTAAATCCGAGGCAAAAATGTCTTGTAAAATTCACAATTTATTTACGAAAAACAACTCCTACACTACAATTTGCGGGCGAATAAAAATAAAATCACAAAAGCACTGCAACTTGAGTTTAACTCGACATCATACAATACCTTTCTTAGGTTGGTATTCATACTATACGTGGAATATTCCAGGCACAGACTACAGAACATCAGATATTTAAGATTAAATTGCACATTTTCTTGTATCAAGTAAATTAATCACTTTCAATAGCTCGCATTGAACCAACGATAATCGTTCATAGGTATATACCATACATAACTAAAATTATAAATGCTAAATTGAGTCGATCGTAAGGGCATACATTTACTCAGTCGTACTCACTTTGTGTTTACTGCTACACGCGTCGCCGCCATTTTAGTTGAATACATTCGCTCGCCTTACTAGTAATAGTAATAATAGTTACACGTAAGGGGCGAGCGAGACTTTAAGTGCCAAACCTCTTATAAATAAAGTAACATTAACCGCGCCGTCCGTCTGTCTGTCTGACAGTATGTCCCAGGACTATCCGTAATGGTCCCGAACCGCACTGCCGTTTTTATTCAAACGTAAAATAGAGCTCCTCTATCTTTAGTGATTAAGCGGAGATATCGTTTGTCACGATCACACCACGATGGATTGGTTAATTAAAGACAAAAATAAACGACTCGGTGGCTAAGTGGTTAGCGATCCTGACCTCTGATCCGAGAGTCGTGGGTTCGATCCCCACACAGGGCAAACTTTTCTGTGATGAGCAGAATTGTTTGCTCTGAGTCTGGGTGTATTATATTATATCTATATATGTATGTATTTAAAAGTATATGTGTATGTATATCAGTCTCTGGTTCCCAAGATACAGGGAATCCTAGTTTGGGGCCAGATGACCGTGTGTGATTTGTCCCAGATATGATGATGAGATATGATATGAAATAAAGTAGCAGGTATAATAATAAGATTCTTAAAACTATTGTATCTTCTAACATTTCCAAAAGAATCACCTCATTTCAGCAAAAGTTTATATTTGAAGATACTATGTTTTTTTTTGTTTAACCTGTAATAACCATACACTATGCACTATAATGGCTCCGGCATCAGATACTAGCCAGGTTAATTTCCCCCGAGCCGCCCTCTGCGCGGTCAGGTGCGCAGGCGCAGCTAGAACGGCCGTTAGGGCTATGCGTGCGTACGATTCAGATATTGCGTGTATCGTGTATCATTAATTGCATCTCCGGGAATGCAGGATTAAGCGAAGTGACCGCCTCGCTAGTTTGACTCGATCGTTGGTAGGAAAGACCCTTTAGAGTTAGAACATATACCTAGGTATAGAACGGTCTTGAATGTTTGGCCAAAACACGAAATCAATGAAGAAAACTTCACATTCTTAAAAAAATGATAATCTGAATTAAAATTTAATGAAATATGCCATAACTTACTCAACCATGTGGTTAGCAGTCGCCGAAATCGCCATAATTTCACCAGATCGAGTTCACGAAAAGTTTTGCGGGTGTGCAATTTGGGCCGCAGCGACAGGCGGCAGGCGGCGCGGGCGCACGCGGGCCGGGTCGAAAGGTCGCGCGCGCAGACTCGCCCCGCCCCCCTAATTGCCGCGCCCCACGCAAATAAATAATTTTTATCCACGAAGATCACGCTTCTTGACCTTAAATTATTCCACGTAAAGCTCTTTTTTCATCAAGTCCAGTCGGTTCCCGGCGGAATGCCAGCGAGGGCTGTGGAAAGCCGGCTGCTATGATCGCCCGCGATACCATCGCCGTGGTACGTCGAATTGTTAATGATACCCCGCAAACATTTCACAGACGTAATAATTTTATGAGGCCTAGTTCTTACATCGTAAATAAAATTTGGTTGTCAAGGTTTATTAGCAAGGTTTAAAGGTACTGCTAAATAAAAGACTTGTCAATCAAAATTGGTGAAAGTAGCGCAAGTACATGGGATGTATAGGTTAATATTAAACGGTATGGTAACGAAATCGCTATGTCCAAACACTTTGCAGTCACAATTTCGCCGTATTGCGTTGGGGAATCTTGGTAAACTTTGTTGAGTTTCGTCATTCGGCATCACTGTCACTTACCATCAGGACCATACCAACAAGGGCTTACCAAATGTAAATAAAAAAACCAGCCAAGTGCGAGTCGGACTCGCGCACCGAGGGTTCCGTATAAATTCATAATCACACATGACCTGAACTCTATATTTTTTATATTTAAGTTGATTGAATGAAAGGTAATTTGCGGTTTATGATTTATGACGTATTAAAAAAAACTATACTTACTAGATCTCGTTCAAACCAATTTTCGGTGGAAGTTTGCATGGTAATGTACATTATATATTTTTTCTAGTTTTATCATTCTCTTATTTTAGAAGTTACAGGGGGGAAACACACATTTTACCACTTTGGAAGTGTCTCTCGCGCAAACTATTCGGTTTAGAACAAAAATATATTAGAAACCTCAATATCATTTTTGAAGACCTATTCATAGATACCCCACACGTATAGGTTTGATTAAAAAAAAATTGAGTTTCAGTTCTAAGTATGGGGAACCCCCAAAATTTATTGTTTTTTTTTTCTATTTTTGTGTGAAAATCTTAATGCGGTTCACAGAATACATCTACTTACCAACTTTCAACGGTATAGTTCTTATAGTTTCAGAAAGTGGCTGTGACATACGGACGGACACACAGACAGACATGACGAATCCATAAGGGTTCCGTTTTTTGCCATTTGGCTACGGAACCCTAAAAAAAGACTTTCTTAGTAAATAATAAATAAATAATATCTGGGACAAATCACACACGGTCATCTGGCCCCAAACCAGGATTCCCTGTATCTTGGGAACCAGAGACTGGTATACATACACATATACTTTTAAATACATACATATATAGATATAATACACCCAGACTCAGAGCAAACAATTCTGCTCATCACAGAAAAGTTTGCCCTGTGTGGGGATCGAACCCACGACTCTCGGATCAGAGGTCACGATCGCTAACCACTTAGCCACCGAGTCAGTCAGTAGATAAGAAAGAACCACATAAACTGCCTCCGGTACCCTCATTTACTTGGCGAAACACAACGTAAGCGTTGCTTCACGTCGGTTTTCTGATGTGAGGCCGTTTTTTAATAGCGGATATGAACATTGAACATATCCAAGCTATTGTATGTCTCTGGTTTAGGACAAATGTGTCAACTTTTGCTGTAAATACCTTTTTAAACTTTTTAAATACCTTTTTAAAAAAATTGGACTCTCTTACAAAAACTCCTACAAATAACCGCCTCCGTAGCCTTGTGGATTGTCCGTTCGCTTTACATCAGGAGGTCGCGGGTTCGATTCCCGGCGGGGTCCAACTTTGTAGGACTCGGTTTGGTTGGTGGTAGGGCATTTTCTGAGCCCGCCTGGCTAGCTACCACCATCTTATCTAAGTCTTGCCGCCAAACATCAATGTTTTTAACAGCGTTGACGTGTTCCGGCATGCAGATAAGATAGCCAGTTCTTCATTGCGTTTGGGGAATCTTGGTAAGCCCGCTTCCACCTTCGGCATCATCATCACTTACCATCAGGTGAGATGATGCCGAGGGCTTACCAGTTGAGGGTAAAAAAAGTTAATCCGACGCTCGATTTACTCATACGTTTATTTTCATCATTTTCTTCACTTCACGTAGACAGTAGGTAGACTAGTTAAGTTGTTCAGCCTCAAACGCTCAGAGACATGTGTCGAATCCGACAATCTCCGAAGGTGTTTAGCTATTCGTCACAGAAACACCTCAATAATGGGCCATCTGCGAAGGTATGCCGTTCCACTGACCCGAGCTATCGCTTTCTATCCTATATTATGGAGAGTGAAGCCGGTAAAGCCATATTATAACACCCACTCAGTCCCCTCGCTATAATGTGATTAGGGAAAGCTATATTGTAAGAGACAGCAAAGACGTTTATTTTTTTGCGGGGTATTAAGATCACCTGTTGTTACTATAACGGATGTGGTCTTTGATATTTTTAACAGAATAACAACAACCTGTAATCGGTTTAGGGTATGGTAGTACCGTATTATTGTACTTTATTGTTGATTTAAATCAATTAAAGTTGGAAACTTTCCAGTATTTCACGATAAAACGAGTCTTATGATCACTGCGTCACAAGTGAACTATGAATGTTAGTTTCATACTCTCAAACCGTCCTCGTAGCACCGACATCGACTATAAAGTCTATTTTCAATAAAATAAAGATAGTCCCTTTGTCATTAAAAAAAATATATTGCACGACTACAAATCGGTTCTGATGTTCTGATGCACGTGGGTTGAAATTGGAATTTCTAATAATAAGATGATCGAGTGATCAGTACATAGTTACTATATTTAGGAAAGGAAAATGCATATGTGTAAAAACAATTTTTAGATTTGGAAGTAAACTCGTTCCACACAAGATGAATCTTACTGTCCCAATACAAAAACTGCAGGTTCGCAAAATGTTCCATCCGATCGAGGAAGACATCAAATATCAGGATATTTCCAAGGCGTTTAACCATACATTCCATTCCTAAGGTACTTACTTGGGTACTACGTTATACACAATGTGGTGGATGTAATGCGCTCGCGCAATTTTGCCTTTTCGTCGATTGCTGTGTGCGTATATCGTGTCTGTCTTTAGTCCGAAGATGAGAGTAGAGTTAGCAGAAAATCATATTCCGCAGCATTAGCAAATCTGTGGTCAAAAATATATGAAAAAATGTATAGTAATTATTCTCACATTTTCTCAATTAAGCGTGCTATCTCAAGGGCTTGATGATAGTTTCCTGATATGGCACTTGAATTATCCGCGGTCACCTGTAAGGCATTAACATTTTTTATACCTTGTGGTAAAAGATTTTGAATTAGAGTAATATAATAATTATATCCGGGACAAATCACACACGATTATCTGGCCCCAAACTAGGATTATCTGTATCTTGGGAACCAGAGACTGATATACATACACATATACATTTAAATACATACATATATAGATATTATACACCCAGACTCAGAGCAAACAATTCTGCTCATCACAGAAAAGTTTGCCCTGTGTGGGGATCGAACCCACGACTCTCGGATCAGAGGTCAGGATCGCTATCCACTTAGCCACCGAGTCAGTCAGCCACTAACCACAGAGTGCTCTAATTAAAAAAGGTTTTCGTAGCTAGTACTGGAATAAGCTCTTGTTAAGACACAAAATGGATAACTAATAAAAACACCTTCACACAATAAAGCCTATACCACGAATCACTAAAGAAAGAAATGACTTGTACCTTTGATTTGTCTCGGTTCGTAGTGATAAAAAACATTAAAACACTTCGGCAGGATATTCTTATTTAAATTTTGGTTTTAATTTACGAACAATACCACTTTTGTGCTGTCGACACGAGGCATCCTGACGAACGTGCGCGGGCGCTGGCGGGTCCGTTCTCACGGCACAATTATCGGTTGCCTACACTTACCCCTAATTTCATCTGCCTACCAGCTCCGACAGCGATCCCCAAGCTGCCTTTAGCAAAAGATTGCTGATGCTTCTAAGAAATATTTAGCCCTTTTAGATATTGAAAAATGTAAAAATGACCATAAAATCACATATATCATTTGTAGTGAGCACACCTAAGTTCCTACCAGCTCTACCTTTCCAGCTAAAACAATAATTTCTGCTATAAAACATTTAAGACAAAGCGTCTGTTTAGTTAAAAAACTTGAAAACTATAGGAAATCTTCCTAAACAAAGAGTTTTACGATCACTGTACAAAGTTAAGTGTACAAACTCCGAGTGGTACAAACTTTGTGCTAAATAGAAAACATCACGATAAAGGAAAGTTTAGAGCAGTGTTTTTCAACCTGTGGGTCGCGACCCCCTGGGGGGCGAAGCCTTTCTAAAGGGGTCGCGGATAAAGAAAAGGTAAGTGAATATAGGTCTTACACTGCAATGAAAATATACGATTTCAGTGAGAAGGCTGGTCCTGTTTATTTTTTAACAATTTGTCAAAACGTGGTTCCATTTTGGAGACGTTTCTAAGAAATCATTTTCTAATTAAAGAAAACATAGTTATAAACGTAGTCTTTCAAATCACTAACATTTTGTATGTTTATGGCCCTAGGGGGGTCGCAAGAATTTTTTAACTTTTAAAGGGGTCGGGTATTAAAAAAGGTTGAAAAACACTGGTTTAGAGCATCTTTTCATAGCTCATATCGCAAGCTGAAAGGGCAATTGACAGGCCATTGCATGTACTTATAACTCGCAGAACTTGGTAAAGAAAGATTCTCGAGTCTCTGACCGGAACTTTGGAAGATGTTGTATTCGGCCCAGGTGGACTGATGATCTGGTAGGCATTCTGCATGTATCTGGATTATGGTTAATAAGTGGAAGTATATGTGTCTTCCGGTTGACATGATGATGAAGACGTCTTCTTTAAAAATCTTACATCATAAATATACACGCGACGCGACGGCTCGGTCACTATGGATCACAATTTCTCTATTTGCCTGTAAACATAAACGTTTAATCTCTGATAATTATCAAATTCTTAATTATTACGTTCTATGTTGTGGGCGTTAAAAAGTGTTAGTTCGTGGACGAACTTAACAACATTTTAGATTATGATCTCAGTAATGATATGTTTAGTTAGACTAATAGTTGTTTGGGTTGTGTTTAAACTTTTTTGAAAACAAGGTCGGTCGGTCAATTTTGTAAAATGATCCAAACAAAGGATTTTAATTTTAAAACGAACCAATTTGTTTCCCATACTTTAACTTTTAGCGATAATTTCGCCTCAGTACATATATATTATTTTTCTATGTTATTTTGATGTTAAATTTGATCAAATTGCGTTTTTTTTTTGGATTGTATGGAGTCCAAAATTTTCTTTTCCTTATTTGTGCGATGTCGTAGAACAAAAGTTGTTTACAAAATATTTAACGCAGTCTTTGAAGTGGAAATCTGACTTCCTTATCAGGAACTCTCCAGACCAACTAAGAGTTACAACCAATTTGCCACTTCGCCACTCGCGAATTCTTCAGTATACCTTCAGAATACGAGATAATAAATGCCTTAGATAGGACAACACGCTCAATAACTTACTTTATTTATTAAAACCCATTGTGTTTCGGAGAGTGTCCAATCGCGAGGGTATCTCCAAAATACCTCACTTCCGACAACAAAGAGCGAGGCGTGCATAACTGCGGCTACCGTGACGCCGATGCCGCCGGGTGCCGACCGCGACGCGTGTGCGCACGTTTTCGGCGGTCGTGTCGCCCGCGCATTCCACCCCTGACTTCTGCCCTGGCGGGCGCATTCCCCCCATAGCGATATGCTCGTGAGATCGACGCGTTGTCTCCAGATTCACGTCTCGTGACGAACGTGTGGAATTCTCGTTGTTTACTCGTAATGTAATTGGTCCTTCGATCATGATAATTCGATTTTACTTTGCTAAGCGTAATAATAAGGTTTTGAAAAGACGAACGAAACGACGACGGAGTATTTTTTTATTTTACCCTCAATTGATAAGCCCTTGGCATCATCTCACCTGATGGTAAGTGATGATGATGCCGAAGATGGAAGCGGGCTTACCAAGATTCCCCAACGCAATGGGGAACTGGCTATCTTATCTTCATGCCGGAACACATCAAATGCTGTTAACATTGATGTTTGGCGGCAAGACTTAGATAAGATGGTGGTAGCTAGCCAGGCGGGCTCAGAATGCCCTACCACCAACCAAACCGAGTCCACAAAGTTGGACCCCGCCGGGAATCGAACCCGCGACCTTCTGATGTGAAGCGAGCGGCCAGCCACTACGCTGCGGAGGCAGTTGTTCAATATCAACGAAAACCTTAATAGGTGCATATAGGTGCATCAAAAATACCTCGTATCACAAAACAATTATCTGTTATCTGTCTGTTTACCAACTTGTCAGAAAATAAATAAATACAACCTGTATTAAGACTGCACTCAGGCATTACGAGGATCCTGCGATTTATAAAAAACTTTCAGTACATATTTTCCAGGTCTTCTTTCCAGAATGCTATTCATATATATTTATTATATATATTTAAATATTTTTTTTATGTCTTTATAGACATCGTAATGTAACTTCTCTCTCTCCAGTCTAATAATTTTGCATCGATGCGTGCGATTGTTATGCGCATCCTGTAGTCGAGTAAGTATAGTGCGTCATTAACGCGAAAAGGATGAGTAGTGAAGCTTCTCGCCTGCGTCCATCGTGCCCGAACTCAGAGGTGGAAAACATTTGGCGCTCTTATTACAATTTTTAAGTATAGAGTATACCTAGGACACGTATGTTTCTACTCGAGCGTATTGCATAAGACATGAATCAAAATAGCCATAAAAAGTCATCATCGTAAAAACAAAAACTCACTCCATAATTGACATGGTCCGCAAAATTTTCTGAAATAATTATTTTCAGTTATTAGTAAATATTAGGTTATCGCGTATGCAAATTACAGAAATAGCCGGTTTTCTCTTCAGAAAAGTCAAGAACCTCAAAGATAACGAAAAACAAACAAAGCTGCCCAAATTAACACTGAATACGTGAGAAATGGCTCCCACCGAAAATTAGAGGCTGTTGTTTGATTTGACGCTTCAGACTCTCGCTGATATGCGTGATCATACGGTACCTTGTCCCGCAAATTGTGGCACACAAAAGCAATTAAAACAATATAAGTACCTATAGTACATAATTATTACTACCGCATTATGCGAAACAATCGTTACGTAATTGAATGCATAATGATGAAAGAAAAACTTAAAATCGTGACCGAAGGTTTGCGTCGGCCGCAAATCGTGTCCCGAGGCGTCTGTACGGCATGCGTCCGCGCACTCTCGCCCGTGAGAATGCGCTGAGATTTTAAGAGGTGGGTGGATGTCGATAGTGTATCAGGCGGTCAGTCCGCGGTGGTGGACGGCCAGGCACGGACGGTGGCAGCGGGTAGCGACGCACCTTGGCCATTGCACGCGCAATCTTTGCCGGGCGCAGCCCCGCGGGATCCCATTGTTCCGATCTTATTAAGGCAACTTACCGATACACTCACCAATACTCCATTGTTAATTGCCCATTTAAACGCCTTTACGGTAATAAATCCCTATATTAATTACGTCGGCTGATACACGTCGATTGTTAATGTAAACTTATCTATCTATCAGCCGAAAGACGTCCACTGCTGGACAAAGGCCTCCCCCAAGGATTTCCACACCGACCGGTCCTGTGCGGCTCGCATCCAGCGGCTTCCTGCAACCTTTACCAGGTCGTCGGTCCACCGAGTCGGGGGCCTGCCCACACTGCGCCTTAAACTTAATTTATTTTATTTCTTTCAGAACTCACGTTTAATGATTTGCCGCCGCCATATCGGGAAAGGGGCGACCCTATCGCAATTGGAGCGGTATCAATCGAGGCGAATGATTCGGTAAATTACATTGTTATTCATCTTGGTGAAGTGTGAAGTTTACTGTAGAAAGTGTTATTAATAACGGTGTGAATTCGCAGATCGAACAAGTGCTACCATGCGACGCTCTAGACCTTCTTGCCAACTGCAAGGTCGCTTCCGACGCCGCCGAGGAACAAGAATCAGAAGCTGAGTACGCTGAAATACAAGACATGGGTATTTGGCATTCGACGCCTTTGGCTCACAGGCACAAATCCAAGATATCCCTAACGTGGGTTCTGAAGGAAAACTTGGAAAGCGCGAGGCTACCGGAAAAGGGTGTAAATGACGATAAAGCATTGATTTTAAGTGAGGATAGGTACAAAACTAAGTTGAGATACAATGAAGTGGACCGTCAAAGAAAGTGCAAGTCTGATAGGGATCGCGTGGTGGGACGCAACGAGTACTATCACAATCTAAGGTTTAGGAGTGCGTGTGAAGAGTTTGTGAACGGACGGGATTCTGATTCGGAGACAAGTGGCACGGAGTACTCTAGGAGAAAACACCGACATAGGCATAGAAGAAAGAAGAGGAGTAACGCAAGATTTGGATACGACATCCAGGATTTGGACAGTTTTCTCAGTGAGGTTTGTGAACTTTTGCTAGTTTAGAAAATTTAGCAGTTTCAATTTGAAATAAAGAGAAGTATCAAGGTCGACTAGGTACCTACTTGTTCTTTGTAAAAAAAGGTATCTAAAAAATTGATGCTACTCATTAACCTGGAACCTTTCATTCAAAATTTGCAAATGCATTTCCAATTATTAAACATATAACCAATAATTGGTATGGGAAGTAATTTTTTGCAGCGACTGTACATGTTCCTTAGTTGTTGAGTTTCATGAGAAGAATATACCGATTTCCTTTTTTTAGGGAATAAAAAGTCATCCGTATATGACACGTTTTATGTCAAAACTAATTAACGGGGATTCAGGGACCTACTTTTGTTTTAAATTACGAAAACAACGATTAATCATATTTTGGCAAGAGAGTAGATTACTCGAGGCGCAGCTAACAGAAGAATTTTAAATGCACTTTTAAAATCCTGGCCAATGCCATTACTCATGTCGGCGATATTATTATGACATTATGCGGTATTGGCCGGAGTTTTTGCGACTCTCCCCAGACATAATCGATATCGGTCCAATGTGAGCCGCGAAATCGGCGCGAAATTGAACGAGGTCCTTTATTATCTTGCTTTACTTCGTTTTTAAAAGATTTTTGCTGCACTTAAAAAGCCCTTAAATTGTTTTCAACACAGACAGATAACGTATCGCCAAAATATATTTTTATAGTCAAATACTTTAATGAAATTAATCGTACAGATAAAATTGTGTTTAAGGCATGTTTCGTAAGAGATCGCCAACCTTAATAGTACATAAACTTTCATAATTTATGCGAACGTGAAAGGCGAACATTACCGAAATTGCGTAATAATAAAATTGCTCACGATCTCCCATTTAGGGCAACCCAAAATATGTAATTTGTTTTAAAATAATTTTCATGGATCCCTTCCATTTGTTTTTCAGGTAGAGCATTATAAAGCCTACGCCGTATACAGGGTGTTAAAAAAAGTGCGTTTGAGTTTTTAAGGGGCTACTCAGAATCAAGTATAGAATACAGGAAAATATAGGAAAAATTCGATTTACAATTTTTTTCAGTTTTCCATACAAATTCTGGATTCACTATTCAGATTTAGTATGGGAATCGGAAAAAAATTTGAAGGGCGGATTTTTTCAATATTTTTCCTGCATTCTATACTTGATTCTGAGTAACCCCTTAAAATCTCAAACGCACTTTTTTAACACCTGTATAACTATAACGTAAACGTTAAATAATCGGTCAAGTGTTAGCTTAAGTATTTAAATAAACCTTTTTTTTTTTTGTAAAAACATAACCTATTATGTCATGGGGTATGGTACGGAACCGAATTTATATTATAAGCGAATACGACTCGGGCTTGGCCGGTTTTTTGATTATTTGATTCATTTCTTTTAAAGATATTTGTCATGTGCGCATATGTTTCGCGTTCACTTCGCACGTAATGTATTAATGAAATATAAAAGTCTAATCTATAACAGGGGACGGTTATCCCTCAACGCGGTCTGTTCAGCAGTTTAAGTACGATATATCTCTTTTAACCGTAACGGACTTAACTGAACCGATTAAGCAACGCGATATTTCACGGGGACCTTTTAAAGTTATTAATATAATTTGTCTTTGACCTTTTGTATACGGCTTTAAAAAAGTTGAAATATTAATCAATCAATCAATCAAATACTCTTTATTGTCATACAAGAAACATACAAACATATAATAACACAATAAAAAGAAACAAATCGACAATCTGGGCGGTCTTATCGCTAAAAGCGATTTCTTCCAGACAACCCTAAAAATTTATTAATTTTATTTACTTTTATTTTGCTTTCGAGTAGGATTATTATCCTACGCGTATTTAACGAAATTCTTGATTCACTATTCAGATTTAGTATGGGAAACTATAAAAAGTTAAGATCGAATTGCAAAATTTTTCCTGTATTCTATACTTGATTCTGAGTAACCCTTTAAAATTTTAATCGCACTTTTTTAACTTTTGTATATTGTTTCTTGTTTAATTAAATTGGGTAATTCATTATTACTGCAAAACCAGCAATGTGTGAGTTCGGTTTGCACTTGCCGGTTTTGTTTTAAAAATAAAAATTAATGTTAGTTGTAAATAAACTGATCAGAATAAAACACATCGATCATATAATTTATGATCACATAATAAGTGTGAACAACTGATCATTAAATTTAATGAATGACTAAAGACTACTAATATATAAGAGATTTATTGTCTAACTTTCACACCTGAACTGACAGGCACCATGGGGTTTGGCACAGGAAACTAGGTTGTATTTACCATAGGGGTCGTCCATTAATGACGTGAGGCTCAAAAGGGGGGTTCAGAAAAAATCACGAAATATCACAAGGGGGGAGGAGGGGTGTACTGAAATATCACGTGTATTTATTTTTTCGTTGAACGCGCGATTTATAAAGTAATTTCCAAACTTCGGACTGTTGGTGTTGTTGATTTTAACTCTTCCCAAGGTTCGAAACGGCTTTAGGTAGTCAGAAACAACCTGCAACCTTAATTCGTCTGGATTTTTTTATCAAGGTGCTTAATTTTCCAGATTTAAATTACATTATATCTATCTGAATTTAAAGATAATATTTTGTACCAAAAAAATACACGTGATTTTGGGTAGGGGTGGGGGGTAGTCTAAAACCTCACAACGTATCACCAGGGGGGAGGGGGGGGGGTATAAAAAGTTGCTAAAAAACATCACGTGATTAATGGACGGCCCCATATAGTAAAGAAAACTATTACTTTTAAAGTGAGGTTTTTTAATACCAACAATTCTTAAAACTCTTACAAATTGAAAGGTTTTCTTTTTCTTAACCGACTTCAAAAAAGGAGGAGGTTCTCAATTCGTCGGAATCTTTTTTTTTATGTATGTTCACCGATTACTCGAAGACGCCTGAATCGATTTGGAAAATTATATTTTTGTTTAAAAGGGTATACAGAGTATATTTTTGTTTAAAAGCGTTCACAGATGGTCCCATATAATTTTTATCGAAATCGATTCAGCGGTTTTTGAGAAAATCAACAAAAACATAGGAAAATTGGAGTTGTTGCGATTGAAGTCGGTTGTTTTTAACGTATTCAGCGTGGTCAATTATTTAAAGACTAAATTTTTCCACTCGAATTCAGCTTATTATTATCAGACAAGTGCGGTGACCAAGGGTTCCGTATAACGGAATTTCACCATCTTTTTTAAGACAATATACTTCTTATAGGTATTCCTGTAATCTATAAGTTAAGATCAATTTTAGTCTATTTAAAAATATATTTAAGATTATAAAAATGGGTATACGAAATTCTTACAATAAGCCGTTTCATTTGATTTATCACACGGTACAGTTTACAAAGAAATAATCTTATTTGCCCCCCAAAAGCGCCCGCCGCAGTCAAAATTCACTTATTTAGGTTATATGTCCGTGTTTGGTTCACATAAATGTATATGTGCAACTTAATCGGCGCAGTTGATTCAGAGCGAATTTCCTAAAAATGATAGCTCACGAAAATATAATATTTTTAAGGCAGCCCCTCTTTACTGATGCCTCTCTCAACATTTTGTGGAGTTACTGATTCACTTATTGTTTTTTTTTTAAACAACAAACATCCATCCCGAATGTAACTAAAATTGCATCGTCAATCAACCATCCATTTCACAAAACCACTCTTTCCAGGCTTCCATCGACCGTCCGGGTAACATCCCCGTCGTGATCGCGTACCCCACAACCCTGTACCAGACCCACAAGGACTGCCAACGGGAGCTGACTCTGCCTCTGGGGACAGTTGTCAACGCAGTCTTCAAGAACCAGCAATGGCTGTACGTTCAGACGCCGCATGGCGACGAAGGCTATGTGACGTATAGCGCGAGTTTACCACTCGGGATCCTGCCGGACCGGTAAGTTCTTTTATAGAAGAGTTGCTAAAGAAAGAAGAAAAATTACTAAAGAATTTAGTGGGAGTTTACTCTGCCTTTGGAGTCAGTTGTGAAATTCAAAAATCAACAATGGTTAGGATATGCCATGTATATGTATACCTACATTAAGTTCTGAAATTACAGAATAGTTGATAGTAGTTACTAATGATCACAAGCGGGCACTTGATCTAATTCTGCCTTTGGATACAGACGTAAACCTACATTTCGGACAGCTAACCTATGTCAATAGTGGTCGAGATATTACCGAATCAGTAAGTTCACAGATAGAAAGAAGAAAACACAAAGATTCGCAGCGGGAAAGGTGACTTTTAAAAATATAGTAATTAAATATTCAAGAATACCTTGAATAGATAAAAGAAGGAAATCTTCTTCGATTCATTCAATCCAAACATATTAACAGCTAACCAAATCACTAGGTGATTATGTAATATCTAAATCCATTATCTTCTTCCAGAACAACAAGCCAAAAGAAGACTCCCTGCTGGGAGAGCAGTACCGACATCTACCCGCGGCCGTGCGGCAACCTCACCGACACCGAGAAAGAGCACCTGCGCCCCCGCCAGAGGCCGCGCGCGCGCCGCCCGCCACGCTGCGCCGAACAGGACTTTGACTCGCTATACTTAAAGACCAAATCCGTTTGCTCAAATTTAGAAAAAGTAGGCAAGGAAAACAAACATTTAAGTCTTGACAGTGACAAAATTAGACAGACATTATTAGTAGTGAACGGTGATTATAAAGGCAGTACCTTAAATAAAACGTTGTCGGTGCGAGAAGGTGAAGTAGTGGTGTTACTGCAGGGGGGAGCGAGAGAGACAGATGTGGATGCGGAGTGGTTCTATGTGAGGAAAAGAGATGGATGTCACGGGTTTATACCGGCGGCTATCGCTGGACATGGGTATATTTGAGTTCACCTATTTATTTTCTTATAGCTAGTTTTATAAACTGACTGATTAAATACAACTTTACTAAAATGCTACAGTATTTTTTTTAACCCAACAGTCAGGGCCCGTTTAGACGACGCGATAACTTTCTTGCGGCAGCCACGCGGGGGACGCGTGGCTGCCGCGCGGTTAGGTAACTGCTAGAATTTGTGCGTTGTGGACTAGTCAATAAAGTTTAATTTGCTATGAATGAAAACAAGTACGCGGCCAACACGCGGCTATCGCGCGGCGGCCGCAAGAAAGTTATCGCGTCGTCTAAACGGTTCCTTAGAGCGGAGGGTAAAGTAATTTGACTGTATGTCCGTTTAGTACCCTCTGTAGCCACAACCTTGAATAGATTTTGGAGTGCAAGGTGTATTTAAATCTATCTTAATTCCTGATTGACATAAAACTTAGGATATTTTTTCTTAAAAATTGGTTGTTATTTTCTATTCATAGTTACATGATAGCAGTATAGAAACAAAATATAGTTAATTTGACAAAAAATATTTATTTCAGTCCTAACTCCAAACATTTGCTTATCACTTACTTAAAACATATTTTCACTTCACTCACATTTATTTTCACAATTAATTATCTCAGGCTTATTATCTTATGAAACAAGGATTCTATTACCATTGCAAAAAATTCCATCCATTCATTGTCACATAAACTACTCGAACAACAACAAAATAACTTACCGAAAATGAAGCACTTGATCCCTATAGTTGAACGAGAGACACAGATCTATGTCTGGGCTGGACCCGGCTATTGCTAGCACTTTATTAGGGCTCGTCCTGAGCGCTACACTATACACTGTGGTGGCAGAGACCGGCAGTTCCACTCTCACTTCCCCGGAGTAGCTGATCTGGTATAGATGCTTCGCGGCGCCACCTGCGATGACGCAGTCGTCGTGGAAGAAAGAGACGTGTATGCCACGGTCTGGGATGTCAAATACTGTGGCGGCGTCAAGGGAACGCAGGTGCCAGAGGGAAAGGCGGGGGCCGCCGCCGCATACCTGTGGATAGTGATGATGAAGTTACTTGTATGCTATAATATACAGGGTGGAATGTTGTAACCTAACCTGGAGGGAAAGTACTCTAAATACTGGAGATAGCAAATTTTACTCAAAGGAAACATTCCTTTATTTTTAAAAAGAAGCAAAACTACATTCAAGATTTTTGAAAATACCCTTGTCACACCCAGGAATCGAACCGGCTAAAATCCGAAAAAATAACATTCTGTACTTTTATGGCATTAATCAATAAGGATCAAATCTCTCAAACAAACATGGTAAGTTAAATGAAAGGAAAACCATGAAATCTTGAGTTATGATATGAACCATTAATTTTTAATATATGTAATTTGACGAACTCTTGAGTAAAAAGTGTTTTAGTGTTTGAGTAAAAATGACTCATAAAAGTGTCTCAATGAATTTATAAGTTAAGTTTTCATGGTTTTCCTTTCATTTAACTTACCATGTTTGTTAGAGAGATTTGATCCTTATTATTGGCCCTATTGTTTAATTCCATAAAGTACAGGATCTTATTTTTCGGATTTTTGCCGGTTCGATTCCTGGGTGTGACAAGGGTATTTTCAAAAATCTTTGAATGTAGTTTTGCTTCTTTTTAAAAATAAAGGAATGTTTCCTTTGAGTAAAATTTGCTATCTCCAGTATTTACAGTACATTCCCTCCAGGTGAGATTACAACTTTTCAGTATTTAGGTTATTGTGGATGTATTATCCTCTTCATCAGCCATAAGATGTCCACTACTGGATAAAAGCCTCTCCCCAGGAATAATGTTATATAAATAGACAGGTTAATCAGTTTAGACGAGTGACTAGTTAGTACAGACAACTGCATGTAAATAATCACTTAATAATAATTTATCATAATCAAAAAATTCATTTCTCCTAGAATAGCATACAATATTACTTGTATTTTTTGTTTGTTTGTTTGTAATCTCTTTATTGCACAAAACATACATTTTACAAAACAATATTGTGTAAATAAAATATACAACAGTTTGTACAAAAGCGGACTTAGCCCTGGAAGGGATCTCTTCCAGTCAACCTTTGAGCAGGTAACTTGAAAAGACATTACAAAGACGGGTAGCATGTTTTGCACATACTTAACAATTACAAAGAATAAAAAATAATAATAATAGACAACACTAACTTAAAATGACAATTTAACAAGATATAAGTAAATTAATCCAACTATTATACATTAGTTTATAATAAACATACTTAATATAAACAGGTATGATAACATATATAATACACTACATAAGGCTAATACTATAAAGTAAATAGATAAGTAATATTCTAATATTTGTATTTTTTTCTCATTTTATATTCATTAGAATTTCCAAAAAGTTCGCCAAAGACTATGACGTCACACATAAGTAACACAATTTCAGAACAATTCAAAACAAACATACAGTGTAAAAAAATTAACCTTTAATTTCTTCTTACTTTTGTAACAGGTATTTAAAAGAAAAAAAAATACTAAAAATGCTTCCCCTATAATTATTTAAAGACCAAAAATCTCAACACAATTATCTTTTAAAAACTCATAAATATTAATTAGGCAAGAATAGAAATCTAGACTGAAGTAGAGGTGATTTCATTTCTGTTAACTGTAGCTTTTACACATGAAATAAAGAATGTTTCCTCAAAAAAAAAATTGGTAAATCATTGTGCATTGTGATAAATAAAGAGAGAGAAGAGATCCCTGGGATAAGTCTGCCTTTTCTGTTTTGTATTTCCTGTTACTTTTATGTTTTGTATATTCTTTTTTTGGAATAAAGAGTTCACAAACAAACAAACAATAAATATGTATTTCTAAGAGAAACATGTTCATTTTCACGACTAGAAATCTAACAGAAACAAAAAGAATAAAAATTTCACCATGTCTGTAGAAGTATGCAACTATTATGAGACATACTGTGAACTTACAATCCAGTCATCACCCAAAGCAGCTGAGCCCACCCACTTGCCAATGTCTGGTCGGCTGACTTTGTCATTCTTGTACGGTTCAATCTTGTTGTGGATACTGCCAGTCCTCATGTCCCACAGGAGGATAGTGCCATCTTCGCTAGCTGAGATCAGCTGCTTGTCTCTGGAAAAAGAAGTATTATGTAATCTGTTACTTTTTGTGCAAAAGATAGTACATTAAATTTATTGTCAATGCACTCAGCTGCCTTCAAGAATGTTTGTTCACATTATTTTAATATGCATTTATTACATGTGTAAATTTTGAACTTATTACAGTTACTAAAATTATTATTATTACGTAATTTAAGTATAGTTTCCCCCTATGATACTGAGGTGAAGTTTAGAAGATTTGTGAGGCATACATTTAATTTGAAACCTAAGTTTGAGTTAGTTATAAACTTATAACAAATGAACATTTATTTATCAATTCAATTAGTTATAAATTCATCATCATCTTCCTAGCCTTATTATTCCCATTTATTTGGGGTCGGCTTTATATGTTTTAAGTCACCATTTGCATCACTCCACACTCCTCCATATCCTTTCCCACTCCATGCAGCCAACGTTTCTTAGGTTTTCCTCTGATTCTATTTCCATTCACATGCATATCCATCATCCATCATTAGTTATAAATTATAGACAGAAAAAGCTAAATTAATACTTACTTTCCATGGACACAGTGTACAAAATCTGTATGTCCATCATATGTTGATACCAATCTCCCATCTTCCAAATCATAGCCATAAATTTTATTATCTCCGCAGCCAGCAAACAATTTCCTCTCATCTTCAGACAACCATAGACAATTTACATCTGACTGTTCCATTGATGTTGGTGATGGAAGCGTCATCACCCATGTGGGCTTCCCCAACTTCGGAGTTATCACAGACTTCCAGTCATAACCAATGATTTCGTTCACAGTTCCAATAATAAGGAATTTCTCAGTGCTCGCTAGACTCGATATCTGTTTTTTTGATTCGAAATTGTGAATGTGTTTGGGCTTATTATAGTCCGATGTTAGGAGTTCTGGCACCGGTTTTAGGATGCGATCTAAGCTAAAAAAACGATAGTGAGATGTGAGAGAATTATTCATTGCCAGGTAATAAGCTTAATATAGTGAATTTTAATAGAACTTACTCAAATACGGCCAGCTGTCCGTAAATATTGCCGGCAACCAGATATTTTCCACACGGGGAAAATGTTTGGCATAGGACCGTGTTATACAAAATTTTGTCAAGCATGGTTTTGTTTACAATTAAGTTTAGTTTAATATCAGTTTTAAGTCGTTATTAGGCAGTATTTTGTACAATAGATTAACAAAATACATACATAACCTCACACTTCACTCAAAACGTAAACACATCATAGAATAGACAAAATATGTCTTTAATGTTGACAGGTTAAGGTTGTAACCGGTATTGTTCATTTGAAACCGGTTTTGATTTCTACTCAAAAATAGTACTAAATTAGGACTTTAGTTTTTACATAAATAGTAACATTGTATTTATGTCAAGCTGACAGCTAAAAATGAATGTTACCAGGGTAAAAAATGTTACCAGTCACATTGTCGTTCTAATCATTCCTTTCGTTCATTCACGTCATTCGTTCAATAGAGAAATTGCCAAGATGGACGTGTGATTTACCAGCGATTTACATATTTCATCTTTATAAAAGCAAATAAATGGTAAGATATTTTTCGTTTAAAATCTTTCATCGTGTTCTATTTTATTAATTATCTTTCTAACTACTAATTTTATTAATATAATGTTCAGTTCAATCTGCGTATCGAATTGCGCGTTCTCACATAGAATTCAATTGCATGAAATTCATTTCGCATTTTAGATTGAGAAACCGGCAAAATGTACAACGGCATCGGTCTTACAACGCCAAGGGGGTCTGGCACTAATGGTTACGTGCAAAGGAATTGGGCTACTGTGCGAAAAACTAAGGATTCAGTAAATTATCGGACAGAGGAGGAGATTGCAAAATTGGATTCAGCGTCAAATAAACAACCGAACCGAGAGATTCTGGATCATGAGAGGAAGAGGAAGATCGAGGTGAAGTGCGCGGAGTTCGAAGACAGCTTAGAGGAGCAAGGGTGAGTAAAATACTACAGTAAACATACCTCTATTTTAATGAATTATTGTTTTCTAATCACACTAAATTGAGTTTTGTTATAAACATCTGTGTAGAAATAATACTGTTTACCAATTAACTAGGTGGCTCCTATTGATTTTATATCAACAATTTGGTCTGGACCTACCTCTATTCTGGAGATGTGTTTAATCAACTGCAACACAGTTTATACTAATGTAGTTATGTAGGTATCTGTTTTTACGTCCCACGCTGTCAATATTTTTGTTGGTTGAATTTATAAGTTATACATTTATGCTGATTTGCTCATAACAGTTTTGGAACATGACATATTGAGTTTTTCATAGTTTGACAAAAACCTAGTTAGATCATCCATCCATCTCAGTCAGCCACTAATAATCTTATAATAAATTGTTAATTTATGCTTGGCTGCGTCCATCAAAGGTGGTGGTACCTATTACTTATTTATATGTTTTGTACATACTATTTGGGAAATATAAGCAACTAAAGTTATAATTTTTTTTACTTATACATGATACAATGCATGCAAGAACGGGGTAGGTTTTACTGGCTCTTTATCTTGACAATTTCCATGCTTCTTAATGCCATTAATCATTCGGTGCTGGTTGCTATCACTAGATGACAGTTGTAAGCTACATGCAACTTGGAAAACTTGTGATACTGGGGTTGGCCACTAGCCCCACATCCTCCACCAATCTGGGCTTTGGCGCCGTGTCTGTGTGTGGAGTACGGCCTAACCTTCCTAAGCTCTTGGAAGAGACCTGTCGCCTAAGAATGAGAATAATATTTGGGGTTGTAAATGCAAATGCATTGAACTAAGATATAAGATAAGCCCAACCTCCGCCCCCTCCAATTCCCCCATCCCCTCATCCTATTTCAAAGGTTGGCAACCCACTTGTGACTCCTACGGTGTTGCGGGTTTCTATGGGCGGCGGTAAGTCCTTGCCATCAGGTAATCCGTCTGCTCGTTTGTCACCTATTATATAAAAAAAATATAGATTATTTTATATACAAACTTGTAGCACTTTACTACAAAAGTGTGTTATCTATCTGACACACACTTGGCTTTCTGTGATCCCACATTTCAAATAATTATACTAGATAAAACTAACCAATTAAAAAAAATGCCTTGTTGCTTTAAATATCTATGACACTCTAAGATGGAGACAAATCTAATGAAACCACATTTTTTTATTATTTCAACCTTACAGATTGAAACACATAATTTTGTTTCTGTGGCAGTCAGGCAAAATAATAGCAAACGTTTATATTACCCCATGTTTACAAGGCCAAACAGAATTCAATATTTTTACACTATAAAATATTCAATAGCCATAAATCAATATTGGTAATGAGCTTTGGTTGAACCTTTGAATATAAAGTTTTCCATTTACTATAGACACATGAATTAGGTTTACAGTTTTGGCAATAAGCCAATTTGGCCAACGCAACGTACAGAGATAGGTTGTAGCCAAGAAGATCTGAACTGGAGGCTTGCATGTATTGCTTTATTGCCTTATGTATTCCTGATTTATTAAAAATATTACTATAAATTACAAATACATAGACAATGGTGATTACGATTAAACGTATTTGACAGGACTAAACTAAATTTAAGCATCCTGTCCTTGTCTTTTCGATATAGAAAGAAAAAGACAACACTTAAATTAAGTTTAACCCTGTCAAATAAGTTTAATCGTGAAAACCGAATTGACACCATTACAAATCATTGATTAGTCTAAAGTTTGTTTGCATGCATTTATAAGTATGTATATGTATAATAATATAAAGTTTATTTTGTATACTTTTCAATAAGATATAGAAAAGCTGGGCATCTGTTTTGGTACTGTCACAAGTAGATTTTTATTTAAAAGGACATGGTTGCAATTGTTTTTTTGTAGTGTGGAAATATAAATTTCACATTATTGCTTAATAAAATCACAGTACAAGTGGTAGTTTATGGAGGAGGAACATTTTAACAAGCATTTTTAGTCCTTTAAATCTTTTACCTTTTACCCCATAGAGGGGTTGAAATGAAACAATAGATTTAAAATATTTTTATTGTTTCATGTTACTGTTAAAACAGGAAAAGCAACTTCAGTCAACCCTAAATGAAATTTAAAACTGAAACCAAAAAAATCCATCTGTAATCCAATCCTAGTATGTGCCTCTGTGAAACTTTATTGAAACAAATGGTTTTGTGTCGCTGAATAATAAAATGATTGTAAAGTATAGCACTGAATATATGAAGTCACCTTCAAAATAATTTATTTAATCGTAATAACAAAGTCAATAACGCGAAGTCTGATACTTCGTCAAGCATTTTCACGTTGCATCTTGGTGTCAAATGATCCTTATGGCTTCTAAAATTTTGTTTATTTATTCAAAATTCATCCTTGAATTTCATCCTAAGTCTCACCCTAACTCAATTCACATCTAGAAGCCATATTACTAGAGATAACTTTTCTCCGATTAGTCGGCATCTTGCTTAGTCGGCGAATATTCAATAAAAACATTGTCTTTTTTTATCGAAAAACTACAAACAAAGAACACTACTATCTTTCCGAAGTTATTAAATTAGACTTAAATTATACAATCCAGATCAGAGTTTTTTAGAATTGCAGTGAGTGCTACATTGAATTATAGTCCAGTCAATCTACGAATTTTTGTATGGAGTAGGTTACATTTAATGCACTTTGGGTGAAAATTTAGAATATGTTACTTAAATAATTGCAAAATGAAAATTCATGAAAATCTCTTATGAGTATTTGATAATTTTTCGGTAATTAGCCCCTAAAGAAACAAAATTAAATTTAAATGTGAACAAAAAATAGAAAACTGGTGATTTTTTACATGAGGGCTTCTTATAAGACGTTTTATTTATATTTATAATCGTCCCCGATCGAGATCAAAACATTGAGTAGATATTGAATATAATATATTTAAAAATTTATAACTTGAAAAGAAATACTGCAAGGTGAGTGATATTTTGTCTTAGGGGGTACATAACCACTGTCAATAACCATGAGAATTATCTCCAAGGTGACTTCGTTATTTATTTTTTTATTAAGTTTTATTCGATTTTAACCCTTGCACATTAAAGACACTACGAATATTTTCATGAAATCTAATAGTAATATTTTTTTTAAACTAAGACTAAGAAAAATCCCCGGTCAATCTGTTGCACAGTTTCTGTAATAATCTAATAACAATTATAATTCGCGAGCGGGCTGAGCGGGGGGCGCGGGCGGGGGAATGCGGCATGCGCGGCGCCCGCGCTACCCCGCGAGTTCTTTATTCAGCTAAGCTATAGCTGGGGATTTCATGCAACATCTTGTATGAGAACTGTTTTTAATTTTGGATCAATATTTCTCTCTCTCTTTCTTTTCTTTTCGTGTGGCACGTTTTTTTACTATTCACAAGATATAGATGGCAGTTGCCTGATGTTCCACTTAGCATCATCCACGGTTACGTGTCTACCTATTGGGTTTTGTGTGTGTTATCAAGGATTTAAACTTGGTATATAGTTGTTCTTTAGGTGGTCTTGAGTGTTAGCCCAGGAGGCATCGGGAGGCATCACAAAGGTGGTGAGGGAAAACGGGGAAAGTTTGATTCGGCCGCGCTCTTCTTTCGAGCTTATATCTTCATAACTATATGTACTGGGGCAAGTGTGATAATTATCGGACAATTAAAGGAATACCAATTCATTTGGAACAAATAATTGCTTCCATCGCTAGAAAAAAAATTGGCTATGGAGGGTACATGTAAGGAGATCTGTCTCTGTGTACAAAAGTGTCCGTCAAAACGCGTTAAGTAAGGGTGGTGTTATTGTATAAAAAGCGGTCAAGTGTGTGTCGGACCACGCGCAAAGTAGGGTTTCTTAGTACTTCGACAAACACTGCTTCAAGGGGAAAACCTCCCGTCTTACAAAACTGACTACTACTCGTTAACTTTTAAAGCCTACTTAGCTGTGATAGTTTTCCTTTTAACTTTGTTAAATATACTACTGCCGTGAATTTTTTCACATTTCTAGAAATAATTATTTAGCTGCACATGACTTTAACAAAAAATTGCACTTTAAAGCTTAATATTTCGAAAACGAATCCATGACTCGAAAAATTCGCAAACCCACAATATTTTTGAAAGACCTATTCAACGATACCCCACACCCTGGGATAGTCGAGAGAAAAAAAATTCAAAAAGAGCTAGTAACTTTAGTTCTCCTACGTATCTCCTCATATCTGATTCAATCACGTAGGGAAACACCAAGCGTAGCACGTTCCATCGCCCTTTGAGTGACTTTAAGCCTTCTTATAAGGTCCATAGTAAGCGACCATGTATCGGATCCATATGTCATCACTGGCAACACACACTGGTCATGGATTTTAGTCTTGAGACACTGCAGTATTTTGGACGTGAAGATATTGCGAAGTTTCCCGAACGCTGCCCAGCAGCCAAGTTGGATTCGATGCCTGATCTCTTTCTCAAAGCTGGACCTACCTAACTGGACTGTTTGTCCCAGGTATATACAGGGTGTAACAGAAGTGTGTGACAATACTTCAAGGTTGGCTTTTACCCATAAAACTGAACAACTTTTGTTCTACAACTTTGTTGAAATCGCAAAATTTTTCTTGGAATTTTCATACAAATGATCAGCTGGCGAACCAAGTTTGTTACACCCTGTATATTCGTCAACAACTTCGAGCGTAGAGTCTCCAACCTTCAGAGGAGTGGGTGCAACATGGATGTTTGACATGATTTTCGTCTTATCTATGTATCATTTTAAGACCCACTTGTTGAGTATTGCGCCTAGATCCTCCAAGGTCTCAGCCATGATCACGATATCGTCAGCAAATCGAAGGTGAGTGATGTACTCGCCATTGATGTTAATGCCGAGTCCTTTCCAGTCCAGAAGCTTGAAAACATCTTCCAGTGCAGCGGTGAACAGTTTCGGAGATATAACGTCTTCCTGTCTCACTCCACGCAGCAGCCGGATAGGTTTTGAATTCTGATCCTGGAGGTGGACCAACATGCTGGCATTTTCATACAAACACTTCAAAACTTCGATGTATCGATAATCGATCTGGCACCGTTAGGAGAGATTGCAATACAGCCCAGGTCTCGATCGAATCAAAGGCTTTCTCATAGTCCACAAACGCCAAGCTTAGCGGTCGATTATACTCTTCGGTCTTTTGTATAATCTGCCGAAGCGTATGTATGTGGTCTATGGTACTGGAGCCTTTTCGGAAACCGGCTTGTTCGGGAGGCTGGAAGTATATAAGGATTAATATGCATATCCGTACCAAATTACAGCTCTGGAGTACTAATAGTCTCTGAGCTAAGCCGCGGACAGACAGACGGACATGGCGAAACTATAAGGGTTCCTCGTTGACTACGGAACCCTAAAAAGGGTAAATTTTAAAGAAAGCGAGAAAAGTTATTAGAAACAGAGAAGAAAACAAGGAAAGAATCCGCTTTGTTATAACGCACTTTAAAACAAAAAAACATAAAATAAGAATTTTTTTTTTCATATATTATTTTCATAATCCTTGTCTACATTAGCGCCACTCTGATGGATTCTTGAACTATTATTTACTGCTTACAGTTGGACACTTTTTTAACTAATCCCCCCATATAAAACAGTCTTCCTTATACTATTGGCATCGAGAGGCATCACAAAAGTGGCGAGGAGAGGCAAGGAAAGTTTGATTCGGTCGCGCTCCTCTTTCGAGCTAATACGTCCATAACTTTATGTACTAGGTCAAGTGTGATAACATCATTTTCGGATAATTCAAGGAAGACTAATTCATTTCTGATTAAATAAAGACTTCTTTCAAGTTCTTTCACTAAAAAAAATATAACAAATTCATGAAATCCGAATAACGTGGACAACATATTTAAAAAAAATGGTTATTTATCTAGTACAAAATAGTTTTTCTATCTAGCACAAAGTCCTTACCACGCGGAATTTGTACACTCAACGTTTCAGGAAATGTTTGCGAAGCGAGAAGAAACGTTGAGTCCAGAAGAAACTCACTTCAGCACATATTTTTTTAACACTTAATTTCTATTAAAAATCATGTCAACAATAAAATTATGAGCTGTAAGATCCACACACGGTTTGAGATATTTATTTCTCAAAAAGAATTACAAATTCACTTAACTTAAGAAATGCAATATCAGTGCTTAAATTATTTATAATCGTGAAGGAAAATATTATTTACATCGAAAACAAATAATCCGTCGATACTTTGGAATACAAATCTGATCCATAATTGACTTGTTTAATAAAAGCAAGGGATAGGATCTACTAAATTGCCATGATTGGGTATGACCAAAAGCTATGTTCAATAATATATTTAAGCAAATTTATGTTAATTTTAATAAATATACTTTATATGAGAAGCGGTCGTGGCTCAGTGCGGCTTGCGTGGGCGCGTCGATCACGAAGGTTAACTGACTACAGACACGGTCATAACCTGGAATGGGTATGACTGATAGTGGCATTTATCTCAACCGTTTCCATGCTTCGCAAGGCACGTTAAGCCGTTGGTGCCGGCTGCTATCGCTAGATGGCAGTCGTTAAGCCACGTTGGAGTCCTTATAGGCGGCTTGAAATTTTCTGACACTGGGGTTGGCCACTAGCCTCACAACCTCCACCAATCCGGACTTGGCCCCCGTGTGTGGAGTATGGCCTAACCTTCCCGAGTTATGGGAAGAGATCCGTGCCTCTGCAGTGGGGACGTAATGGGTTGTTAACATACTTTATGAGCCACACACATAACATCCCAAAAGGCATCTTTATACACTTCCGTACTCCGTACTAACAACTGACGGTAAATTTTTCAACCTAGACCGAATGAAGGCACGTAACAAAGTTTTATGCTATATAGTTACAGCAATAAGGTACGTGGACGACTTATGTTTTACAGCGGAATCCCCTAATATCTCTGCAAAAACTGATGACCAGTTTTGACCAGTTTTGAAATATGATATTACCTACTAAGATCTTGGTGTATATGTCCAAAGTAATTCCAAACCTCCTCAAGTCGTGAGAGACATAGTGTTTATATAGAGCTATGACAGGTATAGATCGATGGATTCATTTTGGTACAGATATTACGAAATAGCCTGTCGTAAGGTCGTTTGTTTCGTCATAGCTATATCGGCCCCCCTCCCCCTTTCTTATGACTGGCTATTTGATTATCTATGAATCAAGACGAAAATATTGATAATTTTTGTAGCTATATAGGAGCCAGAGAAACAAACTCGGTAAATAGAGCACTTTTATTATTTTCGCCACCAGTCTAATAGGAAAGAAATACGCTGCCTCGATAGATTTCACATGCAGTGCCTCTGTGATATCATGAACATCGACTGGTCCAACCATATAAGATATACAAAGGTTCTACACCGTGCAAACGTATACGGAATTGAGGCGTACCTTAAGCGAAGAAAATTACGTTGGTGTGGTCTTGTGACTCGTATGCTGGGTTACGAAACGTGTCAGTTACTGAGAGCTTCGAGAGGGCAAGCGAAAGCAAAGTGGACAGCTATTGCGGTATAATAACGCCGCCGCCACCGTGATGCCTCCCGATGCCTCCCGGGCTTATTCTACTTAAGACCACCTAAGGAACAACTATGCCAAGTTTGAGGTCTTGATTCTTGATCCAAAATTACGGTAAATCGCAACGACGATATGTCGCATCTAGTTCGTGAAATTTAGCGTAAATACCTACCTACTTTTACTTCATAAGAACAGGCCCACTGGCATTGGAAGTGGGGTTGCTTTGGCAGGCTCATGGAAAGTCATGGAAAAATGGCGATGACACTCATGTCATGACAATATAATAATTATGTATAATTTTTGGAGTTAAATGTTCGGCGAATCAATAGGACAAAGTTTCTTCTTTTGAATTGAATTTGCAGTAGGTATATCTATGTGGAAAATCAGTAGAACGGTACTACTATGATCACGTTTGGATGCCCACAATCCATGAGTATGACACAATTATTATTAAATAACTACTACCTACCTATCATATTGTGCATTTTATCACATTTGCGTTTCGCACTTTCCATCTAGCTATCCGCGCACTTGTCTTTTTCGCACCCAATAGCTCCGTCTCTGTCGCACACTGGCTATGCGTACGTGGCAGCTGACGCACCTTCTCGGCGTTTGAAATATAATTATAATGTCGAATACATTTTAGTTAAAATGCGTTTTAAGAAGAAACTTCTTTGTTTGTACAAGGGACGATGATGATTTCCAATAGATAATATTAGTGTTACGGCACAGCCAAGAAAATATTTGTAGTGTCTTTAATGTGTACTACAGAAATCTTTAAAAAATCGTTTTTAACTGGGTTCTGAAATAGTCACCTAGGTGAAAACTTAACACATGTTCAAGCCTTACAATTAGACTTAAAAAACATAAAAATCTCCGAAGGCTCCATTTTTTAAGTATTATTTTTCACGCAATAATATAAAAAATATCGTAATATTCAGAATTTACTGCTTTAAACTAGAGACAACTTAAGTACCATATTTGTAAGGTAATTATAGTTATAAATCTCAGTTTTCCCCAAAAGTGCATTTATTGTTTGGCGTATACAAGTTAAAATGCGTCTTTAGGTATTTCTAAGGGTTGAACGCCCTTACAATCACAAAATTACCACGAATACTTAGTAAAACACCAATTCTTTTATTTCCAAACCATTTTAGTCAGGTGTCTTTAATGCGACCTCAAATCTTTTATTTACTGGACTATTATGAATATTATGATCAAATTGACGACAGGACTATGCAAAAAATCGTCCCCACCTGGTAGGTGCACAGAAGTGGCATTAGTTTCAAAATTATTGTGACGTCCCATTAAAATAATAATAACCATTTTCAATCCAAAAATCTATGGGGTTTTTGCATCTATGCAGAAAACTAAACCTCATTCCAATCAAAAAAAAGCAAAAGGTAAACAAACGAAACATCCACCGATTTCGTCAAATTCCTCAAGAATCACACATTTTCTGCTAACACTGACACATACTAATCGTAGGTCGTAACAATTATTGCCTTTTCTAATAGATTTCACTAAATTATGATACGAAACTGGCATGAAAATACAATATTTCCAGTCTAACCTCAGATTGTTAGGTTATGTTTCAGTGACAAGACGTTACTGTTATCTGTAGAAAATAGTGATGAGGTTGTGTCAATACTTTGAACGAACTAGTGAATGAATGAGTGAATGAGTGTTACGTGATAAGTGTCTGACGGTTGTGTGTGGCCTGTTTTTTATATTTTGGGCTATCATTGGTAGTGGTATAACTTTTTAGGCGTTCAGTAACGTTTTCTTGTTCTGTATTTTAAATGTATTTAATTTAAATATCCGTAACTTTTTAAATCCAAGATACATACTATATACATACATACATGCTATATTGTACTAGCAACACTGAATTTAAAAATTTCGTATGGTAGGACCTTTACATAACGTAAAAAAAAATAAGAACGTAGAAAAAAAATCTGCATGCAATACATTTGTATTTCACTCATGCTCCGTGTGAGATGTCGACAACGATATCGATATTTTTAGATATTAATCAACATTTAGTTCCAGTTACTACCACTATGTTCACATTGTTTGCCGTTAGAAACTGCAAATAATATCCGTTAGTACGTTCGTCATTAGTCATTACACAATGAACTGGTAACACTGAATTTCGTTCGTTCGTACCGGTACGCTCATTTCTTGCTTCGACTCTGTCAGGCACTGGCAACACTGAATTTCGTTCGACATACCGGTCTGCTCATTCGTTGCTTCGATTCCTTGTCATGCGTACGTGTGTTCTTCTGTGTTTGGATATTAACGACTTGGCTTTTGATATAAGTACACTGTTAACTTTGCGATTTGGATTGTGATTTTTCTTGGAACTGACGATTAACCGCTGCGCATTAAGGACTTTGATATTGCTCACGATTGGATTTGTGTTGACTACGTGCGACTCCTCATTGGATAAGTTTTTAAAATCCTTATTTGATTCTAACAGAATCAACTGACTACATGACTGAAGTTATTTTTATTAATTTACAGTGGTTCGAAATGAGTGATTCATCTAGTGATCTCGATCCCGGGTCTTAATAAGCTTTTCCTAGTTAGCATCACGAAAATCGTCAAAAATCACACCCGTAACAATATTTTTCTATAAGTGCATATCCGCCATTTTGTAACCGAAAATTGTGAAATTTATTTTATATCTATTTGATCTCATTGGTGGTTCCGAACTCTGAAAACATAGTATCAAATAACTAAATTTTATTTAAACTCCTCGTTCGTTCATCCATTCATTCACTCATTCATATGTAAACTTGCACATCTCTAATGTAGTGTCATGGCCGATCACAAGTGTCAGTGTCAAACGATTGTTTACATTTTGCTTTTTTTTGATTGGAATGAACTATATATGGGCATATAATTTTTTGCAGTCCTTTAACTACATATTAACAAAATAATCAGATTTCCATTATATTTCCGATTAAAAGTAATATCTGTAAACAAAATTCGTTACGACGTGACACACAACTTACACTAAAAACTAAGCAAAAAAATATGTTAGTCATTTGATCGGCAGGCCGATTAATCGGCCCATCATTATATGTTTTTACATTGTACAGATGCTTGAATAGTCAAGCTGTTCTCATGAAAACGTCTTTCGTGCTGTCTCTGAAATGTGTACCTTATATTTTCGTAAATAAGTTCTATATATAAATAGTATCGCTAAGTTAATATAGTGCGCTCGCGATGCGTTTCAACTCTGTGTGAACTGACCCTAAGTTTATTATCAAGTTTGCAGGATGAGGACAAAGTAAAATGGATTAAAGTACCAAGTTTAAACTCTAGGTTTTACAGTAAATTTAATGTCTACGATTGAATCGGTATTTTATAAAATTTAAGTCGCTATTGAGTTTTCAAAATACAAGCAATCTGCATGCAACCTGCTACATCAACCTCGTATTTATTGCAAATCGATTGCACGTGTCGATAGAGTCACGTGTTTATCGATTTTCATCCCCCTGTTGATGTATTATTTCTATACGAATAGAGAGGACCCCTCAACATATACGGCACGCACCCCACGAAATGACCGTATGCGCTGGAGTTTAATCAATACCGCGCGGGGCGGCGGGCGACTCGGGAACACCCTCGTACAAAAACAAACCATTTCTCCTCCTGAGTCGATATGAGCGCGTCGTGTGAGCGCCTTATCGCGCATTTTATTGTTTTCTAAAAGTAATTCGACTCGTTTATAACATCAACGTTATGCATTGGTACGTTGCGTTGAGGTGTACGTACGCGGATCGCTTATTTATTTTGAGATTTCATTACATTTCGCTTGTTCGCGCCGAGACCACGCATCGTGTCTCGCCGGATCGATGAGCCAATACGGTGTTTGCGCTCTAATATGAGCGCACGCGCCGGGTTCGATATTTCAATTCAAATCCTGTTTTCTTTTTAAATAGGTAGATATACAATCTTATTACAAATAATGAGTGTGTCATTGGTGTGGTTGCGTAGGTTACCGAAGGAGGAGATAGCGGCGCGTGTGGCGTCCTTCAGGGCGAAGTTGGCTGAGGCCGGCGGAGGCGGCAAGGATCTGCCCAGAGATGAATTCGGCAGGGTAGCGTGAGTACCGCTTTACCATTTGTTACACATACTTACTCAGCAGCGATGGCCACAAATCATTGAATCGATGGCCATAAAACAATGACTGAATAATAGCTTTATCAAATCATCCACATGTGTGTAATACATACTTAGTTCATATTGAAATTTATGTCTAACCAAAATTTCAGATTTATTGGTCGCCCCACTTTGATAAGATGTTGTATTTGGGCCTTGTCATGAATTTATTCAATTAGACTTTACAAAAAATGTGTTTGGCAACATCTCACCTCATGGGTAAGTGAGTCACCGACGATGCCTTGATGTTTCCTAAATTACTCGAATCGTAACGTAACCAATTTCTCCAGTACTATTATGTAAGTACTGAGTTAAAATATATTTCTAAAGATATCTGGCACGATTAGAAATTAAATGTTGATATATTACGGGTCTTTTTTGTTTAAAGTACTTGGGTTCTGTCTACTTGTGAACCTTAACAATTTTCCCTAAGAAAATTTCACCAATCACCAAAACACACAAGGTCTTTCTCAGATCAGCTGATAGCCTTCGAGAAAACCTATGCAGTTTGATGAGTAGAAGAAACCTTAAGTTTAAATATTGTCAGTATAGTCAGTACCATTACAAACACTCACATTTATCATTTATTAACCTTCAAAAGTAATTAATAAGGCAACGTCTAAATATGTTTAGTTAGGTGTTCTATTGGTGTCTTACTCACTCGTTTTATGTATTTGTAGTTGTCTTAGTTTCGTACTGTTTTTATTATTATTAATAATTTGAGTGAGTTTGACTACAAAACAAAATAGCGTTTGAAAATATTAAATTGTTGATGCAAATAGCTGAAAATGATAAGTTCATAAATGCTTGCAAACGTGAAGCGTGTTGAATGGTGAATGCGTGCGCGCAATTCGTGGATTATAATATGTTAGGTATACAGGGTGACTGTACATACCTATACTTCATTCCAATAAAAAAAAAGCAAAACGTAAACAAACTTACTATGGAACTGACACATATCAATGTCATCTGCATACTATGTTTGTTTACCTTTTGCTTTTTTTTTTGATTGGAATGAACCATACAGACATCTTAACTGGTGAGTCTACTCATGAACTGTACAACTTGGCAAAAAACGATTTTTTAAAACTCTTTATACAAACTTAGATCAAAAACTTATCGATTTGTATGAAAAGTTAAAGAATAATAATAATTGTTTCTGTAACAAAATTTCACAGTTCTATGAGTACCCAGATCAAGTAGTAACAAAATTTCACAGTTCTATGAGTAAGTACTCATAGAACTGTGAAATTTTACTTAGATCAAGTATGAGTAAAATCATTAGTTTAAGATTTGCGGGTATGTACCAGTCACCCTCTACAAAGTATCGTAATAAAAGCTATTTTTTTATAACTTAAAACATATATTATTATTTATTTATCTATCCGTGTGAAAGTTCTAACAAAATCATCGGAAACTATTTAAACTGCTACTTGCTACTGCAATAAAAATATAGTTTTATTTTTTACTTTTCTAACAAGTAAATCAGCTGATAAGTCAACTTAGTATAGGAAGTCTAATTTTTTTTATGAATTGACAGTCAGTTATGTCGGGAAAGAGTAGTAGAATCGAAGTCCCTGTTTACTCGGATATACTTGTATGTACACAATTGGATGATTCGAGGAAATAGTCACCCCCAGCATTGTTTTAATATGACTATCTTTTTTTTTTTTATCCACAATTGGTAAGCCCTTGGCATCATCTCACCTGGTGGTAAGTGACGATGATGCCGAAGATGGAAGCGGGCTTACCAAGATTCCCCAACGCAATGGGGAACTGGCTATCTTATCTTCATTCTTATATTCATCTTCATCGGTAATTGATTTCTAGTATGAATCTAATCTACCATACGCGTTTCAAACCAACGTTAATTTACAAACTTTAATGATTTACCGACCAATTTTCCAACGTTAAATTAATTCTCTCTGCTTGTAGAGTTTAATGGAAGCGGTTATCGCGACCGCTCAGAAACGAGCCTATAGTAATTAAACGTAACATGTCAGTAACTATGTTACGACATATTTACTTTGTCCTATGTTTACGGTTTCATTATTTTCGTTAGGCAGCTCTTGTTAGAACTGATTTGTGAAGGCGTACCGTCGGGGCATTGTTCTTTATTACCGTACATTGTTTATTCTGAGAGCGGAATGTATCCCTAATACATTGCGTGCTACATTCGACCCTTTCAATCGGAATATACGATTAACGCGGTAATGTAGAGCTAGGGAAGCGTGTCAGTCGCTGTTACTCTGGGGTGGTTATCGATCGCTGGCATGACGTCACGAAATTCACCCCTCGGAACAACCCTACAGTATTGTATTGTTTCAATAACTGTTAATCTAATCTATAAATAAAAAATACACAATAATAGACAAGGGTTTAATTAATCTTTTGTCTTGATCAAAATTATATTTTTGACAACCGCCTCTCAGAAAAAAAATCCCTAAAGAACACCTATTTTGCCATAAATGTTATTTTCTCTCGGAAACGGCACAAGATATCGTGTTAATTTTTACACATGATAAACATCTTAACAATATTAACAGTTTGTCTTGAATATTTTATTTTTACTGCGTAATTTATTCGTGAAAAGTATTTATTTCTCCAAAATGGAAGTAAATCCGCGCGACCCTGCCTGCTCCACCATCCTGTAATCCCCCGCGGACTCTGCCGGCAGTCCGCGTCGCGATCTCATCGAGGGTGGACTGCGCGTCTGTTTCGGAGCGACGTCCTTGACAAAAACACTTCGCTTTTGAAGACTAAGCTCACTTGTGCATACTTTTTATAATATCAGTAACTTAGTTAAGATATTTTCTACGCATTAGTGGGCGAAAAGTAAATGTAAATATTTTTTCACGAAAAAATATTTTTTTTATCTCGTCAAAGTAAAAGGAACCAACGATTGTTTGTTTCATGTAATAGAAATGCCTAAATACAAGAAAAAATATTAAGTCTGTTAAAGCAGGACGGCGATTACAAGAGTACTGATGTTATGACTTTTGGTTCAGTGATCAGGAGCGCTATCCTGACTACTGATCCACGGGTTGCGGGTTCGATTCCCGCCCAGAGCAAACATTTCTTTAACGATAGATTTGTTTGCTCTGTGTCTGGATGTATAATATTTATATATGTTTTTATTCCAAAAACGTATCTATTTACATATGTATATTATTCGTCTCTGGTTCCCATATTACAGAGAATCCTAGTATGAAGCCAGATGACCGCAGGATGATTGTATGTTAATTGTCCTGGATATTTATTTATTATCTTATAATTTTTGGATATTTGCACAGAACCCCTGAGGGTACCCTCTGACCGAAATCTAAATAAATAAAATAATATACAGGTTGTCCTAAAACTAATGCGACAAATTTTGGCTGGTGATAGCTTTGAGCAAGACCTAACAAAATAACGTAACATATCGTCGTATCTTACGAATAAGGGCATAATTGCAAAACGACAACTTTTCAGGAAGTGGTTTTAACTAGAGATGGGACGGATATCCGGTTACTATTCGGTATCCGGCCTATCCGGCCAGTATTTAATAGTAGGCCGGATACCGGATAATAGCTCAATAATCCGGCCCCCGCCGGATAGTTACAATTTCGTAAATGAACATCAAAAAACACAAAACCAATTTTTAGTCTAGTCCAATGGAACTCTTTAATGAGGTAGGAGAAAAAGAGTAGTAGAGTAGGAAAAAAAGCGTCGGTGGCGCAGCGGCTAGTGACTCCGTCCTCCTAACCAGAGGTTGTGGGTTCAAATCTTGGCCACTGCATCAATGAGTTTTTCGAAACTTACGTGCATTTTCATACAGACTGCTTTAACGGTGAAGGAAAACATCGTGAGGAAACCTGCACATTTGATTTCTAGATTTGTATGATAGTCACGTTGCACACGCCCGTAGGTGTAAATCTAAATGCCCTACACGTAACCGCGGGTGATGCTAAGTGCAACACTAGGCAACCGCCGTCTATATCTTGTGGGAAGAACGGTTGAATGTGCCACACGATAAGAAGAATAATGAGGTAGTAATTATGCTTTTTGAGCGCCGACGTTTCTGCCTTCTTCCCAGTGATACCTCGAGAAATCACCTCACATAAATTACACTTAGAAAATTGTTCCTCTTCGACGAAATCTCATCTCATCTCACCAATATTATAAATGCGAAATTATGGATGTTTGTTTGTGTTTTTGTTTGTTTGTTTATTTTAGTTTATTTTGTATTTTAGTTTATTTATTTGTTTGTTCCGCTTTTACACCACAACTACTGAATGGATGTAGATGAAATTTGGCAGGCAGATAGATAAAGCACTCAGCTAACACATATGATACTTTTTGTGCCGGAAACTTAAGGGTTCCTGGAGGAATGCTTAAAAACTCAAAAATTACCCTTCGTCACTAGATGGCGCCACCTTAACATTTTTTTCTCTCTGGATCCAATTTTAAAGTCCACGCAGGCGAGTCGCGGACGGAAGCTGATACGTCCATAAAGGCGACTTTTTCTGTACACTTGCCATTTTTACAAACACAAATTAAATTAGGACCACTATCACGATTAAATTTTTATCAGTAACTTAAAAAAGGAATCGCTATAAGCTATAAGATCGCCTACATTTTACCACTGTAACTTTAATATTGTGCCTTTTGTTGTTATATATTGTTTGTGTGTGTACAATAAAGAGTATATCAATCAAAAACATTGTGATTGTTTGATTGAATACATAAACAAAACAAGCGAGTAAAGTAACTGTCCACGTTCGCTAGGTGTCAGCCCGAAGAAAGCCCGAATCAATGCAAAGCGTGGGCGCCACGCAGCCTCCCGCAGCTGCTGCGCATAGTCACGTCATAGCAATTAAGGCTGCCATCCGTTTGCAGACATTTTTAGACGGCAGGATAATTTAGCCGAATATTCGGTATCCGGTTATCCGGCCAAAACACTATACGTCCCATCCCTGGTTTTAACATTATATTTTCAACAGGAACTGATATTTTTGAAGTGTTGACATTCAAAACATAGATTAACTACTCTTGGGTTGTTATTAGCGATTTTATCTCAATAGGTATATAACGTTATGTACGCAATTTAACTCTTTCAGGATCTTGATCAACAATTAGGATATTACTGAGAACTTCGCGAATACAGCCGATACGAGTATAAAAACTATAGTGGTATCAAGGTGATGTATCAAACAATGAAGTAGGATAATCGAGTCATAGATACTTGTAGTCGACTGAGCAGGGAATGTTCGCTCTCTAGTTTGTAGTAGATCTATTAACTGCAGGTCAATGTTCACAATAACCATCATTGCTGATTAACATAGAGCAATTGACCCTTAATCCCTTCTAGACCTGGGAGTAGTTTTGCGTTTGATTATGTGTTTAGAAGTACCTGGATATTCAGGAAAGGAAATATACCAAATGCTACTAATACATTACCTATCAAACTGATGAAGTTGGATGATTGAGTCACAGAGGTCAACTTGGCAAGGAATGTTATGACTCCCAGTATCAGTACGGATTTGTGGTAGGTCTGTCAACGGTAAGTCAATGTTCACAATCACCATGATTGCTGAAGAACATAGAGCAAAATATTTAGTTTTGGCGATCCACTGCGAAGCAGAAAATTTAAACGCTTGATGTAGGTGATAGCACTCGAATTAGTGATTCGATCATATAGAATAATCTCTAAACATTTTTGGGAAATCATAAGATTACTAGATGTCATTTTGAATGGGACAGCCTAATATTTATTGTCATAGCGGCAAAAGAAATACACACTCTGTAAAATTTCATTTCTCTACTTATTACGGTTCATGAGATACAGCCCGCTGACAGATATACAGACGAACGGACGGACGGAAAGTGGAGGCTTAATAATAGGGTCCCGTTGGCTTTTGAACTTTGAACCCTAAAAAAGATAAATTTTGCCGCCACTTTTCTATCTTCCAAAACAACATCTCTACTTCGGCCAGGCAGTCTGTAAATCAGCAGCTTGGGTGTATTAAAAATCTAATAGTACAGTTGTACAGTACAGTAGGTACTTTTGTCCCACAGTGTCGCCGCTGCTCTTTCACTCTTGCGATTTAAATGAAATGCTCACAGAGTTTGAATCGCTACAGAGTTTAAACACTACACAGAGTTTAAAATAATATTAAAAAATTAAAGGGGCTCCTCATACAAGAGACGTGTTTTTTAGAGTTTCTTGTACGATAGTACGGAACCCTTCATGTGCGAGTGCGACTCGTACTTGGCCAGTTTTATTTTTATTTTAGGTAGTTAGTCACGGTGACCTTCTAGAACAAACATAATATGATCGCCTTTCTATTTTTAATCAATCTAATTAATTTTATTTGAAAACCTCGAATATAATAAGTCAGCACCTTGAGGTCAAAAATAGCAATTAACTCATTGTTTGTAAGGAAAATATCCAAGTATTATACATTTCTAAAATGGGCATGAAACAAGGATTTTTATAGCATACTATGCTCTATCTTATAATGTGAGACAAAAATTATTCAGTATTTTTTTTTACGTCGCAGATGTATAAAGTTTCGTTATCGAATATTTTAAAGCTTTTTTTAATTGATGATGTATTTCTGATGGCATCTTTAATATTTTTGTAGAATAAAGTAGTGAATCCGAGTGGAGACACTAATCAACGATATTTGAGTCCAAAAAACAAATTAATTAAAAAACATAGTAGTGTTTTTTTTTTTATTAATCTGGTATACCTCGAAAACTATAAACTTTTGCAGAACATATGTTTCGTTATTTTGATAGGTCTTGATCAAAGCTATCACCAGCCAAAAGGAGATCATTAATTTTGAGCCTTTTATGAAAGTGCCGGCCAACAAAAAAGAAGTACGAATTGTTAGAACTATTTGGAGCAATAATTAATGTTAATATGACACAAAAGTTGAAAAATGTAAATTGTACCAGATGATAAACTCTAGTTATATCTGAGCTTTCAGGAATCAATAAATGTATGAAAATGACGATTCATCCATCTTATATAACATTGTTCAGAAAAACCCTACAACTTTTGTGTCATTTTAACTATTGCTCCAAATAGCAAGTTCTAATAATACATTTTTTTTTTGGTTGACCGGCACTTAAAAAAAAGGCCAAAAAATGTATGGAGCCTGAATGATCTCCTTCGTCGCATTAGTTTTGGGACATAGTTAGTTAGACACAGTTAGAAGAATATTTTTTATATCACACCTAGTCCTAAAATCTAAAAACATAAACTTGACGGACTCGTTGGCTCAGTGGTTTGTGCCCCTGACAACATCCGAGAGTCGTGGGTTCAATCCCCACCCGGTGCAGGTCAAATATTTCTATGATGAGTAGATTTATTATTTTTCTCTCTGTTGTCGCGGGCAACAGCTAGTAATAAAATAGTGTACCCCATGTCACTCCCACAACTGAGAAAAATCTAATAACATCAAATACTGCAATCCGACAAAAGAAGTTGAATCCGATTTGGCTGTAGGCACGCTCTACATACTTACATACTTCGTATTGGTTCCTGACGCCTACTGGTCATAAAAAATAAAACTCAACACTTTGCACGTAACGATGACGTCAGTTGCAGTGATGTGCAAACAAAAATAGGCAGTTGTGTAGGATAACTAATAAATAACACTTGTCCCTTCTGCAGTTTTTATAGTATTTCAACTGTACCGACCGTTGCCGCTAGATGGCACTGACGTCTGCAAAACTCTCAGCGATCTCCGTTTCAGCAAGGTTATTCAGACTACTTAAAGCCTTAATACCAAGAAATTAATCCTGCGGCCTGCCTAGTCTTATATGTATGTTTGAATACAGTGTAGTACGATAGTGGTGTCGATTCTGTTTTTTACGATTAAACTTATTTGACAGGACTAAACTAAATTTAAGCATTCTGTCCTTGTCTTTTCGATACAGAGAGAAAAAGACAATACACTTAAATTTAGTTCTGTCAAATAAGTTTTGTCGTGAAAACCGAATCGACACCAGTGTAGTATTATTAATTAAGACATGAAATGATTTATTTAAAAAGGAAAAGTTTATTATTGATAAAGCTAATTTACTAATACAAGTTACAGTACATTGAATAAACCAAATAAATCAGTTTCTGCTGTCGTGACTGCTAATGGCTGGATAAGAGCTTTTATAAATAGAAAAGTGATTTCTCTTATCAATGACTACCAAAACGTTTCAGATCTGCGTGTTTCCAATGAAATATATCTTTTAATCTGCTAAATAGCTACTGAGTGGCACTAGATCAGCTCAAGTGCCATCAACAGGTCGCTGGGAATGCGTGTGCAATAAATCACCCGAACGACCGGCGCGCACGCACCTGTAGGGCGCTCCTACTGCCGAGTAATTAGTTAACAATGCTGGGTGGAAAATCGCGGACTATAAGGCGCAGTTTCCATCAAGGGCGAACTTAGCGAATTTCTGGGATTGTGTTAGCTTTAAAGCTGTTTTCGCTTCTCCCCCTATGTAGAGAGGTTATTTAGGGATCGGGAAAATGTATTCATGTTAATCTATGAATTCAAAGGAATCTAAGACGGGTGAAATTAAGAATAAATTCCTTTATAAAATCTTTCAGCCTAGACTGCTGTACTGTGAGGAAAAGATTGAGGTCAAGACATGCTCTACTTTAATTAGCCTCGTGGTGATAGTCTAGTCTGTTTTCTTTCGCCATTGTCCTAGCCTAGACACTACACAAGCCCTCATTTTGAAGTGTCTTACATGGTTGTTAAACCCCATAAATATTTTTTATTACACTTTGACGGCGTGAGAAGTAAACAAATGTAAACTAAACTAACTATTTGCCGAATAAACTTATTTTCTGCCGTTATTTTTTAATTTTATTTTAATCGAATCCAACGGATCTTGTAAAAAAAAAAAACGCTTTCTTAACATCGAAAGCAGAACTATATAAAAGGGATTATGTGGTTACTACTAATTGGTATTGTTAAACATGATTTTCTAATTGATTTTCTATTACGACATTGGCATAACCTATTTAATACTGCAGGGCTTGTTGTCTCTATCAAAGATGCAAGCGCTGACGTAGATGTATTATACTTGGCACAGAATGCTTGCGATTTCCTCGCACTCGCCAGTGACGTATTTGGTAAGAGTGCATCTCTGCATCTGTGAATTCTGTAATCGTATCTCTTACAAGGGAGCGGATTAAGGATTTGCCAAACCAAATACCGATTCGTTATTTAGAAGAGAAAACACCATTTTATTAGGTTGGACATTTTTTTGATGTCTATTTGTTTGGTTAATTACCCCTGTAGTAAGAAATCGCAACAAAACTAAGTCTTAACATGGTTTCCGTTCCGGTCGAGTCCGTCCGGTACGATAAATGATTCTGTTTGAAGCTGCATTTAATATTACGTATAATTTACGTTTTCATGGCGTGGAGTACCGTGGGTGCCAAAATATAATAACATGATAAACAGTTGAGCTGTTTGGCTCACGTATGCGTATTGTGTCCGCGGTCCGTTGCGCCGGCGGTTTGACAAATGCGCTACTGACATTTGTACAATTAGTTCTTCAGTCTCCAAACATTCGTCTTTCTTCTCGCTTATTTTACTGGGGCAAAATAGAAAAAAGTAATGGGAAGTTGGAACACTAAAATAAATGTTATTCTTTGATCTTGATGATTTATTGTATGTAAACATTTTCGCGCATGAAGTGCTGCGATGCGTACATTTTAGGGGTGTGTTAGTAATAGCGACTCATTTACGACGTCGTCGGGGGCAACGAGTGGGTTAAGCCAGTGTTTTTCAACCTTTTTCAATTCCCGACCCCTTTACAAGTTGAACAATTCTTGCGACCCCCCTAGCGCCATAAACATACAAAACATTAGTGATTTGAAAGACTACGTTAATGATTTTCTTTAATTAGAAAATGATTTAGTTATTTAAGGTCTCCAAAATAGAACCGCGTTTTGATAAATTGTTAAAAAATAAATAGGCCTAGCCTTCTCACTGAAATCGTATTTTTTTATTGCAGTGTAGGACCTAGAAACACGTACTTTATCTTTTACCCGCGACCCCTTGAGAAAAGCTTCGCGACCCCCCTGGGTGTCGCGACCCACAGGTTGAAAAACACTGGGTTAAGCTCACAGTAAATTCAATAATGTAGTTGTGCAAGCCCTAAAATAAGGGCTATAATTCTCTAAGCTTCTGCAATAAAATAGTGCTCGTACGAGCAATATATGAATACTGAATACAAATGCTCCTAATATACCGTAATGGTGAAAGCGGATGCCTTGGCACGGGCGTAGTTTTATTTCAGTTCGAGTATTTGCTTAGTTTCAGTCAGGTATAAGAAGAATAGAATATTTATAATAATTATTAAATTATATGTATTAAGAAAGCGTTCCAGACCACTTTCGGGAGAGTAAATTTTACCCTGACAGCAGAAGAATAGAATATTTATAATAATTATTAAATTATATGTATTAAGAAAGCGTTCCAGAACACTTTCGGGAGAGTAAATTTTACCCTGACAGCAGTGAAAGCTGTAGCTATCTGTACTTATGAGGTAAATAATTATTAACTTGATTCTGGAACAGGACCTAAAATTAAACGTATCAACATTAAAAAAAAACCGCCAAGTGCGAGTCGGACTCGCGCACCGAGGGTTCCGTATAAACTCATATTCACACATGCCTTGAACTCTATATCAAATACTCAGGCCTGCAATCCCTTGAAGCTGTGAAAAAATCAAACTTCTATGCCAACGCAATCAAGAGATACGGCCGTTTATGCCGCATATTTGGATACTCGCATGGGAATCAAAACCTATAGGGTACTTCCCGTATACCTGGAATCATGAAATTTGACAGGAAGCAATCTTTATAGCACAAGTAAAGGAAATAGTCCGAAAACCAAAAAAAATTTGTTACATCGCAAAAAAAGATGTAACTAAAAGCTATAAGACATTGCTTCAAGGGATTGCAGGCCTGAGTATTTGATATAAATTTCAGCTTGATACGTCTACGTGTTCATGAGAAAAAGGGTTGTGACAGGCAGACAGACGGACGGACAACGAAGTGACCCTATAAGGGTTCCTTTTTTTGAGGTACGGCACCCTAAAAATAAATAAAAAGCGAAACATGAAACTGTTAAATGGAAAAAAGGAAAGTTGAACATAGACAAGCTAAATGTTAGGTAGTCCGTCGTCATCACTTTCTATCAGATGACATGATACTGAGAATTAACAATCGTAAAAGTCGGCCAAGTGCATCGACGACGGTTCTTTTGTGATATATATTTACCAAAAAAATTGTTTCTTTTAGTTTGTTTGGGTGACCCCAAACAAGAATTATTGCGAGTCCGGCTCCCATTTGGTCGGTTTTTATTGTAAATAATTCATCATCATCTTCCTGCTCTGTTCCCAATTATTTGGGGTCGGCGCAACATGTCTTCATCTTCCGTTCATCTCTTCTTGCTGTCATCTCAGTGTCATCTAATCTTGTTTTATTGTACGTAATTATTGTTATAAATTAATGGGCACTACAAACCAAGTTCGAAGCTTTTATGTATTACCGTTTTTACGATAAAAGAAAATCAAAAAACCCGTTTCTTGTATTGGTTTCTGGAACACCTTTAATTAAAACGTTTTTATTGTTACACAATAACATTTATTCCGTGAAAATTTTAACCGACTACATGACTAACAAGATAAAGATATTTAAAGGTAGGACAGGCAGATGGCGTAACGTATACATACATAAGGCGTACTCTTAGTAATATGGGGGTTCCTTGGCATCTTTCATACCCTAAAAAACATTGAAAACTTTTTGTGGTAGGTTAAGCCGATGTTACACGGTTCAATTTCCGTTCAATATTGCTTTCTATTTAATTGCTTCAGTGGCATTGAAACGTCTAAACATAGTTAAATGCGTTTGCGCCATGTCATTGAAAGCTTAAATTTTTCGATAGCTTTCAATGTGATTGATTCAATATTGATCATCGGTCAATGTGATTGAACCACATTCGAAAACTGAACGATGAATGAATCGAACGCATATAATATAAGCAAATAAGTGAAACTCCCGCACGTAGAACTTTATGGCTCGACATTCTAGCTGAAATGAGCATTGAAACTCATTTTATTGATTTACCGTGTAACTAGGTAAAGACGTTCAATGTTCAATGCTTTTCAATGAAATTTCTTCAATTTAATTGACTCGTGTAACATCGGCTTTATTGCCGGTAAGAAGTTCAATCGAATTAGTTTGAATCTTTATCATGCGTAGTCGTCAACATGTGTTATTCTTCTATTCATGTCTTCTAACTTTTATATCAGTATCACACCTTCCCTACTCATATAGTCCTTCACTCACACAATGCACCCATCTCTTCTTTAGTCAATCGCAGCGAACGAATAACAAGAGTGAACAAATAGAGCGTATTTGATTAAATTTCATTAGGCGGCCCATACTCGCTTTTACTATGGCTATAAGTTAGGGCCACCGAGAAATTTTATAGTGTAAACTGTAGAGTATTACGCGAAAGGAAAACTTTATTACTTGCATCGCCGTTTTTACTGCGGAGTTGGTAACCACCCGACTTATATGTGCGGACCACACTGCGATAAGGCATAGGCAACTCGGAAACAGTTTTACTGCTACCTGTTCAGTTTTACTTAAAATACTTCTATGTTATACATATAGGGTGACTTTAAATTAGTTCTTGATGCCAAAGGATATGCATGTGCTCATGATAACAAACATCTTTCCCTAAGGAACCAATAGTCAAATCGGAAAAAAAATTTTGGACTCTTCATACTAATTTGGCCGATCCGTTGACCGATTTGTGTGGAGGGTCCAAAACTTTTTTTGAGATTTGACTATGGGTTCCTTAGGGAAAGTTGTTTGTTATCACGAGCACATGCATAACCTTTCGTATCAAGAACTAATTTAAAGTCACCCTATATATAGGATTCACCCAGATGCGGCACAGACTAATCTTTAGAAAAACCATGTCAACTTCTCGTAGCTACTAGAATGCCCTCGGATTTTCAGTGCGGACTACAACATTGCACCGTTGCCAACGGAAAGCTTTTTCTACCGGCTTCAGTCAATTTAACATCGGTCTATTTGAGGTTAATTGTAGTGTCAACATTTCAGTTTGTCTTCATGCATTTCATCCATAATAACCGCAGCGAAACAATTTCTTAAGTGCAAATAGGCCGATTCATGAGATTTTCAAATTATTATATTAACACGTGTTTGTATACACGTCGGTACATCGTCGCGAATCGGTCACGGGTGCCGGCCTGATTTACATATTATATTAAATTTAAATAAACACATTTACCCGTGGCCGCGAGCCGTGACAAAATGCAACTGTATTACATTGGGGACATGAAGCTAGATGAAAAGGTACGGTTGAAAGTGCGCTGTGTCAAATTGGTGTAAGGCTGAAATGAGATGATTAGGGTACAAAGGAAGGGTGTTGGGAGGGCGGGAGATGCTCTTTGAGAAGCGACGCGCAGTTCCGTTGTTTGCGCAGGGTGCGCGCGCCGGCATCCGCCGCAACCTCCGGCAGTCGCGTCGCGGGCCCGCCGCCCGCCGCTGCAATGTAGCCCTACCTCTACGCCCCTGCACAAAACAAAGTCTTCCATTGGCGTAGCCGCCATGCACTAGCATAAATCTAGCTTAGTAACTAAGTCTTCCATTAGATATAAGTAGGTTAATCATGAATAGGGGCAGGGCATCGCGTCGCGAAAACGACAGGGTCGTATTTGAGAGGCTGTGGCGAGGCACGTTCCAAGCTGTTCTAGCGGGACCGCGGCCACCGCGCGCTGCTTCACTCGACCCTAATCCCAGTTCGGATCTGGCCGTGGTCCCTTCCACTACACAACCAACACATGGCTTACCGGATACCCTTGAACCGGCCCTGAGGGCGCTGTTCGCGGGACTAAGGAATTCGTGCTGCTGCCGATGCAACTGCTCGAACGATCGCACCACTAACGACAATTTGCAGGTCTGTCTCTCCAATGACGAGGAGAGGAAGTCCATGCGATCGGTCATAAGGTGTGCATCTGGTATTGATTTGCTAATTTCATAGATTAAAGTTCCAAACCCAACCATAGATGGTTCACATAAACTTGTGAAATACACATACCCACCTCCGTTTTACTTAGTCGGATCATTACAAGAATTTCATTTAGTTTTAGAGCTATCAAAAGGTATCTTTTTTTTTATTAAGTACTTATTACAATGGTTACGATTAAAGAAAAACAAATTATTTTAGTTTAGTTACAATCAGTCAGTCAAAATGCTAAACCTTTTTAATGTTTCCCTATTTTAGCGCACTTAGGTGCTCTTCAGGTAATTATATAGCATTACGGGCTTTACCGATAAGGTTAATAAACCTCACGTTCAAAAACCTATTTTCAAGAGACGAATCCGTCGGCCATGTTGAATTGCATCTTCTGTTGCAGCGTTCGCGAGACGCACGCGGTGGCAGAAGCGCAGCAGGAAAAAAACGCGCGTCTTAGAGACGCGTTTGGCATATCGCCGCGTTTCGTGGAGGGGACCAGCTTGGACCCTGAGAGGCGGGCTCGTGAACACGCCGAGAGATACCCGCTTGTTCGCACGCCGAGCCACGAGAGGGAAGATACGCACGTCAGCAAGAAGAAAAAGAAACGGAGGTACGTTTGTCTATGGTATGGATTTGAATATGAAGGGTGGAATTAAAGTTTTGACGTTAACTTTGTGTGACTTGGATTTCCTCTCCTTTTATTATTTACATCAGCTGTTTGTAAGGGATGGCTTCCACGACGTAATTCTTATAGCCAATTAAAAAATAAAACTCACAGGAACATCTAAAGTTTACGTTCGTGCAGTCACCTTATTGTGTAGTACATATGATAATTAAAAAGTCTTATTTCTGAATCTGACAACTGACTCGCCAGCAATATTTGTAGATGTATTTTTTATGAGTTCAATGTAAAAATATATATTTGTTATTAGAAATCGTATAAATGATTTGAATCCGAGTTCTATACATTTATTAACAAATGTTAACGAAATTTTCCACCGCCGCCGTTAGTCTAGAAGCGTCTATACCAGTATTAAATTAAGTTACCGTTTCTTTGTAGCTCTTCGCCGGACGCTAAGAAGCTGAAGAAGAAAAAGTCAAAGAAGAATAAGAAAGAAAAGTGAGTATTATTTTAATATTCTTCTCCACATTGAATTTTATTTTAGTTAAAGTTATTTTTGTGTATCTGAGAGGAACTCATGGTTTAAATTTAAATCCAGACAGATGACACTACAGTTATCGAAGAGGCAAGTAAGACATTTTGTTTTATTTTTTCAGATATTTAATAATTAGATATTTTTAAATCAAATTATAGTAATTTTTGTACATTGATAATTTTAATTACAGTCAAAGAAAGTTGTTATGGGATTTCATACGTAGGTATGATATTGATTCAAATTATTGGGATTTCGTTTTGCCTTCGGGGGAACTTTTAGTAGCTCATAACGTCTGTAACATCGGTATTGGTATCGTATCTTGTTTGTTATAAATCGCTTGACTAACAAAGCAAAACACTCGTTATATCGTATAAACAGCTGTTTTGACGGTGACGCGGTGGGACGCGATTCGACGTGGCTCGTGTTATGTGTGGTCGTAGGTGCTTATTAGCTGTATGCATAGTGCATAATTTGAAATTTTGCAATCCAAAAAACACACTTTGTTCAAGCGGAATAGTAAATTTTAAAAAGATAAACATAACGAAAATTTATTTTGTCTAAAAATGTAAAAGGCATTTTACACAATTGCAAAATTTCAAATGTTTTAAGATGTAAAGTTAATATTTGTATTAATGATACTGTTAAACCGTTTAAAAATACTTCACATTTCCAACAATTCCATAAGCAATTCCTTTGCCAGGCAAGAATCTAGCAAGAAAAAGAAGAAGCGCTCCAAGTCGCCGGATAGTGACAGCTCCAGCAGTTCGGAAGCGGAACAGGCCAGTGACTCCGCCAGCTCAGAAGATGACCGCCAAAGAAAGAAGAAGAAGGTAATTTACTTTTTGTTGTCTCCTTCTCTCCCGCTGACCAGACCATGCCATAGAAGATAGAAGACATAGGACAGCCATAATTCAAAGATTAAGTCCCAATTCATTTTTCAGATTATTTATTCAGTATTTAAACCTAGTGAGATATTCGTTCGCTTTTGGGTTTTGCTTTGACTACCGTCTATTTAAACTTGTGTGGATGGTATCAATCTTCAGTGTTGCGTAATCTTTGAATTATTTTAAACTTTCTAACATGGTCTCTGTTCTGGATTTGTTGGGGCTCTGGGTTTACATAATGATCACACTTCACAATTCTGTTCCAAGTTTCTATTAAGCCCTTTAGCTGGGAGGGAAACGTCATGGGTTAAAATAAGCACAGCGCTTTCTTTATTTTCGTGACAATACCTACTTTAGACACTGAACGAGGGATATTTTCTCTCCTATTGATTTAGCTATATCCTGCCTTAATTTCGGGCTTTACTTTTTATTTTGTGTTCTCTAAGTCATATGATTCTATTCCTCTTAAAGCAGATCCCTTTATGGCTTAGCAAGTTATTCAGATAATGTCTGCCATACTAGTTTTTACAAGGTTTTTCTTATAAACCTGGAATTTCCTTTTTTTTATTTAAAGATAAGGAAACGGTGGCTAGCATATTACTACTTTGTACAAAACAATTCCAGAGAAAAAGTATACATTTATGTACAATTTTGTTGTTTAAGACATTCCCTGTTAATTTGCTAAGCTTATAGAAGTAGTCATCAGTTGTTTTGATGTAATCTTCATAGACTGACTTCTGGCTTCAATGTCTATAGCTATCTATTTAGCCACTCATATGTGTACACATAGCCTTTGATCCCAACAAACAAATTGGATATAAATGTCGTTACTCGTTACAGTCTCCTTACTTGATTTAACTTGATTTTGTTTTTCTGTAAATACAAGAAATAGACAGTAAAAATTATCTGTTTAACTGTGCATCATTTCATAGGATAGCCATCTTTATCTGAAGAAATAACGTATTGCTGTAAGTATATCACAAGACAATAACACTCAGTAAAAAACACTATGTTAGGTGAACTAAAAATTCGTGATATATATCTTTATATCGTATAAATTGCATTATTTTTGGTACGTTTTGTGACTAACTTGTGCGATTTGAGGACAATGCGTAGATGGGTGCGTGTGAGAGCTCGGTGTGCAAAAGTTTACATGCATGGTGTGCCTTGACAGATGGTGGTCTTTCAATTGTTCATGTATCGACGCGATGCCGATTGGGATGTGTTTTACAAAAGAAAACCTGTTTTTCTCAATACTTCTGGTAACGTGACAATTGCTCATTCACAGTGAGAACAGGAGCGGAAAGGTCAAACTGTTTTTAGTATGTTTTAATTTTATTGTATTACATAGGTGGCAAGAGGCTGGAATTGGAGGTTATGAAAGTTACCAGTTCCCTGCCGATCCTTGAGGGCTTATAGAGAATGCTTCGTATGCCGGTATCACTGACTAGTTTGATAACTTTGTCTATCTTGTCCATTCGTCGAAACGAAGCGCGATTCTTGGCGGCAGGAACAGTATTTAGTACCCACCCAGACAGATCTTGTACTTAAGATTCTACCAATACTTGGCAAAGAAATGATATCTAAGAAATTATTGAACATGACAATCGAGTGATAGCGCCATGTGATTAAAATTATGAGTCGTTTGACATTCCCGTTCTGTCCTCTCACTGCGAGTTGGGTTTTAATCGTGACTAATGCATGTACGATTATAAATTTAGTCCTTCGCAACGGATAGTAAGTTTTTGTGCGACACATCCCAATTATAATGTCCACACTGATTAAAATGTAACTAATCCATAACATTCTCCCTCTTCTCATTTTATCCAAAACTTATTAAGGATGAACAACATGTTTAAATGGTATACACATACCGCCACCGTTTGTTAAATAAGGTACGTTCCCCTGTGTTACATTATAATTAAATTAAGTACCTATTTATTTTTAATCTTGTGTTTTATATAAGTAACATTTGTATTTTATGTGTTTTTTCTTTCTTATATCGAAAATACAGTGTTGACATCGTAATGTGATATTAACTTGTAGTTGTTTACATGAACCACGTGCACTGGTGCCAAAATACTTTCAGTTTTTTTTGGACATTTGTATATTTTTTAACCTCCAACTCGAGAATGTTATGGGTAATCGGGAAATAACATTCTTACGAAGAAACCTAGGAAACAATTCCTTTTTTTTATCAATATATAATTTTATTTTCCAAATATCGCTTGAATTTGAAAAGCTTTAAATTATCTACATGTTTCATTTAATTTTTGTCATAATCGAAGTTATTAACTCTATTTATTTTTTGAAATAAATGGTTATAGTAATGCATGTGTGATAATATTTGTTTATAAAATATTTCTATGTAAGTAAAACTTTCGTTTCTTGAAAGTCCTAATTTTCAAGGAACTAAAAGACTTGAGATATATTTTTAGTACAAATATTTAGTTGCCGTAACCACTATAGTCTCTTGTATTGGCACTGGTGTTGAGTATGTAACCTTTTTGCTGCATAAACATTTACGTTTTTGTTTAATTTTGAACAGAAAAAGTCTGGTGGCAGGCGGCGGGCCAGCAGTGGAGCCTCCAGCCGCGAGAGGTAAGTCGCTGTACTAAGTTATGATCGCAGATTACCCCTCTATGTATATCACATCTTAGACTTATGAAAGACAAAAATATACTTGAAACATTTTGAAACAATATTTTGGATCTGATAATTTTTTAAAACTGCATAATTGGCGAGTATATGCGAGTAATCGAGTTACGAGTTGGACTTATGAGGATGAGGATGGATTTCTCCATAATATTGAAATAAAAATTTGCTAAATTAAATGTTGTTTCCGTGTAGTAACTTAGTCTTTCTATTTTGCAGTCAATGTCGCTAGTAACAAAGAAATTAATATGAAATCTTATGACATTTGACTATCTAAACAAAACCCGTCCTCTACATTTGATTCACTTCCCCAGAAAGCGAACACAGCTCTTTTCTATGACAAACCTTATCTGTTATTTTTTCATATCGACGCGACACAATAAGAATATGAATAATATTTACATTACAGTTCACCAGCAAAAGTCAACAAAGAGAGGCCCCGAGAACGCTTGACTGAACCTCGAGAGAGCAACAGCCAGTTCAGAAATAAAGACCGCGACCGCGAAGACAGAAGCAAAAAGTACGACCGTAGGGATGAGTCTCCGAGGAGTTACCAACAAGAGGCCAGTTCACGACGCAACCGAGAAAATCGCAGTGAATCGCGTGGACGGGAATCCCCAGACCACAGGCGCAAATCCCACGTGGCCAAAGTAGACCGCGCCAGAGAGCCTTCCTGGGAAATTGCTGAGAAGACCAAGTCTAAACGCTCGAAACGCGACCAACGCTCCTCAGAATCTGATGTCGAAGAACCTCCTAAAAGAACGGAGAAAAGAGATAGGTCGTATCGCAGAGATACTAGTTCGTCTCCTCCACCTGAAAAGAGGAGGCGTCGAAGCCCTTCTGAGTATAAAAGAGACGAAGAAACTTATTACAACAGGAAACCATTACCCAAAGAGACTGCTAGGAACCGAAGACAAAGTTCACCCCCAGATGAGAGAAGAAATCAACGTAGAAGTGAATCTCCAGACATCAGAAAGAAGAGGTACGAAGAAGCTTACAGTAGAAAGGAGAGAGATGATAGACGCGAGAGAAAATATGAAAATAATCACGACAGGTATGAGGAGGAACCGCCAAAACGAAGAGACAAAGAAACATATGAAGATCCTCGACGTAGGAAGAATAGGAGTCCATCTGGAGACAGAAGGGATACATCACCTGATCACAGAGAAAAGTCTCCTAAGTCTTATAGAAATAGAGATTCTCGCAAAGAACCGGAAAGGAATCACAAAAATTCCAGATCTGAACGAAAGTCTTCGTTAGAATCCGAGTCTGAATTGCCTCCAAAGAAGGTGGCTGAAAAGGAGAATAAAAACAAAGCAAGATATTACAAAGATCGCAGTGAATCTCCGCCAAAGAGAACAGAAAGGGAGCCGCGTAGGCGGAGCCCCTCAGAAGGTTACAGGAGAATAGAATCTCCGCCAAAAACCAAATCTGACAGATACAAAAACTCTAAGCCAGTGGAAAACAAACCAGAGACCAGTCGTTCAAGAAAAAGATCTCCCTCACCCGAAGAGAAGCCTCGAAGAAGGCACTCTCCAAGCCAATCGAAATCGCCGAGCCCAAGAAAAGGCAGGAAAGACAAGCGGACAAGTGAACCGCCTAAGGTTAAGAAATCGGAAAGTTCTCGAGATGTCAGAGACAAGAATCATGACAAACGCGACCGACGGGACAGGTCTAAATCCAGGTCTCGATCCACGTCTAGCCTGAGCTACTCCCCAGCGAGGCGAAGCCCGGAGCGCTATCGGGACATCATCGAGAAACTACCAGAGAAAGATAAGCGCAAATACATCAAGTCTCCCTCAGACCTGCAGCCAAAGAAGAAGAAAAAGAAACAGGTAGAAAACTACAAGCCGAAAGCGGTTTGCATGTTGCATTCTTCTAGCGAGGAACGCGATGACTCTGGAGATGATTTCCTAAGATTAGACGAGAGAGCTCGCCAGGACGAATTGGATATAAAAGAGCTGACGAAACTAAAAGAGAAATTGACGCAAATGGCCAAAGCTTCTATGGAGAAGAAACGTTTAGAAGAAATCAACGGACCTTCAACATCGTCGGCTGGCGGTAGCGGAATTAGAGTCCACGAAGAGAAATCCAAAAAAGAAGATCCGCCACCGGTTCTAGTGAAGGAGAAATCGAAATCTCCCGTAGTCGAAACTAAGAAAAGTCCAGAAAAACAGCCGAGTCCGAAGAAGGATGTCGTTCGAGTAGAAAGTTCTCCAGAAGTCGCAAGAGGTCGCAGGAGTCGCTCGCGACGCAGTTGGTCGCGTTCGTCGTCACGGCGGTCAAGGTCGCGCTCCCGCTCGCGAAACAAGTCGTCAAGGTCACGCTCGCGGGGAAAATCTTCAAGATCAAGGTCGCGGGGCAAGTCTTCAAGGTCAAGGTCGGGGGGCAAATCTTCAAGGTCGCGGTCGCGGGGCAAATTGTCAAGGTCGCGGTCGCGAGGCAAATCGTCGAGGTCGAGATCCCGGTCGCGGTCCAGGTCGTCGAGGTCACGATCCCGTTCTTATTCTTCGTCGAGGTAAGGATTATTAATGTTCTAAGTTGAAATTACTTTTTTCCATTATTGTGCCCGCCCGGTGAAAATATAATTCCGTCCTTTGTCATGCGTATTTTTTTATTTTTTTTATGGGTACAATTTTCTTACAGTTGCCTAACCCAAATTATTCATTCATACACCACCTTCTAATATCAGTCTCTGGTTCCCAAGATACAGGGACTTATGAGGCCAGATGACCTTGTGTGATTTGTCCCAGATATTATTATTATTAATGTCTGTGTTACATAGTCACGCAACGAAATTACCCCTGAAAGTCTGTGTTACATGGTCACCACGCTAAGCGACCTCCAAAAGTCTATTCAAAAGATCCCTTAATTATTCAATCATGCATCGCCTCCTAAATTCTGGGTTACATAGTCATGCAACTAGACCACCTCTAAAAGTCTGTGTTACATGGTCACCCTTCTAAACGACTTCCAAAAGTCTATTCAGAAGTACAATATAGTCGTGCAATTAAACGTCCCCCAACCGTCTGTGTTACATGGTCACCCTATTGGAAAACCTCCAAAAGTCTATTCAAAAGTATATTGTCGTGCAACTAAACGTTCTAGAAGAGTCTGTGTTACATGATCACCCTACTAAAGTCTATTCAAAAGTATAATAGTCGTGCAATTAAACGGTTCTAAAAATTTGTGTTACATAGTACCTTAATAAACGACTATTCAAAAGCATATGTTTGCAACTAAACGTCCACTTAAAGTCCGTATAACATAGTCACCCAAATAAGACACCTGTAAGTGTGTGACCCAACTAAACTAATTTTTTCACTTGTAGGCGTTCCCGTTCCAGCCGCTCCAGTTCTTACAGCAGCAGAAGCTCCTCCAGGTCTTCGCGTACTTCTTCCAGATCTTCGCGTTCTACGAGGTGATTATCTTTTCCATAATACGTATATGTACTTTTCGTATGTTTCGTTGAAACATAGAGGTGTATTCATCTTTTTTCTGGGTGTTGACAAGTAATATATCATCGTATTTCCAAGTGTTCTTCAGTCACCAACATTTAAAACTGTGTATAAGTATAGTACCCTATAAATACCCTAATAAGACTAGTACACCTCTTCACTATTAGATTAATTTATAAAAAAATGATGATAAATAAGATAATTAAGTCTCACATAATATGCAATCGATTAACATTAACATTCAATTCTTTTTTCCGCTTGAAAATCAACAAATTGATACAAAATTACTGCATGCAATCAACCAATACGTATGTATAATGAAACTGGCGTAAATATATTGAACATGACGTATGTATATCGCAATTGACGTATGTATGCCGAACTTGTGTTTTTATTTGGTAACCACAACGTTTGTATCGATATTCGCGTATGGATACCGAAATGGACGTATTCAAACCGAATTTCTTTTTACTAACCATATGCATATCGATTTTTTTGTAATAACCATGATATTTGTAAACCTAAATATAAACGTACGGTTTTGAAATTGATGTATGCATACTGAAATTGTATATCGACCAAAACATCATGATTATTCATGACGTATGCACACGAAATTCACGTATCGATATTAAATTGACGTATGCATAATTCAATTCATATCAAATGATTTGTAAACTAACACATGCATACATACCGTATTTGTACTAACCGTATGTTTGCAAACCGATATTTCGCGTTTGGATATCGATCGATATTGACGTATACATAATTCATAACAAATTATATACAAACTCTTGTGTTTGGATATCGATTTTGGCGTATGAATAATTCATTTCATACCAAATTATTTACAAACTAACACATGCATACCATATTTGTACCATCGTAAAACCATTTGGATATCGATCGATATCGACTTCGGCATACGGTAACCAATGAGAGTAGGACAATGACGGGCGTGTACGCGGACTATCGTAGGTCGTCCGCCACGCGCGTGTCGCGTGCGTCTCGTGCGTCACGTGCGTCACGTGCGTCCCGCTCGCCGTCCATCCCGCGGCGCGCGGGGTCGCCCAGCTTCCTGGACCGGCGCCGCATCACCAGGTGACTGCGGCCGCCAGTGGCAGCGTGGCTGTAGCCGGGACTGGCAGTCGTTAGCACTCGTACTTGCAACAGAGCACTTTGGGGTTTTTGACGAAGTAAAGTTGCGTTGTCGATAGTGAAAACAAAATTTGTCGATAGAGCGATGAGATGCTCGATATATTTTGAGACGGAAAACTGTATTTTGGTCAAATAAGTGGCAAAGTTTGATAGAATTATCTCAAGTTGAGATGCTCGATATACATATTTTTAGACGGACATTTTTATTTTTTTTGTTAAATAAATTGCAAAGTTTGAAAGAATTATCTCAAATTAAAAAATTGCACCACAACAATTTTATTACTCGAGCTAAAATATCAACAATTATTCTTTGCTTACGATATTTCAAGAACGAGTGCTAATAGACCTCCATGTCTACTTATCGTCTTCCTATGTGCAACAAGCAGTGGTTTTTCCTTTTATAATATTGAAAAGTGTCTTGATGACTAAAATAATTCAAGTCTACATTGGAACATTCTATCTTATCTTTTCAACTTTATCGTATCACTGCTCTGTTGATTTGGGGGATGCAATAGATGACATTTCTTCTCATTCACTTCAGAAGAAAGGTCACCCTTGTCGTGTGTAGGTGTTTTTTTGTGCAAACTTTCTGCTAACTAGTTTTGCTTTTATTAATTTTATTTGCGAATACCATATCACGATGTTACGTATGCAATATGTACAGGTTTTTTCGAACTTTTCAGTCCAAACATGTTTTACCAATCATCGTGGTATGGTTATTAGAGGCTATTGTTTTGGTCGACAACCCTAAATTCAGGCTAATAGAATAATATATACAGATTCAAAAAACTCTTCAAGATAAACTGCCTCTCACCCCTGAAAAGGGGCTTTTAGACCAAAATAACACCCTACATATTTGTTTTGGTTGTTTTATTATCTATTTGTTTGTTTTCTCTTTATAGAAAAAAGTCACGTAAATATAGCACGAGTTCCGAAGACACGAGTAGCTCCGATTAGTGCAGTGAATGACTGATAGTGTTAGAATAAGCCATAAATACGTATTATGTTCATTTTATTTAATTATATACTTACTGCTGTGTAGATTCTATCGGTATTTTCATGAGAAGTGTGCTATTGAGACCCAAATATACATTTGAAATAAGTGTAGAGCTGATTTTATAATGAAAATTATTTTCAAAATACAGGGTGTTAAAAAGTGCGTTTAGGGGTTACTCAGAATCAAGTATAGAAGACAGGAAAAATATTGAAAAAATCCGATCTACAACTTATTATTTCAGTTTACCATACAAATTCTTGATTCACTATTCAGATTTAATATGGGAATCTGAAAAAAAATTAAGAGCTGATTTTTTCAATATTTTTCCTGTATTATATAGGGTGATTTTAAATTAGTTCTTGATACCAAAGGATATGCATGTGCTCATGATAACAAACAACTTTCCCTAAGGAACCAATAGGCAAATCGTAAAAAAAAATTTGGACTCTTCATATTAATTTGGCCGGTCCGTTGACCAATTTGTATGGAAGGTTCAAAACGTTTTTTTGAGATTTGACTATGGGTTCCTTAGGGAAAGTTGTTTGTTATCACGAGCACATGCTTAGCCTTTCGTATCAAGAACTAATTTAAAGTCACCTATATACATGAGTCTGAGTAACTCCTTAAAATTTCAAACGCACTTTTTAACAGCCTGTATGGCTATCATAACATAGCTTCACGATTAAGTTTTATGTATACAACGCCGCCTGATGACACTTATCAATCAGATATGTGTAATATTGTGCTTTATATACCCTGACGGCGAGTCCAGGTATTCGGAAAATCGTTTTCTAAGTGCTCGAGTGGCAGTGACGACATATTGCCACTCGAGCATTTGGCAAATGATTTGCCTAATGTTTGAGCACTGTTTTTTATCCTATAAAAATTGTAAAATTAAAGAAAACATTTACCGACATCTATGCTCCATCATTTCATACATTACAATAAATTCATCATTAATTAATTTTGGTCATATACATATAATTTGATTTAGAGACTGATAATAATTATTTTAAACTAAAACTGGATTGTGATGTTGAAATTTTATACTATAACTAACTCCAGTAAAGTAATTTATTATTAATAATGAAAATAAGTTTTTATTTACTGAATGAAATTTGACTTCACATTTGACTGTAATTTTTTTTTTGTCAGTCTCTTAATCGTCGCGTGCGCAAATTGGTTACTAATCGAGTTTTTAATATTAACGAGGGCTTTTTACTTGAATTATTGTGTAATAATCAGATTTGCAGTGTGAGCTTTGATTTGAATCTAACGATTTGGGTATGAAATGGAAAATAAATTAATTAAATATTTTTCCTCCGTAGCGCACCCGTTATAGACCATACCATGGCAAAAAGAAATTATAAGCGGAGAAGATAATTATTTTTTAATGAAATACGATGATGGACGCGAGTTTGACAGTGTTTGTAATTAAGAAAAGTTCCAATAGTATTTCAGTTTGAATTGTCTATCACATTAAATGTATATTGTGTTATTTTGTGTTGTTTTCATTTGTTTTGCTGCATGGTAGAGCTAGAATTCCACAATACACAATTTGTGAGAACCTATATGATACAAAAAATGCTTGTACCCTGAAACAGAATATAATAAACAGTGGAATGTTTGTTTAAATTTTTTTCTTTTATTTTTGCTAGTGATTTATTTTGTAAAGAAAAACAAAGGTAAGTTTATTGAAACTTTTTGCATTTTTTTCATTCTTTTCACTTATTGTCATTAGATTTTTTATGCAATATGATTGCATGCAATATTATCATTTGCACCATTAATCCACGAAGCATGCTTAAAAAAACCATCTAACTTCCATACCTATTACTAACATGTAATAACACACTAACAGCGCCCGCAAACGGCCGATCCCGTACCGCCGGCCGACGCCTTCCACCGGGTCTACTTGCAGCTACAGCAGTTCCAGGTCTTCGCACAGCTGGTCCAGGTCTCCAGGTCCTAAGCCCGAACGCGACTAAACCACATCATACCAACACTCTGAAGTTATAGACTAGTTAAATAACTAGATAGAGGTAGCATCTGTGTCCAGGTGTTACAGGTCTTCGCATTGCTAACACAATTCCGATATTAATCTTCACGATGCTAGGTAGTCGTTTTATTTTCTTTAAAACATAAGTACTTATTCTGCATAGGAAGCCATACCTACCAGATCTTTGGTTAGTTACTTTCGTCCCCACTGCTAGGGCTCTTCTCATATGTACCTCGATCATGAGAAGGTTAGGCCTTACTCATTGTATACCGGAAGGCTAAATCTATTATGCGTAGCGAGCGCAACCAAAACATACAGGGGGGCCATCACCGGAATCTAACGTCATCAAATCACTGCTTTATGCTGAAATCACACTAACTTCTATGCTATTAATTGTTGTGAAAATATCGATGCCATTTGGGATAATGACTTTAAAGCGATAAATCGCGGTGTAAGGCATGATACGTTAGTGTGGCATTAGTTAATTGCTCACTAGTCTACTAGTCTGACTTCTACGAATCTCGAAAAATAATTACGTAACAAAAAAACTTGAAACAAAAAAGATAACATCGCTATCATGCAAGCGAGCGAGCGTGTCTTCGAGAATTAAGTAGTGTAATATTGATTTACAAATTTGTATTTATTGATTTTACTTTCTCTTATGCTAGTCAAAATAATTCTCATCATTCCAGAAACTTCGTGATCTCTTTATTTGTCTGATTATTTATTATTTTTACTTGTTGATTAATTTATTATTTTTACAAAATGTTTTTATTTGTTTTATTTAAGTACTAAATGGAGATTGTACCAAAAATACTCTAGTCTTTTATAGTGTAATTAAACATTTTAATTAAGTATTTAGAGTAAAGTGCAATATATTTATTGACAGCCGATATTTACACTAATTTATTAATTTATTTTGAAGATTCCTAGTCATTTACGATTTGATATTTATGAAATTATTTATTAAGGTAACTGTTAAAATAATCATGAGGAAAAATACATACATTTCCCTTACAATTAGTAATAGAAATGAGGTAGCTATAATTTATAATAAAATCTAGAAAATTGTAGTTGTTATCAAAGAATCAGCAAGCAATAAATCCTATGTGACAATGATAATATTAAAAATAATACTCACCACAAAAATATGTATAAACAATTTATTAGTCATTTGTAAATAAAACGTTTACAAATGGATATAAAAATCGCAATCTTTATACGATACTTACATTTTATAAATGCACTGAGAAAGAATTGATTTGCTAACATACATAAATTCACCACATTTTTTAGACAACTCATCAATATACATTATAGTTATAAATGGTACCGTACAGTCGCTGTTGTATAATAAAATACTAACATACCATAACAAGTTTCATTTCCTTAGGAGTCGTCCACACAATACGTAACGCAAAAAGTTAGGAGAGGGGGGTGGGTGTTCATGATACGTGTAAGGCAGCTTTTCCACCACAGATGTGCGAGGAAGCGGCGCGGTGTGCGAGGAAAAAAATCCAGAATCGCTTCATTTTCCTAGCCTCGCTTAGCACAGCTCAGGTGGAAAAGGGCTTAGCGAAGCGAGGTCTTTTGTACTGAGAAATGTGTGCGAGGGATGTGTTGCGATATTAGATAAATACACATCCTTGTAAGAGACATTTTCCTCGCACATGTTTGGTGGAAACCCCCACACATTTCCACAGCACAGCTACACATCCTCGTACGACACATTTTCCTAGCACATCTCTGGTGGAAAAGCAGCCTACAGAGGGCCGAAGAAGTTAGCATTACGTAATTTGTGGACGGCTTCTTACTAACCCCCATCTTGGTCCCACTATAGACCTACCATTTAACTGAGACATTGGTTGCCTTAACCGTTTCAGAGAATCAATGGAGAAAATATAAGTAAGCACTTTGGAACGTCAAAGATCAAATATCTCCTCCCATAAGTACGAAGTCTTTGTATGTGGCAACAAATGGCATTTAAATAACATAGTTTGTATTAAATGTGGCGTTCCAAAGTTTGAACCATCTTTAATTTTCATCTCTCGCTTTAACATAATTATACAGGATAAATGTGGTGTTCCAAAGTTTGAACCATCTTTTATTTTCATCTCTCGCTTTAACATAATTATACAGGATGTTAAAAAAGGGCGATGAAATTTTTAAGGAGTTACTCAAAATCAAGTATAGAATACAGGAAATATATTGAAAAAATCCGATCTAAATTTTTTCCATACTAAATCTGAATAGTAGTGAATCAAGATTTGTTTTTTTTTTTTTTTTATGGCTCTTGTATGGGAAACTGAAAAAAAGTGTAGATCGGATTTTTTTCTATATTTTTCGTGTATTCTATATATACTTGATTCTGAGTATTATTATCTTGTTGGTGGGTGCTGCCTAACCAGCGACACTTCGACCCAAAGGGATCTTTTGTGTCAAGAAAAAAAGGTCGCTTTGGGTCAAAGTGATTCTGAGTACCTAACTCCTTAAAAATTCAAATGCATATTCTTAACACCTGTATACGGTATAACAAAAAAGATGTAGGACTCGTTAACTGGTTGGGGCTTCCTCATTGTAATGATACCCATAATCAATATGTAAATAAACCTTCGACTCTACATAAAAATTGATCAGCTACTTTTCTGCCAATTTTGTATAGAGTCCTTATTCTTGTGATCTCAGCAAAGAAGCAGAACAAACAGTTCAGTTGATGTTGTGTTCCAGGTTACGGGTCCTACAACTATTTTAATACACCTGTATAGTAAGTACATCATTTGGACCTCAACCTAACAATGTGTACATTTCATTAGCATATAAAAATACATATCTCTATAAATATTTTCTTCATATATTACAATAACAGATTATTAGTCCTAATTCTTTGTGAGTGTCTTAACTACATTGCCATAGGAATGTAACCTTTGTAAAGCTAGTGAAGTGACCAATATAATACCCTGTAAGCCACCACCAGAATATGTATAAAACACTAACAATACATATCATACTACCATAGAGAAATGTTGGCTAGAATCAGTTGGTTTTCTTCTGTGCCTGTCTCCTTTTGTGGGCCAGGAACATCGCCCAACCAAAGCCCACAATGTTCATGAATAGTACTCTCAACTGAAAATGAAAATATTTCACCTAAGTGCATAGAAAGTAGTAGTTATAATTTAAAAAAGTTTCTTATGGTATGACTAAAAAGTTTTTTATCTATATGGTATGGCCAAAAAGGGCTGCTTTGTGTTTCTTCTCATCCTAGAAGAGTAAATCGATTCATGGGTGGTCCTTTCAAAGTAATAAGAGCATACATAAGTAATACTGTTTTCCTTATTTAGATGAACTAGCAGTAGGTACTTAGATAGTGAGATATCAAAAAGTTATTTTAATCAACTTACCATAGGAGGTACAAACGCCAAGTTAATTATTTGGAACATTGTTAACCATTTCCAGTTAGCTTCTAACACAGTCTGGTACAATGCAAATAGCTGTTTCAAAGCAGCGGAATGGTTCTTCCCTTCAAACCTGGCTAAGGTGTACAGGGAGAATGCCTGCATGAGCGGCGCAAATATCAGTCTCTCAAAAATTAGCTTCTTGGCCAGAGGGAAGGCCACTATGTCTTCTGGAAACAGTCTTTCAGCAAATTCGTAAAAGTAATGGGGAAGTGTTCCTCCAAAAAGTAATCTGGAAGATTATGTGAAAAAAGAAAGTAAGTTAATAAGAGTGATCACACTAAAAGACGCTTTCATCAGTCCATGATTTCAAAAAGGGGAAAGTGTCGCCTTTCCGGGTTTGCCAGTAAGGGCTCATCGATGATCTGCCATTTGTAACTTCAAACTTGCTGCACTGTGCCTGCAATGGTGTGGCAGCACACTACCCACAAAATAGAAACTTCTTATAAGGGCACTTTGCAAAAGAGACTTAAAACTATTTAACTAGCTGAGTTATCATACATCTATACTGTTACTGACCCATATAATCCAAAAGCGAGAATGGGATCAAGTTTCACATTTCCCCCCGCTATCAGCTGGGAAGCCACACTTGCCGTGCTCCCTACAACGCAGCTGAAAAATAATTAAACAAAGGCTTAACCATATCACAATTTTGACATAGTTTCTCGTGTCTGGATACACAGTTTTGTTTTTGTCTATGATATAATTAAATTATGTAACTATGTAATTGCCATACTTAGCTTATTATGGCCTATTTTATAAACTTCTAATAGTGAAAACCCAAAACTAAGATTTGTGAGATCAAGACATTCAATGTGTCTTTGACTGAACTATAAGAGATCAGATCACACTGCATGGTAGCTAAGCAATGTACTTCTTTCAACTTATTTACACTCGTGTACCTATGTGTAAATCGGGCCTTTAGCAAGTTGAAGTGCTTATGAACAAGTTTAGTACAAAGGTCATAAACACTGCTTATCAAAGTGAACTTGCACAAGTTTGCAAATTTTAAAATAAAACTTTTTAAACAAATTTCTGGTAAAAGTACAACAATTAACTGCACTTACCTTGTTATAGCTTTAGTTTTTATTGGATGTAAATACAAATTCTGCAAGTATGAAGAAATCAGATTCATAATAGGTTTAGATAGAGCCATCTTGTATTTTCAATAGTTTTCCGGTGGTAATGTGCCACTTAGATACAATATTTATCACACAAGTCAACCGATAATATTATCTAACAATTATCGTAGACGCAATTAAAGAATTAAATGTCTTTTTTATCATGAAAACTTTGTTTTCATATTATTTCCTTTGACATTTCCTTATCAATGGCCGGCCGTGGTCGTGTCAAGTCAATGGCTCTGAAGTCAGAATGGATGGAACGAAATAGAACAAGACTCATTCATTCTCATTCATGCATGACTGAACTGAATATTTATGAATGACGATTCCAAGGCGCGCGTACTTTGAAGCCATTTTGAAGCGCGGACAATGTACTCTTTATACATATAATTTCATTTATTAATTAGCATATAAGTTATCCCTGCACTACAAAAGACAATCAATGACTGACTAGTTATTGGCTCGGTGGTTAGCACACCCGACTACTGATTCATGGATCGTGGGTTAAATTCCACCCAGGGCAAACATTTCTGTGACGAGCAGATTTTTTCTTTTTTGTTCATCATCGTTCATTATTATGATTTTAATGTACTGATTTAACAAGTTCACAGTCAAACCAGTAAGTCCACGCATACCCATGGTTTCAACCAATAAGTCCACGCATACCCATGGAGACGCAAGACATATGCGTCTTGCGACTCTAGTCCAGTCATCGAGGAGGCTTTACACTATCCTTCACAATCGTGCAAAGTTTCATTGACAGAGAAATTAATGTTGGGGTCTCCATACAATGAAACTCCTCGATGACTGGGCTACTCCGCCTAGTCGTGGACTTGTGGTTGAAGCCAACTCCAAATGGAGTCGTGGACTGTAAACGTGTTAAACGTATGTAGGTATGCATATCTGTCTCTGGTACCAATAAAACAGGAAATCCTAGTTTGGTACTATGGGTGGGTGTGATTTGTTTCGCATTATTTATTGACATTTTACTTGCTTATCTTCTTGAGCTGTCTTTAATTAACTTTTATAGTTGATTAATACCATGTTATAGGTACCTAAAATGATCTGTCTTACTTAACTTCATCCTCCGGCTATAAGTTTCTTATCAAAAAGTTTCACTCGAAGTTAATCAGTAGTTTTCGAGAAAATCCGGGACATACATGCATGCATTCATATGCAATAGACGAATTCAAGTTCATCCTAATTAATAAGTGTAAGTTTGTCCTTATTTCACGTGGCAACAGCAACATTACTCTGATAGTAGCGGGTTGACACGTTTTTTGAACAGAGATAGTTGATGAAGTGACTAATTCGGTGGCTCAGTGTGGTTAGCGATCCTGACTACTGATCCAAGAGTCGTGGGTTCGATTCCCACCCAGGGCAAAACGTTTCTGTGATGTTTGCTGTGTCTGATATGTATGTATATCAGTCTCTGGTTCCCATAGTACAGGGAATCCTAGTTTGGGGCCAGATGACCGTGTGTGATTTGTCCCGGATATTATTATGAAGTGATATAAATTTTACCCCATACAAATATCTAATTTCCTCGGGAAATCGGAAATAATGCATCTTGCAAATAAAGTAACATTATTTATTGCTATTACTATCCAACCGATTTTCTCATTTAAATTATAAAATGAGAGTTTTGTCCTATAAATAACATAGGAAAGTTTTAAACCTGAATAACTTACCTCCGTACTTACGCACTGTATACTTTGTTCCTCGGTCCCTCAATGCTGAGGATCGCGACCACAAGTCAGATCTTTCCGTTGGCCGTGGGTAAAGGTGCTATAGACTGCCCTTTGAATGTTCCCTCCTACAGGCTTCTTCACCGTATCTATCTCTGGCTATCTAAATTATGCCTAGGCGAACGAATATGTCTGAAGAAGCAAAGGAGCCTTGGTTGGTGGCACATTGCTGAGAGCCATTGTGACAGACTCGGTGGCTCAGTGGTTAGCGCTCCTGACTTCTGATCCGAGAGTCGCGAGTTCGATCCCCACCTAGGGCAAACATTTCTGTGATGAGCAGATTTGTTTGCTCTGTGTCGGGATGTATTATTTTATTTATTTATCCGTTTATTTCAGGCACAAGGCCCATAGAAATATATAACATACAATACATAATTACATATGTATTTATTATATCTATATATGTATGTATTTTAATGTATATGTGTATGTATATCAGTCTCTGGTTCCCATAATACAGGTAATCCTAGTTTGGGGCCAGATGACCGTGTGATTTGTCCCGGTTATTTATTTATTGCGATGTTTTTAGTTCTTGAAATATGGATTCATTTTGTGCTCATTAAATTGGGAGAATTTCACTTAAAATCCACATGGGGTCAAAAATATACAAAGGCTCTTAAAAGTTGGTACAATTTTGTAATATTTTATTTTATTCCTTTTCAATGTCTACATCTATCAAGACTATACAATATACAAATACCTACATATTATATTTTATTTAAGGGCGCTTTTATTGTCATGCGGATTTCTGCCCGCATGCGTGCCGCCCGCAACCTATCGTTTCAATACGTTTTTAGGGCCCTTTTAGAGCGCGATTCCAAAGCGACCCGCATGCGTGTGACACGCATGACAATAAAAGGGACCTAAAATATGTACTGAAACGATAGGTTACGGGCGGCACGCATGCCGGCAGAAACCGGCGTGACTATAAAAGAGCTCTTATTGTCATGCGTGGCATACACAAGCCCGCATGCGGGCAGAAATCCGCATTACAATAAAAGCACCCTAACACATGATTAATTACCAGGGTTCGCATGATATATATCAATTGATATATATCGGATATATATCATGATATATATCAATTGATATTTATGCTTGATATATATCAATATTGATATTTATATTTTCCTAGCTTCTAAGAGCTGCTTCTTACGAATGAATGTGCCAAATGCAAAGAATAAAGATATGATTATCACAATAATAAATAAATGAGTTTAGTTTAATTAACTATCTTCAAATTTGCAAAAATAAAATATACATTTTAGATTCAGTTATTTCGAAAAAACATATCAGAGTATAAAATTTGAATGATATTTTAATAAAAATCTTCAAATTATCAAACATATACCTACATTTTAAATTAAGCTATTTCGAAAATCATGTATTAAAGTAAGAAATTGAAATTAGTATGTAATTTTGATAAATATCAAAAATATCAAAGATATCGAAAATATCGGATATATATCAAAAATATCTGATATTTTGATATTTATTATAAATATCGGATATTTACGAACCCTGTTAATTACCAATTCACTAGGGATTTTGCATACAGTACAATAAATATGTGGTAGTCACTATTTACGTATAGGCTTACCTGCAGCAAAAACTTATGACTATATTATGTTTCTTCTTATAAATAATAATTTGAATTTATGATGTTCATTACTTACAGAAATTTTATAAAGCCCATAATATTTTCCATTTATAAATAAAAAAATCTACTTAAAAAATTGCAGACACTTATTTCTTAACTGTGTCTGTATAATTTGTCCAGTTGTTTTTGTAGATTATGTGACGTCACTGTGGGTGTATCGGGCACTAGCTTTTGACGGTTCACCATTGGCGTGCTCAAGAAATTCATCTGTTCCTTCATTTTCATGTACATGTTTAAAGCTTTTCCCTCCATGTCTTTAACTGGAGTTTCCATACAAGTGGACACATTTGGCATTGATTTGTAAATCACTTTTTTCCGTAAACACAAATTTTTTTTAGGGATCTTGTAACTGGGAGATTTAGGTGACTTAATAACAGAACAAGGTCTGCTTATTATCGGACTTTTTTCTGGACTTTTTATTTTAACAACTGTCCAAGTCTTCGTATCTGCCACCAATGTTTTATTGTTGTCATCTGCATCTTTACCATTTCTTTTCTCGTCTATTAATTTTCTAACATTTTGCAATGATTTCAATTGGGTTTCCTTTATGTTATTTAGAATTTGTATTCCACTTTCAATCATCTTAATATTTTGTTCTGTTTGTTGCTCTACTTCTAGCAGGTTATCTAGTTCTGCAGTATGCTGTACCGGGTCAGACGTGACAGCTGCTTTTGTGAATAGATCACACAGTGATACAATAACACTTTCTTCTCTTTTATCACTGTTACTAATCACAGATGGCCTGTCAAAGCACATGATAGTGTTGTCGTTGTAAACAGCTGAGTTCTCCATAGCACTGGAGTTGTTGAAGTACTCCTGGACACTCCTGTACTCCTTGAACGGCGTGGACACAGGAGGTGATACTTCATCAATCTTCTCTAGGGTCTGTTCTTCTGTGTATGCTTTGATTTTCTCTTCTACATCATGGATCTCTTTCTCTTGCTGTAAGAAGCTCTCATCACTACTCGATTTCCATGAGGAGTTTGAGTGTGGTGTGTCAACCATCATTTTGAAAGGTACTGGCTTTTGTATCAGGGGTGTCGGTGGCGGGAGTAGTTTTGTGGTGACATTGATGTGGTGGGGATTGTTTTCTTTGTTGCCTGGAACAGACTTGGTTCTAACTGGCTTGCTTGTTATGACTGGTGTTTGTGGAATATTGTATATCCCACTTATGCGGACATTATTTTTTGCTGAAAAAATAAAGATAGTAGGTTTAATTTCAAGGCAGTATTTTTATAAAAAAACTAAATTAAGATTGATTATAAAATTATAGAAATATAAATTTGTAACTGCTTTAAATAAACTTTTATCTGGACTTACCTGGAAGACAAAGTGCTTTCTTGGCTCTGAAGTCTGGTTTTGGAAATTTGGGTGTTTCAGAAGGATATAGTGTGGTTGCTATTGAATTTGGAGTTGGCTGAAAAGTAATATATTATGTAAGAATGTGTGATTTCTTGAAACTTGCACCCAATGATTTAAGATACATTTGAAAGATCAAACAATTAATTACCTTTGGTTTTGATTGAAAATTGAGCACTTTTCTCACTGGGTTATTCTTTAATTGTCCATTTGCAGTGTGAGTTACAGTCTTATTTTCCACCTTCACAGAACTGTTCCAGTTCCTTTTCTTTGTGGAGGTGGCAGCTTTTGTGTGTCTTCGGGGAGACCTTGGTTGAAGTACTGAAACCAAATCCTTAACTTTAAATTTACATTGACTTACTGTGAGTTAACTGAGCTGGTTTTGTTTGACAAGTAATTCAGTCTCTGATAACATTATATTACCATACTTTTTTCAACCTGTATGTTTCTTTTTTAAATATAATTAAAATATGCACAAACCCATAAGGTCAGCCCTCATTTCGGCTAGAGTCATGGGCTTTATCTTCTCAGACGTCCTGGACTGAACCATAGTAGGGCGAGGCTTTTTCTTCGCCGTAAGCGTTTGGATAGCATCTTCTGATAGTATTCCTGAAGACAACATTTACACAATGCATGGTTAGAGTCATCGTGATATATAATTGCGTATAATCAATAAAAAAAATAGGCTAAAATTTCAATGTAAACAGTGCTTTCAATGTAAAGGTACGCACCACGAAGATTCGGTAGCAGCTCCGAAAGAGGTTTTGGTTGCAAAAAAGTTTTCTGATTCATCGCCGACGATTCCATTTTCACTGTTCATACAATTAATAAACACAGTATTCACTGATAAATGTGATATCGGGAAAATATGCAAAACAAAACATATCCAAATAAAATTCAAGCAACTGTCAAAGTTAAAGACCGTTGAGCGTCATTATTGGGGATCCGTTCTAAAAATATCTGTTAATATTTCTTGCCAAGAGTCTGTCACTTCTAGCAGCTTCTAGGGCAGAAACACATTGTTAACACGCCACCCCACGTGACGCCAAAATCACCTACAACGCTTCCATGAAAACGTGGAGTAAAGTAACAAAAACTAGGACGTAGCTTTTTTTTATGTGATAGGTGGCAAACGAGCAGACGGATCACCTGATGGTAAGCTATTACCGCCGCCCATGGACACCCGCAACAACTTTGAAACATGAACTTATGTGAAAGTGACACTATATTTGTCTCACTCTTACTAAGCGAATCTATACAACTAAACGTCAAATAAGAAAAAGATGGCGATATGTTTTCAAATATTTCAATGACACTTGAATAATGTTGCCAGTAATAGTATCATATTCCCCCACTGAATGAATGAATGATAGATCGATATTTTAGTAACTGTAATAAAACACGGAGTGGATAATATTATCTAATTATTAGCAATAACTTAAAAGCAAAAGTGAATAGGCGTAATGAAGCTTACGAAAGTTTTTAAATTAACAGAAACTCACGAAAATATTTATTCAGTTAATGTAAAAATATCGAAATGGCGTATTCAGTGTTTTATTTTGGAACAGCCGAATTGTAATTATAATCGGCAATTATTTCAAGCAATAATTGTAATTAATATTGTAATTGTTTCGTCACTATAAAATGTACTCGTTACCGTAATGGTTTTATACAATGGCTATTGTAATTAAGATAAAGCTACGTCGTTGGTGATGGTTCTTTCAAAAAAACATTGTTTTATTCATACAGATCGAAATACTGATGAGCCCATTTTGTATAAAATATTCAAAAAATACAAATATACAACACAAGAATTTAGTTTTATCAAATATTGTATTTATTGTCACTAGCTTTCGCCCGCGACTTTTATTGTTTATTACTATTTTTTTCTCCTCAAGTGATCTTTAGGAATCCTATTTAAATGATAGTTTATCTTTTAAATTAATATGAAATACAAATATAGGGGAACATTTTATTTATTGTTTCTTCTCTCTCTCTCTTATCGTTTCTTTATACTAGGTGTTAACAAAGTGCGTTTGAAATTTTAAGAGGTTACTCAGAATCAAGTATAGAAATTGAAAATTTCACAATATTTTTTTTCAGTTTCTCATACTGAATCTAAATATTGAATTAAGAATTTGTATGAAAAGCTAAAAAAGTTGTATATCGGATTTTTTAATTATTTTTTTACTGTATTCTATACTTGATTTTGAATAACACTTCAAAATCAAGGGAGTTTTTTTAACACCCTGTATACAGGATGTAACAAAACTGGTGTAGGACGCAACACGAGTTTTGTTACACCCTCTAAGTTTTATATAAAAAATATACAGTTACAGTAATTTTACAATTTAAACAGTTATCGATAAACACACGTAATACGTCCTCATCATTCATTCATTCATTAAAATTCCCCCAAATTAGGGTATTTCGTATTTTTATTTTCAAGCAACACTGAACGATGGAAAATGGCGACAATTTGTGTTGAATTTTTATAAAGTTATTTTTATTCAAATCTTAACAAAATACTTATTGACCTGTGAAACGTGATACCAGTGCTCTTGTTATCTCTGGCGGAATGAGATTTACACGATTTTACTACGCAATTCGGCATGTTTTTGTGTAACAAGGAGTAAATACGGAGGACACGTTGTCGTGACCGTAGCACGATACAGACTGAGTAACTAATAAGACTTTTAGCCATATTTGCCGTTGGAGCATGTTTGCCACATAGAATAGTGTTCTGAAGATATGACATTTCACTGGCATGTTGTCATTCCTTCAAGAACTGCACGCCATCTGTTGTCAAGTAGCGCGGACCGTGCTTTAAAAGTCAGTGTTAGCCATGGACGTACTATTCAAACTGGACTGAGCACTTTGCAAGGAAAACGTGACGACAGAGACGTTTAACTGGAGCCCTGCATCTCTTTCTAAACTATACAATAGTTTGGAAATAAGATTTAAATAATAATAAACCACCAGAAAAGGTAGTTTTCTGAATGTTGAAATCTTAGCTAGAGTATTATAATTTCATTTTAAGGATCACGATAAGAATAAATAATAAATCACTAGTATAAAGATCCCGTTATGAATTAATATATATTTATGAATTATTTAATAAAAACTAAGCACACACGCTCAGACGGCTGTCATAGATTTAAAGGTTATGATAATATAGGCACTGGTGCCGACTCCCATAGGGCGAGGGGGTGCCCGATCCCCCCCCCCTCCCAATATTTTATAACTGGTATTTCTTTTTTTCTCGGGATACTTTTATTCCGAAAAAGCCTAATTTCTATGCACACTCAACGATACTCTCACAAACTATACCCACGCCAGCGAAATCGTGGGCGAAAGCTAATTAGAAAATATTAGGAAAATAACAATTTCTTTTCCGCCCTAGCCCCCAAATATTTTTATGAAGTCAGCACCCATGAATACAGGCACTTTGGGGGAAGTTATTTAGTATGATGAGCAGAATCCCAAATTAACCTACACTAGGGTGTCCCTTATATGGACGAAAAAAATTTTTTTTGGGCTATAGAAACGCATACCCCCTAATTCTTTGTTAAATATTAAGCCTTACATAAATATAAAATTTTAACTCTCTAGGTTAATATTAACCCGTGCCGACAAGGTCCCAATTTTTTTATAAAAGTAGCTATTTTTGAGTATTTCTTGATATGTAGCTAGATCATTGTTAATATGCATATCTTGGGTAAACATTGACGAAACAAAAAATGTAAGTAATGATTTTAATTGACAAACAAATAAAATTATACAATTATTCAGGGTACTTCTTTTTTAAAGTCTCTTTTTTGCAGTCTGGATACAGCTTTTTATGCTCTTGCACACAGCGTAACAAGAATTGTTTTTGTTCCTCTTCTGCGGTAATTAAACTATGAAAGTCTTGCATAAGCTTTACAGCTCTTTCAGCTGTGTCATTTACAGCTTTTAAGCTTAACACCTTCCTCTTAGCTTCGATGAAAGATGCATTATGGTCCCACAAAGATACGTTTCCTTCAAGAAAACTGGTATCAATTTTTAATCGCGAAAAACATTTTTGCTTTTTTTTATTTTTTTATTATCCATTTATATTCAGATAACAAGATCCATAAATTGTTAGTAACAAAGGTCTTACAAACTATGTTAGTAAAAAAATAAATAAGCGAGTAATACTAGGTTTAGCGCATGTGGTTGTGCCCAGCCGCCACCTGCACTGCGTGCCACATCACAGGACAGTCGCAGCTGTCCGCCACCGCCTGCAGGATGCTGTTGCCGCTGGCCCGCACTCTGCGTATCAGTGAAACAGCCCGTTTGCGCATAATGGCTGGGAATCCATCCACGCGGGCTTCTGCAAACATTCCCGAAGCACTGCAGAAGCAGGGCAGCCCCAACAGCATCCTGAATGCGTTATAATATTGGACATGCAGGGCGTTCAGCGATTTCTGAGAGTATTTACACCAGAGGCTGCTCGAGTAAAACGACTTTTAGCTGACACGAAATCGCTTAACGACTTCCCTGTAACAATATGATTAGTAGGTATTTCAAGGAAATTAACCAAATTTAGAACAAACAACTCAGTTAAAATATTTAAAAAAAAAAACTCTTACCATACAAAGAGGCAGACATCTCTTCTTTCGATGCAACATATCACTCTTGCCATCCATCGTGCTTGATGCATTGCGCCAGGAGGACGAATTTTAATTTTACCCTCATTATCTCCTCCCAAGTAAATAATGGATAGCTCGATTAGTTCTCGATAATCGTCCCGTACGATGGATTTCTGCAGTTCATGTTTGAAAAAGGTCAGCAATCGCTTAATGGTCGCATCAGAAAGATGCTGTTTAACGAAATCTATGCATGATTCGACAGCCTCAGGATTAATGTTCTTCCAGCTGTCTCTAAACTTTTTGAATAGTGGGATATCGGGACTGCTAGTGACCAATTCATACACATGATGGCGGCAAGCAAACAGTAATAATTCTCTTTCTAATTTTTGTTCCAAAAGCACACAAGCTCCATTTATGCGCCCTGTATTAGATGCTGTTGTATCACAACACATAATTTGAACCTTATCAGTAAGGTTCCAATCATGAAGCGCGTTTGAAACAGCTTTAGCTTGATCTTTACCGGAAGAACTATATAGTTTTTGTACTGCAAGAAGTTGCTCATTCTCTCCAAAGGAAATAAGGATCGGCAGGCGTTCCTCTTTAGAACTTCTCACATCTAGGCCGGGTAACAATTTTCCATCCCAATGAACTGTAACTACTTCTGGCACGTTATTCTGAAAATCGGATTTTATAGATTCTGTTCTATCCTTTCTTATCTGTGTTCGAATACGTTGAATAGAAGATTTGTTAATCGGATAGTCGTCGCAACAAAGACCTAGTGCTTCTATTACTGCTTGAATTATATAAACTGAATCTCTTATGCTTAGCTGACATCTGTCTAAAGCTGCAACTAACTTAGGTGTGATAAAATCTTTCCTTCCTCTTTTTGTAGTAGTTACCGAACTTTCAGATTGAGATGTGGCAGGCAAAGGTTCCTCCAGGCTTTCTTCAGAGCTGGTAAATTGGCTTTCATGTAGTTCTTGTGGTGGTGTTAAGCTGTGTGAAGTAGAAGATGTCAATGAGCTCGCTGAAGTCATTTGCTGGAGCCTCCTTTTCTCCTCTTCTAGTTTTCTCTGCCTTGCCTTTTCTTCCTTCTCAGCTAACTTTTTGTCTACACCTGCCAAGCAACCAAGGCGCCCTGGCTCTCTTTGCTTTTGTAGGAAAATTTTATCTTCTTCAATTTTCATCCTTTTAAGAGCATCAGCGTGAGCAATATCAAATAAATTATCCAAATCCTTAAGAAAATCCTCCTCACGGCGTTTAAAAACATCCTGTGATTTTTTGCGGTTTTTTTGAAGCTCTCGCCAGACTTGATAAAGAACCACAAGCTTCTTCACACAGTTAAGAAGAGCTTTGGTAGGTATTCTAGCCTTTTCCCAGAATATAATACACTCCCGTATTACAAGATTTGCGCTTTCATTGACAGTCAGTTTCACTTCGCGAATATTAAAAAATAGAACTGCGAGAACTTGTCGATTAGACGGCAATTTTGCACCCGTTATTTGGTAATGCACCTCACCAACCAAGAAAATACTATTTTTAGCGCTTCTCAGTTCCACTGACATCTTCGAAATATAAAATATTACATGTTAGTTACGCGACAATCCGAGAGTAAGTGACAAACCGAGCGCGCCCGCGCGGCACTTGCGTAGGGGCTTGTATGAACATATTCCCGCTCAAGTCGGCACGGGTTGCAGTGCTCCAAATAAGGTAAAAATTTATTTCCGAGTATTTTAGGGTTAAATACACAAAATTAGAGCCTATGCGTTAAAAAATAATAACTTAGAAAAATAAGGGACATCCTAACCTACACTCATTTTGTTACACTCTGTATAACAACAATCCCCTAATACAATACAATACTTATTAATAATTAGAAGAATAAGTATGTATATTACATGTATAATAAGATACCTACTATTAATATTTTTTATGTTTAGGTGATAAGACTAACTTATATATTTTTTTAAATCAATAAATTAATTCAAATGTACGAGTTTCCTGGCGTGCATGGCTAGGGCGCAAAAAACTATAGTACCCATGTCGATCAAATGCCTAGCTCCCGAGCCTTTTGGCAGTTGTGTCTAACGGCATCGGCAGTTACATCCTATGTTAAATAAATTAAATAATTCAAGATATGTAGAATAAAAACCTGCGCCAGAAAAAACTGTTTTCTGTCACGTTTTTTATCGTGTTTTCACCTCGAAAAAAAAAAACGTTTTTTACATCTCTTGGCCAACCCCAAGAACAATAATTATACAGCTTTATAAATCTTATTCTAGTCAAGAGTCAGCCTGCTTTCTAAATATTCAAGCAGTTCTTTTCCTTGATCATTCGTTTTTTTACCAGGTAAATAAAAAAACTAATATTTTTGTATTTTTTTATATTTATGTATTATTAAATTACTGAACAAAATAGTTTTCTACTTTCACACTATATTGGTATCCACTTTTAGCCTTAGGTTCTGTGTAAACATGGTCACCCTACTTCTTATGATCAGAGAATTCATCTTTGAAATTAGAAATACATCCAATCTATAAAAAGAATTCCACAGATATCATAGCTCTCACTTTTGCAGTCTTTTACACAACAAACTTTTTTCACATTTTACGAAAATATAGCGAGCATGCAATCAGTCACCTTAATTACGTAATATTATGCAATCACCAGGGATGCCAGTAAAAAAATATGAAATATTAGTAAATTATTTTCAAACGTTTTCTCTACTTTGGCACATGACAAGTATAATGTGTTTTATTGCTGTGGGTTAGGGTTTAGTTTATATTAAAAGCATTTTCAGAGTACTCGGTCCAGTTTGGCTAGTATGTCCATGGTGTTAGCAACAAAGAAGAGCATGGTGTTAGGCACGAATGGGCCGGCTCGACCGGAGTGATACCACGGCCTCACAGAAAACCGGCGTGAAGCAACGTTTGTTATGTTTCGCCGAGTGAGTGAGGGTACCGGAGGCCCAACCCCCCCTCCCCCTCCCCATTCCCCCATCCCCCATCCCATTTCCAAGATCGGCAACGCACTTGTGACTCCTCCGGTGTTGCGGGTGTCCATGGGCGGCGGTAATCGCTTACCATCAGGTGATCCGTCTGCTCGTTTGCCACCTATCACATAAAAAAGAGCTCCAAATTAATCTTAATTCACCTACTCGACAAAAGACGGCGCTATTAGTGTAATATATTAGTACAAAACAAAATACCTATTTCCTATCAAAATATATTTTTTTCTGAGATAAGTTTAGGTTTAGATCACAGATACATTGTAGATCCAAAGCAACTAACCACGCTGTTTTCTCGTGGACCCACTATTTTGTCCCACTGGTGGTTCCACGAGGGATACTTGTTTCTCGTGGTCCCACTACTCCGTTCGGTGCAAAAAATAACAATTTGTTATGTGACATTAAAGGACAAATTATAACGGATTTTATTTTTAATATAACTGTATTTTGAATATTAAAACAATATTGAATTACAACTAAAACTTAACTAATGATCGTTTAACGCACTACATTCTCCTACTGGTAGGAGTACAAGGACATGCATGTCCTATCGTGTTCTAAAGTACCAGGAGAGCATGACCGAACAGAAGGTAGACAGTGCCGGATTACTAGTTGATGCCCTAATCAATTATGTACATGCCCTCTATTAGAAAACCTAGTACCTAGGTGGCATTATATTTTTATAGGATGAAACTTATAGTAGGGGACTGATATTCTGTGACGAGTCGGTAGCGGCTGAAATCCCTCCAACCCCGACCTCCTTCGTAGCCTAGTAGAAGGGGTCCATAGGCGCGCATTGCTTTGGGGGTCAAATAGTAATGTGGCACTACTTTCTGTTCGGTCATGCTCTCCTGGTACTTTAGAACACGAAGTATCAAATATGACCAGGCTGCTGCACTGAAAACTTTCAAGTTTACCTGTAATATCAATTAATGAACTGCTTGTAAAGTAAAAGTGAGGGATTTTTTCCCGACTACGGCGAAGCAAAAAGAAGGGTTATGACTTTAACCCTTATGACGTATGCATGTATGTTCAGCTGTTCCCGCATAACTTCTAAACTACTTATCAGAATAAAATATACAAATACACAAAAAAAATGTACAGCAACGCTGTGCACACTTTCACGAATACACTTTAAATCAGAAATCAGCCATAAACATTCATAATTATTAGCAAGTGATAGAATGAATTGTTCCACTTTTTCCTTCTCTTTGAAGTTAGTGCGGTTACGATGCGCGTACAAAGAGGTTTGTACGCTTTTGAAAGCCGGTATCTTTCCTTTGTTCCCAGTAGGTCAGTTGTACAAGTTTAGTTAACTGAACAGGTGGGTATTTTTATCTCACGAAAAAAAAACAATGCTACTGTTATTTATTAATTTATCTATTATGTGTCACGACGACACAGAATAGTTAGAAAACTCATACTATCAGTACAAAGAGATTGTACGTATATGATGAGGAAAATTTATTCACCATGCTTTGTCCAATTAAGATATACTTAGTTCACAATATACAATGTAGTGGGACCACGAGAAACAAGTCTCCCTCGTGGAACCACTAGTGGGACAAAATAGTGGGTCCACGAGAAACCATAGACCGATAGAATCATGTATTATTGTTAGAATCGTTTTCGAGAAAGATTAAAAAAAAAAAAAAATGTAATGCACAGTAAATTCGAAACATAAACATAGTAGCACTCGTTGATGTCTTTTATATGAAAACTTGATAATGCAGCGCGGGTCGATTTTTTTTAAGAATACCTATTTCGATAAAATAGGTAAAAAAGGTAGATAGATATCGTACCTACTTCATTCACACTGCAGTGCCCGATTTAAAATATTCCAAAACGCACACACGTAAATACAAGATATTGCAAATTCACACTAAATAACTAAATTATACTTCATTCCAATCAAAAAAAAGCAAAACGTAAACAAACTTACTATGGAACTGACACATGTCAATGTCATCTGCATACTATGTTTGTTTACCTTTTGCTTTTTTTTGATTGGAATGAACCATACAATAATTGTCTCGTTTGACAAAAAGTAAGTAGGTCGTGAAAAATAATTTAGTAAGTAGTAAAAAGAGTATTTACTTATGTAATGAATGACACTAAATAAAAAAAAAAAAAACAAAGTTTCGTAGGATACGAATCCGGACCTAAAAGCAGCAAAACGTAAACGACTCGCAGCACAACCGCTAGGCCAAGATGCATTTGTAAGAATTTGTTAAAATAAGCATCATACGCGTTCTCATTTTATGTGATTTCGCTCATATCTTCTTTAAGGCGCTAAGTGTAGCCAAATCGCAATATTCAATTCAAATTCTTGAGATAATGCTTAAAGCTATTACCATAGAAAAAATATATAACATACTTGAAACAATACAAACCAAATCCAAAACCTGCCTTGAACAGAATCATAAAAATCACAGAAACTTTGATGAAAAAAAATATCTTGTAAACCCTGTATTTTGCATTTATTGCAAATTCTCTCGGAAACACAATATTTGTTTATGTTGAAACCAACACACAAAAATCGGCAATTTTAATACCTTCAATTTACCTTGAACGGATTTTTTATAACTTATTTGAAAGCCAAGAAAAGTAATAAAAACATCGAAATCTCGAGAACTTTGCGTTCGGCCTTGACGTAACCACCGCGACGGTACTCACACTGATCTGAACTTAAAATGAGTGGCGTAACGGTAGATATTATATTATCATACATCAACCTGCTCAGATTTAGTGTATGTCGCGCCTTAAATGAATTTTTTCGAAGATATAATTCCCTCATAGATCGATTTCTGGTGATTTTTAACACCTAATCCTAGATTTTCGTCAAAAGGTTTCAAGCCGTTTTCGAAATCGTCGGGACACCTTACTCGTTTAATACTTAATAGTACAGGATTTACCTGGTGCATCAGCATCATGAGCCTATAAATTGCCCCTTCTTCTCGAACATGAAGGTTTCCTCACGATGTTTTCCTTCACCAAAAAGCCAACCACGGCTTTCTCTAAACTTAAGATGCCGCTGATGACCATTGGAAATGAGAAAGTCTCTAAAAAATCATCAAAACTGATTGATATTACTGTTATAACGATGAATAGCTTTCGAAGATTACTTTTCATCGAATACTTTTTATATATTTTGATCCAAAATATACTTTTCATAATTTTTGATACATAAAGATTTCTTTGTATTTCTTAAAATGATTCTAACATGATTCCGAGTTATAAATTGCATTTTAATCATAAAAATGTATTAAAAACAATTTATTTTTGGTTCGGAAGAAGAAAATACATGTAACAGAGAAAGCAGAACGCACCCAGATCATCCATACTTGACCAAGTTGGAGATTTATCGTTTCTGTTAATTCAATTAATAAGAATCTCTGTTCAGGTGACTTTTTATATATTTTCAACAATATTAAATCTATTCTGATACCGTAAATTCTACGCTGCTTTTAAAATTCCATTGCCAAAGCTTAGAAACGCCATCTATTGAGAATCTTATGAACGGTGTGACATACGTCATCTGAAAACTCTCTATTCTTGAAACAGTCCGTACCGTCATGAAATATAAATTATAAAAACCATATTTCAGTGGTACGTACGTGCCCTGGGGATCAAACCGATACCCCTAGGAGCACTAAGTCGGTGTGTTATCCACTAGGCTCTCATGGCTTATTGCATAATGTCACATTATAAACAACCTTTTATATAGTGTATGTCCTTTTTTCGCGTTCTAGGTAGATTATTTCTTTCTCTTAAATTATTGCTTAAGCTCTCTTAGTTAATTTATCACAAATAATAAATGGCAGCCGCCTTAAGAATTGTCAACTGGTCAAATTTTCTACTACTGAATAATCTACAATTGCTACCGTAGCGTAGCCTATGTAGCCTACCGGTAGTCTACCTCACGATTTGATAGACTATGGTAGAGTCTGGCAAACGAAAGCGTAACCTGAGAAAGCGCGGCAAATTCAAAAAATCTTCATGTGGTATCACCAACCTATCTATCTATCTATCAGCCGAAAGATGTCCACTGCTGGACAAAGGCTTCCCCCAAGGATTTCCACACCGACCGGTCCTGTGCGACTCGCATATAGCAGGAAAAAATATATTTAATACTTGTGTGATAAATCTTTATTATAATATATTTATACTAGCTGAAATCACAATTCAAAATTAACTTTTTTACAATTTTATTGACTCCTTGTACATCTTGTTTATTTATAAATATAAAAACAGTCAAAAAACTGATTTTGATAATTTGCAGTTTATTTCTGCACTGAAAAATCTGGAATTTCCATAAAATCTATCATTTACGAATGGCCATTACAAATAATATCATTATATTATTTCTTACGCTCAACAGTACAATAAATAATGAATATGAATATTCAGCCAACAAGTATCAATAATTAGCAGTCATACTAACATTCAACAGTGGCAGCCTCTGACTGCTTCTTTTTGTTGTCATTTAAAAATAGACTAGATTTACAACTCTAGTGTTGTCGTATGGGGTCACGCGTGGGGTGGCGTGTTAACAATGTGTTTCTACCCTTATAATATACCGTAAAATGGGGTGAATAGGGACATAATCAAGCTTTAGTTTAATTTTTTTAAATGGTTCCCCTTGCAATTATGGTTAAAAAAGATTATGAAAACTTGAGTCTTGATGATGACTCGATGACAATTGGTGTAAAATCCTTATAAATAGTTATGTTTTTCAAAAAAATGCAAAAATGTTGGTCATCCCTATTCACCCAGATTTTGGGGTAAATAGGGACGAAACAAGGCTGAATAGGGAAAACTCTTAAGGTTGTCCATTTTATTAATTTGTTTAGCAGTGCCATCAATATGGCACTCACATATAGGTTCTAAAATACCTGAAAAAAAAATAACTGTGGCTTCTATTGATGAAACTGAACAACTTTCTCCAAGGAACCTATACTGAATTCGGAAAAAAAATTTGGACTTCCCATACAAAATTGGCGGTTCAGTTGATGAATTAGTATGGGGACTCCAAAATTTTTTTGCGAATTGTTTATAGGTTCCTTGGGGAAAATTATTCAGTTTCATGAGTAGAAGCCGTGGTAAAAAAACAGATATTTCATAAGGACCCTATATACGTTACTTTGGAACAACAATTGCTAGAGCAGTGATCGCTAAAGCAGCTGCGTCATTTATTATGTTTGTAGGTATTTGACAACGATGCTGTAGAGGACGATTGCTATAGCAAGTCCGTCAAATTTTTCGTTTATGTTTCAGTAATGTTTAACAAAGATGGTATAGCTGATAACTGCTATTGCAGTTCCGTCGTATTTTGAATTCAAATCACAGTGATGTTGGGCAAAGATACTATACAAGACGACAGCTACAGCAGTTATAACCAGGGTTCGCATGATATATATCAAATGATATATATCGGATATATATCATGATATATATCAATTGATATTTATGCTTGATATATATCAATATTGATATTTATATTTTCCTAGCTTCCAAGAGCTGATTCTTAAGAATGAATGTGCCAAATCCAAAGAATAACGAAATGATTATAACAATAATAAATAAATTAGTTTAATTTAATTAACTATCTTCAAATTAACAAAATAAAATATACATTTTAGATTCAGTTATTTCGAAAATGCATATCAGAGTATAAAATTTGAATGTTATTTTGATAAACATCTTTAAATTATCAAACATATACCTACATTTTAAATTCAGTTATTTCGAAAAAAACGTATTACAGTAAGAAATTTGTATGTAATTTTGATAAATATCGTAAATATCAAAAATATCAAAAATATCAAAAATATCGGATATATATCAAAAATATCTGATATTTTGATATTTATTATAAATATCGGATATTTACGAACCCTGGTTATAACAGATGTTGTGTTGCAATTACAATTTTAAACCAATTTAAAAAGACAAAAAGACTTGACAACGCTGAACAGTCCCTTATAAATTTTATCGAAATTGATTCAGCACTTTTTTGAAAAAATCAACAAAAATTAAAAAAAAAACATAGTCAAATGGTAGTTGTTACGATTGAAGTCGGTTTTTTAACCTGTTCAGCGTTGTCAATTAAGTATATAAGACACAAATGTGTCGGTGTTCAAATTGCAGCTTGTATGTATTCAGGATTGTACCTTTTATATTTTTTTGTTCTACTTGGTACGTATGTTCGTGGCATGTCTGTAAAAATTAATAGTTTTGTGTCATATCCATATAAGAAACAATATATGTATTCTAGACACAAATATTAGTACAATAAATAATCACGGCTTTAGTGACAACCTTAAAAAGTCGTCACTATTATCACACTGTTCGTTTCTATTTTACCGGTTCTCGTCCCTATTTACCCCTGTCTCGTGTCCATTAACACTGCAGGCGACCCTATTCTCCCCGAAAAAAGAAGAAAATCATGTATTTTCTTCTTTTTTCCAGTTTACGTATTATATTAATAATAAAGCTACTTTCTGTTTGTTGTGGCCTTCAGATAATATTCCAGTATATAATAAAAGTAAATATTTGTTTAAAATATGAGAAAATAACAGTTTTTTCTTAAAGTTTCTACAGCCTATTAAAATGCCTCCTTTCAAGCCACTTTTCTGACTCACTTTGACGTAGATTAGAGGCTAACTTGACTCTTATTCAGTGGTGCTATATACTTTTTAATATGTCTACTACACGTTAAACAATTTACCACTAAAATGAAACTAACAGACTCTCTGCTAATCTACATCAAAAAACTTTCCTGGTTTTATCCCTATTCACCCCATTTTACGGCCGCGTTCAGAACCTGCACTCTGACAGCAACCGTTCACTCTGACGGACGACATCGCCTAAGTGTGAAAGAGAGAGTCCGAGACGAGGGCTGGCTTTGCAGGTTCTGAACGCGGCCCTGCTGTCAGGGAAAAAAACGTCATTTTCTTCATGATGACAATGATTTGTAAACGTAGTGATTATATTCTCTTTGATGATTTGTGAGTAATAGTGTTCTGTGCAATGATTAGTCTTGTTTTGTGAGTTTGCTGAATAGTTCTGTTATTTTGTTCCTAAAACTCAAAATGGTATCCATGGTGGAGATCGCAGGGTTTGAGGCATTCGTAGAGTACACTAACAACATAAAATCGACAGATCCCCAAGTTTTCTTTTACTTCAGTGGTTCAAAGACGCCTTCCGGCACAAGTTGGTGCCCTGATTGTGTGGAAGGTATGTATTTTATTAATTTATTATGTGGTCTAGCAGTAACACTATTATATTGTTGTTTATAAAGTCTACATCCGTCTACATACATTTTCTATATCATCCATCTACCTACAGACATCTGTCTACATAGATTTAGTTTGAGTAATACATGCCAGTTAGTACAATTGTTTAATAAAATAGATATCTTATCACCTTCAACTGAACAAAAACCTCATAGAATATCTCATATTGTAATTTTTCCTGTACACTGTGATAAGTTTGAAAATAGATAATCTGGTTTTTTTTACTGACTGAGAATTTTTGTTATGCATAAAATCTTTTTGTTGTCTATGAATTCATAAATAATGAAAGTATGCCTTATAAACTCTTTACTCAGTTCTTCATGAATGACGCTGAAACATATTGAGCTGTCAGAAATGTAAAAGTTATTTTGGTCAGAGGGTTTCTTTAATTTAGATTGCTATAAGTTGATTAATGAAATGGTAAAGCATAAACACAAGGTTAAGATCCGTAACTTAGCCAACTTTGAAGAGTTTACCCAGTTTGTAGACAATCTGCCAGAGAAGGGTCCAAATGTTTATTTTCTGTTTACTGGTAAAAAGAAAGAAAATGGGAGGAGCTGGTGTATTTATTGCCAACTAGGTTTGCCACAATATTATTTGATTACAGCTTTATCACACTGGCATACATGTTGCTATCATTAGACTGCTTACTGCATAATCATTACTCTATGACATAAAATCCACCACTACACTTAAAATATCTTCTTTTCAGCTGAGCCAGTTGTAAAAGCCTATCTAGAAGAGCTAAACAAAAATATTACTTTTGTCTATGTTGATGTTGGAGATATGAAAACGTATGTATTTTTATTTGATTAATTTGCTCAAACAATCCCGTTTAGTCAATAGTGGTCATTAAGAATTGTTTTTGTCTACAGCTGGAAGGACCCTGCATGTCCATTCAGGACTAATGAGCGCTCAAGACTGATGGTTATCCCAACAATCATCAAGTGGAAAGGAGTGCAAAGACTTGAAGGATCTCAGTGTAGCAAACGGGATCTCCTCCAGATGATGTTTGAGGAAGAAGATTAAAAGGGAGGAACATGTCAAGATAATAAGAGTGGCAATATTTTCTTTGACAGTCATTTTTTTAAAAGTACATTAACTGAAGTTCTTTGAAATCAAACTTTCTTGGAGCAAACTTCAAGTGACTGGCCATAAAATATTGGGAATCACTAATCTGGTGGTAGTTTTTTAAAAATAAAATCGTAATGTAAATAATGATTGTAAATCGTAAGAAACAATAAAGTATTTTTCATATCCAATCCAGTACTGTTTTTTATTTTAGCTCCAAAGAGGGAATGAAATAAAAAGTTTTCATTTACAAACTCATTGTAATACTATGTAATATCTATTTGTCTATTTACATTGCATATATTTAAATAAACATTTCCTACAAAGTTTACAATAACACATTATCTATAAATAAATGCAATTCATAAAAAAAACCTTGAACTGACAATATGTTCTATAATATAGGTAATAAGTAAATCCATAAAAAACTGTCAGATTAATATGATAAAATAACTAAATTTTTGAGCGTTTCAAACACCATATTCTTACACACCATTTCTATTTACACTTATGCTACTTTAATCTCAAAACGAAGCTCGAACATGTGTATTTTTAACAGACTTCAAAAAAAAGGAGGAGGTTCTCAATTCGTCCGATTACTCGAAGACGCCTGAACCGATTTAGAAAATACTTTTTTTTGTTTAAAAGGGTATATTTCACAGGTGGTCCCATATAAATTTTATCGAAATCGATTTAGCGGTTTTTGAGAAAATCAACAAAAACATAGCAAAATTAGAGTTGTTGCGATTGAAGTAATCATCTTCACAGCCCGTATGTTTTACATGCCTACTGTCAGAAACCAAACACATGAATAATTCTCTTCATCTATCACAGATATAGCAGAGCGTTTGTCATGTTTTCTTGTTAACATTTTTAATAGTTAAGCCCCTTAATTCTTTTGTCTTTAACTTAGTCATTATGTTTACAATTGAATTAGTAATGCTAGCCTAATAACGCGACCTAGACTTAGAACTTGGAGAACATTACATAACATTTAGAAAATTGATGTTTTTTTTTCTGTATTAAATTAGTTGTAACACAGGGACTGTTTTAATTATACCATCGAACAGTTGGCCTGGCCTATCGGGAGAAAATTTTCCCCGTGGATGGTACAAGCAGTGGGAAGAGATATAATTGAACAGATAGACCAACGCATTCATTATCATCTCTAGTTGTTTTTTTAATAGATACGATACCCTAAATTCCTAAACTTAGTGATTGGACCTACGATTTTTTTGTATTGACTTAAAACGAACCCGTCAAGGAATGTCCGACCCACAGATAAAGAAGTGTTAGGATTTTGCGACTTCGGCAAATTATGTTTTCCTAACATTTCGCTACATTCTTTACCGCTAAATCAATGTAATGTAATAATGCATTTTTCGTAGACGGATTGTAACGTTGCGTTCTCTCTTGTTTCTTTCGTGATACTCGTATGATAGTGGCTCAACCACAGATAAAGATGCATAGCAACCAAGACTATTTTGCGTTATTTATCATCTGCAACGGGGCTATGAGTCGGTACTGAGTAGCCAGTTCATAAGGCGGTGCCGCTGACGGTGGCTTGGTCGTCGTCGGGACGAGCATCCATGTCTAAGTCCCGCTCGGGCACGGATATCAGCACGTCGTAGTAGACCTTCTTCTTGTGTTTGTTGGAGTCGTGCTTGTTGTCGAAGAGTACTGTGTCTGTAATGACAATGAGACAGGGAAATGATTAGTTTCCAACTATTTTGTGATCCTGTGATTATTTAGGTATAAGAAGATAGGGAAACGATGAGCTTCCAAGTTTTTTCTTATCCTGTTGTTGTTTGAATGGACAAAGTTGACAAGCAAGCCTGGATTGAAACACTGGTCAAACTTAAGTTTATCGAATTTGAAATTCCCGCAGGAAAATGGGTTCTATTTGCGTGCGGTTAGAACCTCATTTACAGGTGTAACAAAATAGTTGTAAGACCTGTTAACGGGGTTTCTGCTCAAGATACTGAACACATTTTTGTTCGACTGATTGACTGGAATCGCAAAAATATATTTGGACTCTTTGCACCAACTTAACCAAACGGATGATTAATTTGTATGAAGATTTTTTTATGGTTTGAACAAACTCATAGAACTAAAGTTGTTCGGTATATCGAGTAGATGCCCCATTTAAAGTGTCCTATACCCATTGCGTTACATCTTGTATAATCTCAGTAATCAGTTACAGAAGGTTCCAGTCAATAGTGTCGATAAAGCCCTTATAACGTACCAAAAAGCCGCTGAATACTTGCTTGGAGGCGTCGTCGTTATACCCTACTTTCGACTCAAGTATTTACATCTTAATGAAGTATGGAGTTCAATGAACCTTCAACGGATCCAGCATGAGATCTCCTACCTTACTTTAGCTAGCTTACTTTAACCAAGGTTGAGAGACAAAAATCTTACAAGTGGCAGGTCCATCCACGGGCATCACTCCTACGTCGACAGGTCCTGCGGAGATGATCCTGGGGCTCTGAATGACGGTCTCGGCACCCTCCTCGTCACGCTTGGTTATCGAGAACCGGATGTCATGGCTTTCGATTCCAACCTCCCATCTGCGAAAGAGATTTTGCAAGCGTTGTGAAAAGGATTATTATTGTATTTTACATTAGACCTTCCACAACTATCGGATTGAGTTATTAAGAGTTTACAATTTAACGAATACATATAACATACACAGGGTTAATATAGTGAAAGAGGAAACTATACCCATTTTTATCGACACAGAAAACTATAGGAATTGCAGTTTTAGGAATTATAATATATAATATCTGGGACAAATCACACACGGTCATCTGGCCCCAAACTAGGATTCCCTGTATCTTGGGAACCAGAGACTGATATACATACACATATACTTTTAAATACATACATATATAGATATAATACACCCAGACTCAGAGCAAACAATTCTGCTCATCACTATTTCTAGCGTAAGTTCCATCATTTAAATCCATCAGGTGAGATTGTACCAAACGTTCCCAAATTCTTGAATAAAAAAAAGTGGAATTTGATAAAAAACTATTTATACTGTTATCTGATTTTAAAATGATCTGTTAAATTTAACTACGATGAATGATATCAATATTCAGTATCTGTCATCCATATAAACATTTAATTATTCTCGACCAAAATGGTCATTAACATATGTTTTATTTTTGTTTTATTTGTGTCAGTTAAGTATTTATTTTGCATTCGTTTAAGCTCGTACTTTACAGGGTGTTAAAAAAGTGCGTTTGAAAATTTAAGTTACTCAGACTCAAGTATATAACCCAGAAAAAATATTGAAAAAATCCGCTCTTCTAATTTTTTTTCAGATTCTCATACTAAATCTGAATAGTGAATCAAGAATTTGTATAAAAAACTGAAAAAAAAAAATTGAAGAGCGGATTTTTTTCAATATTTTTCCTGGATTCTATACTTGATTCTGAGTAACCCCTTAAAATTTCAAACGCACTTTTTAACACCCTGTATTTACAAATCCCTTAGTCTCTAAATATATACTCAAGATAAACTGTCTGATTTGGTAAAACTTATATGTATTTACTCACTTTAAAACACTTTCCTTGTCCGCACATAAAAGGTCGAATGTGTGTACTTCGCCGTGTTTAATTGTAACTTTTTTGTATTCTTTTTTTTGTTCACTGGTTATGTCTTTTCTGTAGTAGCTTTTCGGCACTTTGCCTCCCTGTTTCACCTGTAATAGTAATAATGACATCAACATAATTATAATATCTTTTTGTATTGTGCATTTAGGTAAGTAGGTGAATTAAAATTCTTGGTGTTGAGGGCATCGAAATACAAGTACAAGCTTCCTGTTACCTGAATCTCGCCTGACTCATACTGGGTTGTTGACCTGACATTACTTTTGTACCTGTGTTATATACTTAACTATTTATTACTTGTCAAGTTTCACCTACTTTTCGTTCCGTTAATATATTTATTTACTCTTGAGGTTCCGAACGCAATGGATATAAACGGAAGCGTATATATAACGGAAGCAAAATATGTAGCATGTACCTACGGCGAAGGTACGGTGGGTCCGTTGTGTCCCATAAGTGTATAAAAGTTAGTCGGTTAAATATAGTTAAGTCCTTGTTAAACCACGTCATTTGTTACCACATCTATCATGCATGAGTAATGATGAGTATGACAGATATTAAATTAGGGGCGGCGAGCAGCACAGACTTATAATAATTTTGGTAAAACTTAAAACCACAAATGAAATGAAAAAACAGCAACCCAATCATTAGAAAGTATAAGCAACATTAGTTTCTTTTTATACATCTATGCAATGCACTATAATTTCTTATTGATCGCAGCGTGGATCATTAGCGGTTATGCACAACCCTAGACTTGCGCATGTAAAATTACTTGTAGAAATTCTTAGTTATTTTCTGTCATCATGGAAGATGAAATCGATATTTATGGTAAATGACAGCATTATATACTGGTACCTAATGGCTAGGTACGTGAATGTACTTATTTGTCGTGGCCAGAACATAGGAATTGGCCAGATCATGAAATGACTAGCCATATTATTGAGAAGCTCCGACAAAATAGAGTTAAGTACCAGTAATCGAATTTATAGTTTTTTCGGAGCTTCTCAACGATATAGCCAGTCATTTTATCATCTGGCTAATTGTACGACCACATATTCATATTTGTTATTATGGATGTTTTTTTAAAACATATTGATATTCGACGCAGCCCACGTTTACTTCCAAACCATCCATAATGTGTCCATACCTAAATCACGAAAGTCCATTCCCACAAAGCGGGAAGTTATACTTAATATGCGTCACAAGATCATATTTTTTGTCATTAGATAGGCGTTTCAATGCCACAAAATCTTTTCTAACGTCTAATAAGAACCAGCTAGTCTTGCTGTTAGGACTTCTAACATAGAATATCAACACTTAAGAATATTATATAATATTACACACGGAGCTACTCGCCAGTTCTTTTTTGACGTGAACTTGGCTGGACACGCTCCGCGTGTCTAGATTATGTGGACAGTCTTGTCATGTCATAAACGTGTGAACTCGGGGTTTCATTTTTTATCAGCATTTTACAGCTTTAGTCTGCTTTACAATAAAACTGGTCCTTCGAGCCGGATATATGTATCTATAAATCAGGTGTGTCAACTTACGATCAGCCCACATCTGGGGTCACCGTTAGCGTCCACCATGGTACCGCCATAATGTCGCGGTAGTTGGTCCGGACTGATTAGCTCAAGTATCGGAGGCTGCCACTTCTTGGCGTCAGTTCCAAATATCTTAATCTTCGATATCGTGTATTCGTGCATGAACTTCTTTACCACGTTGAAGGCTAGAGCGAACACTTTTGGCGCTAAAAAAGAAGGAAATATTTTGACAAATATGTTTTGACGGCATCTATGTTCAAAAGTTCAAGGGACCAATTATTTTTAACTGTTGGTTCTTTTTTTCTGACGAATAAACTTGTTTATCATTTTATAAAAATCGATACTTATAGATAATACATTGTTTATGTATATTATAATAAAATCTTTAGGTAGGTGTTTACGTTTTTACATACCATTAATTATAAAACAAGTCTTGAGTATTTCCGGGTAATTAGATTCGTAGAGCCTCAGTAACGTGAAGACCATCTCGGCAGCTGGCTTCCAGGCGTACTGCCTCATACTCCAGCCTTCTAGGTCGAAGATGACTGTCACCTTGAACAAAAACAAGCACTTTATGTAATGGACTTCGTGGCGCGACTTGTTTTACGTGTGGGAAATTTTATGGGTGCGCAGTGCGCGAGTTGCAAGCGGCGCGCGAGCTCGGGAATGAGCTTTTCGAGATAAAATTGTATTTTGTTCTCCCGCCTTTTATCAAAACTCTTTATTTTCGACGAATTTGGTTTAGTACTTATAACTATCGCTATAGCAATAAATAGCTTTGCTTTGTCAATAGTTGCATTATTTTTGGGTGTCCGGTGTACTTCTCGAGGGAATCCGATATTCTTACAGAATAAAATATAGCCAACGTCACTTCCACACCCGTCATAAAAATGTTGACCACCACTGCGATGAGAAAGAAGGACAAACAAACTCACTTTCGCATGTATAAGTAAGGATTTCACTGTCGTGTGTACCGGCCGAAGAACTAGATGCTACTTAAAATGTCCTACATGTAACTGCCGCCGGCATGATTTCTTTATCGCTGTAATACGGGTCTATTCATTAGGGCAGTGTTTTTCAAGCTGTGGGTCGCGACCCCCCGGGGGGTCGCGAAGCCTTTCTCAAGGGGTCGCGGGTAAAAGTAAAAATAATGTTATAGGTTTTACACTGCAATGAAAAAATACGATTTCAGTGAGAAGGCTGGGTCTGTTTCTTTTTCAACTATTTGTCAAAACGTGGTTCTATTTTGTAGATAATTTGTAATTAATTTTCTAATTAAAGAAAAAAAATTGTAATACACTAACATTTTGCATATTTAAAGCCCTAGGGGGGTCGCAAGAATTTTCGTACCTGTAAGGGGGTCGGGATTTAAAAAAGGTTGAAAAACACTGCATTAGGGTATCAATAAAGAGATAGAACCAAAGAGATCTGGCCTTAATTTTTAATTAAATGTTTATTGTTTTATGTTTATGAGTCACATCTGACAACTTGTGATACAGAAGTAATCATTGCGGTTTAGTGAACTTATTGCTCAACCTTTGTAAAAGGGCGTCGCTGTTTCCTTTTTCGAACGACGCTTGATTTTACGGTTGCTTTATTTAAGATAAAATTTATACAGTATACTTAAGGATTAAAGTCGAAACGAACTGTGTAAAAAACGCGGTGTAATTTAAACGGTCAATGTCTTCAACTTCTTTCGTAAGGTTTTTTCTGTGAACTTTCGGATACGTATGCATTGCAATGCATGATGGATGATTGTATATAAATAATACATTGTGATAATTAATTTCGACATTTATGATACAGCTATCTACGGGGCAGGAGCAGGTACACTTACTGCATAAGCAGGTCTGGTTTTGTGAGAAGTTTTATTTTAAAAGTACTTTCCTTTTTTACCCACATTTGGAAAAGCTTTCACCTGGTGGTAAACTGATGACGATGCCGAAGATGTGATTGCCGACTCACCATCGCAAAGTTCTCCATACAATAGGGAACTGACTAGCTTATCTGTCTATACCGAACGGACATATTAACGTCATTAACTCTGATGTTCGGTGTCGTCGTGACTTAAGAAGTTAACACGTTACGTGCCATCTAAAACATTACTTATTGCCATACCATCTTGCTTATGAAGTATGCCGTACGACGCATATTTGCGGGCAAGTTATGCTCCTGTCTGTATGCCGTTCGACGCACCTGCGCGTTTCCGCGTCTATGCAGCGTGCCGCGCGACGCACCTGCGCGTTTGTAATACAAATCACATACACGCACATACGCGTCGGGCGGCATACTACCTAGTAGCCATACAAATGTATGAAAACGCATATTTGCGTTGGAGGCATACACTTAAGGAGTTGTAAACGCACAGGTGCGCCCAATGGCAGTTAACGTGTTAAGATAGTGGTAGCTATCCACGTGAGCATAGAAAATGCGAGTATTACAAAGATAGAACCCGCTGGAGTGTAACCCGCGGCCTCCTGATATAGCATTTGGATTACCACTACGCTACGGAGGTAGTCAATAAAGTCATACTGTAGCAACGTGCGGTAAAACCTACTAAGGTATAGGGTCCTTAAGAAATACCAGAAAAAACTTAACCACTGCGTCTACTCATGAAACTGAACAACTTTCCCCAAAAACCCTTAAACTTAATTTTTTAAATGGACTTCTCATACGATCCGCCAACTTTGTATGAGAAGACCAACAATTTTTTTGAAAATTGAGTATAGGTTTTTTGGGGAAAGTTGTTCAGTTAAAGGAGTAGAAGACATTGTACAAAAAAGATCAGGTGTTTTTGAAGGACCCATATACTGTGGGAATGTCTGTCTAAACTTACCTTCAAAGCGATAGGTCCGTGTGTCGAAGCTTGCTTTCTTGCAATCTCCACGTAATTCTCTAGATGTCTGATCACCATTCGCACGATGTCGTTCTTGGTGACAGAATGAAGCATACCCCACACGTCGAGTCCCACAAATGGGACAATGATTACTGTGGAAATTGATATAAGTACGTATAATCCTTTATGGTTATTTGTACGAAACTTCGTAGTGGTTATATTTTCTTTTATATATTCGAACTTTGATGACCATTATTCTTTAGTAAGGTCAGCGTCGAAATCAATAGGCAATGATAACTTTAAAATAAAATACCGTTTAAAAAATTATTAATAATTAAAATTAAAACGGAGTAGTCTTTCTAAACTCTCTCTAATCATAAATCAGTCACCCACAATTTCATTTAACCCAAAATTCGATATTTTATTCATTTAAGGTGGCGAAACCTTTTCATTCCGTTCTTAAAGAGTCCCATATAGAGTAATGTTTACTAAATAAGTTTAGTAAGTAGGTACTTATTAAGGAAGACATGTTAGTCTTCTCGAAACCTTTACCTTGTTTTTTTTTAATACGATCATATGTTTATTATTCTAATCATGCATGCCGAGCAGGTCAATGCTGCTTAGCCTTGACATGGATAAAAATATATTTCCTACCTACTTGATGTCTGGTTAAACGATAACGCGAAACTGAACAACTTTCCTAAATAAAGATCAAATCTAATCACCCAACTTTGTATTACAGACCTTATACTGACGAGGGAGGAATTTAAGGAATCGTCCAATAAAAAAAGACTACACTCAAGTACACAGAGCAGCCGATTGTTAATTTTGTATGAGAAGTTAGTTGTCCAAAATATTATTCGCGAATTTACCGTAAATAGCTAACATGTTTTTTGTCTTCTTATTCATCTCCTTAAATTCGTCCGTTGTCAGCAGCAGCGAGTTAGTTTAGTAAGTACGTGAGGTGACTTTACTTGGCGACCCTTCCTTGTCAAATCCTGTGCTGCCGCTGGGGAAGTATTTCTCTAAGGGTTCAGGAGCTTGCCAGGAGGACAGGGTTGTGTCGACGCCCCATTTCTCTCGCCAAGTCATTGACTGGAAGGAAGGATTTATAAGTTTCGTAAGCCAAAAATATGTACTTAAAACTTTAAATCTTAGAGTAGAGCTCTATTAATTTAAACTGATTGTTAAGTAAAACAACATTTTGAAAGAAAGTTTGCGGAGAAATAAGTGGTGGAAACAGTGCCCCAGATGACTCCCTCGATTTCATTTACTTTTCCTGGTTTTCTAGGAAGTGCACACCTTGAACCTATCAAAGTTAGTACTCACTCACCTCTCTGAGCATCTTCTCTGCCGCCTCTGGGTTCCACTGTCTTGCTGAAATACATTGAGTTGGTTAATATAGAAGAAAATTAAACAAGATATAAATATGTTAAAGGACCTTATTTATTTTATTTAAAATAATTAGTTACTGGCGACTATCCACTTATAATAGTCCACAGTAATATTGGGAAAAGAAAAGTTACTCAGTTTGATAAGTAGAAGTAGTAGCCTTAGTTAACGGGTGCAACACCTATTTTGTTACCTGTTTTTTTTTGTATGTTACGCGATTACTCCGGCAATTATGAATAGATTTTGATGATTCTTTTTTGTTTGGTAGGTAATACTTCAGAGTTGGTCCCATATAAATTTTATCTAAATTGATTAAGCGCTTTATGAAAAAATCTACAAAAACGAAAAACATAGCAAAATTGCAGCTGTTACAATTGAAGTCGGTTTTTTAACGTGTTCAGCGTTGTTAATAATTATGTATAGAGGTACTGAAACAAGTCGATCAGCTAACTTATAACATTTTTTGCGCAAATTGTCTGGAAAAAGTTGTTCAGTTTCACGAGTAGTGGGAAAAGTTGTTCAGTTTCACGAGTAGAAGCCCTTCTACGAGTAGGGTATACTATGGGCTTCTTCAATTTTAACGTCCTATACGAATTTTATTGTTAACTCATATCTTTTGACAATTTGTGACACAGAATTAATTATTGCGGTTAAATTTAATTAATCTTCATTGCCTGAAATGTACGACGACGCAAAACATATCGTATTTCAATTTGAGCAATCTTATCGCTAAAAGTAATTTCATCTGGACAACCCTAGTCTGAGGAAGAAAATTTAAAAAATATCACCATTTAAAAAAGTGTTAATGATCGCCTATTTTTTATTGAATGACTAGTAAAACCATTTTTTTTATTGAACGGCTTTTAGAACCATAAATATTTGGACCGGTTTCGTTAAGATTTGTAGGTAAAGGCTTTACCAATGCAATATAAAATTACCTCTTAGCCATCTCAGTAGAAAGTGATCATTGTGTTCCGGTTTTAAGATATCTCGTACACTGCGACGGAACTGCAACAAAACATGACTATTAGCATAGAATCTATTAGAACATAATCGTCTCGTAACATACTTCTCGAGTGGCGACCGCGCACCGGAAAACGCGGTGTAGGCAGGCCTCCCACTCTGTGAACCGATGACCTGGCGAAGGTTGCGGGCGGAAGCCGCTGGATGCGGGCAGCGCAGGACCGGTCGGTGTGGAAATCCTTGGGGGAGGCCTTTGTCCAGCGTAATCGTCATCAATATTATTTTGTCCTGGACTGAAATGAAAACTTAAGACTTGGTACCTAAACAACTAATCATAGACCTCCACTGGACCGATTTAGAGCCGCATGGGTGTCGGAATCCCCTGGCCTTCTGTAGAGATTTTTAGATCGTTATAACGCACGAAGAAATAAATAAATTGGTTAACTGGTTATCTTTATAGCTGGTATTGTAGTTGACCCATATTTCCCCAACCCTAAACTAAAATCATAAGTATGTTAAGTATCTATGTTTAGATAATCGCTTGAAAAAATAATTCAAGAAAGTTATTCTTTGAAAAATATTCGACTCGAATTTCAGGAATGTGTTTTTTTTATGTGATAGGTGGCAAACGAGCAGATGGATCACCTGATGGTAAGCGATTAACAACAACATTACTTATTATTTGAAATGAACTTTATTGAAATCAATACAAATAATAATCATTATAATTAAGCCATACTTACGTACAAGGAAAAACCACGACGTTTTAAACCAAATTAAGTTTTAAAACTTGTTTAGAGTATTTTAACAGAATCTGGCGTCAGGTTTTGTATCCACTTTCATGCATTTTTAAACCAATATTAATTATTATTTTATATTTATATTTGTTAAAATACTTATATACTATTGAAGTATCGCTTTTCATTAGTTTGAGAGCTCCTTGCGAATTTGGGATACACAGTTGCCAAGCAACCGCATCGAATAATCAATCTTTCCTGCTGACTGTGATACTGTGATATATAAATCAAAATATTTTCTTTACACATTGTTTTTCTACAAGTGCTGTTGTGATCGAATCTCAAGTTTGTATTTTTACTTTTAATAACACGTAATTATGGGGGAGGCTGACAATATTTCGGCGTTTAGCGTCGACGGGGGCCAAGATACGGTGGGGCTGCCAAGGATTGTTATGGTCACAGAAGGCTCTGACACTTCAGAATCATCACCCTCCTCCACTTCGTCATCGGAAGACAACTGGGCCGACCTGATCAAGTCCGCCGAAATACCACCGGAGTACTGGCATATACAGAAGCTGGTGAAATATATGAAGGCTGGGAACCAAACTGCGACTATGGTGGCCCTTTCTTGCTTGAAGGATCATGATCTCACTATAGAGGTAAATCAAAGGGCTATTCAGGAGATTGGAGGTTTGGAGCTGCTGGTCAACTTGTTGGAGACACGAGACCTGTGCTGTATACTAGGAGGGCTAGCGGTGCTAAAAGATATTACGCCAAACATGGAAATAAGGAAGAAAGTTACTGACTTAGGAGCTATACCATTGTTGGTAGGCTTACTGTCAGACCCTGCCAGGGATGTCCAAATTCTCGCAGCGGAAACCATAGCCAATCTTGGGAGGATAAGGAAAAGTAGAAAGTTTTGCCGAAAATATGGTGGTATACCGAAGTTAATAGATTTGTTGGATATCAAAGAAAAGTAAGAATACATTTATGTATTTCGTTCATTTTATTTTAGGCGAGTTAATATTTGATATAAAAAAATAATGACCTGCTCATTTGTCTCGCAGATATCTCCTCACACCTCGCGAAGAACTCAACAAGGACGAGACACAATTTCTTGATATTGGTCGAGCCGGCGCAAAGGCTCTTTGGTCAATGTCATCGTCACAGAGAAATCGCGAGGCTATGAGGAAGTACGGCATGGTCCCCCTCATAGCCAGGATGCTGAAAACCATCCACTTGGACGTGGCCGTACCAGCCATAGGTTTACTACAGATGTGTGCGAATGAAACCTCATTTCGATTAGCCATTCAAACTGAGAAAATGGTCGGCGATTTAATCAAACACTTAGGGAATGAAGATAAAGACTTAAAGGTACGTAAACTTCGTCGTGACTGTGTCGATGCGGTTATTATTTACAAAATTATGAATAATTTAATAGACGTACCCTCACTACTACATGAGATCTCATTGCGTGTTCCTCGCAGACAAGAAAGAACGTGTCGCAGTAAGGCACTTTTCTCTATCGCTCGTAGCCGGACTTGTTATGCTGCAAATAATTTCTTAAAGCGGTCATGTAACTTGCTAAACAACAAACTAAGCACAGTCGATATCTTCAATTGCAGTTTGGCCAAATTTAAGAAACAATGTTTGGAAGCTTTGTCGGAAACAGATGTTGACTGATGTTTTATATATTATTAATAAAAAGCTTGATTGTACTCTGCTCATTTTGTTACGAATTGTATTATCAAATTGCCTTCATTAGGATTATATAAAAACTATATCCAATACTCGTAAAAAGTATGTACAATGTTATTTAAGGGAACTTCAAAGGTCTAGTTTTACTCAAATAGCTATATATTATATTTAAGTGTGAGACTGTTTGTTCCTTATCATGAATAAATAAAATAAAATAAATAAACTTAAAATAGTGTTGAAGTAAATAAACAAAAAGGTTCATTGCCACTAGCCTTTGATGTTGAAAAACGGTAACACGCACGTTTGGTCTCGCACTGCTAATTGCACACGTCAACAATATGCTATATACTACTGAGTCACGCGATATGACCGGATAAGTAAATATGTTTCAGACTTACTGCAGTCTTGCGATTTACAAATGCGCAAGCGATCCGATTACGAGGGATATGATCCACGACGCAGGCGGGCTGGAACTCTTGGTTGAAGCTGCTTCAGATACGACTAACAGAGCTAACAAACCTTTGATGGCGGCTGTAACTGGAGCTCTTTGGAAATGCGCTACTAGTGACGTCATAGTAAAGAAATTGGATAGCATGGGTGCAGTTGGGATTCTAGTGAAGCTCTTAGACGATGAAAACGAAGGAGTTCTGACAAATGTTGCTGGTGCACTTGCAGAATGCGCTAAGTATCCGCCTAATAGAGATAAAATAAGAATTGCTGGCGGAATACCTATGCTCAGTGAGTTAATTATACAGTAATTTTGAATATTTTTTAATTAGAGGAGTAATAAAATAAACACAATTTCATATTTCAGTACATCATTTAAACAACACACACAAGCCGCTGCTAGAGAACGTACCATTAGTTCTCATGGAGTGCGCTAAAGAACCAAATTGCATGTTACAAATCGAAGAACTGGACGGCGTCAGACTAATTTGGTCGCTACTCAAAAACGACTCGAAGAAAGTTCAGACGAACGCAGCTTTAGCGTTGAGTCCTTGCGTGCAGAATGCCAATGACTCCGGAGAGATGGTCAGGTCGTTTGTCGGGGCCTTGGAGCTTACTGTGGACCTTCTCGACTCTGATGACAACAATGTGTTGTCAGCCGTATGTGCAGCTATCGCGACCATAGCCAGGGACAACGAGAATCTCGCCGTCATATCAGATCACGGTGTCGTTGCAAAACTTTCTAAACTCGGTAAGACGTGAAGAGTTTCTGTAATGCAATGCATGTTACATTATTTTATAGTTAACGACCTGAGCAGTGGCCGGCGTTTCTTGCGTCTAGAATTATTATAGTGAATGCAACGATACATTAACAGCAATGCTCAGTCTTTAATGGCTTTCTTTACGTAAATATGTCGTTATTGCAAAGAGGAAGTTCATAATGTTGCTTTACATTTATCAACTTTCTTGATATTACCTGTCTTACTGAGATGGTAGAGTAGATTACAACTTTTATCATTCACTTTACTCTGCATAATATTGTGTAATACAAGGCAGACAGTCAACGACCGGCAATCTTCATTATTTTATAGTTTATCACTTGCCCTGCCATGAACTTTTATTTTATTTTGTATAATCTATATATTTTTAATAGGTTATTTATAATATACGAGTTTTCAAAACTTCAAAAGCTTAAGAAATGAGCGCTGTTGAAACTTGTAAAAGAAAAATAATTTATAAGTCTAATTTCGTTTTAGTAAGCACCACAGACGATCATCTCAGAGCCAATCTTGGAGTAGCGATCGCGTACTGCTGCGACTGGGCACAGAACCGTCAGGAGTTCGGCAAGCGAGGTGCCATTACCCCGCTGGTGAACTACATGACATCTCTGGACATCAAAGTGCACAGAGCCACAGCTCTCGCGCTGTACCACCTATCGTTCTACTCGATAAACTGCGTGACTATGCATGCGGTAAGTAGCTTTACTTGTATTTAACATTTTGGTCGAAAACGCCTTTTCAGTTTTCAAATATAATTAGAAAAAACACGTCTAAAAATACTTCTCGTAGGACTTCTAGCCACTTTACAGAGCACACATGTTGTAGACAACCCACAAAGAAGACAAAAAAAATTAAATAAACTATTTAAAAGTAATGTATGTCTGTTTGTGTCATCATAACAAAACGGATGCACTGATTTGAATGCCTTTTTATTATTTGAAAGCAAAGCAAAGTTTCATTGCGGTAATTCTTGAGTTTGATGAAATCGCTAAGTGGTTTTTAAGTATCGACTTTCACAGTCGGCGACCATAAAATTTTCTATTTTGTTACAAACTCGTAAAATTGTTACTATGATGGTAGGTTATAAAATAGGTCCTAGCCAGCTGTTAAGTAAAATAGCTAACCTACATAAGTACTTTAGGTTTGGTGAGGTAACGGTGATGTTGAAAGTGGAAATACCTCCGTATTGGTTTATCATTTATAAAGCCTTGGCTTTCTTTTGAAGTTGAATTCCTATTCAACTTCAAAAGAAAGCCAAGGCAGTAAGGCAAGGGTCCTCCTTGCCTTACTGCAATGCAGTGCGAAAACATAAAACCTTGGCAAGTTATTCATAAACTTTATTACGCTCTTTACACTTCCATAAGCCATTTAGTACCCACTAGCTAGCGTAAGGACGTACGTACGTAACCATTCGTCTATTCCGCCACTTGCGTCAGGATTGCAGGCCTTATGTGGGACAGTTTCTTTCCGTACGTAGACGCATCGCATGCATAATAAATAATAATAATGTACAATATACTTCACGATTAATACCCAGAGTCGCGATATTAGATTCTGTGTCCGGCCTTTGTTTTGCACAGCCGTAGATATAAATCGAATGCGTGAAAATGTAAAACATCTTGAGACTTGCTCTGTCGTTTGTGGTATACTTTCTAAGGGATAGGTAGGTATACAGCATACAGCATATGCACAGCACCAGCACCAGCACAAGCACCAGACATACAGCATATGCGTTCACAGTTTGATTTAGAATGTCGTTTTCTCAATGTCCAATGCGCCGCGCCGAAGCGATTGGTTCGAACGTCCGCTTTTCTGAAATTCCTTTGCATAGATGCACCACAAATACTCGGTACACCCTAGCACCCAGTACATTGTTGTTGCACTTTTATCATCGTTTTCATGTACTAAAAGGTTATCAATATCATCATAACAATTATAGAGATACGGTTAGATAAAAGATTAAAGGCAGCTGTCGGACTACGTATCCGTAATTTAAAAAATTACGAATACGTAGTCCTTACAAAGGAGTTGAAGCGAAGTGAATTTTCATAGGTACAGGCTATGAATTGGACTGTATTTTTTGTGTACATGTCTCTGCCAATTTTAGTGATTCATTTTTTTATTAAATAGATAAATGTCAAAGGTTTTATATTTATTTATATAATTTAATTAGAAGAAAATATTGTACCCCTTAGGGTGATAATATAAATGAATCCCGTTTTTTTTTAATTTAGCCCACTTCCTGTAAACCGTTATTAATATTACTTCGCAAATAGGTGAGATTGTACACATAGGCTTATGATTCAGGTTTTTGTTTTTCTTAAAATTAATATCATGTTCATTTACGGAAACGTTTTTGTCATTGAGCCTTTTATGCAAGTATGGGGTGTTTCCATTATTTCATAACATGTGTTATGCCTTTTTTTATTTAATTATAAAGTTTTCAATAAAAGAGTAATTTACACATACATGTTCATTGCTGCATTCGCACGACGATGTTGGCTAAGGAATGAATTACAAATTTTTATTTATTTAAAGATACTTTTAATATAAAATAAAATCCTTGTTGCGGTGCCGAGATCGTCATTTCAATAATTCTGGTTGTTTTTTAAACATGGTGCTCTTTATGTCCTAACTTCGGTATAATGTGCCGTTGATGACATCGGCAAGGTTTTGTTAACGAGATTAATTATCGTAGAAAGGGCTCTTGAGTAAAAATATTTACTTACTTGTGCCGTAAAAACACGAAAATAGATAGTAGATAGAAAACAGATCGTTTTCTATTGGCTATTAATAATCGATTTTATAGTTACCTCGTTGCAGTAACCTATTATAACTGCATAAAATGTTGAAATGTTGAATCACGACGAATCTAATGACACCTCACATTTTCGAGATAGATGAAAAATTACGCCTTTACGAAATTCAGATTGTGTTTGAGATACCTATGTATACATTCAGTGTTTACTTGTTTTATAAACAAGACAAGACAATAAGGAGCAAAGGTCATTCATTGTTTTTTTTTCATGTAAGATCTGTTTATTTTTCTGACTTTCCTGTTTTGAAATGTCAGTTTAAGTGTACCGCATCTCAATCATAATACTGATGAACTTGTGAGGTGTGTTTTTTTGAATTTATGAATAAAATTTTACTTCAATATACAGGTTGTAACAAAATTGGTGTAGGACCCGTTAACTGGGGATTCTACTCATCGTACTGAACAACTTTTGTTCTACGATTTTGGTCAAATCGCAAACTCTCCATACAAATTGATCATCTGTTTTACCATTTTTGTATGGAGAGTCCAAAAATGTTTTTGCAATTTGCGCAAAGTCGTAAAACAAAAGTTGTTCAGTACAATGAGTAGAATCCTCGGTTAACGGTCCTACATGTATAGAATACAGGAAAAATATTAAAAACCGATCTACATTTTTTTCAGTTTCCCATACGAAATCTGAACAGTGAATCAAAGGATTTGTATGGGAAATTAAAAAAAAAATGCGGATCGATTTTTTTTCAATATTTTTCTTGTATCCTATACTTGATTATGAGTAGCCACTTTTTCAAACGTACTATTTTTAATACCTGTATGTATACGTGAATTTTAAAATAAGCCAAAAGTTTTGCATGGTTTTACTCCGTTTAGGCTACAGGCGAATTTGGTTTATGGATGTGGTCGCCCGCTGATGACTAGAAAATTCACTTAACAATGATCAAATGGTAATTTTAGATGGCGATGGCGGCCCAAATGATGACTCTTTGATTCAGTCAGGGGTCAAATGGTACAAGTATTTTGAATGAATATACATACATTAATTTGTTAGTCACTTTCGTGATCCTGTGGCACTAGGTTGATATATTATGTTATGTATTGGGAGCCAACCACGAAGTTTAACAAACCAAACGGAAAGATAATACACTTTTTAAAGTTTATCTAGAAAATAGTCGCAAAGGGCTCCTCAAATTCCTGAAAAAAAATACTGTGTATTCTACTTATGAAACTGACCATATTCAAGGTTTTATATTAATTTATTTAACCTATTTTCATAAGAAACCTATTTTCAATTTGGAAAAAATAATTGAAATTCCCATAAAAAATGACGAATCAGCTGATATAGTAATAAAAGGTCCAAATTTTAATATTGCCTAACCTTCCGTAGATATTTGAAGAGATCCGTGCACAGGGGGCTTTTAATAAGTTAATTATTGGTTGTTATTAAGTTTTACCTAATAAATATATAAAAACATGGTTTCCAGGCGGGGGTGGTGCCTTTCCTTCTGAAGACCATTGGTTCCAAGGATGCTGTCCTGCAAGAGGCGTCAGCCGGATGCTTGTGCAACATCAGGAAACTGGCGCTGGCTACAGAGAAAATCAAGTTGAAACAGTGAACCTATTGTGCATTGTTCGGTTGGTAATAGTGATGTTTTAATAAACGTTATTTGTTATGCACTGCTGTGGTTTTGTTTGGTAATGGAGTGAAGTCTTATACTTTTTTGGAATCCATTTTTTGCGAATCCCTCAAACTTCATCTTTTTAGGTTGCTTTTTCTTTTTTTTTCCTTTTTATGGTTTCGTACAACAAAAGGAAAAAAGGAACCCTTGTAGGATCATTTCGCTGTCCGTCCGTCTGTCCGTCTGTCTGTCTGTCAAGTCCCTGTTTCTCAAGAACGCGTAGACGTGTCAAGATGAAATTTATATCAAATACTCAGGCCGGCAATCGCTTGAAGCTGTGAAAAATCAAACTTCTATGCCAACCCAATCAAGCGATACGGGAGAGAGACACAAAAAAGTGATGTATGTAACTAAAAATGTTTTCGGACTTTTCCCTTTACTTGTGCTATAAGCATTGCTTGTTGCCAAATTTCATGATTATAGGTATACGGGAAGTACCCTATAGGTTTTAATTCCCATGCGAGTGTCCAACTATGCGGCTTAAACGGCCGTATCTCTTGATTGCGTTGGCATAGAAGATTGATTTTTTCACAGCTTCAAGGGATTGCAGGCCTGAGAATTTAATATAGAGTTCAAGACATGTGTAATTATAAATTTATACGGAACCCTCGGTGCGCGAGTCCGACTCGCACTTGGCCGGTTTTTTATATGTACTTTTTCTCCGTGGTCATTTTCTATCATAGAATCGTATTAGTTATCTTTTTCTTCAATTACCAAACTGCGTGATTCAATAATGAATACCTACTCCGTCAACATCCTGTTACTCAAAAGTCAGTTTAACTTGTCAGTTTAATTTGCAAAAACTATACAAAACAACGAAGTTTGACATTGAACCGAGATTGTCGGTGATTATCTACCTACGTGTACGCTCTGCGTGCATTATCTATTTATGTACTTATATTATTTCGCATCTATTTATTACAGTTTCCACTTCATCACCATGAATTATTGCTTCATACTGATCCTTTGCCCTGATGATAATGAATGCTGGGAAACTTAGACAGAATCATCTACAGGATGTAATAAGTGCAGCATTTTATCGTAATATTTCCTCATCATAATGAGGAATGTTTTTCCTACAGACGTAGGTGCTCAATTCTCAAAAAATCATTTTGGACTTGTAGCTTAATAAAAGGTTGTGATGTCCTCTAAACAGTATAATATTAAAACAAAGAAAAAGACAAAGGTAAAATTATCAAAAAATAAAAGAACATTTAAATAAAATTAAAAAATATTTTGGAAGTTCCAAAAAAAGGTAATTATAATTAATTAAAAAAAATGCAATTCTGCAGACTCTTTGTACTACAAATCAATGAGATGGTTGGACTTTATTCTAGTATTTTTTGCGTTTCCAGCAAAGTCTAGAGTCTAGACCAAAAGTTGATCATTTACATGAGTAAGTACTTAGAAGTTAGATATTTCATCTTTTTTACATTACACCTTGAAAGTATTTTGTAGTGCAGACATTAATAACCACCGTTAACATTGTAATTCCTGCGCAAATAGTATATAATCAGAAGCAGCAACGGTATCTAGGTTCTAGTTAGAACAAGTTTATAATTTACGACACAAGTTGCGGAACCTTGCTCTTGTTTGTGACTTGTGACATGGCCTAAGGCCGACCATTCATATTTATAGTGTACAGATTGCATTTATCTATCGAACTACTCAATAACTACATGATAAAATATTGTTTAGAATGCCTAATCGCGTGATTGTACAAATATAGTGTGATCTTATTGATGTATATGATTTTCTTGAGTAGCGACCGTTGGCCAGAAAATGTAGTTTTGTAGAACATCCCGCCAAATAGACTAATGATCCAGTGGTATTTGAAAGTAGCCCCATCGATGTACGTGGTTGAGAATATGGCCTAGTGCCTATTTTTAACAGTGAACCTATTCCTGTTAAAATTGTGATAACGGAAATGGATGTAGCTATCTTATATGGGGCATTGGATTTTTTAAAGATTGTAATGTGTAATGTGTAGTGTAATGTTCTTAGTAATTGATATTAAGACAATAATTAGTTAATCTCACAATTAGTTCTGTTATCGTTTCGTACATCTACTCCTACTCCTACCCATAGTTCTATTGGTAGGACTATTATACTTGATAAATAGGACATTATAGACTCACAGAATATTATTTAAACAGCAATAGTGTTGAATGTTTTTTTTTTACAATTTTAGCAATAAAAGTTGTTCAGTTTGATAAGATGTCCATTTAAAATATATTGCTACACTTGTAATTTAAGCTTAATTGCCAAATACCTGATATATAATTTATAATATTTTGATTGAAAAGTAAAAAAGAAAGTGGTTTTCGAAGCTATCCTAGAGCCTAGACTTTCGTAATTCATCAGCTAGGTATGCAATTAGGCGAAAGAAAGTAAAAAAATAATCTGTCGGATGCCAGCCATTCACATTTATGCGACATATTGTCTATTCTATACAGGATGTTAAAAAAGTGCGTTTGAAATTTTAAGGAGTTACTCAGAATCAGGAATAGAATACAGGAAAAATATTTAAAAAATCCGGCCTATAAATTATAAATGGTTTTCTTTCTTTCTAAATTATTTTTTCAGTTTTCCATACAAAATACCCAACTGATTTTTACGAAAATGAATCGGTGAACTTGTAACGAAAATAATCTATGTTACGTATTTCGATGAACACTTATAAATCCCCAAAGAACAATACAATCGTATGATTAGTCTATGAGAAAAAAAATATTTTGTAAAGAAAATCGTTTGGGTATTCGTTCCATACTAAAATGTCGTTTGGTACGAAAAATAAATGTGTGAATTTTTAATCACTAAAATGTTCAAGTTCTCCAAAGAAATGTTTTTCGTTTTAAACGGTAACTTTAATTTTTCCTCCATACATTTTACGAGTAGTAAACCTAGATGATGTTATTACAAAATATTTTTTTTCTCAAAAAATAATCATACGATTGTGTTGTTCTTTGGGGATTTATAAGTGTTCATCGAAATACGTAACATCGATTATTTTCGTTACAAGTTCACCGATTCATTTTCGTAAAAATCAGTTGGGTATTTTGTATGAAAAAATTAATTTAAAAAAATGCTGTAACTTCCAAACCCAATACTTTTTTCGATTAGTTTCTTTTGAGAACTTGATCATTAAACTGATAAATAAAACATATATTTTTTTCGTTCACAACAGATCACTTTATTTTTTTCTCCATACATTCTAGTATGGAACAAATACCTAGATGATTTTTCACAAAATATTTATTTTCTCAAAATCTAATCATAGGATTGTATTGCCCTTCGAGAACTTTTATGTGCCCATCAAAACACGTAACATATATATTTTTTATTAAAATTCACCGATGTTTTTTTTTTCATACATTTCATGCGGTGTACTTTAGTATAGGAAACTGAAAAATAATTGCAGAACGGTTTTTTTAATATTCTTCCTGTATTCTGTACTTGATTCTGAATAACCCCTTAAAATTTCAAACGCACTTTTTTAACACTCTGTATAGTTTACTGTTTTAAAGTTACTATTGCCGTTATAGCCGACATAGAATGAAAAGAAAATTATTATTCATGTAACAATAGTCATGTGATCGTCACCATAGTTAAGGGACATGTTTTTTTTAATCGCTAGCCAGTGGCAAATACCTAAAAGATTTTACTCGTTAACTTTCTCCTAGGAACAAAAACAATCGGAGCAAAAAAAATAGTATTAGAAATATTTGTGTCGGTACATTTCAAACTGCCCCAAGTCCACTTACAAATATGGCCGAAGTTATGCTAAGTTATGTTAAGTTATTCATGTCAGTGACATAAAGTACATTAACCCTAACTTACTTTATGTCAGTTATAACTTCGGCCATATTTGTAAGTGGACTTGGGGCAGTTTGAAATGTAGCGTCAAATTTTTTGCTCACATCATATTACTTTATTTAGGAAAGTTTTTGAGTTTCATCTGTGGTTTCACGAGTAGCACCTATGCCGCTTGTCGACGCATTAAGTCACTCTAGGATGCATTAATCTGGTCACACATATTCGCCTACTAAAGGTATCTCTTACTTACTTTTGTCCCTCTGTGGTTAACGAGTCGTAACAGATAAGGTTATAGGGACAAAATAGGGACCTATCTTTAACGCCATTGGCCTGTGTATTATACTCGTAGGTCTTTGACTGCCTAGGATCTATGTGTAAAATGCCGGTGCGAGCGCAGGCTTGCGTTTTCAACGCGTCTGGGTTGCGTAAGAGGACATTTACTTTTCATTGCACGTGAATTTGATAATCACTAAACGGTTTTCCTGACCTTCATGCAGCTATTTAGTAAGCAATAAATAAAAATACGTAGGTAACTGCGGATAATTTAGAAGATACAGGAAAAACCAAGTTTGTGCTAGCAAGGAGTTTTCCGAAAATTGGGGTATGAACCGGAGTTGGTTGTATTCAGATAATTAAAATGTTTGATGCAAAAATTAAAATCCTTCCACGTTTGTGGTTTAAAGTAAAAAAGAAACCTTATGCGGGTATGTATATACATATATGTGACGCAGAGTGTAAAAACCCTAGCCTAGCAGGGTCACAGGCAACACATTGTAAATGATGATTTATTTTCATTTGGGAATACAAAATTGAGTACAAACTTGTATAATAAATAGTACGTACGGCCTTAATCTTTTGGCGGTGTCTATGGGAGAGACCCGTGCCCCAGCAGTTAGTTAGCTATAAGGTTGATTACGTAATGCAAAACTAAGAGAGTATGAAAAATGAAAATAAAAAATGAAATAAAAAGGTTTATTTAGATCATTTAGGGTTCTAAAATAACAATATGTATATATGAAATTATGTAATATTTTGTAACCTTCAAGACTCGCGGTTCCTCCTTTATTTCAACAAAGAATGATAATGCAATGCGACTAAACCAAAGCAACCTAAAAATAGGTACTTAGTGGTGTGAGTAATGGAATCATTCGCTAGACGCTACCTATTGCAATACTTATAAAATTCACGCAACAGAAGCCAAGTGACCGACCGCGAAAAGGTTGCAAAACATAACGGTTACCAGAAAACCAAAAGCTTGTAAAAATGCAGTTTTAAGTAGCCTCAAAACGGTTACGTAGACGGCCGAAGGGTTTTTTCGTTTCGCTCCCGTCAACTATGACATATTTTTAGTATAGCTCATCTGTTTGGTGATTGTATGGGGTCCTTTGATAAAGTTTTCAGTTTCAATGACGATCGAATGAATAGAAGCCACGTTTCACAGGGATAAAAGTGGCTGATGGGCAATTCAGGTAGCCATAATTATATAATATATAATTAGTAGCCATAATATATAATATACAGGATATTAAAAAAGTGCGTTTGAAATTTTAAGGGGTTACTCAGAATCAAGTGTAGAACCCAGGAAAAATATTGGAAAAATCAGCTGTTCAAATATTTTTTTCAGATTCTCATAACTAAATCTGAATAGTGAACCAAGAATTTGTATGAAAAGCTGAAAAAACATTAAAGAGCAGATTTTTTCAATATTTTTCCTGGATTCTATACTTGTGATTCTGAGTAACCCCTTAAAATTTCAAACGCACTTTTTTAACACCCTGTATAATTGTATGAGTGATTCAGTAAAGTTAGAATTAAATTATTATTTATGTTTTTAAAAAGCGATGTGTTATTTTACATAATTATCGTATAATTCTGTCAGAGGGCTATAGATTAAAGTAATTAAGATTTAATGTAATTTATCAATATACAGGATGACTGGTTGAACGACGGACGTATTTAAGGAGATGATAGGATAATTTACATACTTTTCAACCATATAAAACAAAAAAATCATACACTCAAAAAACACAAGTTACATATTTTTTTATAAAACGTAACTATTCTTGTGTTTTCTAACTCTATGCCTAGGTACTTACCACTTTCCCACAGCGTGCACCGAGCTGCGACCACGAGGTCGCTAAGGCCAATCTCTTGGACAGGTTGATAACACACTGATAATGAAAGGATGGAGTTCGTCTTCATGTAGGATACTTTACCCCAACCACTGGGATACCTGGAAATGCCTTCCTGCATTCCGCGTACTTTCACATGGGTAATAATCGAAGTAAATTGCTTTGTGCGGGTTCACTGGATAACGAACGATTCCTTCCTCGTCCTTGTTCAGGGTTAGGAACTGGAGGAAGGCCAAGTCTCCTAAGAAGTCCTATGACGGCAGCTTATGTAATTCGTGATACATTGCAATATGACGTTAATTCTCGTCTAACAACACTAGCTTACATTACATAGCACCACACCATATCCCAGTATCCTCATTAGAGTACTGATAAGCCATTATCACTCACTATCAAGGCACCGAAATCCACGCGACAGCTACGTAAGTAAAACCAGAATGTTCGGGACGAACGGGACGCGTGAACGCACGCCACCCCTACGACGGCCCGCGGGCGACTGACTAGGGCCGGCGCGGCGCGGCGCAGGGCAGAGACGCGGGAGCAGTCGCTCACGCGCATGCGCAGTATTGCGCAGTGGCGAGTCCGCGCCGCCGCTACTCGGGGTCGTTGCCCGAGGCCGCGTACACGTGACTTAGTATTTAGTAAAATGTAGAGGTGAACTTTAAAATTATTTTTTAAATGATGAAAATTAAGGTCATGTTTTTTTTACATATTTGGAATGTGTATCAGCTTCTTATTCACCTCCTTAAATGCGTCCGTTGATTTACCAGTCACCCTGTATATCTGTCATATTCAGATAGGTATTAGGTACTGTGTTCGCTAATAGATTTAAAAAAGAAAATTTAGTAGATACCAGTATTGCCAAGTCTATAATCAGAACCAATAAGTGGTCTTACTGAATTTATTTAAAATGACCGTAATGTTAAAATATGGATAGCCTGGACCTGGAGCTGAAACTTGGCAGCAAAACAGAGATTTGATTGAGGAAACATTTACATATACCGGAAAAGTCTTTAAACAAGTTAGAATAAAGAATAAATTAGTCTAACAATTAGGTGTATTATTTACTATAGTATATTCCGGCCATTTGAATAATATTTTACATAGTGAGTGGTTTTGTACTTCGCTCAACAAAAACTAGCGAAACATTATCCACTAGAAGAGCATATAATCTGCAAATTTTGAGTTATTGCCACCAATGCCGTCTGATTGCCACATAATAAAGTAAACTACACCTTGGGCAAAACTATCGATGTGAATTGTGAAACCCCAATAAAGCAACGGTAAATCTCATGATTCTGAGTCAGTCTCGGGAGCTTCAAACTCAGGGTACCTGGTAGCGCAAAAGGAATAAAAAGAAGACTTTCCATATGCAAATCAATCAGCGTTTGGTCTTTTTCGTATGGTCATGCACTTTTGATAGGTAACTACTTTTGTTGTCTAAAGCAAAGTTACTCAGTTTTATGAGGAAAGGGAGAAACTTGAAACACGTCCCAAAGTATTTTACACATTTTTGATACAACCTACCTACTTATATTAATACAATCTGTACAATCACTTCGCACTCTTTACAGCGCGTAATAAACACATACATACTAATTGTATGATAAAATAAACGGGTTAAACTGGTGCTTCTACTATCATAATTATACTGACTGTATGGCTCAGTGGTTAGTGCTATTGATTACTGATCCAAGGGTCGTGGATTCAATTCTCAGGCAGGAAAAAAATGTTATGATCAATGTACGAGCATACCCATTTGTTTGTTTATATTTATATATATAATATGTCATCATCATCATCATTCTCCTGCCCTTATCCCAATCATTTGGGGTCGGCGCAAAATGTTTTCTTCTTCCATACATCCCTTTCAGCTGTCATCTCCGTACTCACACCCTTTCGACACATATCATCCTCGACATATATAATTATAATACCTATGTATTTATACATATATTTTTATCTGGTTTCTATAAATAGGGGATCCTAGTTTGAGGCCAGCAAATGAACGTATTTGTCCTTGGATTGAAGATTTTTAATGAACATTTTGTTATTTACGTTTATTTCTATATTTTCTTAATTGAGCTGTTAATCTTCCTAAGATAAAATAAATAAAAAAATAATTAAATAAAAAGTATTGCGATTTCAACAATGTTACAACTCCAATTTACAGCTTCTACAAATATTTCGTAACACCATGTGTATAAAGCGCCAATTAGATTTAAGGTAGGGACCAAACAAGCTTTATTTTCAAAAATTTGGAGCCGCTTTTCTTTTAGGGTCAGTAGTTTATTATTAGTATTTTTTATCAAATCAAATACTCTTTATTGACTAAAATACAAATACACATAACACATACAAAACAAAAAAGAAAAAGAAACAAGTAGTACAATCTGGGCGGTCTTATCGCGTCTTAGTATTTTTTATCGTTGCCATTGCTTATACTTCATTCCAATCAAAAAAAAGCAAAACGTAAACAAACTTACTATGGAACTGACACATGTCAATGTCATCTGCATACTATGTTTGTTTACCTTTTGCTTTTTTTTATTGGAATGAACCATAGAATAGTGCTAAAGTGGAAGGTTTATGATCAGCATCAGTGGACGTCTACCTACCTGCTGAAATTATGAAGTATTGCAAATTGCAATGGATAGTGATTGCATGGTGTTTTATTGCTTCTTTTGTGGTTACACTGATCGACCGATTTTATGTATGGTTCATTCCAATCAAAAAAAAGCAAAACGTAAACAAACTTACTATGGATCTGACACATGTCAATGTCATCTGCATACTATGTTTGTTTACCTTTTGCTTTTTTTTTATTGGAATGAACCATAGAATAGTGCTAAAGTGGAAGGTTTATGATCATCATCAGTCGACGTCTACCTACCTGCTGAAATTATGAAGTATTGCAAATTGCAATGGATAGTGATTGCATGGTGTTTTACATTGCTTCTTTTGTGGTTACACTGATCGACCGATTTTATGTATGGTTCATTCCAATCAAAAAAAAGCAAAACGTAAACAAACTTACTATGGATCTGACACATGTCAATGTCATCTGCATACTATGTTTGTTTACCTTTTGCTTTTTTTATTGGAATGAACCATAGAATAGTGCTAAAGTGGAAGGTTTATGATCATCATCAGTCGACGTCTACCTACCTGCTGAAATTATGAAGTATTGCAAATTGCAATGGATAGTGATTGCATGGTGTTTTACATTGCTTCTTTTGTGGTTACACTGATCGACCGATTTTATGTATGGTTCATTCCAATCAAAAAAAAGCAAAACGTAAACAAACTTACTATGGATCTGACACATGTCAATGTCATCTGCATACTATGTTTGTTTACCTTTTGCTTTTTTTTGATTGGAATGATCACTTCATACTAACCAAAAAATCACTTCATACTAACCAAAATTTTTTTTAAACTCAAACTCAAACTCAAATATGTTTATTGTGGATCATAGGTCTAAAAGTTAGTGAATTTAGTAAAGTAGTACAAGCTATGTCCCGCCGTAGGCATACAATATTTACAAAAGTTAATACACACAATAATGATGTATATGTATGTTATTAGGGCTTTAGGGTTGAAAGTAACTTATCTACTACTTACTTAAGTAATGATCAGTCACTGATTGCTAACATTTTATTTCGGATATTCGAATTGATTTGATATCAATGAAAGATTTAATTAATCATTGATTGATAAAAATATTTTATTTTAGGTATATCATAGAATTTATTTGCATTCATATCAGTAAAATACAATATGTGTCTTAGCACCTATTAATGAAGAATTGAACTTTACTTAAAAAAACATTTTATTTTCGGCATTAGAATTGATTTGTATTCAGTGAAAGATTTAATTAATGATTAGTCATTGATTGATAAAAAAAGTACGTAACTACCTATTACAGAATTTATTTGCATTATTATTAATATCAGTAAAAGATAATGTCTTACCACCTACCTATCTAATGAAGAATTTAAAATGAGGAACTTTACTAAAATTTTTTATTACTTAGGTGTTAAGTCAATATTACATTTTTTTTAAAATTTAATCGTAATTTGTACCTATTTTATCTTTAAAACGAGTTACCTACATTCGTTTTTATTTTACGCACATTTTATTTTCGGTATTAGAATGATTGGTGGCAAAAAAAAATTTATCATTGATTTATAAAATATGTTATTTTCAGTCATTACAGAATTCATGTATTAAAATGAGGAACTTTACTGAAAGTTTTTTATTACTTAGTAAGGCAATCGCAATCATACCCTTTCTTTAGCATTTTAAAAAATCTTTGGATAAATTAAAAATTGTAATTTATCTTTAAAACGAGTAACCTACATTAGGTTTTATTTTACGCACCTTCATCAAAGCAAATCTCTGGTCATCGTCGATTCCAACAACCGTGTTGGACACTGGAGCCATGGTAGCACAATGCAATGATAGAAAAGTAACTCCACGAATGTATTTTGTTTATCAATTACGCAGGAACGTCGACTGGCACGTTAAAACTCGACAGCGTGTAAACACGGACTGTCTCTCACTCTCAAGCAAGTCTCACATGCTCTCACACTCATAGCCAGCGCCGGCGCCGCCGCGCCGCCGCGCCGCGCCGCCGCTTTAGCGATCGATTGGAACGGGTTTTTGTGGAACGACGGATGGTGCGGCTTCTTAGCTACTTGTAGAAGGAAAGAAAATCTTCAAATCGGGCTGAAATGAAATTAGAATTTTGTTTTCATTAATCCTCCCGCGTGGATATAGTTCTTATGACTTTCGCTGAGGTGTGCAGTGCGCGAGCTGCTAGCTTCTTGCGAAACAATGAAATCGGCAATATGCCAAGCGTTGCTATGCTATGGCAGGTTGCATTATTTTTGGCTTCCCGTTTTAATTCGATAGTTTTACAGAATATTATCTAATATAATAATATAATGCAGCCTATGTCACTCCCCACCCCATCAACGATCTCTGCAAAAATCTTGTCGATCCAGTTGCGACGTGAAGGACAAATTCACTTCCGCGGGGTTACGAATTAGATGAAGAAGAATTACATAGAAAACAGAGTACTATACATGAAAGTGGTATTTGTTATTAAATATTCTATCAGTTTTATCTGAAACCAGATCTAAAATAAGAACAATCAATTGAGATTTTAACGGGTTACTCAGTCAGAATCGAGTATGGAATACAGGAAAAATATTTAAAAAATCCGATTCTCAACTTTATTATAAGATAACTGAAAAAGGTTGTAGATCGGATTTAAAAAAAATCCTGTAGGTATTCTATACTTTTTGATTATAAATTATGATAAAAATCAAATTAACTTTTTTGACACCTGTATATTTTTTTCTGTTATTTGGTGCTAGAGCCTTCCCCATTCCAGTAAATTCCATTCTCTGGCTAGTGCTAGCCCTATAAGATGAATGACTGTAATCAGTTGCCAGTGAGGCTGTTGTCCAGCAGTGGACAACTTTTGGCTGATGATGAATGATGAAAGGTGATTATGATGACTGCAATATTTTTTTTTACCAACTTCTAAATATAATTTAATTTACATTCAATTTATTTTATGAGTTAGATATTTACAGTAGGACCTTACAATGCATGATATGACTGGAAAAATAATAATAGTAAAAATATTAATTTGGTTTATTTAAAAAAAACTATTACAATATTAAAAACTTATGTACAATAATTTATTCTCTTAGCTACAGATCATTTCATAACAGTGAAGACCACACCCCCTCTATCCGGTTCCTCATCGTGGACTTCCTTATCACTCCCTTCAAGGTCTGAAGCCTCAGAGTCATCGCTATCTGCCTCCCTATATTTACCAAAGCCAGACGTGTCTGCTGGCATATTAGACATCTTAACGCCACTACGTAACAATAACTTTTCTGCAGCGTGTTGTGCTTCTATCTCTTTCAGGTGCAAGTTGTATGATTGCTGCAGTTTTAGAGATTCTTCGATGCTAAGGGTTTTCGCAGGTCCATGGATGATTGGTGGAGGGGTTGCAGCCGTAACCTCCCAGTATTTATGCTTCTTTCTAAGTATTTCTTTCTCTGGATTGTGTACATCAGATTTTGTTGTTTTATATGGTTTGAATTGTCCTGTCACCTTTGTGTTTGAATTATTCTCAGTCTTTTCAACTAAATACTTCATGTGAGGCAGCTCTCCGATTTTGACCAAGTCTTCTGGAGTAACTAGTGGTTTATCTGGTTGCAATACTTTCACTTTTTTTTCTTGAGCTGTGCTCTGGCTTAATATGTGTATCACATCTTCGGGATCGCTGTCGTCATCTGAGTCGAGGTATGTATCCTTTTTGCTCTCAACTTTCCCCTCCCATTCCACATTCTGCATAGACTGTCTGTCAACACTACCTAGAGTCATGTTTGCAAACAAACGACATGTTTTCTCTTCTTCCTGTTTTGATTTTATTTCTGCAATAATTTTATCATAGAAGGTCTGTATTTTCTGGCCTTTGTCCGGTAGTCTCGATATAAAGCTTTTATTGCTCAACAGTTTTGTTTGTCTGTCACGAAGTTCCAATAGTTCAGGGATTGTTTTCGATGATAAGTCGGTGATTTTACCGTCGATTTCGGTCTTCGGTGGAGGAGGCAATATGCCAGGAATTTTCTTGTTTATCTTCTTCATTGTTTGCACAACAGTCATATTTTTCGATTACAGATAGAATAGATCTCGAACTCGAAACTTCTTGTATTTTTACTTTTAGGTTATGTGTCAATGTCAAGTTTATTCCAAGCGGGTTGCGTTCCAATACCAAAGATTTCACTCGGGGTGATGCGAATTTTACCCTAAATCGTTCCAAAACCGAGCCGAGTGAAACCGAGGGTAACCGAATGATCGCCTGACAGTTCTCCGTCGGGATTTCGGAACGCCTTCGTGAATGCGATTTTCACTCTGACAAGTGCGATTTTTAACGCTGTTTGATTACCGTTAAAATTCGCCTGACAGTTTATTCGGCGGGAAGTTCGTAGTCAATGTCAAACAGACTAAGACAGACAAACATTTTATCTTCGGAATTGTTTTGAAATACGATTGCTTGTATCTGCTAAGGTGTTAAAGTCATAAATAAGACAGAACACTACCCAAAAAAGCTAGAAACCTTTCTGAATTATTTTCGATGACGTTTGTTACCCTGTCACTCTGGAATCACTCGCAAGCGTTCCAAAATCATATTTTTTTCTCTTTCTCAAAATAGCTACGTCTCTTTCATTTCTCCGAGTTAAATTCTACCTCACCCTACCTTGGTTTTGAAACGACTTCTAAGGTTGCGTTCCAATACCAAAGATTTCACTCGGGGTGATGCGAATTTTACCCTAAATCGTTCCAAAACCGAGCCGAGTGAAACCGAGGGTAACCGAATGATCGCCTGACAGTTCTCCGTCGGTATTTTGGAACGCCTTCGTGAATGCGATTTTCACTCTGACAAGTGCGATTTTTAACGCTGTTTGATTACCGTTAAAATTCGCCTGACAGTTTATTCGGCGGGAAGTTCGTAGTCAATGTCAAACAGACTAAGACATACAAACATTTTATTTTCGGAATTGTTTTGAAATACGATTGCTTGTATCTGCGAAGGTGTTAAAGCCATAAATAAGACAGAATACTACCCAAAAAAGCTAGAAACCTTTCTGAATTATTTTCGATGACGTTTGTTACCCTGTCACTCTGGAATCACTCGCAAGCGTTCCAAAATCATATTTTTTTCTCTTTCTCAAAATAGCTACGTCTCTTTCATTTCTCCGAGTTAAATTCTACCTCACCCTACCTTGGTTTTGGAACGACTTCCTAAATTATGTACCCTGATAACAGGATAGCTTAGAAGTCGTTCCAAAACCAAGGTAGGGTGAGGTAGAATTTAACTCAGAGAAATGAAAGAGACGTACCTATTTTGAGAAAGAGAAAAAAATATGATTTTGGAACGCTTGCGAGTGATTTCAGACCAGAGTGACAGCGTAACAAACGTCATCGAAAATAATTCAGAAAGGTTTCTAGCTTTTTTGGGTAGTGTTTTGTCTTAGTTATGGCTTTAACACCTTAGCAGATACAAGCAATAGTATTTCAAAACAATTCCGAAGTTCTATTCTATTCTATTTTTCTATTTGGCATTCCACATCGAATACTGAGCGTGATTTTGCCAATGTCGAGTGAAAAATGGGAGAATCTTCAATAAAAAAAATGGCGAAACGCCAATGTCAAGTGAAAGGCACGGCTCTAAGGGTGATGGGCACTTAAAGACGCTCCACGTGGTGGTTTGCTGCTGGAACTTGGAAAACGGAGCTGTTTCCCGAATTAATCCTCCTCTTATGACCGCTTATCTCTGAATCTGAATCACAGCTACTGATGTGCCGTTACCGGGAATATTCCCTTAGACAGAGACATCGCTCTATATTTGGGTCCTTTGGGAAAATTGGGAATATTCCCAAGGGACGGCGCTATATGTAATACAGAGCGCTGTCTCTGTCTTGCGGGAATATTCCTGGGCATGGCACATCAGTAATCACAGCTATTTCCCCATCACAAAAATAACGTTAAATCTACTCTAACGGAAATAATTGAAAAATTAACTCAACAGACGTGTGCTCGGTACAAAGTCCCGGCAAACAACCAATTCCGAAGTTAAAATGTTGGTTTGTCTTAGTCTGTTTGACATTGACTACGAACTTCCTGCCGAATAAACTGTCAGGCGAATTTTAACGGTAATCAAACAGCGTTAAAAATCGCACTTGTCAGAGTGAAAATCGCATTCACGAAGGCGTTCCAAAATCCCGACGAAGAACTGTCAGGCGATCATTCGGTTACCCTCGGTTTCACTCGGCTCGGTTTTGGAACAATTTAGGGTAAAATGGGGAAGAAAACTGACAAAGCTCGCCGATAGAGGCGCTGATATCGCTTGACTCAAACTAACTGTCAAAACGTGTAGAAAATTTTTTTTACGTGAACTAAACATAAGATTATTAAAAAAATGACGCGTTGTGTGGCGATTGGTTGCAATAATAATGGAAATCATTAATTTCCTAAAGATTCTCGGATGAAGAAGACGTGGGAAAAGTTACGTTTTCAATTATGTACTTTTCAACTTCGCCTTTGATTGAGGAACAGTCCAAGTCGCATAGTTTTTCCATTTAACAATTTTACAGAAAAAAAAACTAATTAATAACACCTCGATAGTAAAAATCGCAGAACTAATTGAAAGTTGGTATGATATGAGTCAAGCGTCCGTAGCGCCATCTGCAAATGGCTTTGCGTTTTCTTCCCCATTCGCATCACCCCGACCCCGAGTGAAATCTTTGGTATTGGAATTATACATTTCTTGAGTGTGAAAGAGATCAATACTCTGAATCTGAAGTACAGCTCGCGTCACGTAAAAAGAGCGCTGGCGGGCGTTCCGAGGGCAGAACAGTCACTCTGACAACAGGATAGCTTAATATAAATCGCGTAAGTGTGAAAGAGAGGGTACTAAACAATTGCTGTCAGAGTGCATCCTCGGAACACCAGCCAGCGCTCTTTTTACGTGACGCGAACTATAAACAACGGAAGTAAACAATACATAACTGATTTTAGAACAGGCCTAAATCAAATGTCATTAAAAATCATAGACATTTTTTTTTTTACCCCGAGACGGGGAAGGCAAAGGAGTGTGTATTACGCCAGCGGAATGTTGTAGCTAAGAAGGATGTGAGTATAATAGAAAATTAGAGCATCATGAGGACTAATTGTGCGCCAGCAGCGGAATTTGTGCGTCTTACAATTTCGGAGATATTCATAAAAAACCGATTCCGCCACGGTAACGTTCCCTCAGCGGCATAATTTTGAAAAAGACGGTCTAGCTCATAACAAAGTACATGACTGAGTAGCTTTCGTCGTGTTATAAATGTGCGCAAATAGCGGAATTTGTGCATCTTACGGTTTTCGAATTATTCAAGATTCCGCTGCAGTAACGTTTTGGTGTTTTCTGTATCTCGAAAACGGCTGATAGGAAAAATTTCAAAAAAAAACCACTAGTACATCTTAATTTGTGCGTAATTTGAGCAATGTTAGTTTTTTGAAAATCATGATATTTTTTTAGTAATTAATTTGTTTAGAAAATCAGGAAATTCTAATTTACAAGGAAACGAGTGAAGTTGCAATCGAATAAAGAGCACTCAAATATTCCTCTAGTAGACCCTAATAATGTGTGCAATTGTGGATTGTATTATCCAGTCAATTAGTGAGATATACCATTTAATTACGAAATTAAGTAAGCGAAAGTTTAAAGATTGAATTCAGTGCTCCCATAAGACTATGTAACATGAAATTTTACATAAAATTAGAGCATCCTGCTAGCAAGCTTTCCTGTAAGTTTCAGCTTTGATTAACGTTGATTTAAAAAGATTCACCCAAAAGAAGAAAGAACGAACATTTTCCCTATAACCCGACCAAATTAGAATGTATACGAGAAAGCGGCCGCGCCATACAAAACGGTAACCTTCTTAAATGAAACGTATATTGATGGAAGCTTTGTAAGTACAGTTGCGTACAAATTTTTTATTGACGCTTGTTTTATTCGTACTATTCGCATAGTCCCGCCCGCTATGCGTATAGTATAAGATACTTGGAGAGTAAGCAACATTAAGTAGTGTTTAGTTTCTAGCACACTGATTAATAGGTCGAGAAGGTTAAAATAACAATTTAAAAGAAGAATGAACCAATGAAGAGTTAAATATTTTTTTTAATCACAGTGTTTTATTATGCTATTTACAAATTAGAAGGGTATCACCTGCAATTTGTGATGTATAATAAACAATTTCACACGTTAGTGGCTAAATACCTATATCATCATTTTACATCAGGATTATAGAGGGTTAGCCACTAGGAACTTTTTTTTTATGAAATCACAGATAATTATTTAAGATCTAGGTAGGTACTTAATTTTGTATTAATCAGTCTTTTATTAACATTTATCTGTATACAGTCTAATAAAATAATGTTCAGAAAAATTCCAATAATGAAAAAATATGGCAACAGTACCATCATCAATGGTGAGTCTTATATCTTATACTGAAACATAGATAGTTAAAAAATAATTAATATTCACTTAAGGTAAGTTTAGCCAAAATCAACAAAATATGAGTCTTATATCTTATACTTCAACATAGTTAAAAAAACATTATTATTCACTTAAGACCTAGGTAAGTTTAGACAAAATCAACAAAACATGGCAATTTTTTTTAGAAAAAACATCCTTTAACAATGGTATAAAATCTTAAACTGAAACTTAGTTATAAATCGAATCCTTAAAGTTACTTAAAAAAATCACAGATAATCACTTAAGATCTAGGTAAATAAACTGTATTTTTGTACATTGTTAAATCACAGTAGGTGTCTTCTTAACTTTGATTACGTATACACAACGTCCAATAAAATAAGTTTTTCAAACATCGGCCTTTAATTGTTGTATAAAAATAAATAAGTTTTTTGATATGTTGCATAAAAAATATTTATTGATAAAACTTTTTCTTGATTGCTTACATGTACTAATGTATAAATAAATAAACATACATGGCATGACAGAGCTTCAACAATTTTTTTCTGTACCATTCTGTTTGTAAGTAGTAATGGATAAACTGTAACTAATTATTGGAAAAAATATCTACACTAATTAAATTTTTTGTTTGTTTCATTATGCTATCAACAAATCAGAAGTGCATCACCAGCAATATGTGAAGTATAAGAAGCAATTTCACACGTTAGTGACTAAACACCTATATCATCATTTTACATCAGGATTATGGTGGGTTAGGCACTAGGAGCTCTATTTTTATAAAATCACAGAGAATTACTTTAGATATAGGTACTCAGTTTTGTATTAATCAGTCTCTTATTAACATTTATCCGTATACAAAGTCTAATAAAATAATGTTCTGAAAAATTACTATAATCGAAAATGATTGGCAACATTACCATCAACAGTGGTATAAAATCATTAATATTCACTTAAGACCTAGGTAAGTTTAGCCAAAATCAACAAAATATGGCAACATTTATTAAATATAAAAATCCTTTAACAGTGGTATAAAATCTTAAACTGAAACTTAGTTATAAATTGAATCCTTAAATTTACTTAAAAAATCACAGATAATCACTTAAGATCTAGGTAAATAAATTGTATTTTTGTACATTGTTAAATCACAGTAGGTGTCTTCTTAACTTTGATTACGTATACAACGTCCAATAAAATAAGTTTTAGCGATGGCAACATTTACAGTCATCAACCATCCTTAACAATGGTATCGAATCTAAAACTGAAAGTTAGTTATAAATCTTAAGCTTAAATATCACAAAGTTTCTCTTAAATGTAGGAGGCTCTTTAATTGTATTTTTGTACATTGGCAAATTACAGTAGGTAGCATCTTAACAATGATCACCTACTCAAAGGCAGATAAGGTAACAACATCAAATTTCGGCCTTTAATTGTTGTATAAATATATTTTTTTAATTGTTGTATAAATATATTTTTTTATATGTTGCATAAAAAATATTTTTTGATAAAAACTTTGTCTTGATTGCTTAAATAAATAAACATACATGACATGACAGAGCTCTAACTATTTTTTCTGTACCATTCTCTTTGTAAGTAGGTGGATTAACTGTAAGTGGGGTACCTAATTATTGGAAAAATTACCTATACCAATTAAATTTGTTAACTGCCTACGCTAGTGTATCGTATAAATGATTAGATGTGGCATTACAGTTATTTTACGTTTTTGTAAATTTTTACATTTAAACTGTAAATAGGTTAAATAATAATTAGCAAATTACCACAGTAATTAAATTTGTTTATTGCCTATACTAATGTGTAAATAATCAGATGTGGCATCACAGATTTTTTACATTTTTGTATTTTACTAAATAAATCATCGTAACATTCAAATGTTTGAGTGTTAGTTCTGTAACAGTAAGCTCTGTAATGTCCAAGTAAATATGTAGCAGTATACTGGTGGTCGTGGTAAGTTGATGGTGGGTTAAATTCAATCACTGCCAAAATCAAGTACTGCTTGTTATTAAGTTCAACAGTGGTAGGTACGTCATCCATATTAATATAAAGATCATGCAACTCGAAAAAGAGTACATGTTTTAATTCATACATAAAACGTACGTTTCCTTCTTCACATATACTACAGAAAGGAACATTATCATTTTCTATTATCGATTTTCCGGATTCTTGCAAGAATTTTATACCTTTTTGGGTTATGATATTTATATCTAAAGGTATGAACTTGCAATCGTTCTTGTTTGTTTTTGTTTGTTTAGAGCATGTGTTATTTGAACAATACCTCTGCCTAGTAGCAGAAAAATATATGTCATTAGTGAAAACGTCCTCTATAATTTTTGTCACGTTACATGCACAATCAATAATGTTTTGTCGTGAGTCGACCACCTGAAAAATTTCAAGTAATAGTTTTTCGCGAAGACCATATATTTTTTCACAGCTTTTTTTCGCGGTTGATAATTCTTTTAACAAATTAGTTAAATCATCACAGATAGAGTTTGCGTAATTTCTGAATACTGGTCTATCTTTGTACGCTATAGCAAATGTTTGGGCGATGGAGTCAAAAGCAAATGTGTTGGTTATGATCACCCTGTTTTGGAATTTCTTAGAATTGGAAATATTGCCATTTTGCAATATATAAACAGGGTTCGGTTTTTTTATTTTGGGAGTTGGCACTGACAATCCGCGCCAGTTTTCTATTTCTATGGGCACATCTCGAAAAATTGATTGTACTTCAAAATCGGTGGTATCAGAAACTTTCGTCTCATGTATAAATTCTAATGTATCTTTTTCGACGGTAAAAATATTCTGCTTTTGTTGATTTTCACTGTTCGCTGTCAATTTAAGTGAGACATTACTACACTTCCCAATATCATCTTCACCAGTTTTGCGCTTTAGACTTTTTTTAGCTACATCAATAGGTTTTATCTGTTGCAAGTCCTGTCGTGTTTTTCTGCTTGCTGACATTTGTTGTAAAATGTTACTTGAGCTTAATTTAACGGCTCCATTAATGAAGCCATAGTGCTGTACTAAGAATTCGTCTAGGCGAACGCGTTCGGTTTTTGTATTGAAGTATATGGTTTTTAGGTCTTTAAAATGGTTTTCTACATTTGAGCTACTTGCGTATTCCATAGCTCCTGGAAAATGATCATTCATGATGTTTGTTACCCCACATTGGCAATTTTTTTAGAAGTCGTTTTAAGGTATTATTTATTTCCGGCAAATAAAAAGCATTTTTCATTTGCGAGTGTTCAGCCAACTGTAAATATAACGTTTCTGTCTGTACAACGTCGTCATAAAAATTTATCAAGGGCATGGGGCCGAGTTTTTCATTGTCTTCGTCTTCTGTAATTAACTTGAAATCGGATTTTTCAGCACTTATCTGACATTCATCAATTCCTTCTTTCTTTTTCAGACTTGTTTTTATTTTTAGACTTAAACGGTCTAAAGATTTTTCACTTTTTGACTGCGTGTCATTAAGGTCGGCACAGATGTACTCAGGCAAGGAAAGTGCGACTATATCTATAATAATTAACTTTATTTCGTCGTAGTAATGCACTTGCTGGATTAGTTTTATACAGTTTATATAAAAATACTTTACTTGTTCCGATGCTGTGTCGAAACAACTTTGGTTGTATAAATTTTTGACGAAATGCGATTTGTCTAATCGAATATAGCAAGCAGGCACATTTGTTGTATTTCCCTCGACTATTGAAAAGCATTGTCTGAGATAGTCTTTCCAGCTCATTTTTAAAAAAGCTTTTGTTATTGCTCCGATTAGTGCCGAGGAATCGTCACATATTATTTCATTTGGAATATTTCTCTTGTTAAGCCATGAATTAAGCCACGTCGCTATTGTTTCTGTCGTGTGCGACTCTGAAGCCATATAACATATGGGAACACTGGTAGTTAAGGTATATGCTACCACGGCATACAAAAAAACATGTTTGGATTTTATATTTTTTAAATCATCGTTCGCTTCAGGAGGTGATATCGGAAGAAATATTGATCCAGTGGCATCAATCGATAACTTTCTGTAGACGTTTCTTAAAATTTCGTCATAATACTTACTTTGATCCTCAGTCCAAAAATACAAAAAGAATGGGACGAGACTGAACTTTCTGATGAAAGTGTCATAGGGTGGGCTGTAGGCCATGGCGTACAGTGACAAAATGGTATTTTTATCAAACTGAAGGGCGCTTCTAATTTCATGCCGGTATTTTCTCAAGTTTGGTAATTTGGGCAAAGTAGGCGGTTCTTTTGGGTTGCTCATGTTCATGACTAAATTGGCTGATGAATTTCTTACCTTTAAAGCCTTTTCATGCTTTAATTTTTCTTTAAATAGTTGGATTCGGTCAGATGTAAGTTTATTCTTCATTTGATCGTTATGTGGATAGTTTTTATTCCATTTTTTCAATTCAAGCGTTACTTTAACAAAATGCTCAGTCCTGTCAAGGGATAATTTGAGCAAAAGACTAGCATTGCACTGTGTGCACCGGCCATTGCATGTTATGTCATCATATTCCAAATTTGTGGGTACATAATTGTCTTTAAAGGCAAACGTGCAGTCCAGTTCTGTTTTGAAAAATATCTGATCTTGGATTTCATTCGTCCATTTATTTTGTGCCAGACGGTGGGAGTCAGTCGACGCAATTTTTGAATATTCGTACATGTTCATTTGGAACGATACAGTAAAATTTGTAGTCTCTGCAATATCATCGTCATCGCAAACGGGTTCTAAGTCGGTTTCCTCGTTGCATAAAAGGGCATTATCATGATCTATTGATGCATCAAAATATAATTTTTGATTCCTTTTTGCAGACATCTGCAGGGCTTTCTTGCTAATCTCGTGATTGAATTGGAGACGCAAGTCCTGTTGTATGTGATCATAAACCTCGTGGGAAATGGAGGGAATAGAACCACTAAAAATGTCCTTATATTTTGTGAACACGGCCCTCAAACTAGATAGCGGTACACCGCTTTTCCGGCCTGCCATTTTACTGGTACCTGATATTATTGTATCTCGAACAAGAGGCTTGCACATTTTGCTCGTGTGAAACGCCGCTACCTGAAATCAAACAGTGACAATAATAATTACTAGTCATGTCTCCGGGCGGTATAAAAATATTACAGGTGAAGTAAGAACAAATATTTTTTCTCGTCTATCCCATGGTGTGGAGTTTCATTGGATAGGTCTTTCAAAAATGTTGTGGCTGTGCAAAAACTTTTTTCGATTCCGTGATATGTTTTCGAAATATTAAACTTTAAAGTGCAAATTTTTAGGATTCCGTACCTCAAAAGGAAAAAGGGACCCTTATAGGATCACTTTGTTGTCCGTCCGTCTATCTGTCTGTCAAGACCCGTTTCCTCAGGAACGCGTAGATGTATTAAGTTGAAATTTATATATATATATATATATAAATTTCAACTTAATATATATATTTATAACCTATACGTTCTGATTCCCATGCGAATGTCGGAATATGCGGCATAAACGGCCGTATCTCTTGATTGTGTTGGGATAAAAGTTAGATTTTTCACAGCTTCAAGGGATTGCAGGCCTGAGAATTTGATATAGAGTTTAAGACATGTGTGAATATGAATCTATACGGAACCCTCGGTGCGCGAGTCCGACTCGCACTTGGCCAGTTTTTTTTATTGTTTGCCCGTCTCCCCCGTTTTTTAGAGTTCGTCAGCGGGCCTATCCTTATAAGATAAACTTACATTATTTTGAGGAATTGTTTTCCAAGTCCTTTGTTATAAAGGTACTACTGCATTATATCCTGCAAAGAAAATTTACATTGTACAATACAACTTGGTCTTTTTATTGTCTAGCTTGAAAATAAAAGGTTGCCATCTTATAATTTTTTAGTGATGTGTAACATGTAAAAACAACAATTATTGCATTGCATTTGGTATCTGTCCGTCCGTAAATATTGTGTAGTTTATTACTAAGAGATATAAAAATTACCATTGCGGGCGCCTCTTAGCCTGTCGCTTGGGATCCCCTTACTTTGTTCTTTTACGTATATATATAGTCCACTGAAAGCTGCGTGAAAAAGAAATAGGTTAAAGATGGATAGCAATAAGGTAGCTGTGTATTTGGTTTATTTATTTTATTTTATTTTTTCGGAAACCAAAAGTTACAGATAAATTTTACGAAAATATTATGCAAGGTTTGTTGTACCTATCTTTCAAAATAATTGAAGGAGTGAATACTTTATTGCCATCATATACAGTGTACAAAGATCTTATGGTAATATTATCACCCCATGATATTGAACAACTTTTCCAGAGGAATATATTTGTTTATTTTTCTTGTCATGAAATTAAGGCGTCATTTTTTTCACCAAACTGAACAACTTTCTCACAGGAACCCATAGTGAAGTCGCAGAAAAATGTCAACTCTCCATACAAGGTTAGTCAAGCCAGCTGGTCAATTTGAAATGAAAGGAAAGTATAGTGCTCATGCACTCTCCCACGGGGCGCGAGGTGTCTGCATTTTTTATGGTTTCGTAGTCAACAAGGTGACCTTACAGTTTCGCCATGTCCTACTGTCTGTCTGTCTGTCCGCGGCTTACTTCAGTACCAGAAAGTTCAATTCAATTCAATTCAATATACTTTATTGTAATAAATACATACTTTGTAAAGTTGTTATTTGGTACAGGTTATTAATCACGCCGAGTAAGTAAGCTTTACAAATTAACGAGTAATAGAGGCAACTGCGGAACACTAGACTGCGTGTGGCCCGACACACACACTTGGCTGGTATATTTCTAAGGATATGGTCAAAAAATAATTGACCTCCGCTTACAAATTGATCAGCTGAATTGGCAAATTACTATGGGAGGTCAAGCTTTATTTTGCGAATTGCTCATAGGTTCATTGGGGAAGGTCATTCAATAGTCACCCTTAAACTATTCAGGATAGTAAAAAAAACCGTGTACACATAGTTTCTAACAAATATCAATAGTCACCCTTAAACTATTCGGGATAGTAAAAAAACCGTGTACACATAGTTTCTAACAAATTGAAACTTACCATTGCAGATTTTTGCTCCATTTTCCGCAATGTGATATGCAGCGCCACTTGTCACTCGGCGACTAACGGAAGCTTCATGTGAAAAAAAAGGAGAAGTAATTAAATGGTTTGCCGTTATTTAATGTGGTTAGCAACAAAAATCTGCTGTTAATTCATTTGAACAGCAAACAAATATTTGGTTTGTAATAAATAAAAATCTGTCTGCAACACTTGGTCTGCAAAAAACCTTAATGTGGTCAACAATTTAAACAATATGCAGTCAGCGTATAATATTATTGGTTTGCTCAATAAACATTCACGCTGCAAAATAATTACTTGGTTGACAAGATTTAATAATTGGTCGGCAGAAAAAACAGATCTGTAAGCAGTTTATTTGAAATGTAGGCATATTTAAAATATGGTGAGCTATTTAAATAATTGAGTTTTATTTGTATTAAAAAACCGGTACATGTTTCGTTAAAGTGGGTGGTTTTTGAAATTTTCAAGCCACCTTAAGGCCTCTGACAGGGCTTAAAGATTGTCATCCAGTGATATCAGCCTGTTAGCACCTGCCGGTACGTGCCTTGTGAAGCACGGAAACGGTTGAGATAAAACACTAACAGTCCAACCCATCTAGGTTATAACCGTGTCTGCAGTCAGTTAACCAACGTGCTCGACGCGACCACGCAAGCCAGACTGAGCCACGACTACTTACTATATCACCTCATTGCACCTATTAAAACAAAGATATTAGTGTTGGGGACTCTTTTTGTTTGATGTATATACTTTTTAGTGTTTTACCTTTTTAGTATTGTCAGTATTTTGACCGTTATGTTCTTACATTTTAGTTGTCTTGTAGAGCTTGAGTTGTAAATACGTTTTGAACTCATATTATACCCTTTATAATTCCATTATTAATTTTATTTCATACAGTCCACATATCGTTCGATTCAATTAGTAAAAATATCTATGTTTTGGGGAAATTTTTACCGAAAATGAAATTAATAATTACGCCCATTTTGTGCATGATATTGTAAAGTTTATTTGATAAACAAAACGTTTCTGCTGAAGAATCAATCACTCAATCAGTTTAACAACCTACTGTTTGTATGACTTTTATTATGCCTTATTCTTGACCTACCTTCTAGCTAACTCAAATTTTTTATGGATAACTAGCTTCCGCCCGTGATTTCGTCTGCGTGGACTTCAGAATTGAGTTCAGAGAAAAAGGAAATGTTAAGGTGGCGCCATCTAGTGATGAAGTCGAAATTTAAAATTTTTAAGCATTAATCCGGGAACCCTTAAGTTTTCCGGGATAAAAGTATCCTATGTGTTAGCCGAATGCTTTATCTATGTACCTACCAATTTTCATCCAAACCCGTTCCGTAGTTTCGGCGTGAAAGCGGAACAAACAAACAAACAAATAAACAAACATGCATACTTTTGCATTTATAATATAATATAATTATTAGTATAGTACATACATATATTAGTATTAGTATATTAGTAGGATAGGATAATAATGATTTCACATAACATGAGGAGCAAACTTATATTAATGTAGGTACTAGCTGGGAGACCGACCTTCACTAGTTCAATCGGAGCGTTAATAACTAAGGCGCTAAGTAGCGCCAAATGCCAATATTCAATTCAAATTCTTGAAATAATACTTAAAGCTATTACCATAGAAAAAATATACAACATACTTGAAACAATACAAAATATTACAAAACAAATTGGCTTGAATAGAATCAAAGAAATCACAAAAACTTTGAAATGTTTTTTTTTTCCTGTAAACCCTGTATTTTGTATTAATTGCAAATTCTCTCGGAAACAAAACATTCGTTTATGTTGAAACCAACTCACAAAAATCGTCAATTTTAATACCTTCAGTTTAACTTGAACGGTTTTTTTTAACTCATTTAAAAGCCAAGAAAAGTAATAAAAACTTCGAAATATCGAGAATTTTGCGTTCGGCTTCGACGCAATCGCCGCGATGGTACCCACATTGATCTGAGAGTAGCGTTACGGTCGATTTATTTTATCATGCATCAAGATTGACTGTACTTAGCGCCTTAAAGCTCAGTCACTACATTTCAAACAAAACCTGGGTGAAAACTATACAAATAGACACAACAAACATTTATTATTTTATCTGTCCGATCTAAAAGTTTATTTTCTCCAAATGTATGAAATTATGTATTTTCTGTCTGTAATATTAATAAAAAAGCAGTGAAATACCATAAACACATACAACGCAAATTTTTGTAAATAATAATAATAAAAGACATTTATTTATCTGTTTACATACACAATTTCGGTATAAATTTCAGAATATATAACTTTAATCAGATAAAATGGCCAAAGCCTCAGCTAGAGCTGATTTTCAGGCTTAGCCAGCGCAAAATGGACAAAATGCATAGATATGAATACTGAATATTAATAATGAAAATCACAGTTAATACAACGTCAACTTCTTTGATAAAGTTTTGTTTAGCCGTGAAACCCGTGGATTTTGGTTTAAAACTACAATTGTCTAGTTCCATAAAAAGTAAGTAGGTTGAACCAGCTATTGCAACTACGTGATACAACCTGAACCTAGGAATGTAGAATAAATCAATATGTACGCGTTAAGTAAAATTGCTGAATAAAACGTACACTATTTTCGACATCTCTTCGTATCCCGCATGCATGGTATTTTTTTAATCGTCCTTAGGCCTTTGTATTTGCATATAAAAAATTAAAAACACAACAAAACAATAAATTCTCGTGGGAGTCGAATACGTACCTACATAAAAGACCGCTAGGCCACTTTACGCGTTACACGTTATTAAAAATAAGAATCATGCGTTTAGATTTTATGTATATTTCGCTCAAATCTCCCCTAAAATGAATGTTTTTGAAGATAATTCCCTCATAGCTCGATTTCTGGTGATTTTTAACACCTATAAATTCAGGGAGACGAGCTAGTACCGACGAAATTAACTTTTCTGCCATTGGCCGGAGTAAAGACACTAGGGCTGTGTTCGTAGTACCCAACTTTTTAGTCTGTTCGTGCGACTCGTGCTGTTCAGACGTCTCCACCTCTCCAATCGAGAAAATGGCAAAGGTCAAAAATAAAACAGCACTGACAGAAGGAAATATTAAAAAAATATTCATCCTAAAATGAAAGAAATTAATAGAAATATAGATGTCATGACACAACATTTTGATAATAAAATTAGAAAGCGACAGACCAAGCAGTAATATATCGTGTGACAGCGAATAAAGATTTTTTTTTTTTATAATTTGTTATTTTAGTTTCTGGTCAAAGTTTAATAATTTTAACTAAATAAAAATTAACATTTATTCAAAATAACTTCTTTATTTTTTCCTTTAAATGTATAATTATAAGTAAGAATATCAAATAGGATGTGAAATTTGTAGCAATAAAAAACAAAAACATTTCTTTTAAAATATCAAAATTAATGTTCAGTCAGAATGTAAAAGAAGCGCTTGGTATATGAACGCGTCTTTAGTTTCTTAGCAAAAGTTGACGCCTACTTTCTCGTGTGACGCACTCTTCCATCCTTGTCTTTTGTAAGCGATTGTGTGATAGAGAAAGCGCTCCACTAGTTCGTTTCCCTGAACAGACTAATATAATCCTAGGTTTTCGTCGAAAGGTTTCAAGCCGTTTTCGGAATCGTCTACGCTTACAAAGATAACTCGTTTAAAAGTATAAGATTATACGTATTAGTACTATTATAAAATATATGACTGAAATGATAATATTAAATGGTTCAACTGACCAAAGATATTGAAACAAAGACCTTGGATTTTAGTAAATTGATTAACGTAAAAGTGGGTATCTACTATCTACCTACAGTGTAGGTAAGGTGAAACTCTTTGACGTCTTTTGATATAACGTAAAACTTTCTATAACGTAGAAATTATAAAAAAGTTATAGAAATTATAGTTAAAGGTTGGTTACCTTAAAAATTTATCAGCGTTACTGTTTACAAAAGGCTCCGACCACGCTCCGACTAATCTTTGAGGTGCCGCTAAGAAAGACACCTGAGGTCGTAAACAGCCGCCTTGCTTTTATTATTGTTAATTGCCTAAACACGTGTGACATTACCATTGATCGGAATAGGTAGACTGTATTTACATAAACTTCGCCAGAGAACAGAGACGTTTTATACAGTTAATGCTTACAACCCATTACGTCCCCACTGCAGGGGCACGGGTCTCTTCCCATAACTCGGGAAGGTTAGGTTAAGTCCGGATTGTTGGAGGTTATGGGGCTAGTGGCCAACCCCGTGTCAGTAGTTTCAAGCCGCCTATAGGGCCTCCGACATGGCTTAACGACTACCATCTTAGCGATAGAAGCTGGCACCAACGGCTTAACGTGCCTTGCGAAGCACGGAAACGGTCGAGATAAATGCCACTAACAAACAAACCCATCCAGGTTAAGACTGTGTCTGTAGTCAGTTAACCTGCGTGATCGATACGACCACGCAAGTCGCACTGAGCCACAACCCCTTCTTTTTAACAGTGTATTGCTGTAAATATACTTAAAATCTGGTGCATTTTTAGTTTTGACACGTCGCCTAGAAACAGAGTTATTAATCATATTTTTTATTTTACGAAAATGCAATATAATCGAATTCCACACGGACCAAGTCGCAGGCGGAAAGCTATTTTCCAATAAAATTAATTCGCTCCCGTGATGTCAGGAAACCCGGGATAATTGACGCAGAAAAAATTTTTGTCGTGACTCCGCTCTGTTCCTTGAAGTTTAGGTAAATATAGTAGACTATATTCCGATCACTGGACATTACTCTTGGATTGCATTGTCTTTAGGAATGTTGGCCCGTTACTATTAAACATACTACAATAATCAATCCGGACTTGGCCCCCGTGTGTGGAGTATGGCCTAACCTTCCCGATGCCGATGTGCGTGCCTCTGCAGTGGGGACGTAATGAGTTGCTGTTGATACTATAATACGCACCTCCATATAACGAAAACTCTATAAAGAAAAAAATGCTCGGTCCCTTGAGTTTCTTCATAAAGAGTTTAAACGTATGTAACTTTGGTCGCTGTGGAACTTAAGCTGAAGAAGCTTAAGATTTGTGTGAAAATATGTTCATAGTGGATTCTTACTTAAATATCAAAATCTATGGATTCGTTTAGGAAAGTTGTTCAGCTTCAAACACAGGTAGCATCTACCCTTTGAGTTTTCAGTGCTAAAAACACCCGGAAGGTATGTAAAAGAATTTTGACAAGAAAGTTTTGTTAAAATGAAAATGCCAGCTCCACTTACCCTTTTCTTGTAAGATAGATAGATAGATAGAAAGCTTTATTTGTACAACTGCAGACACACACACACACACACACACACACAAAAACAATAACAAAATAAAAATAAAAACTGAACAACAAAGAAAAATAAGATGATACATGCATAACTAAACTAAAAAACTAACAAAGGAGCGTGTGCTGCAGCAGTGCAGATAGGCCATAGCTCAGCAGAAAATTTGCTCAGGAATAACCTAAGCAAATCGCTGGTTTTCTGCTACAACCTTTAAGGAGGAAGCGTGGAAAGGGCTGCCAACAAACCACTGTAGTGTATATAAGTTGCGATATGTATAAATAAATATATAAAAAGTGTTGTAAAATGTTTTGTGTAAATATAAGTAACTGTGTGTAATTGTGCCTAGTGTTGCCGCTACCTACGCAAACCATGCTGGAATTCCCAGCATCTGCTTTTCAAGCAATATTGCTTTTAATTTAGTTTTAAAAGTAAATTTACATTTTAGTTGCCTGATTGGGGGTGGTATATTGTTCCAGCACTTGGTTGCGTGGTAGCGGAAACTTCCAGTGAAAGCCGTTGTTCTGTGTCGATGTACAGCAAGCGGTGGACGGATAGATCTGGGATCACGTTCAAAAAATGTAACTGCTTAGCACATAAATATACACCAAACGCACAGCACAGCACGTCCTTCAATGGTTTTAAAATTATTTCTGCGACCGGCGGAACCACATGCATGGACTACATTACTCCTATGACCGGACCGTTCAACTCAAAGCAAGGACACAGAGTGGCGGGCGGCACGGGGTGCGGCGGTGCGGCAGGGTGACCATTTCAAAAATTGCTCTGCCCGGCACTGGCAAAATAATTTGCCGAAATCTGCCACACTACGTGGAACCCCTGTATTATGGATAATTATGTATATGGTTTACGTACATAAAAAATAACTAGCTGGGAGACCGAGCGTCGCTCGTTTAATCGGAGTTTTTATAAACTAAGATAACTTGTTTAGTAGTACAATATAACATATATTTTCTATGAAACATTTTGCAGGGTGTTGTTTTATTCGATAGTGACATTCTAAGGACGAAAGGACAAGCAATATTTGTTCTGAAAATATCTATAATATTTTTTTAATATAATTTTATTCTATTAAAAAAAATACATGCAAATTATCTTATTATTGTTATTTTTGGATAAAAAACAGAAAAATATTCAATGAAATTATATTATTATTATTCCGTAATATTAGAAAGTTATTCATTATTTATTATGATATTAGTCAGTAACATCAAACAGTTTTGGCGACTTTTTAGAGATTTTCTTATTGCAAATGTTATCAGCGCCATCTAGTTGAGTTTAGGGAAAGCCGTGGAAAATTCCCTATTGCGTAACATGGGTCAGGGCGCATAATCAGGTGTGTAATTCACTTATACGGCGAAAGATGGCGCTATAGATAAAAATTCGTTCAAATGTCTCTAAAATCTTTTTTTTTATCACACTTAAGTCTTTTTATTTATGTACATATTTACATAAGTTCACACAAAATAAAAAATAAAAATACAAAAGAAACTATAAAGTCAAAGGATTGGGAGGGATAAGCTCGCACCAAAAGAGTTAGTCTGCCAAAGTACTCGTAAGCAATGGTTAAAAATAAGCATCATATGCCTTCATATTTTATGTATTTTCGCTCAAATCTCCTTAAAATGAATATTTTCGAAGATAATTTCCTCATAGATCGATTTCTGGTGATTTTTAACCCCTAATCCTAGATTTTCGTCGAGAGGTTTCAAGACGTTTTCAAAATCGTCTACGCTTACAAGATAACTCGTTTAATATATAAGATAAACGAGAAATTCCTGTACTTCGCATGAAACAAAAGTTGCAAGATTATTTTCTAGCATGCAAGTTATAAAAAAATAAAGCTAATATTAGGACATATGAAATTATACATTTTTTATTGAAATTTCAAAAATAATAAGGATTCCTTTGAAATCTGTCAAATTCTGCCACTTTTTTTAAATCGGTAGCTTATTCTGCCAGACTTATAACTTAGTAGCCAAATCTGCCCAAATGGCATAAATCTGCCACAAATGGTCACACTGCGTGGTGCTCGGGTTCCTAAAACACGGAAACGCGCACGACGCGACGGGGGGAGCTCGTTCTCTGTGCGGGGGGCTGGGCTACCTGTGCGAGGAGCGTAGCGCAGTTCAGTTTGATCAGAAATTAACAAAGCAGTGATTTGATTATATCTGCTTTGCGAGAAATATACCGCAAAACAATGAGATAATAAAGTACTAAGTACATCAAAAAGTTTGTTTTCAACTTGTCGATGTTACCCGATTTTAATTAATTTAAATACGGCGGCAAAATAATAACAAAACAAACCTCATAAATAACAATTTTCTGCTTAACTGTCCAATAGTTCTAATTATATGATACCAATTTAGGAAGGTTATCATTTTGTATGGCGCGGCCGCTTTCTCGTATACATTCTAATTTGGTCGGGTTATAGGGAAAATGTTCGTTCTTTCTTCTTTTGGGTGAATCTTTTTAAATCAACGTTATTCAAAGCTGAAACTTACAGGAAAGCTTGCTAGCAGGATGCTCTAATTTTATGTAAAATTTCATGTTACATAGTCTTATGGGAGCACTGAATTCAATCTTTAAACTTTCGCTTACTTAATTTCGTAATTAAATGGTATATCTCACTAATTGACTGGATAATACAATCCACAATTGCAGATATTATTAGGGTCTACTAGAGGAATATTTGAGTGCTCTTTATTCGATTGCAACTTCACTCGTTTTCTTGTAAATTAGAATTTCCTGATTTTCTAAACAAATTAATTACTAAAAAAATATCATGATTTTCAAAAAACTAACATTGCTCAAATTACGCACAAATTAAGATGTACTAGTGGTTTTTTTTTGAAATTTTTCCTATCAGCCGTTTTCGAGATACAGAAAACACCAAAACGTTACTGCAGCGGAATCTTGAATAATTCGAAAACCGTAAGATGCACAAATTCCGCTATTTGCGCACATTTATAACACGGCGAAAGCTACTCAGTCATGTACTTTGTTATGAGCTAGACCGTCTTTTTCAAAATTATGCCGCTGAGGGAACGTTACCGTGGCGGAATCGGTTTTTTATGAATATCTCCGAAATTGTAAGACGCACAAATTCCGCTGCTGGCGCACAATTAGTCCTAATGATGCTCTAATTCCCTATTATACTCACATCCTTCTAAGCTACAACATTCCGCTGGCGTCATGGACACGGCAAAGGATCAGAGCCATACAGCCTGGTCTGTTGTAAATCTGCTGTTGTATTTAAAGGCTAAAAGCCATTTCTTCCGTATCTCTTCGTCTTTATAGTAAAATTCAATTGAGGCCAAAGCCATTTCTTTTGTTTTTAAATTTTCCTATTCTTCAGCAAAATGATAGCACTTTTGATGAAGATTTCATGGACTTCTTGAGAGCACTCGAAACACAGTCTACACACTTTTATTTTCATTATCCTACATATTAGACACTTAAATGGCACTTTATTGAACAATACACTATCAATATTATGCATTAAAAACCACGATATCTATTTTTTCGGATATTAAAACAAAAATGACAAACTCTTGCCGCGAGTTCCCGCCAAAAAGTCAAAAAAATCATAGACATTTTTTTTTGTTTGGTTCTTTCCTGCTTTTGCAAGGAAAAGGCAAAGGCTTCTCTGGCCATACAGCCTATTCTTACGTAGTTTGCTCTTCTCTAAATATTTTTCTATTTCATTTGAGTTCTCATTTATCAATTTCTGTCGTCTTTAACTTTTTCTCTATTCTTCAACAAAATGATAGCACTTTTGATGAAGATTTCATGGACTTCTTGAGAGCACTCGAAACACAGTCTACACACTTTTATTTCATTATCCTACATATTAGACACTTAAATGGCACTTTATTGAATAATACACTATCAATATTATGCATTAAAAACCACGATATCTATTTTTTCGGATAATAAAACAAAAATGACAAACTCTTGCCGCGAGTTTCCGCCAAAAAGTAAAAAAAATCATAGACAATATAAAGTAATGAATTAATGAAATATTACATTGGGCCGCGTTCAGAACCTGCACTCTGATAGCAACCGTTTTGGATTCTCTCTTTCACACTTAGGCGATTTATATTATGCTATCCTGTTGTCAGAGTGAACGGTTGCTGTCAGAGAATGTGTCAGAGTGAAGGTTCTGAACGCGGCCTTGTACATTCATCGTTTCGTTCATTCATGGCAATCATATGGCAATGTTAGTCAATCGCGGTGGTGTCATGTTTGTTTGTTCGTACCTATTTCTTTTGGAATTAATATTTTGGGATTTCTAAAAGAAAAAGATTTCTGATGCTTGTGTCAATAGTTAACTAGTAAAGATTTGAACATAGAGAGATCTTCCACAAACTCAACAATTATGAATGATGTAACGGTAACTAACACCCCCTTTCTTCCCTTTTCCATATTAGCCTATCCTCTTTAAGGTATTTATTTATTAGATTAGATTACTCCTCTATTTTAATTATTTGAGCTTAGATTTATATACTCAATTAATTTAACTTTAGTTTCCATGAAAATTTGTCAAATACTTTTAAAATTATTTATGGATTTCTGTCACGAAAAGGAATTGTTAAAACCTACACCATTTCTTCAGGTACCTTTGAAACTGGAACCTGTCCAGGCTGGTAACGTCAACAGCAAGAGACTTTGGATTGGGAATCTCGACCTTCGAGTTAATGAGTATGATTATCTTTATTTGTTGTACAACTTAAACCATGGGAGAGCCATGCTTCGGCACGAATGGGCCGGCTCGACCGGAGCGATACCATGGCCTCACAGAAAACCGGCATGAAGCTACGCTTGCATTGTATTTCGCTGAGTGAGTGAGGGTACCGGAGGCCCAACCTCCCCCCCTAATGTCCCCCATCCCATTTCAAAGATCGGCAACGCACTTGTGACTCCTTTGGTGTTGAGGGTGTCTATGGGCGGCGGTAATCGCTTACCATCAGGTGATCTGTCTGCTCGTTTGCCATATATCACATAAAAAAAAACAACTTTATCTATATCTGGGACAAATCACACACGGTCATCTGGCCCCAAACTAGGATTCCCTAGGAACTGTAGGTTATTTTGACCAGTTGTTGCTCTCATTTGGAAGATGCTTTTGAAATCTGAACATAATGGTGAGAACAGACAATGGTTATATCTTTAAGTATGAACTAAGGTGACAGATCAAGTTCTACACCCTATATAAACATAACTACTACATATTATATAGATAATTGTAGGAAGGTAATGCACATTTCATCCTCCACCAATCCGGACTTGGCCCCCGTGTGTGGAGTATGGCCTAACCTTCCCGAGTAATGGGATAAAAATAGAAAGATAAAGACAGAACACTTAAGTTTAATCCTGTCAAATAAGTTTAATCGTGAAAACTGAATCCACACCACTACTAATTTGTGTACTCAGAGTGTAAGTTAAGAATATAGATATACTCTAAATACCATAATAAAAAATGTTTAGTTTGTCTCAATAGTCCTTCAATTAGAACATCTTTAATTATTTAAACTAATATGTCTTTCAGGTGACATCTTTCAGGTGTTCACATATAAAGAGTCTATTAGTTTCAAAAACTGCATTGTTCACATTGAAAAATATTTAGGAAATTATTATTTTCTTACATAGTTATGTTCAGAAGATAGCCGTGGTCGTATGCCACCTTATCCTTAGGCATAAACAACCCTAAATAACATATTTAGCATACGACCACGGCTACCCTCTGAACATGTAAGAAAAAAATAATTTCCTAAATATTTTTCATGGTGGACATTGCGGTTTTTGAAACGAATAGACTCGTATACCAACCTTTTATTGCTTACTTACTTTATTTATGGAACATATTCAATAAACCATGACTTTTCTTTTTACCGGTATCAATTACTGAAAATGGTGCGTGGATATGGAAAAATTGAGAAGTTTGACATGATATTCAACCAGAGTGGCCCCAATGCTGGTCAGTCTAGGGGATTTGCATTTGTCACCTTTGAGCAGCGGGAAAATGCTCTCCATGCGATGAACTCTCTGAACGGTCAGCTGATCGGCTCCAAGAGGATATGCGTGAAGTTCGCCAAGAATCAGCAGGTAAAGATATTAGTCTATAGTCTATAAAAATATATTATTCTACTTTATTGCATTTATATTTTTTTATATCTATTTCTTTGCAATTTTGTATTCCCAGGATGGTGATAAGTCTAAGCCACAATTGGAAATCGCAGCATTAGCTGGCGCAAAACCAGAAACTAATAAAATAAGCAAGAAGACTGCTATCCAGTCAATTGAAGCTAAACTCAAGATGATGGAAAATATGAAGGCTGGTGATGACTTTGTGGTGAACAAACTAGCAGCTGATGAACCCCCTATTATAACCCAATACCAGACGAATAAATTAAACCCGCACACACACAAGTCAAAAAACTCATTTAGAAGATTACATCCGTATCACAGGAAAAGCTAATACAGTAACTTTGTAATGTTAGAATAATTTTGAGTCATGTTATGCTCTAAAGCTTAGTCAAGAATTTGGAGACAAGAATTGCTTGCCTTGAATGATAAAGGTGCTTGCATGAAGCAGCAGGATTTTGTAACCATAGTAAAGGTTTTGATCAACTTTGAAGGAAGCATCATCACCACTGGGACAAATAACTTGACATTATCATATTGATTCAGGCATTACCAGTTATTGAATCTCAAAAGAGTAATGATGAACCAAAATATACTGCTCAAAAGAAAATAAGGGCCAGCAGGTTTTTTATCGTTAGACCATCATTGTTAGACTCCTACTGAACATTATTTGAAACATTGATTAGCTAAAACTTTAAACAATAGCATTATTTTATTAAAACGTAACAAAATATATTACTTTTATAATTCTAATGATATAACAAAAAACCTGCTAGTCTTTGATTGTCTTTTGACCAGTATTATGTTCAGTTCTCTATTATGCAAGCACAAACCAGTATTATAATAAAGGTGAATTTTATTTCATAAGATGTGTGTGTTTGTGAACTGTCAATGTATTTAATAGTAAGGTGGACTATCATCTGTGTGTTTAATATTTAAAATATCAATTAAGGGTTTTTTATCATTCAAATATTTTATATCTGTATTCGACGTATCAATTGCCAAATGCTGGAGCTAGAGTTATTTATTTAACAAACTAAATCCGAGACAAGTAACAAAGGACAGTCCTGGCTATGTGCAACCCGAACGCGAAATATGTTTGAGCAGTTTGAGATTTTCAACATTAAAGTACAGTTATAATTATGAGTCAGTTTAATCTATAGTTCAATAACTATAACGTGATGTTTTGTTATAATTTCGAAGTTCTTAATTAAAGCTTTTTTTTAAAGCTTATAGTTTGTTTAATTTTAAAGGATTTTTGTTTAAATAATCTTAACTAAATTGAGAAAGTATAGGTGGCTTGAAGCATTGCTTTATAATTAAAACAAAAGATTAAAAAGGAATAAATAGCTTTTATTTTAGTAAAAAACGACAGTGTACTTATATCACTAAAACAATAATGTTGAAAGTGTCGGAAATTTACTATCATAAACCTAATTGTTTATTGCAAGGAAGAACTAAAACTCATTAGCATAAAAAACTGGCTAAAATTAATCCTTTCAGTCCTATTAAAATAATAATAAAACATTTTTAATATTCAGAATTATTTATCCAGTAATTGATAATTCACTGGTTTATATCTCCCTTTATGGTATCTAGTTAATAATAAGAATATCATCAAAATATTTCAATAAATATAGATATATTCACATTGAATATTTTAAACTAGGCAGCTTTAGATATTTATTATACCATCAATTATTATAAAATCTCGTCTTCGAAACAAACTTTCGATCGTGAAGCCGCACATTCAATCTTAGAGCCAGGTTACACGCTCAGTCTGGTCAGAATGATCGTGTAGTCCACTGTCTGCCGTCAGTCTAGATTAACCGTGTACCGTGAAAATCATCCATCATTTTGGCGTCAGTCAAAACTGGCCAGAGTGACGCCACACTGAGCGTGTAATCTTGCTCTTACATAAAAATATTTTCACTGGATTTGAACCCTGGCGAGATACAGTTGGACAGCGAGCTAGCCAGTTTCATTGAGGGGCTGGCTGACATCAGGAAGTCGTCTTCATCAGCTTCTAGTTTCCTCTTCATGCCGCACAGTTGGGTCTCATCATCGCCTTCCTTGGAGAAGTCTTTGTATTCTAGGCAGAGCGGCCAAATCACTTCACCCGAGCTGAAAAATGGATTTCGTTTTTTTAAGATCTTTAAGACTTCAGAGTTAAGAAAAAGATGATTTAAAAGTATGTAAATAAAAAAAAATATAAGTAAATAAAACAGGTTTTTGACTTTGACTTTTTTGACTTTGAGATATATGTTTTTTTTTTATTGTGTAGATGGCAAACGGCTGACGGGCCACCTGATGGAAAGCGGCATCCGTTGCCTGTGAGCATCTACATATAGCCCCAGAAGGATTATCAGTGCCTTGCCGATCTTGAGGGCTAAGATATATAAGATATCTCGCGCCACTTTATTCAGATAGGGCGCTTTTATTGTAATGCGGATTTTCTCACGCACGCGGGCCAGGCCCGCATGCATGCCGCCCACAACATATCGTTTCATTACATGTTTTTAGGGCCCTTTTATTGTCATGCGTGGCACACGCACGCGGGGCGCTTTGGAAACGTAGCACGCATGCTGGCCTGGCCCGCGCGCGGGCACAAATCCGCATGACAATAAAAGCGCCCATAAAAGTGTTAATAATCGAAGTTTGTGTTCTTGTCTGTTTGCTCAATGGCATAGGCCTCTGCCAACTTTTTCCATTTGTTTAGTTTCTGTGCTTGTCTTGTCCAAGTTTTTCCATCTTAACAATGTTATCTTTTATAGGGTCTTCCTATTCAGTTCAGATCTAATCAAGAATCAATAAAAATAAAAAAACAACTTACACAGGCAAAGTGTAGGGGTCATACGGGAACCACTCATCGTACTGCTGAGTGCAGTGCAGGGATAATCTCGTGTTTTTCTCGATAACTGGCTGGCAGTAGGCCACCTGGTGAGCGCGGGTGACGGAGGCGAAAGCACGGGTCACCTGCGGCGGGCAGGTGCGTAGCGGGTTGAGAGCGCAAGATACTAGTCGGGCCAGACTTAGTGACTCCACGAAGTTTACGTCTGGAAATTAATGGGTATTTGTAAATACTCCTCTGAATCGAACGTAAAATCTTAGCAAGATAACTATGATGAGCTGACACAAAAGTTAATTGTAAAATAACTGCTTAAGGCTAAATTAAGCCATTATATCAGTTCAGGGACATTAGTTTTCACAAAGTTTAGGCTACAGACCAACCCGAACATATTAGATGCTTTCAAAGAACATTACACATCTTACATATAATAAATGAAAGCGAACTGTAACAAAATTACAACTGCAGAAAAAATCATAAATAAATTGTTTCAGTGGGCTATTTTACGTTGTTCAGTTGGTAACAAACAAGGTATTGTTTTATTGTCACTCAAATGATGTGTCTAAGCAAAAAGGACACTTTCAAATATGCTGACTGCTAACCAATATTGTCATGATTTCGTTACTGAATTTTACTTACTTTCTTTACAAGAGAACAGATGATGATGCTTAAACGCAACCAAGTAGAAGATCGCATGACAAATCGCATGGAACGCGCCGTGCACCTTCGTACTGTCACTCGACGATGTCGACTCTTGTGAAGCAGTTATATAGGCGTGGCACCAATCCGCCATGTTCTTGAGATACGTGAAGAGTCTGCTGTTTGGCACTCGGACGCATCTAGCCAGTAAGCCGGCTAAGTGGCTGGCGGCAGTGCGTCTCGTGGCCAGAGCCCCCGGGCCAGATCCGTGCAAGCCGGCCGCCACGATCCAAAGGTTGGTTAGGACGCGGTCGGCACAAGTCTGGCTTATTGATATCGCGTAGAGCAGAAGGAATTGGACATGTCTGAAAAAGATATAGGTAATAATTTAAGTTTCGATAACATTAAATATTTTTTGTGGAAATTTAATTTACCGATGTGACCTGTGGTACTTTTAATGTTATTTGAACAATTTATTTTGCATAGGTAGAATGAAGAGTAGACAAAACTGTTATTCCCGATGCAAAAAACAGTTTGGTTCTTTAGGTCACTCAGCATTGAAAAAGAAAAATTTTTCATAAGGATTCTTTACGTAATCAAATTCAAAATGGGGAAATTCCTGGAAGATTTTAAAGTCACCTATACAGCTTATTGAATAAAAAAGTTGAAGTGGCAATGTGTAAGCCATATGGATTGCAGAACTGAAATGATAACCTAGTGGCGACCACGAGCCAAAAGATGTAGTATTGGATAGATCTGATGTTGGGCCACAGTAACAAATCCTCACTAAGATGATCTATTCAAACTTGTAGGAAGCTGGTGGACATATGTGGCTCAGAACAATGGAAATCCCAGCATTTCGCCGACGACGTAACGCCCTATCTTATTTTCCCTTTCCTACCACACCTATTAAAGTCCGCCGACATAGTATATTATTTTTGGTTAACAAAACCTTTTTTTTATCTAAAATCTTTTAAAGTTTCATACACCATAAAGTTTGTTAGTTACCTTATTCCATGAGTGGGCAGAATAATCCTTTCAAACACTGTACACATCGTATCCAGTACTTGCGCCCGTTCTTCTTCCAGCCACTTTAGCATTTCCAGCATACAGTAGTCCAGAGTATTCGATAAATCATTTTCAGACTCTTCAATGTCCATTTCAAACATGGTTTCCACCTGTTTGTTCTTTGACTTTTCTAATGCGTTTACATCCATTACAACCATTCTGAGAAGGGAAAAACGGCTAAATTAGCATACATGTAGAAGACAATGCTAAAGTGGAATATTTAGAAATAAGATAAGATAAATATTATTTTTTGCACGCCAGTAGAACAGAGACATCAAAAATTATTTACAGACAGTGCAAAGGCGGCTTTTTCGCTTTGAGCGATTTCTTCCAGTAATAATGATTTATGATGCACTAGAGTAAAGAACTTTAAATTATTTGAGGGAATTAATGAATTGTTGTAAAAAAATAACACCCAGTATTTAAAATAGGGACAAAAATTATATGACAGTATCAAAAATGGAACTGTATATCAGCTGAAACAATTAAAATTCTGCTGATAATACTGCAATTTCTCCAAGAAATCTATAATACTTTCATGAAGAAAAGAAAAGTGTTATAGCTGGACTAGTTAGAAGTTAGAAGTAAAGAAAACACATTTATTTTTTTTACCCTCAATTTTATACTCTGGTTATTTGAGGATAGCTGACATGACAAGAAGCCCTGATTTTGTTAGACCTTTATGAAGCTAGACCATTGTTTTTCAACCTTTTTTAATACCCAACCCCTTTAGAAGTTAAAAAATTCTTGCGACCCCCCTAGGGCCATAAACATACAAAATGTTAGCGATTTGAAAGACTATGTTTATTTTCTTCAATTAGAAAATGATTTACTTATTAACGTCTCCAAAATAGAACGCTTTGACAAATTGTTAAAAATAAACAGGCGCCCAGCCTTCTCACTGAAATCGTATTTTTTCATTGCAGTGTAAGACCTATAAACACTTACTTTTTCTTTTAGAAAGGCTTCGCGACCCCTAGGGGGTCGCAACCCACAGGTTGAAAAACACTGAGCTAGACCATTATTCATTTTATAGTGTCCTCACAGGACAACAACGGTAGCTCTGGTTAGCATCAGCAACCACAGGGAAATTTTGATATCACGAATAAGGGGTTCCATTTCTCATTACTTCTACATTGTTAATAACCCATTTCGTCCCCATTGCAGGGGCACGGGTCTCTTCCCATAACTCAGGAAGATTAGGCCATACTCCACACACGGGGGCCAAGTCCAGATTGGTGGAGGTTGTGGGGCTAGTGGCCAACCCGTGTCAGACAGAAGTTTTCAAGCCTCCTACTTCTACTTGCCTGTACTTAAATAAAAATAGATGACTGCAACCAACATTAGTTTACCTGTTTATAATAATGGCCATAATATTTTCTCTCAGTGAAGGTATGTATTTGCTCATCCAGATTAGGTTATGGATATAAGACCTGTTGGCATAGCAGCTTACTTTGTAGTATGGGAACTGGTCTACCACTGTCTTCATTAACAAGTCACTGGTCCTGCAAAAGGAAATAAGTCAGTGAGCAAAGTAAAGTAAGAGTAAGTAAAGATATACACAAACAAAATACACACTCTGCTCGACACAACATGTTATGTATTCCTAAACATAGCTCCGCAGGTTTTAAAGGTTGCTTCAAATATAGTGCCTCCAAAATATGGAACGACTTACCACTACCAATGCGCCAAAAAATAAGTAGCAGGCTTTTCAGGAAAAGATACCGAACAGTTACTTAGAGCACAAAAAATTACGAAAATGTGAGGTACCCCTATAAACAATTCATGAAACCTTAGATTACCAAGAATTACACCACAAAGCAAAAACAAAAAAAAAAAACTCCCGCACGACTTTTTTACTTTAAAACTAACATATTACACTTTAAAACTTACACACTACAAATGTTAAAATTAAACTCTAAACTAACTCTAAAATGACAGCGGGCAATTGCACTGCGGGCCCTGTAATAAAATATTTAAGACCAAGTTTGGTTTCGCCAGCCACCTTCATGCGCACTCCAGGAGGTAGAGCCGTGGTGTCGCCGTCGACGGATACGCCGTGGAGGACATCATCATCATACATTATTATTTTAAGTTCACTACACGCATTCCCCAGACGACAACATAATACTTCGACCCAACACCTTTTTTGGAGTAGGGTAGGTCTGAAAACCAGCACTGCGCAGTCAATTATGTTGACTGCGTCCAGTATAAGCTGAGACTTGTCCTTTTGCCAAATACTTATTTACTGCATAATTTAAAAGTTCATTTTAAGTTTATTTTATTATGTTTTTTTACTATTGTAAACTTTGTATTGTTTGGCAATAAAGTATATGAATTTGAATTGGAATTCAGTGTGGATTGGTTTTTTTACAAAAACATTCTTTTTTTAATATTTTACTCTTTATTTTAATGTTTATTAGAATAGGTAGGTCAGCTGATGTCTTGCCACGAGACATCAATGAGTACTGAAATGCTATTTGGGGTCTTTTCTATGTAATACTGAAAATATTGTTCTTTATGTTATCAGCTTTATCATATCAGACGACTAGGTTCTATGAGAAGTTTTCACTAATTTATGGGTTTCGGGAAAAAATAATGTCATTCACAACTGCTTAAAGATGCTTGAAGATTAAAATTGGAATAAATTGCATTCTATTTGTTATCTTTCAATGCAAATTAAGGTATGTTTAAAACATTACTGTAAATGTAGAACATTTAATTATTTTATTAAACAACTTACATTGGCATCAAGGCCACAATTTGTGCAATAACTGTGTGAATATTGGACCACCTGGTGACGGATTCTGCTGGTGGATTGTCACCCCAATTCTCTCCATCCTCGGCTGAAACCATAAAATTATCATTACTTATATTTTACTTTACTCATTAATTATAAAAAATAAATGATTGTAGTGTTTACTGTGCTTTTTAGGGCCCCATTCCAGAACCAAAGTAAGAGTCAGCTGACGAGTATCTGTCCCTTTCATACTCAGAAGATTAACAATGGGCTATCCTGCTTTAAGGGAAAAAATACTCTCACAAAACTGGTCTGGAATGCTTTCAAATTATTCTGTTTCTATTGTAAATTAAAATAATAATACCTCTTAAGTTTAGTTTCAAAATTAAATACCACATGGATGAATTACACAACATTATTCAATTTCAATACTCATATCATATCACCATCATTACTGATAACATTTGAGGGTATCACTTGTTTATTTATAAATATATTAGATAATGAAATGAAACATAATATTGCAAACCTACAGAAGAAACATAATGAGCTTGTGATGTCGTTAAGAGGGCTGCTTACCAGACCAGTCTGGTATTCTTATTTTGGGTGTCTTTTTACAGCAGTACCAGTAAAACAGTAGTCTGGAATAACATGTCATGTCTGTGTAACAGTACTCCACTCACTCCATCCACAATTAAACTTACCTCTGAATAATTTGACTAAGCAATTCATGACTCTGGGGCAATGGTATGAATGTGCCGTGACGAGACTCAGTATAAACCTGCTGTACAGCTCCACAAGGGCTTCTCTCCGGCTCGTCCACTCCACATTACACAACACGTTCACATACTGACTTAGATCTTGTCCTAACAGAACAACACAGGACAGACTGTCCTCTATTAACAGTTTAAAATTCTCATCGTTCAAGGGCAAATCCTGTAACACCTTCACTAGTTCTAAATAAGGACCTTTGTTGCCATCTGTTACGTAGCTATACAATATCTGTTCAATTTGGTTTTTCTTGAATTTCACTTTCATGCGAGCAGTCGCGGTTTGTCGCTCTAAAGTTTTACGCATCAAAGATGCCACGCTTTTATGTGCTGTCACAGCCATAACTACTTCTTGAGATCGGCAGCGATTGTCTTGAGGTAGGCAATTATGTCAGGATGCCGAAGCAACTCGGCTTTTTTGTGGTTTAAAACTTCACGGAGAATGTTACTACTATCTTCGAATGCTGATACCGGGTGCGGTGGATCGTAACTGGTGCTTGGCTTACTATACAAGAGACTAGGGTCTACCACTTCTGTACTCCTCTTATCTTTTAGATACGACTGTAATCTCTCCAAAACTGCTTTACTATCACCTTCTTTCTTCTCAGAACCATAACCTTCTTTGGGCATTGCTTATTGTGAGTTTACATAGTTTATTCTAAGTTTTTTCGATTCTTATAAAACAAATATACACAAATGTAATGTTTTAGCACTTCGAGATCACAGAATTATTCTTAAATTTCGGTATATTCTAAAACAGATGAAGTTGTAAATCAAAACACGTGTGCACTTCTGCGCGCAAGACAAAAGTGAACGAGTGAATGAGAGTGAAGTGAACGAACGAAAATAATTTTGACGTTTTGAGTGTTGCTAGCGTGTAAAATTACATTCTCTATTGTCTGTGGAAAACGAGTCCGCCCGATTCCGAACTGCTGTCAAATGACGTCATTTTTCTCTTTCTTTTTAATGTAAAACGACAAGGACAACAGCAACAAAGTTTTCCTTTGTTTTTGTCTGTGCTCGCTCTCTCTCATTTCTTCAATGAGTTTTGTTGGGAGGGGTGATTGGAATGCGTGTGTATTTCCAAATTACGGATTTTATTTTTATTAAATTTAGTGATTCTTTTGGGTTATCAACAAGTGATATTCTTAAAATGTGTACGTTAATAGACTGTGTAGATCACGCATAACGTTCGTTACAAAGTTTCTGTTCGCTGTGTGTGCTTTGATAATCATGCAAAATGGCCAACGATTTGTGGTCATGTACCTGTTGTTCGGAGGCTCTGACGTGCTGGCTGCGGCTGAAGCTGTCGCCGGAGGAGATCGAGCAGCGCTACCGGAGCAAAGAGATAGACCGCATCCTGGAGAAAGACAAGCAGACGCTACGGCGGCAGGTGAAGCTGCTGCTCTTAGGCGCGGGTGAAAGCGGCAAGTCGACATTCTTGAAACAGATGAGGATAATACACAAAGTGAAGTTCGAACCGGAACTGATGCGGGAATACCAACACGTGATATACCAGAACATAGTGAAGGGCATACAGGTGCTGGTCGACGCGAGAGATAAGCTCGCGATCCCATGGGAAAATCCGCGGAATCTCGACATAGGACAGCAAGCACTACATTTCAACAGCACTGCATCGCTAGATTCCAGGCTATTTATGCACTACGCACCTCACATACACTCCCTGTGGATGGATCGAGCCATTAAGAGGGCGTATGACAGGCGGAGAGAATTCCAGTTGGTGAGTGACAAATATTTAGCATGTAAACAATGTCCAAGTAACTTTTCCCATACCATATACATTGGGGTTTCTGTGGTTGCCTTAGTCATAATTGCTGTTTGTTTTGTTGGGTACACAACTTGAATATGCCATTAGCTAATTATTCAGGTCTTTTTTTGATTACTGATGATATCTTTAGTGGTTTAATAACGTTAATTGCATGCTGTATTTGTTTTGCAATCACTTTTCAAGCAACCTGGTTTTTTATCTTATCTATAATGTATATATTTTCTGTTTAACTGAAGAGGTATAAAGAAATAAATAAAACCGTTTATGCAAAGCATATGCAAAGGATATACCAATTAGAAATATGAGCAGTAATATACCTTAGGTGCCATTCCAAAATCAGGTATCTAATATTTACTTGACAAGTTGTCTTAAGAGATTTAATATGGGCTACCCAGGTATCAGCTTGAAACTACATTCTTGGAAATATTTTGGTCTTGATTTTTACTTTTCACTAAAGTATTCTGACTAGAAATGTACCGGGTAACGGATTTGCCGGGTACCCGGCTATCCAATCGGTCGGGTAGCTGGGTACCCGGCAATGAAAAGCGTCAGTTAGTATGAGGACTCCAAAAATTTTTTTTGCTAATTTAGTATAGGTTCCTTGGGGTAGGTTGTTCAGTTTCATGAGTCAAATTTTCTCTGATATTTCATAACTCTATATATTTAACAATCCTATACTGCATAACCTGGTGGCCCGTTACCTTTCCCCACCAAGAAGCTCAGTATACAGCGCGAGCGTCTTTTCGAAAGCAGGTAACGTCTACGAAAAAAAGCCGACTAGATCCTGATCGAGCTAAAAAACTCGTATTTTTACACCATAACTTACCAACTATAAACCTAGAATACTAAATAAGATTGAAATATGAACAACAGTAACATAAATGTACCTATACTTTTAACTTCAAAATAACGTGTTTTTAATACGTAAGCCGGGTACCCGGTGCTATTACCCGGTACCCTGCCGGATTCTTAAAAAATTTGACATGTACCCGGTACATGTCTAATTCTGACTAATAATTATTGATATTGATAGATTTGTACTATTTTAACTATTATTATTATTCGGGTTGTATTGAATTATAGATTATAGATACTTAATTGAAATAATGACACAATAGCTTAGCCAATTCATTTTAAAAAAATCAACTGCATTAAGTCCTACTCTTAATTGGTACTACTCTTAACTACAATAATCTTGTATGTCATACAAATATGACTTAATGTGCTGGACTCTCTCCATTTTTAGAATAATATCTGTATTTATAACTAGTGATCGGAAATTCGGATGCAATTATACCTACCTAAAATTGGGGAGCTAGCATAATATGGACATGCTGTTTTGAATAGAATTGGAAACTGTTGACCATACATAAGTGTTAAATGTTTCACATTTTAGCCCCCCTATCACCTCCTACAAGGATTACCGGTAACCCTATGTATATAAAAAAAAGTTGTGGATATAAACACATTATAGCATACATAAAATTTTCAATAATATCAACATTCACTACAATCAAATAATTACAATTATGAATCCCAACGCTTTTTATGATCCCGATATCCCGGGAATGTTTTCTATGAATATCTATAAATTTATTGGGAATGGCATATCCATAGTATTCTTTCTAAAAACGAAATTGCATCCGAATTTCCGATCACTATTTATAACACACTAGCCTCCGCCCGCGACTTCGTCCGCGTGGATTTCAGAATTGAAAGAAAATGTTAAGATAGCGCCATCTAGTGACAAAGTGGAAATTTGTAGTTTTTAAGCAACCCTTAAGTTTTCCAGGATAAAAAGTATCCTATGTGTTAGCCAAGTGTCTTATCTATCTACCTACCAAATTTCATCCAAATCCGTTCAGTAGTTTCGGCGTGAAAGCGGTACAAACAAAAAAACAAATTGACAAACAAACAAACATCCATACTTTCGCATTTATAATATTAGTGAGATTAGTGAGATATTAGTGAGATGGGATGAGATTTATTAACTAAATTAAAATATATTTCTATCCAATTTTAAAAAGCAATGTAATATGTATACACTCTTATACATCATACTAGATGTTTTCTTATGGCAGAATCTTCGAAAATCTTAAAAAAATAAATTTTAAATACAATATTTCTGTGTGTGGAATATGGCCTAAAATTCCCGATGTATAGGAAGAGATCCGTGCCCATGCAATGGGATGTTATGGGTTGTAAACACACACGCTATGCAATAATCTTAATTTATCTTAATAATAATAATTTATCTTATCTTAAGAATCTTATATCAATTTAAATTTTCTCTTAGGTGAATTTTCTACTAACACCTAAATTTAGGTTCTTTTCAACCGACTTCAAAAAAAGGAGGAGGTTCTCAATTCGTCGGAATCTTTTTTTTTTTTATGTATGTTCACCGATTACTTGAAGACGCTTGAACCGATTTCGAAAATTCTTTTTTTCTTTGAAAGGGTATAACTTCACAGGTGGTCCCATATAAAATTTATCGAAATCGATTCAGCGGTTTTTAAGAAAATTAATAAAACCATAGCAAAATTGGAGTTGTTGCGATTGAAGTCGGTTGTTTTTAACGTATTCAGCGTGGTCATTTCTTCAGCTGAAGAGCTTCAGCCTTGTCTGTGGTGTAATTTCCAGCCTTTACTTTTTTCAACCAGTAGGTATCTTAGAATAGAATAGAATAGTTTTTATTTGCAAAGAATACACGTATATACAGATGGTTGCTTATTATAAAGTTTCAGTATATTCCACCACAATATGGCATGCAAACATTTTGGTACCCATTGCGTCAATCACTATATTTGTTCAGAATCCATGAAAAATTCTCCAAGAGAGTAGTAGCATTTGTCAACTAGCCATTTGCGTAATCTATTAATGAAATGTTTTGTTGTTAATTGTCTAAGCCCAACAGGTAGTTTGTTATAAACTTTGATGATCATCATGTGACAATTTTTTTCATAGAGTGCAGTTCTGTGAGGTGGTAATACAATTTTTGTTAGGTCTCTATTTCTCAGCCTTTGATTTGGTAAAGGGTGACTGAAATATCCCGGGTATTTTCTTACAAAGTTAAGTTTCTGATAAGACACAACTGCTCTTCATACAACTCAACCAGCCTGAATAAAATAACGGTTTCGTCTTATAGGCTCCTCCATTCCATCTCCCCTTTCTCTGTTTATGTATGATAGTTTTTAGAAAAAACTGTTGTGCTGTAAAGGGTGTCCCAATAAATTTCCTGCGGAATAGGGAAGGAATATCTATATGTATGTAATAAAATAATATATTTCAATACTCTAATCTATAACTTTATGAAATGTTTACAAGTTTGTTCTAAGTATACTTCATTCCAATCAAAAAAAGCAAAACGTAAACAAACTTACTATGGAACTGACACATGCCAATGTCATCTGCATACTATGTTTGTTTACCTTTTGCTTTTTTTTGATTGGAATGAACCATAGAAAGAAATATTATGATTTAAAGTATGTATGTGTAAATGTAACAAACCTACTTTAATAAAAAATAGAAATAGCAAGAAATGAAATCAGAAATTTCTTTTTAGAAATAAGCTGTGTACCTTTTATGTGTATCTTTTACTACGTTTGTCTTTTATTATTGTTTTGTACAGAATAAACTGGAAAATATTTAAAAAATCACAATTCAATTAAACTATGTATGACAAATATAGAAAGCTTCCATCTATAACTGAGTATGGAATAATGGTATTTGATCTGTTAATTATGGTCAATCAGATAACAATGATTTTATAGGGGCCACTACATTACACACCATTCATGAATCATCCATCACAAAACAGTAAATTGAATCTTACTGTTGAAGTGGTTTAGTTTATGAGCTCATAATCAACAGCAATCGGAAAAGACTGATGTTAAATCATTTCACATTCAACTGAACAAAAATATCAAAATATATTTAAGTAATCGAAGTATACAGGGTTACAGTAAAAGTCGTACTGAATATTAAAGGACGTTATTATTCAGGTCATTTCTGATGGATTTGATTCTATGATATGGTGTCCGAAACTTAACCGTTATGGAGATATTGAACTTTAAAGATTTTTTTAAAAATCTAAAATTTGTTGGCTTTTTTGGCGATTTTTTTGAGATTAGTGCTTCTGGGGAACGTTTTTTGATGTAACTAGTAGAAAGCATGTCAATTAATAAAAATGATTAACGAAAACTGAAGCTACTACTAACAGCTTAAAAATACTGTTTGACAACGGCTAGAATTAAATAATTTTCAATTAGAGTTTTTTAATTTAAAGCTCTCTGTTTTAAAAAAAATGTATGGAACTTATTCTGCAAATAGTTTTAAAAACTTTAGGATTAAAAAAAAATCTTTAAAGTTCAATATCTCCATAACGGTTAAGTTTCGGACACCATATCATAGAATCAAATCCATCAGAAATGACCTGAATAATAACGTCCTTTAATATTCAGTACGACTTTTCCTGTAACCCTGTAGATGCATTTTTTTCAATGTAATATTTATTTCTACTTACTTAAGTAAGTAATACAAAATTTCTACCATGCATTCTACTTTTATACACAGGCTAACGAAACCGTGTTGAGAAGCAGACGTTACCCAGAAATACTTGTCCATGAAGAGGTCCCTAAGACCACGAGGTACCAAAAAAATTGCTTATGGATGTGTAAAATTATTTTTAATAAAGTTCCCCAATTCATCAGAGAAGTATCGGCAAATCGGTTTAAAACAGAATTGAACAGATGGCTTCTTCAATATTTATTTTATTCAGTGACGGAATTTTTAAATATTAACACTAATTAATATTTTATTGCAATTTTTAGATTTACATGTCATGAACTGCATGGCTGAGCTTGGCGATCTGTACTATTAATTCCTAAGACCACATTGTACCCAGTTCAAGAGTAAATAAATTTCTATTCTATTCTATTCATGCTCTCAATTTTTTTTGTTCTGTGTTCATCTACTTTCCAATATACATATGTTTAGTAAGAAAATTGTATAGACTCAAATAACAACAGGAGGGGTTCAATTCTTTGGTTTTTGGATCATTATGATTTCAGTTCCCTTTTGGTCCTCTTAACTGTCCAGGATCCAAAATATGTATTTTCCAGCAACTTTCAGCTTAATTTGCCACATTCCATAGTTATGGTTTCTTTGATTTGTTGGAGTTTTCACTTTGATTTTTCGGCACCAATAATAATATATTAAATGATAGCAAAGCAATCTTAGCTTATAATCTTTATATTATAAATATTTACTTATGATATTTTTTCACTGTCATACAAAAATGGTTAAAACACTATGACATGGATTAACTAACACACACATAGATAGAAAGAAAGGAAAATGTTTATTAGTATACTTCATTCCAATAAAAAAAAAGCAAAACATAAACAAACTTACTATGGAACTGACACATGTCAATGTCATCTGCATACTACGTTTGTTTACCTTTTGCTTTTTTTTATTGGAATGAACTATAGCAAACACTATGACACTATAACATACACACACATACCTAAAAAAGATTAAATATTTTATTCATTAGCACAATAATATGTTTCCCTGTACTATGAGAATCACCTAGAGATTTTTAAATTTACAAAACACAAGCATTTGAATCCAATTAAAAAACAATAGGCACAATAATCTGTATGCATTAGTATCAATATTCATTTCATATTACTTACCATGGAAAATCGATAATATAAGTAATGGTAATATTTAGCAAATTTTGTGTATTAATAATATACAGGTGTAACAAAATTGGTGTGGGACCCGCTAACTGGGGATTCTACTCATCGTACTGAACAACTTTTGTTCTACGATTTTGCTCAAATTGCAAAAACTTTTTGGACTTTGTTACACCTGTATATTTTTCTTTAACTAATTTGCTATGCTTTTTTGTCTCAAATTATTTTATTGTGTTTTGATATAAAAAAAAAATAGAAATTGTTCTGGAATAAGTATGTACTTGTGTAAACTTTTTATTGGTTTACATCCTCAGCCAATGAAAGTCATCTAATTGAAATTAGTTACACTGTATGCTCTTGATCTATTCTCACTTGCAGCACAGCACTAAAAGCTACTCGTAATTATCACTGTCTTGTATTTTATTATTATATTATACAGGGTGTAACAGAAGTGTGTGACAATACTTCAAGGTTGGCTTTTACCCATAAAACTGAACAACTTTTGTTCTACAACTTTGTTGAAATAGCAAAAAATTTTTTGGACTTTTCATACAAACTTGGTTCGCCAGCTGATCGATTTGTATGAAAAGTCCAAAAAAAATTTTGCGATTTCAACAAAGTTGTAGAACAAAAGTTGTTCAGTTTGATGGGTAAAAGCCAACCTTGAAGTATTGTCACACACTTCTGTTACACCCTGTACAAAGCTGGATTATAATATAAGCATAAATGAAATAATTGTAATTGAATCTCTTATCTTGTTTTATTAGTCACCGCATTGCGTCATGCGGAGTCCCAAGGCTTGGCACAATACCTGATTATGCGTTATTATTCACACGGGGCCGGGGTGATGTTCTCTCCACTATAATTAAAAGTAGAGTATTGTACCTTTACTGTTTAATCAGCTTTAAAGTTATGTATGATAAAACATTCGCGGATATAATAATTTTTAGTTACTTTCTATTCTAGTTAAATGTTTTGGTCATCTTAGAAGACATGAAATCTCGTTTCTTAAAGAGTGTTTGTCAGGTAATGGCATTACTTCTGACAAGAGACCTTTCAAACCTAGAGATTTGTCTATTCTGGTTTCACAGTTGGTGTAAGGTTCTACACTGCATTTTCTCAAAAAAAAAAAAAATATATATATTTTGGCATACACTTTTACCGATCACTTTCTGTGTCGTCGTGAATTTTCCATTACATTGACATTCGCGGAATTATTGCGGTTTAAAACAATAAAAGGCCAAAAAAAATAATTCTTAGCGAGGTCTTGTTTTTAGAACACCTAACACTGACCTAATTTGAAATTTTTTAAATATAAAAAAATTTCTAGCTATATTGTAAGTATCTCTTTATAGAATTCTTTTTAGAGCAAAAAACTGAATAATTTGTGTTACTGGCTTATAAAAATGTTGTCTTTTAGTTTCAAACAAATATAAAAAAATGTATATAATATATAAAATATTTTACGTACTTCAGACTGCTCTAGTACAGCTAGAAATGTTAATTTGATTAGTGGTTGTAGGAGTACGGACATAAATGTATTTTCAAAAACAATTTTGTTGATTATCCCAAAGTAAACAAGAAAAACACACGATCCGTGCCAGAGCACGTCATAAAGGAATTCATAATCCATAAGTCGCCATCTTAAATGATTTCAATGCCAAGCACTGTGGAACTTCACATGCATATGGTCAGTTACCTTATGGCTATTATGCAGTAGTCACTTTTCTGCGTGAATCATACATAATCACATCCCATCTGCGTCGTGTATATAAATAGCAGTCAATAAATGAAAAATAACATTTCCGAAATAATTTAATACTGTAATTATTAATTTATATTTGAATTGGAGACAAATGAATTAATTTTACGTTGTCCCTAGAATTGTAATAACCTGAACGGTGTCCACACTGGAATGAATGGACTAACAGATAATAATCATTAATTTCACAAATACTTTTATTATAAAATGATGTAACAAAATTATAATTCATAATAATGAATTGATGTCATGACAAGACATGCATGACTAATATAAAAAAAAGCGACGGTATTTGCCAATACAAGTATGTATGTATTTAGATAAATACCTGTGAACTTTACAGTGATAAATTATTACATTAGAAAAGATAAGTTCTGTTATCTGTAGTTCAAACATTACGTTTAGTTAAAACACTGTATTGTTCATTGATAACTGAGTGTGAAAAGGCTAAACCTTTATTCTGAAGGGCTCTACAATGTTAATAGTTGATTCATAGCAAACCTTCGTTCCCAATACATACGTTCAATAGCTAACTTCAATTAGAATTCATTACAAACTTTTGAAATTAACAAAATGTTTTGATAGTTGATACGATTAACAGGTTTCCTTCTCTTTGTTCCAATTGATAAGCCTCAAAGGCAAATTCTTACGCACGCATTAAATAAAACATCTCATAAAGAGGCAAGAGGACTTGTTCTTTAATCGTATAAGAATGGTCTTACAGTATTTTATGGTCAGCCAAGATCTTATCACTGAAGAATGTTTATAGCTGTTTTCTTATCGCTGTAGGTAATTCCCGCAAAAAGAACTAAAACTAAGCATATAATTGAGAGTTAATTTCTTAAGAACTAAATATAGTTCATTTCATAGGTTTCTTATTAGCATATAAAATCCTTTAAGTGTTATTGCAACATTTTATTACACCCCCAAGATTTATTGGTGCAATGACGACCACCCAGTCCTTCCGCCAGTCTTTAATCCATGGAAAGTACCTAGGTAGCATTGGGATCTTAACAAAGATACTTACACTTAATAAAATAGGGCTTTCACTCTCGAAACATGCATATAGTATTATACCTAAATTCGTTATTAAAAATGGGAATTCTCATACAAAGTCTGCCGACCAGAATAGATGATCAATGTGATTGGTTTTAATAAAACTCTTCTTTAAAGTGTCCAATATGTGTCTTATATAAAGTATAGTATTGTTACCTCTTTCTGAGTATTTTTTTCATAGTTTTAAGGGTTTGGCGAAACTGTCCAAATACATAAATCGTTAATACTTAGTCCCTGGGCCCAATAACCATTATTTCTACAGCCTGTTTAAATAAACGTTTCTGTAATTCCAACATTTCAGAGCGACTCGGTAAGCTACTTCTTCGACGAGCTCGAGCGCATAGCGCGACCAGACTTCCAGCCGTCCCACCAAGACATCCTGCACTGCCGGAAAGCGACCAAAGGCATCACGGAATGCACAATCAACATCAACAACGTCCCGTTCGTCTTCGTGGATGTGGGGGGCCAGAGGACGCAACGGCAGAAGTGGACGCAGTGTTTCGACTCTGTGACGTCCATATTGTTTCTGGTTTCGTCGTCGGAGTTCGATCAAGTGCTGTCTGAAGATAGGTTAGTTCTATTGTAATTAATACGTAAAACTTTTTGTAGATGTTAGTTAATAATCCATTGCGTCTCCACTGCTGAGGCACGAGTCTCTAGATCTTAAGGTAGGCTAGGTCATACACGCAGTTTGGATTTGCGAAGGTTCTACGTCTACTAGTCACTCAAGACTCAAGATAAATATCTATCGTAGATATCTAGATGTGCCACATGAATGAACTCACTTAACCTGAACAGTTGGTCTAACATTTAGTATTCTTTGGTTGGATAATCTTGGTTGTCTCTTGTCACTTCACTCTGACAATGGTGCACAGCACAAGTGAAAAGACAAATTGAAAAAAACAAATCGAATGAACATCTAAATTCCTCTTCGTGTCTGAAGCATAGCTTGCTAGCATGTAGCATAAAGCTTCCCTAGACTTAATGAAGGGTACTGAGAAAAGCTTATAAACATAATGGAACGAAGTATGTAGAGTATGCCTAAAGCTGTTCTTTTTATAGAGCTCGATTATGAAAACTTTTTAAATCGAGAATATTTTATCATGTCATCCCTTGTAATGTAGTTACGAAATAATAATATAAATCATAATATTTTAACTTCACCTTGATTTGCTTTGGCACAACTCGATCTGGGAGTGATGATTTACGTTTATACCAGGGTTGTTACGAATGTCATATTTTCGACATTCGCGAATGCGAATGCGAAAGCGAATGTTTAGGGTGCGAATGTGCGAATGCGAATATTTAGGTAAGGCATTAAAACGAAAGGTTTTTATTAGCAGTTTTATTAAAGCTACCATAAACTTTACAATTTTTTCTAGAGGTTTTTCACTAATTCCACATAAACTTTGAAATAAAACTGCACTTTTACTTATTAAGCGACATTGTACCTGAAGATGATGTCCGAAACCGGTTGCTAAATAAATAAAAGTGCAGTTTTATTTCAAAGTTTATGTGGAATTAGTGGGAACCCCCTAGAAAAATGAGTGATATAATATTCCACCAATTACCTACAATCAAAAGTATCAACTATTAAAAACTTTACGTTACATGCACGGTGTAAATCAACAAGTGCGTCAAATTTTAGTCAGGGCTTCTACTCCTGATTCTGATCAACTTTACCCAAGGAACCTATAGTCAAATCGCAAAAAAAATTGGACTCTTCATAAAAATCGGTCAGCCGAGCGGTCAAGTCAGTATGAAGAGTCCAACATTTTGTCTGCGATTTGACTATGGGTCCCTTGGGGAAAGTTGATCAGAATCAGGAGTAAAATTTGACGCACCTTTAAATTTACACCCTGTATGCAACGTGAAGTTTATGATAGATTTTAATAATACTGTTAATAAAACCTTTCGTTTTAATGCCTTACCTAAATATTCGCATTTTCATTTATTAGAATTTGACGCACCTGTATAAGATATACATACATATAAGCTTGCATTAGCAGGTTATATTCATTCGAATAACCAGATTTTAAATGAAGTCGCAACCCCGTAGTTCTTCGCCCGATACGGGAATAAACTTATTCACAGACTTAGCGTGATCTCTATCTACTGTTATTATTGTTGATCTGAGACTGTTGTAAAATAACGCCATATAGTACTTTTTTTTAATATTTTTTTTAGTAAAAAGCCCTCAAATGAATCAAAAACAGAAGAATACATCGCAGTCTCCGTAAAATATTCGCATTCGCAAAATATTCGCATCAGATGATGCGAATGCGAAAGTCATTACGAATGTTTGAAATGATGCGAATATTTTGCGAATGCGAATGCGAATATTCGTAACATCCCTAGTTTATACCTCCTCTGAACATCAATAAATTATTACATGCCTCGATGTTCCTCTGAGGATAGGTAAATTACAGTGTGTGAGAACATTAAAGTTTAAGTAATTAAGTAATTGGCTGAGTGCCTGCGGCTGTAAAGTTTATTTTAACTGCCGAGGAGGATCGATATGGGATAGGACACGCGAGCTCGAATAATGAATGTCTAATGAGCAGATGGGTTCAGTTTATTTAATACGGGAGTGAGTATTGATTTTCGATTTTAACTCGGGCGTTAATTAAAGTCCGTGTTGAATTTTCATCATACTGTCAAACAGTATTTGTTTATTCGTACATGACAGACTAAAATGAAATTCAGTCCCCAGGACTTATTATGATAATTTCTGATGCTACAGACATTGTCAAAATCTGCAGATTATGGGGGTGGCAAGACAAGCAGACATTTTTACCTTGAAAGGTAAATAGATAGATAGAATTATTTGAAAAGGGTCTGTTTAACATCCTTTCTGGCAGCACTATTTTTACCCGACTTTCCAAGCTAAGAGTAATGTTTGTCGAATGTTATGTATGTATATCCGTTTTTTGCAATCGGCCGTAGTCAAAACAGTTTAATAGATTTTGAAGTTTAATAATTAATAGATTAGGTGTCGTTAAATTGTCTTAATGACGATATATATATGCAACATTTTATGCAGTCGGTTTTTTTGGGAAATCGTATATGTTATTTTAAATGACGACGCTTTCGTTTCGACTTGCTTAAAAGCAAGTGCATGTAAAGCTGACTGCGGTTGATAGGAGTTCTAGGAATTAATTGTAATTGTTCTAGTTGTGCTGCTCCAAAACATCTGGGATTGTGGAGCAGTAAGCTTTCTATCAATTGGCTGATGTCATGCGTCACCGGCCGTTTATCTAATTTAGAGCTTAGTTCTTTGATGTCTGCGGGTTTAGCCGGGCTATTACATAAAGAACATATTTGCTTTGCCTAGAATTTGTTCTACCGATGTTAAAAATGGAACGTTTGGTATATATCGACGTAAAGATTTTTGTTTTGCACTCAATCATATTCACGGCGAAGTGGCCAAGTGTTCCTGTTAGACTCACTATTTGGCACAACTAGTTGTGTCAACGGGAATGAGTTCAAAACCTTCCTGTTAGCACAACTAGACGATTTTCATTTGTTTTACTATTCCCGAATATCAGATAGGGGTACAGCACGGGTCTTTTTGCTAATAGATTTTGTTTTTAACGCATACATTTCCTGGATTTGCATAAATATCTAAGTTTGTCTAACACATCATCACTCATTTTTTAATAAAAATACATAACAGGTGAAAATACATAGCTTACATACAGTTAATAGAGAATCTAATCTATCAATCCACAAGGCTACGGAGGTGGTCAAAAAATCTTACACTTCATTGAGTGTTTCTCAATAAGTTTCTGTGATATATGTCCATTAATACTTAAAATGGGACTGTAATTAATGTTTTCTAAAGAAAATGTTTATTAATACTCTATAAGTCGGCGTGTTTTCCAACCTCGAATATCCTCTGTAATAAAAACCAAATGGACTACATATGCAGAACATCAATCCACAATGTAACAGATTTGTTTTGATTGGATTCCTGAAGGAAATACTTGCTTATGTTATGGTCGTAATATTCGACAGTGATAATAATGTTACCGCCAATAAAAATATAAATGGTCTAAATAGTTTTCGTATCCGTTACGTTCCCTCTGAGTTAGTGTTATGATCTTAGCTGTAGTAATTCGCGTTTTCTCGGGTTGTAATAATGTTTTGCAATTAGCAGTCGCTCGGTATGTAAATTAGTACAGTCATAGCATCAATTATATTGGGTAACCATTAGTTCCTAGAATTAGGTATGCTAAACATGTTGTCATTGAGCAAGTATCATATGGTATTACAAAGGTAGGTTTGTAGGTTTGTAGATATACTAGGTATGTTTGTTTAGGTGTGAAATTATGAAGTTTCCTTTTTTAACACGCCTGTTCAAATTCGAAACGATTTTAACACTGCTTGGCGGAATTTGTTACGAGTGTCCGTTACCACACGTCATGACATGATAAATCAATTCTCTCTTCGTTACTTTCTATGACTACTCTATACTCTGCCCTCATAAGTAAGAAGGCCGCAAAGTATTTAAAACAGGAGGCAGTGAGTTTGATTCCCGGTGAGGTCCAACATTGTAGGACTCGGTTTGGTTGGTGATGGGGTATTTTGTAGGAATGCATCCGATACCGATATATCGGCGACACTTCGGAGTTGCCGATATATCGGCATCGGCGATATTTTTATTCCCGATAATACGATACTTTTAAAGAGTCCGACGAAGATGAGCCCCTGTCCACTCTGAGCTGTAATTCTTTCAAACAAGAAGTCGAAAGGTACCTAAGGCCTCCTAATATATCGAGAGATGCAGATCCGCTTGTTTTCTGGCGCAATGACGTCTTTTTATTCAAACTTGAAAAAAAAAGGCGCAGGAGTACTTTAGTTTCGAAATGATTTCTATCGCATCAGCTGAGAGACTATTTTCAGTGCAGGTCTTAATTAAACAGACCTGCGAAATCACCTGTCTCCACAATCCTTGAGAATACTTTGTTTTTTAAACAAAAATCTTATTCGTGTTTATTTTAATTATAGTTAAACTATTATTAATATCAGTAACTAATAATCTCGTTCTAAATCTGTATTTTTTCACATTAATTAAAAAACAACCCAATTTGTATTGTATTTTATTTATAATATTTAACTTTCATTTACATTCAACAAGCGTATCGGTATCGGCATCGGTATCGCCGATATTTTATTAAGAATATCGGTATCGGTATCGTATCGGCAAAAAGGTGTATCGATGCATTCCTATAACTCGCCTGTTTAATGGTGCCGCTGGGTTACCAACGTCTTTTCATTAAATTTCGGTGTTAGAGATCTTATCTATCTATCTAGCCAGATCCCCATTGTGTTAGTGAATATTGATAAGCCCGCTTCCATCATTGTAATCATAGCATCATCAATTAATCATTTTTCAATTAAGATTACAAACAAATAAAAATATTATCTTGCTACTGCTACTATAATATGTCAATTTTTTACCTATTTGTGGAAATCTGTAAAGGCTTTTCTTTTAAATATGTTTTTATCAACTATATGCTATACTGTACAAGCTGTTGATTTCCCAAAGAAAAGAAAAGAAAAAATAAAATCAATTAAAATGTTGGTTTTGTGCCATTTCAGGAAAACGAATCGTCTCGAGGAGGCTCTTAACATCTTCGACACTATCGCGAACAACACAAACTTCAAGGGCATCTCCATCATTCTGTTCCTCAACAAGTCTGATCTCCTCGCCAAGAAGGTTGCGAGCAAAGAGACCGACATCCGCTGGTACTACCCTCAGTTTACCGGCGATCCGCACAACTTGAGGGACGTGCAGATGTTTCTTCTAAACATGTTCGCGAATGTTCGGAGAGAGCCCAAGACGACGCTGTATCATCACTTCACAACTGCCATCGACACGCACAATATAGAGGTTGTGTTCAACTCGGTCAAAGACACGATCCTGAACAGGAACCTGGAATCTCTCATGCTGCAGTGACGAATGTGGCTCAGAATAAAGCTCCTTCGTGATCTCGTGTGGTTTGCTAAAGAGATTGTTAAATTGTGATACATATGGGCAATATCTTACATGTGTGCAAGTGTCCCGTTGGTTCTATTGTGATTACACGTTTTAATCAGCATAATAGCGAAAAGCACAGAGAAAAAGACATGTGATGTGATTTAGTGACGCTAGGCCTTCGTCAAGGCCTACTTTTGTAGTGATGGTTGTATAATAATTATTTAGATGGTATGTATTTATTTATCGAAACGGATTATTTGGTAATATTATTGATTAGGCTTTAGTAATATAATATTGTAATGAAGTAATAAAAAATTGTATATCAAGTATACTTATGACCAAAAATGTAGATTTTGCACTCGAAGTTATATTATTGATAATCACTTTTTGAAAATTTTATGTATGCCATTGTGTTGTTGAGACACGCAAAGATAGACTTAGATACTAACTAGGATGCCGCGACAACATAGTCTGTAAAAAAGTCTTGAAATGCAATTTCGGTGGAACTACAAATATTTCTATCCCAAAAATCCCAAAAATCTGAATCCTCATTGGATGAATATGCTCAAATGATGCCATTTATGGACGATCAGCGCCATTATTTACTTTCAAGACTTGACGGACTTGTAATCATAAGGGTAGCAAATGATTATCTGTATACAAAGCAAGGTGTTTAATGGACTTCAATTAAATGAATGCATTGCGTTACAGACAAAATAATGTAATGAAAGAACTGAGGTATTGAAGTACATTTGTACGAATAATATATTTTCCAAACTGCAATAAAGAGGATGTACGAGTATCTTGTAAGTAAAGTGCCAAGATGAACGTTTGGAAGTAAAATTCATTCTGTCGCTCACGTAAATGTGAAGTGTTAGTAAAAGAATGAATGAGGAATTTATGTATGCGTGCATTCTGCAAAATGGTTTGGGAATATTTCAGACTGAATAGCATACTTTCAACAGAATTCAAAAAACCTATTTTTATGTCAGGCTTAAAAAAAAACAGACTGCTTGAATTTTATCCTGTAACAATTACACCCTCTTTCATTTAAGTTGCAGGTTTAGCCGAAAATATATACATCTGTGTATAAAGCTTGGATCCCACGGCCCGTTTTCTGACAGACCGTGGGAACGGTCTCGTCTGTCGTCGCCTGTTGTCGAATGGCTCGGCGCGTGGTGCGATCGTGCCACGACAGGCATCCTTGGTCCGGCCTGGCCTGTCGGCGGGCCGTGGGACCCCAGCTTTACAGATACACTGAAAAATATTACCCTAAGACGATTGGCTCAAATATCTTAACCATTTTGCGGTGATTGCTTTATCTGTAGTAACAAATAAAGTCACAAAGAGATTGCTCGAACCGGGTGCCACAAATTCAGCGTCGCTGATGTATTATACGAGAATTAAAAGTACATACATTATATGTATCTATACAATCATTAAATTATATTTAGTACTGTGATTGAATTAGTATAAAAAGTATTTAAAATGAGGCTGTAAACAGCAACGAAAGGAAATTTTTAGAGATGCCTGTTGTTCTGTTTCAACATTTTTTTGAAAAGGAAGATATATAGGGTCGATCTGAATTGAATAGACAATATGTACTCGATTCGTAGAAGCTTCAAGTGTTAACTTTGTGACGTCACTTAATGAATTTTGTTCTAAGGACTTGCGGGAAGTACTCAGCTCTTGGAGAATGTAAGGAGAGGTTCATCTAACGACTCATGAAAAAGATATATTAAAAAGTGCGACGCATATTGTCTATTCTTGAATTTATATTGTACCTACCTTTATGACGTAAAGAGTAACGCATGGTCTGTTCGCAAAGGAATTATTTGAAAACAATTAGGGAAATTCGTATTTTTTGTGAAAAATGACTATGGAAACATTTTCCCAGCTGATTCGCTCAAACTTTTATACAGTTTTATATTTCCTTATGAAATATTTCGTACAATTTTACTAGACTTTGGGTGTATGTGCTTACATTGTTATCATAACGGAATTGTATTGCTATGTTTCACTTTTTCAAATGTATTCCGTCCTATGGCACAATTTGCAATAAGTTCGTAATCTCCTATATTAGTTTTTACTAGCTGCAAAGGTCGGTGCAAGTTTCAAGTGTCATTTGGTGTTTTTGCAAGATGAGAAATTTCGGACAGTGAATTAAATAAGAAAAGTTCTAAATTGCTAGATGATAGATGGCGTTCATGAGTCATGTTTCTCAAGAATTTGGTACTCATAATCAATCAAAAAATCTAGTGTGTGTGGATATGTCCAGCTTTTTCTCTAAAACCATCCACTGCCAACCACTCGTGATTGTAGTGGTAGACAGACCTTGATGTGCATTCGAAAGAGAGTTTGGTATCGGTGGGCGAAAGTGGGAGGGTGCGGGTGGCAAAAAAAAATTTTCGAGGGGGGGAGGTCTGAGGTGCGGGAGGGAGGGGGGCTGAGGGGTGGAAGGGTAAGGGGGGAGGTGCACACAAGGAAACACTAATGTTTGGAATGTTCTGGAATGAAAACTCCTGCTTTTCTCACGGTCAGCTATACGTAACTTGCTCTCGAGTAGGGAATTCGAAAAACGTGTACCCCGGATAACAAAATGAAAAATGTTGTTTATAAACAAGTTCTGTAGCAGAAACGGTCGTCGCTCAGTGTGGCTTGCGTGGTCGCGTCGATCACGCAGATTAACTGACTTCAGACACGGTCATAACCTGGATTTGCGTGCTTCGTGTGTGGAGTATGGCCTGACATTTCCGAGGTATAAGAAGAGACCCGTGCCCCTGCAGTGGGGATCATGTGGGTTGTTAACACATTATAAATAGTTTGAATATGTTTTTAATAAAAATTATTATTATATTATTATATCAAATTAACGTTATTGCAATATTGCCAACGACTCGTGTGTATTTGCAAATCTCGAGGTACATGTCTTATCAACGCAATCTATTTTTATTTCGAACCAAACTCTTATAATATAATGCAATTGGTCTTTTTTGTTATTTTTAGATTAACTTGCATATAACGAGTGGTTTGCAACCATTTGCAACAGTTTACAACCATGGGAGTGGTTTTTAATTTTTGCGCATTTAAACTTGATTTAATATCTTTGTGAAAGTCAAAAATTTCCTCAGACGTGGTCAAAATTTCATTTCATTTTAATCAGTTTAATTAAATGAGTTATCTGATTATGAAGGTTACTTTTAATGCATAATTTTACGATCATAATAATTATACTCATTTAGTTGTAAGTGTCATAAGCTTTAGTGTATTTATTTGAAATGTTTGATGGTCTAATTTTATTTACGTATTTTTAGTTAGATAGAGTATTATCTATTTATTATTTGTAAATTTTATTATGAACGGTATATTTGAGGCTATGTGTAAATACCTCTTTAGTTTTATTGTGTATAATGTATAAAATTATTACTTTGGTATCATAATGAGTCCTACCTGTTAGAATGATTTTTTTTGTACAGTTCTAGTTTTTCTTCAAAAAAACATTCCTGATCATGTAACTTAAGAAAGCTTTACAAGTGAAAGTGGAAAAAGGTGTACTTTTGTGTTATAGAAAATTCACCCTATTTGAGGTCCTGTAGTGTTTTTGGGGTTTATCGGTAAAGCCGTCGGGAATGTTATTTTTTTCATAAAAGTGATAATATTTTTTGCATTTAGTAGTGCCATTTCGCGGTGCAAAGAGACAGTCGAAACTTATGTTACATCATTGGGCATCTTTGACATTTATACCCTGGTAATTTCGCTATAATCAATGAAATGTATTAAAACTTTAAACATCTAAACTCTGTGATCTTATATATTTTTTTGGACCATTTTAAATTGCCGCAAAGCTCAATTGGAATGTAAATCTTAATTAGGAATGATTTATTTGGAAATTTATTACTATGAAATCACATAACCTAGTACATACACATTTGTTTATTATGATTTAAAACAATCTTAAAACAAAAGCTCTACAATAACATAATTTCAGTATCTATTTACGTAATTTACAGCATAATTGTCTCGAAATTGTAACTTTTCTTCAAGATAGCCTTTCTTCACCTTATAACAGCGCACTATGTGGAATTTGGCCTAATTTTCGGACACCCTGTTTTTATTGCAGAAGTAGTTAGTATAATATTTAGCATTTAAAAAGGTGGAGTAAAACTCCCGTGTATCAATACTGCATAGTTTGGAAGCAGTGAATTTTTGAAAATCTCCCTTCTAATTTGGCCGAAAAACTAAAAAAAATTACTGTTCCAAACTTAATAAACTACATGATAATCTGATTTCTTTATATACAACAATAATTAAAGCCTCATTTTATGAAGCTATTTCGAACCTTCTATAGTCAATACAACACGAGTTACAAGTTGTCCGAAAATTAGGCCAAATTCCACATAGTGCAGCGGCATATCTGGCCCCTGTCTAAAACGTGATTGTTATGGTTTAGTTTACAAGAACTTAATGAAATTCTGGTGCACTTAAACAGTAAATCATATTACTACTTACGGATAATGGGTTCATGGATTATTTCTAGTAACATTCACTGTTAAGTAGTCACAGCTACGAAGATGTGACTTTTTTTCATTATTTAGGATGGATGTTTCCAATTTTGTTCTGAAATATAGTACAATTATATTATGATACAGTGATTATTCTGAAGGAGATCACGATTTAAATGAAAAGCTTAGGAGGCCAATTTTTTGTTTGTCCAAATACTTGATGATTGTAAAATAAAGCTGTAAGTTATATAGTTTTTTGCACAAGTAAGTTAAGAATAGCTTCCTAAGCTAAAGTAAAACTGTGGCCACATTAAATAAACTGTCGCGGACATATTTTTATTGGGAAACAGGGATTTTGATAACACATTCAGTGCCTATAAGGGAAAATATCTACGGCCATGACAGACTAGCTTATGTGTACACAGATTTACGAGTTTGTTCTTATGTATCACGCGGTAAGCTAGTGTCCAGACTAAAATACAATTACAATTTGTCACAGTCACAAATTAAAATAAATATTAGACAAATAGAAATATCGGAATCAGAATGTATTGTACATGAAACAGGTTTTAAAGGAGCCTCTACTCACAAAATTGAACGAACTGCTAAAACGTTGCTGAGATTGAAAAAATACCACGTTGGACATGAGAATCCAAAAAATTTAGAACAAAAGTAGTCTGCTGGAGTGGAAGCCCTCTTAAAAGCCCTGCCTTTAATTTATTGTATATCAGAACTGTCTTTTTTGTGCTTTATCTATTCAGGGTGTTTAAAAAAGTGCGTTTAAATTTTTAAGGGGTTACTCAGAATCGAATAGAATACAGGAAAAATAATGAAAAAATGCGATCTACTTTTTTTCAGTTTCCCATACTAAATCTGAATAGTGAATCAATAATTTGTATGGGAAACTGAAAAAAAAATTAAGATAGGATTTTTCAATATTTTTCACTGTATTCTGTACATGATTCTGAGTAACCCCTTGAAGTTTCAAACGTACTTTTTTTAATACCCTGTATTTTCTCACGTGGATGTAATCCGCAGAGCAGCGGCGTGATTCATAAAGCTGATATAGTTAACATAATTAACCGCGATAACCACACGGTTAGTTGTATGTACCATGTTACGAATAACTTTGTTAAGGCGTTTTACACTCATGTTAATGTATGCTAGAGTGTTGACAATATCTTTTGGAATTCCTCTATATATTTTGTATACAGCCCAATATTTATTGTACAGTGTAATAAAAATACTATGCATGTATTCTTTTGTTTTTTCTTCATAGATTTTCATCCTGTAAGTTAAAAAGAGAGATTGAGATGTAGGATAGAGCAGTAAACTTCACCTTTATCCTTTCCTAACTTATAGCTCTGTCTCTCTCGATTGGCGTTGTTTGGTTGGCAAGCATGATATCATTACCGGTCATCTTGCATACAATTTAAATGAAATCACAATTTTTGGATCCTACACAAGTACAATTCATTAAATGAAATACTCCTTTTTCCCCTTTTATATGGATGCGCTAATTTTGTATGGGTTTTCCGTCTATTTACTGACTATTTTTTTAGCCAGGTAGGGTGCACCCCCTTCCCTGCGCTTATGTACAAATATAAAAACGTACCTAGTTTTCATTTTCATATTTTTTTATTCACAACTTTTTTGCTATTGAAAATCAACAGTTTTTCTATCCACAAACGGTAAGCCCCTGGCATCCATCTCAACTAATATTAAGTGATGATTGATATCGAAGATGTGGTAGCGATCTTACCAAGACTCCCCAACGCAATAACTTTATCTTCGTGTCGGAACACATCAAAGCTGTAAGTTAACATTGAAGTTTGGCGGCAAGACTGAGACTTGGTGGTAGCTAGCCAGGTGGTCTTGAAAACGCCCTAACAAAAACCAAGTTGACCCCTCGTAAATGTATTATACCACTTGACTAAAACTTGCCGCGCTGCCGATGTGGTAGTGAATTTTTAACTAAGTACAATTTGTTTTAATTTATTGAATAAAATTTAACTAATATGGTGTCCCCCAGACACAAAAGATACCTTTTTGTAAACCCTCCCGGGACGGCTCCGGGCGCCTTTCAAACTAGGACAAATCCAGGGAACCCCGGACGGGTGGCAGCCTTAGACTTAATTATTTCAGCCAGCCATAACATGGGCGCAGGGTCTTTGAAAGTACGAGCACCGCGAGCTTTGGTTGGAGGTGTCGCTAGCGGCGCTCGGCGCCCCCTTTAGACCCTGTACCCGTGTGCATTGCACACCCTGCACCATATGTAAAGCCGGCACTAAAGAAGAAGACCCCGTCAACTAGGTATCCCTGTGCAAAAAAAAAAATGTCAATCCGTTGCGACGTGAAAAAAGGACAAATAAACTCACTTTCGCATTAATTCCGTCATTAGTCAGCAAGTGACTCAAATGCAGGGCATTAATCGAGATCAGACTCGCAGATGTTCGGTATTAATCACTTCACTCGACCACAGTTGAGGAATAACTGTAGGTAGCTCACGAAATTACAGGCACTATTTCAGGATTTGATGAAATTGAGACTCGATGTTAGATCTTACGGTGACAATACAACGTTTCGTATGGTTGTTTGAAAATGATTTCGACTGAGTATTATCAATGAGAAGGTGGTTTGTAAATAGGCTTTTGTTGAGTGCTTGCCAAAGGGACTGATTGAACATTTCATTAACACACCTAAGTACCTACTACTTTATGTAACCAACTGCTATTGTGTACTGACCTATTTCTTTATTCTAAATAAAAATCTCTTATTTTGTCTTACCGACCAAAATCACAGAAATAATTAAAATATTAAAATGATGGTCAAAAACTGTCGTTGCACGTTGGTCGCAGTCAATATATGTATAATACAGATTTTTATAGAAAAAATGTTTTTTATTTAGTTGAGTACCGATATAAGACAATCAATACGAAGATGCAGTGTTAAAATAATTTATCATTAAAATATGCTGACTGAATAGTTTATAAAAGAAAAGACGAACCACGTAGGCGTGCGTAAGTACTTACTTCTAAATTGATTATCTATGTTCTTTGTTTTTTAGATCATGCTGCAATCATTAGGAAGCATACGAGTATATCCCAAGTAGCACAAAACAGCATTATAATAAACGTATAGTAGCATAAGTTGACGCGGAACGCAGTAATAGCAAATCGCATATCAACCGTATTTCTTTTATACGATTCTTATAAGTAAAATTTGGGCCCCCCTTTATACGGCGTTGGGCATTATAGAGGCTTTTAAACCCAGCTTTATACGGCGTTGAGCATTATATACGCTATATAACAGCATTACATTTCTTATACTTTAGCATTAATTAAGCCAAGTAAGAGCATTCCAATGTGCTAATAGATTTTTTGTAACATAAATATGATTTATATGTGGCTTTAAATAATACAGTTTGTTAATTAAATTTTATTACAATGCTTACTGTTTTATTTCCTTTGTGGGAAAGAGAATTCAACATATTTTGAAAATAATTACTCAATATTTTGTTGATGTGCCAAGTGGAGTGCAATGGTGCGTGACTAGATACAAACAATTATTAAACAGGTAAGTACCAACATTTATTTTGTTAGATTTGGGTCAAGTGAGATGCGAACATTATCTTGTCGGGTAAAATATAAAGTTTTATGGTGAAAAATACACGCGCTCTCGCAAACGTCCTTTTTTATTATAAAAAAATAGGATACATAACCTAGTATAATTTTTTTTTGTTAAATTTTAGGCCTGTAGTATTGTCTTAACAAATATATTTGCTTTTATATGCATCCGTGTACAAAACAAATGACTATTAAGCCTTTTTTATTTGTTTACATTGACTCTCATTATTTTTGTGCGAAATGAAAGTAGAAAGCAAATGGCGACACCTCAAATTAAAGCATCAGGCATTCAACGATGCTACTATAGTGCTCTAAATTTTAAAATGGTCAGACATAGAAATTAAAGCGCGTAATTCACAGTATAAGATACTTACATTTAAGGTATAGCCATTTTTCCACATATCAGAAGTATCTTAAAATGCTTATAATCATAATACGACTTAGTGACGTATCGTTATCGAGTTAAGTAGGGTATCGCAAATATTAGGTAGAAACCTTACTAGCCAAAAATTTTCTCTTATACTTTAAAATATAGGTGAATGATTTTCAATTAATTCCGTATAGGTATAGCAGTTATATTATATTGATTTTTTCTATGATAGTTTTTTATCTAAGTAGGTAAATGTACCATGTAATGTGTTTGTATATTATGAATTGTATTTTTTTATTTAGTACCCACAATATGTTAAAACCGTTATCGCATTTTGCAGCTATCTCACTCGCACTTTAAAACAATCAAATTGCTTGGTTTATTTTTGGTAATTCTACTTAATGCAACCGGAATAAAATTGTAGTACGGAAATGTTGATTTATTGATAGCTTCAGGTAAATTAAGTAAAAATCCTCAGGTTTAGGACTTTGTCATTAACAATACCTACTTGTTTTTGTTTCAGATAGGTACTTCAATCCCAAGTTGATGTAGCCCCAATACCATCTACATCTACAGCTGCAGTAATAACAGAACCAATGAATGTGGATAATTTGACGTATTTATATGTAAATAATACGTAAGAAATTATGTCAACTAATTCAACAACTCAGAATCAGACCGATCTGATGCAGAAACTCGATACTATACTAACAAACCAAAACGACATTAAGAAAATACAAAAAAATATCGCACAAAGACTTGTAAATTTTGTTTTAGAAATCGAAACTAAAGTAGAAAAGGTCGTCAAAAGAGTTTTGGATCGTCATCTCACTCAAACTGTTACTTCTTTAGCTGAAGTAAAACTAAGTCCAACAGAAAATTCTGCATTTAAATTTAAGCCATAGACAGTATTGAGAAACTTCAAGAGTTCGGAATCATTATTATTAGATCCAGTTGAAAAACAAAAAGTTATGCAGTTGTACTCACTCAGACTTGCGCATATAAACTAACTGATACGTTGTTTACCAGATAATTTTTGTGTAAGTGTTCTTGGTCTGGTGGCAGTCGAGGAGACAAGATTAAAATAGCATCAAAGTGTTACGAAAACGTACTTGATTTTTTCTTCAGCATGGTTTGGTCTTGGGACAAAAGTTTCACTATAACAGCTAATGAAAATTTTTTCAAGATAGTACTTAGAAATGCTAAGCAAAGAAAAAATATCAAAAACCTGCGAAATCCGACAATGAGAAAACGACCAAGTAAATAAAAAATGTAATCCAAAACATTTTAAAAAACGCAGCAAGAGGGCCGTATGGTGACTAGTAATGAAAAAAAAAATGAACTGGTAGTTGAAAATTAATCTGTAGAAGCAGTGGCAGAAAAAGTAAAAGAGAGATACTTAATGGTAGGACTTGAAATAGAGGAGAAGGATTTAGAGGAAGAGGTGGAAATGGATTTAGAGGAAGTAGTGGAGAAAGATTTAGAAAAAGAGGTGGAGCAAGATTCAGGGGAAGTAGTGGAGAAAGATTTAGAAGTAGAGGTGGAGCAAGATTTAGAGGAAGTGGTGGAGAAAGATTTAGAAGAAGAGGTTGAGCAAAATTTAGAGTAACTGGTGGAAAAAGATTTAGAAGAAGAGGTGGAGCAAGATTTAGAGGAAGAGGTGGAGAAAGATTTAGAAGAAGAGGTGAAACAAGATTTAGAGGAATTGGTGCAGAAAGATTTAGGGAAAGAGGTGATGCAAGATCTACAGAAAGAGGTGGAAAAAGATAAGGCGAAGTAAGATTTAGACGAAGAGGTAGAAAAAAACAAGGTGGAGAATGATTTAGAGAAAGCGGTTGAAGAATCTGCAAAACAACATTTTGAAGAAAATATTAAAAATAAAAAAAATGGCCACACAAAATGTGGTAAATGAAAATAGAGCAAAATCTAAAAAAAATTAGAGTCATAAACATGTAAAGGCTAGACAAATTGGCAATCAGTCGAGCAAAACGGCACCAAAAAAATTTTACGAAATGTGGGAAACAGACCAGAGTGCTATAATAAATTAGTAAACTTGAAGACTGCAAAAAAGATTAAAGCTGAAGGCAATAGCGACCAACGCTAAAGAAAAAAAAGTCGTTGATGCTGGCTGTTTGAAGAAATAGTTGTAAAAGATGCTCTAAAATTATCTGCCACCGTTTTAAGAGGTGATCAGACTCATGAAACTGAACAACTTTCCCCAAGGAACATGGATCGAAATCAGGATATCGTTCATTTAATATATTTGTTAAGTCTTTTAAAGCACTTTGTGTGATATTTTTCACAATAGCCCATTCCCTTATTTTATTTTTCATAATTAGATTTTTCATGTATTCCGTACAAACTTCTTCGTCATCCGTAGAACTGAAAATAAATAGATATCATAATAAAAGATTTTGAACTAGGTACTCACGAAACTAAATCGAATTTTTAGTGTTTAAAACTTTCTGACAAAAAGGGAGGTAGCCTAAGTTTCAAAAATATTGATCTGATATAATATTAAAATTATCGACATTTACCTTCTTCAGAAAATACATCACGTACCAATTTACAACATATTTATTCAGAAAAAAAAACCAACGGAACCACTTGACAAAATGAAAATTGACTAGTACACAGTTTAAAAAATATCTTTTTTTATTATTTGGTGGGATGACTTTCAGGAGCTACATTTGCAACACTTCTTTCTTCTTCAATTAAACTGCCTACGGAATCATTTGACAACATAACTTGGCTCGCACTTGGCTCGCCTCCGATACTTCTTGTGATTTTTGTTTGTCAGGCTCAGGAACAAAACTTGTTTCATTGTTACTTTGTATATTGAATTTAGTCATGAAATTAGAATACTCTTTTTTGAGTTTTCTTTTTTCTTTTTCTTTTTTTGGTTTTATTCCATCCTTTTTTATCCATGAAGCAGCGTTCTACTAAATTCATAGTTACAATCAAACAAACATTTGGAAACTCAAATTACGATCTATTTATTACCTGTAATTCTAAAAATACATAAATTTTGATCGAACTGAAGCCAGAGGTTTTAAATAAAGAATTGATTATGCAGAAAACGGAGCTAAGGCTATATTTGTTGTTTAATCAATGTTTATTTAGGATAAACATTACATTCGCATAACTCTAGGCCATTAGAAAATCTTTGGTCTTAAAAATGTTAAAATACAACTAAGTGCACTATACAAACATTTGATATTGTTTATTTAATGCATAATGTTTTTCAAATTACCGATATACGATAACAGCCTTTATGTAAGAGTAAAAGCTATTTAAAAAACCGTATATCAAAATTACAAGATGATTAATTAGGAGTCTTGACATTGTAATATATTTTTTTTAACTATTATATGGCTTTATGAATTAACAGATGAAAAAAATGCTTCTATACGGGTTTAAAAGTTGACCAGTGCCGATTTAAAATGTTAGTATGACTTAAAGACATAAATCCGTACGTATTTTAGTTAATATACAAGTTATGTGCTACTTGGGATGCCTCCTAAAAATATTCTACAAAAAAATAATTAAAAAGTAGTATTTTAACTGCCTCCGTGGTCTGGTGGCTATTCCTCCGTGGTCGCTTCACGTCAGGAGGTCGCGGGTTTGATTCCCGGTAGGGTCTAACTGTGTAGGACTCCGTTTGGTTTAGCTGGTGGTAAGGCATTTTCAGAGCCTGCCTTTTTAGCTACTACTATCTGTTCTAAGTCCTGACGTCAAACATCAATGTTAATAGGATTGCTATGTTCCAGCCTGGAGATAAGATAGCCCGCTCCCCATTGGGTTGGGAAAGCTTGGTAAGCTAGCTTCCATCATTGGGTATCATCATCACTTACCATCAGATGAAATAATGCCAAGGGCTTACCAATTATGAAAAAAAAAATACAATAATATGTAAAATAATAAATACGTAAGCACTTTGATACAACATACCGAAGCAGCGCAACTTCAATGAATGGAAAATTGACAGACTAAAACTAAAAATACTTATCTAGTAATATCCTCCCCGCTGCTTGCTGCTTCATTATAGGATATCGTTTAAAGGTTTATTGAAAAGTTTTAACGTGATTAAACTTGGGTTATTCTTGTTTTTGTCGTGAAGCGACCACGTAAACTTTGATGAAGGAGATACTTTATTACATCATACGACTTTAAACTGTGAGCTGACCGTTGGATATAAAAATGATATAATCTCGACGTACCTATCTTGGGTTATTGCGAAAACGCACGCTGGGGTTGTTCCGAGATTTAGGGAAGATTTCTGAGCAATATGTGGTTGGATGTGGCCCTCAAAGGTCTCACAATATTGCTTTTACATCTAACAGGGTATGTTCAGCATTGTTTCAGCTCCATCCATGCAAAATTATTTACGAGTACCTGCTTCATGCTAAATTCCTTACCTGCGAGTAAGTTTCCTATATATCGACGAGTAAAGTGCTTAGGTACAACCGAGTTCATTAAAATGTAAACACGATAATGATCCAAATATCGTACCTAAGCTTTGTAAAGCTTGAGAAGTTATTTACGACCAAAAATATGATATCATTATACAATATTTACAAGCTCCACTATTTCAAAGTTCGTTTGAAGAGTTTCTGTAAACAAGCTTATGTGCTTATTTAGCTTAAAATTAGCTTTATTTTATTGTAATTGGCTTATCAGCTGATTTCTTTTTATTATGGGATGACCTTTTTGGGGGTTCAGTATCCAAAAGATGCGAACGGGATCCAAAACTAAGCCTCAGCTGTCTGTTTGTCTAACCTTTAAATGGCTGTAGCTTGGCTGTAACTAAAAATCGTAATAAATAAAGTAAGCGTCTTGAAAATTTGACAGAATGTATTGTGTTTTTATTTTAACAACAAATTTTAACAATAATTAATATAAATACAAATATTTTTATTGCAAGCAACACGGTACAACTAGTTTTGTCGAGTACATTTTTTTAACTAATAATTTGTATCTACTATGGGTAGAATCGTAGATTTTCATATGTGCTTGCTGGGGAGTATGCTCTACAGCAAACTCATTTCAATCTAATTGCACTCTTAAACTACAGAGATATTTTTTTTTTCAAAGAAGTACTAATTGAGTACAATTTGAATACAATTATTCCTTATAACTGAAAATAAAAAAAAACGTTAGAAAATACATTGCGTAGGCGCTTTTACATATTTAATTTAAACTGCTTACATCTACTTATTTCATGCCTATATTTAAATAATTTGTCATAAAATCAACTACTTTTGTCGAGTAAATTTTTTTGATACTATTAATTTGTACCTACTAGGCGTAGAATCGTAGATATTCATATGTGCTGCTGGGGAGCATGCTCTACAGCAGCACAACTTTTAATCTAATTGTACTCTTAAACTACACAGGTACTATTTTTTTCAAACAAGTACTAATTGAGTACCAATTGAGTACAATTATTCCTTATGACTAAAAATTAAAAAATCGTTACATGTGCTACCAGGGATCTCTTCTTTAAGAGATTGCAGGCTTGAGTATATTTGATATAAATTTCGACTTTCTACCTCCACGCATTCCTGAGAAAAACGCGTCGTTCTTGACAGACAGACAGACAGACGGACAACGAAGTGATCCTATTAGGTTCCCCTTTTTCCTTTTGAGGTACGGAACCCTAAAAATAGAGGTTTAACATATATGTACATTGTAAAAATGATGTAAAAAGTAATACAAGTTTTAGTGTAAAAACGTAAAACAACAATTATTTGAAACCGGCTAAATGATAACTAGGCTCGCCCTATATTGATACATAATTCAATGGTATATTGACCAGGATTAGAACCCCAACCCTTTAGTTAGGAAGTCCAATTGATTACTGTAAACAGTGATTTTTAACCGACTTCAAAAAAGAAGGAGGTTCTCAATTCGACTGTATGTTTTTTTTGTATGTCTGTTACGCGATTACTCCGCCAGTTATAAATCGATTTTGATGATTCTTTTTTTGTTTGGTAGGTAATACTTTAAGGTGGTCCCATATAAATTTTATCTAAATTGATTCAGTGCTTTTTGCAAAAATCAACAAAAACAAAAAATCATAACAAAATTGTAGTTGTTACGATTGAAGTCGGTTGTTTTTAACGTGTTCAGCCGATAATCTCATTCCTTTGTTTTGTACTATTTATTTGTGTGTTATATGAATAAATACCTAATTATTTTATTATGACAATATTTTTGTTACAACCTGTAATGTACCTATGTATATAATTATATTACTTAGCTATTATAACATTACTGGATGGGACGACGCGACGTCCTGTTGTAAGCTCTTTGCGCATTAATGGTCAATTAACCTGCCAGTTTCCTTATCGTGTGGACGAAATTAAGGTCTAATATAATTTAAGGCTATCAACACTGTTCAGGTAATTTTGGTAATGGGAGACCGCAAGTAGGTACACATAGTGGACCAAAACCGGCGTTTAATCAGCTAAGGGTCGCTATACGAAGGTTGTTCTTCCCTAGGGACACAGTTTGCAAAACAGTTTTTGGAAGTTTTACTACGCTGGCATGTTTGTAGTTTTGATGTGAGTGCTTTGATAAAGCCCATGTTTTTTTTTATGTGATAGGTGGCAAACGAGCAGACGGATCACCTGATGGTAAGCGATAACCGCCGCCCATGGACACCCGCAACACCGGAGGAGTCACAAGTGCGTTGCCGACCTTTGAAATGGGATGGGGGATGGGGGAATGGGGAGGGGGAGGGGGGGTTGGGCCTCCGGGAGCCATACGTCAGTATAGGAAGTAAGCATGTGTTAAACAGATTGCCGTTCTCAGCTCATAACTTTGTTCTTCATTATTGCCAGGCTGGTGCAACTCTCATGTCTATTTCTTTACTTTATATGATTTTAGTGAATATTATTTGTTCCAGAAATTCTCTTAGATATTTAATTTGTGTCTTCTAATATTATGAGTTCTTTTCTTGTTTTCTTTCTTGCCTTTGTTTTGTGTTTGTTCAAATTTAGTACTACTTTTTGCTTTATTTGTCGATATTTTTAAGCACTCTTTGCAATTCTTTAGCACTTTGGGCAAATATTATGATGTTGTCTGCGAATCTTAGGTTTTTTTAGAAATTCTCCATTTCTACTTATTTAGTCTTTAAAAACGATTAGAGGAATATGAGATATTAAATCATACAAAAAAAAACCTCTGCTCATGTTTCTGGGCAGGGTCTTCAGGTGTACTGGGTAGAAGCCGTGACAAGTTTGACGGATTGAAAAATTATACAAGGCTATCAAAAAAGCAAACTATTGCAAATAATAATAAATTAAAAAATATGACACTAAGTATACATAGGTGAAGGCCGCATCTGCGAACAGGCCCAAGTGGAATAGTTTGTGTTGGACCTATGCAAGTTTCAGGTCCTAAAGAAGAAGAAAGAGACATTATCATATAGGTAATAGAGCATTGCACTGCCATATTATCACCATTATGATGCGCGACATGACATGGTAACTACTCTCGTAAAGACGATATTAATTAATAAAACACAAATATCATGTCTTTGTTACTTACATAAGGCAGTAACTATCTAATTGTGCCTTCAGCGCAGAATAAGAGCTTTTCAAACGGCGATCAATTTGACCTAATCTTGGTTATTTGCCGCAATTCTGGCCGCGCATCCTCCATTGCAACGATTTTGAATTTCCTGTCCAATTAGGTCGATTGCTCTCAGGGACTGACTAGGTGCGGGGCGGGGCGAGCCTGGCCAGGCTATCGTGTTCGGAATTCCAAAACTAATTCTGCAGTATAGTTAGCTATTGGCAATTAGAGCGGTTACCTCACTGTTGGGGATCCAATATATCGTAACTAGAGTTACAGTAAAAAACTGTTTTTTTTTCAGAAATGAAAAAAAAAACTTTGATAAAAAACAGGAAAAAATAGTTTTTCGGGCGTAGGTTTTTCAAGGGTATGAAAATAAAAATATCATAATGTGGTTATCGTTAAATAACTACTAGACGATATATCAGTATTTTGTTGTATAATTTTGTTCATTTTGGAACTAACGTTTTTACCTATTGGTGATCTATTGATCTTGGTAACCAAAACTCACTGATGTTTAACGTTTACGGATGATATCTCCACAATCCTTGTCTATGTTTGATTAAAAAAAAAAAAGTACATATAATTTAATTCATTTCATTTTTGAGGTTTTATTCTAGTTTAGTTGGGTTTTACTTTCCCTGAAAAGAAAAATGAAAAAAAGGATGGTGCCATTTTTTCTTATTTTTTTTAGGTTGCGAATAAACTTTTGGTTTCTCTTTTATTTAAATCACTTATCGAAACGCTGACCACTGAACTTCAGCGGTGTTGTTAAGCTGCGTGATTGAAATTTTTTTTACTCCGTATTTAAATCGCTATCTTAATAATATATCTTTTCTCAACTCTTCAATTGTGCTCAAAACATTTTTGGACTTCCCACAAAAATGTTGTCAAACAAGCTCATCATTCGGGTTATTTTAATTATGTTATTTAATTATTAAATGGTTAATTGCTGTTGATTGGTTGAATCTTTATTTATGATTGCGATTCCGCATCCCACTTGCTGCTTTAATAATTCTTTTTTCTTCTTTAATAATTCATTTTTGTTCTTGTTCTTCTTTAATTTGAATTGCTGCTTTAATTAAAATATTTCATCTGTCATTCAATCTTATAATTTTGTCCTTAAAATTCTAATTTGCACTTGGACACTAGATTAAACTTAATTATCTTAGAAAATCTTTCAATTTTCGATGTGTGCTCTCCACTCTAAGAAGGACTTATATTCTTCTTCTTACATAAATTTATGAAACAGACTTCAGGGATTTATAGCAAAGACAAATGCCCTTAGTGGTTGCGTTGCAAAATATTCAAGCTTGAGCTCGTAAATATTTCTGTTCAGCTAAATTATATAAAAATATTTTTCTAGGTAAGTAGGTTAGGTATTGTTAGAAAAAGAGTTTGTTTGTAGGTCTTTTCAAATCTTACGATTTTCGTAGAATAGGAATAGAAAGAATATATTTTCGTAGAATCGTACCTCTGAAAAACATGGAAAGTGTGAGGAATATGTAGTACAATCAGGGCCATTTAAATGCTTTCCATAGTAACGGATCTCAATTTTCTACCCATTAATTTAAATCTTCTCAAATTAACTTGAACCGTCCACCGATTGGGACTTCAGTCCACGCGTCCACGCTCTACCTTTTTGTAATATAGTCAAAGAGTATATATCATTATATGTTTTAAGAGTTTTAAAAGCTTTCTTTGAAACTCAATTTTCTAAATTTATGAAACGTACGTAGCTACGTAATGTGGGTGCCAACTGGAAGTTTGATTACGTTCATACACTTTCATACAACCCTTAATATAGGCACAAGACTAGATATAGTAAAAATAGGTAAATTGTGTACATTAGTAATCAAAAGTGTACATGTTTATATTTTGTAATAATTTGACCTAGGTTATAATGCATTAACTGATGAATTACCGTTTAATGTCGCAGTGCTATATTTTCCGGTTTGGTGTAACAGAAAGTTGAAAAATAGCCGTGCGGAACGGAGCGATATTCGACGGTTGACATTTTGATTGGCGGGATAAATCACTTCTTTGGCGGGAACCACGAATAATACATTCATTCGCGATTGCTTTTTGTTAGCAATTTAATCGTTGAATCAGGTTCCGTTGAAACCTGTATAAAAAGTCAGGGAAACTAAGTCAAAAAAGGTTAAAAATGTGAAGAAAACAATGTCCGCAATGACTCTTCGTGATTCGACCGACATCTGTATGAAGATTCAAAATTTTTTAACAATTTAATCTAAGTTGTAAAACGAAAGTTGGTCAGAATGCTCCTGATCAATAGAATCCCTAGTTAACGGTACCTAAATAAATTTTATTACACCCCCTGTATAACCAGACGGTCAGACGTAATCTAATCCCAATTCTTAAGACGTAGTAAGAACGTTGTGACTACATACTCTACGCGTTTTTGAAATACCCCTTTGATAATTTCATCATGTTTTTGGTATAACGGCTATGATAAAAAAGAGTGAAAAATAATGAGTTATAATAATACGTAGCTAGTTTAAAAAAATATGCTTGAAATGAACAAGTGTTCACCACGAAGAATCAAGAATAAAAAATGAGATTATTTCAATAAGTTAATTTAAAAAAAAACAGACTTCGCTATAAATTCATAATTGAATCAACCCGTGTCCATTCTTCTGATTTATGGTTTAATATCTCCAATTTAAATCGTGTTTAGGATAAATCTCTCGCCTATCTAGTGGCCATTATTTAATTTTATACGTCGATACTGAACTGTCCGGAGTTTTTGTTACGTTTAGCCACAAAATGCCCTTTTATGCAAAAGAATTAATTATATTCATTATAATAAGGACCTAGCACACGAGTATCTTCAAGGGCTAAAACACTTTTCAAGGAAACAAAAAAGTTTATTTATTGTATGGAAGGACAAATGGTCCTGGGGCATATGGGGTTATTTTGTTTAATAAATTAATTAAGTTCTTTATTTGGTAGGTGTTGGTAAAGGAGCGGTAAGGTAATAACAATAACATGAGACTAGCATAATTGGGTGGTGACATTCAGTTTGAGTCTTTTTGGTTGCCAATTTTCGCTACTAGGTGGCACACAACGTCTAAAACAGCAGCAGAGGACTAGTTGAATTTAATTGTTGGAATTTTTGGCGCTCAGCTTTGGACTCCATGAGTATGGCTTATTGACACTAGAGGAGTTAGCTTAAACACATGAGAAGATAGCTTGGAACGATCACTGACGACATTGCACTGATGTTTAGTGAACACCTGGACAGCTTAGGTCAGAAGCTTAAGTCAAGAGTCAATCTTATTCGGAGACTAGCTGGGTATAATCTGATAATGGAGAGAAAAGTCGATGTACAACTAAACCGAGCCATGCTTACTACTTATTTCAGATGTGTTATATAAAAAACAAGCCCGACACCATGGCTCCCTGTGCTGTCCCACATTGTCTCCCGCAACTCAGGATGACTCGCTGGGCTGAAGCACTCGGTACCCTCGCCCCGTACCAAATGCCCATCTCTAAAACTCGATGAGGTCTTACCACACCGCCTCCCACTCGAATGGCGAAAACTGGCGAAAACTATGGTATGCTCCGATCGCTCGAAAACAAAACTTGTGCAGGACCCCGGATGCAAAATTATGGATACAAAACCTGAATATTAACTTAAGATTTTTAGAGCATTACTTAAGAAAGGCCAAATTGACTACCGTCATACTTTGAGGTAGGTAGCTTCAAGCTGGCACCTAACATGTGACTACTTGGCACCCAAGTTGTCATTACTTGCCGCCCAGCTTGTGACTACCAGGCACCCAACTTATTATTACTTGGTGCCCAGCTTGCGACTACTTGGTGCCCAACTTATGACTAGTTAGCACCCAACCCGTAATTACTTAGCGCCCAGCTTGTTACTACTTGGCACCCAACCTGTTATTACTTGGCGCCCAGCTTGTGACTACTTGGCACCCAACTTGTTATTACTTGGCGCCCAGCTTGTGACTACCTGGCACCCAACTTATTATTACTTGGTGCCCAGCTTGTGACTACTTGGTGCCCAACTTATGACTAGTTGGCACCCAATTCGTAATTACTTGGCGCACAGCTTGTGACTACTTGGCACCCAACTTGTTATTACTTGGCGCCCAGCTTGTGACTACTTGGAACCCAAGTTGTCATTACTTGGCGCATAGCTTGTGGCTACCTGGCACCCAACTTATTATTACTTGATGCCCAGCTTGTGACTACTTGGTGCCCAACTTATGACTAGTTGGCACCGAACTCGTAATTACTTGGCGCCCAGCTTGTGACTACTTGGCGCTAGCGCCTACCTTGTGGCTACTTGGCACCTAACGTGCTTGTGATTACTTGGAGCCCAGCTTGTGACTACTTGGCACCCTACTTGTGATTACTTGGCGCCCAGCTAGTGACTATTGTGAAACATATACCTTAAATCCAGGCTTGATATAAGGTAGTTTATACTGAAATCTAATAAAGGATGATTAAAAAATGTCTGGTAATATTTTAGCTGTGGCTTCTACTCATCAAACTGAACAACTTTCTCTGAAAAACTCTTTCTGAAAAAAAAAAAACAAAAATTGGACTCTTAATACAAATCCGTCAGCTGGTTGATGGACTTTGTATGTGAAGTCAATTTTTTTTGCTTTTTGACTACGATTTTCTTGGAGAAAGTTCAGTTTGATGACTAGAAGCCACAGTTAAAATATTGCCCGACATTTTATAATCACCGGTATAAACATTGAAGTTATAAATCTGGGAAAAAATATGATTTAAAGCTTGTGCTATGTACTCATTGGTTTTCATACTTTTATTTAGCACTGTAAACAACCCATTATGTCCCCACTACAGGGACACGGGTCTCTTCCCATTACTCGGGAAGCTTAGGCCATACACCACACACGAGGGCCAAGTCCGAATTGGTGGAGGTTGTGGGGCAAGTGGCCAACCCTAGTGTCAGAAGTTTTCGAGCCGCCTGTAAGGCCTCCGACATGGCTTAACGACTGCCATCTAGCGATTGCAGCCGGCACAAACGGCTTAACATGCCTTGCGAAGCACGGAAACGGTCGAGATAAATGCCACTAACAGTCAAACCCATCCAGGTAATGACCGTGTCTGTAGTCAGCTAACCAGCGTAATCTATGAGATTACGCAAGCCGCACTGAGCCACGACCGTTTCATTATTTAACACTGAACCATAAAAAATTCTAATCAATGGCTATGTAATGGCTGCAATCCATAAAAGTATAAAATAGCTTTTGCTTAGGAATACATTGCCTTTACATACATTATAAGTGTGTGTGTAAGTGAATTTTGATTATATTATATGATTAACTGAAATTTGTGACTTTAACTACTAGATATGATGAAAAAATATTGATTTTATAATATAATTGAATCGCAATTGAAACCCTTTTTGTGTTAAATCCAGACAAATACGTAGTATTTAGCCTGATAGATTTTAAACTCAATTTAACGTATAATTGTTCGGTAAACAGTCGAAATTGCAATCGAATCCAAATAATGGAAATTCAATCGTTATATTTTACTAAACTTCGTTAGCTTTCAAAAATATCTACATATTTTTAACGAAAATCATTACTGCACCTGATATATTTTTAATGACATTATTTTCAGGTAACGGAAAAGAAACTTTTTTTTTATATATAATTTTGTTTCAATACCTAGTTATTGTTTTAGGGTATTCTTGTTGTTTTTGGTATGTACTAGAAATTATAAAAATGTCAAATGTTTTCAAATAAGGTTTTTCATCTTTCGAACCATGATTGTAAGTGAATTATGGTATTACTAATTTTAGGTGGACTTCTACGTTAGACTCGATCAGCTAGCTATTAGTTATGATCAATTTTGTATAAAAAATATATTTTTTGGTATCACATAATAATTTTGGCTTTTTAAAACCAAAAAACCTAAAACCATAAAGATGCTTAGTAAGAAGTTTACTTCGTTTGAGTTTCTATAGAACAGCCATTCATCTATAATTCTATACGTATAAAGTTCTATCACCACTACACTGCACAGGTTCCGTCGATATCTGACCTTCTACTTAATGAGCTCATGCTGCAGCGGGCCGGGAAGCGAGAGGGACCAGTCATTGTGTGTTATTGTCAGTTACCGGACGCTATTACTTGATGCTGGACATACGGGTGAGAAGGAAAGTTAATACACGCTCTACGCTAATGCTCTATTTTAAAGGACGACAGTATGTTGTACGACTATTATTTTATAACGTCTACGGGAGCATTCATAATTTAGTCCAGTCAATATGCCAATGACAGCTGACCAAAAACTATAACAAGAAAACGATATTGAGAGGAACGTGATTACATGGTTAAAGGTTACTTACAAGTTCATTGAATATGCCAGAAAGAGGAAAAATAGGCTCGGTCGTATGATTGAGTCGTTTAAGTATGAATAAACCCTGAATGAGTACCAATTGATGGGAAGCGAAAAAGTTATGTTTATTTCCTTTGTATTTATCGCGTTCCCTTGCCCAGGCACGCGTCACTACACCGTTGAGAAGTAAAAGAGCCAATAATGATCGCTTGACAGGCTCTCTACAAGATGCGTCAACATAAAATACTTTTTCACTTGTAATTATATCAAATGACATCGATCGTTCGTGGAATCCAGAAGTGACGAAATTAACACATTTTGTTTCGCATCCTTTCAGTCTGTGTGTATTTTTTTATAGCAGGTCCCAGGAATTCGCGACGATGGAGCTAGCAAGATATTCCTGGGAGGGAATGTTCTTAGGACCAAGTAAGGAAGTCAAAATGTGTTATAATACAAAATACTCTAACCTATACTGTTTTTTATATTTATTTGGTCGCTACATTACATTACAGACTCATGGAGGAAGCTATGCTTGGGATTTGGTTATTTGATTGAATCTGAAATGGGAATTCATTACATGGGAACCTTATGCAATGCGTTTTTTATGTTTTCGTTTTATTTTGAGACGCATATGTATAATATCCCGACATGAATGGAATTCGCAATTATCTTTGTCACCAGTGATATTCGGTTTTGATACTTAGTATGTGTCAAAATAGTTGTTAATCGCTATCAAACGAACCATATATGTACCTATCAGTGAGATATGTACTGTGATCCAGGTAATACTGGATTTGCGTGTGGACACAAACCTATTTTGTGATAACCGTCACGACAGAGAATGCATTTTTCGAGAGTGTGTTAAGGTGTGAAAAATCCATTCAACATGCTATCGAGTTCAGTGATTTTTGATTTAGAGAGTGCTATATTTTATTCAATTTCTGCCCCCAAAAGTTCCCAGTAAAAATATTTTTATCTGCATCTCACAATAGCACAATGACATGCCGAAAATGCCTGCTTTGCTGAACTACAGAAAGGTGTTGAGCTTTGAATAGGGAAGACGCGATATCCCCGCGATGAGTCGCTCGTTTCGCATCAATAAGTTCGGGCGTGACCGAATTTCTCTATACGCTTCTATATGCTAAATCGGTTCTCGAAACCGAAAATTTCACGCAAACTCTTTACATTGCTGCTATTGTACCGCCGCTGCTTTGACGCTTTCTTTCATCTCTGCAATGGACTTGGAAACAAGATAAATTCTATTTTGTCTTTTAGTTGAATTTGTAGTGGCTTCCCAACTGTCAGCTTGTCAGACAATATTGTCGAACCGTTCCGAGAAGTAGCGAAACTGTTTAACACGATGATAAATAACAATCCGTTTTCTGTAGATTAAATATTGATATTTCATTTAATATTTTGTCGTCGGCTTTTATTTGAAGTGACTCTTGTTAATTTAAATTGGATTGTTTGAGTTTTTGAAAGACATCGAAATGAACTATTTTGGAGCAGTAACTTTGTAGAAAATTAAATTACATAATTAGTAAACAGTCAAAGATACGGATATGTGGGAGGCATATCTTAGTATAAGGCTTCAGATCGACTTCTGGTGTGTGCTTTACGTATTAAACATGAAATATAATACAAACTAAAAGCTTGAAAGCTGACTCCGTGTTTAGTTGAGCTGACGATGGTGTAACACAAACACATGATGGAGTTTAGTAACTAGCCTGACGAGATGCGAGATAGTGTGACTTATTTGCTTATAATTATAACACATCCCGAGCACTTTATACAAATGTCGCATAATATTACCCACTATACCTTATTCCAATCAAGAAAAAGCAATAGGTAAACAAATTTACTATGGAATTGACACATTTTTTCTTGATTGGAATTTATGGAATAAAGTTTCTTTAGTATGACAATGAGATTGGAATGAACTATACTTACTATTTTTTTTTTTTTTTTATGGCATAGGTGGCAAACGAGCAGACGGATCACCTGATGGTAAGCGATTACCGCCGCCCATAGACACCCGCAACACCAGAGGAGTCACAAGTGCGTTGCCGGCCTTTGATATGGGAGTACGCTCTTTTCTTGAAGGTTTGAATGTCGTATCGGTCCGGAAATACCGCAGGCGACAATTCATTCCATAGTTTGGTTGTGCGAGGCAGAAAGTTTCTAGTGAAACGCACAGTTGTGGACTGCCAACCATCTATGTGATGGGGATAAATATATTGTCGCGTAGAACGATGGCGAAAAGAGGCGGCAGGGATCAATCCGAACAATTCCTCGGAGCACTTACTAGTACTTACTTTAAGACGATTGTACGTATAGGCGTAAATATGTGTTGATGATGTGTTGCGTGGCTTGCGCTCAGCCACAAAATAGACACAGAAGGTCCGCTCAATACAAACCACTAAAATCGTAGGCATATACATGCTTATAGAAATATACGGTCGTTCGAGGCAAGGTCACGCGGAAAAGTATCACAACAGTATCCTGACCTTTCCTACAACGACCGTATACGTCTATAAGCATGTATATGCTTAGGATTTTAGTGAGCGTATTGAGCGGACCTTCTGTATCTGTGTATTTTGTGGCTCAGCGCTTACTGGATCTTACTCGCAGGGGGTGAGGTCGTCTTCAGAGTGGGCTAGAGAGTATCCATGGAGTATGCAATGCAGTATCCGGGTGTGCCAATGCATTTACACCCTACGATTCTACGACGACATTACTGCTGTCGTAGCAAGACGCCTACCGTCGTCGCGGGTTCGCAGAGAGTCGTAACCATTGCTATGAATTACATACATATACAGGTGATAACAAAAGTGCGTTTGAGATTTAAAGAGGTTACTCAGAATCAAGTATACAAAACAGGAAAAAAAACCGATCTACAACTTTTTTTTCAGTTTCCCATACAGAATCTTGATTCAGTAGTATGGGAAACTGGAAAAAAAGTTGTTAATCGGTTTTTTTTTAATTTTTCCTGTATTCTGTATTTGATTCTGAGTCACCCCTTAAAATCTCAAACACTTTTTTACACTCTGTATACTTTTCTAGTTAAAAAAAAGTAAAAGCCTATGTATTAGAGTCACCTTCTTTTTGTTGGAAAGCGTCTAACGGTTGAGACTACTCTTGAATTTATAGATACAGAGCACACAAAAATATTTCCTACAAAAATACTAACGAATATTTAAAAGTGAAAGTTTGTTTGTTTGTTTGTTTCCTCTTGACACCTCACCGCTTCAGTCATTGTTGACGTTGGCATGCATGTTGCTAATGACGATTTCAAAGAATGCGTAAAGCATCTACTGAAATAATCATTTTTAATTTGAATTTATCAATTGAGTAAGCTTTTTCCCTAATATTAACTTATTTTGATACTGTCAAATATACTATTACCGATATGTTTATTTCATAACATCTTCTTGCGTTCCATCTTACATCTAATGACGATTTTACAACGATATTTCACCACTAATCCTCCATCGATTTGGCCGGAGTAGACCATCAATCACTTTCCAGACTGCGGCTCGATATTGCCGCATTTGCTATCGGGTTTCCGGTCCACCAGTCCACCCTCATCAACACACTTCAACTCTAACAAGCATGTGTCCTCGGGGATAAACATAAATATTAAATCAATATATTTGTCTTTGCTATCCATATTGTTGGTGTATCTTATTGTATATGTCGTAGGTTTTAGTGATTACGTCTCCATACTAAAACTATCAAGGGTTTATTTATACTTACATAAAAGCTTCCTTTAAAAAAGCGTGGTGGCTCCATGGATGTGACTCGGATCTCCTAATCAGAGGTCTCTAGTTTACTAGTCGGTTAAAAAGAGATTGACCGTGTATTTTATCTCAAACATTTAATTAGAAAAGCACCTTTAAATACCTACATATATGTATAATATTATCATTGTATTATCTAAACCAGCAGGATACTCATCTAAATGCCTTGTCGAATGCGAACTAATCCTCCTGACCAGCCACTAATCGTACGTCTTGGGACGTCGTTTAGCCAACGACGCCATATAACGTCCAAATTACCATATTAGCGTTTCCAGCTCCACGGTTTGGCAGAATAGCTCACACTTGTGCGCCCGCTCACATGATGGTGAAAGATTTCTTGAGAAATTTGTGCAAAATTAGCTGTTCCAAAAATTGAGTCTACTAGTTTCAAAAACCGCAATGTCCACAATGAAAAATATTTAGGAAATTATTTTTTTCTTACATAGTGATGTTCAGAGGATAGCCGTGGTCGTATGCCACCTTATCCTTAGGGATAAACAACCCTAAATTACATACGAGCACACGTCCACGGGCTATCCTCTGAACATCACTATGTAAGAAAAAAATCCTAACTATTGTTCATTGTGGAATGTGGACATTGCGGTTTTTGAATAGACTCAATTGCTGGCAATTCTTTCAAACAATTTTCATTACTGTCAATCTCAAAAACGTTAAAAAAATTATATCACGCTTCATTCTCAACTCGTGTCATCCTCAAATCTTTAATGCTGTGACACCGGTCTTCCATGTTTTGGGAGTACCCGAACACACGACAGTCACAAGTTCACAGCAAGTTTGTTCGTACGGCGAATAGATGCCGCCTCTGACATCTCGGTATTGCGCCTAATCGCATCGCTTATCGCGCAATGTCGCGTTCTGCTTCAAACTAGAATAAGTTAGTTGATATCTTCGTAATTCACTATTGTACCACAGTACATTAGTACTACCAGGCGGAAGGTACATATATGCAACATACACATTTACGCGTCGCGTAGTTACGACATAATATTTGTAAATAGCAGTAGATATATTTTTCGTCATGCCTCATGAATAACTTTCCCAAAAGAGCACATAATTATATCGTAGTAAATCACAAAAGTATGTATGTATGTATGTATGTAAACTCTTTATTGATAAAATAAAATATGTACAAAACTTTAACAGGAGTAATATACAATGGCGGACTTATCCCTTACGGGATCTCTTCCAGTAATGTCTTATACCAAAAAGACTTGATCGGCCACCTTTATACAGAATGTTAAAAAAAGTGCGTTTGAAATTTTAAGGGGTTACTCAGAATCAAGTACAGAACCCAGGAAAAATATTGAAAAAATCCGCTCTTCAATTATTTTTTTCAGATTCTCATACTAAATCTAAATAGTGAATCGAGAATTTGTATGAAAAACTGCAAAAAAAAAAATGAAGAGCGAATTTTTTCAATATTTTTCCTGGATTCTATACTTGATTCTGAGTAACCCCTTAAAATTTCAAACGCACTTTTTTAACACCCTGTATAGGAAGTCCAATTTTTTTGCGAATTGACAATGCCCTTATGGAAAGTTACTAGAAGAAGAAGTATACATGTCAGTCACCATTAATAAGTAAATAGCACTTTATCACTGATTTCTTTCTTAATTAATGAGATTACGTTTTCACACCTTGCCTTGGTACAGTCGGGCACTAAAATATCATATCAGTAGACAGCGGGGCGTAATAGCAGTTAACGCACAGTTAAACTGCCTTAGGGCGACGACACAGTGGATAAGTTGGCATCAAGCTGTATTCATAATCATAATGCTTCATATCATAACATAAAGCGTACATCTTAGCGCTAGGGTTGCCAGGTGTGGTGCAAAAAAACCGGACAAGTTTTTTTTTATTTTTATTAATTTAACAAAATTACCAAATTACAATAAAACTTAAAATCTTTTGTCCGTTTTACCAAGGTTTTCTTGACCGGACAGACATAAGGAAATCCGGACAGTCCGGTCGGAAACCGGACTTCTGGCAACCCTACTTAGCGCAGATGTGCGACCTCACATGTTGCTTTAAACTATGGATGAGCGGTGCGAAAGATAGTATTTTCATGATATGGTCGTTTGAGGTTCTATGTTCGTTCCATATTGTCCTTACTGCAGGGGCACGGGTCTCTTCCCATAAGTCGGGAAGGTTAGGCCATACTCCACACAACGGGGCCAAGTCCGGATTGGTGGAGGTTGTGGGACTAGTGGCCAACCCCTGTGTCAGAAGTTTTCAAGCCGCCTTTAAGGCCTCCGACATGACTTAAAGACAAGAAGAAAGAAATTAGATGTGCAGGTTTCCTCACGATGATTTCTTTCACCAGCAGCAGCAGTCGGTATGAAAATGCACATATCTCCAGGATTTGAAACCGAGACCTCTGGTTAGGAGGTCCAAGTCACTACCCCGCTCTGCGTCTGGGTGTATAATACAATATAAATAAATATATCCCAGTTGATGATGGCTTGGGCCTTACGATGCTATCTTTAATTTTCTAAGAAATAAAAGGCTCGCGTCCCACTAGACTCCTCCTTATTTTTTTCAGTTTCTGATATAAATTCATAATTCATTATTCAGATTTCGTATGGGAAACTGTAAAAAACAATTGTAGATTAATTTTATTTTAATTTTCTGTATTGTCAACATGAAAAACATAAACCCCTTAAAATTTCAAACGCACTTTGTTAACATTCTGTATAGGTATTTATGATTTTTTTTGTTCTTTATTAAGGAAAACGAAACAGCTTAATCACTACGTTTTAAAAGTCAGGTTATCATACTTTGGCACAGATTTTTCTTAACCGTTCTTTCTGAAAGGTACGCAGCAATAAAGGTTGCCCGCCATGACTGTTGCTGACTTTCATACTGACGCCATAGAAAAATAACTTTTTTTTTTTACCCCCAATTGGTAAGCCCTTGGCATCATCTCACCTGATGGTAAGTGACGATAATGCCGAAGATGGAAGCGGGCTTGCCAAGATTCCCCAACGCAATGGGGAACTGGCTATCTTATCTTCATGCCGGAACACATCAATGCTGTTAACATTGATGTTTGGCGGCAAGACTTAGATAAGATGGTGGTAGCTAACCAGGCGGGCTCAGTAAATGCCCTATCACCAACCAAATCGAATCCTACAAAGTTGGACCCCGCCGGGAATCGAACCCGCGACCTCCTGATGTGAAGCGAGTGGACTAGCCACTGGGCTACGGAGGCGGTTGTCTGTGCTAACGCTTTTCATATTCTGAGTTGCGCCAGCCTGGCAGACTGTTTAAAGTTTATCTAATTAAATGTTTTGATGAGGTTTGTTTCAGACGACATTGTGGAGGCTGGGTCGAAGTCGTTTCGTTAAACAATGTCGCATTATCAGCAATATCTACATTTATTATAACAGGTACCTGCTTGTTCAGGATGTACAAACGGTCCAAGTTTATTTAAGGTGGTTTTATAAACAGCTGTGTACTGGGTGTTTATCGATATTTATAAGAGCTTCTTCTCATTACACTTTAGTATGGTAAATCCTTAGAGCTTAACTAAAGAGTTGCGATTTTTTTTCTACTATTATTGTAATATAATTAACGACATTCTGTCTCTTTACGAAATTTTAATTTAGGATAAGTAATCTGTTGTTTGCAGAAGGTGCAATTTTAAACTCTTTACCTAAATTGCAACTTACATTACAACCCATAATTTTCTTAGAAAATTAATTCTTCTTTCTCAATTTTAAAATCAACCCAAAATTTTCTAAGTCGTAGAATGCTGTAGAGTATTTATATTTTTCAAAGCTCAATAAAATCTATTAGACGTTCTTCCCCATTTCATTTTGTCCCTATACAGGGTGTTAAAAAAAGTGCGTTTGAAATTTTAAGGCGTCACTCAGAATCAAGTATAGAAATCCAGGAAAAATATTGAAAAAATTCGCTCTTCAATTTTTTTTGCAGTTTTTCATACAAATTCTCGATTCACTATTTAGATTTAGTATGAGAATCTGAAAAAAATAATTGAAGAGCGGATTTTCTCAATATTTTTCCTGGGTTCTGTACTTGATTCTGAGTAACCCCTTAAAATTTCAAACGCACTTTTTTTAACACCCTGTATTTAAACTGTGCAACAGTCGTTACAAGTTAACCCTCCCAGCGCAGTGCGGGTTTCCGACGAGCCACCTGATATCTTCCAACTCTCTGCGCCCGCGACTTGAGACGAGCGAAAACTGGCAAGTGTTAGAGCCGTGAAGTAAACTTGCCGCTACGTACTGGGAACGTGTTTATAACAGAGACAGTGTTGGGATTATGGTTTTATAAACTTAAGGCATGTTTAAAACTTTGCGCAAGAAAAATAATTCTTATGTAGAGCGATTTGTTACGTACCTGGTTTACAAATTTTGTTAGGGAAGTCCAAATTTTGTTTTACGATTTCAGATAGTAAAGTCGTAATACACAAGATGTTCAGTGTAATGGAAGAGAACCTCGGTTAACGGGACCTGTACAGAACAGAGTACACTCTGACGAATCGAAAGTAACCTCGAATTGAAATTGGCTGTGGCGTCTCGACTACAGGCGCGGCGAAAAAATCAGACAAACATACCCAAAAAACATCGCCTATCTTGTCAGAAGAAATCAAGAAAAAAAATGATATCCGAAAGTGCAAATATTCAATGTGCAATGTCAGAAAAAAACAAGAAAAATATTAAAAAATATCCGAAAGTGTTTCATTCAATGTGCAAACGTTTTCTGGGATTGACCGTAATTTTATCGTTCTATCAATTTTGAAGGTAAAACCGATATTAAAAAGTTACAGTTACGATTAAACTTTGCACATCACCAAGTGACGATGGAAAACAGACCCATCTCAATACTCGACTGTCGAACGACCAAGTTTAGTCTTGAGCGCTGTTTAGAGCAAATAAAATAAATGTTTCTTGGTCGACTATAATATCCTTTTGGAAGACAGTATAATATGGATACACCTGGACACTCCATGAAGTGACTAAGTCCTATTGCAATAGTTTCCTTTTGGTCCTCTTCTTGAATTCCGAGCCAGATGGTACCTCATCTAAATTTTAAATGCTAAGTCCTTAAGCTCACTCGGACAGTGCTGGGGATTGTACGAAAGAACATAATGTTATTCAAAGTAACTTGTGTGCTGTCGCGTAATTTCTTAAATAGAATACTGCTACAGTAAAGAGCATGGACTGAGTAAACTAGAGACCGAGTGCTTAGAAGGGATAAAACGATCTAATTTCAGGCAATATGAAGTGGTTTCACCCCTTTCCATGTATTTATATACAAGTGTAACAAAATTGGTGTAGGACCCATTAACTGGGCATTCTACTCATCGCGCTGAACAACTTTTGTTGCTCTATGACTTTGCTCAAATCACCAAAAAAAATTTGGACTCTCCATACAAATTGATCATCTGTTTTACCATTTTTTGTATGGAGAGTCCAACATTTTTTTTGCGAACAAAAGTTTTTCAGTACGATGAGTAGAATCTTCAGTTAACGGGTCCTATACAAATTTTGTTACACCCTGTATAAGTTACAAAGGAACATACTCCGACATGTCGTTCTAAATTAATTGTAAGACTGGATTTGATCTTTGTAGTGATCAATATCGCCTACCTATAAGTGGGTGAGTGAAACTCTTTGGTAAATTTTATGGAGAATTTTGTAATACAAGCCGGTACAATATGGAAGGTATAAAATCTTCGCTCTACAGGAATGAAATGCAGTAAATGATACGGGTAGACGGTAGAATATTGAATATTGATGATATTAATATTGTTATCGGTCTTGTTCTAAAGTATCTTTAATTTGTTGCTTTTGATCAACTATAAGGTACGCTAAGTCGTTTGTGCGCCGGCTGTTATCACTAAAAGGCAGGCGGTCGTTAAGGTTTGAAAACTTCTGACACTATGATTAGCCAGTAGCCCCCACAACCTCCAACAGTCTAGAACTGCCCCCCGTATGGAGTCTATCCTTCCCGATTTCCGTGCCCTAACAGTGGGGACGATATGGGTTGTTAACGATTGACTAAAAGGCAAAAGTTAATTCAACTCGGAGTAATGTAGGAATAATCTTTGATAAGTACAACAGGCGCCGCTTTACATATACAGGATGTATCAAAAAGGTGTGGTAATACTTCAAGGTAGGCTTCTACACTTATCAAACTGAATAACTTTTGTTCTACAACTTTGTTAAAATCAGAAAAAATAATTTGGACTTTTCATACAAATCGATCAGCTGGGGAGCCAACTTTTTGGTACAACTTGTATTACAAGATGACTTTTTACTGACAAGTGGAAACTGGGAGATTCTTTTGCAATCTCTCTATGTATGTATATACTTACTTTACTGTTTCAGCGACCCAAAATGAATCTTAGCATACATTGTATGGAATGTGATAATTTTTAAAATACTTAGAAATATTTTTAGATTGTTAAACATTCCTTTTTTGTTTCCTTGGGGAAGATCTTCAGTTTTATGAGTGGCATCAGCATTTGTCGACTGTTAGCGAATCAATAGTCACCCTGTAGAGCCAGTTGCTGTTATCGGGCCAAATGAGGGTAATGACGTCGAAAGAGATCCAAGTTGCGTTGAAACCCTTCATCCCTTCCTATAGATTCAAATCACGAATCACTGAAACCTACACTTAGGGCGTGTACTCACTTACCAGAGCAACATTCTCGGTATTTCATTTTTTATTTATGCTCTGTTCGTAGGTACTGTAGAGACTATATAGGTTAGGAGTTAGGCCTGCATCGATCCCTACACGCCTCCACCATGTAGGGATCGAAGCAAACAATTTGATATTTTTTATATATTTTATTCGAATATTCACATGCACTCGGGGCGAGGTACCAACTTAAAGTCTGTCAATACATTTGTTTTCTATTCCACATTTCAAATATTCAAATCAACGTCGTATTTACTTTTTATACAAACCTATGCAGACCTAACTCCTAACCTATATAGTCTCTACAGTACCTACCCCAAATCCCTTCGTATCATCTCAATTGATGGTAAGCAAAGATCATAGCGAAGATGGAAGCAGGTTCCATCCAAGACTCACCAACGTAATGGAGAGTAGGCTATTTTACCTAAACCTCATCTCATCTAGATTTAGAAAGAATAGTGGTAGTAATAGTCAGGCGGGCTTATCAAATACCTTGTCACCAATGGACCTCGCTGGGAACCGACTCGGCTTCCAATTTGAAGCAAGCAGATCAACTAAGTCATATTTTGGAACTGGAGTATGGATTAATAGTACCAATACATTAATTACAACTCGTGTTTCACAGCTTTTAGGAATCTTCATTTACTTAAATTACTGTTAATGCCATTTCATTATGGGTCGGCTATTTTGAGGGTCTCCTTCAAGTTTCAAGCCTTATCTAGTCAATTATTATGCCACTTCATTATCTACATACCCCTCTCAATCCACAATCCATCTCAATACATATTCATCACATTTGTAGTATTTTAGCATATAAAAACAAATAGTTGAGACTTTTGATTGTTAGGTTCTTGGTGGAACATTATATGTTATATATTTTTTATTTGTTTGTTTTTATGTTTATATTATATGTTTTTATTACTCATTTTGGTAAAGTTCTCTCAGTAATTCCACATAAATTTAAAATAAAACTGCACTTTTACTTATCAATACATCATCTTCTTATATATATTTTTTATAAATTGGTAACCCTAAAATTATTACTCAAGTACCCAGCACACATTGTCATAAAAATAAACATTCTGCCTGAAGATGATGTCCGAAACCGGTCACTATTTAAGTAAAAGTGCAGTATTATTTTACATTTATGTGGAATAAGTGAAAAAACCCTACCAAAATGAGTAATAAAAACAAATGTTTAGTATGTGTAATACTTTTAAATCGTCATATTTTTTACTTGTACCTTATACAGCTATCTGAAACATTTGATGTGTTTCTAAACATCTACTTAAATAAAAAAGATTTTTGATTTTGATTTTGATTTTTTGATTTGTACCCAAATGAGACTTTATATCTCAGATCACTGCAACTACCGAACTAATTTAGGTATCGCAAATTGCGTTGGCATGGTCGTGCCCTAATATGCTCTCAAAACTGCTCGTCGAATATTCAACTTCCAAATTCAAAATGGCGCAATCAGGATTCGGCCTGTACTTGGCAACATTAAAAAAAGAACTCGTGCAATGAGAAGCAAGTCACGTCCTATGCCATGTGGCGTGGCCACTCCGAGTTCCAAAATTGAACGCGGCACGCGTGACCCGTTTAGCTTTAGCCGTTTTTGAGAACTCCGGGAGCCATTTTGTTCGGGATACGTTCGGGAGTATGTAAACACGTGTTACCGAAGATAGGTGAAAGTTAAATCACTTTAAAACTGTGGTCGATCGGCACGAATTGCGATGGTTTTGGCTTCTTGTTTGTAGCTTATCGGACGGACGGAGTGTAATAAACAGCCTGCTAACTCTGAACGCGTGCTTTTAGGTAATGTACCTTAAATAAATATCGTTATAATTTTATATATTTTAGAAATAAAAGGCAGGATGTAACAAATATAGCATTATAATATATGTACCAAAACTGAACAACTACTTTTCTACCCCGATTCAATCTTGCGACCTCTTAATATAGCATCGGTCGGATCATGAAAGGGCCGAATCCAACAAATTCTTGATCTTGATTTATACAATATTAAAGGTAAACTTAAAATAAACGTAACAATTAAATGGAGTTAGATCTTGTTCTAAATGATAGCCTCGAACTACGTAAAAGCTTAAGGCACTAAGTTGGAACAGTTCTTCACAGTATTTTTTTAACTTTTTCTTAAAATCACTCTAAGTACTGTAAAGTTGTAAAAATTTGCATACGGCCCTTCGTGATCCGACCGACGATACGACAGCATAGAATAGCTGCTACGCTGCGGTGGCGGTGGCTTAGCCAGCTGCTTCGGCACCACGGCGTAGCAGCTTACGCCGCGGTGGCGGTTTCAAACTTCAAGTAAGTATATTCTTGAAACAAGTATCACCAAAAATACAGATATTTTTTTACAAAACCTCTTTTGCTGGTTTTTTTAAAGCACGAATATAGGCACAAATAATTTACAGTACAGTAAATTTTTGTGCCTATATTCAGTACAGTATGTACTCTGCAGGTATGTTCACCGATTACTCGAAGACGCCTGAACCGATTTGGAAAATTCTTTTTTTTGTTTAAAAGGGTATACTTCACAGGTGGTCCCATATAAAGGAGACGTTTCACGGGACTATGGAGCTTGGACCTGGTCTGTGTACTAAACATCATAAATAATTCATTAGAAACATAGTCTTTTCTAATTGTACATTTCCTTCTATTTACCTTCGTTGCGAGGTTCATCTAGTTTTTCAGATTTTACAATCGCAACACATAAATCACCCAACATGGCGAAGCGAGCGCAATTTTGAGCATTTTACGTTCAGAAATTAGATTTTGTTCATACCATTGAAATTAAGAATTTAGTTGTCCGACAAGTAACTCGAAAACCAGCTGTTATGCCTGTAAAAGAGGCAAGGCATATCCGCAGATTTTAAAAATCGTACACCAATGTCAGAAGTCAGAACAGAAGGGTGTTCAGTCAATCAGAGTCAGAGAAAGCATCTGAGGAATATGTGGATGAAGCCGTAATTTCTGAACGTGACCTACACGTACTACGTACATGTCCAGGCACAAAATGAAACGTGTCCTTTTATCGAAATCGATTCAGCGGTTTTTGAGAAAATCAACAAAAACATAACAAAATTGGAGTTGTTGCGATTGAAGTCGGTTGTTTTTAACGTATTCAGCGTGGTCAATTATGTTTATGAACGAACTCGCCCATAATCAATTCTTAAATGTTTAAATTCTTAATTTAAAATGTTATTGTTTTATTAGGGTTCCGTACCTCAAAAGGGAAAAAGGAACGCTTACAGGATCACATCGTTGTCCGTCTGTCCATCTGTCTGTCTGTGTGTCTGTCTGTCTGTCAAGATCCTTTTTCTCAGGAACGCGTACACGTATCAAGTTGAACTTTATATCAAATACTCAGGCCTGCAATCCCTTGAAGCTGTGAAAAAATCAAATTTCTGTGCCAACGCAATCAAGAGATACGGCCGTTTATGCCGCATATTTTTACACTCGCATGGTAATCAAAACCTATAGAGTGCTTCCCGTATACCTAGAATCATGACATTAGGCAGGAAGCAATGTCTTATAGCACAAGTAAAGGGAAAAGTCTGAAAACCAAAAATTTTTGGTTACATCACAACAGTGGCGAAGGGTGGATTTTTCGATAAGGGAAGCCAGAACAAAAATGGACACCCAGAAAAAGGACGGCATAGGTACCTATATTTTGTTATTTAATTCAAAACTTATTCCTATTCTGAAAACAATAAGTAAGTACATTATATTGAAATTCAAGTGCAAGTGTAAAAATTCTCCCTTTTTTGTAAAACATTTTTCACTACGGGATTTTTATTTTAGAAACTAATTCGTATTTGAATTCTACATAACACCATCTTATACCTACCATAAAACCACGGCATGATACCTACAAAACAAAAGCTAATAATCCAACACAGATCCCGTGGGTCACTGACCAAACGAACAAACAAATTAAAGGAAACCAAAACCAAAAACGCTACAAAAAATTATAACAAAAAACCCTCACACTATCAGTTATCTATCATATTTAAAAAAAATACATATAAGCAATGCTACACCTTTTATTTTTTTCCGAACCAGCAATTTATGTTTTCTTTCTCATAATAAGCCGATGGATTTCGGCTTGCTAGCTTCCTAATGTATGCCATTGTAAGAAAGAGATAGCGCGCTATTTTCTGTCATACAGTTCAATGAGAAGAAAGGGACGGATGGAAAGGTAAGCCCCGCGAGAGAATCTGCCTCTTGCTTTACTTTGTTTGGTAGGCGTTATGATTGTTACGCACAGTTTGTAATATTTGTTATGATTATGATATTATATCCAAACTAGTTTTTATAATACTTTTTACTGGTATTGTTTTGTATGTGCATTATACGTGAGATAATATAATAACTTCAGTATAATTTTATTTCTGAATTTCAAAAGGGAAGCCGATAGGAATCGTGTTGTATGGACCATTCGCCACTGCATCACAATGTTTACATCTAAGGTAATAACTCAATAGCTAGGAAACTATTTCGCGTGAAACTCACTCTAATCTAGTTTGAATCAACTTTTATACACTTAAACGATGGTTGATGCAATATTAAGCATAATTTTCGTTCTTTTCTCTTCTTTTCTCAAGAAAATGTTTAAATGTAGATTTTAAACATGATTTTTTTTTAGTTCAGACAATAGGCTCTTCGGAAAAAGGTGTTTAGTGACATAATTTCAATTTCATCCTGTTTATTATGAAGCTTTTCGAAATATGAATAAATTAGAGATGCCATAAAATTCAGTGATTACTTTTTTATGTTAATTAAGTGAAACAGTTAATTAGTGATGATTAAAATGATTTACGGGTTTAGAGAAAAAAAATTTAATTAACTATTTGCTTGTCTGCTTTTTGTCGTAAAATAAAGAGTATACAAACAAACAAACAAACTGTTTCGCACTGTGTTTAACTGAATTAAGTATTGTTTTATTATAAAATACAGCAAAGTTTCATCTATCCACCTATCTTATCTTAACGAAATAATGTTAGGAATGGAAATACGATCTTGAGCAGGAAAACCTTATTGATCTGGTATGGTGTATGCAGTCAAATAATGCACTGTAATATATATTAATAGACTGAAAATAAAAAAAAGTAAGTGTAAAAGTTTTGTGTGAGTATGTGTGTGACTACTCACGGAAAACACTGTGTTCTATTCATGAAATTGTATGGATCCTATACCAGATTCGCAAATATTTTTATGAAATTTTCTATCGGCGAATCAGCCAATTTTGTATGGAGTCAACATTTTTTTTGAGAGTTGAGTATGGGTTCCCTGATACTTAAACCCCTTAAAATTACCAGGACTGGTCTTCCACGCGCTATGTAAAATAAAATGTAAGATAATTCCGGTCGTTTCCTCACATAATCAGAGCACCTCGCGCCCTAATGAGGCCATGGAAGTTTTAAGTAAAGCTCTCCGTGTTTCCGGGCCGCCCGCGTGAGAGAAATTTTGATTGCAATAATTTAGGTGACTATGTATTTTTAAGCGGAGGCTAATGTTTTTCATGACTATCGCGTATTAATGCGCCTATAGGGTGTAATAGAATATGCGTTGGTCTCTTGTACTTGCGTTTTCCTGTATAATACTGAACAACTTGTGTGTTACAATTTTCCAATACAAAATTGGCCAAAGAGCTGACCCGATTTGTATTAAGAGCCCGATCTTTTTTGCAATATTATCTAAGTCGTATAACAATGGGTCTAACACTAATGTTATCAACCTGTATATGAAGCGTCGAAGCGAAGCGTATTAAATAGCAAGAAGCCTTCGGATATGGTAACGATTATAAGGAAGCACAGTTATTGGGTTACCAAACATCATAACTAAACTAATAAATAAACCTATGATAAATTCAGTTTATCTCATTAGCTCTGATAACAAAAGCTATTAATATTACATTTTAATGAATGCCAATATTTCACTAAACTACCTATTTATAGTAAAGTGATCGCTATCAGTCGATTTATATCGTTCAGGATTTAGTTTCGTTCAATATCCTGCAGTGTTTGGTATTCGTTCTCATAATGAAGTGTATAGCAGTAATATGGTTATGTTTCTTGTTAAAGTTAGCAGGTAAATAAAGAAATCTATAGTAAATTAGGGCAGGGTTTGAAATGATAATTATCATGATAATTATACCTTCATAATTTTCTTGAAAATAATAAAAATCATAAAACTTTTACAATTAATTGGCGGTAGTAATCGCTTACCATCAGGTGATCCGCCTGCTCGTTTGCCGCCTATGACATAAAAAAAAAGTTTGCAGTAAGCCATTGAATGCATTTGGCTCAGAACCATTTGCTGAGTGGAAGTCTGTGGCGAAGAAATTGATATGATGAAGCAAATAAATGGTTTTTGGTTTGCAGACGCGAAGTTTTTGTGGCCAACGAGTTATACCTTGAAGGCTGTGCTGACAGTACCAGACGCTGGTGTTGTAGAGCCTTACCAAGTGTGGTAAGCCTATAAAACTTTATTTTATTAACAAACCATTTTTTTATGATCATTTTTAAGATGTTCCGTTGAAAGCATTTTACGAAATGTCTGTCAGAATCAGTACGATAGCAGAGACCGGTTTCTTAGTCGTTGGTTTGGGTAGCGAATGGGACACATTTTACCTACGATAACTTTTCCTTACCGCATGAGTGACTTATCTGTCCCTCGGTATATCACTGCTACGTATATTTCCACACTGTAAAAAGATGATCTTTGTCGCGATATGTCAATAAATACTTAGTCGCGATACCCCACAGAAATTCAGATAAATAGGAACGATACCTCAATGTGTAATACGTGGCTACTGCAGCCATCTGTATCTTCAGACGTGATATAAGTGCTGATCCAGAGGGCTAACATGGAATGCCTTTTATGCCGGTAGCCACGCTATTGGTTACGCTAGGTTTCTCAGCCCTCAAGCGGGAACAAAGAACGCTGTTTGGCGACAAGTAGTATAGAGATAGTGCAAGCAGTGGTATTCATCCATTGGATCTTTCATAATTATGATATGGCCACAAGTTATGGGTATTGCATTTAATTTGGTAGATTCTGTTGATGTATAGATTCATATTGAACAATCAAACTAGAAAACTTGTCGATCTCATGTGAAAGTGTTTTAGGAATGATGGAGAAACGAAGAAATCAAGAGTTGATTTCTACGATGGAATGGATAAACTTTATCGCCAATATGATGCTCTGAACGAAAAATACCAATATTTCAAGGTTAGTTTAAGATTTACAAGACTTTGTTATCTGTTTGCCATTTCTCAAAACTTTTTGCCTCCAATGTTGGGATTACAATTTGAATATTTCAATACTCATTAATTTATTCGTATTTCATAATGTACTGACATTAGGTGGTAACAGTTAAAAGTAGCTTATACATAATTAATTGTCATTCGGTCCTGCATCAGGTTCTAAATTCGACTGTATGTTTAGTGGTATGTATGTAACGCGATTACTCCGCCAATTATGAATTGATTTTGATGATTCTTTTTTTCTTTGGTAGGTCATACTTCATTTTATCGAAATAAATTAAGCACTTTTTGGAAAAATCCACACAAACAAAAAATACATACCAAAATTGTAGTTGTTAAGATTGAAGTCGGTTCTTTTGAACGTGTTGAGCGTTGTAAATTATTTAGTTTTGAACCTGTTTTCAGATTCATCCCAAAACAACAAAGCTCTCCAACACATATGCCTGCGATGTGTTGGCACCTGATGACAGCTTGACTGTTATGTATGCCCAGAATAATTACTTGCCTATCAAGGATTTTCAGTTTCAATGTAAGCTATTTATCAGTTTTTTTTAACCGACTTCAATAAAAGACCTTCTTAATTCGTCGGAATCTTTTTTTTATTTTATTTTTTATGTATGTTCACCGAATACTCGAAGTCGCCTGAACCGATTTGGAAAATTCTTTTTTTGTTTAAAAGGGTATACTTCACAGGTGGTCCCATATAAATTTTATCGAAATAGATTCAGCGGTTTTTGAGAAAATCAACAAAAACAGCAAAATTGGAGTTGTTGTGATTGAAGTCGGTTGTTTTTAACGTATTCAGCGTGGTCAATTATTAATCAAACGACTTAATGAAAAGGATGTTGGACTTATGCATCATACTGTAAAATTTATTGTTACGACTTTAAAGAAAACGCCAAAAAAAACCGATTTTTTTACCTCCATACTAACTTGCCATAACAACTGAGAAACTTATATAGAAAATTTTAAAATATAAAGGATTTATTGACACAACATCTCGTATTTCGTATATTTTTTCTAAGTCATTTATTAGCCCAACATAAATTAAAATGTTAAAAATTTAAAACAGAGCAGTTGGGTTAAAAGTATGTATTTTTAAATTGTTTAACATACCTACAAATATCGTTATTTACGGACTTTTAAGTAGCCGTGTATTTAGATGTGGTTTTATTTATTTTATGATAAGATAACAATATGTGGGACATACTTCTAACCAAAATTCAGTCAAAAATTCTGTCTATGAATTTTTTTTTTGTTTATTCAGTACCTCTTTCCGGTCTGATATTACTAACTAGTATTTAGATTAATTAAGTTTTATTACGCTAAAAATGAGTAATGATTCCTTATTTCGTAACATAAAACTTGTTTCAAAAAAGTTCTGGTGGCATCGACGTTAGGCATATTCCATTTTGTATAAAACAAAGGGAATTTGATATTTATTTTATATTTTAAAATTAAAAAAAAACCTACATATCAGTTTTTGATATACAGGGCGCTTTACAATACAATACAATACAATACATTTATTCAGAAAACAACACATTACAAAGTTGAGTACACCCAAACAAACATGACAAAGGAAAAAGAAGATAAACAAGAAATAAAATAAAATAGGAGAATAACAAGAAAAAGAAAAAGAACTATAGACTAAAGAGCTTTTATCAACTATAGTTCTGCGAATTTAAAATACTGAAACATTTTTTATTATACGATGATATTCACTATAATTAATCCGAAAACCTTTTTTTACAATTAATTTTGCAATACAAATTTACAGAAAAAAGTGGTTCAGTTGAGTAAAAAAAAACCCACATTAAAGTTTTTAAACCTTTTTTACTGCATCTGGAGAATCAGTGTATTATTCAATAAGATACTAGGTACTAAATTATATTGCAGATAGTGAAATAATCAATGGTACAAAGGCTGAGAAATGGGTCAAATCGTATAATGTGGACAAGAAGTACAACGCTACTATCAATTTCAATGTGTGGGTTAGGTTCGAGGAGGGAAAGACAACCGCTATTCCAGTGAGGTAAGAATACTATCTAAGATTGGAAAATATTTTGATATTGTACACGATAATCTTAATAGTCCAGTGGCAGTCATTCGAGATCGAGTCATGAGAGTCTTTTTACTCTCCTATCCGGAACTCCGGATATTACTTTCCTACTTAAAAACTGTAGATGTTTTCCTAAGAAATCTATGGTCTTTTTAAAATAATTATGGACTCGGTTTCGGTACCTATTAAATATAAATAAAATCAGATCAGTTTAACGATTTACGATGTGAACCTAGTTTTTGGAGAGATTTGTTCTGTTTTTCTTTTCACAGTCTTCTTTTTCGACTTTATTGAAGTTGCGTAAAATTTTTGGATGTCCCACAAAATAAGTGAGTGAAAGAGAGAAGAGAGTGAGTTTTGTAATTTGTACGAAAAGTCTAAAAAATCTTAATTTCAGAGAAGTCTTGAGGCAAAGGTTGTTTAGGTTTTCTGAATCCTTTTTGAAGTATTGCGTTTACTACCACTCTTGTTAAAAGTTTGAAAGAATCCGGACAAAATCCGGATGGAAAACCAAAAGTCCGAAAAAATATAGATGGATGGACCCTTCTCATTTTTCAATTGATCTAATCGGCTATCACAATAATTTATGTTTAACTCCAAGGTACGAATATGAAATGAAAAGTAATGAAGTTATTGCTGACTATTATCGGCACGATTATACATATTTTGATGAAGGAAAGCCTGATGACACTAAACTGGACCTACCATTAGGTAAGTTTAAAGCAACCTTTGTTGCTGACTATATATCGTATTACACTTATTGTTGGCTGAGAGTGAAAACCTCGTATATGCGGAAAGGGTAATTGTTCAGGAGGAAGGAAAAACCTCGTCGTAAAAATTGTGTTACTACCTACTACAATTTGTCCCCTTCAAGTGTGTATTCATTAGCTTAGATTAGGTTACAGATGCTTCTACAATTCATTTCGAATTGTTGTCTTAAATTCGTTTAAATCTACAAATATAGTTTATAAGAGATAAATTTGAAATTTTGCGTTCCCGAGGTTTTCACTTTCAGGCGACGTTATGTAGAACTGTAGGCATACAGTTTTCCAGATTTTTATTACTTGTGAACTACATAAATACAGGGTGTAATAGAAAGGTGTGATAATACTTCAAGGTTGGCTTTTACCCATCAAACTGAACAACTTTTTTCAAATCACAAAATTTTTTTTGGACTTTTCATACAAATCGATCAGCTGGCGAACCAAGTTTGTATGAAAAGACCGAAAATTTCTTTGCGATTTCAACAAAGTTGTAGAACAAAAGTTGTTCAGTTTGACGGGTAAAAGCCAACCTTGAAGTATTATCACACCTTTCTGTTACACCCTGTATAAGGTACCGGAGATTACGTTTATTTATCATACAAAGTCTAACAAAATAAGCTAAAATCAATTTAAATCGGGCTTAGAACTCATAAAAGTGAACAACATTCCCCAGGGAACCCATAGTAAATTCGCAAAGGAAGTTTATATCTCTAAAGTGAGCGCTCGAGTCGATGATCAGCCAACCTAATATTACCATAGGTTCCTCGAGGAATCTTATAGGAGAAAAAGTCCTAGTTTTAGCTAATTTTGTTAGGCCCTTAATTGTTTATAATGTCTACGTTTCTACTATTAATATGCTACGACTGTCTGTCCGTCTATCACAACGACTGTCAACTCTTCACAAGTCAGTGACAATACTGTCAGTACAGAAATCTAATAAAGACTTATGATTTTAGAACCGCATTGCATAAACAGAGCGCATTCAGAGGATGAACCACTGGACCCTTTGATGGAGTTCATTGAACCTAACATACATGAAATGAGGATCAAAGATGCATTTGACAGGTGATTTTTTGTTATTAGATATTTAATTATCGTATTACTATCTTAACATACTTATATTTTAATGAACTCTTATTAACCTCTGAAACGGAGGGTACCACCACTCCGTTTAAAGCCTATTCTGTTTGGCGCAATAGCTCTCAAACGGGAGGACCGATTTTAATGCAATTTGTTTTCGTTTGAAAGCAAGTTACTTGCCAATAGATTTTCTCTACGTTTGATGCAAATTGATCGCTCAGTGGTTTTCGACTGATTCGACACTGTTAGGGATAGTATTTTTTTATTTTCAGTTATTTTTAGTGAAGTCTTTCAGTTTAATTTCATGTGTTAACTCTTTCTGTATCAGACATGTAATTGACGTTCATCTTAATGACAACGCGAATTATTCGACCTGACATTATTTTATATGGCAGGTTTAAACTGAAACATAACAAGACCTACATCGGCGAAGATCAGTCTATGCGTCTAAGAATTTTCAAGAACAATTTTAGGTAAGTGAAAACTATAATTTGTATTATGTTTTCTTTTTTTTGGTGAGCAGAACATATATTCTATAGGTAGTTTTTAGGGTTCCGTACATCAAAAGGAAAAAAGGAAACCTTACAGGATCACTTTGTTGTCTGTCCGTCTGTCTGTCTGTCTGTCAAGACCCTTTTACTAAGGAACGCGTAAACGTATCAAGTTGAAATTTATATCAAATACTTATGCCTGCAATTCCTAGAAGCTGTGAAAAAATTAAACTTGTATGCCAACGCAATCAAGAGATACGGCCGTTTATACCGCATATTTGGACACTCGCATGGGAATCAAAACCTATAGGGTACTTCTAGTATACCTAGAATCATGAAATTTGGCAGGAAGCAATGTCTGATAGCACAAGTAAAGGGAAATGTCCGAAAACCAAAAAAAAAATTGTTACTTCACAAAATATTTTTTCAAAGCTTCAAGGAATTGCAGGCCTGAGAATTTGATATAGAGTTCAAGACATATGTGATTATGAATTTATACGGAACCTTCGGTGCGCGACTCCGACTCGCACTTGGCCGGTATTTTTTTACAGAGAGGTACTTATTTTTATACGGTATTCCTAATATAACGCGATCTGTTTTGTTTTATAGACATAGAATGTTTTACAGAGAACTAAAATTTAAAAGTAAAGAAAAACATTCATTGAATTTACCTAACTCCCATCAGAGTGTTTTTCTGATGTATGTATGTCTCGGAATCAGATCGTGATACTATTGAGGAGTTTTGAATAAAACTCTAGGTTAGGTTAGGTTACTGAGTGTTACCTTATAAAGTTGAATCTGTTTTGTTCGGGCTCCTCTATATGGCAATTAATTCCATGATCTTGTTAATTTCTATGTTCCGGTCACGACACTATACAGGAATTAATAAAAAGGTGTGGTGATACTACAAAGTGGGCTTCTACTTATCAAACTGAACAACTTGTGTTCTACAAGTTTTCAGAAATCGCAAAAAAATAAATGGACTTTTCATACAAACTTGACTCGCGAGTTGATCGATTTGTGTGAAAAGTCCAATTTTTATTTGCGATTTCTACAAATTTGTAGAACAAAACTTGTTCAGTGTGATGAGTAGAAGCCCACCTTGAAATATCACCACACCTTTTTGTTGCACCCTGTATATGTTGTATTATGTTATGGCGGTTTCATTGTTACCATCTGAAGCCAAAACGTAGGTGGACTTTGAAGAGCGAGGTATCGATAGATTCAATTTCGATCCCAGATTGACACATGATACAATACATTTCATGAAGCTGGCACGTTAGACCGTTGGTGCTGGCTGCTTTCACTAGATAGATAGCAGTCGTTAAGCCATGTCGGAGACCTCATAGGCAGCTTGAAATCTTCTGACACTAGGGTTGGCCACTAGCCCCACATCCTCCATCAATACGGACTTGGCCCCCGTGTGTGGAGTATGGTCTGACCTTCCGAAGAATGGACAAACGTTAACATTACACAGTATGGAAAGAGATCCGTGCCCCTGTGGTGGGGCAGATATGGGTTAACGTGCAGTTGGATGTACTTTTTAAAAATAAAAGGTTAACATCAAAATTTAGTTTATCTTGAATGAGACCATGACAACAGTTTCAAATGCCTAACCTCTCACATTGCAGATACATAAGCTCAGTGAACCGACAACACCGTTCGTTCTCACTAGCCGTAAATCACTTAGCCGACCTTACGGAAAGCGAACTATCAGTGTTTATGGGCACAGTGCTCGGGGACTGCGATGTGACAAATGATGACGTCACAGATGACGTTGACTATGAGTTGGTGGAGGGTGGCGACGTGGGCTTTGATTGGAGGGATTACGGAGCCATAACTCCGGTTAAAGGTAGCAATTAAATTAATGGTGATGTTCGAAGTTTAAGTGCGTTTGTAACTGTGTTTAAAGTTCGCAGATATTTTCATAGCGTGCCTATCGAAAATACGAGTATGATATGATTGGAAACTATTTTTAACTGACTTCAAAAAAAAGGAGGAGGTTCTCAATTCGTCGGAATCTTTTTTTAATTTTTTTTTATGTATGTTCACCGATTACTCGAAGACGCCTGAACCGATTTGGAAAATTCTTTTTTGTTTAAAAGGGTATACTTCACAGGTGGTCCCATATAAATTTTATCGAAATCGATTCAGCCGTTTTTGAGAAAATCAACAAAAGCATAGCAAAATTGGAGTTGTTGCGATTGAAGTCGGTTGTTTTTAACGTATTCAGCGTGGTCAATTATGATTACTTGCAAACCTGTTTGTTTCATTTATAAAAAAAAAAAAAACAATTACTAATTTTAGTTTCTGATTTCATTACACATTTGACTCGCGTGTTCATCGAATAGAAGTGGTATTTTTACACCTTGTCTATTGAACAGAAATTTTGACTGAGGGTTCGATTCATGAAACTGAACAACTTGTGCAAAGATGTTCAACTTGACAGATGATCTAAGGAGCGTGAGTTTGAGTGGAGCAACGTCGCCCGTGACTAAAAAGTCAGATTCTAGAACGACACCGAATATACAATACTTGTACAACATAATACAAATATATTACTTATAATACTGTATATAATACTTTGTTTATTTATTTTAGATCAAACAGGCGTCTGCGGTGCTTGCTACGCGTTTACAGCTGCTGCTGTCGTGGAGTCTTCAGCCTACATCGCGCGCGGCTGCGAACACCTGGAAGAGCTTAGCGAGCAGGCCATCCTCGATTGCAGCTCTAACTCTGGGTATCTATTAGTCCAGAATATTAAAGATTTGAGGTTGCATTAAAATATCAATCTCCTTGCAATGTTTTCTGTCAAGTTATAATTTTCCTTTGTATAGAGGTATAATGTGTTAATGTGTTCATATAGATCTTCTCAAATCTCAATATATCGACTTGCGATGAATAAAATTTGTATAAGCCCTCATTATTTATTTTAAAAAATACTGATTGTTTTTCTCACACTTAAATAAAATTATATTATTTCTTTTAAGGGTTAATTACTCAAAAATATGAAATATTCGTAAGAGATTTCTATGAATTTTAAGTTTAAAATTATTGAACTAATATATTCAAAATTATCCCTCAAAGTGCATTTAATGCAACTCCATGGGAAAATTCGTAGATTGACTTGAATATTTCTGTAAGCCACAAATTGTTCACCCTCATAATTAGGATCGTACGTATCTCAGATTTTATCTTAAAACTAGAAAGTGCTATGAAATTATGCGCTTTTGATTAAAAGTAAATTACATTATTTTGCGTGTGAAAAGTATTTTTTTCAAGACCGAGTTTTAATGTAATTTTTATTGTTTCTTATTATTTCTAGGAACTTAGGATGTGATGGAGGCGACTACGCGCATGCTTTCACTTGGGCGAAGGAGCATGGGATCCCGATAAGAAAAGATTACGGACCCTACTTAGCGATGGTAAACCTCAATCAAACGTTCCACTTTACATCACGACAGTCAATATCCAGGACAGTAATTATTACCCTGTCAGCAACCTATTGTAAATGTTTTTAGTGCGAAGCGAAAAGGACCAACTCTTGTTTAATAAAAAGAAACGCATAAAACAACACTCCCTTGAGTTTAACATCGTCAAACATGGCCAAGTTAAAAACGTGTATCCCCTACAAACACAACGGAGTAAACATATATGATTTCCGATGAAAGAAAAAACAATAATGTGTTTAGTTTGTAGAAAATATGTTTAGGTCATGCTGTTCAGAATTTTATAATCTATAATTGATCCGAAAAATAATAAAGAATATTTGGCTACTTTGCCTAATATAACTGCTACACTATAAGCATTTTCGTTATCCAAGGGTTGACGGTGTAAGCAGTCGAGAGATATATTATATGCGAATAACAATAAAAGTTATTACTTTCTAAAAGCTCACAATATGAATTATATTATAGATCGTAGCATACCGAAGTAGGATTTTTATAAATTTTCATTCAAGAAAAGGACAATTAAAAGTGCCATTTTGAGTTCTTTTTTGTGAGATTGAAAGCGATATTTCAGCACGAAAGCTTACTGATTTCTCATATTTTTTGAGTCTGATATAAAAAACCATTATATACTAACACTTCTTCTCGGAGTGCCATATCCTAGCGGATGTCGGCGATCAGCATGCGGAACTCCTCTTTCTTTTTAGCCATCCTGCAAAGAGTGGCTGCGTCTTTGATTCCAGTCCTTTCCTTTATATTGTCACACCAGGTGATACGTGGTCCTCCTCTTCATCTTCTGCCTTCAATTTTGCCTTCTATAATATTTCTTATTATGCCATAATTACTGTTACTGTATAAATGTCCCAAGTACAGTACCCTGTTTTCCTTTTCTTATATATATACAGGGTGTAGCAGAAGTGTGTGACAATACTTCAAGGTTGGCTTTTACCTATCAAACTGAACAACTTTTGTTCTAAAACTTTGTTGAAATCGCAAAATTTTTTTTGGACTTTTCATACAAATCGATCAGCTGGCGAACCAAGTTTGTATGAAAAGTCTAAATAATTTTTTGCGATTTCAACAAAGTTGTAGAACAAAAGTTGTTCAGTTTGATGGGTAAAAGCCAACCTTGAAGTATTGTCACAGACTTCTGTTACACCCTGTATATATATATATATATATATATATATATATATATAGGGTGAGTTTAAATTAGTTCTTGATACGAAAGGCTATGCATGTGCTCATGAAAACAAACAACTTTCCCTAAGGAACCCATAGCCAAATCGCAAAAAAAATTTTGGTCTCTTCATACAAATCGATTTGAGAGCCCTATAAAAACTCTTTAAAAAAATATCCATTTCATTTGATTAAAGAACAAGCTTGACACTTTAAGTCACTGTGAATGACAATGGAACTGATTCTCCTCTTCAAATTTTGTTTGTATTGTTTTGTTTTTTGGGTATAAAAGGGTCGATACAGCTTATCGGGGGATAAATTTGCTACCAACAGTCGAAGAAGACACAGAAGAATATCTTTCATCAGAAAAACGTCCTTGAAGATGGACACTACTGCTGCTGAAGCCGCCCAAGTTATCGCACTACTGCAATCAGGACTACGTCAGTGTGATGTTGCTCGGCAATTGCACTTGAGTCGCTTTTCTGTTCGAAGAGTGTACCAGCGGTTCCTGCAGACCGGTGGCTTTGTCCGAAGGCGTGGGTCTGGTAGAAATCGCTGCACTTCTGCGAGAGATGACCGATTCGTCGTATCGAAGTCTTTGAGAAATCGGTTCTCTAATGCTGTTGAGTTGCAAAAGCAGTTCGTAGAAGGGCCGTGAGTGTCTCTACAGTTAGAAGAAGACTAAAGGAGAGAAATATTGTGGCTAGAAGACCTGCCACGGGTCCAAAATTAACCGCAACGCATCGGCGAGCACGCCTGCAATTTGCTCGCGCCCACGTCAATTGGACCCTGGACCAATGGAGAGCTGTTCTCTTCTCAGACGAAACGAGAGTGTGCCTTTTCTGCAACGATAGACGCAAAAGAGTATACAGAAGACAATAGGAACGTTTTGCCCAAGCCTGCATCCAAGAGACGGTAGAATACGGGGGCGGTTCCTGCATGTTCTGGGGCGGCATATCTGCCGACTGCAAAACTGAACTTTCTTGCGTCTCTCGGACCGGCGGTGCTCGCGGGCAAGGGTCGATGACTGCTCACCGGTACATCACAGAGATCCTGGAAGAACATGTGGTCCCCTATGCTGGATTTATTGGCGACGGGTTCACATTAATGCACGATAACGCTCGCGCGCACACTGCTGGAATTGTGCAGGGCTACCTTCAAGAGGTTGGGATCCCTGTCATGCAGTGGCCAGCGAGAAGTCCAGATCTGAACCCGATAGAGCACCTCTGGGACCAGCTGAAACGCAAGGTTAGATCCCGTGATCCCGCTCCCGCGACTCTTCAGGAGCTCCAAGACGCCGTTATTGAGGAATGGGACAGAATCCCTCAAGAAGAGGTCCTAAAGTTGGTGCGATCCATGAGGGAGCGCATGGAAGACGTCATTAGGGCTAGGGGGGGTAACACTAGGTTTTAGGTTAGTCTTAAGCAACTTTGTTTTGAAAAATTAATCAGATTTCATTTGGGTTTTTTAAGGATTTTTATTGTTTTGTAAATTTTTCTCAGTTCCAATAAAAAACATTGAATGAATTATTGTTTTTGCATTCTCTGTTTCCTTACCTTTCAAATGATACCGAACATTACCAATATTTCATAATACAAATACGATTGAAAGATGTTTAAAATAGATTTCTTAAAAGGTGCGATTTTTTTGAAGCCGAGTGTATATATATACACAAGTCTGTTTATTACCTCACTGAAACTTCGGACATAAAAATGAGGTAAAAATATTTTGGAAGTAGGTATTCTGCTGTATTTATACTTAATTATCTTAGAAACGGAACATGTTTGGAACGAGTTTGACAAAAGCCAAAGTAGCGGAGTCCGCACAATGCCAATAACTTCTGAAGCCCTTTAAAGGCCCATTAATAACAATCTGCCAAAAAAAAATTTCTCTAAATATGAAAACATTGAATTATTTATACGTAACCGACTAAAATTGGGAAAAGTATAAAGATGATGTTATGCTGCCGATGTTAGGCGCTCCATTGTAGACTGTGTCTGTGTGGGTCTGTCTGTGCGTGCTAACTGGTTACCGGTGTGAGTGTTATTTACCTAAACTTGAAGCAAGACTTTTGGGCGTAATGCTCTTAACTTCTCGTTCTCATTTTAAAAGTACAAGTGAATATTTGTTATTTCAGGAGGGTGTGTGTCATATTGGAGATATGAAAAAGGTTGTACCTGTCCCTGTGTCCAAGAAATTACCGAAGAAAAATCGACTCATCAAAGTAAGTGACCGCTAGGCAAGACTGGCAATTTTTTTTTGCTTAGTTAAAATTTATTTTGGTTTAGGTATTTGTGTTTTTGGCCTTTCCGATCAGATGGGCTTCAACGCTAAATGTCTTGGTTGGCTAAACTGCGTTTGATGAGGATCTAGTCAGACTTGCTGGATATATCGACGGTCCCTACGTACAATAAATACCCTAACTGCATACAGGAGAGCAGTTTGAACTTTTAAACGTGTGTAACTTTTGTTATATTTTTCATAAAATGATGAAATTTTCCATATTCGTTGAATATGATGTATTTTACAGTTTAAATAAACAATTTATTTAAAAAACGTTATCCTTAGTCTATTATTTGTCATTTACGCACATTTACGTCGGAATCGTGTTATCAATAAATAACGGAAGAATTGAATTGAATTTGAATTTTATTGAAATTTACGCCGAATTTTTTAATTGGATCCTAACCGTATCTGGTAGTTATGAAACTATACGTGTGGGAGACATATGCGGAGGTGAAGTTACCTTTCGACGTATAATCATTAATCACTGAACTACCGCTACTGTAGTTATACGTCGGAAATTAAACGTAATTCTGTAGTTATGGGAATTTTTGTGTGTAGATTAAGGTTGAATTTACATGGTTTTAACCAATGTTTTTAAACTAAATGAAGGTATAGAGTGACCTGGATATCACGCAAACATAAACTGAAAATCACTTAACTACCACTTGGGATTGTACGTTGTGTAGTGTATGCGCCGCCTACGTCACCAAACCTAAGCCGTAGCTTATTATATTATTCAATGTAACACATATTTCTGGGTTCATTAAACATATACCGTTGCGCAGAACAGTCGTTTGCTTTACCTCCCTACAGCCCAAATCACATGGCGACCCTGCCAGTGGCTGCCTTGCGCAGCGCTGGACAGTGGGGACCTTTGTGGGCTGTATGGGCCGTGACTTTTTTTCAAATAATATAAAAATATAACATTTTTTTTAACGGCGTCTAAAAGTTATGCAAAAATAAAATTAACGTTGAACAATGTATGAATACTGTGTTTTAAATATTTAAAAAAACTGACATTTGAACTATTATTATGGAAATTGTGAGTTAAAAGTTGAGTTAAAATATGGTTCGAGACTGAAAATTTGATGGTGGAACTGGAGAGCTGGAGTACTCTTGGGCGGCGCCGGGGGTGTTCCAGTCCAGGAGGCTAAGCGAGTGGGTCCAAGGCCGGGCCTGCTCCCTGTTCGAGTTGTTGGAAGACATGAAATCACCTCGGAAAGTTGGCATGTGAGTTATTATGGAAAAGTGGAAAGTGAAGTGTTCGGCGATAATGAAAATGAATAATCGTAGTTTATAGTTTTAATTTGCTAGTAAGTAAGAGTATTTACTTATTTAAAAAAAAGTATGTTCGTATAAATTTACATTGTTGAAATATAAGGTTGAAATTATTATCTTATTAAATTTGCCACTTTGGAATAGTTAATATATGTCGATTAATCATAAATTTTTGTATTTTTAAAATTGTTACAGTTAAATTTTATTTTAAATTACAAGAGTAAACAAATTAAAAAATTATTAAATTATTTAATTATTTATTATTATTTATTATTCAATGTAACACATATTTCTGGGTTCATTAAACATATACCGTTGCGCAGAACAGTCGTTTGCTATACTCGTGCTATGCTCCCTACAGCCCACATCACAGTTGGGACCGTCGATATGTGCTTAATGGATGGCTTATAAGGGGACGTAATCTGATTGTATGGCGATAATTTTACATTTTTGTCAAAATGTGTCGTTTTTGTTTTATTTACATAATCCGTAAGTTATTGTGCAGAATAATTTTTTGCACATTTCAGAAAGCGCTCCGTGAGCAGGGCCCGTTGGCTTCTGCTATAGATGGAAAACCGCGGTCCTTCCTATTCTATTCCAAAGGAATATACAACGATCAAAGATGGTGAGTATTTTATTTAAAAGTGTTTAGTTCATTCTATATTTGTCGGTACAACTATGCTCGTAGGGACGCTGAATTTTCATGAATTGGTTGAGTAGCTAGTTACCTGTATTAATAAAGAGCGTTGCTTTAAGTTCCATATTTTTTTGGTAGGTACCTGGTGCAATTTCGATAAATACAATGTTGGTAGTTTATGTCACTTACCACCTTGTAATGTCGATCCGTTGCGAAGTGAAAGGTCAAACTCAATTTCGCATTTGAATATTATTAAGGGAATTCTGTGGTGAAGCTTATAAATATACAGGGTTGAAAAAATGTGTAGGTGGGCTTCTACTCAAAATCCAAAACTAAAAAATCCAAATGTTTTTTTATTTAAGTAGATGCCTGCATATTCTTTGAAATCGTCATTTCATTATTTCTACATAGTAAAAAGTTCCTACCACGTGAATCTCGTACAACTGAACTACTTTTATGAAATGAAAACAAAAAGTATTCTCATACAAATCGGCCGAATTTGTATGGGAGACCAGCGTTTTTTTACAATAATATAAATTAAATCCTGCAGGTTTTTTCATTCTCACAAAATTCGTTTCATAACATTACAGCCGCTCAGAGCCGTACCAACGCTCTCATGCTGTCACTCTCATTGGCTACGGGAAAGAAGGAGACGAAAAGTACTGGATTTTGAAGAACACATTTGGCACAACGTGGGGTGAAGAGGGCTATATGAGGATATCGGTGGAAGACAACTTATGCGGTGTTAAAAACTTTCTCTACAGTGTAAACTATAAAAAGTCTAAAGTTAAGGAGTGCTCTACGAATGAATTGCTTTGATTTTTGCAGAGAGATTTAATCCCTATCTCCTATAGCTTATTAAACCAGAGACTGGTAGACTAATACTAATGTGTAAATTGCTTTGATTTTTGCAGAGAGGCTTATCAGTAGATACTGTTAGAATACCTAATACAGAATGTGAAAATACATCTCTCTCTCATAAACTTAAACCAGGGTTCTTTTAGTAATTCTTTCCATAATACTGAACAATTTTCCCTATGAAACATCCAGAGTTGGACTTCCCATACAAGGTTGACCAATCAGCTGAATTTCATATGAAATGTTCAAAAACGTACAATATAATGTTACTTTGCTAGCGTTTTTATTTTCTTATTTTAGTGCACCAGTGAAGATCTGTAATTAAATTTATATTTTGACTATATATTTTTTGTCTTTGTGTAATGCATCTAAGTGAAATAAATACATTAATTTATGTATATGTATTTCTGTACAAAAAAATTTATTGTGATATTTTATAGCTATTGGTCTTCCGACTTCAGTATGGCTTCCTTGTAGAAAGAAAATTGTACAGTATGGCGAGTAAAAGCTCTGGTGTAAGTTTCCATTGTACATTCTGTATTCTATTAAATACATATTTACAATATATAGGATAGATATTACACTCAAATACTCAGAGCAATCAAATCTGCTCATCAGACAAATGTTTGCTGGGAGTGGGGATCGAACCCACGACTCTCGGTGAAGAAGCCTGAACATTAACTTACGAAGCCGTTACGCCTTTTGCTTACGAAGCCGTTACGCCTTTTAAATTTACTTTTATTGATGTGTCTTCTTTGAATTCTTTAATATTTGTTTACATTTCGGAACTTATACAGAATGTAAGAACATTGGTGTACTCAAAATGGGTGTTAACCGCTACTTATCACAGTACAACTTTCTTCAAAAGAACCATGCTTAAATCAACAAAAAAACCTTCAAGAAAAGAGCGTACTCCCATATCAAAGGCCGGCAACGCACTTGTGACTCCTCTGGTGATGCGGGTGTCTATGGGCGGCGGTAATCCTTACCATCAGGTGATCTGTCTAAATAAAGCTCTTGAATCTTGAATCTCGTTTGCCAACTCTCTGCCATAAAAAATTAATGGCTTTTCATACATTGGCGTCGATTCGGTTTTCACGATTTAACTTATTTGACAGGACTAAACTTAATTTAAGTATTCTAATAAGTTTAGTCTTGTCAAATATGTTAAGTCGTGAATACCGAATCGACACTACTATTATTCTAAAATAGTTTTTTTCCGAATCAAAATATGTATAAGTCAGATTAAATTCAGCATATACTTATTTTGTTACAATTTGTCCACTGAATATGGCGTAAATTAATAAAATTCGAGCTTCTCTAAAGTATTTTTATTTAATTATTTTGTATCTATATATAAGTAATCGCGATCAGTTCGCCAGTAAATTCAGTTTCACTTCAGATCATTCATTAAAAAGACCAACCTGTATATTCATTAACAGATTTATTATTTACACACGTCAATACACATTTTATTGGCATCAACAAAATTATGTGCTGGGGTCTATACCTTAACGCACCAGATGTCTCTGAGAGCTGCTGTAGAATGATAGCATTGTAACTCGACCACATTACCTTTACCGTCACAAACGCTTTCGCACCCCCTTATTACAACGCCTTAAAGTTTATTTTCAAGTATTTTCCGTGTTACCTAGCAAGGCTAGGAGGCGTAAAGATACTTTTATCTTGTTTTTATGGTTCACATTGGACGTGCCTAACTAGACTATTTGTAATGAAAACATGGTTTCCGTTTGCTTTCTCTGTAATGGGATATAATCTTTGTTGAGATAGTAAATGAGTTCGGTGGTTGATCCCTTACTGAAATTAAATTTCTATTACATCTATAGATAAAGGATTTATCCGTATTTGGGAAGCGTGGAAGGATGATGGAAGGCAATACGTATTGATTTTGATGTGTCTTTTTAAATTTTTATTTGGATTTCACGACTAAAAGTTTACATTTGCATGTTCAATAATATTGTAGCAGCATTAGCTTTCAGTGTCGTTGCAGTAGTTACATTTATAATAATAATGATCTGTTTTCCTTTTGTCAATTGATATTAAGCGATAAACGACTTTTTTAAACGATTGTAAGTTGTGTCTATGTCCATCCACCATATTACAGGCCATTTTGTTACCTTCTAAAGAGGATATAATTATCATCATCAAGTTAGAGTGTTATAAAAAGGTAGTATCACTTCAGATCACCTATTGTACGTATATAGGGTGATTTTAAATTAGTTCTTGATACCAAAGGATATGCATGTGCTCATGATAACAAACAACTTTCCCTAAGGCACCCATGGTCAAATCTCAAAAAAAGTTTTGGACCCTCCATACAAATCTGTCTACGGAAGGGCCAAATTAGTATGAAGAGTCCAACAATTTTTTTGCGATTTGATTATCGGTTCCTTAGGGAAAGTTGTTTGTTATCATGAGCACAGGCATATCCTGTGGTATCAAGAACTAATTTACAGTCACCCTATATAAGCATCACGTACGTATATAAGTAAAAAGAGAGGCGTCGCTTTTGGTCGACACCTCTCTTTTCAGAAGTGATTTTGTTACACATGATATTTTATATAGGTATCTTTTGGCATCAGTATTTTGAATTGTATCCTTCAACTTCTCAACTTTCAGGCTTGTATTAATACGTATTCGCCTCAACTCTATCTCTATTCCAAAACTCACAGAAAAATGGAAAAGATTGCTGAAATATTAATGAACCGAGATGAAACAAACAGTGTTTACAAGACCAGACGTGAAAACTTCTGATTCATGAGGACGAAACTTTAATAAATGGAAGGAAACTTGCTATTTACCAACTAGCGAGCGAAGAAAAGTAAATTTAAATTAATTTCCATGATGTCACCGCATCTCACGTGAACTTTGCTGGCGGTTTATAACTAGCTGGTGCCCGCGACTTTGTTCGTGGAAGTCGGGTCGTGCAAGTTTTTGCGATTTTCCTGGGAACCTTCAAATTTTTCGAGATAAAAAGTGGCCTGTGTGTTATCTATTATAAATACAGATTATAAAATATCTGAGACAGTTATCATATCTGAGATAGAGAATCTCCTACTCGGTGGAGCGATGACCTAGTAAAATTATTTTTTCTTGAAAATGAATAGGCTGATTCTCAATATTTTTTATAAAATTATTTTTACTTAAAATTTAATATTATTTTAAATATAAAATATAAAATTATTTTCCCTTATTTTGAATTCGTTGCTAAATATTCGAAAGCTAATCTTAAAATCGTTGGGTAAATCCTATGGTTGGATGTTGAGTAAATCTGTCGAGAAACGCGACAAGTTTTAGTCGAAGAATGTTTTTATTTCAAAATGGAAAGGTGAATTTTTGCTAGATAAGTATACCACATTCTCAACATGTCTGTTTAGATGACATGACAAGGAGATAAAGAAAATAAAAGATATTATTAAATTGTATTTTTTATTGCACTTTTATTTGGCAAATGAAGTAAGATAGGATAATTTTAATTCTACATTTATTTTTGTTCTGTGTGCTTCTCGTTATAAAATTATGGTTTGTTAACAACCCATTACGTCCCCACTGCAGGAGCTCGAGTCTCTTCCCATACATCGGGAAGGTTAGGCCATACTCCACACATGGGGGCCAAGTCCGGATTGATGGAGGTTGTGGGGCTAGTGGCCAACCCCACTGTCAGAAGTTTTTAAGCCGCCTATAAGGCCTCCGACATGGCTTAAGAACTACTATCTAGCGATCTCAGCGTTAACGAGGTAAATGTTTGGTGACGAGAAACAAGACAGTCTTAGAAAAATCCTAAGTAAGTAACATTATAGCTTGATTCAATTACTATTGATTCCGGTCGACTTTGGCATGTTTTTTCTCTCTGTGAAGTGTGCAATGGCAATGGAAGACGGTAGAGAGGGTTCACTTTATAAAAAAGGGTGTAGACAACGTGTGACGCACTCATACACATCCGTCTTTCCTTCTCTTGTGCGGGGCCTTCCCGATGAGGAAGTCACATATTTACCATAAACATATTATATACAGGATGTAACAGAAGGGTGTGATAATACTTCAAGGTTGGCTTTTACCCATAAAACTGAACAACTTTTGTTCTACAACTAAGTTCAAATCGCAAAGAAATTTTCGGACTTTTCATAAAAACTTGGTTCGCCAGCTGATCGATTTGTATGAAAGGTCCAAAAAAAATTTTGCGATTTGAACTTAGTTGTAGAACAAAAGTTGTTCAGTTTTATGGATAAAAGCCAACCTTGAAGTATTATCACACCTTTCTGTTACATCCTGTATATTAGTAGTGTTATTCTTTTTAAAACTGTGTTAGACAGTAGTTATACAGAATGGACACCCCCAGCCCCTCTCTTAAGGCTTCGTCCCCCCCCGTGTTGACGGTCTTCAAGGATGTGCTAACCAAAGAGAATATGATCCTACACGCCACGCGTCGCGATTGCGATTTATTTTTAATAACTTCTTTTTAACATGTGATTGAAATAACATATTATAAGGTCGTATACTACATACAATTATATGTAACGTTATTATTACCTACTTTTGCTATATAAAATATGACGTTGTACGCGCGTCAATGTGTGGGTTTGCAGAGCTTGCGCGTAAGGAAATCCGGTAATCACCGGGTTTTATTCGTAGTCCGTAGAAGGAAGGAGGGGATTATACAGAGAGGGGCACGGAGTATTTATACTGTATGTAGGTAGTATTAAGGTATTATATCGTAGTTCTCGATTTGAACGACCGAACCGTTCAGTCCAGTTACAGTCAGTATTTAGTGAATAGAGCCTAAAATTATGTAGGCTGTGGACTGCCATATCGCGCCGTTTTAACGAGCTGACCCTCTGTCTCAATCTCTCATGTGGTTAAGACATGTGAGTGTGAGCGAGAGAAACTCCTATCCTTTTGTTTGGTGTTCGCTCCGTCCGAAGCAAATAACATTATCTGATTCCCGACAGCTTTTTCTCCTCATGTTTTTGGTACTTCGTAGGTGCTTTGTTATACAGGTTGGAGCAAAAAGTTGAAGATAAGTATGTTCACTAACGAGCAGCCAAAAACAGGCCAAAATATAAAAAGTCGAGATAATTTTTGGTGCTTTAAAGTATTGTACTTAACAGTACCCACTAAGCAAGGAGTATATTTTAACAGTAAGGTGTAGCATTTAGTCCAGTTTTGTCTGTGGTACGAAACGACGAGGTTTATTTCAGGAAACCTGACTGAAGTTACAACAAAACTTCAGAAACTTATTCACCATTCATGAATAACCTCCTGGGAAGTGCACAATATTTCACGCCACACCCCGTACGCGAACGAGCATAACTACATTTTCCTGTTAAGGCCGTTCGTTTCGGCAGTCAACACATCGCCGCAGGCGTCTGAAACGCACGATTCCATATTCCAAAGGCTACAGTAGCTATTATTATTCCAAGAATATAATATATTTTTTTGTTTTTTCTTCTCTCTAACTGGGTAAAATGTGGTCTTAATGGCCAAGCTCTACACCTAAAATATTATCTAATCTGTGTCTATACTGATTACGAATTTTGTTTTTGATATGATCTAGAAATTCTGTTAAAGTACATTAAAAAGTATTGAAGAACTTATATTTTTATTAATTAACTCTCTTTTAATTTTGTTTGCCGGTACTGCTTTAAGAGCTTTGAAATTTTACTAAAAATAGTTTATGGTTTTCAAAAAGCTTTTTCTGATACATGGTATTAGGTCAACTTTTAGATATTTGTTACACGTAATCCTCGAGCCATATTACGAACGTAATTCCACTGTCTGTAACAATTTTACAGAGTGTTACAAAACTGGTAAGGTTACGGGGATCAGGTAGTGTGATAGAATACGTGTACTTTTTTAACCGACTTCAAAAAAGGAGGAGGTTATCAATTCGACTGTATGTTGTTTTTTTTGTATGTATGTTACGCGATTACTCCGCAAATTATGGATCGATTTTGATGATTCTTTTTTTGTTTGGTAGGTAACAATTCAGAGGTGGTCCCATATAAATTTTATCCAAATTGACTTAGCGCGTTTAGAAAAAATCAACAAAAACAAAAAAAACATAGCAAATTATAGTTGTTACGATTGAAGTCGGTTTTTTAACGTGTTCTGCGTTGTAGATTATAATTTCATTCATTTATTTTTTCCTGACTGCTCAAGCGTCATTATTGCCTCCTGAAGTGAGAATGGCTTAATGGATTTTAGTGTGCAAGATGTCGTTAATACGACTTCATTCTAAGAATAAATTTTATGCAGTTTGGTTAATTTTTTTGTTGAATAACTTAGATTATTATATCATTAGAAGTCTCACCCGACTATAAGCTTTAAGGGGCTACTAAAAATAGCGAGGTATATGATTTTTAATATCTGATAATTACATACCGAGGAGATAACGATTTTTTAGTATTTAAGATTTAGGTTGAGGTGCATTTAAGAGGGCTGCCTTATAGGACTTAGCATTTACACAAAATCTTTAACGTTTTGTATAGCAGTTTATTGGTACCTTACTTCACAAAACATGTTTTGCTTTTTCCAACAAAGTTAGTCTACGGAAGCAAAACACGGTAAGTTTAACCTGTTAGCTGCTAACGCAATCTAGCAAGCGCTGGCGAGCTAACTGACTGGATTACAAATTGCGAAAAACACCTTCTAAATTCAAAGTGCATGAGCCGGATGCCGGATACGTGCAGTTCTTGGCTGACACCTGACACGATAAAAAGTTTTTTTTTCTGTTATGCAGGTGCGTCGTTAAGCGAGACACCCGTATCCGGAAATCGGAACGACACACTCCCTTTTTATGTTTTGTGCTGAAACAGGGATGGATTTGAAATGGAAACAGGTGGTATTATGGAATATAGTTTCTAATGGCCGTTGATGCAGGAAAGTTCTCAAGTGACGACCAAAGAAGATGTAGCGTAGGCAGGCCCCCCACTTTGTAAACCGATAGACTAGTTTATCAGAAGGAAGCAGGAAGTCGTTTTTTTACTATCCACAATTGGTAAGCCCTTGGCATCATCTCACCTGGTGGTCTGTGGCTGTTGGATCTGGGCAGCGAAAGACCGGTTTATGTAGAAATCTTTAGGAGAGGTCTTTAGTCAGGCTGTCAAATATGAAGTGTCAAAATTACTGAATATGAAAATGTTGAAATGAAGGCGAAACCGCGATTTCAGCGCTGTATTCGACGCTGATTTTTGTGAATAGTCCTGCAGGAGCAAGATGTCTTTCGGCTGATACGATGATTCGATCTGTAAAGAAAGAATTACATTCTTTATCAATTAAAAATCATTGATAGCAATGGGTTACTGTGACCTTAACGTGTTACTGTCTTTCTTTGCAGGTGGTACTGTGATCACACTAAATTCTAAAGGAGGTTCTGAAGTGGTTAAATCCGACTGATTTGTAATTTTATACCTAATCGGATCGGTCAATTGTTACCGACTTGTATGGACACTGTAGCCTGGAATAATAAATCTGATAAAAATAATATCAAGGTTGGCTTTTACCCATCAAACTGAACAACTTTTGTTCTACAACTTTGTTCAAATCTTTGTGCAAATTTTTTTTGACTTTTCATACAAATCGATCAGCTGGCGAACCAAGTTTGTATGAAAAGTCCGAAAATTTATTTGCGATTTCAACAAAGTTGTAGAACAAAAGTTGTTCAGTTTGATGGGTAAAAGCCAACCTTGAAGTATTATCACACCTTTCTGTTACACTCTGTATATACGGTAGTTTTTATTCAAGTAAAACATGTTTCATTTTAGAAAAACTGAACTGAAATCGACTAAAATATCAGTATAGTTTAGGCCGAAACGAGTCGACTATGTTGACATAGTTCGTTCCGCATGATAAATCTCGCTTCGACAAAATCCTTGCGGTACCAACATCTGTCTCACTAATATTATAAATGCGAAAGTATGGATGTTTGTTTGTTTGTTTGTTCCACTTTCACTCCGAAACTACTGATCGGATTTCAATGTTTGGTTTGGCTAACACATAGGATACTTTTTAGCGTAACTTTTGTTTTTCTAAATGAAACTATTTATTTGTGTTTGTCAACTCACAAACTGTGTTTTGGCTTTGAATAAAGTTCTTTCTATTCTATTATATCCCGGAAATCGGAGGAATACTTAAAACTCAAAATTGCCATATCGTCACTAGATAGCGTCCCCTTAACATTTTCTTTCTCTCTGGACCCAATTCTGAAGTCGCGTGGACTTCAGAATTGGGTCGACGAAGTCGCTGGCGGAGCTAGTTTTTCAATAAAACGTAAATTTTCCAAGACATACCTAATCAGTTTTTGATGTCCAGTGTGCAAGCCCCAGTAACAGAATCAAGCCGAACCGCCAGAGCTTGTTTCCATTTAATAGGGTTTTAGCAGCTTCCATTAGTTTTAAAGTAACGTAAACCTATTAATTAACTATTTTATCCACCCCCTTTCAGATAATAATTAAATAAAAAATGGAAGTTACTTCAAAGTTATATGCGGTCGCAAAGTTTTGATAGCTTGTATAGAGCTGTATAATATTGTAGTGGCCAAGATTGAGGCTTGGTGGATCAGTGTTCAGCGCTCCTGACTGCTGATGCCCGGATCGTGGGTTCGATTCCCACCCAGAGCAAATATTTCCGGGATCATGTCTGCTCATCAAACTGAACAACTTTTGTTCTACAACTTTGTTGAAATCGCAAAAAATTTTTTGGACTTTTCATACAAATCGATCAACTGGCGAGCCAAGTTTGTATGAAAAGTCTAAAAAAATGTTTGCGATTTCAACAAAGTTGTAGAACAAAAGTTGTTCAGTTTGATGAGTAGAAGCCCACTTTGAAGTATTACTGCACCTTTTTTACACCTTGTATATTCTTTACCGTAAATATTTTTTGAAGTCGCTTTAAAGTATGCACCAGTTAGGATAGGTTCCCTATTTCGTTGAGAAATCTTGGTAAGCCCGCTTCCATCTTCCCCCATCACAATCACTAACCATCAGGTGAGATGATGCGAAGGGCTTACCAAATGTGGATTAAAAAAAGGTGATCGATAACTGAAATATTAAAAACTAATGTTTTTATTTAAGTAGATGCTTTATACATTCTTTTTGTATCACAAATTCAATACCACGCGGAACTTGTACAATCATTGCACAGTTTTGGAACGTGTTAGCAAAGTTAGAAAAAAGTCGAGTCAAAAGAAACTTTTATTTAAGAAAATATCTAATTTCCATTACAATTTAGGTCGTCAATTCAGTACACCTTTTAGACCTTGTCTAAAACACTAATTCTGAACTATTTTCTCTGGCTCGGTCTCTGTGTTCCGCAATACAAAATATTTTCCAGTCCATAAAAGCACCGGCAGCGGCGTAACATTTTTTCGCTCCAGAGATGAAAAAATACTGCGCGAATTATTCAGATATCGTGAAACATTTCCACTTTTTTGTTTCTTTCGGTATCGTATAAAAGGAAATGATGTGTAAACTCTGTGTTGTTTTTGATAAGGACGGCCATTCGGCGGGATAACTTACTCAGTTAGGAAAATAACTTGAAAGGAACGAACTGTCTTTGTATTTATTCGGTTACGGTCAAGTGTTGGAACGAGGAGACTTCGAGTGCCTAAAGGTGAAGTTACAGGACATAAGAGACTGTACACCTTTCCTAGAGAGTGATATCTAAATTTTACTTTTTTATAAATAGGTGAGTAAAAACATCTTAAATGTTGACTTTGCTCATAAAACTCAACAATTTTGTTTTACAACTGCTAAAATTACAAAAAAATCTTTTTGGATTCCATACAAAGTTGGCTGACAAGTTAACGGATTTGTATGAAAATTTTCAGTCAAGCCGCTGAACCAAACTTTTTTTGGTTTCATGCTAGCCCATCTGATTACTAGATGAGTAGGAGGGTCGCTTTACACAAGTCAGTAAGTGTAAATCTATCTATGTGCAATATTAGACAAACTATCTGTGTGCTGTCCTAATAAATATCGTTTACAAACGATAGTAATTGGGACAGACTCCAGAGGTCATTAGGGAACTCGATTCCAAGAGCATCCTACAGGTAATTAAAACTAAAACAAAACTATTACGCCTTGCGGAAATAAAATAATAATAATAATTATTTATTTATTTAACCATAAGGAAAAAACAAGACAATCACAATGATATAATTGATTAATCTAGCATGGCTTTTACAATGAGGTATATAACTAATTGTTCTGCGACTGCAACCCATACCAAGTATAAAGAAATACTTGTGTTATGAGCCACAACCGCCAAAATAACAGGGGCAGTGATCACAATAGATCTACCCGGGTCGCAGTGATCCAATAGGGCCCTCCTTTAGTTCCATACCCCTTTACCCCCAAATAATAATAATTATAATCTTTAAATTATTGCGATTTCATATCCTGTATGTATATAAACGTAAAGTAGGATTAATAAATACTTTTAATTATTTTGTTCATATTTTTAAAATTAAACAAATTAAGAATTTTGTTTACTAATAAAACCAAAGTTGCACTTGTATGCCAAGCAATCGTAAAGCATCGTTTTAATTGTACTTAGGTATAAATTACACATAAAACTATGAGACGTTTTCTATGACAAAACATAATATAGATGTATTAGCTCGGTAATTTATTTTAATAAATATTTTTGATGAATCATATAATGCAATAAAAATGAGACGGGTTGTCCTAACGTTGTTTTCTCAGTGTCCGGGCTCCTTCCACGAAACGGTTGGATAATATTTACGTTTAGCGAGCGAGCAGAGGAGACTCAATTTGTAAAAACAAAGCCCCGATCCATCATCGCCGGGGATCTTAAGAACTCTAGGAAAAAGAGTGGCAACACTGGCAACTCATTTTTTTTTCAACAATAAAAATGGTTCCGTTAAAATTTTTGTTCAGTGCAGTGTGACGTTTACGTAATTGCAGATGTTAATCTCATAATTCGACATTACGTTACTAATCTATATCTCGAAAACTCAGTTGGTTTTGAGGGATAACTAAAAATTGTTTGCAAGTGGACCCGCATACTTTTTCTTGGTGAAAATATTTTATAGAAAATATTTTACAGTGTTGTCTGTCAAAATTGTATACTGACTCTTGGACTTATATGATATTTGTTAATTTCGTTTCGGAGAAAATTTATTTTAAATCAAAATTTATTTCTTCGAGAATTTTCTCCGAAAAATCATCAAATGCTCGTCTATAAATACGTTAGGTACAATGTACGAAAGCGAATAACGCTTAATACCACTGACTTTGAACGAATATAAAGTTATGAAGTATGAAGTGGAACTATTTTAGCTCACACGAGTTTTGGCTAGGCTAGAATAATTTAGTGCTCGGTTAGGATTTTGGCGTGGCTTTAACCGCCGGAATTATTCTGTGTTCCATTTTTGTATTAATTTTCATACACTCCAAATATCATCATCATAAATAGTAAATTTTTTATTTATTCGACCAACAGAGGGATCAATTCGTGTTAGTAACTTATCATAGCTTGTCTGGAGCCGTCGCCCGTCGACAGAATAAGAGAAGGTAGAGAATAATTTAGTAATGTAATTGAGAAATTAAAATTATGCCACTTCAATAATGTTTTATTTCCAGAATAATGACCTATAACAATTATAACAAAGATTAAACTATTGTTCTAAGAACTATGGAACATTAACATGGAACATTAAGGGCTAGAGATATAGGAGTTACAATTCTATTACAAATTCGAATACAACGGATAGGTATAAAAAAGAGAAGATGAGAGATGTAAAGGTGGAGAAAGGAGTGGCGAGAAATTACCCTAAGCGGTCGCAAATAAAACTAGTTGTAGATTGTATGAGACACTTAAAACTGATAACTTACACTGGAGATAGGTAACTGAAAACTTAGACTGTTATGCGGTAAAATACTGAGGTGACGTTACGGTGTCGAACGTTTAAGATTCAGAAAGAAATGAGTCAATGCTCCTGCGCCTGCCAAAAGTTATTCGTTGAATATAATGATCGATTATTAAAAAATCAATAAAACATTACAAGAGAAAGGGCCAGCGACAGAGCAACGATGCATAAAGAGGTAGCATTGTTACAGGCCTTACACGTTAAAAAAATGGACTACAATGAATACAATTTATTGCACAACATAAACAGAAAAATATAAAGAATATTCACATGGAAAAAAAATACAAGTAGGTGGAGTGTATTTGGAGTGTTGCCAATATCTGTCAAATAGCGTTATACGGGCGTCGACTTCATCAAAAATAAATTATGAAATATTGATTGTTCAATAAATAGCTTCTTTAATTAAATTGCAGAAAAGTTACTCGTATAAATTAATATTTATGTAAAAAATAATTATGAAAAGATCGTAATTAGTAAGCATGCTACTATATTCGTCGACATCTTTAGAAGAGATTTAAACATTTTTAGAACAAAATTTAATAACTCAGATGATTGAATTATTAGATGGACTGGCAGTCAATTACTGGATTGATGTTTGTAATGTATCAATAATTGATCAATACCTGTAGTTCCGCCGCTGAGAGATTGCATTCCTGAGACCCGTAGCGATGGGCGTTTGAAGTCCATACATATATCTTTATTAATATGATAGGAAATAATTGCCATGTGTACATATAACGTCGAGTAAGTTACAAATTGAAAGAATAAAAAAAAAAACAAATGAAACAACGTATTGTGTGCAATACAGTTTCTGTTACGGACATTGTGAACAATAATTTCTATTCAGCATAGACACAGCTAATAGAAACTTCGTTTCTATTCAGCATTTCTGCTTCTATAAACGACAGTAGCTGACTACTATTTAAGTATTAATTATTCATATTATAGATAAGCTAATTGAATCAAATAAAATTCGTTAATATAACGATTGTTTTCATCCACTCACAGTTAACGTGCGATTTAGAAATCAAACGCATTGATCTGGCTTTGCGAGCAGGATAGGGAAACGCAGCCAAACTTCGCCTTTTAAATACTTCGCCATTCACGCCTCGATTCATAAACTGAGGCATTTAGCCTTTAGCGAGTTGTTGAACAGCTCTGAAATATTGATAGAACGGCCAAAACAAACATTCCAACTGCGGAACAGCTTCAAAATTAAATTCTGAATTGGACTCTGTGAGAATTCTGTTGCAACGGAGTCCTGTAGATTTAATTAAGATTCACTAGCGTAAAATGTTTGTTAGAATTGTTGGTTTGGGTTAATTTTCGTTATTCAATACCTATAGTACTTTGGAAATCATTTCGCTTTCCATTCTTTCTTAATATATTAAACACATTCAGTGAGACATTCGAAAAGGTTCGCAGTACCTTCCCGCAGATCCCAATTTGTGAATTAAGGGTTTTTTGCCTAACACCCGGGATTAAGGCGATCAATACGTCTTCGGCGACAACAGTTCCGTGGGATTATAGCACCAATGGATAAAGACTCATGGAGACACAGAAAATAGTTAAGATAGAGTAAATGTTACCTTATTATCAAAAAGCAAATAATTCGCCGCTTTTTTAACAAATCTAGGATTAATTAAACCACTTAAGTGTATTTATTGAGCATGACCATTAGATTGGTGGACAAAGTAACAAGATTTCGATTATTAGATTTTCGATTTCGATTCTTCGATTTTCGATTTCGTATCCTCGTTTCGCTTATCTTACTCGTATTTACCTACAGTATAGTCTATGTGACCAAAAAAGGCATTTATGACAGGCATTTATGACCACAACTGCCGATTACTGAAGTCTGCTCTTGTTTTTTAGGGTTCCGTAGCCAAATGGCAAAAAACGGAACTCTTATGGATTCGTCATGTCTGTCTGTCTGTCTGTCTGTCCGTCCGTATGTCACAGCCACTTTTTTCCGAAACTATAAGAACTATACTGTTGAAACTTGGTAAGTAGATGTATTCTGTGAACAGCATTAAGATTTTTACACAAAAATAGAAAAAAACAATAAATGGGGGTTCCCCATACTTAGAACCGAGACTCAAAATTTTTTTTTTCATCATACCTATACGTGTGGGGTATCTATGGATAGGTCTTCAAAAATGATATTGAGGTTTCTAATATCATTTTTTTCTAAACCGAATAGTTTGCGCGAGAGACACTTCCAAAGTGGTAAAATGTGTGCCCCCCCCCCCTGTAACTTTTAAAATAAGAGAATGATAAAACTAGGAAAAATATATAATGTACATTACCATCCAAACTTCCACCGAAAATTGGTTTGAACGAGATCTAGTAAGTAGTTTTTTTTTTAATACGTCATAAATCGTACACCGCAAATTACCTTTCATTCAATCAACTCAAATATAAGAAATATAGAGTTCAAGACATGTGTGATTATGAATTTATACGGAACCCTCGGTGCGTGAGTCCGACTCGCACTTGGCCGGTTTTTTTTTATAGATCGATCCTCGGTGAAGCGCCAACAGTATTTGCAGCAGCACCACATAAAATAACAGTTCTATCCAAACTTATTTCTGTGGGCTCACATCTTCGGTTTCACGTTGGGATAGGAGCACATTTCTGAACGTATTTATCCCAATTTATCTGAATTCCCAATGAGTGATAATAAGGAAACGAATCTAGCGGAAAACTATTGGTAAGGAATGTGTTAGTAAAGAAATGGTTGAATCGTGGATTCTTAGTATAAATAACAATATTTATTGTACATTGATACATGCCTAATTAACTGGAATTCCTATCACTAGATGGCAGTCGTTAAGCCATGTTGGCGGCCTTAAAGGCGGCTTGAAAACTTCTGAAACTGGGGTTGGCCACTAGCCCCACAATCCGGACTTGGCCCCCGTGTGTGGAGTGCCTAACCTTCCCGAAGTATGGGAAGTGACCCGTGCCCCTGCAGTGGGGACGGACCATATGGGTTGTTAACCTATCAAAATAGGTTACACGACTTCATCAAAAATAAATTAATATAAATTAATTAAATTGCTCTTCCACTAAAAACAAATTAAAAAAAAAAATTCAGATTGCACCATCCATCAAATCCTTTTACATTTTTTTTTGTGTAATGAAGAGTAAGTAAGTATCGTTTGTTTTTCATTAGATTAAATTTTTTTACGATAGTAAAAATCAATAAACGTGTCCGTTAATGACGCTACAAAGTATGAATGACGTCACGTCTTGGTATTTCAAAATTTTTTAGAACAAAATGTCGTTATTATTAGGAAAATGGAAAAATATGGGTGTTTTAACATTGCCCTTTACCCTTGAAACACACAAAAACTGAGAGTAAACAATTTGAAATGTTCTCAATTATGATAATTTGTAAGTGCTCCGTTTCAGTTTACACGAATTAAAATTGAAGTTCAGTTTACAGGCGCAACTACTGCGTTTCAGTAAATAAACTAACTACGGTTTTACCCTCCTCGGTCCTGAAGTCCCTTGAAGGCGACATTTTCCGTGTGGCTCACCCTAGCGATCTTTTAAATAAAAAATATTGCAATGTATTGGAACTAGATGCAAAAAAGTGTTACATAGAAGAAAAAAAAAAGATATATTTTACTTAAACTTTACTTAAAAGCCTCTTAGTACGTCGAAGTTTTTTTTTTCAATGTTACAAATGAAATCATGGCTCAGGACTCAGGACTGCGGAGATTATAGTTGGAGTATAGCAAGCAGCTACGCATTTATTTACTACTAGCTTCCGCCCGCGACTTCGTCCACGTGGACTTCAGAATTGTGTCCAGAAAAAAAAATGTTAAGATAGCGCCATCTAGTGACGAAGTGGAAATTTTGAGTTTTTAACCATTCCTACGGGAACCCTTAAATTTTCCGGGATAAAAAGTATCCTATGTGTTAGCCGAGTGCTTTATCTATCTACCTATCAAATTTCATCCAAATCCGTTCAGTAGTTTCGGCGTCGGAACAAACAAACAAACTGACAAACAAACAAACATCCATACTTTCGTATTTATAATATTAGTTACTACTTACTTTTGTCCGCGGCTCCGCTTGCGTGGATATAATTTTTTTACTTTCTTTGAAGATCTATCCTACAGAATACTATAAAGCGGTGGGAACAAAAATTTTGAGGCATGGGAACAAGCCTTGTATTTTTCTGGGATGGCCGGGATACTACTTGTATTGCAATCCACTGCTTGATCTATCTATCTACTAAATATTCAAACATGAAAAAAGCCATACTTAGGCATTTAATAGTTGGACTCCGAATTTCATTCAGAACAATACGAGCTCGACGAATGTCCACTATTTTATAACAAAGAGCTCAATATAATTTTATATGGGCTCTAGTCGACCTCTTTAAGCCTACACCTAATATCGTACAACCATTTTAAGTTGATCCCTACAGTTTAACAGGCTGTCCTAAATTGTGTAGTGTTTAATATTGTGCAAGGCTCAGAATACACTGGTCGTTCAGGAAGGTATCATCTCGCGGCCGACAAATGCTCGCCGATGTAGGTACCAAATGGTGATGAAGTATGGGGACCTGGGGATATATATTTTTTGTTCCTTGAGTATATGGGATGGCCATTGCGATAGTTTTATAGCATTATGAAATATTTAGTTGGATATTGAAGTATAATATTTTTTTGGGTTTCGTATCTAAAAAGGAATAATTGCCAACGCTTAACACGTTAAAAAACCGACTTCAATCGTAACAACTAACATTTTGCAATGACTTTTTTAGTTTTTGTTAATTTTTTTAAAAAGCACTGAATTAATTTTGAGAAAATTTATATGGGACCACCTCTAAAGTATTCCCTATCAAACAAAAAAATAATCATCAAAATCAATCCATAACTGGCTGGCGGAGTAATCGCGTAAAAAACATAAAAAAAACATACAGTCGAATTGAGAACCTCCTCCTTTTTTGAAGTCGGTTAAAAAGAAACCCTTATAGGATCACTTCGTTGTCCGTCCGTCAGTCTGTCTGTCAAGATCCTTTTTCTCAGGAACGCGTGGATGTATCAAATTGAAATTAATATCAAATATTCAGATCTGCAATCCCTTGGATCTGTATAAAATGAAACTTCTAAGAAGTGATGTAACTAAAAATGTATGGTTTTCGTCTTTTTTACTTTACTTGTGCTATAAGACATTGCTTCTTGCCTTAACAATTTTTTTGTGATGTAACTAAAAATTTATGGTTTTCGGACTTTTTCCTTTACTTGTGCTATATAAAAGTATTGCTCGTTACTAAATTTCATGATTCTAGGTCAACGGGAAGTATCCTATAGGTTTTGATTCCCATGCGAGTGTCCAAATATGCGGCATAAATGGCCGTATCTCTTGATTGCGTTGGCATATAAGTTTGATTTTTTCACAGTTTCAGGGATAACAGGCCTGCGAATTGGATATAGAGTTCAAGACATGTGTGATTATGAATTTATACGGAAACCTCGGTGCGCGTGTCCGACTTGCACTTGGACGGTTTTTTATTTATATTATATCAATATTCTATACATCACATAAAAAAAACATTTCCCAAGTTATACATAGGCTCTACAACAAAAAGTTTTTGGGTACTGTTTGTAATAACCACACATAGGCATATAAAATATATTTTTTTGATGTTAACAGACTTCCAGAGAGAGACGATAAAATAAGATAAGAAAGAAATAAAAAAAACAGATATATTAATAATCATGAAGCTTAAATAGGTCGGGGACAATATTCATAATAAGAAAACCCAGAGAGGCGTAAAATATGACAAGGAAAAAGGTTGAAGGTTATGAATAATTTATGTAAATTTATGTGATAATTCTCGAAAGACTGATTACTATCCGTTGTTTTGTGCTAAGTTCTTTGATTTGATATGATCAACATTTCTCCTGAATATACGTCATTTTTGTCTGACAACATAACATTCAAGAAAAAATATTTTTAAGCATATCTCTGACGAAAAAGTTAGGGTATTCTATAAAGTTTCTGTTAGGTAGTACACAAAAGGTATATACAGCGTATTGTTTTATCGGAATTTCGCAATTTTTAATGCCCGTGTGACAGTAGTCAAATAATAATAATAATAATCCGGGACAAATCACACACGGTCATTTGGCCCCAAACTAGGATTCCCTGTATCTTGGGAACCAGAGACTGATATACATACATATATACATTTACATATATAGATATAATACACACAGACTCAGAGAAAACAATTCTGCTCATCACAGAAAAGTTTTCCCTGTGTGGGGATCGAACCCACGACTCTCGGATCAGAGGTCAGGATCGCTAACCACTTAGCCACCGAGTCAGTCAAATGACTTCAATTTAGCCATAATTATCCCCTGCAAGCACAAGATATCCCCTGAATTAAATCCGCGCACGGCTTAGCCTTGCAGGTACCTACCGTTACTCGGAAAATGACAGTCAGCTGTCACGTGTCACACTTAACAAAAGGCTCAGGACACATGTTCATTTCTTTGCTACTAGCGACAGATCTCAAAAATAGGAAAACTAAAGTTACATGAAAGAAATAAGGTTCAATTTGACAAATTTTTGCTTCAACGTTCATAGTAGAAAATCCGCTATAAGGCTATAAGCGCCCATCCCTCGCTTATAAAGGAGGACAATCTAGTGGTTCTCTAATACTGGCGCCATAGAAAATAAAACGCTTTGATTTATTTTTCGATTTACGAATAAATTTTTATTCAAACGAATGTCGAATTTGTATCACGTCTATTTCAATTATTGCAGTTAAAATATTTCATAGCTGTTGCTACATTTTAATGTCTCGTATGTAATTGTTAAGTGACTACAAAGTGTGTCAATTATAGATAAGAACATGGTTGAAAAATGCATTAAAAATTCATCTGCTATTTTTGAAAATTGGGTAACCTTATTCAACTGTACCAATTGAGGGTAAAAAAAAAATACAAAAATTGGGCTTCACTTTGCATGTAACGACACACACCCCGGACACTTCATACAAATTTCGTGCCATGGTTTACTACATAGACATTCATGTTTGTACACATGTAAGTGTGCGTGATACTAGGCTTGAATCGAGATTCAATTAGCCCTCTATCTAATATTAGTTAGCTAGATTTTTACAAATAAAGTGAAGGCTGTATACATCAGACAATTCTGTATAGAAGCCTTTAGCTCTTTCCTTAAAAAAATAAAATTGTCTTTGGTTATTATACTGTGCTTTGGTTTGCCAACCTCTTGACAAATGGTCACAGGTCGGTCACACAGGGGGGGTGAGGAAGCCTTCAGAGAGCGGCAGGGAGTGTCCATACTGTATAAGTTCCTTATACTGTGGTAACGACATTTATCATATGAAACGAACTCGAAAAACACGAGTCTCTTTAAAGTATAGTACTGAAAACTTTCTACTAGCTTTTAATCGATTTCTGTTCAGTTTTTCAAGTAATTTTTCGATTTTTTTATCATAATAAATATATGTTGTTTTTCTGCTGTTCCAACAGATACCTATAAAACGTTACTTTAAAATCAGTCGTAAAGTTTCTTAAAAATGTACAAGCTAGCTTTTTACGAACTCCGGAACCCCCTTAACGAAATATATTAATGCTGTTAACATTGAAGTTACGCGACTATAGAGTCAAGTGAGTTTAAAGATTGCCCTTCCACCGACTAACTCAGGTCTCATAAAGTTGGTGTCTACTGGGAATCGAACCAATCACCTCCCAATATACATTCCACTTAACTTTAAAAGCTAGTGGACAGCTGCTATACCTGGAAAAGGTGTTTAAATTAGAAATGTGTAGCTTAACATAGGCTAAGATTATAATCTAAAACCTTAACACTATAAAGAAAAGAAAGGAATATACGACTGACTCGGTGGCTAAGTGGTTAGCGCTCCTGACCACTGATCCGAGAGTCGTGGGTTCGATCCCCACACAGGGCAAACATTTCTATGATGAGCAGATTTGTTTGCTCCGAGTCTGGGTGTATTATATCTATATATGTATGTATTTAAATGAATATGTGTATGTATATCAGTCTCTGGTTCCCATAGCACAGGGAATCCTAGTTTGGTACCAGATGACCGAGTGTGATTTGTCCTGGATATTATTATTATAATTATTATATGTAGTAATGACATGGACGTCTACTTGAATACTGCCCGGTATCAATATTTTGTAGACACAACCGATTGATTACATAAATATGTAAATGTATGTATGTTTTATATAAATATATGATTTGAGAAGTCAATATACACACCATTTATAACTGTATCAGTTTTTTTAAATAGCTTTACCAATCCGTCCTCTACATTTCATCCATCAGCTTACAGCTATGACATATACGAGAACCTTAAACCTTAACATACTTAATATTTGAAGAACAGCACTATAATTGCAGGGAAATTCAGTAAAACGGATACTCGTTCTAACTGGGTTGATGAAATTGTAGTAACGTAAGTACATTGATGCAATGGATTATCGATAAAGCAGACGTTCGAGCTAACGTCTTCGGCGTATTGAACATCGAGAAAATGACATTCGAAATCAGGTAGTAAAATCCCCCCATCAGTAAGGTAAGAAATAAATCAGAAGATGAATCTAACAGCTCTTCACACTCCAAAATCCATTAAAATTTTTTTAGGAATCTTTGTTTGTCTCGTGTGTACTAAGACTGTTATTTTTTAATGGCGTCGCTTATCGCTGCATTTATGGTCAGGATTCCTTTTTAATTCTGCGGCCCACTCTCATAATTATACTAATAACAAGATAATGTTCTAAAATGTCTGTTTTATGAACGTTTTACGTGGATATAATAGCATATTAGTAGGTCGTTTCGAAATAAATGCCTACTAAGTGAGAATAATTACAAAAAATTGCAGTGGCTTTTAATGTTTTCTCAGAATATCGGAATTTAAAATCCGCATCATTTATTATTTCTGAGAGTTACAGGACTATCCAACCCATTGCATTGTCATAAAATTCTAAAGATGACATTTCGGATTCGAAACTTAGAACTTGATCTGTCGCCGTTTGTGTACAAGACACATACGGCGCTGCAGACAGAATTTTAATTACACGGGAAATTGATAGACCAATCAAGTAGCTTCATTGTCACCCGCCATTACACGTTCCTAAAATCTCTGCCGCTACTGGTTGATTGATTTCGCGCCTGATTCAGTGAAATCGTCAGCTGTCAAAAAACTGTCACCGTGCGATGATTGTTTCGGGTGGTTCCGTCAATAGTTTGTTCTTGTCTGTGTGAACGAAGATTACCGACGCGCCTTATTTTTTGTGTACTACTGTACAGTCCTATTAATAAAATTAAATGGTTTTGTGACATTTAATATTTGCTTTATGAACTGAATAAATAATAGATAAGTGGTAATAATAATATTTTAATTCATTAAGCTCAACCGTTTTAAGTCATGAAAGTGCAGTAATCCCTAAAATATTATGTCAATTAATTTAATAGTCTGCAAATACGGAAGTCGTTTATTTGAACTGATGACCAATTCAACTCGGTCGGTTTATTTTGCGACCCGCGCTTGCAGCTGAGTTTATTATGTGGCTAAATCCTCTTTATAGTGAATGAATTAATGTGTGGTAACAAACCGTATGTACGGTCGTTAATGTAGGATTTTCTGTACTATTAACGCCCGCGACTTCGTCCGCCTACTTTGGATTCAAAGTAAAAGAGACATTTATGTATTATATGGCGTCTGGCCCGGTCCGGTCTTCCTTTTCGTATGCTCGCTATATCACTGACAGCTATTTATGAACGATACCGTTTGCCAATATGAATTTCGTTTGATCACCGAAAAAAGTTTTTGACTACAATACGACAAGAACGTATAGTTGTTTAAAAAATAGTTATTCTAACAAAAAACTAGTTATAAGTAATAGATTTTTTTGCAGCATGTACTAAGCGATTAGTAATATTTACTTTTAAAATCTAGTTAAAACACAGACTGTAGTGTTTACCACTGCATAGTAAGCATTAATGATGCGATAGTAATGAATACTGGAAAACGGTACTCTTTACAATAAGGTTTGTTGTCATTACGGATTGTAAGGTGAACATGAAATGTTGTACACATACCGAATGTTCTGTGATATTCGCAAATTGATTTAACTAGATTATAATAATAATGGCGACAAAGCGTTTTGTCGTCACAAATAGAACTAGACAATATCGTAGGGATAACGAGATTCTAGTTACATGTACCAGACATTTTTTTCAGTGATTGACCTTCGCTTTTCAATATAACTGTCAGATTGAAAAATAGCAACACACAGATTAAATTACGTCGATCAAGCATCATTTTTACGTTTATCTAACAATTAATTTAGTCACATCGCTACATGGATGGGTCCGACTCACAGAAGTCCGATGCACGCTTGTCCGACAGCGGCTAAACAAAAGAGTAACAAAAAAGCCCCTTTTTGTAGGTACTTGGGACATCCTAGGAAAAATAAATTTCACCATAACCTTAAAAAAAATACAGAACACACTACGATCATACAGTGGATCTGTTTATCAAATAATTTTTTGCATACTTTTTTCTAGGAAGTTTTATTCTAGATTTTCCAAGTACTGAGTAGGCCCAAGATGAAATGTCTCCTTTCTATAAACTCTACACCTCATTTCAACCACTTAAAGAGCTCCTCTACACCCTCTAACTGGAACATACGATTCCAGTTTTCAAGTTTCTGTCTGTAATAGTTTAGGCTGTATGATAACTGTCAGCCACTCAGTCACAATATTTTTAAAGTTAGACATGAAGGTAGCCCTGAAATTTCCTTTAAAATGCTCGCACTTATCCATTTGTAATCCCAGGGAATTAATTTAGTTAATCGTGTTTTGAAAAAAAAACGAAATTGGCTAATCAGTTAATCAGTCAGTCACGGTATTTATTTTATAGTTAGACTTGCACTTATCCATTTGTAATCCCAAGGAATTAATTTAGTTAATCGTGATTTGAAAAAATAATAATTAAATTGGCCAATCAGTTAATCGACTTTTTTAACTTTTTACTTTACTTGAAAAGTCCTTTATTCACGAATTAACTATCGGTCTTTTGGGAAAAGTATTCCAGTGTCATGTGTAGAAACCACAATTTAAAAAGCTTAAAATGATTTTGATAGGCCTTCCAGTTAGCACCTTTTTGGTTAGGGAACCTTATAAAATGTAATCCTTCAAAAACTTCTTGGTCTCCCTGTATATACTACAAATCATAATCTCGACAACAGTACCTTTCGGGGGACCGAACATTCGTGCAATAAGACAAGGGTCTATCGCCTAGAGGTTTAGCCGTCAATTGTTACCTTTACACATACGAGTAATGTACATTTGCCCTTCAAGAAAGGACAAGAGTTGATTTAGTGGTCGCTCTAGATGTGAGGACAATGGATGTTGGGGATATGCTGGTATTTATTTAGGGATAGTTAGAAGGGAACGATGGTTTGGGTTCCAGTAGCAAACAAATACTTTGAAGAAGGAGACAATAGAAACTCAATCATTTAATAAAAAACAGTTACCCGTATAAATATTTTAAAACTATTTCTAAGGAATCGTGTTCTCATAAAAACTGAATATATTGAAAGTCAAGAATATGTTTGTATTGGTGTATGTACTGGTATATGTGTGAGTTTCTGTATTTCTTAACTTCTCAGTATTTAGTTTATATTATTATATTTAAAATATGTTTTTTACGTGTTTTCCTCCACCCAAAGGTAGTCTGGACAAGATCGCTGTTTAGCGATAAGACTGCCTAAATATATAACTTTTTTCTTCATGTATATTGTTTATATGTATTTTCCTATTTTATATTGCGCAATAAAGTATTTTTACTCATTCATTCATGGTTGCTCCAACCGTTTAGGTTCCTTTGAGAACACTGTTAAGTTTCACAAGTAATTTGATAAAGTTACCATTAGCCGCTTGTCAACGAACTTAGCCTTACCAATAAATACAGTCTAAATGTCTTTAATTTCTCCCATAGACGTTTGGTAGGTCGTCCTCAACAATTTGCCGTCGTCCTGGGTCGGTGTGGCTCTAATTGAATTCCGACCAGGGACGCATTAGAACCCGACCCCCGATGAAGACGTTACGGCGAGACATCTAGTGGGAATTCCGACAACCTTTACAACGCATTTTGCCATTGATTTGGATAAGTAGTTTATAGATGTGACCATTCGAACATTCGCTTTAAGTATTTGTCAATTGTACTGTTGGCTGTTTTGTCTAGTTTGCTTACCCTTTCAATATATAGGGTGACCCTAAATTAGTTCTTGATACGAAAGTCTATGAATGTGCTCATGATAACAAACAACTTTCCCTAAGAAACCCATAGTCAAATCGCAAAAAAAAATTTTGAGTCTCCATACAAATCGATGAACTGACCGGCCAAATTAGTATGAAGAGTCCAAATTTTTTTTGCGATTTGACTATGGGTTCTTTAGGGAAAGTTGTTCGTTATCATGAGCACATGCATAGCCTTTCGTATCAAGAACTAATTTAGGGTCACCCTATATAGTTAGGTACAGAAAGCAGCATTCCTGGGTGTCAATGTCAAGCTATTTGACTCGATATTATGATAATGCTTAACTACAATAATTAAATAGTTTTAAAAATTAAAACATAATTTGATAAAGCTTTAAAACTCTATAGCTTTATATCGTACGATAGGCAAGGGATTAACAGACTCACTAAACGACTTAATGTACACCCGATAAATATTATACCCTTTTTGTGGTAGCGTTATGATCCCCACTCATTTAATAATTAAAAAAAAACACAAGGTCTACTTTCGTCAGTAAGGATAACTGGTATTTTGAGACCCATTGCGATGTTGCCACACTTGCTGTACTTATAGCAGCGAGTTTATTATCCCGTCCTTTTGTTAAGTCTATGGCGATAGCAGTTACCAAATACTTGGCAATTTGAAACGGTCATAATTCTGTTATACACTCTGCTTCAAAAAAATCGCACGTCCGTAAAAATAGGCTTCAAGCACTGTTAATCCTTAAGACAAGCAGTTATTCGTAGCAATATTGGTATCATTTGAGAGCCCTATAAAAACTCTTTAAAAAAATATCCATTTCATTTGATTAAAGAAAAAGCTTGACACTTTAAGTCACTGTGAATGACAATGGAACTGATTCTCCTCTTCAAATTTTGTTTGTATTGTTTTGTTTTTTGGGTATAAAAGGGTCGATACAGCTTATCGGGGGATAAATTTGCTACCAACAGTCGAAGAAGACACAGAAGAATATCTTTCATCAGAAAAACGTCCTTGAAGATGGACACTACTGCTGCTGAAGCCGCCCAAGTTATCGCACTACTGCAATCAGGACTACGTCAGTGTGATGTTGCTCGGTAATTGCACTTGAGTCGCTTTTCTGTTCGAAGAGTGTACCAGCGGTTCCTGCAGACCGGTGGCTTTGTCCGAAGGCGTGGGTCTGGTAGAAATCGCTGCACTTCTGCGAGAGATGACCGATTCGTCGTATCGAAGTCTTTGAGAAATCGGTTCTCTAATGCTGTTGAGTTGCAACAGCAGCTTCAAGCAGTTCGTAGAAGGGCCGTGAGTGTCTCTACAGTTAGAAGAAGACTAAAGGAGAGAAATATTGTGGCTAGAAGACCTGCCACGGGTCCAAAATTAACCGCAGCGCATCGGCGAGCACGCCTGCAATTTGCTCGCGCCCACGTCAATTGGACCCTGGACCAATGGAGAGCTGTTCTCTTCTCAGACGAAACGAGAGTGTGCCTTTTCTGCAACGATAGATGCAAAAGAGTATACAGAAGACAATGGGAACGTTTTGCCCAAGCCTGCATCCAAGAGACGGTAGAATACGGGGGCGGTTCCTGCATGTTCTGGGGCGGCATATCTGCCGACGGCAAAACTGAACTTTCTTGCGTCTCTCGGACCGGCGGTGCTCGCGGGCAAGGGTCGATGACTGCTCACCGGTACATCACAGAGATCCTGGAAGAACATGTGGTCCCCTATGCTGGATTTATTGGCGACGGGTTCACATTAATGCACGATAACGCTCGCGCGCACACTGCTGGAATTGTGCAGGGCTACCTTCAAGAGGTTGGGATCCCTGTCATGCAGTGGCCAGCGAGAAGTCCAGATCTGAACCCGATAGAGCACCTCTGGGACCAGCTGAAACGCAAGGTTAGATCCCGTGATCCCGCTCCCGCGACTCTTCAGGAGCTCCAAGACGCCGTTATTGAGGAATGGGACAGAATCCCTCAAGAAGAGGTCCTAAAGTTGGTGCGATCCATGAGGGAGCGCATGGAAGACGTCATTAGGGCTAGGGGGGGTAACACTAGGTTTTAGGTTAGTTTTAAGCAACTTTGTTTTGAAAAATTAATCAGATTTCATTTGGGTTTTTTAAGGATTTTTATTGTTTTGTAAATTTTTCTCAGTTCCAATAAAAAACATTGAATGAATTATTGTTTTTGCATTCTCTGTTTCCTTACCTTTCAAATGATACCGAACATTACCAATATTTCATAATACAAATACGATTGAAAGATGTTTAAAATAGATTTCTCAAAAAGGTGCGATTTTTTTGAAGCCGAGTGTAGTTAAGTTTAGAGTTACAATTATATGTTAGCGTTGTTACATTACAGGATGTTTTATTATTTTTGCGGGTTTATTAAGTATAGTGATAAAGTTTACTCATGACTTAGAACTTTGGCTGTTACGTGAACATTCCATTAAATAAGAAACTTTGAAAACATCGCGAGGTAACCTATGTCTATGGGCGGCGGTAATCGCTTACCATCAGGTGATCCGTCTGCTCGTTTGCCACTTAAGCCATAAAAAAAATAACCTGCATATTTAATTACTAGATGTATATGGTTGTCGTACTGCAGCTTCCGTCGTGTAAATCTAGAATATAATGTCTCACACGTGACCGCGGGTGATGCAAGGTGCAAATAATAGGCCACTGCCGTCTTTCCCTTGTGAAATTGTGCCACATGATAAGAAGAATAAGAATACGTAATTGTATATCTGATACTCCTTCACGCTGAAGTTTTTATTTCCGATTGATTTGTTATACAGCTAAAATATTGCTCTGAGTCTGGGTGTATTATATCTATATATGTATGTATTTAAATGTATATGTGTATATATATCTTTATTTTTTTTTATTTATTAGCAAACCAACAGCTTTTACATATTTGATAACTTAAAATTAGTAATAATAATAGTACAAGCCAATAATAGGTTTCCCTTAATTAAACCAAAAAGTAATAACAATATTAGTCGTAGGTATATACATGCATTCTTTTGTATTATGTATGTAGTATAAGTAGTGTAAGTGTAAGTACTTAGTTGTGGAAAAAAGAGATATTAAAAGAAATCCAAAGAATCAGATATTATAATAACTATAAGAAAATAAATATAAATATGGTATATATTATATGTATATGTATATAAATAAATATGTATGAGTAAATCATATAAGTCCTCCATCTCTTTTCGCGAGTAGGTATTTGTGGTCTAACAAAATAAATAGTGGATACATACGCTCGTAACATTAGTGGATACATACTTCGTAATAAAATTGAAATTGACTAAATAGTACTTATGTATTCAAAATGTCACTTACTATGAGATTTTTAAACAACGGCTTTGATGTATGAAATGGGTCAAATTTACTAAAAGATGTATTGTAAATACGAGGCATGCGCGTTAGTACTCCGTTACCGGCATAGTTGGTGGCGTGACGCGGCACATGCAGTAGCGGTGTGTGGCGCGTGCGACGCCGCGGTGTGCATAACGCCAGCGCACCCACAAGTTCACTGCAGTCGATGCGGCAGTTCAGTATGTCGTGAAGAAAGCACATATCCAACACCTGACGTCTCTCCTCAAGAGTTAGCATACTATAACGGTGACAATCTTCAGTATATGAATTTGTCCACGAATGAGAACGATAGTTTAAATGCTTTATGAATACTTTTTGAATTCTTTCTAAGCGTGATTTATATACAGAGTATTGCGGGGACCAAATCGGACTTGCATATTCTAAAATGCTGCGTACATAAGCATAGTAAACCGATTTTAGTGTACAGTTTTGTTTAAATGGTTTACAAGAACGAATGACGAACCCTAAATTTCTATAAGCTTTATCTACTATATATTCTATGTGATCAGATAGTAACATTTTGCTATCAAAATGTACGCCTAAATCACGAATTCTATCAGTCTCTGGTTCCCAAGATACAGGGAATCCTAGTTTGGGGCCAGATGACCGTGTGTGATTTGTCCCATATATAATTATTATTATTATTATTGTAAGAGCGCACAAAGCTCAGTGTATTTTTTTCAAGGAAAACGAATAGTTCTTATGGGACCCGAAAAAACAATTTCGGAAGTAAAGTTTGGGGACATGCAAATCAAATCAAAAGTCAAAGTTTTTACTTTTGTTTGCATTCGATTTTATTCCAAACAATACAATAATACAGAGATAAACTTTTTGCGAGCTCTCCGAGTATATTGCACCATTTCGTTTATTCAGTTTTTATCTTGCTATCGATTTAAAACATAAAATGCAGTGCGGGATCAAATTTAAATACGTATAATAAAAACGACTTTATAACACTATAATTTGAATAATTAATTTGAACAATAAAATGCTTCAGTATTTTGGGTATTACTGACTGAATAAATAACAATCAGTAGTTAGTTAAGAATAGCTACGTACAAATGACTGTAAACACAAATAAATACATAAATAATATATTAATATAATAAATCTTTATTTCGACAGAGTCATAGTAGCTGTTAGTAAAACTTTAAAATTATGTTAGTAGATACATTCAAATAAATTCATCAAATTTTTTGTTCCTATTTGGGACACTGGATGTGTACACGTGAGTATTAATCCAGTGACCCAATATAGTACAGTCCGGCTTCTCTGATATTGTCTTCAGGATGCTGTTGGGGCTTCCCGGACCCTACGCATTAGTGAGGCTGTTCGCTTGCGCATGATGGCGTAAAAGTCATCTGTGCGTGCCTCCGCGAACATCTGCGATGCGCTGCAAAATCGTGGGAGCCCCATCAACACCCTGAAGGCATTATTATATTGTAATAATGCCTTCAATATCCACAGTGTAATTATTAAACAGAGTGGACACTACCTGCCGCTCTCTGAAGGCTGCCTCACCCCCCTGTATGACGCCTAAATGACTAGTTGTTATTATACAGTCTTTGCTTCATTAAAAATGTCTATGTAACAGTCTTCCGGAAATATCAATAACTAAAGGCGTCAACTAAAAAAAAATTGTGTTACCTAAAACAAGGCGGTATGACCAAGAAGCCTTAGCTTAAGCAGCACTATGTAGATACTCACACACACATTTAATACGTCGTGTACAGACATTTTCTATGTAGTAGTAAAAATAGCGCGAAATTTTATGAAGTGTCCGGGGTGTGATTAATTTACTTAGATGACAAATATAACTATAAATCAGATAGCTTAGGCCTCGTTCATGGAAAGGCGGTGCGTCAGGCAATCTATGAGAGCGTTCATGTAGAAGCGTCAACGCAACGCCCGCTCATGAACGCTCTCATAGATTACCATATGTTTGATTTGACCGCGCGACGCGTAGCCTGACGCGCCGCGCAACGCGCCGCGTCTCAATAAACGAGGCCTTATAGAACTAAACGTTTAGAAGATTAAAACTTTAATGACAATTAGGACTGCAAACTCGTATAATCTCAGGCAAAAAATACACCCGTGCATAAATCCGAAAAACATTTATCTCTTTCTCTGGCAATCGGATAAAAACTATGTACTTATCGCACTCTTAATAAAACAACGACCGAATTCAAAATTTGGCAAAATGAGTTTTGATTAAAAACCGAACTAAAAGATAGATACTCGCGTATGTGGGGGACGCATAAAGACGCAAATATTTTGTTACCTTATTGCTTAAGAAATACAGGTGTTTTTTTACCGAGACTTTGTGTCTTGCTCTTTTAGGTTGTTTTTTTTATCCAAACACATTTTGCCAAATTTTGAATTCGGTCGCTGTTTTATTAAGAGTGCACTATGTCTCTTAGTTTCGATATTTTATACTAAAGCGAAGTAGACAGGAGCTTAAAAATACACATCTCTCCGCTTCGGTGGATGCCGGCTAGTCTATATGTACAGGTACGTATAATAAGGTGCTAAATGCTAAAGCTCCTTGACGATAGCTATGTGCGCTGTTATGTTCTACCCAATACAGGGTGTAACAGAAAGGTGTGATAATACTTCAAGGTGGGCTTCTACTCATCGAACTGAACAACTTTTGTTCTACAACTTTGATCAAATCGCAAATTTTTTTTTGGACTTTTCATACAAATCGATCAGCTGGCGAACCACGTTTGTATGAAAAGTCCGAAAATTTCTTTGCGATTTCAACAAAGTTGTAGAACAAAAGTTGTTCAGTTTGGTGGGTAAAAGCCCACCTTGAAGTATTATCACACCTTTCTGTTACACCCTGTATATGTATATTACGTAGATCGGTATACGTTCTCATTAATGTCTCTTTAAACTTCATTACTTGGAAATTAAGAAAGAAAAAGATCCCTCTTTTATCTTGCTTCTGAGCTAATTCTGCTGGTTTCGCTTGGCAAGTGCCAGCACTAGGTAAGCCGGTCGGCTGTTGGCGCAGCCAGTTCTAACCGCAATTATATCAGACTTCATGCTGTTTGGCCCCTACTATTGGCTACATAAAATTTGTAACTTACTCAAAACTTTTTTTGTTTACTAACAGGCGCATTAGAATTTCGAAAGTAAAATTATAAACCAAACATAATCGTAAAAAATAACATAATCAGTCGAAAGACGTCTAATGCTAAAGGGTTGGCGATCGCAGTGTAGTGGATGGTCGCGAAAAAGAAGCTGCTGCCCACTCTTCGATTTTTGGATCCCTTAGTTGCTTTTTACGACACCATGGTACTATTCAAAAACCTAACATCAAGATCAAAATATACCATTAAAAATATGCTCTTTGTGCCTTAAATGTGGGGAACATTTAAGGTATGTTCATAAATATTTTTAGTTTAATACTAGGCAACCGCAATCTTTCCCTGGGAAACATGGTTATGTAATTATGTCACATAACAGCAGCGACAGCGAGAGGGAACGAAAGTCGTCTGTCTTTTGGAATTCCTGATTAGATATCCTATTCTATTCTTCTTCAAAGAAAACGGCAGTACATTTTGGTAACAGAAGAGAAGCCTTTTGTGCTTATAAACGACAAGTTAATAAGCTAACTGTACCATAAATCTTTTAAAGTCAAGCGCTGCGCAGTGCGCAGTACACAGTGCACAGTGGTAAGGGAGTATTGGCTTGTGGCCAAAGTAAGTTCTCACGAGGTGAATTCCAACATCCGGGCGGCCGCTAACTAAACGACATCTGGGATGTGACTGGGGTGGCAAATATCATTTATGGTTACGTCATTTGACTGGCCTTTTGAGTATAGGTCAGTGTTATGTAAAGGAACCGCAGATAAAAAAAACATTACCCCGCCTGGGCGGTTGAGTAAAGAGTTGGAAAGTAGGTGCCCATTTTGACAGCTTCGAAGAAAGTTACAGAAAACAATGTCTAGCAGAGATGTATGGGGACTGTAAATTTGATTATAACGCTGAAGGTTAGATTTGCGAGATGGCCCACTGATTTTGTCGGAAAACTCGATAATTTCACATCACTATTTTCTGTACACTACTGATTTTGTGTGATGGTTCAAAATTCTAAGAAGTCCGCAAGAGAAAACATCCCAAAAAGTTTTGTGATTCTTCAAATCTCCTAGCACATAAAACTTCGTTACTTTTCATAATAAGCTTATTTTTTATTAACTTCACAAAGTTTTACCGCTACAACGTAGTAGTTTGTTGAATAGCGCGAATTTTTCATAAAGTTTCCCCTTATTTCAATGAAAACTTTTCTCTTCGTTACCCCTCGGCCAAAACTTCTGATCCGGGGCTTAAAGCGATTATACGGGATGGGCAACTCGCTAAGGAGATTGTGACTGCAACAAACGCCAATTTTATGGTACGTTGGACGTTTGTGTGCAAAGGTACGTAAAATCTTGCCAAATGGGTAAAAAAAGAAAAGTCTACGAATAAGATTGGCAAAATGTGCGAGTCACAGATGACACCCAGTTCTCCTCGGAATATTGATCAATGAATTTATATGTAGTAACTTCCACTGGAATGATTACTTATCATATATCAAGATGCTGAAGTATGTTTTGATTCAATGTTGTGTGTTTATTCATAAAACCGAAGTTTTAATTGGTTTCCATACTAAAATATTGTAATAAATATCATATAATAATTTCACAAGTAAAATTACACTTACATGGATTTACGTCAACAGCCTATATTTACAATTTCAGGGACTCGTTTCAGTGCAATTATTCCACTATATGTATATGTTACCGGCAATCTGTATAATCCGGTATTCTATACAATGCCTAGGCAATGTATAGAATACCTGGAGCATCCAGGCAATGTATGAAATATTATTTACATATTTTATACTTTGCCTAGGTATTCTATACAATACCTAATGCGCAGCCGGCAATGTGTTAATTGTAGCAATTCTTAATTCTACTGTAAAATAATGTTTTATATTACCTACCTTTTTTAACCCCCGACGCAAAAAGAGGGGTGTTATAAGTTTAACGTGTCTGTGTATCTGTGTATCTGTGTATCTGTGTATCTGTCTGTGGTATCGTAGCTGCCAAACGGATGAACCGATTTTCGTTTTGTTTTTTTTGTATCATAGATAATTTTATCCCGAGTGTTCTTAGCCATGTTTCATGAAAATCTGTTCAGCCGTTTGAAGATCATCAGCTCTTTTCTAGTTGATGAGGGGATCTGACTAACTTCCTTATGTCCGATCGTTTCGAAATTTGGTACCGTGTTACTTCAACGATATTTAAAGAACATGGTAAGGCAAGCGTGAGCTGGTCAGCCGTTTGAAGATCCTCAGTTCTTTAATAGTTGATGAGGGGATCTGACTACCTTCCATATGCCCTAACGATTCGAAATTTGGTACCGTGTTACTTCAATGATATTGAAAGTATATGGTAAGGTAACCATGACCTGATCAGCCGTTTGAAGATCATCAGCTCTTTAATAGTTGATGAGGGGATCTGACTACCTTCCATATGTCCTATCGATATGAAATTTGGTACCATGTTACTTCAATGATATTGAAAGTATATGGTAAGGTAACCATGACCTGATCAGCCGTTTGAAGTTCATCAGCTCTTTAATAGTTAGTGAGGGGATCTGACTACCTTCCATATGTCCTATCGTTACTAACTCTACTAACTAATCATTATAAATACCTTCCTAATATGTATACCTACTTTAAAAAGGACAAAATAAAAGTAAAATTAAAATTTTAAAAACCCCCCGACACAAAAAATAAACTCTAAAAACTAACAAATAATATTTTAAACCTATTATAATTATTATCGTCACATATATTATGTAAGTTCAAATATTTTTATTTTCCAAGCGTCGTCGCGTTGGGGGACCGCTAAGTGAGAAAAACAGGTGTAGTCGCAGATTGCAACAAAAGAATTTACTCCGAAAAATTCGCAAAATCGACACAGCCGTCAACGACGTCTGCCCTCACGTGTATGCCCGTTCGGGTCGCCGCACTTGGTGACGCCCCCCCTGCGCCGCATACCGCACACCGAGCTCGCCGCGCGCGGCATTACGTAGTGCGTAGACTATGCATGAAATTAAAGATCGCTCGTACCTAAATGTAATTCTTAATAATTAATTAGCTGTTGTTGAAAAAATACTTTATAAACTTTAGCGGTCCCCCGACGCGACGACGCTTGGAAAATAAAAATATTTGAACTTACATAATATATGTGACGATAATAATTATAATAGGTTTAAAATATTATTTGTTAGTTTTTAGAGTTTATTTTTTGTGTCGGGGGGTTTTTAAAATTTTAATTTTACTTTTTTATAAAGATTATTTTTAAAAAGTAGGTACCCTAATTGTTAATTTTAATAAAGTTGATTTTGAGCCAACATAGTGTTTTTCTATTCCGTCATTTTACTTACAAAAAATCGATAAATACAGACCAAAATCTATTTATTTTACACATTACCAGCAGACCAGCAGGTACTCTATACCAGTGTTTTTCAACCTTTTTTAATACCCGAATCCTGTATAAGTTAAAATATTCTTGCGAACCCCCTAGAGCCATAAACATGCAAAATGTTAGTTCTTCGAATGATTTAGGTATTATATTAATGTCCCCGGGGGGTCGCGACCCCCAGGTTGAAAAATACTGCTCTATACAATACCTGGGCATTGTATACATTACCTAGGTAACGTATGGCAATGATCAAAAATATTCATGATATATCATACATTGCCTGAATGCTCCAGGTATTCTATACATTGCCTGGGTATTGTATAGAATACCTGAATTATACAGATTGCCGGTAACATATACAGTGATATTATTCGATTCCATTTTCACTTTAGTATTACGCTTGTCTAGAAGCTCCAATACATTCGATTTTCATTTTATAAAACTAACAAGTAAAAATAAAAGTTTAATAGGTTTATAATTGTCCTGGAGGATTTTGTAAAATATTTAAGAAAATCCATAAGAAACACTTTTTATCAATCAATCAATCAAATATTCTTTATTGCACAGAGACATAATACATGATAGTACAATATTTTAAAGAATGTAGCTGTACAATAAAATTGATGCGAATACATTTTTATAAAGTCCATTTTTTTATATATTTTTTCCCTAAATTTCGCGATGCGCACAGCACAGCACAGACCGGGAGAGACGTAGATTGAAACGATGCGTTTGGTGGACACTCGTATAATGCAACCAAGTCACATAATGAGCTAGATATAAAAATATCAACTTTACCTACGTATATATAGTTGAGGTGCGTCATTATACTACATAGACATAAGTACAATATATTGGTAATTTTACTGGATAAGCGGGAAATTTCGTACTCATTACCCCAGGGACCACTATAGTTGTCGTTAAAATGTGTATGAGATTAAGTTTATAACAGATCCTTCTGATGCAGAAGTATCTGAAAAAAATGGCCATTCTAGTCAATCATCGTACTACCATCGGTTTTGAACTATCCGTCTGTTACAAATTTTAGATTAAAGTGCCCTATTCCGTACTTTGTGGTGCTAGTTTGGCGCTAGCTACTTCCGGCGGATGTTGGACAAACAAAGCGCGCGACAGGCTCGCTGATCCGGATTAAGGCTGTAAATTGCGTTAAGCCGGCCCTGTTCGGTGACGATAGAGTATCCACCAGGGACGGAGTTGACTATAAGCTAACTAGTTATACGGGGTGTAACAAAATTGGTGTAGACCCGTTAACTGCGGGTTGTACTCATCGTTCTGAATAACATTAATTCTACGACTTTGCTCAGATCGCAAAAAAGTTTGGACTTTTCCTAGAAAATGATTATCTTGTTGGTTATTTTTCTATATAGAAATCCCAAAAATGTGTTTTGCGATTTGAGCAAAACCGTAGACCAAAAGTTGTTCAAAATAATGAGTACAATACACAGTTAATGGGCCCTACATCAATTTTGTCACCCCCAGTATAAATTAATCTGCATATGTGTTAAATTTTAACTCCACCAAGACTACTTCAGTGCGATACGAAATTAATTGAATCATAGTGAAAGCACAGCATTTTTTTTAAATAAATATTTTAGTCACTGAAAAAAATACCACCTATATAAGGCTTGTACGGGGTTCAAACTAAGATTTTTTGACACTTTTGGCATCAGAAATCGAAAGTGTAATTTCGATGACATAAAATTAAATAAATTTTTAAGAATTTAAAAATGTATTGTTAAAAAATAAAAAAATGAACAATTGAATATGTCGTATCTAATGGATTACCTGAAATAAAATATCGTAAATTTAGCTAGTTTATTTACCTAACTGTGGCATGAAGAGCCTAGGTACCCTGAACTTTTTTTTTTTTTTTTTTATGTGATAAGGAAGGCAAACGAGCAAGTGGGTCACCTGATGGTAAGTGATCACCACTGCCCATAGACACCTGCAACCCCGGAGGGGATTGCAGATGCGTTGCCAACCTAGAGGGCTAAGATGAAATGCCTCTTGTGCCAACTTACTACTGAATCCGCCCCTGACAGCGATTCTTTGGTTGCCACTCAAAAATCTGCACTTTGTCGTGCACTACGTGCATAAAGGGATTTTAATTTCCATCTCACCTATTCTTTGTGAAAGCGAACTGATAAAACCAATATGCATTGTGCAATAAAAAAAAAATGCTTTGAAAGGATGCTTTTCATCGAACAATCGCGGAAGCGCTGTGCAACGTGCATTCCAACATAAATGTTCAAGTCTAATTCTGTTTGATCTTAGAGTTCAGAGTACCTCGACGGGGTGTGAGGAGAGCTATGCTCGGGGTTTTTTATGTGATTGAATACGAAACGAGGAAATAGAAGTATAAGAATAGAAGAGTCACTAACATAGCTCATAGCAACCGCCGTCTACTTGGAGATATACGGTTCATTGTGCCACACGATCTTCTTCTAACTATACTCCATTTCTTTAGGTGCTTAATTAAGTAAACAATCTCGATATGCCTTTTTACTGATATATATCAGCATGTTAAAAACGAGTAGAATGTATTGCGTGTTTAATAGAAATTGGAAAGTAACTTAGTACCTGAGCGTTTGCAAGAAATACCAAAATTTTAAAATGCACATTGTAATAAAAAGACATGTCCAGTTTGTTTAAGTTTTGACAAGTATCTACAAAAATGGACTATAGTGTTATCCCGGCTGGAGCGACGGTTTGCTAAGAAACGATACAGAAACAGGGTAGGATAAGAAAAAAAGCTCAGTACGCTCAAAGAATATAATAGAAAAAGAAAGTTGATGTGGCAATGGGCAGACTGAACTAAACTGAATATAAATACCGATAGTGAAGAAAGGTGGACTGATATTGTAACAACGCTTGTAGGAAGCCGATGAATACGTGTCTTAAAACTGTGCTAAGTGGAAGTCTAATGGGGGAAGGCCTAAGCTTAACAGTACTAAGGCCTAAGGTTAATATATGGCATAGAAGATAGTCATTATAAGTGCAGATTTGTATTTTTACAGCAGAGTAGTTTGAAATAGTGAAATGTTTGAAATTTTGGTATGAAAAATAAATTCTGTAACTTATGTCATATGGTAAACCATTTTATATTTAATTTTTAAAACCAACATTTCAAACATTCGACTTTTTTCAAACTGCTCTGCTGTAAAATTTACAAATCTGTACTTAAAATGATTGTCTTCTATGCCAATCGAATATATTTATATATGTAGTTTTACTCTTTCCGTATCGGCAAAGCGGCAACCATGTTTGGGAAGCTTAGTATAAGAGTATGGAATAACAAACATCTGACAATAAAAACTAAGATGATCGTGTATCAAACATGCATCTTGAGCATACTCTTGTACGGAGCTGAAACCTGGAGATCGTACGTAAAACAAGAACGTCGATTGAATACTTTTCATATGAGTTGTCTACGTACCGTCTTAGGCATTACATGGGAGTACAGGGTCACTAAAGAGAGGGTCCTAGAGGTTGCACAGCTACCTAGTCTTACCGCCCTGCTTAAACAGAGGCGTTTGCGGTGGCTAGGGCATGTGCACCGAATGGAGCCTGCTCGTTTACCGCGGCGTGTCCTGCTAGGTGCAGTAGCGAACGCAAAAAGAAATGTTGGGCGGCCGTTGCTTCGCTTCAAAGACTATTTACCAAACGGGACATGAACGCATTCCAAATAGAACTAGAAGGCTGGGAGAAGCTCGCTGAGAGCAGGAACGAGTGGCGTAAACGCGTGGCGGAGGGGCGTAAAACACATGACGAAGCCTGGTTCAGTGTACTGGCTGACCGGAGGACAAAAGACATCGAAGCGGTAACTATCCACCTGCCGTTCCATATCCCTGCTCTAAATGTGGAAAAGTGTGTCGCTTCCGTATTGGCTTATACAGCCACCAAAAAAGATGTCTTGCAGTAGACATTGTTTAAATCATCTGTAACAGACGTGTGAGGCCTATGACGATGATGATTTGTACTCTTTGTATTTATTACTTTATAGATAAGAAATACGTTCCTCTGACATAGAACAGATGATATTACTACACCATTGATGGAAATTTATTTTAAGAGGTCTTTATGGCTTCGGCCGTTAATTATTTACTCGTATGTTTTGTGACTTTCTCGATAACTAGGGGATTACGGATTAACGAGATTTATTTTAATGGAAATCCTAAAGCCAAAACAAAAATGTTATATGCGTTACTTTTGACGTACTCGAAGATGAAGAACTTTGAAGAAGTGATGTTCAATATTTTCGGTATTATTTCGAAAATAAATATTTTATGAGTTGTATCGCACGTTGATGTCTTTTGTATAGCTGATACCTTTTACTTGTTTTATGTGTTACGAGCAAGTCTTGGAAGTGTTAAATAAAAACAATGAAATAAAAATCTTAACGCGATTCAATATTGCGGCTACTAAAACCATTTACGACATAACTATCTAACAGACAACGAATTCCTTGAATGTCCTTCAATTTTTATTATATTACTGATGCATTATAAAAATCTATCAAAAACAGAACAGATACGTAGAAGTTCTAAGGTTAAAGAATAAAAAAAATGTTTCTGTTTTAGTGAGTGTATTTAATCGGATAGGTTATGTCTAAGTTAATAGAGACACAGGTAAACTTTTCGTAACTGCAACAAAATAACCACAAATTCGCCTTTACAACGACACAAAGAAAAACCCAACAGTAATAAAACGTAAACCAATTATCGCTACAATATCCTTTGTCCGAAGCGTCAAGTGTCGTTGTCACGATCCAGCAGTTATAAAACTACCATCTGGAGTCTAGAACGTCTGGAAGTTGCAGATGTTCATGCATCTAACTTTGGACTATAGGTTTCATAGTCGTCCATTTTAGAAGACCCTGAAGACTTTTTATTATAGGACAAAATAACGTTTGTGTATAAGATTTTATACAGAGTGTAAAAAAATTGTGTAGGACTAAACGCTAACTGGGGATTCTACTCATCGCACTGAACAACTTTAGTTCTAAGACTTTGCTCAAATCACAAAAAAGTTTTGGACATTTCATACCAATTGATCATCTGTTTTGCTATTTTTATATGGAGAGGCCAACATTTTTTTTGCGATTTGACCAAAGTCGTAGAACAAAAGTTGTTCAGTACGATGAGTAGAATCCCCAGTTAACGGGTCCTACATCAGTTTTGTTACAAGATGTGTAGGTACTTATTGCATGAATAGGTTAAAAACTCTTACTGTCTCCACCACCGCTGGGGTACAGGTCTCTTCTCCTAACTCGGGAATGATAGGCCCTACTCAACACAAGGGGCAAAGTCCAGATTTGTCGAGGTTGTGGGCCTAGTGGCCAACCCTAGTGATTTGATTATTTATGTCATTTATCATAGTTTAAATGAAAAGTCAAATTTTCTTTTGCTGTCATTGAATAGGTACAACGGGGAAAATTGTTCAGTTAGAACCTACCATTTGTCACTTGTTGGTGAATAAAAGTAATCCTGTAAAATTGTAGGACAACAAGGAAAAATTCATGCAAAATTTATAAACATATTTTTCATAGCAGACATGAGCGACGACGGTTGAAAAGGGCTGAGGGCGAGCTTCCAAGAAAATATCATGTTTCTTGTGACGTCACTGATTTTGAACCCAGTTAGTCTACAAAATTACTTTAACGTCGTCGGTGGCGCAACGGGTAGTGACTCCGTCTAACCTGAGGTCTCGGATTCAAATCCTGGTCAGTGCACCAATGAGTTTTTCGAACTTACGTGCATTTTTGTACCGACTGCTTTAACGGTGAAGGAAAACATCGTGAGGAAACCTGCCCATCTGATTATTAGATGTGTATGATGATCGCGTTACACGTCCGTAGGTGTAAATCTAAATTCCCTAAACGTGACCGCGGGTGATGCTTAGTACCTTTCATAAATAAATACTTTTATTACGATACTTACATTATTTTGTTATATAGTTTCACTTCGGACCTTTGATCCATATTTGTTAGTATGTAATTTTTAATAGTAACACGCACACACAATAATTAATTTAAAAAAAAAAAAAACATAAAATGTTTGTTGACACCGTGATAAAAAAAAACAATTTAAAAACCTCGCATGATAGCAAAGTGCGTAAAATTTTATAGGCCGCTAAAGCTTGGTTTTGCTGGACCGTAATACAATGATTTGTATTCAAAAGCTTAACAGAGAATACTGAAATTTACGGTGAAAAGTATTGTAATACGGAACCCTTTTACAAAACAAAGTTTTTACGATATTTGTGAAAAAGCATAGCGTAAAATTTTTCGCATTAAACAAAGTCGAAGAGAGCACGCAGCGAGCTCTAATAAAATTATTAATTCAAGAGTTTTTACGCAAGCCACCACCAGAATCACGTACTGCGTTAAACCCTTTTCCGTTATTTATGGAACCTTAAAAAAGTTGGGCGTAAGAAATTATCTGCGGCGCGGCGGTGCGGCGCGAGGCCTTCGTGTTAAGAGGCTCACAGTAGTTAAAATGCCATTTCTTTCAGGTAAAATGATATTGAGGAGTATCTTTGGACCCGTCGTTTCTTCTCACACTGCAAACACTTCCCAAAACGGCGGGTATACTAGTTCTGAGTGGTAGGAACCTCGTATTAGATTAATAAAAGAATGACATTCGAAAAGTGTACATGGGTAGCAGACCCATTTCGAATAAAATATTTTCATTTCATTTTATTTCATAAGATGCTATATGTTGGTCAATGGGTCTTTAAATCCACATAAGATAAAATAATGATTGGTTGCAACCATTGGTTGAGACCAAAACGCAATCAATTAATGCAAAATATTATATAATAATATTCAAAAATAAATTCATTTTTTTGTCGTGTTTCTCATCGTATGGCTAATTACTGGTCAGAATCCTATGAAACTTTGTAAAGTAATATAAAAATATTGTTTTATGAAATTAAAAATTGTAGCACCCCAGACGTAAAAATCAAACAAATTGAAAACCACTAAACCGATTTTTATCACACTTAAGAAAAATTGGAATCAAACATGCTGCCAGTTAAAAAAAAGGGTACTCAAATTGATCCATCTATTTGAGAAATGCCACAGACACCCATGATCTTCAATTTAATACTCATCTTTTTGATCCGGGATTATACATAAAAGATTATACATACATTTTTGGACTTTTCATACAAATCGATCAGCCGAGCGGCCAAATGAAGTATGAAGATAATTTTAATAGTATGAAGAGTCCATATTTTTTTTGCGATTTGATTGTGGGTTCCTTGGGGAAAGTTGATCAGAATCAGGAGTAGAAGCCCTGAATAAAATTTGACACACCTGTAGATTTACACCTGTATGTTTATTTAACGAAACTACGTTCATCGCCTTAAGGAGTCACGTATTATGGAAAGGTCAGTCTGTGCGCGATCTCTTACTTTTTGAGGTTTGGTCATGTCTACAAACAAAACTTGAAGCGTGATTAAAGTGGAACTGGAAGTGAACGTTATCCTGGACACATAATAAAAATACTAAATAGTTGATGATTTCTCGGGATTTTATCTTTTGAGTTTGTACACTATAACGTTCTTATGGAATTCCCGAAAAAACCCAAGTGTGGCTTCTTTTTATTAAACTGAACAATGCTCAAAAATGTGTTAACATTACTTAATTTTTATTATATAAAGTTTTTTATAGTACATAATTTGAACCCGGGTTGTGTGGAAGAAATTGCTTTTAGCGATAAGACCTGTATTATACTGTTTATATTTACTGTACTGTTTTGTTTCTTGTTTGTACTTATAATTTTTTTTGTTGTTTTTTTATGTTTGTCTTTATTTTGTAGTCAATAAAGAGTTTTTTTTTGCCCTCAATTGGTAGGCCCTTGGCATCATCTCACCTATGGTAAGTGATGCCGAAGATGGAAGCGGGCTTACCAAGATTCCCCAACGCAATGGGGAACTGACTATCTTATCTTCGTGTCGAAACACATCAGAGTATTTGAGTTGATTAAATCACTCATTTTTAAAAATAAAACGCACTCATTCGTAGTTATAAATCTAAATGCCCTACACGGAAATAGGCATACGCACGAAACACATTACCTAGTTTTCTGGTAGTCCGGTAATAAGGAAACTATTGACATAGTAAAAGCAGTTTTTACTATGCTACTAGAACCCACTATCCGTAACGTTGGCTACGTGATACGACACCGGTGTTACGCGACTACAAACTCCGTGGAGTGAAGTTACCTACCTGGCTTTGTGCAATCTGTATTAATGTAAACTCTAAAAGTTTTTATCACTGTTTCGACTCTATTCTTTAATGTCCTAACCAATGTGCTTTTAATGTATCTAAGGAGTAGGGCTGTCAAATGTTATTGATATTTATTGAAAGGACAACAAATATTGGTCTAAGGAGTAGTTTTTAATTTTAATAATTAAAAAAATTTGAGAGTGTAATGAATTACAAGTCGGAAATACAGTAGCTATTCTAAATACTGTTTCCGTTTAAAATAAATTAAAAGGTTTTAGGTTGTATGATGTTTGCTGTTTTATACAGGGTGTAACAAAATTCGTGTAGGACCAATTAACTGGGGATTCTACTCATCGTACTGATCAACTTTTGTTCTACGACTTTGCTGTTATGCCATTTTTTACCATTTTTGTATGGAGAGTCAAACATTTTTTTTTGCGATTTGACATTGATTTGATTTGAAAAGTTGTTCAGTACGATGAGTAGAATCCCCAGTTAACGGGTCCTACACTAATTTTGTTACACCCTGTATATGTATACTTAGTTATAAAAGTTTATTTACGATAGCAATATTGCTGTTTTTTAAAGGTCTTTCTTAGAAAACTGCCTGAAAACAACTTAATAAAATATAAACATTATCGATGACAAATATTTCGGCTAAAGGCAACACCGCATTTTCACATCTCGCTAAAATACTTTACTGAATAGAATAAGTAATAATAAAATACTATTTTAGTCTGAGGCATAACTAAATAAACTAGTACCTATTCAACCCAAAGAGTACCTTTATCCATATAATGTTTTCCGTCAACTATAGCAACTAAACATTAAAATAGTAAATCTCTGAAACGACGGGATTAACAAAGCATTCTTTAATAAAACGCGCCGAACCGGCCCGGTACGGCCCGGGTCGGAGCCGGCCCGTTGCGTCACTAGTTTAGTTTCATTGAGCTAAGAGTAATGAGTATAAGTATGTATACGCAGATGTAAGAGTGGTTAGACTCATTGGTAAATATAATTGAAAAGCAACTATCAAAAATTGTAAGGCTTGAAGATTGTAAATGAAACAAAGGGCCATGTATGGTCATGTATTTTTTCATGTCCATTGCTGTCCTACTGATTTAAATACAAATAAATATAAGTATACATATATAATAGAACAAACGTAGTAGAGCACCATGTGGAAAACACATGAGAATTCACTATTAGAAAACATAAACTACTTATTTGTAAGAAAAAATTAGAAATCATCATGAACGGATCAGAGGCCGCAAGATCCAAGATCATTTTTGATAAGTTAAGCTAATTGGCATAAAAACTTTTTGGTTCTTTTGAAAGTATAATACACGTAGATTATCTATGTGTGAGGTCTACCAGAATATCTGGTCGGGGTCCAGAGTAATGAGCATTAGTGAGGGTCCACTCCACTATCGCGCGCACGCCTCACTGCTCGCGTCGGCGGAAATTAAAATCTACCCACATTAGTTATTGTGAGAAGTCAGCTGAACAGCTAGGGAGGTTAGTGCTGTGAAAATGGCGTGTCTGTAAAACTATACCACAGTAAATACTAGAACTAAAAGTGACTTAAGCCATTATAGAGAGGCAGGTAGTGGTAATGCCAGCCCCTGCGAATAAGATCCAGTTAGGGGGTGCAGAACCGGACCTCTTTAGTAAGAACCGGTTCTTCGGTTCCGATAGCTACTTGGAACCGGGTACCCGGTTCTTTCGGTTCTTCTAAGATTTTTTTTGACACGATTTTACGTAAGAGACAGATGGTTAAAAAACGTAAAATATGTATAATTTCCTTTTTTTATTGGAACAACTTAAGTATTAATTATTATTATCATCATCAGCCAAATGACGTCCACTGTTGAACAAAGGCTTCCCCCAAGGATTTCCACGCTGACCGGTCTTGCAATGCCCACATTCAACGCTTTCCCGTGACCTTTACTAGGTTATCGGTCCACAGAATAAGAGGCCTGCCCACCCTATACCTCTTCCGGTGCGCGGTCGCCACTTGAGAACTTTTATGCCCCAACGACTCTACGAGCCATGTGCCCCACCCAGTGCCAATTCAGTTTAGCGATTCTGTGAGCTATGTCGGTTACTTTATTTCTCCTACGTATCTCCTCATTTCTGTTTCGATCACGTAGGGAGGGAACCTACAAGCACAGCACGCTCCATTACCCTTTGGACTTTGGGTGACCTTGAGCCTTCTTATAAGGCCCATAGTAAGTGACCATGTCTCAGTACCGTATGTCACCACTGGCAAAACACATAGAGGTCAAAGACCTTAATCTTGAGATACTGCGGTATTTTGCGGATCTTTCCGAACTCCGCTACTCAGCCGTGTTGGATTCGGTGGTTGATCTCTTTCTTGAGGTTGGACCTACCTAGCTGGACTGTTTCTCCCAGGTATATATTTGTCAACAACTTCAAGTGTAGAGTCTACAACCTTCAGAGGAGTGGGTGTGATACGGACATTTGTCATAATTTTAGTCTTATCCATGTTCATTTTAGGACCCACTTGTTGGAAGAGTCCATCGAGCATTATGTCTAGGGCTTCGAAGATCTCTGCCACAACCACGATATCGTCAGTGAATCGAAGGCGAGGTGATGTTTTTTTTTTTTTAATGGCAGAGGTGGCAAACGAGCACACGGATCACCTGATGGTAAGCGATTACCGCCGCCCATAGACACCCGCAACACCAGAGGAGTCACAAGTGCGCTGTCGGCCTTTGATATGGGAGTACGCTCTTTGTAATCGATGTAATCGCCGTTGATGTTAATATCGATTCCTCTCCAGTCCATAAGCTTCCAAACATCTTCCAGGCCAGCGGTAAACGGTTTCGGAGATATAACGTCTCCCTGTCTCACCCCTCGCTGCAACCGGATTGGTTTCGAATTCTTTTCCTGGAAGTGGACCGACATGGTGGCTTTTCATACAAATATTTTAGCACTTCGATATATCGATAGTCGATTTAGCACCGTTGGAGAGACTGTAACTATACTCTTAGGTCTTCTGTATAATCTGTCTCAACGTATGAGTGTGGTCTATGGTACTGAAGCCTTTTTGGAATCCGGCTTGTTCAGGAGGCCAGAACTCGTCAAACCTGCGTGCGAGATGATTTGTAATGACTCTCAAAAACAGCTTGTAGACATGGCTCAGAAGTGAGATGGGTCTATATTTCTTCTTGTCACGCTTTTTGAAGAAGAGCACCACCACTTTCCTGTATCATGCCATAGACATTCGTCCCTCGAGCATAAAGCTTCTGAAGAACTTGAAGTACCGGTTTTCCACCTGCTTTTAAAAGCTCAGTCGTAATTCCATTTTCACCCGATGCCTTGTTGTTCTTAAGCTGTTTGAGAGCCATTCTAATTTCATACAAGCTGATGTCCGGGATATCTTCGGTTTAGTGTCTAGTCAATTTGGCTCTTGAGTCTTTAGCCAGATTACTGAAGGGTAAGCGTGTGGTCGTGTATAATTGTCCGTTGAACTTCTCAACCTCCTCCAACAGCTCAGGCTAGGAAGACACGATTCTGCCATCCTCAGTCTTCAGCTTTGTCAGTTGGCAATCAGATCCATTGCCAATTCTTTTGAGCCTTTACTGAACATGAATCTCCTCTTTTATACGATTAGTATTAAATAGGCGTATATCGCGAGACACAGACTTGGAGAGATCTATCTGTTTAGTCGTCGATACTGAAAAGAATCTTCAGAGGATTTCAGAATCAGGCTCCCTCTTTCGTCCATGAGCTTGCTGGTGAAGTCCAAGATCCGAGATGTTCTTTTTTGAACGGCTGGTTTTGAAAGCATTATTTTCCAGTTTCACACTAAATGGCGAAAGAAATGATCATAAAATGATCATATGCTGCTTCAAATCTTGAAGAACCGAAAGAACCGGTTCTTATGACTTGTAGAACCGGTTTTTATTTTATTAGACAGAACCGGGTTTTCCCGGTTTTTTCGGAACCGGGAAAAACCGGTTCCATGCCCTAGATCCAGTGCTAGGCGAGAAAGCGTTTCAGAAAAATTTCGTGAGAGTAATACAATTATTACCGTGACAGCAGACTACCGTATATAGAGGATCTAACAATATCAGCTGTAACTATACATATAAACTGGATCTTCTTCCCATAAATGTGAATAACTTTCCCCAAGGAAGCTGTAGCAATTCGATTCGCAAAAAATATTAAGATCCCTTCTATCCATCCATCCCTTACTAAGTTGGCCGATCAGCTGATGAACTGATGAACTGATAGTGTGGTGACTAGGGAGTTCTATATAACTCATTTCATCTTTGTACCTGTAATTTTAAGGATACAGTAGTTTAAGTACTACATTTAAGGAAATGTACCCACTTTATGTGAAATAAAAAATTATTATTATTTATTATTATTATTATGCAGAAATATAAATTTGGGCTACTCTGACCACTTCGCGCTAGGCGAAGCGACAGGAGCTACTCCAGCAGAAGCACAGTCGGCTGGAGGTCAGTGCGACGAGGAGAGAAAGCGTCGGACAATCCGGGCATTGTCGAGGAGGACTGCCTTATTATTATTATTATTATTTTGAAACATGAATTTGGGCTACTCTGACCACTTCGCGCTAGGCGAAGTGGCAGGAGCTACTCCAGCAGAAGCACAGTCGGCTGGAGGTCAGTGCGACGAGGAGAGAAAGCGTCGGACAATCCGGGCATTGTCGAGGAGGACTGCCTTTTGCATAGCCGCTATTATCGGTCTGCCTCGAAGTCCCAGCTGCCTAAGGTTACGATCCAGGTCAGCTGGAATCAAACCATTTACGGACAGGACTACAGGAATGATTTCAGTGGATTGCACATGCCACACATCCGTAACCTCGTGCGCCAGGTTCAGGTACCGCAACCTCTTGTCGGCATCTGCTTGCACGAGGTTTTCGTCGTGTGGAATAGTGATATCCTTATTATTATTATTATTATTATTATTATCATTACTTGTTGGAAAAGCAAAAAAACCGCGAATTAATTACGGGTTCCTTGGGGAAAGCTTGGTACCAGATTTTAGGTATTAATAATAGACAATACAATGCGACTTTTTGTAGTAGTGCTAGAGGTTAGACTATTCGCCAATGGATCTTAAGATGAATATAATGAAAGCTTAATGAGCACTGAAACTTTGTCCAGTTTGTTAAAATACAGAATGGACATTAAAAATATATGAAACCCTAGGAAATGTTGTTGTTTATAAGATTTTACGAAAATAAATTACATTGTAAAATGTTAAATACTAAACCTGCTCTCAGTTGTACAGATTTGAGAACTATGTTCTTTACCATTATAAGAATTTGTTTGTAGCTAATAAGTTAGTGTAAGGTTCTGTACTGCATTTTCTCAAAAAGTAGTATCAATTTTCTTTCACTGATCACTTCTCTTTTTGTCAACGTCATTTTTATAACTACATTGACATTGACGGAATCGTTGTGTCCATCTATCACAATTTAAGAGGCCAAAAAGATTCATTTAGGCATAGATGTTAACAAAAATCCTCACTGTTGCACTACTCGGACTTGCCCCGACAACTAGGCAAAGTTAATAATAATAATGATGATGATGATGATGATGATGATGATGATGATGATGATAATGATAATGATGATAATTATGATAACGATGATAACGATGATGACGATGATGACGATGATGACGATGATGACGATGATGACGATGATGACGATGATGACGACGATGACGATGATGACGATGATGACAATGATGACGATGATGACGATGATGACGATGATGACGACGATTATGACGACGATGATGACGACGATGATGACGACGATTATGACGATGACGATGATGATGACGATGACGATAATGATGATGATGATGATGATGGTGATGATGATGACGATGATGGTGATGCTGATGATGATGATGATGATGACGATGATGATGATGATGACGATGATGATGATAATGCTGCTGATGATGATGATGATGATGACGATGATGATGATGATGATGATGATGATGATGATGATGATGATGATAATGATAATGATAATGATAATGATAATGATAATGATAATGATAATGATAATGATAATGATAATGATAATGATAATGATAATGATAATGATAATGATAATGATAATGATAATGATAATGATAATGATAATAATAATAATATCTGGGACAAATCACACACGGTCATCTGGCCCCAAACTAGGATTCCCTGTATCTTGGGAACCAGAGACTGATATACATACACATATATTTTTTACACCCACTCCTCTGAAGGTTGGAGACTCTACACTCGAAGTTGTTGACGAATATGTATACCTGGGACAAACAGTCCAGTTAGGTAGGTCCAACTTCGAGAAAGAGATCAATCGTCGAATCCAACTCGGCTGGGCAGCGTTCGGGAAGCTTCGCAATATCTTTACGTCCAAAATACCGCAGTCCCTCAAGACTAAAGTCTTTGACCAGTGTGTGTTGCCAGTGATGACATATGGATCCGAGACATGGTCGCTTACTATGGGCCTTATAAGAAGGCTCAAAGTCACCCAAAGGGCGATGGAGCGTGCTTGGTGTTTCCCTACGTGATCGAATCAGAAATGAGGAGATACGTAGGAGAACTAAAGTTACCGACATAGCTCTCAGAATCGCTAGACTTAAGTGGCAGTGGGCAGGGCACATAGCTCGTAGAACAGATGGCCGTTGGGGCAGTAAAGTTCTCGAATGGCGACCGCGCACCGGAAGGCGCAGTGTGGGCAGGCCCCCGACTCGGTGGACCGACGACCTGGTAAAGGTTGCAGGAAGCCGCTGGATGCGAGCCGCACAGGACCGGTCGGTGTGGAAATCCTTGGGGGAGGCCTTTGTCCACCAGTGGACGTCTTTCGGCTGATAGATAGATATTTTTTTAAATACATACATATATAGATATAATACACCCAGACTCAGAGCAAACAATTCTGCTCATCACAGAAAAGTTTGCCCTGTGTGGGGATCGAACCCACGACTCTCGGATAAGAGGTCAGGAGCGCTAACCACTTAGCCACCGAGTCAGTCTATCTAGTTAATTTTATATCTAGTACTATGAATTACTTATAAGTATTTTTTAATTACAAAAGATGGCATTAAGAAGATGAAACAGAGTTGCAATATAGATCTTAATAAATTAGATTTCCAAGGACTTAGAAAAAGAAAAATACATTAATAAGTCAAGAACTGAAATTTTATGAAGGTTTTGAGCTTTGAACTTTCAATGTAATTATGTTTTGTGTCTGCACTGGTTTCAGGTTTATTAAATTAATAATAATATATTAAAAAATTAAGATATGATAACTTTGTTTCCATACTGTACGATAGAAACGTAATTATTGAATTAGGAGCAGTTTGTGTAATTTATCAATTTCTCAGTTGATAACGTTCACATTCGCCGTTCGTACTATGCGCGATTCTTACAATAAATGAACGAATGAATTTTTGGACGAATTTAGTACCTATTTGTACAAAACAAGATATTGATAGATACAATATTAGATTTATGAGAACTGCTCATAATTCTAATATTGTAACAACATTTGCTGTAAACCACACTTTTCTTGCACAATTTTCTTATTCCTTTAGAGGTTTCTACATCCCAAAATAGACTGGACAATAATATTGTCATCATTGTGAACACTCGTAGACCGGAATGTCGTGACATTACCATGTTTTCACATAACCGTTCCCTCACTGTAATTGGGGTTTCGCCTATTTTATTTCAAGACATCCTTATTATTACTGCTAAGAATTAAGAGGCTGTTCTTCGCTTGTAAGTAAGCCCGCTTTCACGCACTTTGCCTCTTATATTAAGGTGATATGCGATTTAGGACTTCCCTATAATAATCGTACCAGTCAGCAATTAAATATTAACTAAAAAACTAGTGAATGACTACCGAGACTCGATTGATATTTTCGTAGGTAATTGTGGACATGACTAACAATAATAATAATAATGGTAACACAGCTATTACTGAAACCAATAGCCGACAGCCAAACTCTATTTACCTTTCTCCTATTGATGAATAATGTATTAAAAATGTTGTTGCCTCTCTTAACAGAACGAACTCTGAGGGTTACGACAATATTTGTACTAAACTCGCAAAAGCCTGAAGTAATCAACTGTGTGGTGTCATAGCTCATCTTGTGAATCTGTCACTGCAAACAGGCACATTTCCAGATGACCTGAAATTGTCTATCGTAAAGCCTCTTTATAAAAACCGGCCAAGTGCGAGTCGGACTCGCGCACCGAGGGTTCAGTATAAATTCATAATCACACATGTCTTGAACTCTATATTTTTTATATTTGAGTTGATTGAATGAAAGGTAATTTGCGGTTTACGATTTATGACGTATTAAAAAAACTACTTACTAGATCTCGTTCAAACCCATTTTCGGTGGAAGTTTGCATGGTAATGTACATCACATATTTTTTCTAGTTGTATCATTCTCTTATTTTAGAAGTTACGGGGGGGGGGGGGGGCACACATTTTACCACTTTGGAAGTGTCTCTCGCGCAAACTATTCGGTTTAGAAAAAAAATGATATTAGAAACCTCAATATCATTTTTGAAGACCTATCCATAGATATCCCACACGTATAGGTTTGATGAAAAAAAAAATGTTTTTGAGTTTTAGTTCTAAGTATGGGGAACCCCCAAAATTTATTGTTTTTTTTTCTATTTTTGTGTGAAAATCTTAATGCGGTTCACAGAATACATCTACTTACCAAGTTTCAACAGTATAGTTATTATAGTTTCGGAAAAAAGTGATTGCCATTTGGCTACGGAACCCTAAAAAGGGTCCAAAACGGAAATGGGAAACTATCGACCCATTACACTGGTGCCCATCTTTTCCAAAATATTTGAGAAGGTCATGCATTTGAAGCTTATGATTTTTTTTGATAGATATACACCCAGTTGCAGAAAGGTCTCCTTTAAATCAAGTGAGCTAATGGAGCATTGTCGCTAATGAAGCGTTATATTTAATGTCGTTGCACAAACCAGTTTTAAGTCTAATAATCTGTTCATTAGTTAAAGAAACAGTATTGCCAAATGAAAAGTAAAAAGACTAGAAATGAGTGAATGGTTTCGTTCTTTTTCTTCATTAGACATGCGCAGTGGGCGCACTTTTGAAAAACAAAACAATAATGTCATTTTGATGTTTCATTTATATTGTATACTTTTAATTATAATGTGATGAGATGAATACGAAAATAACAAAAATCACAAAAAATTAAAGGAAAAGGCAAAGATGTGACTTGAAATATACATATACAGAATGTTAAAATTGTGCGTTTGAGATTTTAAGGGGTTACTCAGAATCAACTATAAAATACAGGAAAAATATTAAAAAAATCCCTTATAATCTCAAACGCACTTTTTTTTTAAATTTTGAGAAAAACGAGCATGGTGTGCCGCAAGGTAGTGTTCTTGGGCCACTCTTATTCCTCATTTATATCAACATCTTACCTGACATAATTAATTATAGGACTTTTTTATTTGCAGATGACATTTCGGTAATTATTACAACTGACAAAAAATACATTACAGGGACGTGAATAAGAAATCAACAGGACAATATTCAAAATAATTGATTGGTTACATAATAATAATTTACAAATTAATTTAAACAAATCATATTTCATTAATTATAATAATCTCAGTTATTTATTACAAATTAATTATAATGGACAATCTTTACAGAGCACTGATAGTACTACATTTCTTGGTATCATTATAGACGATAAATTAAACTGGAAGGGTCACATTGATAAAGTATGTGCAAGAGTAAACAGATTTACTTTTGCCCTTTACAGACTAACTAAAGTGGCTTCAAAAACTACAGCCATTACATCTTATCATGCTTTTGTTGAATCTGTCCTTCGATATGGTGGTCTTGTTATATGGGTGTAACGGACCAAACTACGTTACATATTCACAAATGCAATTATTTAATAAAACTTTTACGAATTTCATAGATTTAAAGACTAATAGAAATAATGCTTCACATTCAATCTTCTTGCGAGTCATTTCCAGGAATATAATCTTTTTAAATATTTTCATCTCCTTTACGCTTCATGAAATTAAAAGAAAAGGATTGACAATTCCTGCTCAGCTGTGAAAATGATGGTTTTTTGGGACACTTAGGGGGGAGGTCTGGGGAATCGAACTCGGAATCAGAACGGGATAGTTTTATAAATTTGAAGTGGGGAAATTTATTTCAGCTTATTCAGATAGATAGAGGGGATGCGGGATAGATTATGAGTGTTTGTATTAAAATAGATTTCGTGAATCTATTAGGGTTTTAGCTAGGAAAGTGGACGAATCGGTAAAGTATTCACTCTAGGGCGATTCCTTAGAAGCGCCATGGATTTTATGTTTACGTATGGATCGAGTGATGGTTTGAAATAATAAGTGTATTAATTACACGGGACTCTGGGGTGTCTTCCTATTTGGACCTAGTTTTATTTAATATGCGGTTTGAACTTGCATGCTTTTATTTGTCTATTTTCATGTGTTTTATAATGTGACATCTTTGTTTTGCTTGGAAACAAATCTCTACTACGCAGCATGCTTGATAACTATTATATTTTATCCTGCTATTTAGTTCTATGGAACTTTTATATCGCCGAGGGCTGAAGTTATTCTGTATAATATCATAGAGAGATCAAACTACTCAGATATCTGCTGCAAACAATCTCCGAGTTCTCATTTCGGTTCTTTGGTGTTACTGCCGAACCTGAAAAGTACTAAGCTTTAAAACATTAAAGAACTGCGGCATTTACCATTGATTAATAACTTTATTCATAACCTATGCGTCATCGTTTGGTTCTTTGGTGCTAATGCCCAACCTGAAAAGTACTAAGCTTTAAAGCATTAAAGAACTGCATCTTTACTATAAAAGTCTTCATGTTTACTCGCCAACGTCGCTAGTTTCATTCCAAACCTATGCGTTTACACTTGGGTTCTTAGTGGTGTCGCGAAACCTGAAAAGTACTACGCTATGACAGCATTATTGACCTGAGTCTTGGATGAATTTAGTTAGCTACAATCTACGGTGAAATTCTACAAACTCGACATACAGAGAACTACAGCTTTCTACGAGATTTGAGTATTCGACTAATCAGTTGTCCAGTGGGATGTGTCCGGGCGGAACAACGCTGTTATCTATAATAATTGTTGAATACTTTAAAAGAGTGAAAAGCATTCTTGTTTCAAGCGCTGTTTCCAATGTTTACGAGAAAAGAATATGGACTAAATTTTGGGGACAGAGCACTATCCAACTTAGGAGGGATGAGGTGCATGGAACGTTGCGGGAGCGCCTAAATTTAACTTATTTGTTTGTACAGAGTTCAGTTCTCTGATTAATTAACCTTTGCTCGTTTTGGCTACATTTATATATCAAAAATAATGTGCGACTAAATTTTAGTCACGCATTATACTAAGCTAAGGGGGCAACTTTCCCTCTCCCTTTGGGGAGGGGTCCTTTACAAAGAGTATTTATCGTATTAGGTTCTAGAATTTATGGTTCAGGGATTTAAGGTTCTATTTTAGGGAAATCCGTTCAGTTGACTTTTCTTTAATCTCAATCCATTCTAAAAGAATTAGGGTTACTTATTTCTAGACGAACACAATTTAAGGTTCTCGCTACTAGCGATCACTGGCCATATATACATGTGTATTTTAAGTTTCGCTATGTTAGGTAGGTGATTAATCTTTTTAGAGTTAGGTAGGTTAGGGTATTACAATTTGGAGCCGTGGTTACCAGGATTCGAATGTTGGTACATTAGGTATTAGTTTCAAATTGTTTTGTTTTGTGTTTTAAGGTAGTTAGTTTAAAGTGGTTCTACCACAATTTGCTGACCGTGAAATGGATAGAATGAGATTGGATTGAGGAAAGTCAGTTGAACAGGTATTTAGGTAAGATACGGATTAGGGATCTCAAGAAAAAGGGAATTTTGATTTTTATTTATATTTTGAAAATGGTTTTAGGAAATTTTAACAGGAAATTGGTTTTTCTTTCATTTGTTATTTTGAGATTAGTACAATGGGGGGGTTTTATTTGCACTTTTACACAAAACAAGAGTTGTTCACTTTGGCAAACGAGAGTTGTTCACTTTGGTGAACTTTGTTCGTTTCGATGGAGGATGTTCGCTTTAGCGGGAAGTTGTTCACTTCGGTGGAAATTGTTCGTCTTGAGGGAAGTTACTCCTTTTGTTGGATGTTGTTCGCTTGCGGAAAGTTGTTCACTTCGATATAAGTTGTTCAGTTTGAAGAAAGATGTTCCGTCTCTGAAAGTTGTTCACTTTTGAGAAAGCTGAACACTTTGGTGAAAGTTGTTCACCTTCGATAAAGTTGTTCACTTTGATGGAAGTTGCTTGTTTTGGGTGGAAGTTGTTCACTTTGAAGAAAGTTGTTCATTTTGATAGAAGTTGCTTGTTTTTTGTGATAGTTGTTTGTTTTGTAGAAAGTGGTTCACTTTTGACGAAAGTTGTTCGCTTGGTGGTGAGATGTTTTCTTTGAAGAAAGTCGTTCAGTTTGGAGAAAGTTGTCCATGCTGAAGAAAGTTGTTCACTTTGATGGAAGTTGTTTGTTTTGTAGAAAGTTGTTCACTTTAAAAAGTTGTTCACTTCGGGAAATTCGTTCACTTTTGGTAACCTGTTCAATTTTGAGAAAGTCTTTCACGTTTGAAAAGATGTTCAATTTTGAGAAAGTTGTTCACTTTTAAAAGGTGTTCACTTTGGGAATGTTTCAATTTGGAGACTGGTGTTCAATTCGGAGACTGTTGCTCATTTTGGGGGACGTTGTACACTTTTGTGGAAGTTGTTCACTTTTACAAAAGTTGTTCAGTTTTATTTTTTTACCAATGTGTTGATAGATTAATAAATGGGGGGTTGATGTTTTATCTAAGTTTCATTGGAAAGTTAATTAGTAAAACTGAAAGATAAATTAGAACGATGTGTAGGGCTAATACTGAGTTGATTGATGGCCTGCAGTTCGTTTGGATCTTGGGGAATCTTGCGCTGTTTCATACCAAGATTTTCCCTTCTGAAGCGGTGGTAGCATGGTCTTTTGGGTTTGACTTTAGTTTGAAATAAAATGGTTCACCAGCCTTTTGTTTCTTTAAATTGCAGACTTACCAAACATAGCGGGTTGCGTCACTTGTTCGGGGCCTTGTGTTATTTGTATTTATTTTAAATAATAGTTTTCGTGATTGGTCTCTTTTGATCTCGGGAAAATCTGTAGTCTTGCATTCATTCAAGGGCCTTTGGTCGGATGCAAAGCCTATCAAAGGAGTAGGCGAGTTGAGGTGCAGTACTGTATTGAAACTCAATTCGATCTATGTCACCCGTGGGGTACGTCTAAGCGTACGTAGTGAGTAACCGATTAGAATTTCTTGTTGCATAGAGTTTATAATAGCTGGCACAACGGCTAAGGTAAACGCGAAAAGTAAAACATTTGGTAACTCGGGGTGCGTTCGTGATTTGTTATGGGACATTGACGTTTAAACGATCCTTCCCTCCCTACTAATAAAAGGTTTTCTTATATCATAAACTTCAGAAGTTATGGTGGTTCAGTTTTAAGTAAGTATGTATTCATTGATTGATATATCTCTGTCAGGTTTTCATATGAGGTAGAATTTGGAGAGTGTCACTTTGCAGTTGGTTTCACAAAAAAGGGTAAAATAATATTTAAGTGAAGCGTAATGTGTTCGGTCTTAAGTTTCTGGTTTAAATTTAGGATATTGGAGGTAAAGGTGATGAAGTTGTTGGGGTGATTTTCAAAGATAATGAATTTTAAATAAATGGACTTGATATTCGTCTAATTAATATCATAATATTGCATTGCATCTGTGAATGTGAAATCTTACTTATGGTTTTACATTGAGGTAAACGGGGAAGGTGAACTGTTTATATTCTTGTTTTATTTCACAGCGGGGTGAAAAGGGGTAAATGGGAAATATTTTTTATTTATATTTTGGGTGATGTTTTCAAATGGGTAAAATTTATTAAAAATAATAAATCTATGTATACTTAAATTATTACAAATCTTCGCTGCATTTGTTTTCCAATCTAACCGGGTGGCATTTGTTGTTGGTATTTGAAATTCGGAATATGAGAAGGATCGTAGAATTCAAGGGACTTTGTCAAGTTATATTTGGTGTAGAGATGGAATGAACTCTAATTGTTACTCTGGTTTAAGATTAGCGTTTATTACAACTCTTTTGTAAGAGATGTATGGAGTAGGGTTTCAAGTTTTGACAACGAAAGAAAACTGGTTAGCCTTTTGGTGCTTCCTATCAGATAGGATATTCACGGGACTCACCGTCACGAGGCCGAACTGACAAAAGTAGTCAAATGCATCGTTTTGTGTTTTAGAGTAATTTTGATGCGTTTTGGCTAATACTGACAAGAAGCTAGGAATAGAACTTGTAACACTCTACATTCTCCAGGTATGATTATATTGGCATTCAGTGAGGTGTCAGTTTGTGGGATCGGTTGGTTTGCTTTGTAACATTCTCCGGACCTGCTTGATGGAGGTATTGGGATTCTCAGGAGGGGTATATTAGAAGGCCAACTTTCATTTGCGTTGGGGATGCCTCTCATAGCGATTGGTACGCCGGGGGTTGGATGACTGATTGTTAGCTTGAATACTTACCGTTTCGAATAGCCTTGTTTGAGACCAAGGTCCCTGTCTTTGTCCGGGTTTCCCGATGCTGGTAGAGAATTGTGCCTTTCAAATTTGGCTAGATCTCGAATTGCGCACCTAAATGAAGACTGATAAATGAAGTGCCTGGTTTAAATATACTGTCATAATTACAAATTGCATTCTGAGGGAGGTTCCACAAGGAGCTTCATGGACTTTTGACTTGTTTAGTGGGTTTTACAGATTTTGAAAGTTTGATTCAAAATGGCTTTGTGAATTTTATGGGTTTAAGATTTTAAAATTTTCAACGGGTTTCCTTTTTAAAATTTTGGGGGTTGAATTGTAACGGACCAAACTACGTTACATATTCACAAATGCAATTATTTAATAAAACTTTTACGAATTTCATAGATTTAAAGACTAATAGAAATAATGCTTCACATTCAATCTTCTTGCGAGTCATTTCCAGGAATATAATCTTTTTAAATATTTTCATCTCCTTTACGCTTCATGAAATTAAAAGAAAAGGATTGACAATTCCTGCTCAGCTGTGAAAATGATGGTTTTTTGGGACACTTAGGGGGAGGTCTGGGGAATCGAACTCGGAATCAGAACGGGATAGTTTTATAAATTTGAAGTGGGGAAATTTATTTCAGCTTATTTAGATAGATAGAGGGGATGCGGGATAGATTATGAGTGTTTGTATTAAAATAGATTTCGTGAATCTATTAGGGTTTTAGCTAGGAAAGTGGACGAATCGGTAAAGTATTCACTCTAGGGCGATTCCTTAGAAGCGCCATGGATTTTATGTTTACGTATGGATCGAGTGATGGTTTGAAATAATAAGTGTATTAATTACACGGGACTCTGGGGTGTCTTCCTATTTGGACCTAGTTTTATTTAATATGCGGTTTGAACTTGCATGCTTTTATTTGTCTATTTTCATGTGTTTTATAATGTGACATCTTTGTTTTGCTTGGAAACAAATCTCTACTACGCAGCATGCTTGATAACTATTATATTTTATCCTGCTATTTAGTTCTATGGAACTTTTATATCGCCGAGGGCTGAAGTTATTCTGTATAATATCATAGAGAGATCAAACTACTCAGATATCTGCTGCAAACAATCTCCGAGTTCTCATTTCGGTTCTTTGGTGTTACTGCCGAACCTGAAAAGTACTAAGCTTTAAAACATTAAAGAACTGCGGCATTTACCATTGATTAATAACTTTATTCATAACCTATGCGTTATCGTTTGGTTCTTTGGTGCTAATGCCCAACCTGAAAAGTACTAAGCTTTAAAGCATTAAAGAACTGCATCTTTACTATAAAAGTCTTCATGTTTACTCGCCAACGTCGCTAGTTTCATTCCAAACCTATGCGTTTACACTTGGGTTCTTAGTGGTGTCGCGAAACCTGAAAAGTACTACGCTATGACAGCATTATTGACCTGAGTCTTGGATGAATTTAGTTAGCTACAATCTACGGTGAAATTCTACAAACTCGACATACAGAGAACTACAGCTTTCTACGAGATTTGAGTATTCGACTAATCAGTTGTCCAGTGGGATGTGTCCGGGCGGAACAACGCTGTTATCTATAATAATTGTTGAATACTTTAAAAGAGTGAAAAGCATTCTTGTTTCAAGCGCTGTTTCCAATGTTTACGAGAAAAGAATATGGACTAAATTTTGGGGACAGAGCACTATCCAACTTAGGAGGGATGAGGTGCATGGAACGTTGCGGGAGCGCCTAAATTTAACTTATTTGTTTGTACAGAGTTCAGTTCTCTGATTAATTAACCTTTGCTCGTTTTGGCTACATTTATATATCAAAAATAATGTGCGACTAAATTTTAGTCACGCATTATACTAAGCTAAGGGGGCAACTTTCCCTCTCCCTTTGGGGAGGGGTCCTTTACAAAGAGTATTTATCGTATTAGGTTCTAGAATTTATGGTTCAGGGATTTAAGGTTCTATTTTAGGGAAATCCGTTCAGTTGACTTTTCTTTAATCTCAATCCATTCTAAAAGAATTAGGGTTACTTATTTCTAGACGAACACAATTTAAGGTTCTCGCTACTAGCGATCACTGGCCATATATACATGTGTATTTTAAGTTTCGCTATGTTAGGTAGGTGATTAATCTTTTTAGAGTTAGGTAGGTTAGGGTATTACATGGGGCAATAGCACAGATGCCAGTAAAGCTTTTATTGCGCAAAAAAAGTGTATACGGGCAATATTGGTGTAGCGATGGATATTTCATGTAGACCGCTCTTTAGAAAATTAAATGTCCTACCATTACCTTGTCTCTACGTACTTGAAATGGCTAAATTCGTTAAACTTAATTATCAATTATTCTATAAAAAAGCTAGAGATGGTGTGCAAAGAAGTCGAAGAGACCCCAATAGACTGATAATGGAGGATGTTCCCCTAAGTACAAATTTTAAAAGAAATTGTTTTTGGATGGGTCACGCAATATTTAATAAAATATTATTTAGATGATTGTTCGATTATTTTCTTATTTTTGATGACATGTCAATGTATAATTTTATGTATATTAATATTTGATAATTAGTTACTGGATTTTTAAACTTTATTTTATTTTATAATTAGTCATTTGCATGCTGTAATTATCTATAGCTGGAAAAGAGATTCAATCTTAATCTTACCATCGATACTATGTACCTTTTTCAATGGCAAATAAAGAATATTTGTATTTGGAGATAATTTTCATTTTAAAAGTTTCAAAATTATTTGTGAAATAATTGCTATGATTCGTTGATTAAAAAAAGTTCAGTTTAAGAGAAAACGGAATAAATCGGGAAAGAGGTCCATTAAGAAAGCGTTTCAGAATACTTACCTGAAAGTAATTTTAAGGCGGGTGCTAGACGGTCGCCAACAAGCACCCCAATCAAGGTGACATTCGTTGTTCAACCGTGTAGACAAAGAAATTTGATCACCAACCACGGTCTACATGGTTGAAAACAATTAATGTCACCTTGGTTGGGGTGCTTGTTGGCGACCGTGTAGCACCCGCTTAACCTTGACAGCTTATTGTAATTTTTTGTAAGTATGAAAGGAACAGACTCTGGTCAGGTAAGTTTAACCTTGGTTATGGAATGGGACGTTACGTAGTATTCTAGCCTCAGACCAAAGAGTCTTTATTCTATCTTTTATCTAACTTGACATTGACATCTCTCTATCAAGTTTGGAATATGCCCAAATACCTAAGTGATTGTTTAACTCTTTTACCCGGTTGGTTGCCGGGACTTTGCACCAAGCACATGTCCGTTAATTTTACAATGATTACCGTTTTAGAATAGTTTCCACGTTATTTTTGTGATGGAGAAATAGCTGTGATTCAGATTCCGATAATAAGAAGAAGATTAACTCGGGAGACAGGTCCATTTTCCGAGTTCCAGCAACAAACCACCACGTGGAGCGTCTTTAAGTACCCTTAGAGCCGTGACATTCGCTTGACATTGGCGTTTCGCCATTATTATATTGAACATTCCCCCAAATACTCGCTTATCTCTTTTCACTTGACATTGGCAAAATCAAGAAGAAGAAGAACTCTTTTACCCAGCTAGTGTCATGTCAAAAGGACTAGTCATAGACATCGGATCCAAAGTTGGTTATATCATGTTAAAGCTATTCTTGCCAGGTGCTCAAATATTTACACTTACTAAGTTCCGTTCCGTTCCGGGTCGGAGCGTGCACCTTCTGTGTAAAATATGCTTAGACCCTAAAATCCCCTGTCAAAATGTGGATACGTTAGGGGAGCTGGTTTACCACCAGTAGCCATATTATGCGGCTCTATATACCTTTATTATCCAATAAACGTTAATAGTTAATGCTGTAAAGTTTAAGTAAAATAATATAATGTTTCTTCAGAATTACACGTAGATACTTATTTTATAAGTTATTGTATATTTTTTGTTTTTGGTTCGTTTTAAAAACATGTGTTGTTACGATCATTTCAAATGATTGTTTACAATTAATCTTTCTTTAAATGTTTCCTTTGCTAAATGTGTGTCAATTAAACAATTTTGACCAGATATTTATTACGTCATTTGGGAGTCACATGATACCTTAGTTTAGCATTAAACTGCTCACTTAATTATCAAGAGGAACGTAATCTTTACTCAGCAGGAATTCTACAAAGTCGTATCTACATTAAGCTTTATTTGCCTTTATTTTAAGGCTAAACGCTTCATTAGTGCAAATCCCTCGTTGTTAAATAAATTCTAGTTGACTTCGCCCGTTTTATTTTAAGTGTTAAATGGTTAAGGGTGCTTATTTAGTAAACACGTGATTTAATTATTTGTTTTGTTAAGTTATTTAATTAAAAGCCCATGGCTAATCGCATTACAATTAAGTTATTTTAATTGGACTAATGGCAAATCGCATTGCAAATACTTTAAATTGGACTAACCACCTCCGCAGCGTAGTGCGTTCAACTTTGACAAACAACTCGGTTTGTCAGCATTGATGTTTACTCGCATGGATATGTTCTTTTTTTACTCTCAATTGGTAAGCCCTTGGTATCATCTCACCTGATGGTAAGTGATGATGATGCCGAAGATGGAAGAGGGCTTACCAAGATTCACCAAGGCAATGAAGGCATTAATAGCACAGTATAAGGACATTATACAGAGTGGACACTCCCTGCCGCTCTCTGAAGGCTACCTCACCCCCCTGTATGACCGATCTGTGACTATTTGTCAAGAGTTTGGCACAGTTCCAAAGCACAGTATTAGAGTGCGTTTCAATAAATAGTTCCTATGCCGTTATGTTGGCTGCCCTGTCTATCAACGACATCAACACGCGAAGATGCTTCTACCGATTCCGTTAGTGTGTGTCTGCGTTCTATGTAGTGTGTGTGGAAAAAACTGCTGCCAACATAACCGCATAGGAACTATATTTGTTGAAACGCACTCTAATAACCAAAGACAATTTTATTTTTTAAGGTAAGAGCTAAGCCTTCTAAGTCTATACAGCCTTGTCTGGTATATACAGCCTTCACTTTATTTGTATAATAAGGCTAGCTAACAATACAGACAATGAGGGCTAATTGAATCTCTCAATTCAACCCTAGTACGTCACGCACACATTTACATGTGTACAAACATGAATGTCTTTGTAGTAAACAATGGCGCGAAATTTGTATGAAGTGTCCTGGGTGTGATTACTAGCTTCCGACCCCGTTCCCATCTACGGCATCATCATCACAAGCCATCTGATGAGATGATAACAACTGTGTTTAAAAACTTTATCTATGGATTAATTCTAAAATAATCTCCAATGTTAGTCTTAATTTCTACTATTATATTTAAAATCCTATTACAATTTCAATTAGAGCTTTATCTACCTCTATAAAATGTTCCCCCACAAAGAACAGAGAAGTTTTCTATCGATGATCAAATAAAATAAAAAGAACATTCCATAATGGTTCGATTCATGCATTTTAAATCTCAATGAATGCTGAAGAAATCGCGTACAAGAGGAAAAAGAACGGTCCTTTTAAACGACTAATTCGTATTCTTGGAAAATTTAACACGTATTTCGCTAATTTGGCATCAATAAGAGTACTTATAGCTATAGTTTGCTTAAGAAAACAAAACTTTGTCACATTCATAAATATACTATTTGAAAATAACTTTTATACATATACTTAACGTATCCCCCAATATTTTGTCGTGCTCATAAATATCCTAAAAAGAGTCTGCGGTACAAGGAGTTAATAATTTCCGATGTGACAGTGCTGTCGATAGCCTGAATGCTACTGATCCATAATCTAAATTGGTTTAAGTCTAAATCTTTTTAGTTTAAATTTTCTTGTCCATTATGGAGACTATACTTAAGATTCAGACATTTTAAAAATTTAGGAAACATCTTGGATGTTTATAACAAGATAGGAGAAATACGCAAATTGGAAAAATAATTATAAAATATATTTAAATAAATTATTATTTTTATACCAGTCAATTTTAATATATAATGTAAGTACTTCGATTTAAATTTCAAACATAAGTGCATAGTTTGATTCTGTCACTGTTTCTCAATTTTGTGCGCGATACTTGCAAGCTAAAGACAAGCGTGACGTATTTCTGAATGCAGTCAGTTTCCTCGCTTGAATGGTATACGACATTGCATTTGCAAGGAAATCCGTTCCGGGTAAACTGCATGCAGCGTTGAACATTTGTGTGCATATGTTCCTACGAAAACGTGTTAGGTACTTGAAAAAGTTACGCTGATTGAAAATGTTTACAGCTTCTTATGTCAGCTGTTACATGATTGCAGACTTGAGGAATTGGTAAATATTTCAAGGTTGGCTTTTACCTATCAAACTGAACAACTTTTGTTCTACAACTTTGTTGAAATCGCAAAATTTTTTTTGGACTTTTCATACAAATCAATCAGCTGGCGAACAAAGTTTGTATGAAAAGTCCAAAAAATTTTTTTGCGATTTCAACAAAGTTGTAGAACAAAAGTTGTTCAGTTTGATGGGTAAAAGCCAACCTTGAAGTATTGTCACACCTTTCTGTTACATTCTGTATATTTTAAATGCAAAAGTATGGATGTTTGTTTATTTGTTTGTTCCACTTTTACGCTATAACTACTGTAGGTATTTGGATGATATTTGGTAGGTACACAGATAAAGCATTCGGCTAACACATAGGATACTTTTATCCCAGAAAAGTAGAGGTTTCCCGGAGGAATGGCTAAAAACTGAAATTTTTACTTTGTCACTAGATGGAGTTGCCTTAACATTTTATTTCTCTCTGGACCCAATTCTGTAATCGACGCAGACGAAGTCACGGGCGGAAGTTAGTAAGACATAACAATGAAATGGACATATAACGCATATATCAATACAAACCTGAAAAACTGGGGAAGTAGATACATTAGGAATAATTTTGTCTCTTAGACTCGGACTAATGTTTTATCTGTGTTTGTTACCCTCTAACTATATCTACTCATGGACAAAAAAATCGACTCAAGGTTTGTTGCACGCCTTTTGGAAAATTAACTCAATCTAGCAAAAAAAAAGACTAAACCAAAAGTTCAAAAACTGTGTGTTTACGGCTTATGATTTTAGTTTGGTGGTTTTCTAGTTTTTTGTTTTTGGTGTTTAGCAGTTTTGTAGACTGAGTTAATTTTTCAAAAGTCGAGCAAGCAATCTTGAGTCGTTTTTTTTGTCTACAGTGTAGTAAATTAAACTAGTAACTAGTAAAGTAATGTATTGCAAGACAGTTCTCAGTTTGAAAGAGAATATTCAACAGTCAGTCAACAGCAGGTGTGTAAGTAGTAGTTGCTTACATTTAGTCTTGGGGTGGTCTTGGGTATGTCGAGGACTTAGTTTGTCCTCTGAGGAACTTGTAATACATTTAACAGTTGTGTTTTGATATAGCTAATTGTACTTGTATTTGCTCTTTATTTGTAGTCTTACTTAAAATAAAGTAAATACCACGAAACAATAAAGTTGATAAAATAAATAAAAAATACACCCCACTTTTTCAGGCCGATAAATAATAGATAACAAGATATTTGCCCATCGATTTAAGTATTTTTAAATTTAAATACCTCACGAGACAATTACTGTTTCATTTTAGGGTTTTTAGAGTGTATGAAGCGGTGTATCAACGTAGTGTAATGGTTTTATATATAATAAAAAAAGTTAACTTGGACTTAACATTCAGTGCGTTTCCACTGCTGGGTAAGGCTTACACCATAGCCCATACGGAGAGGGGCAAGTCCGGATTAATTTGCTTGCAATATGACCTTAGCATAAGAAGTTTAAAAATATTTAAAATCGCACGCTTTATCTTTATAGAGATTTTCTTTGCATACTGATACCATATACAGGGTGGAAATTTTGTAACCTCATCTGGAGGGAAAGTACTCTAAATGCTAGAGATTTTACTCAAAGGAAACATCGATTCCTGGGTGTGACAAGCGAATTTTCAAAAATATTTGAATGTAGTTTTGCTTCTTTTTCAAAATAAAGGAACGTTTCCTTTGAGTACAATTTGCTATCTCCAGTATTCTGAGTACTTTGTCTCCAGGTGAGGTAACAAAATTCCACCCTGTATATTGTATCCATTCTCATACAAAATTTCATTTCGCAAAAAAAGTTGCTAGACAGTGTTTGAAGGTTGTCTGAGTGACTTCATTATTTCTCAGAAAATTTCTGGTCGATTATTGTCTTCGAGGTGGAAAGTATGAATCGGTAATTTCTAATTGTGTTATGAAACTTTTTTCTGAATAGATCTATCCCACTATGTTTATTCACAGTAACTAATAAGTTGGGTACTGTGTACACGTCGGCATTAGTTATTTATATGTAAAGGGTCCCTAGAAATAGACACATTATGAATTACTCTTTATTAAATAGGAGTAACATAACGTTATTAGGTTTCTAAGCCCGCCTGGCTAGCTACCACCATCTTATCTAAGTCTTGCCGCCAAAACATCAATGTTAACAGCATTGATGTGTTCCGGCATGATTAAGATAGCCAGTTCCCCATTACGTTGGGGAATCTTGGTAAGCCCGTTTCCATCTTCGGTATCATCATCACTTAACATCAGGTGAGATGATGTCAAGGGGTACCAGTTTAGGGTGAAAAAAAAACCACTCACAATCAGACATAAAGCAAACAAATCTGCTCATCACAAAAATGTTGGCCCTGGGTGGGAATTAAACCCACGACGTACGAATCAGGATCGCTAATACTGAGTCATCGAGTCAGTCAAATTACTCCGCCAATTATGAATTGATTTTGATGATTCTTTTTTTGTTTAGTAGGTAATACTTCAGAGGTAGTCGCATATAAACTTTATCTAAATTGACTCAGCGCTTTTTGAAAAAATCAATAAAAACAAAAAACATAGCAAAATTGTAGCTGTTACGATTGAAGTCGGTTTTTAACGTGTTCAGTTCTGCTGGTGTGCAATAAAAAAATTTTACGTTATTTTATCTACAAAATGGAAAAATGGACGGCACTTCTACGAGGCAAAAAATAATTAATTACGAGTGACTACATCTCTTATCAAGTTTTTTCTTACTTGGTGTGATCAGTGCATTGCATTTTCGCATCTGGCAACAAAGTTAACGTTAGTTTAACACCCGTCGATACCTAGAAGAAATCTTTTAACCATGAGCGGTTCCATCCAGAATGCGGAATGGATAACCTTTCAGCGTTCAACGGACTTTGTTGTGTGCCGCCAAGCGGTAACTGACTGACTTTATCGTGTTCTACTACCTATTCTGTTTTTAAAAAATAATAAAAGTTTACGGAAGGGAATTTGAAAACGATTATTTATTTCATAAACTGGGTGGGTTAGAACTGAACGCGTTCAATAATATGAGTTCCGTTTAACAGTTCTAATATTGTATAGTTAGTTAGTTGTATAGTTTAGTATAGAAGCCATGTAACGTTTTACAATTCCAACAAGTTTTCCCGTTATACCTAATTCAAAACATAACATTTTTTTATTCCAAGTTTTTATGAGTGTTTTTTATAGGAAATGCAAGACAGGAGCTGGGAGTGGCCATAGGTACTGTATGCCAGTACAAATGTATAGAGTTATGCATTGTGCTAATCCGTATTTTTTAAAAGTTGTTACTGGTTATACGAGTTCAATTTACGGTTAAAAATATACAACTCTTTAACACAGCAATATATTGAGAGACAGTGTTGCTAGTAGGCTTAGTGACTGCATAATACGGAACCCTAATAAGTGAATATGTATGTAAAATCAGCTATGCTAAATGGTATACGACTAAGGCATATTACTGATCAAACCAAATTCAATTACAGCTCATTTGTGAAATCGATCTTGTGGATTACGCTACTACATGACAAAAAGTTCTTGCAATCCATATACACGACCTTGTGAGGAACAAAAAAAATCGTTTTGACTTAGTATTGAGGGTAAAAAAGACAGAATGCCTAAAGTTCCTGTTCTCTAATCAGCCCTTTCTAAAATTGGAGGCAGGGATGGCAAATCTTTATACGTCAACGCGCGTGGGACTTCCGAGCCGGACCACCACCGCTTTGGAACGCCCTATTTTAAATACATATTATTTAATGTGGCAAGACGTATTTACCTAACTTATTTTAGTCAGGGAGAGTGTAGGGGAGACTATACGGCTTCCAAGTGAGCCCATTTTTTCTGGTGTAGTGAAGAGCTTTCAGCTTCAAACTGATTCGTAAATACATAAACGTTTTCTAAAACCTATCCATGTCCAAATAATTTTGCCGCAAGACATCGTCGGATGTGCCAAAGTTCCCCGTCTCCGGATAGGCCATTCTCGCTTACACATTGAGACCTTTGTATTGTATTCATTAGACAATTATCATAATGAGGCATATAACCCCTAACGTTAGCCACTAAGCGTAAGAATGGCCTGTTTTTAAGTACGCAATTTTAATTCCAACAAAAGGTGCCATCTGTGATGTTCTTTAGGTAGTTATAATTGGTGTTGTTTGGCTAGACGGAACCTTATGGAATTTAGGGTAAACTAAAACATATGTTTTTTCCTAATCATCAAAATAATCTAACCAATACAATTGTAAAATTAAAATCCTATTGATTAAAATATTATATCATAAAACTATTATATTCAAATAAATCTTACGGCTACGCTCACTGCAAAATCACCAATCATCATATGTTTTGACTACAGACTTATTTAACAATCAGATATATAGTTCATTCCAATAAAAAAAAGCAAAAGGTAAACAAACATAGTATGCCGATGACATTGACATGTGTCAGTTCCATAGTAAGTTTGTTTACGTTTTGATTTTTTTCTGATTGGTATGAACTATATATATTTATCAGAAAAATATAACTCTTGTTTAGGTAACTGAGAGATTGAAGTCTTCAAGGGCATTGTTTGTTTAATATTATAGTTACTTATTACAAAGTGATAAATTTCAGTTTATTCAAAGCACATGTGAAATGTGAGTAAAATGAAAGTGTTAGACAAAAATCTTTTGGCTTCAAAATTGTCTGCAGTGACTATAAGTTATTTTTCTTCTAAATTCGAATCGGAGATTATTATTCAAATTGTCATTCCGGGCAAACTGCGTCCAACATAAACCCTCAATTCAGATTTAAAGATCGTTCTCGAATTGCTCTCAACTTTTTTCCGTTTAGGCCCAACTGCTGCGGATGTTATCAGCATCCCTCCCATTAGGCTCATTGGCTCGTCTCGTTTGAGGTCGTCAGTGCCGTATAATGTCGTTTGAAAAACACCACCTCACTTGTCACGACTTGGGCGGAGGGACTGGCGTTTGTCAATGTAATTATGTGGGCACAGAGTAGTGAGGCATATGAAAAGGTCTGGTCACCTTTCCGTCCTAAGATCATGCAAAGATCCAGTCTTTTTGGCTGCAGTCGGGTCCTTTGAGGAAGGACAGTGAGGAATGGTTTCGTAACTGTCTAATACAACTATAGCAGATACGTCAATAATTGCTGTGTGTCTCCATTTGGCGACGTTGCAGTTGCTTGGTGTTGCACTTAGTAGGAATTCAACCGCGGTCACCTGTAAGATATTAGATTTGCATTTAAATTGTGATACACGATAAGAAGAATAATGTAATTATTTTTTATGCACGAGCCAAATTTTTTAGAATTATGTAGTTATATACAATTTGTCGTATTTTACTACAGGGAGAATAAAATGTGCACGAGTTAAGTAGTTGTTAAGGCGCGACGTACACTCAATCTGAGCAGGTTGATGCATGATAATATAATGTCGACCGTAACGCCACTCATTTTAAGTTCAGATCAGTGTGGGTACCACCGTGGCGGTTACGTCAAGGCCGAACGCAAAATTCTCGAGATTTCGATGTTTTTATTACTTTTCTTGGCTTTCAAATAAGTTAAAAAAAAACGTTCAAGGTAAATTGAAGGTATTAAAATGGCCGATTTTTGTGTGTTGGTTTCAACATAAACAAATACTGTGTTTCCGAGAGAATTTGCAATTTATACAAAATACAGGGTTTACAGGATATTTGTTTTCATCAAAGTTTATGCGATTTTTATGATTCTGTTCAAGGCAATTTGTTTTTCATTGTTTCAAGTATGTTATATATTTTTTCCATGGTGATAGCTTTAACCATTATTTCAAGAATTTGAATTGAATATTGCGATTTGGCTATACTTAACGCCTTAAGTGTAGTAAATCATACATATAAAAAATCACTCAGTAAATTTTAATAACAATAGTATTTCAGTACGCAGTCAGATTACATGATGACAGTGTGTTAGTGTTGATTGATAACTAGTATGTCCTAGTTTGTGACGATGTACCATGTTTACAGATATTACAATATTTTCGACATCTGAATTTATATTAAAATTATATCTGTACTAATCTTCAACTAAACCTTAGTACATATAAAGTATTTACTTATATTGCCTACCACGTTCATTGTTTATTTTGAAAGTAAGATATCTGTGTATTTTTTGTGCTTATACTCTGTGGTGCGGTTACTCTGTGGTCCAGTTTGTGCTGTATCTAAATAACATAATGACTCATATTCATTTGGCGGGTACTGGTTTTATTGCGCTTGTAACAGAACGAGCTTTTTGTGATTTTATTTCCACATTCACTAGTTTTAGATCTTCGATATTCATAATGTTTACGGGTTTAAGGAAATAAGTGTCATACTTTTTTTAACTTGGATTTTTAACTAATTACACTGATAAACCATGAAAGTGCAGTACAGTGGTGCCTACCGCATCTACCTAGGTACTGCAGCGCTTCGGGCATGTTCGCCGAGCAGAGAGTGCCAGACTTTTTTGCGATTGTCAGGGCCCGTATAGCTTCATTTTGGACGCGTTTGTGGAGCACTGACAACAGAATCCTGAAAATGGTGGGTGGAGACCTCTCTGGGTACTTGTTCAGGTATTGGAGCAGTGTCCACCTTGAAGCGAATCGCAAATGATTAAAGTGATTGATTTTATTATAGTTTATTTTATTTTATTTTATTATTCTATTCTATTTTATTTTAATATTAAAATATTTTACATGATCTACACTCGGCTTCAAAAAAATCGCACGTCCGTAAAAATAGGCTTCAAGCACTATTAATCCTTAAGACAAGCAGTTATTCGTAGCAATATTGGTATCATTTGAGAGCCCTATAAAAAATCTTTAAAAAAATATCCATTTCATTTGATTAAAGAAAAATCTTGACACTTTAAGTCACTGTGAATGACAATGGAACTGATTCTCCTCTTCAAATTTTGTTTGTATTGTTTTGTTTTTTGGGTATAAAAGGGTCGATACAGCTTATCGGGGGATAAATTTTCTACCAACAGTCGAAGAAGACACAGAAGAATATCTTTCATCAGAAAAACGTCCTTGAAGATGGACACTACTGCTGCTGAAGCCGCCCAAGTTATCGCACTACTGCAATCAGGACTACGTCAGTGTGATGTTGCTCGGCAATTGCACTTGAGTCGCTTTTCTGTTCGAAGAGTGTACCAGCGGTTCCTGCAGACCGGTGGCTTTGTCCGAAGGCGTGGGTCTGGTAGAAATCGCTGCACTTCTGCGAGAGATGACCGATTCGTCGTTTCGAAGTCTTTGAGAAATCGGTTCTCTAATGCTGTTGAGTTGCAACAGCAGCTTCAAGCAGTTTGTAGAAGGGCCGTGAGTGTCTCTACAGTTAGAAGAAGACTAAAGGAGAGAAATATTGTGGCTAGAAGACCTGCCACGGGTCCAAAATTAACCGCAGCGCATCGGCGAGCACGCCTGCAATTTGCTCGCGCCCACGTCAATTGGACCCTGGACCAATGGAGAGCTGTTCTCTTCTCAGACGAAACGAGATGTGCCTTTTCTGCAACGATAGACGCAAAAGAGTATACAGAAGACAATGGGAACGTTTTGCCCAAGCCTGCATCCAAGAGACGGTAGAATACGGGGGCGGTTCCTGCATGTTCTGGGGCGGCATATCTGCCGACGGCAAAACTGAACTTTCTTGCGTCTCTCGGACCGGCGGTGCTCGCGAGCAAGGGTCGATGACTGCTCACCGGTACATCACAGAGATCCTGGAAGAACATGTGGTCCCCTATGCTGGATTTATTGGCGACGGGTTCACATTAATGCACGATAACGCTCGCGCGCACACTGCTGGAATTGTGCAGGGCTACCTTCAAGAGGTTGGGATCCCTGTCATGCAGTGGCCAGCGAGAAGTCCAGATCTGAACCCGATAGAGCACCTCTGGGACCAGCTGAAACGCAAGGTTAGATCCCGTGATCCCGCTCCCGCGACTCTTCAGGAGCTCCAAGACGCCGTTATTGAGGAATGGGACAGAATCCCTCAAGAAGAGGTCCTAAAGTTGGTGCGATCCATGAGGGAGCGCATGGAAGACGTCATTAGGGCTAGGGGGGGTAACACTAGGTTTTAGGTTAGTTTTAAGCAACTTTGTTTTGAAAAATTAATCAGATTTCATTTGGGTATTTTAAGGATTTTTATTGTTTTGTAAATTTTTCTCAGTTCCAATAAAAAACATTGAATGAATTATTGTTTTTGCATTCTCTGTTTCCTTACCTTTCAAATGATACCGAACATTACCAATATTTCATAATACAAATACGATTGAAAGATGTTTAAAATAGATTTCTTAAAAGGTGCGATTTTTTTGAAGCCGAGTGTATGTATTATGGGTTATTGCCTGAATAAAGAAATTATGAATTAATAATTAATTAAATTAATAAAAATAATAAACTTTTTCATTATATAATCTGTGATGAATTTGCAAAAAAAGGAGAATTGGTAAACGTTACGAAATAGGAATTCCAAAAGGCTTGTTTTTTTACGTTGTTGAACACGGGTTAGTATCGAATGGTCGCAAACCTAAGTGGTAACTGTGCAACTCGTCTAAATATCAGCTCGTACACAATGCGTTTTATCAATTCGTCTAAATCGTTATTGGTCTTAAGCGATATTTTCAGAATTAAAGATAGAAGCTCCAGTTAATGGGTTCTACATCGCTTTTATTACACCCTGTATAGGTACTTTTTTAAGTACAAAAACATGAATATTTTTCCCCGAGAACCTGTTAAGTCAGTTCGCAAAAATTCTATTGCTGTTTATTTTTTCTTGCGTTTAATTTTTGACGAAGCTTGCGGTTGATGCTTTTTTGTATTCATATATGTATTTTTGTATGTTTTTTGTCGTACATAAATAATTTTTATTCGCAAAAGAATACTGAACTTCATCAATAAAATGAGTATAAGAAGCCCCAGTTATAATTTAGTTAAAGCTAATAACGTAATACTTTACTAAGGCTCAATTCAAAATGGCGAGAGTACTCGTCCTAACTCAATGTAAATTAGAGGGATAGGTTCGTTAGCGGGTGCAGTCCCAAATTGTTTGGCCCCAAATAGACTCTTGTTACACACTGAATTGAAACTGGCCCGTCCGTCCTCGTTCCGCTTTGTGCATGAAGACTTTGTGTTACCTGAACCTAGGTCCATCGTAATCAGTTCAGTCAAAGTCATGTTATCACTGTAATAATACCTTCAAGGGCCTGATAGATTAAATTAAAATCTGCTGCACGTAATTTTGTCATAAATTTCAAAATATGCAATAGTATTACAAAGTGTTCTTTATTTTATTTAAAAAAAATATCATATAAACTGATATGCGTAGACTTTTAAAAAAATACATTTATCACATATATTATAATTCGAAACGGATATGAGTAAGGCTTGTTTTAGCGTAAAATATTGAAAGATTTTTCCAAAAATGTAAAATAGTACTGACATGTAAATCTCATTTGAATAAATTTAAAATCAACCGGTTCCAAAAAATAAAAAAAACAAATGTACTACATTTTTACGACCAACAGGATGCTCTTAAAAGGCAGCTAAAAAGGTCCCAAAGTTTGTATGAAACTTGAGGAAATTAAACTATTATTGGATAACCTGATAATTTTCACATGTTAATTTAATAATATTTAAGAATGATCATCACTTTCATAGAGCAGGCTAATAATCTAGAGACAGTAATAGGAAACAGCGGGATTCAAGTAGAAGTCACATAATCAGAGCTGCCAAAAAAAAACCAAAATAAAGTGCGACTGCATAAAATGCATTAAACGCAGTATAGGCAGGCCTCCCACTCGGTGGACCGATGACCTAGTAAAGGTTGCGAGAAGCCAATGGGTGCGGGCAGCGCAGGACCGGTTGATGTGGAAATCTTTGGGGGAGGCCTTTGTCCAGCAGTGGACGTCTTTCGGCTGATGATGATGCATAAAATAAGGATCACGTCGATCTGAGAATCAAGACTTTATCAACACCTTGCTAACTGAAATCAGTTTTGGCTTCAGGTGTTAACAATGAAAAATATAGACCTTTGTCTGGGCAGTGTGGTAAAATTCTATCGTGGAACTAATAATATTGATACACTATCTATGTTATTCTTTGATCTCGTCTATGTGAGAGTCTTTTATTCAGAAAGTGTTCTCTGAAGAAAATAAAATCTAGAATATAAGCAGCTTATCCGTCACAAAAGCTTATTTCAAAGTTTTTTGAACAAACAGATACGTAAGTACAAACATAAGAGAACTTTAAATCGCATCTTAAAATTTTCTGTGTTCTAAAGGTTATTTTATGACATACAAAACACTAGACTATACTTATAACTGATCAAGATACTTCATATGGACATGTCTTGTCATCATAACTTTACTGATGATATCAATTGTATTAGAAATTAAGTATTTTTAAGAAAAAAATATTTGAAGCGAGTTTGTTTGTCGGGTACGACGTTTCTATCTGTATCGCAAACTAGTCCCGAAAAGTTGAGTATACAATACAAGTTCCGCGATGCAAGGAATTTGTACTAGGTAAAAAAAAAGACGATTTAAATAAAAGAATGTAAAAATCTACTTAAATAAAATATATAAAAAAAAACATTTTGAGTTTGAGTATTTAGAAAAGAAATATTTAAGCGATACTTACTGCCTTTACCAGTGTAGCTAAAGTAGTACCTAGTTTGTCTACTAATCAATACGCATAGAGCCTTAGTATTAGTTTAATGCGGCCACGTTTAATCTATTGTGATGGCCGCAATCAGAACAGAGATAGGGAGGATCGCACTCACCGCAACCAAGGTATCGCACTACCACAAACTTAGTAATAACGCGTATTTGGTACTGACATTATGATACTGAATTCGTCGATATCTGTTTAGTAAGTAAAACAATAATAATAATAATAAATAACCTAACGTAACCATATTAAAAAGAAACCCGACAGCATTAAAATGTATCACTTTACAATGTCAATTTACAATAATAATAATAATTGATGCAGCATTGATGTGTTCCGGCATGAAGATAAGATAGCCAGTTCCCCATTACGTTGGGGAATCTTGGTAAGCCCGCTTCCATCTTCGGCATCATCGTCACTTACCATCAGGTGAGATGATGCCAAGGGCTTACCAATTGAGGGTAAAAAAAAAAAAAAAAAATAACCTAACGTAGCCCTATTAAAAAGAAACCCGACAGCATTAAAATGTATCCTATGCCATTCTCAGGATCAAGACGAATCTAACGACACCTCTCAAGCTTGAATCCATCAAGCCGTTTAGGCTACAGAGCGTGCTAAATAAATATAGATACATATACTTGAAAAACATAACCCTCCTTCTGGCGCAGTCGGGTAAAAATATATACTGTTTACGTTGTGACATTGTGAATTGTTTACATGTATTTCCCTGTTTATGTTGTACAATAAAGAATTTGCATTCATTCGTTCTTTTATTCATTATTTCTAAAAAAAGGTGTTATTTTTCAAATAGGTTGTATTATTTAAAAACTAAAAACATAGTTGACCCCTCCATGGAGTCTACAAGTATATTGACAAGAAGTAAGTCTTTGCCCTGACAATGTGTCCTCATATTTACTAACGTAATCTCCATTAATTTTCATGTTATGCGTTTTGGTACATCCTTTTCTTATTCCTATTCTCAACCACGAGTTACCTAATCCAGCTTGTGTTAACAGGTGCATCGAACACTATTGTCCAGATACATAAAATATATAACGGCACAATATGAGGGTCCTAAAATGCAAAAAAGCAATAGAGCGATGCATAAAACTGACATCGTTTTAGTCCACAGCTTAAAATGGGACTCTTAGCTTCAGTTCTAATGGACGGAAGCCAAGTTTGAAACAGACTGCGCACTAAACGACGCGTACTTGGATTATATCTGATGCAATAAATGAACCAATCCTAAAATACACCAGATAAGTTTTTTTTTGTAGATTGACAAGTTTCCATTCCAAAAAATAATTAATAATAATAATAATAATTGCTTTTAGCGATAAGACCGCCCAAATTGTACCACTGTAATTTTAATATTGTGTCTTTTGTTGTTGTATATATTATTATTTTTGTGTGTGTACAATAAAGAGTATATCAATGAATCAATCAATAATAAATATCCGGGACAAATTACACACGGTCATCTGGCCCCAAACTAGTATACCCTGTATTATTACGTACATATACGTTTAAATACATACATACATATGTAGGACAGGTTTCCGAATATTTTAAGGGCTTGCTCAGTAGACGAAACTGAACAACTTTCCACAAGAAATATTTTCAGGAAACGATAAAAAAAATTGGCTTCTCCATACAAACTGTCTAATCAAGTTTTTAATTTTGTATGGAGAAGACGATTTTTTTTCGTTTCCTGAAAGAATTTCTTGTGGAAAATTGTTCAGTTACGTCTACTGAGCAAGCCCTTAAAGTTTTCGGAAACCTGTCCCTTACACCCTGTATAGATATAATACACCCAGACACAGAGCAAACAAATATGCTCATCACAGAAATGTTTGCGCTGGGTGGGGATCGAACCCATGACTCTCAGATCAGTAGTCAGGAGCATTAACAACTGAACCACCGAGAAATAAAATCAGAATTTGTAACTTTACCTATACAAAACATCTAGAAAACTGCCGTTTATACTAGCTAGTCCTTTTGGGTACCTATCATGCATAGATTAAAGTACACAGGATCAGAATAATTACCAGAATATATTTAGATGGTTCTTAGTCATAGATAGGAAGATAGGTCTGACAAATGATGAGACGTGCAGAGCCTGTGGTGAGGATACAGAATCAATGGAGCACCTACTGTGTCACTGCGATGTACTGGCTAACAAGCGTATGTGCCTCCTTGGCAATGCCTACCCAACGCCGGAGGAATACAGGCACCTACCCCTCAGCGGAATCACTGCGTTAATGCAACATATTTTTTGACTAGGGATAGGTACGAAGGTCTTAGGGGTTGACACAAAAGATCCCTTTGGGTCGAAGTGTCGCTGTTTGGACAGCACCCACCAACAAGATAATAATAATAATAGTCATAGATAAAAAATAATGTTGGTTTTAACGATTATATTGTAGGTTTTTACCTTTCACTGACTGTGGCACTTTTGAAAGAATCCATAGAGATTGTCCGTATAGCTTTAAATGGATTTTTCTACGTAGTACAAGATTATCACATCTGTCAGCTGTATTGACTCGCAAATCACGCGCCGACTTCTAAACTCAAAGCACTAAAGCTAACGACTGGTGCAACCTCACTTTTCGTCTTCGGATAGTGCTGTCGTATCAAAACTTAAATCTGGCCAGATTTAGCTGGTAACACTTGTAAAGCTTGACTAAAGAGTTTGCAGCTTTTAAAATTGCCGGTTAAAAAGTTTGTATAGAACTAGCAAAGAGTTTTCTTAACACCCCACCCACATCTGCGAGAACAAGTGTGAAGCATAGCAATATTAGCAACTTAAGTGGTTCGCAATAAAAAGGCATAATTACATTTTACACTCCAAAGTCCATCGAACTGTTTCGACTACAGATGGTTACAATGATGTTATTTAAACTGGGATTTCTACTCATGAAATTGTTCGCAGTTTTTATAACTTTTATAACAAGTCCGCATCTTGATATGGGAAATATTTTATTTAATCAGGGAAAGTTGTTAAAGGACAATGGGTAAGAGCGTATAGCTAAACATAAACTGAATTGTAGCATTATGAACTATGTCAGTCTGACTTGCCCTAATGTAGTAGTTTAATTTATCAACCGACTTCAAAAAAAGGAGGAGGTTCTCAATTCGTCGGAATCTTCTTTTTTTTTTTTTTTTATGTATGTTCACCGATTACTCGAAGACCCCTGAACCGATTTCAAAATTTTTTTTTTTTGTTTAAAAGGGTATACTTTACAGGTGGTCCCATATAAATTTTATCGAAATCGATTCAGCGGTTTTTGAGAAAACAAAAACATAGCAAAATTGGAGTTGTTGCGATTGAAGTCGGTTGTTTTTAACGTATTCAGCGTGGTCAATTATCCTATGAGCGCTTGTCTAAATTCACTTGGAGATAAAATCTAGTTTCTCGTACATGCTTCGAACTAATATTTAATTAAAACATAAACCCGTTCATTTTTCAACAAACATAATTTTTCTCTGTAAGTGAAATAGTGTCTTAGGACAAATCAAACTACTCCATGAGGGCAACAAAGAACAACATAGTTCATAATGCTACAGTGCATCGGGTATGGTGCCCATACAAAATTACTTATTCATCTTTCATAATTAAAAGCAGGAGTTTCAGCTGATATTGTTCGGTTTAGGCCTGTTTTTTTATTTAAAAATGAGATTGAATTTCAACTCTAGAAACTCTGGAATATTAGTTCTATTAGTCTGTTGAATTCAATAGCTGTATAATAGTTGCAATACTATCGTAAAGCGAGCTCATCCCTGCATGTTTAGAGTCGTTTGTACGGGCTGCACGGAACTCGGGGCGGCGTATTCCGGCTGCATCCGCCGCCTTGCCGGATTCAATTGTTGCACAATCAGTTTGCAGCTGCTGGCATCTGATTTTTTGAGCGAAATTGTTTTTGGGAGAAAATACGCAGTATATTTCTGTTAGCATTTGAGTAGGGTAGATTTTGTTAGCTGCGATTTATCGAATATTGTACAAAGTGTCTGATACCTACTCTAAATTCCGATATTCACACTGACGAGAAACATTATGTACGATTTTATATTGCCACTATTAGATTTTTAACATAAATTTTGTTTAATTAATTGTCAGCAGGTGTCGGAGAACGTGAATAAGGGGAACTCAGGTAAATAGAAAGTGAAAAGAATTGAAAATAATTTGCCTTAAAATATTATATTATTCAAAATAGTTTTCCTTCGAGGAATATTTTTTTCCAGTGCATCTGGAAACTAAGAAACCTGTATAGACATTTACTCTAGCTCACAACTGTATTGAGACATAAATTGTTTTCGATTTGAGTATTCGTTTCTTGAGAAAAGTTGTTCACTCATGAAGAGTTATGTTTTATTCACAAGTATTTGATGAAGACATACAGAGTGTTAAAAAAAGTGCGTTTGAAATAAGGGGTACTCAGAATTTAGTACAGAATATAAGAAAAATATTGAAAATATCCAATCTAAGTACTTATATATTTTCAGTTTCACATGCAAATTCTTGATTCACTTTTCAGATTTAGTATGGAAAAATCTCATCTCATCTCATCTCACTTATATTATAAATGCGAAAGTATGGATGTTTGTTTGTTTGTCAGTTTGTTTGTTTGATTGTCAGTTTGTTTGTTTGTTTGTTCCGCTTTCACGCCGAAACTACTGAACGGATTTGGATTTGGTAGGTAGATAGATCAAGCACTCGGCTAACACATAGGATACTTTTTATCCTGGAAAACTTAAGGGTTCCTGTAGGAGTGCTTAAAAACTCAAAATTTCCACTTCGTCACTAGATGGCGCTATCTTAACATTTTCTTTCAATTCTGAAGTCCACGCGGACGAATATATATATATATTGATCGGATTTTTTCAATATTTTTCATGTATTCTATACTTGATTCTGCGGAATCCTTTCAAACGCACTTATTTAATACCTGTATACTTAAATGAGCACAATACAAATTAAATTATTCTAAGTGGTATGTTCATATCACACTATAACTGGGTCGTAATGAACAAAGGAAGGGTTTTAATTAAATGTATCCAACACACCTTTTTGTAACCGGTCATCAGTGCTTTGTCATTCGTAAAGCAAATTATTATTTGTTCTGTCTGTCCCTAGTTTGTTTGTTGACATGGACTTATTTTATTTATTTTGTTTATTTTATTTAGGATACAAACAGTCACTTACTTACGTTGCTAAAACTGTTTAGTACTTATAGAGTTTATAAACACATATATAGTTTTTAATGAGTACATGTAATCATATAAATTATTAAACAGCAAAACATTTTTTTATATTTAAGCAAGATTTCGAAGACCAGGTCGAAGATTAGTAGGTAGACCAGCTGCCAGATGGTCGGATGACATAGTTATTCTTGCTGGACGTTGCTGGGCGAGACTAGCGAGGGACCGAGACAAATAGCGTGCAAAAGAAGAGGCCTATACCAGCAGTGGGCTAATGTGAGCTGATTAGATAGATAGATAGAAGCAAGATGTTATGTATGAACCAATTTATGTATTGCTACGGGAAATGTCCTTATAAAATGTGAATTTAATGTTTATACTGGGTCTAATGAAACTGGTGTATTATACTATCCTCTAGAACCCTAACTGCGGCTTCTACCCATTTGCTCTACTATTTTAAATAGATTGTAAAAAAAATATTTGAACTCAATAAAAAATTGACCAACGAGAGTTCATAATCTTTAACCAGCTACAGAGTCCCCACTGCTGGGTGGGGCGCAGGTCTCATGGGGGCTAAGTCCGGATTGGTAGACGTTGTGGGACTAGTGGCCAGCCCCAGTGCTAGAAGTTTTAAGCCGCCGAAAAGGTATCTGACATGGCCTAATTAGTTGCATGCAGTGATAGCAACCGGCACTTACGTTTAAAAAAAATAAAAAAAATACCTCTCCCGTTAACTAGAACGGAGGTATATATTCATCACACCGAATAACTTTCTCCAGCGTAGTTTCGAACGAAGTTATCAGACTTTCAAATAACATTGTAAGGTGGGAGTTTGGACAAACTAGTATTGATCGAATTGTTGACACTGCCAGGAAGGGTGTGATTTTGAAATGTTTGAAACTATGAAACGATAGAAAAACATTATCATTTGAAACAGAATGCCAAGCGAGGTGCCCTAAGTGTTATTTATAATTAAAATTAATCTAATTAAATAAATTTTACAGCAGGTTCATAATTTTGATTACAATACCAGACGGTGGAAGGTGTTTTTGTCATCGATTTGTTTAGTTTCGGATCAAACGTACTGATGTAATTTTTTCGAGTAGATATTTCAAAGTAACCATACATAATGTTATGTTAAAGTAGTAATCATAAGGTACATAAACCTAAAACCTTCCAAGAGCGGCTTAAACAAGCTATAATTTAGAGAGAAAGAAGCTGGAAAATCAAACCGTAACTACGTACATATTTATTTTCCAATGCTTGTTTAGCTTTCACAAGATTTATTTCGGGGGTTCAAGGTTCTGTTTTCTGGAGTGACCCTTCCATTTGAAGAAACTGAATGGGGCTTTTACTGGACGCAGGGTCACGTCACGTCATCTATACGTGATTTTTTCGGGATCGATTATGCTTACTATGGAACGTTTTGAGATACTCAAGGAATATGTAACTTTTAGAGAATCATATGGTGATTTTAATATAGAATACCTTGTTCAAGGTGTTTGACCTTCGTCCCAGTGAGACGAATATGGCCTTACCTTTCGATACCGCAGAAACAACCCTGCCCCAGCAAGTGGTGACACTATTTTTTCAAGTGGGTGGGATAGGATGTACGTCACTTTGTTAATTTTGACGACTGAATTTGTCATTTTTACAATTCGTTTAAGTTTCCATCACTGTTTAAAAGATAATTTGTTTTAGGTACTTAACCTTCTGGCTGGGTTACTGCCAAAAAATCTGGTAATTTTCATAATGCAGTTAGTTACTATTATTAATCTTCCATTAAGCGACGGTATTGGTTGTTCTGTCAAAGTCGGTCAAACCCGAAAAAACGCAAGTTTCGTGTGCCATTTTCGTTATGACTCAAGATTATAAGATCGAACTGTATAATGTGGTATGTTGTTGAATGTATGTTCTTGCAAGAAATTGTGTACAGTGCTGCTGAACAATACTCAAAAAATTGTTTTTTTGTTGTTTAAGTAGATACATTTAATTTTAATTTAATTATTTTTTTTATCATTATTTTTGCCGTACATGGACCCTGCCAGTTGGAACTTCAACTTGGATAATTAAAGGGTATTAAAATCTGACTGAAACATAATATAAGCGGTTGTTCCTCTTATACCGATACCCTACTTGTTATCCGCATATCGAATGTTTTGTTTGAGTGATATTAAGGTATAATATGGTTTGTACACAATACCCGACACACACCCCAAGTGAAGATGAGGGGACTTATTTCTGTATACCTTTCACATTGTTTGCTTTCGTACAATAGCGCTACAAAAACAATACCGAGCGTATTCTTTGTTCGTATGTTATATTGTTTATTTTGTTCCCTATATCTATGCGTGAAACAGGATTGAGTCTCAGATTGTATTGGTTAAGGTCACTTTCTTTTCAATCTAAATAAATTGAGCTTATTCATGCTATAGATACAAAAATCTACCACGTCTCTCATTTGTGGAGTAGTATTAGCATACTTTTAATCGAACGATGCGATGGTTCAAATTTCGATGATAACTTGAACAAAATTAGACGATAGATGAATATTCAAATATATTTTATTAGATCTTCTTCTTTTAAGAGTCATTTTACCATGTCAAGTGCTCAGAGAAAAGCGAGTATTTTGGAATAATATTCATTCATCAATAAATATGGCGAGACGTCAATGTCAAAGTGAAGGTCGCGGCTTTAAGCTAAAAGGATCTTAAAGACCACGTGGCCAGATGCTAAAACTCGAGCTGTCTTCCGAGTTAATCTTCTTTTTATGACCGTCTCTTGAGCGAATCGCAAATAACGTTTGAAACTCTGTCGTAAAATGACTGTATAGACGTCTACTTCATTCTGAGTCTCGACCATCTGTTAAATTAACCTTGAAAACCTATGGAAACCTTGAAATTGTTGTGACAAAATATCTAACCAAAAAGAACAAATTATTGTGGTATGTGAAGATTCTCCTCAAACTGGCTCAAACTACCTAACACTAGTTATATGGCCGGCAATGCACTTGTGACTCCTCTGGTGTTGCGGGTGTCTATGGGCGGCGGTAATCGCTTACCATCAGATGATCCGTCTGCTCGTTTGCCGCCTATCACATAGAAAAGAAAAAAAATAGATTTAATTAAAAGCATGCTATCTTGGGAAGCTTGCCTGGCGCAACTCGAAATATAAAAAGCTTTGTATAAAATTCTGTGGAAGTGAGACAATTATCATAGCCTTTATTACTGTGTATGTTTCATACATTCTGAAAACTCATTTCCAAAGTATAACACTCCCGACTACGTAGTGATTTCAGCGTTCATCGACATAGCAAAATTCTACCGACCGATTCGAAAATCGTACACCTACCCTCATAAAAAAGAAGCTCATTACTAAAACGTTGCTTTCTGAAGTAAATCTCGAAGAGGGCGCCACCTGCCCCACTTTCCTGATGAAAGGTTAACAAGCCGCGTTTACGACTGCTGTCTAAAAGGGTCATTTGTATCCGTTTATAACATTGATAGCTTGTAAAAGATGCTTTATAACCAAACAGCCTTCATAAAGTATGTATTAGTACAAAATGTTAAAGACATCAGTTTTTTTTGCCTTAAAATCCTTTCCATATAAGGTTTAGAAAATACAAGCTACGAAAAGTGCCCCATTAGGGAATACGTTGGGGAATTTTGGTAAGCCCGCTTCCATCTTCGGTATCATCATCACTTATCATCAGATGATATGATGCCAAAGGCTCACCAGTTGTGGACAGAATAAAACACAATTCAAAAAGAAATTAAGACTTCAGAATCCCTAAAATAACTCAATAAATAACTTAATTGTTTATTGTTATTTTTTTTACTGCGGTGTAATATGTGTGTTGTTTTTGAAATAAGTATTTATTTATCTATCTAAAAACCCCTTGGGGAAAGCTGTGGAGTATGTTGAGTTGAAGGTCCATTTCAAATTTCCGGAAGAGGTGTTATTACACTCACCACATCGATTAAAATTCCACAAGAGTATTAACTTTGAATGGTATAAGTTTTGGTTATATTTCACTTTGATCTGAAGCGCTCATTTAACGTTCACACTTCCTAACACGTGTGCCTCAATAACTCCGCTCTCACTAACATGGCAATGAGAAATCAAGCTCGGTCAAACTTTGAAATGTCCAAGCAACATGTTACAGATAGTTGTATGCGAGTCACTGCACATAAGGGTTCTCTGGGGACTATAAAGTACGGGTCAGTTTATGGAAGTCGAGTCGTCGTAAATCCCCTGACCACATGCTGTCAAGATATAATGCTGACTGAATTCAAGTGCTGACCTGGAGTGGAATTTACTTGGTATCTGTAATATATTCTATTTTATTTATTTACAATGACAGCAAAGTTAGCGGCACGGCATTTATCTTGACTGCTTCTGTGGTTCGTAAGGTAGGTTATGCGGTGGGTATCGGTTGCTGTCACTTTTGACTCGTAACAATGTTATCAATAAATTCTTGTATCTTGTATCTTGATGGTAGTCAAGTCGTTAAGCTATATCAGAGGCGGCTTGAAAACCTTTGACACTGGCCCTACAAAGTTCACCAATAGCCCCGGCGATGTGTGGATGGATATGTCTTGCTCACGGTATAGCAAAAGTCCCATGTCCGTAATAAGCTTTAAAGCTTTAAAGCTACAATCAGTATAGCTATCGCTCCGCTTTGTTAATCGTAAAATTCTTAGAATGAAGTTTGGAACGTAACTAAAATTATGATGATTTAGAATAAAGGTAACAAAGGTGAAAACCTACATAATATGTTATTTGTCCAAATAGTTCATTAAAAAAAACTTTGCTGATTAATTACTCCGTGAAATCTAACTTTGGTAAAACGTATATAGTATCTTTCAGTATTTTAGCCTTGTATTAAAGTCCCGTGACATATTGCATCCAAAATTTGTCCACGAACTGACCACAATCTCTAACTTTTCCTCATGAATCAAGGAAACAACTGCAAGCGAACAAACCATCAAATGCCAACATAGATTAGGCGCAGTACAGTCGCCTGCAAAAGTATTCCGCAGATGCGCTCGCGCGGCGTACCATCTAAACTTTCCCTCTAGTTCCGGCGGGACAGCCAAATAAATTACCATCGGGGCGAACTCGTGAGTTAGATTGTACCTGTCTTCACACGTTCTGTGGAAACACGCCCCGTCCATGTAAAAATGTTGTTTTGTTCTTCCATTTTAACGAGACTTTCTGAAAGTCTTTCGTGTGTGATACATGATACGAACTACGTTTGGTACGGAGTACAGTCAAAGGCGAAAGTGTTTAAGCATGCATAGAAGATTTCTTCTTCTGATTGCTTTTGAAGTTATGTACGGTTTCAAGTGGTTCGATTTTCAATTTGTGTCTTCTTCTTATCGTGTTGCATATTTTAACCATCAGCTGATGGTAAGCGATTACCGCCGCCCATAGACACCCGCAACACCAGAGGAGTCACAAGTGCGTTGCCGTTGCCTAGTGTTGCACTTAGCATTACCCGCGGTCACGTGTAGGGCATTTAGATTACCCTATTCGTTTTTTAGATTTTTTGATCTTCATGTTTCCGTGCCCCAGTATTAAACTCTTAATAAAGTCCATTGTTGGTTTACTTTTTACCACCAAACTGCTTGAAAAGCGTTCACCAAAAACAATAGCAACGTACCGATCCCAAAGGATCTTGGGTTAAAGTTCACCGAAAGTTCGACCATCAATCATGATCAAGTGATTCAGGGCCCAAAGTTGCCCCATTGTGGGGCCACGATTATCCCGTTTATTATTGTTTGGACTCTTTTGTTAACCCACCAGTGAGTTTTATCTTCGTCGCTTTAACGTGGCAGGAACCCTCGATAAATAATTTATTTTTTGGTTATCTTAAAGCGGTTTAATTTTTTGATTGATTTTCAGTTGGAATGGTTACCGCAATAAGTAATTTAATAATGTAATGGTATAAAATTTTTACTCGATTACCCCAGTGAAAGGTAAAATGTTGTATCTGTGCATAGATTCGTCTGAAATTTTAACTTAAATTAAAATCAGTACGGTTATACTAATAGATAAAAAAAAAACTTAAAAATAAAAAATATCTGTGTGTGTCTGGTGGTGTGTGATCTTTTTTTCGGGCTGTATCGATTTTGATGTAAGTTATTTTATAACTTTATGGTGCCAATTTTTTTATGTAGTTTATTATATTATAAGAAATCGAAATAAGGTACCTTACCTGTAAACCTATATATAGTATTGATTATTCTTCTTTTTATTTGATTTCACTAACGTATTTAATATTCTTTACGTCGCGTGTCGCGGGCTCTCTTACCCCGCCAATTTAGACTGTTATGTTCTGGTTACCGTATTCTATGCTTACACAAGAGGTAAAGTAATATTTACCCGGGATCTGCTTACTTGAGTACCGTATCTTCAATAAACATTGGTAGATATAGGTATTTTGCGTGTTTACCAAACAATCCATTCCAATAACGAAATAAGCATTCGAATATAATGGACCTGTTTATGCGGTTATTAGCTTTTTCCACGTCACGTCGTCTGCGAGATACAATTTATTTTGCGAATTGACTATGTGTTCCTTGAAGAAATTTGCTCAGATTCATGAGTAGAAATCTCAATTTTTGAGCCCTGGAAGATATTTTGAGAATACCTTATATAACCTTATATAAGATCTAACAAAATTAGCTGAATTTTTATAAACTGAGGCTTGCTGAACAACGTTCCCTAAGGAACCCATAATCAAGTCGCGAAAAAAATCTCCGATAAGGCTTTTATGACACAGGTCCGACAATAGGTCAAGGACCCGTTAACTTAACACGTCCTTTATATATAGTTACATAATAACTTTTGTTCTGCGACTTTTCGACAAAACGATAGTTGAGGACACTATGTATAATTCGATCAGCTGTTTGATCAGTTTCGTATTAAGAGTCCTTTAGATGAGATTTAAATGAGATAGAGAAGGCTATGTTCACACAACAGTAATTTTGAACGTGTATTTTGGTAACGCGCATCACTGAGGGATTTTATTTGTAATCGCGTGTAAGCATGCACACCTCCGTCTACCTACTTTCATTCGAAAATATCTGGAAACATTAAAAAGATTTCAAGTCGCGTTAAAAAACGCGCGCTCAACGCCTGTCATGTGAACACAGCAGCGACTTAAACTCTACTTAAGAGGCTATCTGTTTCACGAAATGAGTAAATATCTATTACGTAGTTAACTTTTGTTGCTTTTACTCCAATGAGTTCCCTAAAACCCGTGTCAGATGAGTGTCAAAGGGTACAAACAGTGAGGAAACTCATCAGGAAACTAAATCAATCAACGAGCGGCTATTAACCCGTTAGCGGCGAACTTGGAGCATAAACAGGATAATGTAGAGCCTTAATACAGGGTTTCACTGAGGAAGAATAGCAGCAGGGGCTTCTGCAACCTAATCCGGAGGGAAATATATTTCGGAAATATAATGCGACAGAATGACAAAAGCGTTTTTGGCTACATATTAATATACAGAGTGTTAAAAAAAGTGTGTTTGAAATTTTAGGAGGTAACTTAGAATCAAGTAAAAATATTGATAAATTCGCTCTTCAATTTTTTTTCTGATTCCCATACTAAATCTGAATAGTGAATCAAGAATTTGTATGGAAAACTGAAAAAGTTGTAGATCGGATTTTTTCAATATTTTTCCTGTATTCTGCACTTGATTCTGAGTAAACTCTTAAAATCTCAAGCTTTTTTTTAACATACTGTATAATCTACTTAGATAAGTTATGACTGTACCTTTATGTGTATGAAAATTGCATAAAAAAACGTGTCCGGAGTTTAAACATATTTTTCTTTTGCACTTATATTGCTAATATTTTCCGAGAGATGCTTAACGCTCTAAACGACTTTGTATTTTTGGCACATTAAAAACAAGAGTTAGGACTGCAGTAAACGTATCCTCAGGAAATTGTAATGGAAAACCCCTACAGTATTTTTATCGCACTCCACTGAGAAGCACAATTAATTACTGGCCGAAAACTTCCATTGTTTTCAGTGAATCCTACCCACACATACAGCTGATTCACTAATACAGGGTTACACATTAACATACGTAGTAAGAGGCATTACATGTTCGCCTCAGGATTAAGGTACAATGGTTGACTTTAGAAGTAATTCTATAGCATAAAGTTAATAATATACCTCTAGGTATATTAACTTTATGTTCTATAGGTGGGTATTTTATGCAGAACTTTTTTTTTATATTCTCCATCAGTTTGCGTTTGTATTATTTTGTCAAAGTACAAAAAGATTATATTATTAAGTGTCACAACATGTTAGTTGAAACCTTGAATTTATATGTAGTATCTACAGATATAGAAGTTCTTTGGTTAAAAGGCCTGAAACTATAACATTGGCTGTTCCTTACTGGTATATATGTTGTGGGTACTTTTATGTGGTACTACCTACTTGTCATAAATAAATCTGTCAGTCTCGTATAACGTGGTTTCACTGTCTGAGCTAACTCCCGAAAATAACGTGTATAAACTATTGGCGACGAGTTGTTCTGAATACATTTTGTGTTTATTTCATGAAAATAGTACATTTCACAATGACCGATACAAAAACAATGGATATCAGTGGTTTGAAAGAGTTTAAGTTGCACGTGGATAGGTGGTCGACCTACATGAGCCGGCTGAAGGCGTGGTTTACTATCAACGACGTAAAAGTTTGTGATCAATCTAAATATTTAGTGGCTGTTGTTGGAACGGAAGCCTTGGACCTCATCATTGATCTGTGTTACCCAGATAAGCCCGAAGAAGTCAAGATTGACGTCATCGACAAATTGATCGAGGAACACCTGTCACCAAAACGATCAATTATAGCCGAAAGAATGATTTTTAGATCATGTAAACAAGTGGAAGGACAAACTGTAAGCGAGTATTTAGTGCAACTTAAAAATTTAAGTAAGGCGTGTAAGTTTTCAAGCAGCGAGGTTTTAAAAGAAAACTTGCGCGACCAGTTTGTGCACGGACTGTTAAGCGAACGCACGCGCCAACGCATATTGACGGAGAAAGACGAGGAGCTGACGTTCACGCGCGCCTCAGAGCTGGCGCTGTCACTGGAGGCTGTGGTACGGGACTCGGGCTCGGCGGCGGAGGCCGGGCGCCCTCGCGGCGGCGGCGGCGCTGCCGGCGAGGAGGTGTATGCGCTGAGCGGGGCCGCGCGCCCCTACCGCGGAGGCCGCGCGCGCGCCCGCGGGGGCTCGCGGAGCGCCGGCGCCGGCGCCACCAGGCTGGCCCGCGGCGGCGGCGGCGGCGGCGGCGGCGGTCAGCGGTGTCACCGTTGCGATGGGTGGCACGACGCGGAGAAGTGCTCGTTTCTAAATAGTGAATGTTATGTGTGCGGTAATAAAGGTCACATCGCGAAAATGTGTCGGTTTCGTAAACAAAAGTCAATTCACGGGTTAAGTGAAGTGCCGACCTCGGAGGCGTCGTCCGACACCGACGACAGCAGTGCGGTAACGATTTATCAGCTGGATGTTGACAACTCGGACGAAGATAAGCGGTGGGTGATTAGAGCGAAGGTAAATAACACTTTACTTGCATTTGAGGGGGACACTGGATCAGCTGTGAGCGTAATTTCTTTTAAAACCTATAAGAAATATTTTAACAATTGTAAGTTATTGCCATATACTTCTAACTTAAAAATGTATAGCGGTCAAAAGGTGAAACCAAAAGGTAAAATCAGCTGTTCGGTAACAATTAACAAAGTAAATATTTGCGATTTGTATTTAGTAGTTATCGATAACGAATTTAGCACCTCTTTAATGGGACGCGATTGGATGCGAGCATTTAATTTTAGTTTCCCTGATGCCCATATTGACCAACCTATAAACTATGTTCAAAGTCTTTCACCTACTACGTCCGAGGAAGCATTACGAGAGTTACAAAAACGGTTTCCTAATGTGTTTGAGCCGGGCATGGGTTGTTTTAACAAGTGTACCATAGCACTGGAGGTAGAAGCGGGCGCGACGCCGGCGTGGCGGCGGGCGCGGCCCGTGCCGCACGCGCTGCGCCCCGCCGTGGACGCGGAGCTGGACCGGCTGCAGCGCGAGGGCGTCATCTCGCCCGTCGAGTGGAGCGAGTGGGGCACTCCGGTCGTGCCCGTTATTAAAAAGAATGGCCAAGTGCGCTTATGTGGGGATTTTAAAACCACTTTAAATCCGGTATTGGTTGATGACAAATATCCTATTCCGAGAATAGAAGATATTTTTGCGTCCATGCAAGGGGGAAAGTATTTTGCAAAAATCGATTTATCTAATGCCTATCTACAATTTTTGCTAGATGAGCAGTCGCGAAAGTTGTGTACTGTTGTGACACAACAGGGTATGTTTTGTTTTAACAGACTGCCATTTGGAGTAAAGTGCGCGCCAAATAAATTTCAGAGAATAATGGACAAACTGTTTCGTATGCCGTATGTAAGCTGCTATTTAGACGATTTAAATGTAACAGGCACAAGTTACAAAGACTTATGGGAGAGATTACTAAAGGTATTTAAAATCTTGTCAGAATGCGGGTTAAAAGTAGCCCCCGAGAAATGTAGTTTTTTCAAAAAATCTATCTCGTACCTCGGGTACATAATCGATGCTAGCGGCTTGCATGCGGATATGTCTAAAGTAGATGCGGTTAATAAAACACCAATACCTACTAACGTTAGGGAACTTAAAGCATTTTTAGGGTTGGTAAATTATTACGGTAAATTTATGATTAATTTGAGCGAAATGTTGAGTCCATTATATGATTTACTTAAAAAGGGTAGAGAATTTATTTGGTGCAGTCGATGTGATAAATCATTTCGTGATGTAAAAGAGGCTCTGAGGAGCACACCGGTGCTGGCCCACTACGACTGCACGCCTCGCGCACGCTGTCCGCAGCCGAGGCTAATTATGCACAGATATGTCGAGAGGGACTCGCTGTCATTTTCGGCGTAACTAAATTTCACGATTATCTTTATGGTCGGAAGTTCACTCTCGTGACAGATTGTAAACCTTTGGCATCAATTTTTAGCGAAAAAAAAGGTGTGCCCCTAATGGCTGCGAGTCGCCTCCAACGATGGGCTATTATACTTGGAGCGTACGACTATAAGGTGAAATGTATAGGATCGAAACATAATTGTGTTGCTGATTGTTTGTCCAGGATACCAGTAATTGAAGATGAACATAAATCGCGAGTAGACTCGTACATAAGTTTTGTAGAAAAGACCGCACCATTGAGCTATATAGCGATAGCTAAGAGTACGGCTCGAGACGAGGTTTTACAAAAACTAATCACTGCTATAAAAACTAATTGGCAGTACTGTAAGTCAGAGAACTTAAAGTCTTACTTTAAAATAAAAGAGTATCTCAATATTGAGCAGGGATGTATTATGTACGGTCATAGGGTAATAATTCCTAGTGACTTGCGAAAATCGATTTTAGATCAAATTCATGAGACACATCAAGGGATAGTTAAATGTAAAAATTTAGCGCGCAACTATGTTTACTGGCCTAACATCGACGCGGACATCGAGCGCGTGTGCCGCGCGTGCGACACGTGCGCGCGCGAGCGGCCCGCGCCGCCCGCCGCGCCGCTGCACCCCTGGGCGTGGCCCCAGGAACCCTGGTATCGACTGCACGTCGATTTTTTCCAACTGTCTGGTAGTTACTACCTTGTAGTCATAGATTCCCATTCGAAATGGATTGAAGCCTATAAGGTTACAAATACATCGGCAAATAATACTATAAAGAGACTTAGACATTTGTTTGCGCAATTTGGCCTACCTCAAGAACTGGTGTCCGATAATGGACCACCGTTTAGCGGTAAAGAATTTAAGGAGTTTTTGAATAGTTTACAGATTCAACATGTTACCACTACTCCTTACCAACCAAGCAGCAACGGCGCGGCAGAAAACGCAGTAAAAATTGTCAAGGGTTCCCTTAAAAAGGCAATGCGTGAAAATATAGACTTAGAAATAGCACTGGAACATTTCTTATTTATATACAGGTCAACGCCTCATTGCATAACTGGCAAATCACCAGTTATCATGTTACTAGGTAGGAATGTTCGAACTCCGTTTGATTTATTACGCCCGAGCGCGAGTGACTTTATGAAAAATAAACAAAAGATTCAAATACAGACAAAAAAGGGCAAAGAAAGGGAATTAAATGTTGGAGACATTGTATTTTTTAAATTGTATAAGAAAAATAACTTTACCTGGGAAAAAGGTGTAGTATCAGATCGCATAGGGCCATTGACATACTACATTAAATACAGTGATAGGTTTTTAAAGAAACACATTGACCAAATTAGGAAACATGTGGATAACGACTACGTGCTTGATGACTTCGACTCGTACTCTTCCTTAAATTCGTCGAATTTAAGGAGTGATGTACAAGACCAAGTGTTAATTTCTTCGCCGGGTACAGAAGAGCGCGCTGAGCTCGGTCTCGAACCCGCGACCGGGCCACAGCCTACTGCGCCGCCTGTCTCCCCACAGCCTGACTCGGACGTAGCAGGGCGAAGATTACCGTCCAATCGAATTAAAAAACCGGTTCTTAGATACGGATTAGAAATTGACTAAAATCTGCATATGCGAAAACTTTTCGTTTTACCTTTTTTTTTATATTTTTATATATTGTTTAAGACCTATTTACAATAGTAAGTTACATCAAATGTTTTAAATTACTATTAGAAAAATATAAACATATTAGTTAGTATGCTTATTTGTTAAGTATCTGGTTACGAGTTGTGTTAAATAAATACTTTAAATATTGAAAGAAAGAAAGAAAGAAAATACATTTATTCGACATCACAAATAGCACCTTAAAACTAAAACAGAGATAACAAAAATAAAACTTAAAAATACTGATAAAAGTGCCACTCAGACATCGAATGGGTCTCTACTCAGCATGTGTTGCAATCAGCAAGCTGGCTGCAACGCTGGTTTTCTGTAGAGCCCTTTACATTGTATGTGAGGCAGCGAGCGAACATCACATTGTAAATGTTAGCAATCATTGGTTCATATGACAATAACAAAATGACACATACATTTATTTGTCTTCCCAACTAATAGCTATACATGCAGAGAAATTCTGAAAATCTGAATAACAAAATAAAAATAAAAAGTGTTAAAAATTAAATTTAAAAAATAAAAAGTGTTAAAAATTAAATTTATGAAGCGCTTTGTGTATTTACACACTTATTACATACACATCACTACTAGTTTTAATATTATTATTACTATTTATTGATGGAATTACAACTAGGCATATTCTATCATTGATATAAGACAAATTATGTAACAAAGGTTTTGTTAGTTCTGAATACTTACCTTACTGAGAAGCCAAGCGTGTTTATATTTACATAAAAAAAATATTAGTTTACATACATATATAAAAATGTTTTTATTGTTTTTTTTTGTGTTAATGTTAAAAAAAAAAAAAAAAAAAATTATATATACATTTGTAACCTCGAAATAGGGGGGGGAGAATGGTATATATGTTGTGGGTACTTTTATGTGGTACTACCTACTTGTCATAAATAAATCTGTCAGTCTCGTATAACGTGGTTTCACTGTCTGAGCTAACTCCCGAAAATAACGTGTATAAACTACTTACCGTACAGTCTAATACGGACTTTTTGGGGAAAAATATTATTTTAATTTTATTATCAGATAAATGTTGAGAATTTTGATGCATAATTTGATACTTATTCAGTAAAGTGTATTTTTTTGTGCAGCGTAATGAAATAAAAATGTGTTGGCAGCGTTTCGAGTGCCCATGAAGTTTTGCGAAAGATTCCGCAAACTTACTACTTATTTAAAATAGCACTTTAATAGAGCAGTGACGAAAATTTAAAATACGCCTTTATAAATCCCGTTGAAGGACTTGTATCCAGGCCAAGAGAGTTATACTCTGACTACTCTGACTATATAGGATCTTTTGGCGTGTGGATTACATTGACAGGGGGCGCTTTTGTCACAAATCTGACATGTATTTCATACAAATAGTGTAATTTTTCAAGATGGCGGCGTTAGTTCCACCTTATGACCACACGCCAAAAGATTGTAATCAGACTGTGTAGTCTAAATAAATAAATAATCAAATAAGTACAAATATAATCTACAGTGCAGTAGAGATGGTGCTGCAAAGTTCAGAGCACCAAAAAGATCCCATTGCTTTACTGAACGGTAGGTATACTTACATTTGCAACCAATAATACTGCAACAGAAGAAGGAAGCTTGTAGCAGCTGAGCTACAAAAAGGTGTTCTGTTAAATGTGTTGGAGAGAGTTTCTTTGGACCCGTCGTTTCTTCTCACTCCGCAAACACTTCCTGAAACGGCGGGTATACGAGTTCGAGTTGTAGGAACCTCGTATTAGGTAGATAAAAGAATGACGTTCACTCGTACCTACTTCTAATAAATATTTTTATTTCATTTCATTTCAAGGTTTTTTCATAACAATAGTTACAAAGAGTCTATCTGAAGTGACTTTAGAATCGAAAGAAAATAATTTGAGCGATCTAAAGTAAAAATTACCATCGGCCGTTCAGAAAACTTCTCAAGCGACTTCTGTCAGTTGAATGTGGAAATAACCTGACAGCTTCATTGTTCAGACGTAGTGTGAATTCTAACTGATTTGTGTTCAGAAAAGTAAAAAAATGTTACCATATTTCCTTTTATGATTTCTTAGGTAGGACGATATTTTGATTGTTTACATTCTGTTTAAAAATTACGTTTTTATTTCGAAACATTTTTTTGACAACATTCAAGACTTTTCTGAAATAGAATACTGCACGTGGCCGTTGCAAAATTTCAAATTTTTGTCTCTCATATAAGTCGCTGTCTTTATTTAATGTCAAAGGTAAAAGCTGTTGATAAACATACCCTTGTAACTTATAGGTGCAGTCCTGTATACTCAAAGGAGATAAGCCATAACACACACAAATCGTCGATTTATCCAGTCCAGAGTCCAGATCCTTTTCAGGTAGGCTGTCCTAATTGGCCCACTCTAAATCTAAGCACTTAATCTTTTCCCAGCGTCGACTAAATAAGATTTAAAGTTTGGCGGTTCGGGTTAATTCGCTTTCAGTGGTCGAAGACTGATGTATACTAGTAACTTTATACTGTGGTACAATTTAGGTCGTCAGCACACGAATGAACTGGATTCACTCTTAGCTCATTCATTTCTTCAAATACCTACTGTTAAAAAAGTATGTTTGAACTTTTAAGGGGTTACTCAGAATCAAGTATAGAATTCAGGAATTTTTTTGGAAAATCCGACCTTATTTTTTTTTGTTTCCCACACTAATTTGAATAGTGAATCAAGAATTTCTATAGGAAACTTAAAAAAAAAATTAGAACGATTTTTTCCTGTATTTTTCCTTATATTTTATATTCGATTCTGTGTAACTCCTTGAAATTTCAGGCGCACTTTTTAAACATCCAGTATAATATAGGTTGTAAAAAGATTACACTCCGAAACTCTAATCAACAACTTGTAACTGAACAACTTTTCCTATGGAAACTAAAAAACATGACTTTTCTTACAAATTCATAGGGCAATCAGCCAATTTTGTGTGGAGTCACCAAATTTTTTTATTGAGAATCAGCATCAGTTCCTTAAGGAAAATTTATCAGTTTCATGAGTGGAACCTAAGGCGATTATCACACGGGAGGCGGCTACCGCCGCGGTTGGAAAATGTACTGAAAATGTATGAAAACCGCGCTAGCCCATGTGCAAGGCTATTAGCGCGGTTGGCGGGCAACCGCGTACCAGGCGGTAGCCGCCGCGGTTACATACATTCTAGTACATTTCCCAACCGCGGCGGCTACCGCCGCGGTTGGAAACCGTGTCAGTGTGCGATTCGCCTTACGTTTTATTTTCATGGAGTTTCTTTACACCTGTATATTTATACGGTCCTTCTGATATTTAATTAAATGCTGAATTAAATATTTAATGCTACCTACTTTAATCAATGTAGGTAGTAGTTAATTAGACGTTATTAGTATGCGTCGCCCTTCTCCTTTTGAAATTGGCTGACACACTGTGAATCTAGATTTGTATATTGTAGTTGTGCCTGGATGGAAAAGAATAAAATGAAAGAAAAAGAACATGAAAAAGTCACATTAAGTGTACTATAATTGATCACGCTGAATACGTTAAAAACAACCGACTTCAATCGCAACAACTCCAACTTTGCTATGTTTTTGTTGATTTTCTCAAAAACCGCTGAATCGATTTCGATAAAATTTATATGGGACCACCTGTGAAGTATACCCTTTTAAACAAAAAAAAAATTCTCCAAATCGGTTCACAGGCGTCTTCGAGTAATCGGTAAGTATACATAAAAAAAAGATTCCGACGAGTTGAGAACCTCCTCCTTTTTTTTTGAAGTCGGTTAAAAACAATAATGAGCCCTAAATCCTAAACTAGTCTACTGACTGTATTTTAGGAGTCAAAATAAGATCTTGTTCAAAAAATAACGCAGCGTATGAACATATACACATTGATATATTCTCGTCTAGTCCCACACGATACATATCGTCAGTGAAAAGTGTTTATAGTTTTCTTCTATTTAACTACAAAATACAATTATCTACATTAAAAATAAAATTATATAGATTAAAACTGACCGAAAAAGAACCAAATTATTTATCTAAATGAAATTGTTAAACTGATTGTGGAAACATTGTTGCAACATATTAACTGCAATGTTTTTATTTATTATGTATAATATACACACCGGCAAATTTAGCGGAACACAAAAAATGCATGTCTGTCGGAAATGAGTTCAAATTGGTATAAGTACAATTAAAACAAAAATAGTTGTATGTGTTGTGATATTCAGTTGTTTTATGAATTCAGTATACTTCGTTCTAAATTTAAATAAATACAATACAGCTTACGTAAAAAAAGTGAAAACTAGCCAGCAATGTTGCACCTCTTTTTGTGTACCGCTAAATTTGCCGGTGTGGAATACAGGGTGTTAAAAAAGTGCGTTTGAAATTTTAAGGGGTTACTCAGAATCAAGTATAAAATACAGGAAAAATATTGAAAAAATCCATTCTTTATTTTTTTTCAGATTCCCGTACTAAATCTGAACAGTGAATCAAGAGCGTACTCCCAAATCAAAGGCCGGCAACGCACTTGTGACTCCTCTGGTGTTGCGGGTGTCTATGGGCGGCGGTAATCGCTTACCATCAGGTGATCCGTCTGCTCGTTTGCCACCTCTGTAATAAAAAAAAAATCTGAAAAAAAAGTTGTAGATAGGATTTTTAATATATTTTTTCCCGTAATATTTTTCCCGTATTCTATAATGGTTCTGAGTAACCCCTTAAAATCTTAAATGCACTTTTTTAACACCCTGTATAGCTGTTTGAATTCCTTAATAAAGAAAATAAAATAAAATAAACATGAAAAAAAACTGAGTCACAGGAACAAAAGTCTATTATTGTCTTTTGACACACTGAGAGAGTTAACTAGTTTAATTGTCACAGTCTACTTTTGACCTTAATGTTTGGATTTTGGAGTTTGTTAATCAATGATAGAGGATTGTTAGGAATTATTAGGAATGTTAGGATTTGGGTCGTTATTATGTCCCACAAATTCTGTTGAAAAGTCGGGAATTCTATTATACTAATATTTTAAAATATAGGTATATATAGGTGACTTTAAATTAGTTCTTGATACGAAAGGCCACGCATGTGCTCATAATAACAAACAACTTTCCCTAAGGAACCTATAGTCAAATCGCAAAAATATTTAGACTGTCCATACAAATCGAGCAACTGACCGCCCAAATTAGTATGGAGAATCCAAAACTTTTTTTGCGATTTGAGTATGGGTTCCTTAGTGAAAGTTGTTTTTTATCATGAGCACATGCATAGCCTTTCGTATTAAGAACAAATTTAAAGTCACCCTATACATTTTTATGTATTTTTTGTACCCCACGATGAGAAGAAGAAGAAGTATCTTTTTGTTAATCAATATGTATATAGGGTGAACAAAAAATTCAGCAAAATTTTTCAATGTTAACTGTAGCTTCTACTCATCAACTTTCTACGAAACTCATAGTCAAACAGCAAAACATTTTTTGGACTACCCATACAAAGTTCCTCAATCAGTTGACGTACTGTATAGTATACGTTAGCAACATATAGTGTCTCCTGATGACGTCAGAATAGCCGATCACTTAGAATTTTATTTCGTTAAATAATACGTACCATGTTAATTACGTTACGTAATACGTTAATAATACGTACTATGTTAATTACGTTACGTAATACGTTAATAATACGTACTATGTTAATTACGTTACGTAATACGTTAATAATACGTACTATGTTAATTACGTTACGTAATACGTTAATAATACGTACTATGTTAATTACGTTAACAGAATAAGGGTAAAATGGACACTGGAAAATCATAAGTTTAATTAATGAAAATAGAGAAAAAAACAAAAAAATATTGACATGCAAAGCGAATCAGAACTGAATTACTACGTTATTTATTTTTCGTGTTGTTTGCAACTTTTTAGTAGTACCTATTTAAAGCAACTAAAAAAATAAAAAAAGTATTTATTTTCATTTCAACAATACTGCCTGCACATGAAGAAGTGCTAGCCAAAATATGTTTTATAAAATTGCTTTTTCTTATATTTTTGTGAATCTAGTAATGTAGTTTTATATTCGGATTAGAATACACGTATTTCCTAACATTTCTTTGATCTTGTATCAAAAACCTAACAAAAATATCTATATACTTCCTATACCGTACTTATTTTCAATTTACTTCTATTAACCCGTATTTTTCATCCATCTGATTTTTGCAACTAGTCTTCTTACGTGATTATGCTCACGAATTCTATGCCGTTGGACGAAAATTGGGTTTTCAAACTTTTCCTAACCAATATCTGACACTTCAAGGTCCATTTCCTCACATGTGCTTGTAATTTAGAACCGCTACCCCCAAACCAATGGCTGTCACTTTCAAGCCTCATCTGTTCTGTTTGCGTTGCATGTCCCTTAAAAAGCTCATTCCACTTTGCTCTGATAAGTAGTTCTCCCATTTATTTGTATAGTTTTCCTCATGACTAAGGGTCTTAGCCTCTCTGAAGAATTCTTTCTTATGATGTTATTTCAATTTCCCCTTCTGTTCCTGTCTCGGCATCTTACATATATCTTTGATGTTGGGTTGTGCTGAGCGGCGGATGTGGTCGGACCGCTTCTAAAGTAGTCTTATAAAAAATAAATGTCTATATTATAAATATACATAATGAAAATAAAAATAAATATATATGTTCCTAAATATGTTAAAAACTGCAGCTTCTATTCATAAAACTAAAAAACTATCCATAAGAAACAATACTCAGCACACAGTATACCGCTAAAAAGGTTCAAATTTTACGGTTTGCTGGTTTGTAATTTTTGTAATGAGAATTCTAAAATTTTAAGTTCCTTGAGTAAAGTTATTAAGTTTCATATGCAGAATTTACAGTTTTTTGAATTATTTCAGAATAACCATGCAATTTGATGAATCTTTATAACAATAGCATACCAATCTACTTTTAGTTTAGAATTTTCGATAGTCCCGCTGGTAACTTAAGCAAAGTGGTTTTACCTTAAGATTCTCATTTCGCCCACTGAGCAAACTCGGTTATTATCCTAATTAAACATGGTTGCTTACTTTTTAGTAACAATCGACTTGCTGTTCACTCAGCTGCAGACAGGGAAATAATGGAAGTAGGTACCTAATCCAGCCTTAATCTACACTACTGTTGGCACTGACTGCAGCCTCCTTTGTATATATTTTACCTTTTATATTGATTTATGTCGTGTTGACTTTGCTTTTTTCACTTACAAAATATAAATACTCCCGTTCGGACCATATTTTGTCTTTAATTTATTAAATCCACACATACAGTCCACTTTTATCGTCAACAATTACTAACTGACTTGACTTCATGATAGGCCCCAATCCCTGGGGTTACGACTCGACTTACAAGAACAATAGACTTGGTTCCCAATCCCCGATCCCTGGTGTTACGACTAGGAAGAACAATCGACTGGGCTCCTAGCGGACCTTTTTCATCGTCCCCAATCTTTGGATGAAATAAGGCGAGTGTTATGGGCGTTATCGTTTTTTCCGCAAGTGTCGGGCGGTATCCTCGTCGCGAGAGCGGCGGTGCGAGAAATCGGACGTTCATTACGTCGAGCGGCTATAGCTTGGAAAGGGTTGAGTTTGGAGGTCGAGTGTTTAACAGGATTAGAAGTCTTGGTATAGATTATGCTCGAATAATATTCATATTATCTGCATGACACGACTATAACTGAGGATCTGATTTCAATGGCTTTCAATCGTATTTTGTGTTTGTTTTGTATCTTTATAGGAAAGAATAATATATGATTACGGAATGGAGGTCCAGTGGTAAAATGTTGATCAGAACACAAAAATGTATTCTTTAATTTGTTAGTGATTAATACTCGTGCAGTCGGTAAGTATCCCTGTTCAAGATTCTTCCTGAATTCCTTTAAATATGTGTATGTATATTTTGTCGTCTTGATGAAACACAAAATTTACAAATTGAATGTCCTCCAAGGCTTCTCTAGCTCCTTTCTCGCTACTGTCCGATTCGTTACGGCAAATCGATCGCACCACAGAGCAGCTCAAATGCAGACAACCAGTAGATAACAAGTTCAGGCGAGAGATAAATTTTCTGCTTCACCTAACGCCATGTTGTGTAATGCCTTAATAAGAACGTGGTCGGCTCCAATTTGGCCTTAATGAGATGTCTATTTAGTTTATTTGTTGTTGATATTAAGATCTCATGAGTTTATTTTATAAGTATACCAATGTTGGTGATTTTTAATTTGTACGCCTCGGGGAGTCCGTCCTTGTCATTTTCCGGGAACGCTTGACTTTTCCGTGATAAAAAGTATAAAAGATCTTGCCACTGTAACCCGGAGTAATTTACTCCGGATTTTAATCTGGAGCAATATTTAAGATACTTTACATAGTAGGTATTACAAGTTTTTCTTCATCAACTGAACTACTATTTTTGTCAACTTCGCTAAAATTGCAAAAAAAAAATTGGGTTCTTCATATAAATTCTTCAGCTGTAGGTACGTATTATAAAAATACAATCCATAAAAAAATAACAACGGATTTCTGATTAATAATTAAACACTTTATGATAATATAAACAAGCCTATTTTTGAATAGTGTTAAATAAAGCGAATACAAAGTAGCATCAGACGTACTCTGTTATAATTCTGTAATTGAACAATGAAACTTTTTATAATGTACCGACAGAAAAACAACAAGTGAATTACCTCCTGGGCCCAGCGTCGTAAATATAATACATAAGAAGAAAAAAATTATTGGATCGCCATCTGTATAATAAATGTACAGATTTGTAGCAACAGCCGTACTCTGTCATAATTCTGTAACTGAACAATGAAACTTTTTTTTAATGTACCGACAGAAAAACAACAAGTGAATTACTGTGTATATAAACTAAACACTTAAGTATAAGTACTTTGACAAAGGAAGTTCGAACTCTTACCTCGCAAATAAAGGTGACCTCTCTTTCCTCTTGTAACTGAAAGCTTAAACTTTTTGTCGACTATACCATTTGTTTTGTCGCTAAAAGCATCGATAAAGTGATATAAAAACATTGTTTGATGTTTCTTTCAATAGAATTGGTGTCGTATTTTTTCTTTTATGCCGATCTAGAGGCGATAAAAATACGCACCTGAATGTATTTGATAACAAAGGAATTTTGCGTGCTATAAACAAATACATTCTTCAAAAGATTTTGGCGTGTGGCAAACAGGATTAAACGGAAGGTGATTTACAGGTTCTTATATGATGCGATTTAATCTTTAACGCAAAAAAGGATTATTATTATGTTTGAAGCCTCCGTGAGTCTCTATGATGTATCGAGGGTCTTAAACGGGTGAAGTGATTTCAGTACACTTTTTAATCGAATGTAGCTTTCATCGTCAGCAATATGGCACTGGAATTTAAATTAGCAGACCGGCGTGGAGTAGAAAGACCTAAACTCCTTTGGTTTGACGTACTCACGAAAGACCTTCGAAGCTCTGAGCTATCTGATTACGATGTCCAGATCAGAGCGAACTGGAGGAAGCTGTCAAGCGGGATTAATACGATACTTGGAAGAAGGAGCAGACTCCATCATGGTGGTTCTTAACTATGGTTTAGGAAAAATTGGTTTAGTAGATTACGAGTAATTTAACTTTTACTATCAGTAGTAGTTCAATATTTAGTTTTACTAGTTATACTTGTCAATTACAGCAACGGATATTAGTGTCGATTCGGTGTTTACGATTAAATTTAACTTGACAGGACTAAACTTACAATAATTTAAGCGTCCTGTCCTTGTCTTTTCGATATAGAAAGAAAAAGACAGAACACGTAAATTAAGTTTAATTCTGTCTAATAAGTTTAATCGTGAAATCGAATCGACACCATTGTATTATTTATTGAATTTATTCGTGTAAGATCGTAGGAAGTCACAAATTTATTATTTGTAAATTGTTCGATATTATTAAAAGGCGAAAACGTTTTCTTGATGTTTTTTTATCAAGGTACCCCTTTCATTTTAGTCACGCACACAAGCCACGTAATCTAAGTAAATATGAGTTTGACAATCTATCAAAGTAAGAGAAGAGTATATTAGTTGGCTCAGCATGTTTTTAGGTATCAAGGATGAACGCTACAATTTACATACAAATGAGATACTTACTTAAGGTGCTCTCAAAATGTCTGCTGGGGCTCAAACTGGGGTTTCTACTCATGGAACTAAACAACTTTCCCCAAGCAACAAACAGTTAAGCCATTTCGGAGGTCATCATTAACCACAAAACCTCCATCAATCCGAACTTGGCCCCGTGTGTGGAGTAAGGTTTAACCGTTTCGAGATAGGGGAAGAAACCCGTATCCCTGCAGTAGGGACGATCATCATCAGCCGAAAGACGTCCAATGCTGAGTGGGTACCCTTTTTTAGTGTCACTATGCAGCACCTACATTTATTTTTAGCTTAAGAACGAATGTCTTACTTTAAGGTGTTGTGTTTTTACATTAAATAAAGAGTTTCTATTTCTATTTCTATTTATATTTTCCACTACTGGACAAAGGGCTCCCCCAAACGTGGGGACGATATGGGTTGTTAACGAAAGCGGTTTACATTATCAAAAAAATATATATCCAGGACAAATCACACACGGTCATATGGTCTCGAACTAGCATTCCCTTTATTATGGGAACCAGAGACTAATATACATACACATATACGTTTAAATTAATACATATAGAATAGATATAATAAGATATAAATCTTTATCAACTCGCATCTCATGTAGCTTTCCGTGGAAGATCACCTTTAACTGTCGCCTATAATGATTTCCTTGGCACAATAGGGCCGGGCGCGGGTAGCGGGTAGCGGGTTCGTTACCCGGCCCCGTCTAATTGTTGTTGTTGAGTTCGCCTCGTCCATTGCAGCGGCGACACGTTTCTGTTTCATTGTTCGCTAATATTCAGCGAAACTTTGTCCTGATTAACGGGGGCTTCTGTTACACTGGAGCGTAAGTTAGCTGATGGTCTTTTTGGATCCTCTCGCTCCATTTGAGGATTTAAGATTATACCTGTATCTTTATATAAGGCTGGCTTTTGCAAGGTGGTTGAAAATATCTTTTTCATGGTTTTTATTGGTTTAGTATACAAGTTATGCCAAAAAAAGCTTCAAAACAGGCCGAATTTGTATAAAAAGTGGAAATAATTTATGCATAAATTATATATTTTTAGTTTTTACCATCTTGCTATCTAAATAATGATCTTTAAAAGACGGTACCTTGGACGTATGTCGATTGTGCCGTGAGCCAGGTGAAACCCTGCGCCATATAACCTCCGGTTGTTCGATTCTTTGTAACACTGAGTATTTGCACAGACATAACCAAGCAGCCAGGATCCTGCATCAAGAGATCGCTCTAAAGTATGGCTTCATAGCTCGGCGGTTGCCATATTACAAGTATACGCCGGGGTCGGTTTTCGAAAACGACCGCGCCAAGCTCTACTGGGACCGAGACATCATCACGGATAGGTCTGTTGATCATAACAGACCTGATATCGTGTTGATGGATCGGGCGCAGTCAAGGGTGTTTTTGGTGGATATCACTATTCCACATGACGAAAACCTCGTGCAAGCCGATGCCGACAAGAAGTTACGGTACCTTAACCTGACGCACGAGGTTACGGATGTGTGGCAAGTGCAATCCACTGAAATCATTCCTGTAGTCCTGTCCGTTAATGGTTTGATCCCCACTGACCTGGATCGTAACCTTAGGCGGTTGGGACTTCGAGGCAGACCGATAATAGCGGCTATGCAAAAGGCAGTCCTCCTCGACAATGCCCGGATTGTCCGACGCTTTCTCTCCTCGTCGCACTGACCTCCAGCCGACTGTGCTTCTGCTGGAGTAGCTCCTGCCACTTCGCCGAGCGCGAAGTGGTCAGAGTAGCCCAAATTCATATTTCAAAATAATAATATCCGGGACAAATCACACACGGTAATGGTATGTAATGGTTTTTGGTATCACTATTTATGTCGCAGGTATAAGTTAAAAATAAAATCAGTGATTTGATCAAATCACTAAGGGATTGATCAAATAGTGGGATATGTTAAAATAATAAAACCATTTTATCATATCCCTAAACGAATCTAGTGATTTGATCAAATCACTAAACTGATTTAGTAATATGATAAAATTAATATCATACTGTAGTATTTAAAAGGTTTAAAGCTGATTTTAACATATCCCTGCGACATTTACACTACTTACTTGCACTACCAAAACAAAACATGTTTTTTTTTGTTTTAATTAAATACACTTTCCCAAGAAACCCCATCTGTAAATTAATAAAAGAAAATATATCGGTACATTATATTATAACCATAACTTCGCTACGTACAATACATACAGACTGTAAAAAAAAGTACGTTTGAAATTTTAAGGGGTTACTCAAAATCAAGTAGGTATAATTTTTTTTTCAGTTCTCCATACAAATTCTTGATTGACTATTCAGATTCATAATAGTATGGGAATCTGAAAAAAAGAATAAGAAGAGCGAATGTTTTCAATATTATTCCTGTATTCTATACTTGATTCTGAGTAACCCCTTAGAATTTCAAACGAACTTTTTTTAACATCTTGTATAACTGTAGGAAAGGAACGTCATCGCGCGCGCTTCATTAAATATTATTTGCACGTTGAATTTTGCATTCGCACGTTGAAATATTATTATTATTAACAATTCGCCACGTTAAAATTTTAATAGTGCAATGTCCGAACAGGACGATGTGTCACCAAGCGAAGGTACATTGTTGGACCTTTGCTCCCGTTTCCTGAAATGACAGTGTGATAGACAGACAAGCGAATAAAAGAGAGGTGGCCCACGTTCATTATCATGCGGTAAACGGCAAAAACGGAATCTTTGAACAGGGCCGGGTGAAATTAAATTCAGTGGCATTCTGCTGGACGCTTGGCAGACTGAATATTTTTTATGTAATATAAAAGATGGACGGCTAGCCTAACAGTTTATGGTACACACAAAAAATTCAACACAAAAAGTATTCATATACTTATATTTATTAATATAATTTATGTATGTATGTATTTAAACGTGTGTATGTATATCAATCAGTCTCTGGTTCCCATAGTACAGGGAATCCTAGTTTGGGGCCAGATGACCGTGTGTGATTTGTCTCGGATATTTTTTTATTTTATTTCCCCATTGGGTTGGGGAATCTTGGTAAGCTCGCTTCCATCTTCGGCATCATCGTCACTTACCACCAGGTGAGATGATGCCAAGGGCTTACCAATAGTGGATAAAAAAAAAACAGATAAACTAACTAACAGACAGAATTCTACTTGTAAATGTAAATTGCACTTTTAGGAAATGAACACCTGATTAGCTACCACCATTTTAGCTAAGCTTGCTGTCAAAAATCAATGTTATATGATAGCCAGTTATGCATTGCTTTGGAGAATCTTGGTAAGCACGCCTCCGTCTTTCGGAATAATTATTACTTACCATTAGGTTCTTTCTCTCTTTATCTTAAGAGATAGCCTTTGTCGGTGGAGCAACCGCCATTTTCTTCTACTCCTCGCTAAATCCTTGACTTCCTGGTACGACACGACGTTAACTTTCACCTTCACTTAAACGATTTAACTAATGTTCGCTCTCCTTTTAACTTGCTTTCCTTCTATATTTCCTTTCATAATGTTAATTATAAAGTCATCGTGACGTAACAAATGTCCAAAATTCATTCCCTCTTTTGTTCTCAATAGTTACTATGTTCTTTTACCTTTCATTCTATGTAATAGGTACTTCTTCGTTTGCTACTCTTTCGCTCCAGCTAAAACCTTCCATTCGCTAGCTTACCAATTGTGGTTCTTCATTCCATTCGCCAACGTTTCTCGCATAAATACAGTCGCATATTGGCTTCTCCTATCTCAATTTGTTACCGGGCCAGCCTATTCCATCTCTAGCCCTCAGCACGTCAGTCAGTATGTCAGGACAGCGTCAGGTGACATCAATCACCGTAGATTGCATCGGAGTTCAGGACATTGACTGATATACCATTTTTTACGAATGATCCGAAACTGTTTGAGAACAGGAAAGGTGATAATTGGAAATGGTTTCCGAATATGTCTATATAGACTTTTCTGATGACAAAAAGAAAAAAATATGTGTTGTTAACTGATCGTATTAAACAGCTCATATTCAATGTTTTTCTGAAATAGGGTAACTGCAAAAAACTCAAAAATAAATTATAAAATAATATTCCCTAAATTGCTATTTTATTGAAATTGCAGAGCAATTTATTCCAAAGGATTTTTAATTTATAAAATAATCGTAATTAGTATGCTAACTACTATATATATTGAACGATGACGTCATTATTTAGAACAAAATTTCGTTTTTAATATTATAAGTTACTTAGATGACAAGCCAACTACTAGAATATTTGTTTTAATTCTGAGCTGAAATTAAATGAAAATATTTTATTCGAAGTAGGTGGCAGTGTATACTTTTCGAACGTCATTCTTTTAAGTACCTTATGCGAGGTTTCTACCACTTGGAACTCGTATATCTATATCTATATATATATAGAGATACCATATATTGTAGCTGTTCAGTATAATCAGTAGAAGCCCCTGTTACCGGTTCCTATACCCATTTACTCGTAGAAGAGTCTATGCATGTGAATATATGTATATGCTACCGGCAATCTGTATAATTCAGGTATTCTATACAATACCCAGACGATGTATAGAATACCTGGAGCATTCAGGCAACATATGAAATATTATGAATATTTTAGATAATTACATACTTTACCTAGGTAATGTATACAATGCCCAGGTATTGTATAGAGTACCTGCTGGTCTGCCGGTAATGTGTTAAATAAATAGAGTCTACATAAAAGAAAATTCAAAAAGCTACTTTAGATTAATTGAATTCCCTTCAAGACTGAAGAATCAAGTATGAAGGAAAGGGCTCTTCAAGGATCTAATTATTTTTGCTCGAAGTTACTTACTGACTTTGATAAAACGCTGAACAGAGGTGAAGTACCATCAATTAAATTTCGAGCATGCGTTTGAAATCCTTGTGCATACTCAATAATTTGTAATTTCAGGATTTGCGACAACTTTAGGTAGAAATTAAATAAAAAAAATCAATTGTATTTATGTTGTTTGAGAGCAGTTAATATTCTTGTGTTTAAAAATATTTTCTTACAAGTGGAACCATATTTATATAAATACTAAGTTAACATAACAACATCACACTAATCACACTTAATATAATAAATGCAAAAGTATGGATGTTTGTTTGTTTGTGTGTTTGTTCCGCTTTCACGCTGAAACTACTAAACGGATTGGGATGAAATTTGATAGGTAGAAAGATGATGGACTCGGTTAACACATAGGATACTTTTTATCCCAGAAATCTTGAAGGTTCCTGGAGGAATGGCTAAAAGTGAAATTTTTACTTCATCATGTTTGTTCCGCTTTCACGCTGAAACTACTGAATATTGGGATGAAATTTGGTAGGTAGATAGATAAAGTACTCGGTGAGCAAATAAGATACTTTTTATTCAGGAAAACTTGAAGGTTCCCGGAGGAATGGCTAAAAAGTGAAATATTTACTTCATCATGTTTATTCCGCTTTCACGCTGAAACTACTGAACGGATTGAGACGAAATTTGGTAAGTAGATAAATAAAGCACTCGGTTAATACATAGGATACTTTTATCCCGGAAAACTTGAAGTTTCCCAGAGGAATGGCTAAAATGTTTGTTTATTTGTTTGTTTGTTTGTTTGTTCTGCTTTCACACTGAAACTACTAAACGAATTGGGATGAAATTTGGTAGGTAGATAGATAAAGCACTCGGTTAACACAAAATATACTTTTTATCCCGGAAAACTTGAAGGTTCCCGGAGGAATGGCTAAAATGTTTGTTTATTTGTTTGTTCCGCTTTCACGCTGAAACTACTGAACGAATTGGGATGAAATTTGGTAGGTAGATAGATAAAGCGCTCGCTTAACACATAGGATACTTTTTATCCCGGAAAACTTGAAGGTTCCCGGAGGAATGGCTAAAAGTGAAATTTTTACTTCATCATATTTGTTCCGCTTTCACGCTGAAACTAATGAACAGATCGGGATGAAATTTGGTAGGTAGATAGATAAAGTACTCGGTTAACATGTATGTAGGATACTTTTATCCCGGAAAACTTAAAGGTTTCTGGAGAAATGGCTTAAAAGTGAAATATTTTACTTCATCATGTTTGTTCCGCTTTCACACTGAAACTACTGAACGGATTGGGATGAAATTTGGTAAATGATATATAAAACACTCGTTTAACATATAGGATACTTTTTATCACGGAAAACATGAAGGTTCCCGGAGGAATGGCTAAAAACTGAAATGTTTACTTTATCACGTTTGTGCCACTTTCACGCCGAAACTACTGAACGGATTTGGAAGAAATTTAGTAAGTTGATAGACAAAGCACAAGGCTAACACAAAGTATACTTTTTATTCCAGAAAACTTGAGGGTTCCTGGAGGAATTGCCAGAAAGTAAAATTTTTAGTTCATCACGTTTGTTCCACTTTCACGCTAAAACTACTGAGCGGATTAGTACGCAATGTGGTAGGTAGATAGATAAAGCACTCGGTTAACATATAGAATACTTTTAAGTGAAGGTTGGAAAACAACATAGTAGAACATAGTTTAAGGGGGATCTGGATATAACATTTCCATGCCATTCTCAAGAACCGTCACAGATACAATATCCACGCGGGCGGAGCCGCGGGCAACAGCTAGTAAAACATCAAAGCCTATTCAAATTAAGTCATATTATATTTATGTTTCATGTTTTGAAATGCCTGATTTTGGCGGAAAAAGTATCAGGTTTTGTCCGAAGTGGTCGGTCGTGGCTCAGTGCAGATTGTGTGTTCGCATCAATCACGCAGGTTAACTGGCTACAGACACGGTCATACCCTGGACAGGTTTGAATGTTATTGGCATTTATCTCGATCGTCAAATTAAGCCGTTAATGCCGGCGGCTATCACTAAATGACAGTCGTTAAGCCATGTTCGCGGAATTAATAGACGGTTGAAAACTTCAGACATTGGCCATTCACTCCACAACCTCCATCAATCCGTACTTGGCCCCCGTGTGTGGAGTATAACCTAACTTTCCCGAAGTATGGGACAGACCGTGCCCCAGCAGTGGAAATGATGTAAGTTGCTAACCGACTTCAAGAAGGAGGACGTTCTCAATTCGGCTATTTTTTTGTAGGTATGTATGTTACGCGATTACTCCGCCAATTTTGAATTGATTTTGATGATTATTTTTTTGTTTGGTAGGACATACTTCAGAGGTGTTTCCATATAAATTTAATCGAAATCAATTCAGCGCTTCTTGAAAAAATAAACAAAGAATGATAGAAGTCGTTTGTTTCTAACGTGTTCAGCGTTGTTCAATTCTGTTTTGGAGCCACATTGACGAGTATGACACATTATAAACTATATACTCACACACAATACCCAATATACTCATAAAACTACTATTAAATTGCAAGTTATTGAGCAATTGCCATTTCTGAGAAACCTTTAGCGTTAAATCTTTAATATATCAGAGGAATTTATTTGAATTTTGTTTCAATTTCGTCACGAACCACTGAAGGTTTGAGGACCTGTTTGATGTTGACTTGTGATTGATTTATGCTTCGCTCCTTCAAATGTTTACGTTGAGTATTTCATCTTTTGAACAAAGTAATAATATTATAATGTTATTGGTTCAGAAAGCTTTGTAGGAATTCCAACTTTTGTAGTCATCAAATTTTACCTTTTATTTCTAACTTCATTACTTACATAGTTTTGGTTGCTAATAAAGAGATAACAACAGAAGTATTTTTTGAAGTGATTTAAAATTTGGTTTATTTCATCACAAATTACGACTATATACACAGAGAGTAACTTTATATAGAATTCGTTAACTGGGGGCGTTTTTTATACAGGATATTCAAAATTTTCTCAACGACTTTCCTGGAATTGTAAAAAAACTGGACTCTTCTTCAGTTTGATGCCCTCGTTAAATGATCCTACATAATCATATACTTATTCTTATATCCTGTATTTGACTAAATCGGTAGCGTAGAATTCAAAATCAAAATGTTTTTTATTTATGTAGATGCTTTGCATGTGAAAAATCCATGTAATTTGCGTATCGGTTACAATGCGTAAGATTTAGTTTTAAATATCATGGTCATTCCCGTGATAGGTCAAGTGCGAATCTGGTACTTTGCGACGAAATGACTTCAGCGGCTGCTTAGCGCAAGACACGCGACTTACTCATTTACATTTACGACATAAAACATCATTGAGTGTCCGTGCAAATGTAAATCAAAATCAAAAAAATCAAAATCAAAATGTTTTTTATTTAAGTAGACGTTTTTCACATACTTTTAAATCGTGTTTTTTTGTTCTACCTAGTACAAAGTTCCTACCACGCGGAACTTGTACACTCAAAGTTTCGGGAAGTGTTTCCGAAGCGTATGCCGTCGATTGGGATCGAGCCCATGAACCAGAATTTTGTTTTCGGCCAGATAACTATAGTGGTTTGTCCCGGACAAGATTTCAAGACAATTTCTAAATTAAAAATACATATGGATCCTTATCAAATTATTTTTACTTACTAGTATTTATTTTCACGGATTAGGAACTTTTTGCAACGCATAAACCCTTCTTGCTATGATAAGCATTACGGGGGTATCCGTTTCTGCCCATCTGTCAGCACTTGCTACCCGGTCAACAGGAAACGTAAGATAATACCCTAAGAGGTGTTATTTACGATGACCAGTGGATTCCGGTAAAACATTGGCTGGTTCGAAAATGAAAATATTCGAAGTAGGTTGCAGCATACACTTTTCGATGGTCATTCTTTTGTCTATCTAACACGAGGTAACTCGGAAATCGTATACCCACTTGATGACCTCACTGTTGTGATTGTTTGTACTTAACATACAGCGTTACACAAGTCTGTACTGTATGTTTACTTTATAACCCATTACTTGACCGCAAGTGTTACTAAGTGCAACACCAAGCAACCACCGCCCATCCGTTGGGATACACGAATCCCCGAAACAATGTTGTAGTAACATTCTTTACTCAGTAATAGAAACAGTTCTGACAAAGTTGTAGCAATATTTTATTAATGGGTTTTATATAAAGTAAACTATAATACTTTAGCTTTACGAGAGATTCGTATTTGCTTTAACAATGAAAAAGGTTGGGGTGTACTTTATGGGCTCCCTTATAGGACTTAGCATATACACAAAATCTTTACATTAGATAATGAAGAATTCTGCATACAATGTCTAGAAAAGTGTTAGTATATTTGTATCGTTAACAACCCATCTCTCCACTGCGGGGACACGGGTCTCTTCTCTTCCCTTAACTCGGGAAGGTTAGGTCATACTCCACCCACGGGGGCCAAGTCGGGATTGGTTATTTGCACAGGTCGCGTTAAACAGCTGTCGTTGGCGCAATGTGTCAAACTAATTAACGGCTCTTCATTCTTCTGGACATTATGGTTGATTGACTGACTCGGTGAATGACTGATCCGTATGTCGTAAAATCGATTTCTACTTAGGGAAAATATTTCTGTGATGGGCAGATGTGTTTGCTAGTTTGAGGCCAGATGACCTTTGTATTTTTTTCTAGGTAATCGTATTTAATTTTTTAACTGTATCACTCGAAAGAGACCCAGAGAAAAAAGCTATTTCCCATTTCTTCTATCAGGGATACGCAAAGACGGCGTCAAATAAAGAGATTGCAATCCGACCCGAAATGATAAACGAATCACATTAACAAAATAAATATCCCTCGCTGGCGAATCCGTCAGTCCTACTCGGACTACATTTCGCATTACAAAGAGTATCATATTCTTGTTTATCGTTTGTTTGTCGACAAAGAAAGGCTGTGATAATAATAAATTACAGGAAAAATCATCAGACTACAAACTAGGGTACCTTTTGCCTTGGGAAAGACTGATATAGATACTTATTTGTACATGAAAATACATAATTATTTATTATAGATATTGAACACACTGACACGAAAAAACAAAGTTGCTTATAACATAAATTCTTCCTCTATAGGTGAAATTTGAACTGCGATTCTCGGCGTAGAAGTTGAAGCTCTAACCATATTTCATTGGTATTGGTATTTCGTTGGTTTTATTGGTTCTAGTGGTGGACCGGGATCGAGATGTGTGGAAAAATAGAGGGGACGCCTTTGCCCAGCAGTGGGACATTACTGGCTAGATTAAAAAAAGTTAACAACGCATAACGTTCTTACTGCCTGGCACTGGTATCTTCACATACCTCGGGAAGGTCAGGCCATACTCCACACACGCAGGCCAAGCCCGGATTGGAGCTGTTCATTAAATATGGAAAATTTTACGTGAAAATGTAATGTTTTCAGTTTATTTATTTCATTTTCACATGGAATGTAATACGATAACAAGACAAAATAGGATAATGCCATTTCTGCCTTACTTAAGGATATCAACCTACTCGGATATCAAGATATCCAATTTCCTTTTTTTCGCGGTTGAAAGCCGATAAAGTGCCATAAAGGCTTTCAACATAGGGATTACGTATTCACAATCCATCTGCGAACATTATCTATCGTGAAACAGTGTTCATGCTTTCCGAATCATGTATTCCATTAGTTTATGAGAATGTATCGTATCTTCAGAAATTACAGTAGAAGGAGATTTTACTTCACATACACGCCTTGTTTACCTGAAGGGTATAAAGATTTCAAAAGCTTCAAGAATAAATAATCAATAAAAATAAAAAAAATCAATTAAATTAAAATATCTCTATTTGGTTGCTGTTGTTTGTACCAGCGTGTTGCTGTATGTTATTTTACTATTGTTATTACTTTCTTACTTAAGCGCTATTAGTGAAGACTTTCTCATAAAAAAACTGTAATTGGCTTTCTATTTCTGTTAAAAAAATATTGTGATATTTTATAGCTGTTGGTTTTCCAAACATGTAAAAATAAAATAAAATAAATAAATCTAAATCTGTTTCAAATTATATCGTACGACACGTACGTACATAAACAAAATAAGCTGAAACTATTTAAACTGGGGCTTGTACTCATGAAACTGAACAACTTTTCCCAAGGAACCAATAGTCGATTCGCCGAAAAAAATTTGGGCTTCCCATACTAAGCTGGCTGATCGGGTCACCGACTTGTTAGAAAAGTCCAATTTTTTCCCGAATTGACTATGAGTTCCTTGGGGCAAGTTTTTCAGTTTAATGAGCTAAGCCAAAAAAATTTTGGGCTTCCCATACTAAGCTGGCCGATCTGGTAGCCGACTTGTTAGAAAAGTCTATTTTTTTCCCCGTATTGACTATGAGTTCCTTGGGGCAAGTTGTTCAGTTTCATGAGTAGACGCCCCATGAGCCAAGCCGAAAAAAATTTGGGCTTCCCATACTAAGCTGGCTGATCTGGCCACCGACTTGTTAGAAAAGTCAAAATTTTTGTCCCCAATTAGAATCCCCAGTTTTATACTTTTACTAATTTTGTTAGACCTTCTATAGAAAGTAATAACTTATTTACTGGGGCTTTGCTGTAATGTAAAAAACGTGTTTGTAATTCTGCTGATTGCGCAAGTTTGTATGGAGAGCTCATATACAAAACTCGTTTGCTGTAGATTCGTAGTATGAAAGTATTTCAGTATGATAAAAAAGGCCTTAAGTTACTGTCTATTTTGTTGTAGAAAAATTACTATTACGCCATATATTTACTAACACAACTGAATCATTATAAACACTTTTAGGGCAATCGCACTACGACGTGATGTATTTATAGGTTTATATGCCATCGGCTTTATATGCAGTCGAGCCACGTCGAGACAGCCAAATCACTAAATAAAGGTGGAGTTTTATCAAAGAATACTTAATAAAGGAACTATTAACTAAAGAAGCTACACTCACCTTATATCATCGCTTGCGCAAAGTGGTATGCAAATTAGTACTGCCATACAGACGTCACTCGGTTATCCCTCTCTGAAATTACAGTGGCTTCTACTCATGAAACTGAACAACTTTCCCTGAGGAACCTATACTCAAAAAAAGGTTTTGGATTTCCTATGTATAATTGGCGGTTCAGTTGATCAAGTATTTAAGGAGTCCAAATTTTTTTTTGCGAATTAAGTGTAGGTTCCTTGAGAAAAGTTGTTCAGTTTCATGAGTAGAAGCTGTAGTTAATTTTTTTAGATATTTCATAAGGATAAGGACCCATAAAAGGATATATAAAAACGTCGTCAATTTCAAAGTCAAATCGCACGATATATTCGATTGACTGTATAAAGTCAGAGGCTGGTTTTAACTAACACCCTCTATATGTCTGCAATGAGGTGCATACGCAAACAAAATGCATCATTCAAAATTCGAACAGTAGTTATCCAATTCGGAAATCTCATAATTTATCACACAATTCGAGTCAGTGTGCACGCGCTGATTCCGTAACTCGATTAATGAGCCATTATCGAGAATTCATAGTTCCACGCTCACGTATTCTCTCATCACAATAATTGATGTGTTTCGTTAGCAAAACGTTGGAAAAAACAATGTTAATCGTTTTTGGCTCGACAACGTTAGGGAAATTACCAACATGTGTGATATCTATGTAGTTACTAGTTTTTATGATGTTTTTCTTTGTGGAGATGAGAAGGTAGAAAGTTACGACGTCATTATTATAATAATATTTTTTGGGACATTACGTGAACGTGTTAACATTAATCATATTATGGTTATTTTCTTTTGGTCCTGTCAAGATAATCCAGTGCCACTGTTCATGTACCTATGTATTCGTTTTGATGAAAAAGTAGATGCCTTAAATTGACTCACTCGGTGGCTAAGTGGTTAGCGATCCTGACCTCTGATCCGAGAGTCGTGGGTTCGATCCCCACACAGGCTAACTTTTCTGTGATGAGCAAATTTGTGTGCTCTGAGTCTGGGTGTATTATATCTGTATATGTATGTATTTAAAAGTATATGTGTATATTTATTAGTCTCTGGTTCCCAAGATACAGGGAATCCTAGTTTGGGGCCAGATGACCGTGTGTGATTTGTCCCAGATATTATAAAAAAAAATCTTGTTAATTAATTTTGTATGTAAGCCCTCTCTGCTACTATTGCACTGCCCCAACGGGGTGTCACATAGTACAAATATTAGCTATTTAAGACCCATAAAAAACTGTGACAAACAATAAATAAATTGAAATTGAAAAAATTGTTGGCGTACTTGTTAGCGCTTTTGACATCATACTGAGAGTCACCGAACACCCAGAACAAATATTTGTGTGATTATCTGGTTTATTTGCTTTCTATCTGGGTGTATCTTATCTTTTGTTAACAACCCTAACGTCCCCACTACAGGGGCACGGGTCTCTTCCCATAACTCGGGAAGGTTAGGCCATACTCCACACACGGGGGCCAAGTCCGGATTGATGATCTTATCTTACTACCTAATATAGTAAATGCGAAAGTGTGAATGTTTGTTTGTTCCACTTTCATGCCGAAACTACTAAACGGATTTAGATGAAAGGTAGGTAGATAGATAAAGCACTCGGCTAATACATATGATATTTTTATCCCGGAAAATTTAAGGGTTCCCGGAGGAATAATAAAAATTAATAATAATAATAATGTTATTTCATTCCAAATATTACAGACTCCTTAATACATAAGCGCTTTAAAAAGTACATTTTTTACAGATGGTACTTTTACAATTTGAGCCAAAAATTCACATCTCCTATACCCATACTAAGTATTTTACATACTTGTGTTATGGGTTATAGTGAGACATTTCCCCGTAACAGTAGCTATTTAAAAAAAAATTTGATAACATCGCGCGGTTATAAATAGTTACAATCTAAATACATTTTACGTCATTTATTTAATTTTGGAGAGATCCTAATGGGTTTTTTGTTTCATTTTTTTTTTTAAATAGCTAAGTAAATAAAATTGTAGAATTTAAAAATAAAAAGGAATAAACTCAAAATCTCCACTTCGTCACTATACTTCATTCCAATAAAAAAAAAGCAAAAGATAAACAAACATAGTATGCAGATGACATTGACATGTGTCAGATCCATAGTAAGTTTGTTTACGTTTTGCTTTTTTTTTTATTGGAATGAACCATAGATGGCGCCACCTTAACATTTTTTTTTCTCTCTGGACCCAATTCTGAAGACCACGCAGACGAAGTCGCGGGCGGAATCTAATATAATAAATACGCCGCCGCGATATAATCTAGATAGCTCTGTAGAATACGCAGATTTAACATTTTACAATTTGAAACAATATTATCTACTTCGAACAACAACAATCTATGTTTTCTCATCTAAACTTGTAAAGTTAGCTATTTCAATGTATGTATAATGATATAATATATAATATAGTTATACATGGTTTAAATCAAGGTTCGGAACCGGTTAACAAATACCGGTTAATTTCGTTCGAATTTCGGTTAACGATTCCGTTCAGGTTAAAACCGGTTTCCAGCTTAACCGGTAAATTTGAATAAAATATCGGTTAATCAGGAAGCGGTTTTCTAACCGAAATAAGAACTAAATTAACCGGTTAAAAGCAAACTTAGTCAAGTACAGGCGCGTCGCGCGGGTGCCACTGCCCGAGTCTTCTGCTCACTTTCTCGCACGCTTTCAATTGATTGCACGCGGCAAACATGCCTACAAAGTCGCATATTCTTCAAATTAACCGGTTAATTCCGTTCGAACGAAAAAATATCGGTTTTGGTTAAACCGGTTAAATATACCGGTAACCGAAACCTGAACGAAACCTTAACCGAAATTATTTCGATATAGGGGTCAATGACCGAAACCGGTATTTTCAAAAAACCGGTTTCCGAACCCTGGTTTAAATAAATACAAGGAGACTTTTCAGCCGACTACCTGAGCGAAAAGTTATGTTTTTCAGATGTATGTATGTATGTATTATGAACTTATGTGCATTTTATTGTTCCCAATAGTATAAATTATTATTCTGAATATTCGAATATTATTATTCTAATTATTCTGAAATAAATTTGATTTGATTTGATAAAAAAGAGATATTCTAATTATTCTGAAATAAATTTGATTTGCTTTGATTTGATTTGATAAAAAAGAAATAGATGGATTTTGAAGCGATGAGTGAGTGAGATGTTGTTAAACTAGCTTTTTTATTAGACATAATATGTATAAAAGCTGTAAATCTAGTCGAGTGTCAAATTTTAATCAGTGCTTCTACTCCTGATTTTGATCAACTTTCCCCAAGGAACCCATAGTCAAATCGCAAAAAAAATTGGGACTCTTTATTCTTATTTGGCCGCTCGGCTCATTGATTTCAATCTATTCTATTCTATTTTTCTATTTGGCATTCCACATCTCATTTAAGAAGTGATTTTGCCAATGTCAAGTGAAAAATGGGAGAATCTTCAATGAAAAAAATGGCGAAACGCCAATGTCAAGTGAAAGACGCGGCTCTAAGGGTGATGGGCGCTTAAAGACGCTCCACGTGGTGGTTTGCTGCTGGAACTCGGAAAACAGAGCTGTCTCCCGAGTTAATCCTCTTCTTATGACCGCTTATCACTGAATTGGAATCACAGCTATTTCTCCATCACAAAAATAACGTTGAGACTATTCTAAAACGGAAATAATTAAAAAATTTACTCAGCAGACGTGTGCTCGGTACAAGTCCCGGCAACCAACCATTGATTTCAATCAATATCAATCAATATACTTCATTGCATCATAAGAAAATATAATATTACAATAACAAACACAAAAGAAAATTGTTGACAACAATAGGCGACCTTATTGCTTATTGATTTGTATGAAGACTCCAAAAAGAAATTTGCGATTTGACTATGGGTACCTTGCGGAAAGTTAATCAGAATCAGGAGTAGAAGCACTGATTAAAATATGACACACGACTGGATTTACACCGGTATATTTATGATGGGATATACAATTAAATCATTCGTGTTGTAAATATTAATAAAATTGCTCACATTGGTAACCTGATGAAAAGCGGCGAATAGTGGATGTTTCTCATAAATCTGAACAAATTTCCCTAAGAAACACTCTAGATCGAAGCGAAAAAATTATACATATACTTCATATAATTAAAATTAACATTTATAAGTCATCTGTATAAACATGTTCTTTAGATTAAATAAGTTTCTTGAAAAAAACTGTTAATTTTCCACTTTCTATCTACTAAAAACATTACCCTGTATAATAAATGCAATGTAATCAGATAATTGCATTTCTACTGCAGTTTTAAAATAGAACCTGTTAGAGAAAAAAACCTCGGGAAAGCATCCATCATGAAGATTTATTGTGGAAACGTCGCTGCCACTTTTAAACACGAACCGACGTCAAAAAATATCACCTGCCATTCCCGCCGTTACCATAAATGCCCACAACACAATGTTTTCGTGTGCAATTCGCATTTACATACTAATGTACGTACTAATTTCGTATTCACTCCACATAAAGACCGAATGGCATTCCCATTGCTCAAAAAAGGTATATGCTCTCAGCCTCACTAATTGAAGTTTTTCGTTCACATTTGGCGAGTATTTTACTCTTACACCATCCAGGGAAAGTTGACCTCCACAGAATCCTAAAATATAGTTTTAAAAATATTATGGAGAGTGGCAGAATGAAGAAGCAGGTAGAGGTCACGTGTCTTGGTCAAGCTTTTCTTTGTAGAAGCTTCTTTCAAAAAGGAGTTTGGTTTTGGTGTCGAGTTTGCAACCGCATTACCTAGATTAGTAGAAAGAAGATTTTTCTCTGTGCTATCAACATTCTTTGAAATCTGACGAGCGAGTGATAAGTTTTTTCATGAATTCTTAGAAATCTATAAACACTTATCCGCGTAGTGGTTATATGCTCAGTGCTTATTCACGGTGACTCGAAAAGGGTACGGAGTGGAAATTGATACGAGCAACTGTTCAATTTAAACTACTTTCCTATTTACACTGCTAGTAGAAATGCCTGTACCGCTAGGAACAATCGATATTTGGAATAAGATTATTCGATACTTGAAGATTCGGGAAACAGGTTTAGATTATAGAAATGTCGACTGAAGTGGGTGAGAAACGCTTGCTTTCCGAAACTTTTTGCTCCTTTTCTCCTTTTAGCGGAGTTCGGCATGACCGCTAAATGGTGAAAACCCTCAAATTTTTGTGTAAGTAAGGCAGAATTTTGAGCACCTCATTAATCCGGGGATTCTTTTCAACATTTCGCCTGGGGCACTCTTAATTAAATCCCCTTTGAGTGTAGAGCTAAGCGCTTGTAATAAACGGTACAGTTTTTTTTTTACTCAATTACTGTGACAGGTTCGATTTTGTCATTTCATCCAGTAGATAATTGTCAATTAATAGTGATATTTTAGTACTTGTGTTATTTTAAGTTTTTTTAATATGAATTAATAAAATAAACTCGTTATTATAAGAAAAATAAAGATAATTCATAATTGTCAATTCATTCAACTAGTGTTATTTTAAGTTTTTAAAGATATTAATGAATAAAATAAACTCACGAATATTAGAAAAGGAATAATTTAAAATTTCTTATTTCGTTTAAAATAAACGCAGATAAAAATATAATATATTACATAGCGACAGTACCTAATACAAGAACATCCTCTAGTTCAGTGTTTTTCAACCTTTTTTAATACCCGACCCCTTTACAAGTTAAAAAATTCTTGCGACCCCCCTAGGGCCATAAACATACATAATGTTAGTGATTTGAAAGACTGCGTTTATAATTTCCCTCAATTTGAAAATGATTTACTTATAAACGTCTCCAAAATAGATCCACGTTTTGACAAATTGTTAAAAAATAAACAGTACCAGCTTTCTCACTGAAATTGTATTTTTTTATTGCAGTGTAGGACTTATAACCACTTACTTTTTCTTTTCCCGTGATCCCTTTAGAAAGGCTTCGCGACCTCCCAGGTTGTCGCGAGACCCACAGGTTGAAAAACACTGCTCTAGTTGAAACGGATAAAACAGATATACTGAATTTCATTGAGACGGGGTCATTATCAACATCAAAAAGAAGTCCACTGCTTAGCAAAAAGAACCCGCTCCAACGCCATCTGTTCTGCCAACAATCTGTTGTGTTGTTGACCAAGGTGACATGGTCGGGACGGCAGTCGGAGTTTCAAAGAAATTTGGTTGGTTTGGTCACCAACCACGGTCTACACGGTTGGAAACAACGAATGTCACCTTGGTTGGGCCGCTTGTTGGCGACCATGTAGCACTGGCTTATGCCCTACCAATGCCACTTTAAAATTAGGGGTAAAAAAAAACAATTGTTATCAGTTGTAACCAGAATCTTCTTTTATTTTATAATGTCTTAGTTCGATTTTTAATGTTTTCGCTTAATTTTCCTGAGATTCAGGTAAACTTATAATATCTCTATTATTGCAGTAATCAAGTGCCCAATTCTATTACCAAATGTTAATTTTATACGAAAGTTTGTTACTTAAACAAACAAACATCGCGAATACTCGTATAAACAGAACCAAGTTTCCTTCAAGTTTGCTTACCTTACCACAGAATTAACTAAAATGAAATCACTCACTCATAAAAACACCTTGTTTTTTCTTGCGAAGTCCTAATACTTTGTTCTATTATTCTTTTAATTTTGACGGAAGCCTTACTACTACTGTTTTTGATTGTTTTTCCAACTGAGGTACAGCTATCGTTTATATTGAAGTCAATCCTTGCAACTGACAAAAAATATTTTAAAAAATACTGTTTCCTTGACATTTTTGTGAGGGTTCTATAGGCGGAAATGAAACACCCAAATTACTTGTACGAATACAGAATTTTCAACAAACTATTTAACGAGATGATTATTTGCTTCTTTCATTAATGTTTCAAGTTTATATATAAATAAATAAATAAAATAAATTAATATCTGGGACACATCACACACGGTCATCTGGCCCCAAACTAGGCCCATCATACAGACTAAGGGTCTGTAAGGGGCTTTTAGGTGGCGGATTTATACATTCCTTGGGCAAGTTAACAACTTTTTAGATTAGTTGTCACCCAGTTGTCAAGGATGTTACCTTTATACACCCCTAAAAACCCTAATGGAGTCAAAAGTAATTACTTGTCTCGAGAAATAATGCTATTATACGGGTAGAAAGCTAGTTATAAATAATGCACATGTAGACGGTAACACAATGACTTCAAGCTCTATGGTTACGCCTTTGACTAGTGCACAAAATGAAGATGGTTAAGTTTTTCAGTTTAACTTATACTACAAGAATACCGGTACATCCTGTACATACAGCATCGTTTTCCCACACAAATTCTCCAGGCTTTAGGATCAGGTGTCGCAACGCTTCTTGATACTTTCTGTGGAAACTTAAATTGATTAAAAAGACAGCTGAAACTGATAAAAATGTATTTATTTCAGCACTGTTGATAAGCTCTTACAAACATTTTACCTGACGGTAGGTAAGTGATGGAGACGCCAAAGATGAAGTCCATAAGAGGTCAGGCGTAGAGGCTATTGAATTTTCTACTTTAAATAGACAGATAAATAGATAAATCATTTTATTCAACACACAGCATATAAAGAAAATACATATGTAAGAAGGAAACTTAAATACTAAATTAGCAAAAATAGAAAGAAAACCATGGGGCTAAATTTCATTTAAAGATTCCACTTTTGACCATGATTTTTGAATCACTTAAAATTAGGTATATAACTTTTAGAAAGCCTTTCAGTAAATATATTCATTTAACAATAATGTGTTTATTACCACGAAATTTGTAGGTGGTCTACCATTGGTTGTTTATTGTTATTAATAATAATTGCCTACGCGCTGATAAGCCTCAATCCCATTTATTTTGTTTGAAGTTAACTCAATTTCACGGTGAGACCTGGCAACCCGTGCATCGTGAGCCAGGGCCGATTTTAGTAAGGCAACGATACATTATATTTGTGCGTTCTTCTGCAATACCTGACAAAAAACTAACCATGATTCCCTTTTCATTTCACTGAACTTCTTCCAAGCAATTCAACTAATACTCAATTCATCAAGGAAAAACTACGTATCAACTTATAAGTTATATATAATAGTATGGAGAACTAGAAATATAAATATATTTAAAATATACTTATGTACAATACCTTAAATTTAAGTAATCTATCATGTATCTATAATCTAATATGTTTTTTTTTTTTTTTTTTATGTGATAAGGAAGGATACCAAATAATGATAAATATTATTTGGTATTTTTTTGCCAATTTAATGATAAATATTTAAAACAGGATTTATTTATAAGAGGGGGTGACCTCCGCTCTGGGACCTTCCTGATGCAAAGGTTGTCCATCGCTATTCAGCCTGGAAACGCTGCAAGCGTGATGGGCACCTTTGCGTCTAGAACGTCTAAGGGTGGACTCTTTGACTACCGAAGCCTTGTGGTGGATTTTTTTATATTATTGTTTACATTTTTTATATTATGTTGTTGTGGATTTTTAAAACAGAATTGTATTATTACATAAATAATATTATCGATAAAAGTTAATAAATGCTTTTATGAACTAAAATTATTAGAAGTATGAAGCTGACAACCCAGTTGCACACAGACAACATCACTTTGCTCCGTCTTCTAAAAAAGGTATAAACATTTTGTGGAGATAGAAGTCTTTTGCCCCTACCTTGCTCCGTCCCTGTGCCCCGTGGTTTACGCTATACGCAAAACGTGTTACTGTTCATTACGGTGCCGATGGCAACACAGCGAGCTTGAAACTGAATTGGTTCTGTCATGTGTTTTAGATTTTGCAGACTAATCTATTTCATGGTGTGAACGATTCGACCGATTTCAGTCATGGCGACTACCCATCGACCACTTTGTCGACTTGGTGGCGCTGGTACGCCCGAAGATTGACTGTAAACCATCCGACCGATTTCGTCCTGTCGACCAGCGACCAGCGACCGACTCAGTCGAATTGGTGGCACTGGTGCGCTCGAAGGTGGCTAATATGGCCAATCTTCGGGGCAAACTCCTGGGCACATTGGGGGTATGGGAATACACCGTCTACATAATGATACTGAATGGCGGCAGGTGGACATGATTTATCAATAAGTTGGAATGGGAATATCCCATGGGTCTTAATGGTATTTGACGGTATACCTAGGTATATGGTGTGAGAAAATTACATTTAGTTGGTGATTTTCCTCATCAATATTAAAACTATAAAAAAATATTTTTCGTTTTCATTCAAACTGAAAAATTTTGTTATGTGTTATGTTGTCGTACAATAGAGAATTTACAAACAAACAAACAAACCGATTGAGTAATTATTTATTGAGTTTGTATGGAGAGTATTTTTTTAGTAATTTCAACAAAGCCTCGCAACAAAGTTTTTTCAGTATGAGAACCAGCCCCAGTTAACGGCACTTTCATCTACAGCTTTTATTTTTACAGCCTGTATTTTTTTCAAAAGTCACAACGCAGAACATTCTATAAGTATTTTAGTGATATTTGGCAAAGCGATTGTTAATATCGACATTTGTATTAATAGTAATGTTTTCAATTTAATATCTTGTTTGGACATTTTTGCATTTACTTTTTTATATTAATTTGATGATTTTTTTGCATTTAATCTATCCTATACTGGTATTTTAATTTTTTTTCGTATTAATCTATTTTTATTTTAATATTATTGATTTTTGACGAGCACTTTTAATGAAATGAAATGAAATAATATTTATTCGAAGTAGGTAGCTCTGAACACTTTTCGAACGTCTTATTTTTTCTACCTAATACGAAGTTCCTACCACTCGGAACTCGTATACCCAATAATATTATTGATTATCTTATCGTGTGGCATAATTTAACCGTATTTAACACAAAGGATTTTGCGCCAAACACGTTAAATTTAATAATTTTCATGCTCTCTATTTTTTCACGTTAACTCAAGTTAAGTTACGACCCCCAAGTAGCAACATAACCGTTTATTTCCATTTTAAACCATATTAAATAACGGTTTTCGGAAACTGACCTTGTTTACGAAGAATATTTAGATTAAATTATGTTTAGCAATTTTAGGATTCATAATACATATATACATGTTGTAAACAAAACAGAGACAAATGAATGGAATTCGAAGAATAAGATATAAAAATAAAAAAAGCATTTCTTAGTTTAAGACTTCGAGTACCTACTTTAGACTTATTCCGACTTTCTTCACATTTTATAACTCAATTTTATTTCGTCTGAGCTTTAAAATTTCAGATATCCATAATAATGAGTATTGAAATTTCACGTGGCTACCAATAAAATATCTTAACGGTTCACCATAAAGAATTTAATCGGAAGTCAATGCTCATTTGAAGGCAAAATTGCCGCTATATATTTCGATTTTACCAACATTTGCATAAAACAATTTGTTAATGCGTTTTACGAATAATAATAGGTTACTTGCGTATATCCAGATTATAAATAGATGATTATAAAAATGTTTCTCTTTTTTAGGCTGAGGATAGTAGGTTAGATATAGTCCATAATATATGTATAAATGACTAACTCGGTGGCTAAGTGGTTGACGATCCTGACCTCTGATCCGAGAGTCGTGGGTTCGATCGTGGGCAAACTTTTCTGTGATGAGCAGAATTGTTTACTCTGAGTCTGGGTGTATTATATCCATACAGGGTGTAACAGAAGTGTGTGACCATACTTCAAGGTTGGCTTTTACCCATAAAACTGAACAACTTTTGTTCTACAACTTTGTTGAAATCGCAAAAATTTTTTTGGACTTTTCGTACAAACTTGGTTCGCCAGCTGATCGATTTGTATGAAAAGTCCAAAAAAAATTTTGCGACTTCAACAAAGTTGTAGAACAAAAGTTGTTCAGTTTGATGGGTAAAAGCCAACCTTGAAGTATTGTCACACACTTCTGTTACACCCTGTATATGTATGTATTTAAAAGTATATGTGTATGTATATCAGTCTCTGGTTCCCATAGCACAGGGAATCCCAGTTTGGGGCCAGATGACCGTGTGTGATTTGTCCCAGATATTATATTATATTATATTATTATTATTATTTTTAACTTCTTACTGAGATTTTAAGCTCGTTAACGAAAATAAAGTTCTCTCATAAAGGTGTTGGTAAGGTTACATCATGAACCCGGCAACAGGTACCAGGGCATCATAATTGGCAAGCAGTGGGAAAGAATCCTGGAATCCCAAGATACAGGGAATCCTAGTTTGGGGCCAGATGACCGTGTGTGATTTGTCCCAGATATTATCTCCACTTTCGGGTAAATAAACCAATGAACAATCACATCGCAAGTCACAGAGGTCAAAGAGTGCCTCATTAAGAGGCTGACTGAGAACGGGCGCTGCACAAAATAGCAGACATGATCTTGAGAGCTTTTTGACATAGTGCTAATAAAAAATTCTTAACTTTGTAACTTAATCTTGTTTCGTATTTCAGCTAAATAACTAACTTACCTAATCACTTATTTACGACGACATTTACCAAAAAAAGTCCACATTATTATGCTTCAATCCACACTAATTTCTTCTGTAGTAATTAATCCTTTACTTTCAAAAGACACTGTTTCTTTAATAGATAATCCCTTTAGGTGATATGATAATTTCGGGTTCAATACCTGGTACGCCAATATCCTGCCGCGGTTTTGGTTTAATTATTCCGACTATTAACAAGCAATATACCTGGTGATTTACATACTAATGTTTGCTTACAGTATTCGTGACATAGATTATCTTAATAGTTATTGTTTACACTATGTTCGATCGTCTCTGAATATATCTAAACTAGCTGGTGTGCCCCGGCTTCGTTTAGGGAGTTGGTATGAGATCGTGTGGTAGTTGGAATAAAAGGAGAAAGCTTATAATCTAAGAGGTATTTTTTATTGAAAATATATTCAAACCACAGTACTTAATTCAAACTATTTGCAATGTGTTAACAATCCACATGGTCCCCACTGCAGTGGCACGGGTCTCTTCTTATACCTCGGAAATGTTAGGCCATACTCCACACACGAAGCACGCAAATCCAGGTTATGACCGTGTCTGTAGTCAGTTAACATGCGTGATCAACGCGACCACGCAAGCCACACTGAGCGACGACCGTTTCTGCTACAGTACTTGTTTATAAACAACATTTTTCATTGTGTTCTCCGGGGTATATATTTTTCGAATTCCCTACTCGAGAGCAAGTTACTTATAGCTGACCGTGAGAGAAGCAGGAGTCTTCATTCCAGAACATTCCACAACATTAGTGTTACCTTGTGTGCACCTCCCCCGTTACCCCTACCCCTCCACCCCTCAGCCCCCTCCCTCCCCGCACCTCAGCTCCCCCCTCCTCCGCAGCCCTCGAACAGAATTTTTTGCCACCCATGCCCTCCCACTTTCACCCATCGATATCAAACTCTCTTACTTTTGAATGCACACCAAGGGCTAGCTATCACTACAATCATGAGTGATTGGCTTGGATGGTTTTAAAGAAAAAGGTGGACATACATATACACACTAGATTTTTATAATATATATTGATTGTATGAGCAAAATAATAGACCTGATTAAATTTTTTTTAAAGACAGAGTCTTTACTCGTTAAATTATTTAATTTTCAGTCTGAAAACTGGCGTCTATTTATGTTTTAGCTATATTATTCTCTAACCTAAGCTATTAGCGAAGTCACTAAGTATATATTATTCTCTGAGATATTAATGAGCATTTTTCCAGTAGAAGTATATAAATTATTTTACGACTTTATGTATTATTTCTTGATGGCAAAGAAGATTTGGTGTAAGCAACAGACTTTCTCTTTTAGTCTTATAAGAGTTCTGCCAATGTTATATTGTATGATGATTGTATGACTGCGCATATGCTACGGCACGGTGCGTCAATACAAATAAAAAATCCTGTTTTCATGCGTCGCAAATAAAAGCGGCGGTGTATTAGCGTATAAATATCTTGTCTTCAGCATAAGCTTTTTTTTTTTTTTGGCACGCAGATTATAGAGCCTAGTTATTTTATTTTCAGTAACGTATTGATTTTATATTGTGCTTTCTTAGACAACACCATCTACTATTTTGTTGTAATAAAAACGCAATTTTAAATTAAAATCAAATGCTTTATTGTCAATAATTAATCAGCTTGTTCGCAAATTTCCTATGAAAAATCATTTTTTTTTGCTCTGTTCTTGATTTTCGTTGGGAAAAGTTATTCAAAGTTGAGCATAACAAATAAGCAATAGACCTTTTCATCAACATAAAATACCCTAAATCTATAATACATCCACCTTTAAAATCCAGCAGGATTTAGGTAACAACCTTAATTTTTTTATCCTTAAGCTTACCATAATGTCTGATCCTATTAGGTGTCTATCGACCATAACGTCCATAACCCCTCGATACAGCCATGAGGGAAATGGCCCAGTAAATTCCAACCCATGTTATTACAAAAAGCAGCGCAATTTCTTTCGGCCGTTACATATTTACGGTTAGGTAAATGTTATCCCCTTATAAATGTAATGCCCTTATCAATATAAAAAATAGACACTTTAGAGGTTATGGAGCTTATCGTTTGAAAAGCAGTTTCCTGTTAGCCAGTTAAGCACATACATTTTTTGAGGTTTGAAAAACGATCTCTCATGGTTCATGATTCCATATTGTTCATCACAGTTAAAAATCCCTTCGCACACTCTTCTTCACACATTGGGAATGTGGGACGGTTTTCCGAATATGTTTTTGATTGCCATTATAGCACTCAAGGAACCAAAGCACGGTGGGCAAAAAATACATTTGCAGCGTAAAGCTTGCCACATGGTAGGTATATATCGTGTCCGAGTCGGTAGGTATGCGTAGGCACACCGTGCACGCGATGGTATCGCTCCAATTTCAAGCGCAACTATTCGTGCGGGTATCTCCATATTATTTTATGGGTCTCTATACTCGTTCTAAGTAACTGATGTGTAGTGAGTGGAACACGTAATGGCAGATGGCAGCACGATTATTATAGAATTCGTTATTTAAAACAATATAGATAAATCCACCACCGTATGATCACTCCTTTAATTAGTCTGTTAATATAATAATAATATCTGGGACAAATCACACATGGTCATCTGGCCCCAAACTAGGATTACCTGTATCTTGGGAACCAGAGACTGATATACATACACATATACTTTTAAATACATACATATTATATATATATAATACACCTAGACTCAGAGCAAACAATTCTGCTCATCACAGAAAAGTTTGCCCTGTGTGGGGATCGAACCCACGACTCTCGGATCAGAGGTCAGGATCGCTAACCACTTAGCCACCGAGTCAGTCAACACCTCATGTCGTCCTCATACTTCTTACACCGCTGGATTCTCCACACACGGGGCCCAAGTCTGGATCTGTGTGTGTGGGGCTAGTGGTCAAACCCCAGTGTCAGTAGATGACAAGCCGTGATTAAAATTTTCATGGTGCTTAATTTTCTCCATACCGTAACCGGTGTATACCACTGCATCACATTAAATCAAATATTCTTCGATATTGTAACTTGACTGATATGACTACATGATTGCTTGGTGCAAATAGAATTAAGAAGCAAAGTTTTTTAAAAATAATACTAGAATAAGATAGAAAAACATCGGTTTTCGAAGTGCAATATGTACTCAGAGGAATGTTTTCAAGTTAGGATAGTGGAAAAAGAGATGGCGAAATAAATTTTATCAATTGAGGGTAAAAAAAAAATACTAAAACAATATTCCTTTTCGTCTTGTTATGAAATAAAAACTTTCAATAACTACGATAACATTTGGAAAGCTAATAACTGTTACTTAGCATAAGAACAGAGTTCTGAAGCTTTTAGCTTCGTGAAATGAAAATGCAGTTTAGTTTTATGAATCTGCTGAACGGCGACGTTCGGAAGCTACTTTAAATTCCTTGCGCCATTTTTAAGAGGTTTTAATCGATAATACGGAATTAACATAAAAAATCACCTTTTTAATCCTTCTATGGATAAAGTAATTCGGTATTATCTTGAGTTTATGACTTGGTGGAACGATGTGCTAGGAAATGCGAGTAGGATTGTTTTTGTTCAGATCTCTACTTCCTTTTTGCGTATAATATTATGTTATGGTATTTTATTATGCTCAAGTAATAAAAGCCTTAAAAAGGCTGGATGAGGCTTTTACCCGTCTGCTCACGCAAAAGATAATGTTTTTCGAGTCTTTTATAATCCCCAAATCAACATAGGCTATATTTAATGTAGTCGCTTTTTTTAAATTGGTGAGGTTTAGTTATGCATATTAAATATCTGCGTCCAAAATTGGCTCCTCAGAATTCCTTCTCTATCGCCACGAATTAGGGCATGTTATAAATCTGTTCTCAATTCTCGATGTAAAGGTTTGCGGATAGTGGGTCAGCCCTTGCTTTATACAGGGCGTGACCTTTATACGTCTCGAGAGCTATGAAAAACGGGGGCGATGTTATCCGTGGGATCGTCCATCCGGTGTCAGGCGATACTGTGTCGTGTCACATCGCGTCTCACATCACCATTTATAATGATACCATCGTTTGGTGACGAATCGCGATCTTGTGTTTCATAGTTATTTCTCTACTTTTTCATTACTTCGTTCGTGAATAAACTATTCTATCGGGAAAATTAGGCCCTACCTCATACACGGGGGCCAAGTCCGGATTGGTGGAGGTTGTGGGGTTGTAGTCAATCCCAGTTTCAGAAGTTTTTAAGCCGCCTATAAAGCCTTCAATATAGCTGTAAAGCTGTAATGTAAGCTTTGTAGTCGTTAAACTACTATCTACTGATAGCAGCCGACACCAACGGCTTAACGTGCCTTGCAAAGTACAGTGGCGGTCAAGATAAACGTCACTAACAGTCAAACCCATCCAGATTATGACCGTGTCTGTAGTCAGTTAGTTAAGTCAGTGATCGAAGCGATTACTTAAATGGGTATAAATGTTGAATTAATCGATACACATAACATTTTTTTATATTTTTTTTTTACTTTAGTGCAAATCGATAAGTACCTTTGCGAGTTAATATTGTATTTTTGGTTTTTGTGATATCTGTTATTATTTTGGCTCATACTTTATTTTCGTTCTGCGTACATGAAAAACCCTGCCGACTCTATATGGATTCGCTCTAATAACTTAATAGTTTCTGCTGATTTTGTTAGATCTTTTTTTCTGGATCCAAATGACCTGTGCCTCAGCACTATAAGGAACACGAACAACATTGTCTTTGAATTATTGTGCGAAGTATTGTTACCATTATACGGAAGTATTCAAAACTCAACCTTAATGACAGTCGATACAGTCTTTACCCTTTGTAAGCTATCAAATTGACTTGCCGAGGTTCTCGTTTGTTGTACAGGTAGCATCAGCAAATTACAATACATTGACGAATTTCTAACGACACCTACACGTACGTAGATGCGCCTAACCGTTGTGTTTGCAGTATCAGCCCCGCTGTAGTGCAGAGCCTTATTAACAACCAGGTGGGAATTACTCGGGGCTTAATTACCACATCGCGCTACCTGCACTGGTGGGCTGGAGTTAGGGATGGGGGTAAAATTTAACTCCAAATGGAGGTTCCCCCAATACAGAAAAATCTGAATACAGAAAGCTCATGTGACCTATTAACTCGGATTGTATTATGACTACATATTGATCTATCTTATGGTTACGTGGATAAATACAGGGTGTAATAAAAGGTATGGCAATACTTTAAACAGGCCTCAATCCTAAAACTGTGCAGCCCTTTTTTGAAAACACTACAAAAATTGGATATCTCATACAATTGTATGAGAAATCCATCATTTTTTTGTATGAGATTTCATACAGTAATCGCTAATCAAATCATACGATCAGCTTTGTGTCGACAGTTTTTTTCGTATTTATTAAAACTTATAAAACAAAATTTGTTTCATGACTAGAATACACTTCGAAGTATCGCTATATATTTTTATAGTTTTGAGTTTTTTGTAAGAACCAAATATCTTAGCCCCCTATTCCTTGCGAAACTGAGTGCGGAACTGGCCTGGAACGCAGTGTTGCTAGCTCATCACTGCAAGGAAGCGAAATAGATACCATTTAAATCCCACATGAAAGCAATTTTGGTAAAGAGAGGAGCGAGGTTTATGAAATGAGGTGTTGTGTTTCTAGGCTTGGGTACTTCTCTTCTCTTTAAACAAATTGACTGAAGAGTCTGATTTAAAAAAAACATCAAGATATTTTTTTTGTGTTTTAAGTTTGAAGGGGAGTGTGAAGGCACAGCGTTAGATCGAGTACTTATTTTTTTATTCTTTTTAATATGTTGTTACCCAGTTGGTAAAGGTTTATATTTATACAACAATTAACAGCATTAAAACCATAACGAAAGATGAAAATCCCTAGATATCTTGAGAACTAAAAAAAATAATTAAAAAAGGCCAAATATTGGCAATTTTTTTAATGCCTGTTTTACATAAAACGCTCATTGAATTGGCGGTGAACATTTTAAATATTGTCGTCAACTTTAAAGCATCCTGAATTTGTTTTATATTAAGATCACGACATAACAGTATCTAGGGAAATGTTTTATTACCTTTTTTATTTATCAATCATATCAAAAAATCCCAGTAAAATCCCTTACCAAAAGCTTCTTAATATTTATTTGTGTATCGAGACACACATTTATCATTCAAGTTTTGAGACTTCTTAACTAATCTTGAATTGTTAATTACCTTATTAATGTTGCATTGACCGGAATTCAATAAACTCTATAATGTATAACATCTGTACTTAACACCTGTTCAAAGCATAATCTTAATAAATATCAATCAAAATCAATATTAATATTATTTTGTAAGAATATAATTTAAGAATGATATAATTATTTTAACTAAGTATACGATATAATTCTTGTAACTTGTGTTACTAAATACACAAGTTACATGTTATATGTTATACATTATAGAGTTTATTGAATTCCGGTCAATGATTATTGTAACTTGTGTTACTAAATACACAAGTTACAATAATTATATCATATACTTAGTTAAAATAATTATATCATTCTTAAATTATATTCTTACAAAATAATATTAATATTGATTTTAATTGATATTGTATCTTGTATCTTACACATAAAGTTAATTTGAATTTGAACAACTCGCACTTGTAAGATAGGTAATAATTAAATATTTAAAAAAATGGCGTTGCCTTAAGGTTTTTCACCAAGTCTTACCTTAAGATTCTTTAAAATTTTCTCTCGTGAGCTTCCTAAAACCTCGAACGCAGTGTGGATTTGAGTAAGCCGTTGATGCTGGCTGCTATCGGAAACTGGCATTCGTACTTACCTATGTTGAAAATGTCTGCGCTGGAGTAGAACTTATACAGATAAGGCTTCAGAGCCTTGGTTGTTTGCGTGGTGAAAAGTTTAACCCTTGGTTTTTCGCGTACTTTTTGCACACGTGGTTCGTCGCGTGGGGTCTTAAAGACCCCAACATATTAAAGTCTCTTTAGTTCATATTTTGTGGATCTTCAATGCGTTATTATTTTTTATATTGTAATATGTAAAACAATGTGTGATAATTTGAAATAATTTTTGAATATTTTATATAAATTATATATTAAAGAATATTAATTACGTAAAAGAACTTTTTTAATTCATTGACTCAGCCATCTATACAAAAGCCTTTTTTTCTATAGAAATTACAAAGGAACATTCTATTTTTTATTTATTTAAATGATGGTATTGAGCTATGTCACTCATAAAATACAAAATTGTAAGATATCAACCATACTAAACATGTTATTTTATAATTTGAAAGTTACACAAATTTTCACATTCAGTTCTGTCTGTACCAATTGATGTACCATAAGTCAAATATAACATTAAATGCTTGTAAAAGTGGGAAATTATTTCAAATTTATTGTGCAAACTTATGGGAAAATAAATATGTTTCTTTATTGAGATTAATTGTTCAAATTGTTATGTTATAAAAGGAAAGAGGGGGTTATAGGGGATTACAATATTTAATAAAATGATAAAATAAAAAACCTATACACAACTTATCGTTCTAAATTCGACCCCGAGTCCACAGTTCTGTGATCACTAAAAAGTAGCACTCCACTATTTATAAGTAAAGAGGGGAAAAAAAAAACGTCACGTAAGGCGGCGGCGGGCGGCTCGATACGTCGGGCTGCTGGAGGGGCTCGCTCCGACGGCGGCCGGTAGAGCGGCACGCAGCACTCCAAGAAGGCTCGGCACGTCTGGCGGCTGGAGCGGCGCGCCCCGACGACGGCGACAGATAGGGCGGCTGGAGCAGCAGCAGCCAGACCCTTAAGTCCGGTGAGACGGCAGCACGAGGGCCCGGGACTAAGAAAGAACACTTGAAGGAGAGAGGTCCCGGGTTTCCGTTTGGTCTTCGTTCGTCGAAGTCCGGCGATAGACTGAAGTATCCGCCCGCTGCCCCCTTAAAGAAATTTATCGAGAATGATATTATTTATTTGAATTTCAAATTTGATATTCTTCGTCATCAATCTTTGATTTTATCACTCGCCAGGAAAAATAGGTGTTAAACCAAAAAGTCCGTAGTTCTTAATTACTCCCTTAAAAATATTAAACTGATGCAAACTCCTTAAGAATAAGAGAATATAGAAACTATAAGATGTCAAACATAAAAAATATTGAATTGAAGTTGTACCGAAAGCAAACAATATTTGAGTAAATACAATAATTTCGAGATAAAGACAATAAGATACGCTAACTTAAGAACCTACGCATATAAAGGAATAAAAGGAATACATGAATAAAACTAACAAAGGTTAAAATATTTATAAGAGAGATAAAAAACCCTATAAAATGGGCAATACATCAATTTTCTGTCTTAATCCTCCGAACCACCCAATATTCTTTGCCACGTTCGTTTAATCATTGATAGGCAAGCTATTGTTGGCATTCGAGAATTAAAAAAATAGTAACTTTATTTATCTCTAAAAATAAAATAAAAATAACAATCGAAATTCAGAAAAATAAAAAATAAAATCGATTTTTTCTACTTACGCGAGTCGTCGCGTGGGGTCTTTGAGAGCCCCACGCACGTTTACGCGTCTGTTTCTCGTAGTGTTTATGCATAAATTATTCGCCAATACACTGCGTACTAACTATTATTCTTTATAGGAAGGTTCCTAAAGTTTCAGACCTCAACCGGGAATGAAAAATATTAAACTTTTTTTTAAACCCTGGGCTTTTAAGGACCCCACGCGACGGACCAAGGGTTAAACTACTACTAAAGTTGACAAATGTATCCTAACTATTATACCTAATATCATGATATAAATGTGAATATGTGTTTTTTGCTTATTAGTTTATTTGTTTCCTTTTAATGTTACAGTGCTTTAACCAATCTTAACGAAAGGCTTGCCAAAACTTTGGTTTAGACTAAAACACTTTTGATTGCTAAAAAATATTGCAATCGAAGCCGTAGGCAGAAGACTCATAATACTATAGAAAAATATATAAAACTAGCTGGTATACCCCGGCTTCGCTCAGGAAGTTGGTATGAGATCTTGGATCGTGTGGTAGTTAGAATAAAAGGAGAAAGCTTAAAATCTAAGAGGAATTTTGTTACTGAAAATATATTCAAACTATTTACAATGTGTTAACAACCCATATGGTCCCCACTGCAGGGGCACGGGTCTCTTCCCATACCTCGGAAATGTTAGGCCTTCCCACACGAAGCACATAAACGTCGAGATAAATTCCACTAATAGTCAAACCCATACAGGTTATGACCGTGTCTGTAGTCAGTTAACCTGCGTGATTGACGCTACCACGCAAGCCACACTGAGCCACGACCGTTTCTGCTACAGTACTTGTTTATAAACAACTTTTTTCATTTTTTATCTGGGGTACATATCTTTCGAATTCCCTACTCGAGAGTGAGCTACGTATAGCTGACCGTGAGAAAAGCAGAAGTCTTCATTCCAGAACATTCCACAACATAAGTTTTCCCTTGTGTGCACCTCCCCCTTAACCCTACCTCTCCACCCTTCAGCCCCTCTCCCTCCCCGCACCTCAGCTCCCCCCCAGGCTTCGAAGAGAATTTTTACCATCACCACCCTTTCACTTTCACCCACCAAGATCAAACTCCCTTACTTGCGAAAGCACACCAAGGACAATCTACCACTGTAATCACGAGTAGTTGGAAGTGGACGGTTTTAGAGAAAATGCTTGACATACCCACAAACACTAGATTTTTACAATATATGTATATTGATTGAAAAGATAAAATCCAATCATTAAAGCAAAACGTAACGAATATGTTACGACAGGTTAAGGCTAATTTCAAAGGTCAACTGAAACATTCGCTCTGCGATTTAAAATCAGAGAACTACGTATTTTCAACACCGTTTTTATCACATTTTTATTAAGATATAAATATTCGCAGTAAATCAACAAATATCGCAGTTTAAACAACTGACCCCGGAATTTACATCGCTGTCCTGTATAGAGTACAGTCACGCGCAACGAGTATTAAATCGAGATCTCTGATCAAGCAATTCGTGTCGACTGTACTACGTATCCGCTATCGGTCCGTGTTTACATCACCCGTCGCCGGATTAAACGCATCCTGACACTGCACGCGATTGTACTTACTGCATTGATTGTGATGTATCCAGGGCCTGGACTTCTTTGAGAATTGCAAGCAAAATTTTGAAGTAAGGCACTTATTTTTTCTGCACAAACATAAAAGTTACACAATTTCGGTAGATGAATGCTAGTCATGCTAAAAGACGAAGGATTTTAACACCGACCGGTTCTGTGTTACCCGCATCCAGAGGTCCACCGAGTGGGAAGGCCTGCCTACACGACGTCTTCCGGTGCGCGGTCGCCACTGCAGAATTGTATGCCCCAACGGTTATCAGCTGTTCTACGAGCTATGTGCCCTGTCCACTGTCACTTCGGTTTAGCGATTCTGTGAGCTATGTCGGTTACTTTAGTTTTGCGTATCTCCTCATTTCTGATTCGATCACGTAGGGAAACTCCAAGCATAGCACGCCAAACATAGCATGTAATATGATTTACTTTTTATCAAATGTTAAAATGACATTTTTTTCTAAAATATTTAAAATAATGAATTACGAGGTTATTTTTTAACGAAGTCGTTTTCATACTAAGAACTTTTTTGTGATTTTAATTAAGTAGGTAAGTATATATGTAATAAAAATCCTGTAATAATGTAATTAATAATCATGCGCACACTTCCGTAATCAAAATTTGAAATTGGACTAGGGGCCGGCGTCACTTCCTTTGGAATTTTAAAACGGAATTTCAATTGACGAATAATTTGCAACCTTATCCTTTCTCAAACTTTTATAAGTCAAATTTCGTTCAGATAGCGTAACAAGAGTTTGTAAAAGTATAATTTAAAATAAACCAAGAGACAAAAACGATCAGATGATATTCTTTCTACCAAGAACAACAAACAAATAGGTCTTTTATACTGCTCGATCAGCTTTGTATGGGGAATCAATGTTTTTAGAATTGGGTTTAAGAGACAAGCTGATTTGCCAAATTTTGATTGGAAGTTCAAAAAAGATTGTTTTCTTTTTGCGAATTGTTTATTTTGGTTCCTTCGTAAAAATTGTTCATTTCAGTATAAGTATGTAGCAATCACAATAAAAAAAAATATAAGTTCTTCAAAGGGACACTAAGGGCGCTTTTATTGTCATGCGGATTTCTGCCCGCACGCGGGCCAGGCCCGCATGCGTGCTGCGTTTCCAGAGCGTCCCGCGTGCGTGTGCCACGCATGGCAAGAAAAGGGCCCTAAAAACATGTAATGAAACGATATGTTACGGGCGGCACGCATGCGGGCATGGCCCGCGTGCGGGCACAAATCCGCATGACAATAAAAGCGCCTGAAAGAAGAATTCATATCTTTCTTAAATTTAGAGGAACCAATTTACAATACTTTTATTTTGAGATTTTATTTATCGTTTGGATGCGAAACTGAATGCGGCCCTTGATGTTCGTATTATTGCACTGAAAATGTGAAATGTTTGAATCACATATCTGATTGCGGTTGGACAATAATAGAGGCATTGTGTCAATTTTGAAGGGCTTGACAATGCAGATTTCAGATTTATTTTGACATGGAAAATTGGTAAAAGAGGCAGTCCAATGATTTATTTTTGCTTACTCTTTAAAGTTTTGTATACACATTTTACACACATAACAGGCTAAATCGGTTTGTGTTTGCTTTGACAAAGTTGAGAAATACAGTATCTCAGGAAGCGGCGCTGACAGCCTACCACGGCTACGTTTCGTCCGTTCTCCGATACTGTATCATAATATGGGGTAACTCAGTTGAAAATGACAGAGTATTTAAATTACAAAAAAAGTGCATTCGGGCAATTTGTAACGCATGGTTCAGAGACTCGTGTAAGCCTTTGTTTGCTGAGCTGAAAATCCTTCCGTTTCCGTGTATCTACATTTTTGAGATTTGTGTTTTTGTCAAACTCCATCCAATTTATTATGAGACTCGTAGAGATGTGTTTATAAGACAGCAAAGATCCATGTACGTGAATCTATTATATCAGCCACCTAGTCACTTAGATATTTATAAAAAGAATGTTTATAATATGAGTATTTTAATTTATAACAAACTGTCAAATGACATTAAATTGACGCAAAGTATAAATTCATTTAAATCTAAATTATTAAAATGGCTTTTGACGAATTGTTTTTACAGTGTAAGAGAATATCTAGATAATAGTAAGTGACATTATAAATAGCAACATTTTAATACTGTATTCACTTGACATTTTTTTTTTTTTTTTTTATCTTTAATTTAATATTTCGATTTAATTTAGAATTTAGTTGACATTTACTTTCTGATTACTTTCATATTTCAATTTCTTAACTGACTCAGAATTTATTGTTATTTTTTTTCTTTTTAAGTATAAATAATTATTATTGTAATTTAATATTTAATGAATTTGCATGCTTGCCTCGAGCAGAATACTGTACTGGACGTTAATTTAATTTAAGATCGATGTATTGACATGTATTCTTGCAAATAAATGATTTCTATTCTATTCTTTTCATAATAATATTTAAACCTCTGATGGATAGCTACTTAACGAGACAGTAAAAATATTTTTATGATGTATGTATATCGGCGGTAAAATTATCCGTCAAAGTGGTAATGCACAACATTTTAATTAGTTGTAGGTTAAAACTAACGAGTGGCAAATACATATAAATAATTTTATTGCCTCTTTAGCACTTATTACAAATTTAGAATTGATCCTCGTATAACTAAAACCCCAGCTTATGTTTTAAGAAATAAGCTTTTAAAAGACTTTTTGTTTTTCGAAAAATAATGCTATTATATTAGCAAATAGGTAGTACATTGATACTTCTAAACATGTAATTGGTTTAACTTTGAATAATTTGTATCGTTAGTAATTTTTTTGAACATGTATATGTCGTGGCCAGATCATAGAATTGATCATTTCATGATGTAGACGACCATTTCATGAAATGGTCGTATTTCATGAAATGGCCAGCTAAAACTGACCATATCGTTTAAACGTCAACGTTTAATGATATGTCCATCCACGTTTGGCCATATCATTAATGTAGGGGTTCCATTATATAAAAGGTTTAATAAGAATTAAAAATACGTTCAAAACTTATTGGCATTCTTTAAATCTGAGTAATCTCGGTTGACAAATAAATTATACATTTTTAATACTTAGCTTTTAAGATTGATATCTACTAACCTATTATAATATTTATAATATACGATATACTTTCCGAACTTCAAGGTTTTTACGTTGCGCTCGTTTTTTGATTGACTTTCGAAAAATTATTTTAGTTTAGTGTCGTAACGGCATTTAACTTCTATTTTATCTTCAATTGGTGCATTATTAATAGATTGTTTTTTATTAATTGTACGCCGCCATGATGCACCACAAAAACTAAAAGATATCAGCGCCTCTAACGGTGGATACTGTAACTATTTTACGGCCAGACCATATCATGATGTGATCAGCGGATATTTTCCATTTCATGAAATGGTCGGCCACATCATGAAGTGATCAATTCCATGATCTGGCCACGACATATACATTGGTACGTGTAGATACATACATAAACTAGAAAAACATTTTCCATCATCCGGGAAAGTCGGCTAAGAAATCATCATATACAATGCTAAAGCTATACTATACTATAGCTATAATCTAGATCTAGAAGCACTTACGAAGATGCAAAAGGAGATTGTATACCTACTCCACTCTCGCTCTCCATAAAAGCTCAATGGTCGTCCACAAACTATAAAACTCTATACGAGGTTTAAAGTAGAACGTATTTTACGGTAGGATGTCGTCTTGTGTTAGGAGCAGCCATGTTTTTGAAGAATAGGTTTAGAAAATTGTTATCTCTACGTTTTACAATAGTTCTTAACCCTCAAGCAAACGAGGGCCGTAATAAATTTAAAGCCGATGTGTATCCGTAGGTATATCTCTTTGTGTCATCATTGCTCTGAAACGGGTAGACCGATTTGAATTCGGGTTTTTTAATTTGAAAGTAGATTTTGTTGAGGTTGTTTTTAGTCATGTTTGGTGATAATCAGTGAAATGTTTTCGAAATATTCTACTTTTAGTGTCAAACGTGGTACAATTTTATAGCACGAAGTAAATTCCTATTTGTAACCTCTGTTTCGACAGTCGGGTAAAAGGCACTAAGGCGCGTTTTAAATCGCAGAATAAAATGATTAAAAATACTATAAAATAACTGTAAAAAGATAAAGTTACGATAATTTTATGCATGAGGCTGATTCGAAAGCAACATTATTAAATGCAAAAAAGTGTGAAATAAAAACGAATAGTATCGTATTTTTAACAATGTCATTTCACGTCCCCTTTCCAGACCACTACACTGTATTATTTCAAAATACAATTTATTATACCTCACCCGTTCATTTCCATAAATTCACCCATTCGCCTGCCAAAATTGGCTAAAATTCGATCGTTGCAAAAAACCAGTGACCGGCCGAGAAGAAATATCGTCCGCATACATTATTTGCGATGTCAGGACGCGGTGCGCGCTTTAAAAGCATCGTATATATATTTTACTGTGCAATTTGCAGCACGGTCTCCGGGACAGCTGATTTATACACCTACAGCATCAGCACCTAGCCTGATTTTAGGTGGATTTCGATGAAGACTTCCAGATACTAAGTAGCCTGGAGAATTTTTCAATATTTAAAAAAAAACCTTAATTTTTATGTGTGTTTCATGAAAACTATGCAAAAATAAAAGACCTACTTATAATTTTTTTCGTGAAATATACATTTATTTACAAAAACGCATTGATGACAAGTTATGGTAACGCGTTATTTTCACGCGGATACCTATTACTCAAGTGTTATGTTGGGCTGGAATATAAAAATATGGACTATCTTCCGCCTTCATAGATATCGGTTTAAGGACTGTCTTTGAGGGGGTGTGGTACGAAGATATAAATAAGTTTTTAGATCCCACTGGACTGGTAAATTTTCCGGGATAAAAATATCGTATGTTTTTGTCCTCCTTTTGCTAAAGATATATGTGAAATGACACGAAATTCTCTTCCGCATCAAAAATAATATTAATAAGGAAAAATTAAAAAGGAACCCTCCTTTTAGTACCCACTAATGATTTTACGTAAAATGGAATGGTACAGTCTGGCAAACGAAAGGGTAACCTAGAATTTTATTAAAAGTTTTTACATGGCAACATCAAGAAGTTGTGAGAGCTGTCACTGTTGAATGTTAGTATGACTGTTAATTATTGATACTTGTTGGCTGAATATTCATATTTATTATTTATTGTATTGTTGAGCATAAGAAATGATATAATGATATTATTATTAATGGCCATTCTTAAATGATAGATTTTATGATAATTTCGGATTTTCAGTGCAGAAATAAACTGCAGACTATCAAAATCAGTTTATGAAGTATACTGTTTCTATGTTTATAGATAAACAAGATGTACAAGGAGTCAATAAAATTGTAAAAAGCTAATTGTTGTAGTATTTAAAAATTGTAGTTTCAACTAGTATAAATATATTATAATAAAGATATATCACACAAGTATTAAATATATTTTTCCTGCTATAGTTTGTTGATACGACATGAAGATTTTTTGCTTTTGCCGCGCTTTCTCAGGTTACGCTTTCGTTTCCCAGACTCTATAAATTCCTTGGCTCAATAGTTGGCACGCATTGCAATTTACTGTAGATTTGCGTACGTCGAGTTTTGTAAAATGTAAAAACTTTACAAAAGTTTTTGCCAGCGAAATCCACCTCACCGGCCACCGTAGTCGCCATTTTTGTTGTTTTATCATTTCATAGCGCGTGTAATTTTGTTAGCCATAGAAGGGAGTGCACATTGCGGATGCGGCATGCAGCACAGGCTTTGCTGCGGTTCTTTGCGTGCGCGCACGGCGATTTAGTGCCCAACTCAAACTAAAATGTTGAAATACTAGTAGATTTGTATGACTTCATATAAAGAGGATTTCAATATTGTCTTAGCTTGCGTTTAAAAAAAATAAAAAATGACAGTGGCTTTTACTCGATCTACAAAAAAAAACTTCCGTGTTTATATCAAGTATCAACGTTATTCTAAATAATATAAGAAGTCAACATTTTTGCGACTAGAAAACTGGTAACTTGGGAAGGTTGTATATTTGCATGAGCAGGAGGAAGTTACAGTGATTTTTTAGGTATTATGAATGACCATGCATGTACACTGGTGGACTAAAAAATCGACTCAAGATTTGTTGCTCGACTTTTGAAAAAATAACTTAGTCTGCTGCTGCTAAACACTAAGAACAAAAAACTAGAAAACCACCAAACTAAAATCATAAACAGTAAACAGACAATTTTTGAACTTCTGGTTTAGTTTTTTTTTTACTAGATTGAGTTAATTTTCCAAAAGTTGTGCAACAAACCTTGAGTTGATTTTTTTGTCTATGAGTATAGATTGTATCTGGTAAGTTTATAAGCATTAAGCATTATGAAGAAGTATTGTAATGACCTGATCTGGTGAAGGTTGCGGGAAGCCGCTAGATGCGGGTAGTGCAGGACCGTCGATGCGGAAATCCTTGAGGAGGCCTTTGTCCAGTAGTGGACGTCTTTATAATAATAATATCCGGGACAAATCACACACGTTCATCTGGCCCCAAACTAGGATTCCCTGTATCTTGGGAAACCGAGACTGATATACATACACATATAAATTTAAATACATACATATATAGATATTTTACACCCAGGCTCAGAGCAAACAATTCTGTTCATCATAGAAAAGTTTGCCCTGTGTGGGGATCGAACCCACGACTCTCGGATCAGAGGTCAGGATCGCTAACCACTTAGCCACCGACTCAGTCTGATGATGATGATTGTAATGACATACATAGCAAAATATAATAATTGACCTCCTCATATTTTCTAATGTCAGTTAATCAAATATATCATACTTTATTTCTAAACTACGATCCGTAAAAATGTCAAGCGGATGGTTGGAGTGGTAATTCCCTAGAATTTATAGGAAAAAGTTAAACGAGACCCTTGAAATCTTTTTATCGGCTTAGAAAATATCTGTCATACATATTTATTACAAACGGTTGTCCAGAATGGTCTAGGTACTTAAAAAAAAATTTTTTTTAGCTAAAAACTGGTTGCTGTGGAAGCAGGCTTATCAAGATTCCCCAACCACCGCAATGGGGAACTGGCTATCTTATCTTTATGCCGGAACACATCAATGCAAATGCGAACAAATGAATATTTCTTAAAAATGTTTTTATGTCACAATATTTTTTTTCTACTCATTAATTTTCTTGTGTCCATAGACTACGACTGTCATAGGCTGTGTTTCTACAGCCTACTACTTAAATACCAACACATAACAACGCACGGATACAAAAATGTAAACATTTTCTTGTCCACGCCTACATATCTCGTTGGGTACGACCGAGTACGTCAGTTCCTAGAAGAATTCCACAGCTTCGAAGCTAAGAGCTCCATACTTCCGATCAATCAATAATTTACCGCAACGGCTCAAAATGAATTTTGATCCCCTATAGAAGATTCAGATATTGAAGCGGCCGTGGCTCAGTGCGGCTTGCGTGGTCGCGTCCATCACGGTTAAGGTTAACTGACTACAGATACGGTCATAACCTGGATGGGTTTGACTGTTAGTGGCATTTATCTCGACCGTTTTCGTGCTTCGCAAGGAAACTTAAGCCGTATTATGAGCAGCTTGAAAACTTCTGACACTGCGGTTCGCCACTAGCCACACAACCTCCACCAATCCGGACTTGGCCCCCATGTATGGAGTATGGCCTAACCGTCCCGATGTATGGGAAGAGATCCGTGTCGTGCAGTGGGGACGATATGGGTTGTTAAAAACATAGAAATTTAAGATATCCTTTATACTCTATTTTATTTGCTGCCAGTCCATTTGTTCACCTATTTTAGGACTTATAGTTCCAGTACATCCAGCTGTATCTGGAATGACCAACCGGTCGTTTTCCAGGTGTCTGTCGTATAAACGCTCTTCTGACAGCATTCTCGCTTGACCTTCCAGGTGTCCATGTCAGCAAAGTCGGGCTCAATTTGTTTGATTAATAGGTATTGGGATTATTTACACACGTGCGAAATAGAATAACAGAAAACAAAATCACTCGAAGGGGTAAAATGTCCTTGTTTCCAAATTAAGTCAAAGTCATAAACTTAATTGTTTTGAAGGTTCTTTTGTAAAGGTATGCTTCCACCGCGACTTTATAATTACCACGGCCACAAAACATATTTATATTTTTTTTGTGTCGTGGTTCTGCAAACTAATTCTAGACTTGTACGAATAACATGATGTACAATAGCTTTTGAAAAATGACGTCATTTAACGGTGGATATCAACATGTCCACTGTTTTGAGCCATTGGTCAAATAAGCCATTGGTCATATAGTGTTGGTAATATGACTGCTAATCAAACGACTATTCCGTATTATGGATGATCACTTTTTAAATACCAAATGTCAAAAATAATCTATGCACAAATCAATGGGGAAGAAAATGCAAAGCTATTTGCAGATGGCGCTACGGACGCTTGACTCATGACAACTTTCAATTAGTTCCGGTTTTTTATTATTGAGGTGTTATAAATTAGTTTTTTTTTCTGTAAAATTGTTAAATGGAAAATGTATGCGACTTGGACTGTTCCTTAATTAAAGGCGAAGTTGAAAAACACATAAATGAAAACGTAACTTTTCCCACGTCTTCTTCATCCGAGAATCTTTAAGAAATTAATGATTTCCATTATTATTGCAACCAATCGCCACACAACGCGGCATTTTTTTTATAATCTTATGTTTAGTTCTCGTAAAAAAAAAAACTATACGTTTTGACAGTTAGTATGAGTCAAGCGATATCAGCGCCTCTATCGGCGAGCTTTGTCAGTTTTCTTCCCCATTCTCGAATTAACCATTTATCGTAAAGAGTTAATTTTTCTACATTTATCTTTCAAATCTGAATGCATATTTTTACTTAATAATCTCAGAAATCCCAGTCATAATATTTTAAGATGATTTTGACTCAACTTCGCTCGAAACTCTCGATGGAAAAACGCCCTAAAGGAGAAGGCTCTGTTTTATTATTCATGTGAACCTAAACTGCGTAACTTTGATCGGGGGAGCGTCCAACAACGCTAATAAGAATTAATTAGAAAATTGGAAAGACTGCGGTTAATTACACTTTCGAGCTTAGCCCCACAAGTCGTAAAACTTATTTGCCCGCTCTGATACGGGCTGAGATCAGACCGTTAGCGAACTTTAAGTGATCCATTAATTCTCATATTGAACTGGAAACTATTGCTATCTAAAATATATAGGGTTCTAATCAAAGATAGTACTTTTAAAAATGCTTGTTAAAGTTACTTAATTTTCTGGTTGTTACGATTTTTTCTGTGTATTATTATTACGAAATTAATAATCCTGATATTTGACGGTAGATGTTTCTCATAAATTGAACAACATTCTCGAAGAAAATGATAAAATTGGAGCAAAACATGTCTCATGCCAATTGTTTACAATTGATTTATCTTTTTGAAACTTTTTTTGAAAAGTTTTTTTTTCTACAATGTGGCAAGTTATTAAGTTTTATAAATTAAATAAGAAATAATAAATTTCATTAAAAGTACATTAAATGAGACCTGGCTATAAAAATCAAAATATAGTCATATCAAAGATGTCACCTATAATAAAATCCTTTTAGTAACGCCGTCTTCTCGGCTCGCTAAAAAATAACATCAGACTTAACAGCGACAGAAAAACAAACTTGTGTTCATGAGGTCGAATGTGCAAAATCATTATTAGGTTTCCCCGTAAGATATGTTTACACAACACAAAACATATGCCTAAGGGAAAAAACAACATTTTCCTTGACATTAAGGATGATATAGCCCTACATCTGGACTTGGGCATGGGCTGATTCAATTTGGCCATTCTTCTTTATGATCTAAAGAGGAAACACAAAAAAAACATCTATCATGAAAGCTATTATTACCTACGAATGACTTTTGTCACTGTGGCAATTTTGTTACTCTCGACACGTCCGTCAGTCTCGTCTAGGTTATGTCTTAGCCAAGGAGTTTATATACGTAATTGCCTAAAGTAGTTTATATATACAAACGTAACTTACATGCCTAAAGGCAGGGAGTGAACGCTACGATGATTAAATCCGGTCCCAATTTATTTAGAACTTATGTAAAGATACTTGAATAGAAAGGGATGAACCGCTATTAACTAGTGAGCTTAAACTCGGAGTAATTTGTATTTTCAAAGCACTTCGATCCTTGATTTTCTAAGTACATGATATTAGTAGATGCACTCACCTTGCAAAACCATTACAACCGGGTTATCTATATGTAATAAGTTTATTATACATCAGCTGCATAAGAGCTGAATTTACGACAAAGGCTGTACTAGAGTGTTCGAACTTGCCGTTAAATTGCTTCTAGTATTTTTTCTTCCTCTTTTACAGCCCTTAACCAGCCTTTAGCGTCTCCTCAAACTCTTATCCAGCCATTGTCAAGCTTATTGGTGTTTAATAGCTGACATGTAGCTAAAAATTCAGCTCTTATGCAGCTGATATGCTACTTGGGATATTGTTGAGAGTGACTAAATTATCTCGGCGGCAAAATTCATCCATGCGCGATAGGTGTAAATAATCCGGTAAACAAGACTTGCGGTTCGAATTTCGAACTTATCTGTATTTTCTTATTTCGAAAAGATAATTAGGCAGAATATATGAACTTTTTTCAAAAGTTTCTACACATACACGCCAATTTCTACACATACGAAGTAACGGGCACCAGCTAGTCACATTTAAATCGGTAAGTTTTTTCCGACTACCCAAATCGGATGTATTGTTGTTTAACTGAGCGTCTTCCAATTTTAAAACTTATTCCCACTTTAATCACCCTTTAAATTTTACAAAAGCGCTTACTTAAAACTTGTGACGATGACTGTACGTATTTAATATTGCATAGAATCCAGCCAAAGACTTAACCAAATTCGAGTGTCTACAAGTGCTTTGAACCAACTATTACGTTAAGTTCGTAATTAAATTAAGCAGTACACTGAAATTTAATATCTGCGTCGTGTAGCCCCATCGCTCAATGTCACGACACAATATTAGGATACCGCGGGAGATTGATGTCAAGCCCTTTGTCTGAGCTATTGTTGACTACGATATTAAAAAAAAAACTTCCACCTCACTATTGAGTTGTGAGATTTTAAAAGGTATTGTTGTTGAAACGATGAGGGAGCGAGACGTTATTGAGATTCAAGTGTTTGACGTTTATTACTGCAATCCAAGTACATATTAATACTTATAGGTGACTTCAGAGGTGTCGACTACGTGGGTGCTCGGGGCTCAAATTACCACAAGATGTAAACAAGAGCGCGTAGGGCCATAGCCAGAGGGGGATTTGGGGGTCCTATATTACCCACCTACCCCTAAAATCTTTGGAATGGATAAAGAGTCAGTTATTTAAGTTTTCAATTCGTCAATAAAGTAATCAATACGAGCTCCATGCAGTTCCATGCATATGAGAACTGTCTTTGCTATCGGTTAAGTCGTAGAATATTGTAAGTAAGCTTAATAGCCGATTGAACTCAAACTCAAAATGTTTCTTATTTAAGTAGATGCTTTACACATGCTTTAACCCTAGATTCCTACCCATAATTGGGGTGTACTTTTCTTACCCTGGGTGCCAGAGTACCCTGTCTCTAAATTTGTAATATCTTTAGAAATAAAAGTCTTATGGCAGCTTAAACATTTTATTTATAATTTTAGGTTTATTTATAATATGAAAAACGCATAAAACTTAGCTTGGTATCTAATTTAAACATTAAGCACAAATTTTAATTTGATGCTCCCCACAGATAGGCATTTTGCACTAGTACTAGTGCGTAGTACCCTGGGTAGGGTTTAAGGGTTAAATCGTCAATATTTTTTTTTCTACCTAGTACAAAGGCCCTACCACGCGGGACTTGTACACTCAACGTTTCGGGAAGTGCTTGCGATTGATTTAAACTGCAAAACCTTTTTTATTTTTAAAAACAGTCCATAATGATATAAAGGTTGTAAAAAATAAGTGTAGTACCCGTTAGCTGACCGGTTCACTTTTGAAACTGAACAACTTTGCTAAGACTGCAAAAAAACTCATTGTTCGGATTTTTTTACGGCGAATTCGAATTTTCTTAAAGTTGGGTGGTTAAGTGTATTATGAAATATTTGTGTATTTAAATGCAGTTTTTAAATGAAATCGCATAAAAAACTTACTCACTTGGATTTTCATTAAATGTGTATTTTTTTATATAAAACAATTTCGTTATAGTATGGAAAAGACTACACAAATTAAAACGCCATAGATTACTATATTTAAAAAAAATTCATTTTTGACATTTGATAAAAATATTAACTCAGATGATTAGCAATCCATTACCATAATGTCTATAGCTCTTAAGGACTTTAGTTGTCCAGTATTATAAACATAAAACCCATTTAAAGGGTGGTATAACTATTGTATTCCATATCTCTATCTATTACATTGCTTTACATATATACAGGATATGTAATATAATAGGATCTGTCTTGAGATACCTCTCATCACAAATTCTAATAGTAATGGACGTCTTGTCACTAACATTGACAAATAGTTTAGGATTTCCGTCGAACACAATTCAGTTGGTTTGGAGTGTTCGTGATAGATCGTTGATAAGTGTGTGTTAGTCTCAACAGTGATCGTTTTTTGTTTCGAAGCCATTTTGAACTTACTTAATACTTTATAAACACCTATACATGGTGTTAAAAAGTGCGTTTGAGATTTTAAGGGGTTACTCAGAATCAAGTGTATAGTTGGATTGTTATGGCTTAATTACGGCCAATTATATAAGAAGCGGTCGTGGTTCAGTGCGGCTTGCATCTTCGCGGCGATCACGCAGCCGTTTCCGTGGTTCGTAAGGCACGTTAAGCCGTTGGTGCCGGCTGCTATCACTAGATGAGAGTCGTTAAGCCATGTCGGTGGCCTTATATTAGGCGGCTTGAAAACTCTGGGATTTGGCAATAGCCACACAGCTTCCACCAATCTGGACTTGGCCCCCGTGTGTGGAGTATGACCTTACCTTCCCGAAGTATGGAAAGAGACCCGTGCCCCTGCAGTGGAGACAATGTGGGTTGTAAACATTCACATAAAAAGATCTATATTATTATAAATGTCAACGCATTTGATAAAATTTCGTCAACTATTTCTGTACCACCTTCTTTTGAATTTAGCACATTTAGAGAATTTATATAGAAAAACATAAGTATATATTTACTTATGAAAAAGCACGTTAGCAAAAAAAGTTAATAAAGCCAAGAATAGTTACACTTTTATTATTTCGCAACAGAGACATATTCCCAACCCCACACAACGTCTCCCACATTTCGCGTTCTCATAAAAATGGCTGTCGCCGTTTCTAGTATCATCTGTTTAGGGGAAGCCGAGGTTGTTTCGGCTCACGTCACGGCTGATGCATTAAGCGTGCGACATTATGAAGGGTTCCGCATGTCCTGTGTGCAGGACGTCGGGATTCGGGCACACTCGTGACTGGCCGACTAATGTGTCTAGTGCTGTGCAGCGGTTCAGCGTTTTCAAATATATTTTTATTGCCTCTGACATAACCATGAAATAAACAATTTCTCCTCTCTTTTCTTTTTTTTATACCAATCATTTCTTCGAAGAAAATTTTGTAAATTTTTTAGTGACTTGTATTCAAAAGGTCTTTGGAATTAAGACAGATAAATTGGGCATAAAGGATTGAGATAAATATGTATGTGATTCAGAAATAAAGTTATCAAAAAGTATTTTGAAATTCACATTCTTGGTAAATTCAAATTGCATTCATTGTTTTTCTCTGCTTAATTCACTTCGCCAGACTCACGACTGACTCCTCAAAATGAATGCTTTACTCTCTAGAAGACCAGTGTTCTTGGATTTATTCCATCTTTTACTTATGTTTGACTTACATTTCCTCAATTCATGTGATCTTAAAGTAAGTACGGTAATACAGACACTTTGAAAAAAAAAACTTATACAGCAAACCGCTACTACCGCTAACACAGTATTCTGCTCAAATGATATAACACTGATAACACTGATAACACTGATATGTAATAACACTTTTAATGTCTCATACATGTACATACTATATATTATGATACCATCCTCGCTTCTAAGGCATAAAGCCGAACACTAGTTATAGGGACGTAAGCAACACTAAACGTTGCTCGACGTATGTCCTTTACGGAGGACGGCGGGACGTGACTACGGGACAATGCAGGTCCCTACCTACGTATCTGAGTGGTTGCTCCATTACTTGCCTGGTATCTGGTATGTTACATAGGTCCTAAATAGGAAATATTACATTTAATATCAACACGATTTTTATGTTAGACTATACAGAATGTTAAAAAGTGCGTTTGAAATTTCAAGGGGTTACTCAGAATCAAGTATAGAACACAGGAAAGATATTGAATAAATCCGATATACTTACAATATTTTTTCAGTTTCCCATATTAAATCTGAATAGTGAATCAAGAATTTGTATAGTAGGAAACAAAAAAAAATAGATCATATTTTTCCAATATTTTATATTTGATTCTGAGTAATAACGGACTTTTTTAATACTCTGTGTAAGCGTTAGCTGTCTCTATAAATCAGGCACTAGGTTAGATAAGTAACAAAATCGATCGATACAGATAGAGTTACCATTTTTTTATTTCTCACTGAATTTGTTACAATATTTGTTACTTTTAAAAACTACTTCCAATGCGGGAGAAGCTCTCTCGAGAAGCTCATTTTCTCCTAAAATGTGTCAAAATGTGTTAATTGAAGGTCTTGTAGTCCTCAAGCGAACATTAAAAATGCATTGCCTTTTTTTAAATATTGAAACAAACTGAAACAAACAATATCACAACCGTTCACCGCTGCGCAAAATCCGTGCAGACTAAATAAATTGAAAAAGAGCTGATCTTCACAGCTGCGTATAGTTATCCAGCTAAGTTATTATTCATTTATTTACATTTATTCATTTATATACATTCCAATGACCGCACATTAGCATCGCAGACATAAACTTGTAGATATGATGACCCTCCAGACACAAACAGTAGCCGAATGAGAGAATCGAAGGAAATAATACACAGTTCGACCGAAGGCTTCCATTTAAATGTAAATAAAACGTATTCAACTACTCGTATATGCTCGCTCTGTTCAAACTATCTATTTGGGCAGGAGCGGTGAACTGTGGCCCGCAAGCTTTACTGAAGTTTTTTTTCTAACAAAATTGAGATCAATTTTTTGTTCTCGGCTCGCATACTCGCATAGGTAATGATATAAATTTCTGATTTATCACGCTACTTTCCAAATGATAATTTGAAATAAGAATTTCGGCGCTTGACTTTTTTTTGGATTCGCATGTCACTTCATTATTTGTGAGTAGAATTTTGATGGCAATAAGCAAAAAAGAAATCTACTTACTGTAATAATAAATAATAATAAACTAAGAATAACTAGAGACACGATATGCTGATGACGTAGTTATTCAGGTTTGTTTTAAATACTTATTCAAAAAATCTACTCATCACACAATTTTTGCCCTGGATGAGGTTCGAACCAACGGCTCTCGCTATAGAAGTCAGGAGCGATAACTACTAGGCCGCCATCAGTCGAATAATCTGCACAATATTTCTATATATTTGTCATATATTTGTCTATATGTTTGGCAATTTTGATGTTTTTCAACACAAATATTTTTCTAGTCCCTACATTTTAGAGCAGAAGACTAGTATACGTTTGCCTTGCCTACGGCCCTGGATTTGAACGCCTCTGCCACAAAGATATCCTAGCTAGAGACAGATCCGCGCGTCCCCCGGGACCGATTTCCCTAATGTTGTTCTCAGAACTTCCATAATATTTGAATATCTCATCATATTTCGATTTTTTATTCTGTCGATTCGCACGCAGCGAGCGGCAGACTCGTATCACCTCAATTTAATCTTTTTATCCAGTTTCAACTCCATTTATTCGCGTGTCGTAAACCTTGAACTCACTCCATTGTTGGTTTTGTTCTTTGCACGCATCGACTTTCTCTGAAAAAAAAAAAGTTTTAATGCTGAATACCTACAATATATTCGGGAAGCAAATAGTCTGCTTACGTATGGCTCAATTTGCTGGTAGATGTTAGAACTCTTTGAAACTTTAATCATGAAGATTGCATTCAAGAATTTAGAAGGTACACGTAATATAAGCAACGACCCCTAAATTTTGTTCAATTCCAATAAATATTTCAACGCTAATCTATTCTGGTCACTGAAATAAAACGATTTTATTATATCCTTAAAAAACATTTAACCTACTACTAGAAAATTAGTTTAAATAATAGCGTTACGCGATGACGGTAGGGCGCATTGCTGCACGGGGGCCGGATGTCGCAGACTCCTTGGTTTTATAGTTTCTTTTATACTTTTTTGTGGTCTAATGCTTTGTTTCTTTGTGATTTCCTGTCTATTATTAAAACTTTCTTTTCACCCATCTTTCATGTTTGCTTTAATTCTCTTAATATTACCTAAAATACAGTCCATTTATTTCTATCACCAACATTTTGACTTTTGAACCCTCTTGGCTAGCAAATGCCACCTACAGTCCATTCCAATACAAACTTGGGCAAGTTACCAATGATTCTTTTGAAACCTACGTACATTTCATACCGATTGCTTTAACAGTACAGGAAAACATCCTACACGTGACGTGGGTGATACTAAGTGTAACATAAGCCGCCATTTACCGCCTCCGTAGTCTAGTGGCTTGTCCGCTCGCTTCAGATCAGGAGGTCGCGGGTTCGATTCCCGGCGGGGTCTAACTCTTTAGGACTTGGTTTGGTTGATGGTAAGGCATTTTCTGAGCCCGCCTGGCTAGCTACCACCATCTTATTTAAGTCTTGCCGCCAAGCATCAGTGTTAACAGCATTAATGTGTTGCGGCATGAAGATAAGATAGCAAGTTCCCAGTTGTGTTGGAGAATCTTGGTAAGCCCGCTTCCATCTTTAGCACCATCATCACTTACCATCAGGTGAGATGATGCCAAGGGCTTACCAATTAAGGGTAAAAAAAGCGTTTCGTCTATACCTTGTGATAGCACGGTTAAATTGTACCACTCAATAAGAAGAAGACTTGCTAATGGGGGAATCTTGGGAATCTTCGTAGTCCCACTTCAAATTGTCATCATCAAGACATCAAGTAAGATGAGACAGAGCTTACCACTAGCGTATTATGAAACACTGTAATGTTATAATCAAACAAAATGTGATAAAAAAATGGTCGAATTATATCTTCGGACCACGACAGAGTAAGACATAGCTCTGGTTTTTCCGTACACAAGAACGAGGGATCGATCCTACTCACAGAATTAATGGTGTGTGCCCATTATCGGTTTGCCTACTCCCCAACATTTATTATCTGAAATGTTTCACGTATTTTTCCACAGTATTGTGTAGGCACTTACTTACATAATACCTCTACGCAGCTATCTGATTTCAGTACATGGGTTTCAAAGATAACTTTGTTTTTTGGAGCGGTAATGCTTTTCCAAGACTATGTGTAAAACCTGAGCCTTCTCCTGATACCGCTCTTTCATTTCTCTCACTCACACTCCTAACACTTCCCAAAATGGCAGGAATAAGAGTTCCAAGTGGAAAAGAATCTCATCTCAACAAAAAGTAGCTTCTAAAACTGCTACCTACTTCGAATAAAATGCTTACATTGTTATATTTTTGTGCCATTTGGTTTAGAGACATTATGCCCAAGGGGCTTAGAATCTTTTAACATGAGAATAGATACACACAAAGCACCAGGTAACAATTATTTTAGTTGCAGATAACAAATATTTTGTCTACACTAACTACCCCTATCAACCTAAATGCTGCGGCAAGGATCTCTTTCCAAACGAAGTGAAAGTTAGGTTACTTTACACACGGGGGCCAAGTCCGGATTGGTTGATATTGTGGCGCAAGTGACCAACCCTGTTGTCAGAAGTTTTCAAGTGTAAATGTCTCTGATACGGCTTAATGGTCGAGATAAATGTTATGCCACTAACAGTCAAACCCAGGTTATGACTGTGTCGGTACTTATTGTTAGTTAACCTGCGTGATCGACGCGAATGTGAGCCGTTAATGCAAGAAACACTGAGGCACGACCGCTTCATTGTCAAAAAAATGCAAAATTGAATAGGTACCTAAATTTTAATTCTATACAGCCAATACAATGAAAAATTACAGATTATGAAATCAGTGTCGCAAAGTTGTCTTTGTTTTGTTGAAAGTCAAAAAATAGAATTGTGATGACTTGTCCTAGTAATGATTCCCACCTAAATTTCACTTCAGCAAATAGCCTGCTTATCTTGATTGCGAATTCTAGGCACACGTCTATATTGTACTCATACCAGTCTTGATGTAATTGCTAGTGCTTCTATTGGTCTATATTAATATCTCCATACATAGCAAATAAACTGTGAGATAGCTTAATAACAGTGAAATCTATATTCTGAAATTAAGGGTGGGTAGAGTATACATTTACAAAGTTATTAATAGAAAGATTTGAGCTTTGATGTTAGTCTAAAAACATGTTAACGATTAGGACGGCCACGGGTGAAGATTGCTACAGAAGTTAAGGGGGTCCTGTTTGTGAAAACCGAATATTTGAATTTTCAACAAAATACCAGGCTGATTTTAAAAGTAATTTTGTTATTTTAGTCGGATTATGTATATCTATGTCGTGGCGTGTTACTTTTTGAAAAACTGAACTGAAATGAATTAATAAGTATTTTGTTTTTTAATTGAAATTTATGTATTTTATAAACAGATACAATTTAAAAATTATGTAACTTATTATATAACAGTTTACTTAATGTACTTATATAACGACATAAAGGATTACATTGGTAACCAAACTAGGATAACCTGTGCTATGGAACCAATGTTCACTTGAACCAGTGTTCACCGTACGAATAGTTGTCATGCATACAAAAAATATACATATATTCAGGAAACAACAAAATATAACGTAATCAGAAAAGAATTGCAGCATAAAGAAAATGTTAGGAAAGCAGAAACTGTACTTATTTGTGTATGTGCATGCGAACAAGTATGGACGTGCGTGTGTGTGTGTGTGTGTGTGTGTGTGCATGTGTACGTGTGTGTGTGTGTGTGTGTGTGTGTGTGTGTGTGTGTGTGTGTGTGTGTGTGTGTGTGCATGTGTACGTGTGTGTGTGTGTGTGTGTGTGTGTGTGTGTGTGTGTGTGTGTGTGTGTGTGTGTGTGCGTGCGTGTGTGTGTGTGTGTGTGTGTGTGCGTGCGTGCGTGCGTGCGTGCGTGCGTGTGTGTGTGTTATAGCTAGTTAGCAGAACGAAATTTTCAGTATTTTACGCTATAACCAGTCAAGTTCACCGAGTTGAGTTTGTTCCATATTATAAATCTCATTTCGAAAAAAACCAACCCCTAACTCTATATACAAGTCAACCGAAAGATATACGTATCCAATTGAAATAAAAGGTAAACAAACTTATTAGGGAGCTGACACATGAAAATGTCAATTGCCTATTAAATTTGTTTACCTTTAATTCAAACTGGATTGAAACAAGGATTACATGATTCTGTTTCTAACACGTAGGAGTGAGCAGAACAAATGTCAGTGACATAAAGCACGTTATCCCTAACTTACTTTATGCCAGTTGGATCGGTTTGGCATAACTACGGCCAATTGAGAGACGGGGCGAAGTGAGTGTCACTTCTTTACGTATCTACTTATCGGGGAAGTGCTAACAACTCCTAACTTAATTTTTTTACGAAAATGACTTATGAATGCAGTTCGATAGAGAATGAATTTGCGTGTCTACTGGTTTATGAATTAAGTTGAAATTCTCAAAATTGATGTAGCTAGGCACCGAGGAAATATCTCTTATGTTAAGGTCCATCACAACCTGATTAATTTTGGCTGGAAATGTATTTTAACTAAGTTTTTTATACTTTGTAAGTTAGGAGTTGTTAGCACTTCCCCGTTGTATATGGTTTATAGTTGGTATTCTTTAGTACATAATTTTTTTAAAGCCAGTTTAGTCAGTTCCTTATTGCGTGGGAGATTCTTGATAAGATTGCTTTGGTATTCGGTAAAGTAGGCTTTTTCTTCAATTCCCATGGAATATCTGACCAAAGCCGAACATTAAATGCTTTAAAAAATAGTTAGGAATAGGAGCGAACATGACGCGTAGTTCCAAAGTTCTTTCCATAACCTTAATTGTTATGTCAGCAACAATAACCAGACGAGCAAAGCAATCCTTAACTTTTAACTCGAGTTTGGAAGAGTTAAATTTAAGTAAGACTCTGTTATGGCAGAGTGTCGCGAATCGCAGGTATGACTTAACGTCGTTATCCGCGCGAATGGCGGGGCTCAGTACCTTCGTACTCCTTAGGAGCTCAGGTATGGATCTAGTTGAGGCCCTTGACGTAACTTCTCTAAAGGCCCCTAAATTGGGAGAGACAGAATCTCAAACCAAAAATGTTTTATTTTTAATTAGATAAAATATGTTTTACTTAATTTTTTTTTGTCTACCGCAGCTAGGTATACACGAGGATGTAACCTATCGATTAGTTTAAAAAAAAATCGAGATGATGAGTTTCCACGTCTGTATGGACCTTGGAATTCAGGTCCTGGTACGGCAAAATAGAGGCCGTAACGCAAAGCAGGCAATATAGATACGGACATTATTTGTCTCGTACCGCACTGGCAGTAAGTTTAATTCTAGCGCCAAAGCAGGGAGTGTGTAAATAGAAATATAAGCCGGACGATCTGAATTTGTCCATAATATCTTTGATTTTTCCTTTATGTAGTATTTCATAGGAAAATTCACGCTGTGGCAGCTAGTTTGTGTAAGTAGTCTTCTTGAGCCATCCGCAATCCGGCCCTGGTCGCGAGCGCAGCCAACGGCAATCTGTCTTGTTCCACTTCACCAACGGACAACTTGAGACTTAATTAATTTGCTAAAACGCTTGTTGCTGTAATGCCCCGTAGCTATAAATCTAAGAAATAGCATTCTCCAGATGAGCGTCACTGTAATTTGTCATTGTACGAAGACGCAGAAGTGTTTGCGATGCTGCAAAGCACATGGGAGGATCTTACACACAATCCGATACGTTCGTCAGATACCTAGTTGTCGGTATCAAAGTTTATTTACATGAAGACTAACACTCAGTAACGGCCTCAGCATCTATTACAGATTATTTTACAAAAAAATTCACAATATAGGTACTTGTAGAAACCTGTTTACTCAGTTTATTAGCGACATCTTGTGATGAATTTTGATACGTCACTTTATACTAAATTTAATTTATATGATAATCAGTCTTGGATTCTAAATCTTATGGCATTTTAACCACTTGATCTTGATAAGAAAATGTCTTTTATAAAGTTCCAAGTCAAAATAATTTACTTTTAAGCAAAAAAATGGATTATTTCATAACGTCATCATAGTTTTAAACTGTCTGATGCCCTCTACTTTTAGGAAATGTTTGAGATACGATTCTCAACAAGTGGAAACCGCATATGGAAAAACACATAACATTTAAACTTACCGACATGTTCAGAGACATTACATATTCTCAATAATTCTAAAAGCTAAACATTCATAAAATATGATAAATACCTAGAACAAATAAATTTGAAGAGAACAGATTTAGAACTGTACAATCACAAGAAGCAAAATAGCGACAGTTATAAATTATCTGATGGTGTTAACAAACCTTATCTGGTTTCAAAGTGAATATTCAGATTGATAGATGAATGGAAGAAGTGAATAAGGGGCAAAGAGGAAGTAATTAAGGGAAAGCATGATTACTATCGAATAAACCAACTGCGTTCCAAATTTCACATTGATAAGTACCCACCATTTTGTACTGAAATGTAGGAGTTGTTAGAAAGGATATTGATTTTAAAATATATTTTTTTTATATGGAAATTGAATGGTTGATCTTGGAGGCAGTTTTTACGATAGAGAGATTGTTTAAACAAGTTTTACATTTAGTTTTTTTTTATTCTTTTTCGTATATCCTCCACAATAACACATGTGAAAAATTTAACCTGTTATTTAATTTAACCTACGAGCAATGGATCAAAAGTTTATGTAATCATAATCATATATATTTATTGTATTATACTGAGTATGAATAAATCATTTCATGGTTTCATACTCTTTGACAGATTTTTTGACATGCAACATTTTTTTTGTAAAATGTAGGTATGTCAATGTTTTAGCTATAGGAATGCGGCAATAATTTTAATGTTGTCACATTAGAATCAAATCCTATTAATTAAATAAAATTAAAAAATGTCAAAACTCTCAAAATTTATGTCAAATGGCAGATTCAAAAGATACAATTACGGTGGATGTTTATGGAATCTACACAGTATTGGTACGTGTGAGTTTGAAAATAAAGCATGTATTAAGTCACAATTTAAATAAAATTTAAAATCATATTGATCCTTTACCATCACGTGTGATGATGTCAAGGGTTTACCTATTGTGGATTTTAAAAAACAACTCTCTTCGACCGATCGTTGCCCTATAAATAAGACAAAAGTTTCAAATTCGGGTTTCAATGAAAACTTCTAAAGTGATTAAACAAATAATTCTGCGTTTATTGGCTCCAATATAACTTCTAGATCAGAACAGCGAATAAACTTTTAAGACTCGTAAACATAAAAGAGCGACGTTATTGACTGAACGGAGAAGTTTGGAAATCTATAAACTTGATGCGAGGAAATGATCTTTTTATTTGGAATTATGTACCAGATATAGAAACGTTTAAAACCTTTGACCTTCCCTACTTCCCCAGCTCTTATACCTGTCACTTCATGAAACTAAATAAAACTTTTTGTCATACAATATTAATATTAGTTTTTATCGTTTTTCTTCGACTTGTCCAGTAATACCTATATTGAAAGATCAAAGTTTTGTTAAAACATAACCACTGTCAAATTGTCACTGCCATCTCTATCGACATCCAAGCGTATGACGAGGAAAGTGCCAAGACCATATTTACGTTAGAAATAAAATGGGTTCCTTACATTGTAAGTTTTGGGCTTTTAGCTAGATTAGGGTAGTAAATGATTCAATTCCACAGATTTTCTTCAGAATGTGAAACTGAGGTTTCGATGACTTTTCGGTAGCTGACTTTGAATACAAGTGCATATATTTTTAATAGATGAATATATCTACAACTAGCTTCCGCCCGCGACTTCATCTACGTGGACTTTAGAATTGGATCCAGAGATAAAGAAAATGTCAAGGTGGTGCCATTTAGTGACAAAGTGGAAATTTTGGAGTTTTTAAGCATTCCTCCGGCATTTTCCGGAGTAAAAAGTATCCTATGTGTTAGCCGAGTGCTTTATTTTGTGCCAAATTTCATCTAAATCCGTTCAGTAGTTTCGGCGTGAAAGCGGAACAAACAGACAAATAAACAAACAAATATCCACACTTTCGCATTTATAATATTAGTGAGATGAGATGAGATACCGACCGACAGTACGGTTTCCGTAAGGGCCGGTCCGCTGGTGATCTTCTTGTCTGCCTGACACATCGTTGGGCACAGGCGATCGAGACTAAGGGGGAAGCTTTGGCCGTTAGTTTGGACATAGCGAAGGCCTTCGATCGGGTCTGGCACAAAGCACTTCTTGCGAAGCTTCCTTCTTATGGGCTTCCCGAGGAATTATGCAAATGGGTCACTAGTTTTCTTGCAGACAGAAGCATAAAGGTCGTAGTCGACGGTGCATGCTCAGATTCTATGTCTGTGAATGCTGGTGTCCCTCAAGGCTGTGTGCTTTCGCCTACACTGTTCCTTCTGCATATCAATGATATGCTGCAATTCAGCAGCACTCATTGTTATGCGGATGACAGCACAGGTGATGCCTTCTATACCGGCCGTGCCAACATTTCTCGGGAAAACGTCATCGAGAGCCGAAACAAACTTGTGTCGGAAATTGAGGCCTCTTTAAAGAAAGTCTCAGAATGGGGTCGACTTAATTTGGTCCAATTTAACCCCACTAACAAGTTTGCGCGTTCACTGCCAAGAAAATGCCATTTGTCGTATCACCTCGTTTTGAGGACACTCCCCTAAATGCCTCAGCTAGTATCAGAATTCTTGGTGTCGACATATCGAGTGAAGTCCAGTTCCGTGGCCATCTAGAGGGTAAGGCTAAATTAGCCTCGAAGAAGCTTGGTGTGCTCAATAGATCGAGACGGTATTTCACTGCGGCGCATCGCCTGCAACTTTATAAGGCGCAGGTTCGGCCTCATATGGAATACTGTTCTCATCTCTGGGCAGGGGCACCCCAGTACCAGCTTCTCCCTCTGGACCGCATTCAACGAAGAGCAACTCGAATCGTCGACTGCCAGGATATTTCAGATCGGCTTGACTCCCTGGCGCTGCGTAGAGATGTAGCCTCGCTCTGCATTCTCTATCGCATGTACAATGGGGAGTGCTCCGAGGAATTGTTCGGATTGATCCCTGCCGCCTCTTTCCGCCATCGTTCTACGCGACAACATATTCATCCCCATCACATAGATGGTTGGCAGTCCACAACTGTGCGTTTCACTAGAAACTTTCTGCCTCGCACAACCAAACTGTGGAATGAATTGTCGCCTGCGGTATTTCCGGAAGATACGACATTCAAACCTTCAAGAAAAGAGCGTACTCCCAAATCAAAGGCCGGCAACGCACTTGTGACTCCTCTGGTGTTGCGGGTGTCTATGGGCGGCGGTGATCGCTTACCATCAGATGATCCGTCTGCTCGTTTGCCACATCTGCCATAAAAAAAAAAAGATAACGATGAAACAGAAGGACTAGGTATTAAAAATGCCTAACTTTGTGAAATAAGATTTGGACGTTTTAGTGGACAGACAATTTTATTACGATTCGCGGGAATTAAAAACTACGATTGAATAATTTCATGTAGGATTCAGTTTTACGATACAGATTATAAAAAGTAATTATGTGATGGGTGACTTCGAGCTCCATTTTAGTAGTAGGTTTCACCACAGAACCCTAAAGACGCTTTTATTTTATAAGTTTGGGTGAAGCAGCGTAATATATTAATATTGGATTTTGTTTCCGTGAAGTAAAATTCGTTTGTGTCCGCTATATATTTTTCAGAATATTATGAAACTACAGTGATGCCCGCGACATTCGAGGGGATTTTGGATGTAAACATCCCATGAAAGTACGTACGGAAATATATTTTCCATACAAATTGCAGAGTACACACTACACAACTGCGTGAGTGTGTGACTAAGTTCGAAATATTAATATGCGTGCGCTGCGTTCGAAGGATCGTAGCTTCAGGCGCGGATCCAGGGGGGGGGGGGCAATGGGTGCAATTGCCCCCCCCTGAAGCCTGACCGAAGTACTAAAACTTCTATAAAATGCAAATTAATAGAGGCATTTCTTAACTATTCAAAAAATTTCGCGTTCGCTACGCTCGCGACTTTTTATATTAATGGTCTAATCCATCGACCGCTTCATAAATACGGGTACACTGAAAATTTTTCCCCCCCTGAACGAAATCCTGGATGACATAGAATTTGACATAGAATTTGAATTTGACAAGAATGACATAGAATTTTCTGCCATTCGTAACTTTCTTCCTGCAAAAGACTTACTTAGTTCATAGCATCACTATCCTTTTGTACAAACGTTATTCGCAATAAGATCCCGTCAATTACTAAGCACCATCATTCCCTCGCATTATTTAACGTTCATCGTATAAATATTGTATTTTTTCCCAGAATAATTCATAGACGCGACGATTCTTCGAAGAAATCTTCTAATCTTCATATTTGTATTTCGAACTATGGTTACTGTTTCATACATGTTCAGTACTGTAACGAACCACCTTCGTTAGCTAAGTATTTATCGGTCAATTTTCAAAAAGAAACATTAGAAAATATCCATATGATTATTACTATTATTTTCCTTATTTATTAGAATTAATTTGCTTAAAATGACTGTTCGAACCATTCGTGTTGAAAATCTGTACAGCAAATCAGGGTTGGATATTCACGGGGCGGTCGTCTTCTGCATGATGAGTCAGAATGGATGGAAGACTAGGCAGCCACGAACGGATGGATATCCAGTCATAGACGGAAAGATGTCCATCTGTTTACTAGTTGAATCGGAGGGTATATAAGGGATTGAATTAGGATAGGCGAGAGAGTCAACGTCGGTCGGTCAAAGCATGAGGAAATGCTGAAGGAGCGTCCTATGGTCCGTTCCATGGGATGTTGGAGTGGAGTAAGCAGCCTTGGAGATTACGAAGAGGAGGAGCGTATGTGGGCGAGGTACAGAGATTGGCGCATGGGTATGAGAGTTTTCTTTACTAAAGTGAGACCATTGGATTCAATTGAGGTATGCAAATCTTGTTCAGTTTATTGTAGATTTTAAACGTTTAGTTTTGTTTGGAAACCTTTAGATGTAAATAAGATTTTAATGGTCTGCACTCTTAAATTCGAATAACTTTCAAATATGGAGTTTATATTATTTGAAGGTTGATTATTTCTTCTTTACTGTATATCCACACTGGGTCTAGATTGCATTTCTCTATAACTCCTACATCACTCACGACTAAACAGTACTCTTACACTACTCTTTACAACACACTACAATACATTTACATTCAAATACACTATACGGGGAGCCTCTGGCAACCTTCACAGGGAAGTTGTGGTTTTGTGCGATTAACCTCTCCGAGGACACCAAGACGCAGCTTCCTTACAGACTTACGTGGATTATTGAAGGACAATATCCTTCGACGTACCACTTACACACTTATACTCCACTTAACATTCATCACTTTTCCCATAAATTCTAAGCTATAATTTTACTTCAATATTTAGTATAATATTTTGTATGTTACCTAAATTATAACTGAGAAAGATAGACCTGGTTGTGGACCTCCTGTGTTTTATTTCATTTTATTTTCTGTGTGAGTGATTTTCATATTTTTGTGTGTGATTTATTTGCTTTATTTGAATTTGGTAGGATTTGTTTCTTATTAAAACGGAGCGAGTAGTTTGTGTAATATTAATTAGCTTAAGGGTATATTATGTCGAGTCAAGTTTAATTAGGTATCGTATTGTTTGACGTGACAAGTAGTTACTAGGCATTACGTTCGGTTGTGATATTAGGGCATAAGTACGTAATGCACTTACTGCGAATAAAAAGGTAGATATAAGCGTTTCTTCCGATTTGTCTAACTGAACGAAGCGATAAATCGATAGAATGCGGTAGGGCGCATTAAGTCTTATAGGGTAGGTAGGACAGAGTGCCTGTTTGATCTGGAACCCTTTGTCCTGGAGGTGGGCTGAAGATGGCGTTTCTTATATTATTCCAAATTCTAAAATTTTCATTTAAAGATTTTCATTTAATCTATCGAATATTTAATCGGTTTATTTAATCTCTTGAAATTACAATATTTCTGGTGTTCTCCATACCATATTATTTATATTTAAGTATGTATACACAAACGCGTTGCAATCCGTATTGCTAGCTTCATTTTGGATGCTTCCCGCGTCAACTTTCATGAAGCTTATATTTTTAAACTTTTCGCGATGGATGGTATTAGACTGGTCGAGGATGAGGGGAGGTTATGGTGGATCCTCCCGCAACCCTGTAGGGTTGCGGCTTCATAGTGATGTGTAGATCTATAGCCTATACATTGCTCGCATAATTTAATAAATTTACAAATGAATTTATAGACTTAAAGCTTCATGAGAGTTTCATAACGCCCTAAATTATGTCCTGTCTCTACGGTTTCTTGTAATTTTATGCTTGAGTTATACTTAATAATTTCTGCTCATTAGATTAGTTAGAACAAAGAAGTAGGGCCTCTTTCGTAGCCAATAATTGTCTAATTAAATAGTTCCCTAAGCCTTTCATAATTCAGTCACTATCAACACTCTAAAAGATTCAGGGTTACTTTAATTTCGACGTGGGGTTCCCACTAGATGATCTGGCCAAACGTTTCATTTAATAGTTAGTTTTAAGTTTATTTGTATTTATGTATATATTTTTATTTACGTCTCTTTTACCTTGCTTCGGCGAGGGGGGGATCGTTACAGTACTTTTCACTTATCCCTATAAGGCGGGTGTAGTCGGCGGTACCATAATTACCTAGACATTTTAAATATTATACAGTGAAACCTGGATAACTGGGACACCAACGGATCTGCAAATTTGTCACACTTAAAGAGGTATTCTACTTACCCAGTGTTTCAGATATCCAGGTATATATAAATATCTGTCTCATTTACAGAGGTTATTACCTATGAAATTTAAAGAAACAATTTAGTAAATTATTCTTTAAAATGTAGTCTCAGTAAAAGAGTTAAAATACTAATCCCAGATATAGAGGTTTTTTTTGTCCCACTAATAGAGGTAATTCAGTGTTAAAGTGTTGGGACCTCAGCATGAGTCCCAGCTATGGAGGTTTCTCACTTATCTAGGTCCCACTTAACCAAGTTTTACTGTAATTACTCAGAGATCAAGCTAAATATGCTAGGTATTCCATTTGATCTTTAGAAAAAAATATTCTTTGATAGTGCTCCTTTGCCTCCAAGTTTTAAATTCAAGTTTCAAGTTTCTTCCTAAAGTAATTTAATCTATGCGTTGTGTCTCAGCCAGATTAAATGTAGCTTTTGTCACGTCCCAGCCTGTCAACTATATCTTTGCAAAAAATATGTCAATCCACATGAACCTATAGGCAATTGTTGCGACGTAAAATAAGGACAAACAAACAAACTGACTTTCGCAGTTACAATATCAAGTAAAACAAAAACATAAAAGATTTTATCTTTTTTATATTCAGTTGGTAGGCCTCAACTGATAAAAAGAAGAAATCTTCACAAAAAGCAAATATAACAAAAACATAATACCAGGTATAAACACCCAAGTCCTGAAACCTTTTAGCTGAAGACGATGTGTTGAGCTTGTTTATTGTTCAATATCAGGTGAGGCAGCGTAATTGCGTATCTGTCAGATACAGTCGCAGCGATTTTTTTACTCCATTTCATCAAGTGGAGTAGACAATATCCTTTTACAAAGAAATAAAAAAGGTTCCTTGGAAAGTAGTGTTACATTCCCTTTGTAGTTTGTACCTTCACAGACAATGTACCTTTGAACAATCTGCTATGGAATATCAAAGGTGATACGAAAAGTAAAAACCTTCTCGAATACACGAAAAAAATATTATAAATAAGTACAGCTGATATTTCAGTCATGTTAATGTATAGTTCATTCATGATATTCTTGAAAGAAATATAATTTATTTCGAGTGACTCGGTGGCTCAGTGGTTAACGCTCCTGGCTATTGACACGTGGTCAGTTTCAAATCCTACCCAGGGCAAACATATCTGTGATGAGTAGTCCGGTGCATTACATCTATATATGTGTATGAATCTCTTCTATCTATCATATTGTATTAATCTCTGGTTTGTATAATAATACAAAAAAACATATTTTGGGATTACATAACCGTGTGGGATTTGTTCCTGGATATAATAATTCAATTTGATTTAATGAATATTTTGCACCTATTAATTATAAAGTTTGGAAGCCTTGCCAATAATCTTAGGGGTCGTCCATTAATCACGTGAGGCTCAAAAGGGGGGCGAGGGGTTCAGAAAAAATCACGAAATATCACAAGGGGGGTGGAGGGGTGTAATAAGATATCACGTGTATTTATTTTTTCGTTGATCGCGCGATTTCTAGAGTAATTTCCAAAGGTCGGACTGTTGTTGTTATGTTGTTTTTAACTCTTCACAAGGTTCGAAACGGCTTCAGGCAATCAGAAAAAACCCTCAACCTTAATGTCTGTCTGAAAATTTTTATCACGGTGTTTAATTTTCCATAATTAAATTACGTTATACTTGTATTTAAAGATAATATTTTGTACCAAAAAATAAACGTGATTTTGGGTAGGGGGAGGGGGGGGGGGGGGTAGTCTAAAATCTCACCAAGTATCACCAGCAGGGGGGAGGGGGGTCTAAAAAGTCGCTAAAACCATCGAGTGATTAATGGATGGCCTCTTATTCATCAGATTACATTAGCACACTGCTGGGAATCTCTTTTTGTAAGTTACACAATTTCCCTTCTAAAATTTAAAAGTATGTAATTGATAATCAGACAGTCACCGTGTGAAGGCCAGTAGGTACATTTACTGGTGTAATACTCACTCGTTTTTAATCCCTAAAAGGTAATCTTAAAAGATCGTCGTCGGTATGACGATAGACATTCACAGCATCGTAACTTTTGAATTTTTGATTCACATTTTAGTACAAACCGTAAACACAGAATGTAGTTTAATCCGTTAGAGTGACTCCAGTAAGGCTCAGTTTTGCTCTGAGTACGAAACAGTAAAAACTTATTAACTCGTAAAAAGGTGAAATAACTTGTATGATCATAAACGCCCTAAAATACTATAATTAAATCTTTGTATTTAACTTCTTCCTTTTCTATTTAAGGCTTGCTGTAATTCGCCCCATTCAAACTTTTCGAGGGAATTAAACAAAATGTACAATCTGATTTATTTCCTTCACAAGGTCCTGAATATTTGCGCTGTCCTAAAAGTCCTCATTTCTCACTCCACTTGCCCTGTTTTTACGAATTCGGCAATTTCACAAGATTATAGACTGCACGGCAATTGCGCGAAAATTTGTCTATTCTGTATTTTCTCTTCAGTTATGACAAAAGAGTTGTAATCAAAAATGTCTTCTTTATCAGTGATTTTCTTTTTCTATAAATCCCAGGATTTTCTAAAGATCGATTTTTTGTGTTCTTATTCTGCTTGTTTAGCTAGTTTAGATGAGTGACTGTCCATCTTGTCCCAACCATTTCAAGGGTCGGCAACGCACTTGTGACTCCTCTGGTGTTACGGGTGTCTATGGGCAGCGGTAATCGCTTACCATTAGGTGATCCGTCTGCTCGTTTGCCACCTATCACATAAAAAAAAACTTGTGAATATTTGTCATAGTTTTAGTTGTGTGTACTACCCTTGTCCTAAGTGTAATTGTGCGTACTAACCCTTTTATATGAATTTATAATTATTCGAAAAAAAAAAATATTCTATTCTTAACTAAGTATGTCTGTAGCCTTAGGCTTTATGGGTTTTGGAGTGTGAGATGTTTTAATAATATGTTGTCTTAATCCCCTGAGTCGGTGTATCACTTTTTTTTGTCGTTGAGTAATATTTTTAAATAAAAATAATTACTAAAAATGTAAATACAATTAATTTACCTACCCATATTTAAAAATTTCTAAACGAATTAGACGTAAATTTTAAAATAATTCTGTTCAATTTTGTTCGTTCCAAAAACCCTTCAATTAAAAAGAAATCTAAAAGATGTTTTTGCTGAAGCGTTTTTGTTACAGTTGGAATCATTAATATCGAATTTTCCTTTTCTCTCAGTAAAGTTTAAAAAGAAAGAAAAGTATTTATTTATTTCGCATTAAGATATCGGACATTTTTATTTTAAATTACCTAAAATCTGAATGCACGTTTGTTGTTATCACACCCCAGACACTTTATACAAATATTTGTTTACTACATACTACTAATGAATGACTCGGTGGCTCAGTGGTTAGCGGTCCGAGAGTCTTGGATTCGATCCCCACACAGGGCAAACATTTCTGTGATGGGCAGATTTGTGTGCTCTGTGTCCGGGTGTATTATATATCTATGTATTGTCTTTGGTTTGTAAATCTCTTGGCAACTGGTCACTTAGATAGAAGTCGCACTGGGGAGGTGAGGTAGCCTTCCGAGAGCGGCAGCGAGTGTCCGTACTGTATAATGTCCTTATACTGTGGTTGTTATTACCGACATTCAAGCCTTCAAGAAAAGAGCGTACTCCCATATCAAAGGCCGGCAACGCACTTGTGACTCCTCTGGTGTTGCGAGTGTCTATGGGCGGCGGTAAGCGCTTGCCATCAGGTGATCCGTCTACTCGTTTGCCACCTCTGCCATAAAAAAAATCCGAATTGAAATCTTTTTGGGTTCTGTTTAACTGAAAGGTAAGGGATAAATATAAAATAACAGAATTGGCACAGGCAAATTATATATAAATATAAGTTACGTATATTTCAACATCAACTTCACAGTGAACTATACCAGAAGCTGCTCATAGATAGGGCTAGACTAATAGCTGTGTTCTCTTTTATTCATTCTAGTCGCTAGCGTTTTCCTCTTTTATTTAAATTATCACGACTTTATAAGACTAATACATCAAGCTTTAATTTAGTTCTTTTTAAAAGGTCCTCGCTTTTTTCTCTTTTTTTCATGTTTTAAATACAGGCTGTAACAGAAAGGTGTGATAATACTTCAAGATTGGCTTTTACCCATCAAACTGAACAACTTTTGTTCTACAACTTTGTTGAAATCGCAAAGAAATTTTCGGACTTTTCATATAAACTTGGTTCGCCAGCTGATCGATTTGTACGAAAAGTCTAAAAAAAAATTTGCTATTTGAACAAAGTTGTAGAACAAAAATTGTTCAGTTTGATGGGTAAAAGCCAACCTTGAAGTACTATCACACCTTTCTGTTACACCCTGTATATATCTACCAGCTTTTAATTAACTTGATCTTTTTAGACCTTACCTCAGACTAAGAAGTCGTATCTTAGTGTTCGTTATTTTGGAAACCATCACTCTTTTTTAGATAGTAGTAGTACTCTATGTCTTTAGTTATTGAAATAAAAGTAAACGGTCTTGATATGTCATTTTATTGATATCTCCACGTTAAAACTCTCAAACGAGTAAATATTGCGTTTTTAATAGAAATATAAAAGAAACTTAGTACCTGCGTTCACAAGAAATAGAATTTTAAAATGCACATTTCAATATAAATACATGATTAGTAGCTAACGAAATGGGGTACAATACAAACAGTATTATACAAGGTGTCCCAAAACTAATGCGACAAATTTTGGCCGGTGATAGTTTTGATCAAGACCTATCAAAATAACGAAGGATATGTTCAGCAAAAGTTTACGGTTTTCGAGTTATACCAGATAAAAAAAAATGAAAATTACTACCTTGCGGTTTGAGTTTTTGTTATAAAAAACTACTTAATTTGTATTTTCTTTTGCACTCAAATATTGTTGATTAGTGTCTCTACCCGAATCTACTATTTATTTTGCAAAAAGATTAAAGATGCAATCAGAAATGCATCATCAATTCAAGAAAAATGTTTAAACATATCCGATAATGAAACTTTAAACATAGGCAACGTAAAAAATATATATTGAATGATCTTGTCTCATATGCTATAAAAAATCCTTGTTTCATGCTCATTTTAGAAATGTATAATACTTGGATATTTTCCTTGCAAACATTGAATTAAATGCTATTTTTGACCTCCAGGTGCTGATTTTTAAAAAATCTTTTATTCGAGGTTTTTCAAATATTTATTAGATTAATTTAAAATAGAAAGGAGATCATGTGTGTGTTCTACAAGGTCACCATACCGTGACTTACTACCTAAGATAAAAAAAGAAAAAACCGGCCAAGTGCGAGTTCGATTCGCATGAAGGGTTCCGTACTATCGTACAAGAAACTCCAAAAACACGTCTCTTGTATGGTGACCCCCTTTAATTTTTAAATATTACTTTTTTTATTATATTTTTCTAGCGACTATAGTAATACAAACTTTGTGAGCGTTTCAATCAAGCGTCTACTTCTTGCTATTATTAAAATTGAGCCATAACCACCCAAAAAACACGTTTCTAGTAGGGGAGCTCCCTTTAATTCATTTTTATCATTTTTTGTTATAGCGGCAACAGAAATACACACTCTGTAAAATTTCAATCGTCTACCTATTACGGTTCATTAGATACAGCCCGCTGACAGACAGACAGCCGGGCGGACCGACGGACGGACAGCGGAGCCTTAGTACAATAATAGGGTCCCGTTGGCCTTTAAACTTTGAACCCTAAAAAAGAAACATTTTGCCGCCACTTTTCCGTCTTTCTTCTAAAACAACGTCTTCGTCTTGTCTACTTCGGCCAGGCAGTCTGCCAAACAGTAGCTTGAGTGTATTCAAAATCTAATAGTACAGGTGTCTCCGATTAGGGTATTTTTGTGGCACAGTGTCGCCGCTGCTCTGTCACTCTTGCGATTTAAATGAAATGTTCACAGAGTTTGTATTGCTATAGACGCTAAAAATATAGTAAAATAAATTAAATTTTAAAATTAAAGGGGTCCCCATACAAGAGACGTGTTTTTTGGAGTTTCTTGAACGATGGTATGGAAATGTTTAATGTTTTCATGCGCGAGTCCGACTCGCACTTGGCCGGTTTTTTTTATCGCAGGTAGAAAGTTACGGTGACTTTGTAGAACACACATATGATCTCCTTTCTATTTTAATCAATCTAATTATTTTTATTTAAAAAACCTCGAATACAAGATTTTTTAAATCAGCACCTTGAGGTCAAAAATAGCAATTAACTCAATGTTTGCAAGGAAAATTTCCAAGTATTATACATTTCTAAAATGGGCATGAAACAAGAATTTTGTATAACATATTAGACAAAATTATTCAGTACATTTTTTTTACGTCGCCAATGTTTAAAGTTTCATTATCGGATATTTTTAAAGATTTTTCTTGAATTAATGATGTATTTCTGATAGCATCTTTAATTTTTTGTAGAATAATTAGTAGATTCGGGTAGAGACACTAATCGAAAATATTTAAGTGCAAAAAAATTACTAATTAAGTTGTTTTTTTTTAATAACAAAAGCTCAAAAGACCACCGTAAGGTAGTTATTTTCAATTTTCTTTTCAATCTGGTATAACCCGAAAACCATAAACTTTTGCTGAACATATGTTTCGTTATTTTGATAGATCTTGATCAAAGCTATCATCAGCCAAAATTTGTCGCATTAGTTTTGGGACACCCTGTATGTATAATATAGTAGAAAATGGGTAATTATAATCTCCTTGGTCTTCTCATATGTGGTATGCTCAGACTAAAAAGTATTTAAATATTTCTCATGCTATCAAAAGCTGTCCACAAGAAGTAGCGGGAAAATTTAAAAAACACAGACTCTGTCAAACTATCTTCCTCCTTTCATTACATTATCAGAGAGTAGCTTATAATGACTATACTATAAAGTTTTAATTTAGTTCTTTTGAAACAGTTCCGCGCTTTTTCTTTCTCTCTGTTTCATTTCTACCTTTTTAATAATTACAACTTCTTGCCCATTTATTTAAAAGGATTTCTTTAATCATTTCTGCTTTTCTCAGGTATACAGTTATGAAGTGTCAACAAAAACTGAACATGAAAACATCGTGATTAACGTGATAATTCTATTTATAATAATCACACTTTGGATGCTAAATCCACTGAATCATTACTAATGGTTTAGAACAAAAAAAAGGAGACAATAACTTCAAAAGAAGAATCTAAATAGGAATTTTAAATTATCGTTGTTCGAATCGTTTGTTTTTTTTTTTAATTTTGACATTATATCACCAGGATTGTCTATTGCAAAAGGAGGTGGCATACATGTGATTCCACCTTGTCTTTTTCATCTTTGATATTGAACCCTTTTGTCACTGAATTTAAGTATTTAAGACTTTGATTTAAATAGTTTTAAAGTCTCGATTGACTCGAGTGAGATATTTCTTAAGTACCTACGTTTAATTTATTATAGAATACTTTTCTTACAGAAGGACAAAGTTTTAATATTTAATCTATGGCCAACAAGGAAACCGTAATATATCAAAATCACTTGAACTTGTAAACCGACTAGCCACTGCCACAGCCATTAGCCATTAGCCGACCAGGCGGCCCGGCTGAAGACAAATGAACCACTCTATATATTATCCGGGCGATGAAATATACGTTATAACCCGAACTATTCGACATTTGCCCTTAGATAAATCTTGAATTGGTTTGTTATTATTTGCCGTAATATTCAGTGGCTCTACTTTTGTAAGCTATTGTATGCTTTAGTTACCATAGGCAAGCTTAAGTTTAAATTTGGAAGACGATAACCAGGTGAAGTGCGCTGGAAGCCACTGGATTCGGCAAGCGTAAGACCGGTCGTCGTGGAAATTCTTGGTGGAAGCCTCGGTTCAGAAGTAGACGTCTTTTAGCTAATGCCTGATGATGATGGTGATGAAGCTTTCCAACTGATGTTCGGTATCGAATGATATTTTACAGTTGAATGCACAGTGTCTGAGTGTCAGGTGTTATTTTGATATACAGTTAGAATTTTTTATGGTTTAATAATAGGAAAAAAATATATTTAACAACTGTTTTTAAATCACCTTGTTGACAAAGGTAGTGACAAGTATTAGCTGTTGCCCGCGGCTACGCCCACGTGTTTATATTATAACTGTCGTTGAGAGGCGCAAGTTTATCGCGAGCACGGAAATTTATTTTTCCGGATAAAACAATCCTATGTTACTCCCCGCCCTTAAACTCCTTGCTAAATTCAATGAAAACGGTTGACTAGTTATTATAGCAATAAATAGCTTTGCTTTGTCAAGCTTCATTATTTTTGGGTTCCCGAGGAAATCCGATATTTTTACAAGATAAAATGTAGCGTATGTTACTTCACATATTACTATAAGTTTCAAAAGGTTCAATTAAATGAGCTATTTATGAAGTAAGTGTAACTGTGAGGTATATTGCGTAAGAAGCAGAAAGGTTCCTCTATGACTAGTTCTTGGAAAAGTAATAGACTATGTACTAGTGACCGACCGAAGGTTCGGTTTTGGTTTCGGCCGTTTCGGCCAAAAAATCATGTTTCGGCCATAGTTTCGGTTTCGCCCAAAAAGACGAAACTTCGGCCGCGCCGAAACTCAGTGTTCGTGAATTGTCGCGCTTTGTTGGGGTGAGTTCGTGACTCGTGGTCGCCAGTAAACCTTGTATCAATCCAAAATAAATAAAAGGTAATCCAACTTATTACTTAGGCAATTGACGTTTTCATGTATCAATTCCCTAGTAACATTTTTTACCTTTTATTTATTTTAGACAGGAATAAGGTACAGAAGGGAGTCGTGTAATTTTAAATACAGTACCTCTTACAACTGTTAACTAAGAAGAGCTTTAATTGTTTATTTTTATATAAATAACCTCCTCAGTCCTCAAGTCCCCTATAGGGGACATTTTCCGTGTGGTTCTCCCTGGCGATCTTTTAAATAAAAATTATTGCAATGCACTGGAACTAGATAAAAAAATGTGTTAATAGAGGACAATCAAAATATATTGTATATTTTACTTATATAAAAGTCCCTTAGTACGTCGAAGTAATTATTTTAAATTTTTTTTCAGTGTTTAACCGTGGGAGAGACATGCTTCGGCACGAATGGGCCAGCTCGACCGGAGTGATACCACGGCCTCACAGAAAACCGGCGTGAAACAGCGCTTGCGTTGTGTTTCACAGAGTGAGTGAGGGTACTGGAGGCACAACCCCCCCCCCCTCCCAATTCCCCCATCCCCCCATCCCATTTCAAAGGTCGGCAACGCACTTGTGACTCCTTTGGTGTTGCGGGTGTCTATGGGCGGCGGTAATCGCTTACCATCAGGTGATCCGTCTGCTCGTTTGCCACCTATCACATAAAAACATTAAAAAAATGTTACAAACGAAATCATGGTTCAGGACTTAGGAGGTTAAATAATACTATAATAATAAATAATAAAATATCACGCAATAGAGATTTTGACTATTATTTACATGTCTGAATGAGTTTCGGTTTCGGTTTCGGCCGAAACTGAGACAGAGGCCGAAGGTTCGGTTTCGGTTTCGGCTTTAGCTACTATGTACACTGGAGAATTTACAAAATCGATACCTTACTCGTAGCAGGAAAATATAAGACTAGAACCAGAAGACACAACGTTTACGTTTCTAAGAACTCCAAGCAGTAGTGTTCATATCCAGTAGAACAGTTTTAGTATATTTGTTTGTATTTCACCGTTTTTTTTAATTAAACATATTTTACAAATTTTGTTCTTGCACTTTTTAAATATTGTAAAGATAAAAAAGGACTCTTCATACAAAAATATTCAGTTTGACGATTTAAGAAGTGTTTTTTTTTATTTTTTATTCAAAATTTGGGAACGTTTGACTCCAATCTCACCTGATGGTAAGTGACGATCGAGTCGATGGTGGAACACGCAATCCCAAATAAAACCTATTCACTCTCGCCTTGAAGACCCCCAGGTTATAAGACTCGGGAAACACCGACGCCGGCAACGAATACAATAGACAATAGTTATCACATTTGACCCAAAAATAGCCTTTGTTCATACCGCCATTAAAAATTACCTTGCATTGCATAAGTTTTAATAATGTTAACATGAAAACAAGCAAAATAGTTTGCTCATTTACAATATTTACAAGTTCCTTTCCGGGATAAAGTTTGAGAAATTGACGGAATTTTATGCAAAACGCAGAGCTTTAAATAAAAGTTTTTCATTTCGTTGAGTGCTGTTACCAACAGTGTTTTCCGGCTTTAAAACACTTTTGTGTGTGGCTGTACTTAGCGGTATATAGCATATAAAATGTACAGTATGCAACAAAAGGTATTGCATTACTTTTAAGGTGGGGTTAGGCTGGATAAAATTTTTAAAATTTTTCGAAAGTGCTAAGAAAAAAAAATTTGACGTCATATACAAAGCTTGAGTCTGTACGGAATAAGAGCCATCATAGGATTTGAGGAAACAACAGCGTAATTGACAATATTAAAATAAAATTATTTTTACTTCCAATTTTTACTCGTGTTTAATGGAAAATAAGTAAACATAAAATACCTTTAATTATATTTATTTTTTAAGTTATTACATATTTCGCGAAATAATATTATTTTCCTCCATTTGGGTTTTAACGGCTGCATGAAAGTAAAGTCTAAGTGAAAGCTAATTAAAAAAAAGCATTGTGAACTCGACCTGAAGCGAAGGCGCTGCTGGCGGCGCCGGCCGCGCGCACGAACCGCCACGACAACGCGCCGGCGGCGGCGCGCGCGTGTGCGCTGCCACAGATGCGCTGCTCAACGCGGTGCTCGCCGAGGCCCCGCACTGTGATTCTCTTTCACTCCAATTTTGCATGCATGTTAAATAAGTGTCAGAGAGTTTTTGAATGGAATGTTAGAAGATAGTACATTCATAGAATGTGTTTCAAAACTAAAGACTGACATGAAATTTATCGACATAAAATCTATAAATTATTATTATCTATTTTGTAAACTAATTTGGAAATTATTAATTTGTTTTTTTTTTTGACAAAATGTTGAATTAATTTATATTAGTACCTACTTTATTTAAATATGTTCTAGTGCATGTTTAATCTTAGTAAATTTTTATTTTATTAAATTGATATTGACGCATTGGAATTAGTTCTGTAATGTCAATGTTTTTATGAATAAATAAATGAATGAATGAAATAAATGAATGAATCGTCCGTTCCAACTACAGAGGCAAGGATCCCTTCCCATACTTCGGGAAGGTTAGGCCATACTCCACACACGGGGGCCAAGTCCGGATTGGTGGATGGTGTGGAACTAGTGGCCAACCCCAGTATCAGAAGTTTTCGAGCCGCCTATAAGGCCTTCGACATGGATTAACGGGGTCTCTATAATATAGCATAACTTTATAGACTATTTGGCCTTTGCATAACATTATTTGGCATAAAATATTTTGGCATAAAAAATTTTGCGCATATTTACGTTTTCCTAAAATTTATGAGCATAATATTACTTGGAATAATTAGTAATGTCCCTAACTATAAAGTTGCATAATGTTAAATTTCCTAATAATATTATAGCATATCAAACTTAAGCATAATATTCATTCGAATAATAGAAAATTTGCCTAAATAATAAGTTGCATAACATTAAATATACTAATAGTATTTTTGCATATCTTTCGTTTCTAAGAAGAAAAATATGAGTTAGGTTGCGTTTTCCTCTCTATTGATTATTATTATTCCACACAACGTTGTAATTGCCATTATTTATTTACTCAAAAAGCAAAAAATCTTTTGATGAACTTTGTATGGGAAGTCCACAATTTTTTTTGCTTTTTGACCATGACTGACTTGGGGAAAGTTGTTCAGTTTGATGAGTAGAAGCCACAGTTAAAATATTGCCAGACATTTTATAATCACCTGTTATATTATTAATTTGAAAAGTATATTTTAAAATGTTATTGTCTAATTTAAATTAAATTTAATAAGGTCAACTATAATTAATTATTATTCAAAATGAATTTTGCATGTTTTTTACTAAAATGGCATGAGTAATTTTTAATATATTATTTCAAATTTTTATATTTTTAAGCACGCAAGCAAGCAAGCATGCAAGCAAGCAAGCATCCAAGCAAGCAAGCATGTTCAATCAAGTATGCAAGCACGCAAACAGGCAAACAAGCAAGGAAGCATGCAAGCATGCAAGGAAGCATGCAAGCATGCAAGCAAGCAAGCATGCAAGCAACCAAGCATGCAAGCAAGCAGTCGATCTGTGGATGTTTCCGAACCTAAATTAACCGTGTCGGGGTGCTCCGAATTCCCGAGCTCGCTTCGCTCGCTCCAGCATTAGTTTAGGACTTCCGTTTTCCGTGTAATTAGGGCTTTTAATATTTAGGCCTAATTAAAATTATGAACTTTACAGTTATGTCAATTACTATTTAGGTTATTTATTATTTAGTCAAAAGTATATTTATGCAGTTTTCAATTAGGACAATTATTGTTTAGTCATTCCTAATTTAGGACATTATTGTTTATTACTTTCAAAGTTTAGGGGGAATAATAATTATGCAGAATTACGATTAGGCAGATTTATATTTTTGCGCAAGATTTTTATGCCTTACTTGTTATGCCATAGGCAATTATGACATAAAATTTTATGCGATACAAAGGGCACCCGAATTAACGACTGCCATCTATTGATAGCAGCCGGCACCAACGGCTTAACGTGCCTTACGAAGCACGGAAACGGTCGAGATAAATGCCACTAACAGTCAAACCCATCCAGGTAATGACCGTGTCTGTAGTCAGTTAACTTGCGTGATCGACGCGACCATGCAAGCCGCACTGAGCCACGACCGCTTCAAGTGGCTACAGCACTGTACTATTTTTTTTCATTGTAGAGTAAACGCAAACATCATTTTTTTTAATTCAATTCGTAGTGGTGGATGTATTATTTATAAATGCTAGACAGGTTAGGTTAGGTTAGAATACAGGAAAAAGATTGAGAAAAAACCGATCTATATTTTTATTTTTCCCATACTGAATCTGAATAGTGAATCAAGAATTTGTATGGGAAACTGAAAAAAAAATTTTGATCAGATTTTTTTAATATTTTTCCTGTCTTCTGTACTTGATTCTGAGTAACTCCTTAAAATCTCAAATGCACTTTTATAAGGTAGATACATATGTATTTTAAACTATAATTAGAATTTGGTTAAATTCAACTTCCAAGATTTGTTTACATATAAAGTTAGTTAGTTGATTACAAGTAAAGCTAATAAAAGTGTATTACTAAAAATGTCCTTTTTAATATTAGGTAACTTACTCGCACTCCATATGGACATCACTTCTATTAGGTAACCTTAGACCAATGGGGCATTGGTTTTATGTTTCTGGAAGGGCATGAAGCGAAAATATCCGAAAACGCCGGAAACTATCTTATAATGGTTTTCCTTTAGCAGATTTATGTTTTACGCTTAATGAATTTTCGCTACATAAAGTTTTTTTGGATTTTGGCTCTGAGAAAAATAAGATAAGATTTTTTGCTCAATGTAAGAAAAGAAGAATTGAAGAGTATTTTTGAAATATTGAAAAAACATGATAATCTTCACTGATTCAATGTATCACCTGTTTTTAGGTTAGAAATCTTCTTATATAAGGTGTTCCGAAAATAAATAATGGAACTCCTTCCTTGAAGATAAAATATTAATCCATTCAATTTAGGGTCTAGGATGATAAAGTAATTTATAGTTTGTAAGATTTTAATCCCATGATTACTTCAGCAGGAACTCGTATTTTAAAGTCTCAATTAATTATGTATAAAAATGTGCCTATAGCCTATACAACTAACTACAAAAACAATACCTTTTATTTAAAATTAACAACATTTAAATGTTTTACCCCTACTTTTTATGATTGTATTGTAAATAGGGAATAAAAAACGCCCCCATTTTTTCTTTTCGATAGATTGTTTAGAACAGTGTTTTTCAACCTTTTTTAATACCTGACCCCTTTACAGGTACAAAAATTCTTGCGACATACAAAAGCGTAGTGTATTAGAATTTTTTTCATTAATTAGAAAATTAATTACTTATTAACGTCTCCAAAATAGAACCACGTTTTGACAAATTGTTGAAAAAGAAACAGGCCCAGCCTTCTCACTGAAATCGTATTTTTTCATTGCAGTGTAAAACCTATAATATTATTTTTACTTTTACCCGCGACCCCTTGAGAAAGGCTTCGTGACCCCCTCGGGGCGTCGCGACCCACAGGTTGAAAAACACTGGTTTAGAATGAAGAGTAGAATTATTAGATAACGGGTATTGTATTGTATTGTATTGTATTGTATTGTATTGTATTGTATTGTATTGTATTGTATTGTATTGTATTGTATTGTATTGTATTGTATTGTATTGTATTGTATTGTATTGTATTGTATTGTATTGTATTGTATTGTATTGTATTGTATTGTATTGTATTGTATTGTATTGTATTGTATTGTATTGTATTTATTCATTAACAAATTACATTGTGTTTGAAATAATTATTAAAAGTATTATTACTATCTACGCCTGAGGCAGGCCTTGGGTCGAATTAACAAATTCCTAATTAGTTGTCACCCAGTTAGACTAGAGAGATCTATCTATCCTATCCGACCAGCCTTTAAAACAAACTAAGAAAATAAATATTTATTTATAAAAGAAAAATAAATTTTGTGTTTTATCTGGGGGCACGGAAGTGCTCCCGCCAAGTCGAGGCAAGCGAAGCGCAAGGGCACTACCTACCTTTTCTCGAAACGCTTCGTCGTTTTTTTGAACTCTCATAACTTTGCTTTGGATGTTGCTAAATAGTTAAATTTTTCAAGATAGAATGCCATCAGTACAATCATTAAACATACAAAGTTTGAATGTCGTAGCTATTATACTTTAGATTTTATTAATGTCTCAAAACTCTCGATTTCATCACTGACTCACTAACTCACTGACTCACTGATCATCAAAATTGTTGGGGTACTTCCTGAAGTCCTAGAAAGCTGAAATTTGGTATGTAAGCTAATATTACTAGAAAGACAACAAAAAAATTAAAAAACCTAACCTAACCTATCCCCTGGGAATAGGAGGTGGAAGCACAGATTAGATAATAGTACCTACTACGGTGGAAGTTTGTATGATACTTGCACTACAGTTTGTGCTACATAAGTGAAAATTAAATAAAATACTTCTTATAACAAATAAAAAATACGTACGTCATAATTTTTAGAAAATCATCCCCTAACTCCTAAAAGATGGGGATGAAAGCTTAAACACGGTAATAGTGACGGTAATATCAGCTGGCGTCACTAGATGACACTGACTGTAATTTTGAAACGCGGTAACGACTTGTATATCGGGCAGCCTTGTCTAGGGAAGTGGTTCCTCGGCCATTTACAGTCGTTCACGACATTCTTCTTCTGCGCTAGTAAAACTTTGATAAAGAATATTCGAATATCTCATATTGTTGTAGCATCGTTTGTTAGAAAATATTCGTATTTCGCATTCGTAGGTCTATAATTCGAGTTAAGTAGGTTAATGGTACAAATTATTATAAGTATTTCTTTGTTATTTCTTAGAATTTAATATTAGAAGTTTGAATAGAATTAATCATCAAATAAAAAAGGCAAAGATAGAGAGTGGGCTATAAAAAAGGTGTGGCTGACGTGCAAGAAATACACCCAAAAAAGGAAGAAAAAATAAACAAAAAAAATCCATTAACCAACTTACAAAAATAAATGAAATCCCACCAAAAACATTTTCATGTAAAAATGTTGCCAAGACGAGTCTACGTAGCTTACTCTGTGAAAAAGTTATCAGATCTCGTATAAAGCCAAGCTCTAAAGACTGCACGCTCTAAACCTACAAGCTTTACACTACACCTTACTCAAAATATATGAAAAAGTGGTCAAATCTCATGTAGAGAAAAATCTTAGCTTTACATGAGATCTGACCACTTTAAATTATATAAAAAATAGATTAAAATTATATAAAAAATAGAAGTGCAAAATTAGTGATGTGGTCAACTGAATAGCCCTTGGCATCATCTCACCTGAGAATAAGTGATGACTGATGATGATGCTGATGGTGACGGAAGTTGGCTTACCAAAATGAATATAGTGGGGAAGTGGCTGGCTATCTTACCTCTTCATGTTGGAGCACATAGATGCTACTATTACTATTAAAGTTTCTGGAACTGAAATGAATCTTTCTGGGAGTGTTTTTTTGACAGCGGAGCCTGTATAGCCACTATGCTACGGAGGCGAAACTTTGACTGAACTATCGACAAGTTTACTAAACTTGTAAGACATCGACATCTAACCGCCTCCGTAGCCTAGTGGCTTGTCCGCTCGCTTCACATCAGGAGGTCGCGGGTTCGATCCCGGCGGAGTCCAACTTTGTAGGACTCTGTTTGGTTGGTGATAGGAGGACATTTTCTGAGCCCGCCTGGCTAGTTACCACCATCTTATCTAAGTCTTGCCGCAAAACATCAATGTTAACAGCATTGATGTGTTCAGGCATGAAGATAGCCAGTTGCGTTGGGGAATTTTGGTAAGCCCGCTTCCATCTTCGGCATTATCATCACTTCCCTCAGGTGAGATGATGCCAAGGGCTTATCAGTTGAGGGTAAAAAAACATCTGCAAGATCAGTGCCCGAAATCCGCTAAAACAAATTTTCTTTGTATAGAACAATCACACATTGTTCTCGTACTCTGTTAGTCTGGCTTTGTTCCCTAGAAGTACCTTAGGTAACTTTAGTAGGTAATTAGGACATACATAGACAACCTCGAACTAGTTACAGGGGTTGCTAGCCAAAAGTTTTCTGTAGGCGGAAATTGTTTGTGAGGACGATCACCGAACCGCTAAGCTATAAAAGTTAATAGTAAACCTTGCTAGGTTTTAAGCTCCTATGAGAGAAATAACACATAATTTACCACTTTAAGTAGACGTTGCAAATAAAGGTAATTTTAAAGATTCCATTCCATCTCGTCGTAAAGAGTATGAGGTGTAAGTACGAGTATAAAGGGCCCTTATGAAACACCTGAAAAATATAACCGCGGTTTCTACTCATCGAACTGAACAACTTTCCTTAAGGAGCAAATACTTAATTCGCAAAAAAATATTGGGTTTATCATACAAATTAATCAACTTATCTATCAATCTGGTATGGGAATAAAAAAAATGCGATTTGAGTATAGGTTCCTTGGAGAAAGTTGTTCAGTTTCATGAGTAATATGCCACTGTTAATTTTTTTTCAGGTATTTATTAAAAAGTATATAAAGTACGAGGGACGACCAAGCGGGAAACGCTCTATTGAGTGATCGAGATACCGTTGGAACGACAAAGCCCTTTAAGATCTGAATCCAAATAATTAAATAGCAAGAAGTGGCATAGGATCGGGGATATCTGGCGCCGAAATTAATAAAAGGTCAAGATTCATTAACTATGATTTTGAATCACTACTGCAGAGCCGCAGACCTTTTTCTTCTTCAAAGAGCAGTGCTCTTGTCTGTGGAGCAATCACCTTTTTAGGCATATGAAATGTGTAGAAACATTTATTTCTTTGTATTGAACACAGTAGTAGCAGTAGCGAATTCCCTTATTTGCTATGTAACACAATTTTGTGCGACGCGATTCAAAACACGACTTAGTAAGGATTAGAGCTAATCCTTTTATTTGTCAAGCAAGCTCGACATCCTCAGGTTCTCCCGAATTATTCGGTCACACAAATCGATGGTAGGAAGCGGATTATTTAGCATTCGAGAACCGAAGCTCGCGCACGGAGGTTGTACCGTGCGTGCCTTGAAACCCAAAGGATTTCCACCGGCTAATGTCTCCTGGTCTCCCACTCCCTTCTGCGCTATTGTAATCTACTAGAACACGTGTTCTTTTGAAGCAAGTTAAGTGTCTAGTTATAATGGACGAGTCTTACGAGAAGAAAAGCCAACTCTGTCTGATAAAGTTGTGCGAAGTTGTGTGCGGTTTGCAATTTTAGGATGAAATGGGACGAAGGTTAGCTTTGAAAGCGAAAGGATTGGATTTGGGATATGGACGTGTAATAAAATGTTAGATTTCTGTTTCAGTCCTCTTTCGAATTTGTTTTTATGTCTCACTTTAAAAACTTGCCTATTATAACTACACAACTTATCTACAATAATCTAAAAAAGTTCTGTTCTAAAACACTGTAGAAATAGCAAAAAAGTTTGGGCCTTTTTTATACAAAACAATCAGCTGATGGGCTATCTTTGTACAGAAAATCCAAAATCAAAATCTGATACAAAAGTCGTAGTTGTGCTATAATTATAGATACCTAATTCGTCGCCTGAGAGTAAAAACCTCGTAAATGCAGAAAGGGCAATTTTTCATCGTAAAAAATTTGCCACTATGTACTACAATTTGTCGCCTTATGTCTGTATTCATTAGAAAATTTAATAAGGTTTCACATGCTTCTACAGTTCATTTCGAATTGTTGTCTTAAATTCGTTAAAAGTTACAAATATATATAATAAGAGAAAAAATAGCAATTTTGCGTTACTGAGATTTTCACTTTCAGGCGATGATATACAGCTGACTCGGTGGCTCAGTGGTTAGCGATCCTGACTACTGACCCGAGTGTCGTGGGTTCGATCCCCACCTAGGGCAAACATTTCTATGATGAGCAAAGTTTGCTCTGTGTCTGGGTGTATTACATCTATATATATACATTTAAATACATATATATATATATATATATATATAAATGTATATGTGTATGTATATCAGTCTCTGGTTCCCATAGTACAAGGAATCTTAGTTTGGGACCAGATGATCGTGTGTGATTTGTCCCGAATATTATAATTATTTTATTATTATAAAAACAATTACTTGTTTTTTTTTTAATAGACATAGATAAAATTTTATTTATCTAACCTTGGAGAAAGTTGCTCAGTTTCAAGTGAAACTACAGTCAACGAGGAGATAATCAATAACTCACCCACCCTGTATAGGTAGATTCTTTAGTATAGTAATATCTTGTGGATTACATAAAAGCATATTACCTAACTTAAATTAGATTCCAGTACAGTAAATATAAAGCTTTAATCTTGGAACAGTTTTAATATCCTGTGCAAGAAAACAGTTTAGATGTTCATAAAAGTCTAGATAAGAGAAAATTCCAAGTTCTTATAAAATATCGCATTAAATAGTAAAAGATCTCATCATAAGGTTGTATATAAGTTTAATTAAAATTGGCTTAAGATTGGTTTAAAAATCGTGATCTAAGGGTCTCAAAGTCGAAATAGCCGTATGTTACCCGAGGAAATTTTTCTTGTGGAAATCTTGTGGAGGGAAATGTTTCTCTCCCGTGATACCATCGGTAGTGCGATGGGTAAAATGACACTTTTAGTAGCAAAAATTAAGACTGCTCAATCTCTACTATAAGTATGGACACTTAGTGTGGAATCTGCAGTCAAATATACACACTTAAATTTCGATAATCCAAAAGGTATCTTTAAGGTGGTACAGTTTTGATAATTTTTTTGTACAAAATCTCTTTCAGCTGTGTCGCTGCCTCGAAGCGTTAAATTCAAATCTTGGTTTCTAAATAAGAAAATTAGACCTGAATATTAGTAACCTTATCAATTATATTCTTCTTCTTATATTGAAAAAATAAAATAAAATAAATGAAATACCTCTAGGATATTAAAATGAGTTATCTTTTGAAAAGCTATAAAGATGAATCCAACGACATGTCACTTTCCAAATCCTTCAAGCCGTTTTAGCTACACGCTTAGAATATATTTATTAAGCCTTATTGGCTTAGGTACAAAACAAAACTTTACCAGTCGAGTAAAAAGTTTTCAATAATACAGTGAAAAGGTTTTTTTTAAAAAAAGAAGGTATTTTACTATAATTTCTCAACCATTTCTATATTTTTTATCAGTAAAAAAGTAAAAAAGAATCGTTCTTTAAAAAAAATCTTTAAGGGTAAATCCCCAACCATTTCTTTATATTTGCTTTTTTTTAAATAAGTAACACTAAAAACCACAATGGGAAGCTATTCTTTTTAGATAGTGATGTATGTAAAAATATCAGCACCATACACAAACGCATACATTATTGTTATCGACTTTATTATCATTGTAATCGGAAAGCTGTATCGCGTCATCAGTTACGGCGCGATGCGACGCGACGCGACGCGACGCGATATATATCGCGCTGCTCTGACACAACATAAAACAAAGTGCAAGCGCCCGTGATGCAAAAAGTCACAAAATCATTTTGACCTATTCTGTACAACATAAGTAACACTAAAAACCACAATGGGAAGCTATTCTTTTTAGATAGTGATGTATGTAAAAATATCAGCACCATACACAAACGCATACATTATTGTTATCGACTTTATTATCATTGTAATCGGAAAGCTGTATCGCGTCATCAGTTACGGCGCGATGCGACGCGACGCGATATATATCGCGCTGCTCTGACACAACATAAAACAAAGTGCAAGCGCCCGTGATGCAAAAAGTCACAAAATCATTTTGACCTATTCTGTACAACATAAGTAACACTAAAAACCACAATGGGAAGCTATTCTTTTTAGATAGTGATGTATGTAAAAATATCAGCACCATACATAAACGCATACATTATTGTTATCGACTTTATCATTGTAATCGGAAAGCTGTGTCGCGTCATCAGTTACGGCGCGATGCGACGCGACGCGACGCGATATATATCGCGCTGCGCCGACACAACATAAAACAAAGTGCAAGCGCCCGTGATGCAAAAAGTCACAAAAGCATTTTGACCTATTTTGTACAACATAAGGTCGCAAAATTTTTGCTGTTATATTTCTGATTGTAGAGTAGAAGAGACTTGAATGTAATATGTATTTCTGAATGTAGAGTTGAAGAAACGTAGCAAGAAGTAGTAAGCTGCAAGAAATTTAACTCTGATGGTTTGTTACAGATGCAGACCGTCAAAATATGCCAGTAACAGATGTTTTGACTTGATCGTTGAACGCACTAGATCCTTTGGCAGAGTCAGTTATTTGTTTAGAATTGTCAGACATAGAAGAAAACGATCACACTAAGCAGGATGTAGAAGATAGTTTTTTTTTGGAAAGTGGATCCCTGTCATACGTTGGAATTTTAGGTGAAAAATATTCTGGTGTCATTTTGCGATCCAGTCATTTTGCGTTACGTCTAAACCCCTTGAAACACAGCGCCCCGCGGGCCTGTCGATGTTAACACGTTTTATTTATTTCTCTAATAGCTTGTCGCTGACGATGCTATATTGCCAGTGCTGCAACCCGATTGTGTCATATTTTATGCGGCTGAGTGTACATTGGTCGGGTCGGGGACCAAATGGGTCTATTGGAAATATCTTTATAAAAATATACTTTTGCTATATGAAACTGAACATGATGAGTAACTTTTATAAATCTTTAGATAGAATAAGTTGACGAGGTCTACAAAAAAAATGACTGCCGACGTTAGTCTATTTTGTTTTAGTTTTATTGTGTGTTTATACATTCATTTTTTGTGAATAAAATTGGTGTTACCTTTTTACTTAACTAGACATTCAATACAATATTTCGACACTTTTTTCTTCTTCTTGTTTTCCCTACTGAAGAATAAAACAAAGATAAAAAATATGTATTTATCTCTTCAGGCTTGTTACTTAGAAATTTATTACTTTTATATACTTTTATTTGTTTTCAAATAAAAATTAAATTATAAATAAATAATTCAGTGTAGGCAGGTCTTCCACTCGGTGGACCCATGGCCTGGTGAATGTTGCGGGAAGCCACTGGATGCGGGCAGCGCAGAACAGGTCGGCGTGGAAATCCTTGGGGGAGGCCTTTGTCCAGCAGTGGACGCCTTTCGGCTGATGATGAATTGAGGCTCCATATTTTAATAAGTAAAGGTATATCTCATATCTCATCTCATCTCACTAATATTATTACTACTAATATTATATATGCGAAAGTATGGATGTCTGTTTGTTTGTCAGTTTGTTTGTTTGTTTGTTCCGCTTTCACGCCGAAACTACTGAACGGATCTGGATACTTTTTATCCCGGAAAACTTAAGGGTTCCCGTAAGAATGCTTAAAAACTCAAAATTTGCACTTCGTCACTAGATGGCGCTATCTTAACATTTTCTTTCTTTCTGGATACAATTGTGAAGTCCACGCGGACGAAGTCGCGGGCGGAAGCTAGTAAAGTATAGGTAAAATTAAAACTAAAGGCAACCTGCCTACCCTTCCCTAAAGGCAACATCAACCCAGCGGTGACGTCACGGTTGCTTAGCGCAAGTTACGCAACACCCATATTAACGCATGTACAAGCATCACATTTTTATGTAGAAGTAGTAGGTCATATTAACATGACATTTTAATGGTGTTTTCGGGCTGTAGCAAAGTGCGACACCAGGCCACCGCCCTCTATGCCTTGTGATAGCATTGCTAATTGTGTTATTAACCCATATCGTTCCCACTACAGGTTCTCTTCCCATACTTTGGGAAGGTAAGGCCATACTCCACAAACGGGGGCCAAGTCCGGATTGGTGGAGTTTGTGTAGGTTGGGCAACCCCAGTGTTAGAAGTTTTCAAGCCGCCTATAAAGCCTGCGACATGGCTTAATATCTACCATCTCTTGATAGCAGCCAGAATCTACCACTAATCTTTTCTAATTGATCTGAAAATGTTTGACAGGTGATCCTTCCCCAGAAGATTAGGATTTTTTAATACCTTATATTAATATTATAAAACTTTTTCAAGCCGCCAATAAGGCCCACGACATGGCTTAACGACTGCCATCTAGTGATAGCACCCGGCATAACGTGCCTTGCAAAGCACAGAAACGGTCGAGATAAATGCTACTAACAGTCAAACCCATTCAGGTTATGACCGTGTCAGTTAACCTGCGTGATCGACGCAACCACGCAAGCCGCACTGAGCCACGACCGCTTCTGGTTACTAATTGTGGTCTACGATAATATAGAGAGATAGAAATGTGAGGATTTTCATTTGGTTACGTATTCATTGGTTTTGCTTTACAAACAAGTATAATATCAGTGAATTTGACTTCAATTCGGGCGGAAGGGTCGACACGGTCAACATACCTTCCTGTTACCGAATTTCTTCGACAATTAAAAATACATTACGCTAAAATAAATAAATAAAATATAAAAATAATTACCAATTCGCGTTTATTTTAGACAATGTATGTTTGGTCAACCACCAGGCATTACAAGTTAAAAGTAAAGTAAAGGCCTAATGCCTTATGAGTAAAATTTTTTTAACCACCACGTTATCAACCCTGCAGAGGGAGTGGTTGACGAAAACATACTGTCAAAATAGTACGAAAAGTCAAATCTTTTTTTAATAATATTCATTACGATGAATAAGAACCGTCGTTTAAGTTTCCGAGAGAGGCTTAGTTTTTTTATTACAGAATACCAACTATTGCTATTGTTAATAACCAATATCGTCCCCACTGCAGGGGTAAGGGTCTCTTCACATACCTCGGAAAGGTTAGGCCATACTCCACACACGGGGTCTAAGTCCGGATTGGTGGAGATTGTGGTACTATTGGCAACTCCAGTGTCAGAAGTTTTCAAGCCTCTTACATGGCTTAACGACTGGCACGGAAACGGTCGAGATAAACTATTGCTATACAAAGTGATTAGCTCGGCTGCCTACGCCGTCAAGAAAATAAGGCAATTGACGGATGTAACAACTGCCAGATTAGTATATTTCAGTTACTTTCACAGTATAATGTCTTATGGCATTTTACTGTGGGGACACGCAGCAGACATTGAAACCATTTTCATTCTACAAAAAAGAGCAGTCCGAGCTATATACCAACTACGATCCCGAGAATCACTTCGAGATAGATTTAAGGAAATAAATATTCTAACAGTTGCCGGTCAGTTTATTTACGAAAATATCATGTACGTTCGTAAAATCTAAACTTGTTCTTCAAAAATAGTGACAGACATAACCGTAATTTGAGAAGTAAAATTAATCTTGACATAGCTTTCTCGAGGCTTAGTAAGGTGAAAAAATCATTTGTAGGGCAGTGTGTACGCTTTTATAACAAAATTCCGAATGACGTGTGTGAACTACCAGAATGTAAATTTAAGAAACATATAAAACGCTGTATTTGTTCAAGAGGATACTATAAGACTGTAGATTATTTTAATGATAATGACATTTAGAATATTCCTCCAGAAAAATGATATGACATTTATAAGAGTGTTTAATGTACCTACGTAAAGAAATAAATGATTTCGAATTTAAATATATCTTTCCCACATGTGACAAAATGATACCTACAGAGAGTTCACATGAAACTGAACAACTTTTCGCAAAAAATCTGAAGGGCCAAGTTTATATGAAAAGACCAGTGTTAATAAAATATAAGATGGCATTAGACCAAAAGCCTTAATTAGTATTCGCTTGATCCTAAAGCATTGGAGACGGATGCTTAGCTCTTAAATAATTGGGATGACGTATTTCCTGACATTTGTTCCATGTTCTCCTTGGACATTTATCTTGATTGTTGGTCTGTACGCCGTCGTCAATAAAACACAGAGGAGTAGAAACTTCCAGAATTTTAGGATTTAGGGGAAACCAAGGAACAAAATAGCTTTGTAGGAAACTACGTATCTCACTAAAATAAATTACATCTGAATGTCACGGTAAATGATACTGTACGATGGGCGTTTGCGCTGAAAAACAGGATCTTTTTTATGGTCATTTATCTTAAGAAGTTTTGCAACACGTTGTTACAAAAAAAAACCTTTTAAAAGTCAACAAAAAATTGTACTTTGCTTTAATTTTCAGTGGAAAATGAGCTTAGCTTTATTTTCTTTTTCGTACTGTCTAGTCGAAGCTCTTTAAGTTGTGTACAAAATAAATGCTGAATTTAAATAAAATTGATTGGAAAAAGTGCTAGACCTTTTCATAGAAACAGCTTAAGCTTGATAGATTTGTATAAGTCCAATCCTGCTTCGGTTACCACATTATGCCTATTATAAATACCATACTCAATTCGCAAAAACACTTTTGGAGTCCTCATACTAATTGATCAACTGAACCGCAAATTTATTCTATGGGAAGTCCAAAATTTTTTTGCAAATTAAGTATAGGTTCCTTGGGGAAAGTTGTTCAGTTTCATGAGTAGAAGCCGTGGTAAAATATTTTCAAGTATTTTAGAACGACCCTATAGTAGTCAATACCTCACTACGTCATTCATCATCTGTCAAAAGACGTCCACTACTGAACAAAGTATCTCTACGTATCTCTCTACATATTTTATAATAAATGTATCCCTTTGTAAATGATGTAGGGATATGAATACAGAAATTGTAAGTAATCATACATTTTTAATAATACCATCTGTTCCATTGTTCGTATGTTCTGAATATCGACAGATTTCAGTTAATTATTAATATCATTATATACGCTTATATATCTAAAAATGTCGCGCTGCCATTATTGCTTGTATAGTCAAAAGCGGAGTATAGGTTCTATTAATAGAAGATCCACAATCTGAGGCACGTCACAGGAAGATTAATAGTTTATTGATCGTCCAATAGATTACATGCCAATTTTGATAGGTACCTACATTTTGTATATTTTACGCGAAAATAAAAATTCCAGCAGCATTTTTCAAGACAAGTCGAGTGCGAGGTGTTTAGAAGACTATTTCCTTTATATTAAGGAGCTGTATCCCTGGCGAAACTGACAGGTTATCGCGCAAATTGACAAGGAAATGACAGTGGATTTTAGTTCCTAGGACGGTGGTATAGAAGAAAACATTAAAGTGTTTCTATTTACAGTACAGAAGGTCAATAATGAATGAAATTACACACAGTAAGAAACTTTGTGGGAATCTAGATGAGAGTGACTAGAGACTAGACAATCTCAAACACAGCGTTCCAAAACTATCAAAGTATTATAGTATATTATGTAACTTTGTTTCAAGATAAGTTACAGAGATTCAAGGTTAAAGTTTAATTGTGTTGGCTTACTGTTCTATTGTATACACTGTACAAATGACACTAAGTTTTGCTGTAGATACGGATTTGATAGGATACCTAAATAAACAACTAGGGATGTAATAGCAAAAAATAAAACCCACAAATCTTTAAAATCAAGTAATTTTAGATTGTGCATAATCCGGATGGACTTTTCTAATTAAATTTTGAAATATCCACAAAAAAGTTTTACTTTAAAAAAAAGAGGAGTGTAATGTTTTGATCGTTGTTTTATAACAATGAACTTGTGTTTATGGGATTCTGCGTGTGTATGTTGGTGATTAACTATGTCTAAAACCGATAGAAAGTTTGCAACAAAAAAACATCGTCAGCTTTATAAACTACCTACCTTCTTCATTATTAATACTCAATCTATCCATTTACTCCAAGCGGCAAGCAACGTCTTAGAATTGTCTGTGGTTTGAATTTAAGGTTTTTCTCTTTACTTTCGCGTTATACTGTATTTATTGCTTATTGCGTGCCAGTCCATCCGGTCTCTTTCCGGAATCGAATAGGCGTCACTTTATGAGGGGACCACACTAAAAATAAATGCGGTCTGTAGGAATGTCGACCCCGTATTGGAAAGGACGGACAGACAGCAGACAGGGCTTTTCAAGGATACAAATATAAGTAACTATACATGGTGTAACAAAATTGGTGTAGGACCCGTTAACTGGTTTCTACTCATCGTACTGAACAACTTTTGTTCTACGACTTTGCTCAAATCACAAAAAAATTTTGGACATTTCATACAAATTGGTCAATCTGATTTGCCATTTTTGTATGGAGAATGGAGAGTCCAAAAATTTTGCGATTTGAGCAAAGTCGTAGAACTAAAGTTGTTCAGTACGATGAGTAGAATCCCAGTTAACGGGTCCTACACCAATTTTGTTACACCCTGTTTATCTATACTTTGATTGTTAGCATTTTTTTTAAAACAAAAAATGTATATTAGTCATCCAGTATACATTTTCATGCGATAATAGTAATTTAGATATAATTCTTACTTAATGTTTCATCAATTTAAATTGCTTTTAAAAATAGACCATGTATTGCTTTTTGTTCAAGGCACATCCAAATTTGTTTCGGATATTAATAAGTTTTCTTGATAATTACATCAAATTTCATGAAAACCTAGTCCTAAAATTTTTAAGAAACTTATTTACATAATTTATATCTACCTACAGAATCAAATCCATATCACTGTTTTAAAAAACTGATCTCAAACGCTTCAATAGCTACTAGAAAGAAATTTACATTATTCTACGCTAATTATGGTTACCGAGTATTAAGTCCAAATAATAACTTTCAGTAAGGTAAAGAAAAATACACCCATAAGTTTCATGACTGGAATTAAAAAACTCAGTTTAAATGGCCACATTTATGCCATAACGATCCAACTGATTTAAAGTAAGTAAGGGATAATATACTTTATGCCACTGACGTAAAATAAATTATCCCTCGCTTACTGTAAATCAGTTGGATCTTTATGGCATAACTGCGGCCAAATAGTGTCGGTAACTTTCATGACCCTATATAGTACGGGCAAGTTAGGTGAAGCTAGTATGGCGAGGTCGAAAAAAAAAACCTAAAGCTGATTTTTTGCACAGTCGTTCCTTGGAACCATAGAAGTATACCCTGAAAAGTCCCAACTCCTAGGGTGCCGGCGTCCCCCTCTCCCCCCCCTCAAAAGGTCCCGATTTTCAGTATTTTTCATTTTACTCAAAATCAGTAGGAGTTAGATGAAAACTGTCAAAGAGGCAATTAATCCTTATTAAATAACCTATCAAATGGTACTACTTTCATATAAATAAGAGTTTTAGTTATTGAGATATGCTTGTCTATATATGACAAAAAATTGAAAATACCCAATTTTGTACCAATTTCTTAATTTTCTGAGAAAACTGTTAAAGTATTTATAAAACATTGTTAGTAAAAATTTTTCCTTTCATGTTTAGCAACAAAACGAGACTACATTAATAAAAATTTACAAATAATTAATTAAGTTGTAGTTCATTACATCTCAGCTGATAAATATGATTATATTTCTACATATAAATTTCAACTCTAAAGCATCGTGACTGACAACTTGTAGTTATTATCTATGTATAAAGTTGTCACATGGATACAAAAAAAAGCCTTAAAATAGAAATAAAATAAAACATACAATTCTTTAATATTTACGAATTACTATATTTATTCGCCCTTTTGGTCATCGATATCTATGTTATCTTATTATTTACGAGATGAACCACGGTGTTGACCTATAGTGCCTGCCACATTATATTAAATAGTACTATTTACATTATGTATGAATAATCCCTGTTGCTCTCTGAAGGCGACCCCACCACCCCTAAGGTCCGGTGACAGTCCATACAGTCGCCAGTCGACACTCGTCACGCACTTCTCGCTCGCGTCTACATTTTAGATAGGGAAATTTTAGTAGGTAAATAACTCAAATGATTAGTATGGAGTGTCCAGGATGTGAATCTGCAACTAGTTTAGTGCAAATGGAAGCTTGGTAGCCATAGGTATAAAGTTTTACCCCAAAATTTTCCACTCCAATTCTGAGGATTCCATTGATGTCCATCCAAACTATTAATGCACCTGCAGGTACACACGTACAATAAATATTGCGCATTCCTATCAGAAGCGGTAGCAAGGATGCCAGTTAAACTGAAGAATATACTCGTTGTGTGGATTTTGCACAGATATTGATAGAGAGTCATGGTATTTTCTCCAATAGCGATTACCTATGTGTTTTGTATAAGCATAGTAAAAAAAATCGGTCAACTTAATAAACCATGGAATATACTGTATATTTTTAATGTTTGATTGTTTCCTTTTTTGAAAAGGCACTTTTTGTAGGTATCAGAACATCGTTTTTCTAGTCTTTCTTTTTAATTTTGCATTGCATGACCCCAACCGTATTCTACGGCATAAATGTCTGCGCAAAATCCAAACATGCAAGAAAATGCTTCATTGCGACTGGTATCCTTGCCACCTACCTCTGATGCGTATGCGCAATATTCACTGCACGTGTACCAGAAGAACAAGAATAGTTTGGAGGGACATCAATAATAATTGAATCCTCAGGTTTGGAGTGGAAAATTTTGGGGTTAAGCGTTATACCTGTGGCTACCAAGCTTCCATTTGCACTGAACCAGTTGCAGATTCACATCCTGGACACTCCATACTAATCATTTGAGTTATTTACCTACTAAAATTTCCCTATCTAAAATGTAGACGCGAGCGAGAAGTGCGTGACGAGTGTCGACTGGCGACTGTATGGACTGTCACCGGACCTTAGGAGTGGTGGGGTCGCCTTCAGAGAGCAACAGGGATTATTCATACTTAATGTAAATAGTACTATTTGATATAATGTGGCAGGCACTATGGGTCGACACCGTGGTTCATCTCCTAAATAACAAGATAACATAGATATCGATGACCAAAAGGGCGAATAAATATAGTAATTCGTAAATATTAAAGAATCGTATGTTTTATTTTATTTCTATTTTAAGGCTTTTTTGTATCCATGTGACAACTTTATACATAGATAATAACTACAAGTTGTCAGTCACGATGCTTTAGAGTTGAAATTTATATGAAGAAAATTAATCATATTTATGAGCTGAGATGTAATGAACTACAACTTAATTAATTATTTTTAAATTTTTATTAATGTAGTCTCGTATTGTTGCTAAACATGAAAGGAATATTTTTTACTAACAATGTTTTATAAATACTTTTACAGATTTCTCAGAAAATCAAGAAATCGGTACAAAATTTGGTATTTTCATTTTTTTTGTCATATATAGACAAGCATATCTCAATAACTAAAACTCCTATTGATATGAATGTAGTATCGTTTGCTAGGTAATTTAATAAGGATTAATTGCCTGTTTGAAAATTTTCATCTAACTCCTACAGGTTTTGAGTAAAATGAAAAATACTGAAAATCGGGACCTTTTAAGGGGGGGAGAGGGGGACGCCGGCACCCTAGAAGTTGGGACTTTTCAGGGTATACTTCTATGGTCCCAAGGAACGACTGTGCAGAAAATCAGCTTTAGGTTTTTTTTTTGACCCTAAACATTAAATTGCCCGTACTAATACTAGTACCTTCTGTATTGCTTAAATCTTTATAATTTTACCAAAATTAAAATACCTTCATTCCTGTTACTGGCATTTATCTCCACCGTTTTCGTGCTTCGAAAGGTACGTTAAGCCGTTGATGCCGGCTGCTATTACTAGATGGCAGTCGTTAAGCCATGTCGGAGGCCTTATAAGCGGCTTGAAACTTCTCTCACTGGGGTTGGCCACTATCCCCACAACCTCCACAAATCCGGACTTGGCCCCCGTGAGTGGAGTACGCCCTAACCTTCCCGATATATGGGAAAAAACCCGTGCCCATGCAGTGGGGACGATATGGGTTGTTAACAAAATACCTTCATCAAACTTTTGAAAGTTATATTAAATAATGTATTGATTTATAGTTTGTTATAATTTTAATAGATTCTCCTTTCTCCAAGGCTTCTTTTAGTATTCACCTTCTCTAGCATTTTAAATCTATCTACTTTAATAACAGCATTAAACATTAAGAGCACTTAGGTTGCGTCATATTTCATTTTGTGTGTTTTGTAGGCACTGTGTTATAAATAAACTAGTTTGAGCAATGGAATGATAACAGTGTGGTGCAAGATAAATAGGGCAACTCTTTTACTTATTCTATCATCATTCGTATATAAAAACAAGTGTTTACTGTTGATTACAGGTCATCATCATCATCATTATCAGCCGGAAGAGCTTGTCTTGAGGAGGAGAGGATCTTTGTCCACTGCTGGACAAAGGCCTCCCCCAAAGATTTCCACACCGACTGGTCCGGCGCTACCCGCATCCAGCGGCTTCTCGCAACCTTCACCAGCCCTAGTAGCATGGCGACATATCTCGCGCGCGACGCGAGTTTTAAAAGCATTTCTTCCGTTCTAACGCTAAGCTAACGAAAGAGACAGCCAAGCTGTTTTCTCGCGTTTGGCGCGACAAACAGCTTTGTCTATGCCTCATTTTACCTGTGCAGGATGTTGATTCTCTAACTTCAGCGCTGCAGGAAATTTCAGTGTCAGTTTTTATTTCATTTCCATCCAGGCGGGTGGATGACAAGCGCACACGAGATGTCAAACAATAGTGTCCGCCTGCTTTTATCGATTTAATCGATTGTAATATTTCTGCAACAATTTGGAGGGCTGCAGCACATAATAAAATACATTTTCCTTGATTTTACGGTGGAATATATAAAAAGGAATTGATAAATATGCATAAAACATGGTAAAGATTAATTCTGAGCATAAATAGATTTCACAAAAACGACACTGGCGCCATCACGTTAGCGTGTAGATGGGCTGTACTACTCTAAGTGAAAACTTGATATACTCGGTATTCACGAAATATATTCCATCGTTATTTCAGCTTCACTCTCACCTCATGTAAAAGTTAGTTTTTTTCCGCGTGAGATTAGAAATGAGTTTAAGTTCGCTACTATTTTGATGTAACCAAATGTATAACGCTAACGTTGATGTATGAAAAAATGACAGATGTAATAAAACCGTAATAGCGTCGCAGGTCGTCGGTCTACTGAGTCGGAGGTCTGCTTACACTGAGTCTTCTGGTGCGTGGTTGCCACTCGATAACTTTAGGTGCCCCAACGGTCATCTGTTAGGTTTTGTCGGATTACAGGTATCGCCATTTTATACGATCCTTCTAAAATATATGAACAAAAAAAAGTGCTGTGGCGTCTACTCATGAAACTGAACCTTACGGAACCAATACTCAATTCACAAAAAGGCTTTCCGTAATGATTGATAATCTAATTCGTGACAAAGTATGGGAAGTTTTTTTAAAAAAATGAATTTTAAGAGAATAGCTGGTGTTTGTTTTTTTAAAGTTTTTAAAGTCTGTTTGTCAGATTTCATGAGAAAAATTGACAAGAGTCATGAGTCGAGTTGATACATTTTTAGTTAATACATGGATTCGTAATTAGCAATAAAGTAGTTATTACACTTTCCTGAATTTAGGAAGCCTAACTAGATTATCGTCAGGATGGCGGGTGTACTATTGCGATTCGAATGTATCTTTTTTTAGAATACATATTATTGTACCTTACTGTACCTTTTATAAAATTTTGTGTACCTCTTTATAGTCCCGGAAATTTCTAAAAATAGTTACACCTCTAAACTAAACAAAATCATAAATTATAAAAACAAAACATCATTCGAATCGCAGAGGTACACCCGCCATCCTGACGTACATCTACTTAGGCTTCCTAAATTCAGGAAAGTGTAATAACTACTTAATGTTTTATTCAGTAATCTGAATAACATCTGAATTTTTCGTATAAGGGCTTTGTTTGCATCTAAAAATATAACGCGCAGGTACATGACAGCGGAAGATGCTCAGCGCTACACGAGGCAAACGCTTTCTATCCCTTGGGATAGAACGGATTTTTTTAATGTGATAGGCGCCAAACGAGCAGACGGATCACCTGATGGTAAGCGATTACCGTCGCCCATAGATACCCGCAGCACCAAAGGAGTCACAAGTGCGTTGTCGGCCTTTGATATGGGAGTACGCTCTTTTCTGGAAGGTTTGAACGGTTAATTGTCTTTGAGAAATTGTACTTTACTTTAATTTTCAGTGGAAGTGGTTTTTTTTTCGTACTGTCTAGTCGAAGCTCTTTAAGTTGTGTACAAAATAAATGCTGAATTTAAATAAAATTGTTTGGAAAAAGTGCTAGACCTTTTCATAGAAACAGCTTAAGCTTGATAGATTTGTATAAGTCCAATCCTTTTTCGGTTACCACATTATGCCTATTATAAATACCATACTAAATTCACAACAAAATTTTTGGAGTCCTCATACTAATTGATCTACTGAACCGCCAATTTATTCTATGGGAAGTCCAAAATTTTTTTTGCAAATTAAGTATAGGTTCCTTGGGGAAAGTTGTTCAGTTTCATGAGTAGAAGCCGTGGTTTAATTTTTTCAGGTATTTTAGAAGGACCCTATAGTAGTCAATACCTCACTACGTCATCATAATCATCATCCATCAAAAGACCACTACTGAACAAAGTATCTCTACGTATCTCTCTACATATTTTATAATAAATGTATCCCTTTGTAAATGATGTAGGGATATGAATACAGAAATAGTAAGTAATCATACATTTTTAATAATACCATCTGTTCCATTGTTCGTATGTTCTGAATATCGACAGATTTCAGTTAATTATTAATATCATTATATACGCTTATATATCTAAAAATGTCGCGCTGCCATTATTGCTTGTATAGTCAAAAGCGGAGTATAGGTTCTATTAATAGAAGATCCACAATCTGAGGCACGTCACAGGAAGATTAATAGCTTATTGATCGTCCAATAGATTACATGCCAATTTTGATAGGTACCTTTTACATTTTGTATATTTTACGCGAAAATAAAAATTCCAGCAGCATTTTTCAAGACAAGTCGAGTGCGAGGTGTTTAGAAGACTATTTCCTTTATATTAAGGAGCTGTATCCCTGGCGAAACTGACAGGTTATCGCGCAAATTGACAAGGAAATGACAGTGGATTTTAGTTCCTAGGACGGTGGTATAGAAGAAAACATTAAAGTGTTTCTATTTACAGTACAGAAGGTCAATAATGAATGAAATTACACACAGTAAGAAACTTTGTGGGAATCTAGATGAGAGTGACTAGAGACTAGACAATCTCAAACACAGCGTTCCAAAACTATCAAAGTATTATAGTATATTATGTAACTTTGTTTCAAGATAAGTTACAGAGATTCAAGGTTAAAGTTTAATTGTGTTGGCTTACTGTTCTATTGTATACACTGTACAAATGACACTCAAGTTTTGCTGTAGATACGTATTTGATAGGATACCTAAATAAACAACTAGGGATGTAATCGCAAAAAATAAAACCCACAAATCTTTAAAATCAAGTATTTTTACATTGTGCATAACCCGGATGGATTTTTCCAATTAAATTTTGAAATATCCACAAAAAAGTTTTACTTTAAAAAAAAGAGGAGTGTAATGTTTTGATCGTTGTTTTATAACAATGAACTTGTGTTTATGGGATTCTGCGTGTGTATGTTGGTGATTAACTATGTCTAAAACCGATAGAAAGTTTGCAACAAAAAAACATCGTCAGCTATATAAACTACCTACCTTCTTCATTATTAATACTCAATCTATCCATTTACTCCAAGCGGCAAGCAACGTCTTAGAATTGTCTGTGGTTTGAATTTAAGGTTTTTCTCTTTACTTTCGCGTTATACTGAATTTATTGCTTATTGCGTGCCAGTCCATCCGGTCTCTTTCCGGAATCGAATAGGCGTCACTTTATGAGGGGACCACACTAAAAATAAATGCGGTCTGTAGGAATGTCGACCCCGTATTGGAAAGGACGGACAGACAGTAGACAGGGCTTTTCAAGGATAAAAATATAAGTAACTATACATGGTGTAACAAAATTGGTGTAGGGCCCGTTAACGGGGGTTCTACTCATCGTCGTACTGAACAACTTTTGTTCTACGACTTTGCTCAAATCACAAAAAAATTTTGGACATTTCATACAAATTGGTCAATCTGATTTGCCATTTTTGTATGGAGAATGGAGAGTCCAAAAATTTTGCGATTTGAGCAAAGTCGTAGAACTAAAGTTGTTCAGTACGATGAGTAGAATCCCCAGTTAACGGGTCCTACACCAATTTTGTTACACCCTGTTTATCTATACTTTGATTGTTAGCATTTTTTTAAAACAAAAAATGTATATTAGTCATCCAGTATACATTTTCATGCGATAATAGTAATTTAGATATAATTCTTACTTAATGTTTCATCAATTTAAATTGCTTTTAAAAAATAGACCATGTATTGCTTTTTGTTCAAGGCACAGCCAAATTTGTTTCGGATATTAATAAGTTTTCTTGATAATTACATCAAATTTCATGAAAACGTAGTCCTAAAATTTTTAAGAAACTTATTTACATAATTTATATCTACCTACAGAATCAAATCCATATCACTGTTTTAAAAAACTGATCTCAAACGCTTCAATAGCTACTAGAAAGAAATTTACATTATTCTACGCTAATTATGGTTACCGAGTATTAAGTCCAAATAATAACTTTCAGTAAGGTAAAGAAAAATCCACCCATAATTTTCATGACTGGAATTAAAAAACTCAGTTTAAATGGCCACATTTATGCCATAACGATCCAACTGATTTAAAGTAAGTAAGGGATAATATACTTTATGCCACTGACGTAAAATACATTATCCCTCGCTTACTGTAAATCAGTTGGATCTTTATGGCATAACTGCGGCCAAATAGTGTCGGTAACTTTCATGACCCTATACTAGTACCTTCTGTATTGCTTAAATCTTTATAATTTTACCAAAATTAAAATACCTTCATTCCTGTTACTGGCATTTATCTCCACCGTTTTCGTGCTTCGAAAGGTACGTTAAGCCGTTGATGCCGGTTGCTATTACTAGATGGCAGTCGTTAAGCCATGTCGGAGGCCTTATAAGCGGCTTGAAAACTTCTCTCACTGGGGGTTGGCTACTATCCCCACAACCTCCACAAATCCGAACTTGGCCCCCGTGAGTGGAGTACGGCCTAACCTTCCCGATATATGGGAAAAAACCCGTGCCCCTGCAGTGGGGACGATATGGGTTGTTAACAAAATACCTTCATCAAACTTTCGAAAGTTATATTAAATAATGTATTGATTTATATTTTGTTATTATTTTAATAGATTCTCTTTTCTCCAAGGCTTCTTTTACTATTCACCTTCTCTAGCATTTTAAATCTATCTACTTTAATAACAGCATTAAACATTAAGAGCACTTAGGTTGCGTCATATTTCATGTTGTGTGTTTTGTAGGCACTGTGTTATAAATAAACTAGTTTGAGCAATGGAATGATAACAGTGTGGTGCAAGATGAATAGGGCAATTCTTTTACTTATTCTATCATCATTCGTACATAAAAACAAGTGTTTACTGTTGATTACAGGTCATCATCATCATCATTATCAGCCGGAAGAGCTTGTCTTGAGGAGGAGAGGATCTTTGTCCACTGCTGGACAAAGGCCTCCCCCAAAGATTTCCACACCGACTGGTCCGGCGCTACCCGCATCCAACGTCTTCTCGCAACCTTCACCAAGTCGTCGGTCTACCGAGTTGGAGGCCTGCCTGCACTGCATCTTCTGGTGCGTGGTTGCCACTCGATAACTTTAGATGCCCCAACGGTCATCTGTTAGGTTTTGTCTGATTACAGGTATCGCCATTTTATACGATCCTTCTAAAATATATGAACAAAAAAAAAGTGCTGTGGCGTCTACTCATGAAACTGAACCTTACGGAACCAATACTCAATTCACAAAAAGGCTTTCCGTAATGATTGATAATCTAATTCGTGACAAAGTATGGGAAGTTTTTTTTAAAAATTGAATTTTAAGAGAATAGCTGGTGTTTGTTTTTTTAAAGTTTTTAAAGTCTGTTTGTCAGATTTCATGAGAAAAATTGACAAGAGTCATGAGTCGAGTTGATACATTTTTAGTTAATACATGGATTCATAATTAGCAATAAAGTAGTTATTACACTTTCCTGAATTTAGGAAGCCTAACTAGATTATCGTCAGGATGGCGGGTGTACTATTGCGATTCGAATGTATCTTTTTTTTAGAATACATATTATTGTACCTTACTGTACCTTTTATAAAATTTTGTGTACCTCTTTATAGTTCTGGAAATTTCGAAAAATAGTTACACCTCTAAACTAAACAAAATCATAAATTATAAAAACAAAACATCATTCGAATCGCAGAGGTACACCCGCCATCCTGACGTACATCTACTTAGGCTTCCTAAATTCAGGAAAGTGTAATAACTACTTAATGTTTTATTCAGTAATCTGAATAACATCTGAATTTTTCGTATAAGGGCTTTGTTTGCATCTAAAAATATAACGCGCAGGTACATGACAGCGGAAGATGCTCAGCGCTACACGAGGCAAATGCCTTCTATCTCTTGGGACAGCGCGTTTTTAGGGTTCCGTAGCCAAATGGCAAAAAACGGAACCCTTATGGATTCGTCATGTCTGTCTGTCTGTCTGTCTGTCCGTATGTCACTGCCACTTTTTTTCCGAAACTATAAGAACTATACCGTTGAAACTTGGTAAGTAGATGTATTTTGTGAACCGCATTAAGATTTTCACACAAAAATAGAAAAAAAACAATAAATTTTGGGGGCTCCCCATACTTAGAACTGAAACTAAAAAATTTTTTTTTCATCAAATCCATACGTGTGCGGTATCTATGGATAGGTCTTCAAAAATGATATTGAGGTTTCTAATATCATTTTCTGCTAAACTGAATAGTTTGCGCGAGAGACACTTCCAAAGTTGTAAAATGTGTGCCCCCCCCCCGTAACTTCTAAAATAAGAGAATGATAAAACTAAAAAAAATATATGATGTACATTACCATGCAAACTTCCACCGAAAATTGGTTTGAACGATATCTAGTAAGTAGTTTTTTTTAATACGTCATAAATCGTAAACCGCAATTTACCTTTCATTCAAGTTACAACGAACTACAAAAAAATTATATTATATTACTTGCTGCTACGGAACCCTTCATGGGCGAGTCCGACTCGCACTTGGCCGCTTTTTTTTTATGTGATAGGCGCCAAACGAGCAGACGGATCACCTGATGGTAAGTGATTACCGCCGCCCATAGATACCCGCAGCACCAGAGGAGTCACAAGTGCGTTGTCGGCCTTTGATATGGGAGTACGCTCTTTTCTGGAAGGTTTGAACGGTTAATTGTGCGCTACGATAAGAATTTTCGTATTTATTTATGTATGTATTATAAGACAGAATGGTGTTTTTTATAATTGATGCTGTTTACATATAAAACAGAGATTTCGTACCGTTAATCGTCTTTGTTTGTATGAAAATGTCATGTTCTTGCTGTCAAAACAGCTGGTTCAATTGTGCCACGCGATAAGAAACCGACTTCAATCGCAACAACTCCAATTTTGCTATGTTTTTGTTGATTTTCTCAAAAACCGCTGAATCGATTTCGATAAAATTTATATGGAACCACTTGTGAAGTATAACCCTTTTAAACAAAAACAGAATTTTCCAAATCGGTTCAGGCGTCTTCGTGTAATCGGTGAACATACATAAAAAAAAAGATTCCTACGAATTGAGAACCTCCTCCTTTTTTTGAAGTCGGTTAAAAATAAATTCATTTCTTTTCTTCGTAACTGTGTTTTCTTTTCGTTAACAACCCATATCGTCCCCACGGTAGGGGCAAGGGTCTCTTCCCATACCTCGGGAAGGTGAGTCAATAGTCTACATACGGGCATCTGTTCTACGAGCTATGTGCCCCGCCCACTGCCACTTCAGTATGTATTATTAATGTATATACTGTGTCAGTATTAGTACTGACACAGTGTATACATTAATAATACAAAACAGTAGGTATACTTAGATAAACCTACTGTTTTCTACCTCTAAGTCGGACCATAACACACTCAAAAACGTCGCCGTCGCACACCGTCCATTAGTGGAGCCGACGATGCCGGTGTCATTACACGCTGCATAAACCTGTCTTTAACTCTGAAAGGAAATGTGCACACGACGTTTTATATTTCGTTATGCTGAGAGTCTTTCAAGAAGAGGTAACTAAATACGAAAATGTTTATTTCGTAAAAGCTAAAGTCAGTGCCCGACTGCTAAAGCGAAGGGTATATTTTTTAGTGTATGTGATATCGTGTTTATAATATGTCCGGTGTGTTTATGTCCGGTTCGTATAGCCTGTAGCGAAAAGGGTTTGACGAAGTGTGAGGTTTTTTATTCGTATTCATAGATACATACATACATTTTATACAATTGGGTGTTTTTGTAAGACTTTCAAATGATCAAATTTCTTTTTGGTAAGGTAACCGCTATCATTGTTGTTCATACACGTTCGAAAACTTTTATTCGAGATAGAAGATTCAATGAAAAATTCAGAAATCTGTTAAATCAAGATATTTCACGAGATATTTATTTTTTGAATAAAATACTCATGAATGGATAATTGGACAAAATCCATTCAATTTACTCGCGATTTCCGGACCGATACGATATACAAACCTTCAAGAAAAGCGTGTACCAAATTTCAAAGGCCGGCAACACACTTGTGACTCCTCTGGTGTTGCAGGTGTCTATGAGCGGCGGTAATCGCTGACCATCAGGTGATCCGTCTGCTCGTTTTCCACCTACGCCATAAAAAAAACGTAATATTATGATATTAATTTATAGTTACTAAATAAGCAACAGAATGCTACATTCTACCAATACGGCAATCGTACTTTAAAAGGTAAAAACTCCTAACGACTTCATTACTATTTAAAATGTTTAATTCAATTGATCACACCGTCTTCTTCAATTATGCACATAACCTTAAGCATAGTTTTAATCAACTTTACATAGGAAATCTTGTAAAGAAACCCTAATCTTATAAAAAGAACTTACAAAAAACGTTATAACATGGTAAATGGTAAAAGATTGTGGATGCAGCTTAAGCTCTCTCCTTAATGGAAAACGCAAGTCGTGTTTCACTGCCGGCTGTGAGACCGAATAAAAACTGATTTTAGTGGGTGCTAAACTCCAGTAAACTAGACTAGACTAGACTCGACGGGGGAGGACTAACTCATCTCTAGTATTCAGGATGCACTTTCCAGTTCATAAGTCGTAAACAGGTGGATAAATATCCGGAAGTTTGGAAGCTTGGATCACAGTTTATACATTAGTACTATATGAACACTCTCTATTCTATTATATTTTTCTATTTGGCATTCCACTTCTCATAACGAGCGTCATTTTGCCAATATAAAGTGAAAAATGGGAGAATCTTCAATAAAAAAAAAATGGCGAAACGCCAATGTCAAGTGAAAGACGCGGCCCTAAGGGTGATGGGCACTTAAAGACGCTCCACGTGGTGGTTTGCTGCTGGAACTCGGAAAACGGAGCTGTCTCCCGAGTTAATCCTCTTCTTATGACCGCTTATCACTGAATCGGAATCACAGCTATTTTCCCATCACAAAAATAACGTTGAGACTACTCTAAAACGGAAATAATTAAAAAAATAACTCAGCAGACGTGCGCTCGGTACAAGTCCCGGCAACCAACCCATGAACACTCTCTGTTCCTTTCTAAAGGCGGCGATGGATGCTAAGCATAAGCAATGTCATACGTCATACAAACGTCATTTTTTTATATATTAGTAATAGTAGATAACGCAACATAATTGGCACATTAACCTATTTACATTATGCTTATTGCTTATGCTGAAAAACTGAAAAACAGTGTTTTCTGTAACTAATAAAAATGTTCACTCTGAACATAATATCTCTGCCTACGTCCACAGGTAGTCGTGAAATAGTAACCTAGTATTAAAGTTATACGTACCTCTTCTCTATCTATTGTATTACATGAACACGTGTTCGATACAAAACACCGAACGGCAATTTGTCTCACTATAATATATTATTAATCGGTAGTACATAGGGAAACCGAATAGAGATATCAGTTAAATATTAATTGCTGGAGGCTCCATTTCTATATGCTGGTACCTATAACAAAAAGGGTGGCACCACTTTAAGGTCAGCTTCTTCAAAAACCACAATTAAGTACTTTTATCCTGTGTTATCATACATTTTTTTCGTGCGTTCAGTTTGTATGAAAAAGTTTTATGAGTAGAACCTAACCCATGGATATAGTATAACCCCTCGAGAGATATCTATCAGTAAAGACATCAGTTGCTAGGTTGCAGCTGAGTACGCTTCGTTCTACCGAATATATTCCGCGTTCTGCCACTTTGAAGCGTAAATTCGCAATACACAGTGAACGCGCTAAGTGCGATGTTCAACTGCAGTTTAGCAGTTTAAAGTGTTAATATGAAGTCTGCACTGACCAGCACTAGTTGCTTAAGGGCTAGCGCTCACTGTGACTATTTTTTGGATAACGATTGAAACTCTGGAATTGTAACTGAAACTTACAACAGCCACTTTTTTAAGATTATTTTATGTACAATAGGATAAGTAATAATAAGCATCTGGACACTGCGGGCAGTGCAAGTCCGGTCGTTATAAAAATTCTTTGGAGGTGGCTTTTACTCGCTTTGGCAGTGGACATCTGATTGACAGATGAAATCAAAATCAAAATGTTTTTTATTTAATCGGTTATTTTAAATCGTCATTTTTTTTACCTAGTACAACGTTCCTACCACGCGGAACTTGCATACTCAACGTTTCGGGATGATATTTTTGTGTCTCAGTTGATAAAACTAGAAACTTTACATTTTTTTTTATAATAAAACTCTAACGGAGCAAATAACAAGAAAAGGATGTAAGTGTTTTATTACTGCTTATTCTACATAAAATATTTATGACGCACACGCATACGCACACGCACACGCACACGCACACGCACACGCACACGCCCACACACGCACACGCACACGTACACACACGCACACACACACACACACACACACACACACACATTACTATTTTTGTATAATTTTATTTAAAATTTATGATCTCTTAATTTGGCCTACAACAATTTAAATAGTAATAGTAAAACAGATGTATCGCTGTGAGATCGATCTGAATAAATAAATTTAAAATTTAAAAAAATAATCCCATCGCTAAAACACGAGTCTTCCCATATCTCGTAAAGGTAATCAAAACTAGGACACGCTCGATCTATTGAGCTAAGTTTAAGTTAAACCATGTCGGAATGTCTTCATTCTCTTAGTCTAATGTTAGTGTGTATTCGGGCGTATGTGTGCATGTGATTGTCAATGGACTTGATACGAACCGACTTTTCTGTAGGTATTGTAGACTGAATAGGTTACTTACTACTCAGGTCTTCGTAGGCTTGTGTGAAAAGTAAATAGACGTTGGTTTAAATATTTGAATGATTAGAACAAAAACAATCTATTGACAGTCAGTTCTAGTTTGCCCATCACCCCATGTACCTACATCATGTACATGTGTGATGGGCAAACTAGAACTGACTGTCAATATTTTTTTTTGTGTCGTGTACAAGTAATAAAATATTTAGAAGCTCAAGTGTGGTTTGAACGGATCCCGAGCTACGTCCCCGTGCTTACAGTAACTACATATCTATGTATTTTCTTTGACTTTGTATGTTTACATACATGGGTATGTATATTGTGGCCTTTGGTATCCCAATTATGTAAACTAGTGTGCACCCAACGCGTTGCACAAACTAATTAGAGGGCTAAGCTAGCTGGACGGAAACTGATTGGCCTATTCTATAGATACTGATCAGGTGATTAAAACTTTATTGACTTCAGTTAAGGTTCCAATGATTCTGTAGGCGTTAAACCTTTTTACATTTAGAAGATTAAAGGGACATAAATCAGAAGAGTGATAAATGGAACGAAGAAAGTAGATTGCTAATTATTATCATTTTAAGAAAAAAAAACTGTATTGCGAATAAAACAAATTTTATTTCAATCTAAGGATCAAGATGAATCTTAACATTTTGGATCAGGTAAGCTTCAACGCCAAATATCCTTGTTGGCTCTAAGCGACCGCTTTATATAGGTACGCCATGGGAGCAAAATGTCCGCAATTGAAAAGGTATGCTGTTCCAAAGGAAGTTCCAAAGGAAAACTCGCAGTGACGAACAGTTAGTATGAAGAGTCTAAAAATATTATTTTCGAACTGATTATTGGTTCTTGGGGAAAGTTGTTCAGTTTCACGAGTTGAAGACATTGCTAGTTTTAAAAGTTATTTCAGAAGGCCATAGCTGTTCCTAATTTTGTAAGCAGTTCATTATTTAGTTAATATTTTTAGTGTACCGCTTCCGGGGGAGTGAAGTACAAGTCTGTGGTATTAAGTTTGATATATCCAATAGATTTCTGCATTTCAACATCAAACAGATCAACTTTTTCTCAAAATAATGTACGTATTACATTTTAAAGGATTACCGCACCACCACCGACGACAAAAGTAACACAAAAATTTATAACGACAAAGAGCGCTATATTCAAAACAAAACATACAAAAAGGCTTTAAAAAATCTTGTAGAACTGTAAATAAAACTAACGACCATCACAGCTCGGATTGATCACGCTGTACAAGGTACAGTCTGGTTCCTTGATTTGCTCACGTCATGCATCTTTGACATGAATCGAGAAGCCTATCAACGAAGTAGACAAGATTCAAAATATCAAATATGAATTGAACATATTTTAAAAAGGGTGGTATAAACAGTACTTTACATTAACAGGATATGATGAAATAGGCATAAAACCAATTAAAAAGAGTATCTTCAATAATAAATAGAACTGTATAATAATAGCATAAGAATGCTGAACCACTGATTAGATAATAGTAGCTGAACTACTTTTCAAAATGCGAGATATTATGAGAAACGCTTAAAGTGTGACAATATTTTTAAACTTTCCAAACTAACTTGTCTTTGTAAAACAAATGTTATTCACTATATCTCAGTTAACTGGCCCTACACCTTATTACATCTTGTATTTAGAAAGCTTAATTCTGCTTAACTTTACATAAATATTCTCAATACGCGGTTTCAACTGTACCTAGAAACACGCGCCACCGATATATCATCAAATTCAAACAGTTACCGATACGAGCGGAGCCGTCTGTTTTATATTCCGCACAGATATTGCTTATTGATCCATTATTTGCGATGCTCTACTCTCTCAGGACTTGTTGTAAATACAAAGCATTCTAGCAACTTACATTGTGATGAGTGCAGCGTTATTCGAGTCAATCAAAGGACCCTTAAGCAAATGAGATTGTTGTTCAAAGGAGTCTGCGATCACAATATTTGAAATTCACGATTTATTCAGGGCAAGTAGAAACGAAGCATTTATTTGATCTTCTCATTTTTCGGTCCATTGAAAAGTTTGTTTGTTTGTTTGTATACTCTTTATTGTACGACAAAATAATACAACAAAATTTATGAAAAAAAATACATGGATGCACAAAGTTTGCGGTGTTGTTTCTATAGATTATTTAAATAGAAAACGATGCACTATCTATATTATAGAGAAAGCTTAGTTCCACTAACAATATGCTTTTCGAAAATGTGACGAAGCAAGCACTGACTTTTATCTTATTATATCTCGGTCCAATCAGAAGTTTGAAATGTTATTTCTATAGATTATTTAAAATAAGATAAGATTCAATATAAGAGAATGCTTCTATTAGGTCGTTGCAAATGTTCGTGCGGTTTTTGGATACCTACTTTATTTGGTTAAAATAAATCAAACTAAATTACACTTTTTATCGAAATATTGACGATTACTTTCTACAATATTTGCCCGTCTTTTGGGTAACAAATATATAACTGCAGCTGTAGAAGTTTTTATTTTTGGAGGCAATAAAATCATGTACTGCTTTTCTTACTTCGAAGTTTTAAGATTTTTATCCGGACAAGAAATGCCGCATTAACCGAAACAAATAACAGTCTGTAGGAGCAAAATCTTAGTGTAGTAAGACTTCCCAGTTCCGCTTACAATATGCTTTTTGAAAAAATCTATTTGTGTCAAGCAATATTTTTAAATTTCGGTAGATTCATATTTGCTATTATATGATACTTTTTTGACTGACGCAAAGGTACTGCGTTTCAATGCCCGCTCAGAGCAAACATTTGTGTGATGTTCAAGTACGTTTGCTTTTATCTGTATACTAAATGATACAAGAATCCGTACTAAATACATTTTTTAAATCAAAGTTCAAAGTTTTTAATTTTTTTTCATCAGTAACATGAACACTATCATCCCTGCAAATGGGGGTTACTAAAACAACACTGTATTTATGTATTTAATGAAGTTTAAAAAGTTCTTTAAGTAAGCACTTTGGCATAGTATACATTTAGTACTGCCATATACACTGCTTTGCAAAAAAAAAACGGGCACCTAAGGATATTTACGTTCAAAGGTCGATTTCAGTTAATTACATCGTTTTTTTTTTACCCTCAATTGGTAAGTCCTTGGCATCATCTCACCTGTTGATAAGTGACGATGATGCCGAAGATGGAAGCGGGCTTACCAAGATTCCCCAACGCAATGGGGAATTTAATTGTATCCGCATAGCGTTCCCTTGGTCTTCGCAGCACTTGCCGGCATCGATCCTTTCCACGCAAAGAGATTCTAGCTTCATCAGAAAACAATACCTTGTTCCAGTCCTCCAGATTCCATGAAGCACAGTTACTAGCAAACTGAAGTCGAGCAACACGGTGCACACGGTGCCCCGGGCCGGGCGGTAACTGCTGATATTGACAGCCAAAAGCCTCCTTCTGAACGTCCACAAGCTAACTTCTACTCCTCTTACTTCTTTTAGGCTTGTATTTAGATCCACACATGACGATTTTAGTAAACCTAGCAAGATTACAATAATCATTATTTTTCTTTTGATTTGGAACATAAGGAATCATGCCGGGATGCTTCAAATAACATACCAATACATCGTCAAATTAATCAAACCTCTTTCTAGTAATATTCATTGTTAAAGAGGAAAAATCTAAAGTGCCCGTTTTTTTTTTGCAAAGGGGTTTATTATGGTCTCTTCCTGCCTAGAGGCAACTGTGGTAACCTTACCCCATGCGGTTAAGAACCTATGACGGCTAGTTGGTTAGCGCAAGCCACACAACACACACACATTTACGCGTTTACAAACGTCCTATTTTTATGTCCTAGGCGTAATCACAGTAGTAGATAATTATTATAATACGCAACAGTTGTTGGATTGTGCGGGATGTGATTCTGGTTTCTGTTGTACAGGAAGCAGAATGCTGGCCAGACGACTGGTTTGCTTAGTCCTGGAATATTATCGTTAACAACCCATGTCGCACCCAGTGCAGGGGTAGTGGTTGCTTCCCCTGCCTCGAGAAGATTAGGCTATACGCCACGCACGGGGGCTAAGTCCGGATTTGTGGAAGTTGTGGGGTTAGTGGCAGAAGTTTCAAGGCGCCTATAAGGCCCTCAATCAGGCTTAACGGCCATCTAGTGATAGCAGCCAGCACCAACGACTTAACGTGTCTTGTGAAGCACAGAAACGGTCGAGATCAATGCCACTAACAGTTAAACATATCCAGGTTATGACCGTGTCTGTAGTCAGTTAACGTGAAGTTAAGTTAAGCCGCACTGAGCTACAACCGCTTCAAAATTGTTATTAATATTGTATTTCTCAATGAATTCACGAGAATAATCCAGTCCTTTAACGTTTGCGTGGGCGCGTTATTAATATTGTAACTATACAGGGTGAGTTTAAATTAGTTCTTGATACGAAAGGGTATACATGTGCTCATGATAATGAACAACTTTCCCTAAGGAACCCATAGTCAAATCGCAAAAAAAATTTTGGAGTCTCCATACAAATCGAGAAACTGACTGGCCAAATTAGTATGAAGAGTCCAAAAATTTTTTTACGATTTGACTATTGGTTTCTTAGGGAAAGTTGTTTGTTATCATGAGCACATGCATACCCTCTCGTATCAAGAACTAATTTAAAGTCACCCTATATATAGGTTGCAAACGCAGAGGTAACCAACCATAACTGCCAGAATTATTTCAGCCTGCGCTCGTCATGTTTTGAATTTAATAGCAAGGAAAAAAGCTAATGAAAACTTCTGCGAACTTTTATACTGAAATGTTACTGGAATCACAAGCAGCCGCTTGATTTAAATTTCATATTCACGCCTCACTTTTCAAGAAAATTTCAAAAGCGTTTTTCATTTAAAAGAATGCATAAATCTGGGGAATCTTAATTTTGTGCCGTTGAAAGGTTTCCTCCTCAGACAGATTGTTTTACGTATATTTATTCTGTAAGAAATAAATGAACAAAATAATGTTTATGTATTTGTTCCGCTGTGCTACCTGTTTTACATAATTTATCTTAGTAAAATTCTTAGAATAAACAGAATAATTTTATGCACGGAAATCTCATGACGAATGACGTTTGTTTGCATTCTCATATAACTGTTTAATATTCTTATTTAGATTCTAAACAGGGCCTTGCACAAAGTTGCCTAGTTCACTTAATAATATTTTTTTATCTACACTCGGCTTCAAAAAAATCGCACGTCCGTAAAAATAGGCTTCAAGCACTGTTAATCCTTAAGACAAGCAGTTATTCGTAGCAATATTGGTATCATTTGAGAGCCCTATAAAAACTCTCTAAAAAAATATCCATTTCATTTGATTAAAGAAAAAGCTTGACACTTTAAGTCACTGTGAATGACAATGGAACTGATTCTCCTCTTCAAATTTTGTTTGTATTGTTTTGTTTTTTGGGTATAAAAGGGTCGATACAGCTTATCGGGGCTACCAACAGTCGAAGAAGACACAGAAGAATATCTTTCATCAGAAAAACGTCCTTGAAGATGGACACTACTGCTGCTGAAGCCGCCCAAGTTATCGCACTACTGCAATCAGGACTACGTCAGTGTGATGTTGCTCGGCAATTGCACTTGAGTCGCTTTTCTGTTCGAAGAGTGTACCAGCGGTTCCTGCAGACCGGTGGCTTTGTCCGAAGGCGTGGGTCTGGTAGAAATCGCTGCACTTCTGCGAGACATGACCGATTCGTCGTATCGAAGTCTTTGAGAAATCGGTTCTCTAATGCTGTTGAGTTGCAACAGCAGCTTCAAGCAGTTCGTAGAAGGGCCGTGAGTGTCTCTACAGTTAGAAGAAGACTAAAGGAGAGAAATATTGTGGCTAGAAGACCTGCCACGGGTCCAAAATTAACCGCAGCGCATCGGCGAGCACGCCTGCAATTTGCTCGCGCCCACGTCAATTGGACCCTGGACCAATGGAGAGCTGTTCTCTTCTCAGACGAAACGAGAGTGTGCCTTTTCTGCAACGATAGACGCAAAAGAGTATACAGAAGACAATGGGAACGTTTTGCCCAAGCCTGCATCCAAGAGACGGTAGAATACGGGGGCGGTTCCTGCATGTTCTGGGGCGGCATATCTGCCGACGGCAAAACTGAACTTTCTTGCGTCTCTCGGACCGGCGGTGCTCGCGGGCAAGGGTCGATGACTGCTCACCGGTACATCACAGAGATCCTGGAAGAACATGTGGTCCCCTATGCTGGATTTATTGGCGACGGGTTCACATTAATGCACGATAACGCTCGCGCGCACACTGCTGGAATTGTGCAGGGCTACCTTCAAGAGGTTGGGATCCCTGTCATGCAGTGGCCAGCGAGAAGTCCAGATCTGAACCCGATAGAGCACCTCTGGGACCAGCTGAAACGCAAGGTTAGATCCCGTGATCCCGCTCCCGCGACTCTTCAGGAGCTCCAAGACGCCGTTATTGAGGAATGGGACAGAATCCCTCAAGAAGAGGTCCTAAAGTTGGTGCGATCCATGAGGGAGCGCATGGAAGACGTCATTAGGGCTAGGGGGGGTAACACTAGGTTTTAGGTTAGTTTTAAGCAACTTTGTTTTGAAAAATTAATCAGATTTCATTTGGGGTTTTTAAGGATTTTTATTGTTTTGTAAATTTTTCTCAGTTCCAATAAAAAACATTGAATAAATTATTGTTTTTGCATTCTATGTTTCCTTACCTTTCAAATGATACCGAACATTACCAATATTTCATAATACAAATACGATTGAAAGATGTTTAAAATAGATTTCTTAAAAGGTGCGATTTTTTTGAAGCCGAGTGTATATTTAAAGAGTTAATAGAATTTGTTATATTTTTCGAAGAGCTTTAATATCGGACCGCAATCTCTTTGACGGCAGGATATCCTTGACTTCAAAAACAATTTAATAAAGTCGATATTTCCGATATCAAATTTCGTTTGTACGGCCTTTAAACTCGAGTTACCTTTTGCGACCTTTCTGTGGCAATAGAAAGCGAAATAAAGTGAGGATTAACTTTTATTTTTAAGTAATACCTTCATAATATATTACCGTAAGATCATGTAATATGTTTTTTCATGAATATGTGGAGAAAATGCAGAAGATCGCGGAGTGAGTCCTTTATTATGAGTTATTGTCATAAAACACATGACATGACCAGCCGATGTCTTGCGATACGTGGTCAGTGTACTTTCATCATTTTGTGCAGGGATGCACAAGGCAGTGCAGGGCCCCAGGGTCTATGGAGCCCTAGTTCCTATCTCATACATGACCGACTGGTAAATAATCGGTGCTCTTAAAATATCTGCTAGAGTTCAAGCTGAGGTTTCAACTCATGAATCTCATTAACTTTCCACAAGGAATAAATAGTGAATTTACGAAAAAAAATTGAACTCCTTATACAAAGTTGACCGATCATGTGAACGATTTTATGTAGAGATCTTTTTTGCGAACTATGTATGTGTTTTGGAGTTTTTTTTTATATCTAAGACCAAAATGTAAGCTCTGGCAGATATTTTAAGATCACCTTTTGTAATATTACTACATATATAATTATCATCATCATTATCATCAGCCGAAAGACGTTCACTGCTGAACAAAGGTCTCCCCGAAGCAGCAGCAGCATTTTCTTCTCGCTCCCGAATTTATTCCGTAGAATCAAAGGGAACACCGAAGGATTTCCACGCCGACCGGTCTTGCGCTGCCCGCATCCAGCGCCTTCCCGCGACCTTCACTAAGTCAACGGTCCTGGTCCACCGAGTGGGAGGCCTGCCTATGCTACTATTTACCCTGGGAGAGCCATTCGGCACGAATGGGCCGGCTCGACCGGAGTGATACTACGGCCTCACAGAAAACCGGCGTAAAGCAACGCTTGCGTTGTGTTTCGCCGAGTGAGTGACGGTACCGGAGGCCCAACCTCCCCAAATTCCCCCCATACCCCCATCCCATTTCAAAGGTCGGCAACGCACTTGTGAATCCTCTGGTGTTGCGGGTGTCTATGGGCGGCGGTAATCGCTTACCATCAGGTGATCCGTCTGCTCGTTTGCCACCTATCACATAAAAAAAAACTATATGGTATACTTATGCACACCTAATCCTTTTTTATAGCTACTTATTAATCACCCCCAGTCGGTCTAAGACGGCTCTGTCGAGAACATGTTTATCTCTATCGGTTATCAAGTTTTGCTAGAAATATAGCCATTGCTATTTTAACTAGCTTATTCTATGAGCTATTTCGTTGACTTTAGTTAAAATTACATTCAGGAACATTAACTCCCACCTAACCTACTAATGAAATGATGTAATTAATGAAATAACACACCACGCCCAGTCTCGACGTAGTAATGATATTAAACTGTAAATTATGTTACTTGTGTGACGAATTCACACTTCCATTAACGAAACCACAGAACTAATGAGGTCACTATTTTATAGCCTTTATTTGTTTTTACTTCAAAAAGCAATTTCGGGTGTCAGAAAAGAAATTTGGACTCAATTGTCGTGAATCTCCTTACAAAAAAATATTGGTGGCAACACCACACAATATAGAAATTTTAAAATTTTGTTTCAATTTAATTTCAATTTATTTTATAAACATAGGTACAAGGGATGACACGTACAAAAATATAAAGTATATTGATCTCTATGTTTCGCCAATAGGCATATAAAATTACAATTATAAGAGGTCATGCACAATTCTTTAAATATGTCACTAATAACAATAAATTATATTAATACTATTAATTTTACAAAAAAGATAATAATCAAATAGAATTACAGATTCAAATTTAATTAAAATATCATAAAATGTCACAAGATTCAATTTAATTAAATGTATAATATTAATAACACAAAATGTCAGTATTTTTAAATGTAATATTATTGAAAACTGTCATTCATGTATTCATCAATAGAATAGTATGATTTGTTGGTAAACAATTTAAATGTTAATGTCTTAAATTCCTTAACGTTATTACAATGTCTCAATGTCGTGGGCAGTTTGTTATATAATTTAGGTGCCATGGCAAATACACTTTTATGGAAAAGTGCAGAACTGCAAGAAACCAAATGAAATTTATCAGTTCGTCGTTGTCTCGTAACTAATTTAAACAGATCAAGGTTGCATTTCACAAAATTGACTACTTCATACATAAATAACGCCGGAAATGTCAGGATCTTAAGCCTTTGAAAATGTGGCTTACAGCTTTCTGTTCGTTTTAGGTGACATATTGCTCGAATGCATTTTTTTGGGCAATAAAAACATCTTCTTTGTTTGTTGCATTACCCCAGAATATGATACCGTATCGTAGGAGCGAGGCGACATAACCATGATAGGCTGCTAGAAGTGCATCAAGATTGGCAACTTTACCTAACATACACAGTGCATACGAAAATTGACTTAATTTATTACATATGTGATCAATTTGAGTTTTCCACGTCATATTATTATCTATGTATGTTCCTAAAAATTTCGTCATATAAGTTTCCTGTACTGTTTGTCCATTGTGAGTTATGTCTATTGTGGTTGTGTCCTTATGCCTTAGTTTAAATTTCATAAATTTTGTTTTATTCAAGTTAATTTTTAGATTGTTTGTGTTGAGCCAATCAATAGTTTATCTTAGAGTTACGTTTATATCTGTTTGCATTTTTAGGTAACATCCACTATTGAAAATAACAGTGCTATCATCAGCAAAAAGACACATGTGATGCTGTGTTACTTGTGGAAAGTCATTTATATAGACCAGAAAAAGCAGTGGGCCCAAGACACTGCCCTGGGGTACCCCATAATGCACTTCCCTAGGCTCAGATGAGTAGATAACTTCCGTTTTAGTTTGGGTATTTATCCTACTTATCTGTGTAATTTGTTTCCTATGTTTTAAATAAGAGTCTAGCAGATCAAGAATGTTGCCCCTTACACCATATCTATTCAACTTGGTCAGCAGTGTCTTATGGTCAACAAAATCGAAAGCCTTAGTCATGTCCATATATAATGCCGCTACAGGTTTTCTCTTATCCATGTGATGGTGAATCTTTTCGAGAAATTGATATAAAGCCAAGTTAATACTTTTCCCTTTTCTAAAGCCCATTTGCTCTTTACAGAGGATATTGTTTTTCTCCAAATAGGCGTTCAAGTTGTTATAGATTACCTTCTCAAAAATTTTTGATAGGACCGGAATAAGTGCTATTGGTCTGTAGTTTTCTAGGTTTAACATTATATTTTATTTTAACATTATATTTTAAAGGGGAGCAATATTTTTTCAAATTTCGATGTCTAAAGCTGCTTTTCCACCGGCGAGGCGAAGCGAGACGTGGAGTGAAGTGAACTGTAATCGCGTCGGTCCATTTCCACCGAAGATGTGCGAGAAGAGAATTTATTTTTTCCCATACAATTTAAAATTCTCTTCCCTTCTCGCCTTACCGGTGGAAATGCAAGGAATAAATATTACACCAAAAAAAATTTAACTATCGTCCCTCCCATCCTCGCCCATCAAGACTATTTCCACCGAAGATGTGCGAGAAGAGAATTTGTTTTTTCCCATACAATTTGAAATTCTCTTCTCTCCTCGCCTTGCTGGTGGAAATGCAGCTTAAGTTGATTAAAAGTTGAAAAAATGTTCAAATTTTTACGCGAAACTAAATGTCCAACGGTTTTTTACAACCGAAATATATGCGAACGAAATCACGAGTGTTTGATAGAGAGAGGTTGTGAAGAAGATCAAGGTCCTTACAAGAAGTCGTCTCCTAAACAAAACAAATTTACTTGAAAATAGTAAAAGTTGTTTCTTATGAAAATTTTTACTATTGTATTTTTACCAAAAATAATTAATTACTATTGCAATTGGGAAAAGTAGAGGAGTTATGTAGCAAAGCAGACTCAACCAACAAGCGAGATTAATAATTGCTTAGAATTAAAAGAAGGCTATTGCAAGAATAGCTACCCTTGGATGACAGGAAGCGACGCAGTATTTAAAAAGACCAATACATACTTACTTACTTACTTACTTCTACTTAGCGTTATCCCGGCTGGAGCCAGGGTTCGCTTTCCTACTCAATCTACTCCACTTTGCCCGATCTTCAACATCCTCTTCAGTGAGGTCATTATTTGAAAAGATAAAGGTCATTTTTTTGGCCTGACGTTTCTTCTCTTTCCGTAAACACTTCCTGAAACGACGGGAGTTCCAAGTTTGAGGATTCTCATATTAGGTAGATTAAAAAAATACCTTCAAAAAGTGTTCAGTGCTATCTACTTAGAATATTTTTGACTTGATTAATTCCTGCGTACTTTCAGTATTATATAGGGTGTCTGTAAATTCGTTCTTGATACGAAAGTCTATGCATGTGCTCATGATAATAAACAACTTTCCCTAAGGAACTCATAGTCAAATCTCCAAAAAAATTTGGACTCTTCATACTAATTTGGTCGGTCAGTGATCGATTTGTATGGAGAGCCCAATTTTTTTTTGCGATATGACTATGGATCCTTAGGGAAAGTTGTTTGTTATCATGAGTACATGCATAGCCTTTCGTATCAAGAACCAATTTAAAGTCACCCTATACCTATTACTTATAAAGAAAACAATATTATAACGATCAAGTCGGTCTTTATTCATTTTTGTGTGCCCATTAAAAGCAGTTTTCCCAAACATTATTCAAAGATTAATGGTAATAGGTAAATGTATGCATTCAGACCACGCGCCAGCCACCGTGGTGAGGTCATTAGGACACTGAAAGAACAAAAGTCTTTACGTGATGCGCCTCTAAACATGATTTTTAATCTCTTTATTTAAGGCGGCTCTGGAGGCTTCCGAAGCGTTGACGGGCAGAACGTGAGAGAAAACAGTAGGAAGTCTGGAAATATTTTAAGGAAAATATCCTATTGAATTGGCAATGAAGGAAACTTTAGATAGCTACAGTTATTTCCATTGTCAAATACAGATTTTTCACTCCTATTTTAGCTCAACTTTGTAATTGTAAAAGTTTTTGATACTTCCACTGACTGAGTACCAAGAAAATACTACCTAGAACAATAAAAAAATTGTTTTCCTTTTCAAAACGTTTATAAAAACGGCTTTATGTATAAAATCTGATCGTATGTTACTGAAACTCTGAAAATTATATGCAATATTTTGGTAATTAAAAAAGGGAAATATAATATTTAATCGTCCATCAGAAAATACTGAATCGCACAGTAAAAATGTATTTCCCCATCTATAGATAATTTTACTGATATGCGATTAATAATATCCATTAAAAAGGTATTAATAACTGAACGTTAGGTTTAAAAGGCCATAAGCAATTGCTTAGTCAAAATAAAAATAGTGTTTTTGTGAATTATTCACTATTTAGAATGTAACTTGCCTTAACAATAAATGACATTCAAACGCTCCTTCGCATTGAACACTAGACGAAGCCTAAATAAAAATAAATCAGTTGTAAAAACAACTACTTATGAACTATTAATATTGTAGTTAATTGCCTTCCAAAAATAAATACTAAAAAGCTTTACTTTATTTACAACCAGTAAAAATTATAAACTTATGTATGAACTCACGCCCTATATTTTTCAACCGACTTCAAAAAAAGGAGGAGGTTCTGAATTCGTCGGAATCTTTTTTTTTTATTTTTTTTTTATGTATGTTCACCGATTACTCGAAGACACCTGAACCGATTTCGAAAATTCTTTTTTTGTTTGAAAGGGTATTATACTTCACAGGTGATCCCATATAAATTTTATCGAAATCGATTCAGCGGTTTTTGAGGAAATAAACAAAAACATAGCAAAATTGGAGTTGTTGCGATTGAAGTCGGTTGTTTTAACGTATTCAGCGTGGTCAATTATGCCAGATGATGAAATAGTCAATGTTAGTTGTTTTAGTTACAACTGTAGTTCTAGTGAAGTTCCAATCCAGACTTGGCTCCCAATAAGTTGCACACATAGGAATGGTTAAGATCATTCCTAGATATGGGAAGAGACCCGTGATCCTGCTGTGGGGACATGGGTTATTAACGCCTATATCCGCAGTATTATCAAGCGATCATGATCCTTTGTCCAATATAATCCGGTAAATCAGAAATAAAATTGAAATTGTTCAACCATCTCAATAGGTACTGCTTACTACACTAACCTTATTGTTAACCTTATATATCCTTTTTTCATTTACACTTTTTAACAGAATCAGTTATTCAAGAAAGGGAATAAGTCAAATGCCTTCTGGTTCTTAAAGGCAAAAGTTACGAAATAGTTAAGAAATGGAACACGTAAAAACATTCGTCTGAATCTTATATGAAGCGTCAAGCTTACCTTCACTGAAGAAACAGAACATTTTAGAAAACAGAAATCCGTTTTTTTTATCTCCTAAAAAGTAAGGTCATTTTGACATGTTCCCTTTCTTAAATAACCGATTCAATTTTCTGTAGAAATAAGATCCATAAAAAACACAAATCTAATTAATTCCACAGTCTTCATCGCGGTTTCTTTCCACCGTCTCACGCCGCGAAATTCAACTGAACTCAATCTCAAACAAATCGATTCTACAGTTTTCTGTACCTTTGTTACAGTAAAAGCTCGAAAAGTGGTTACAGTGAGTATTGACGACATTATGTGCGTATGTAATATACCTAATCAGTTAAAACCCATTACATAAAATGTAATGTATCTCAGTCTGAGGATCGCGATGAATCTAACGATACCTCAAAAGCCTTTTTGGCTACCAGGTGACAACAATGAGATGGTCACACATATGTATGAACGTACAGCCGAAAAACATAAACCCTCCGCTTGTGCAGTTGAGTCAAAGCCTGGATATGAGGGATCACAAAATACGAGTATAAGCAAAATCGTTTGGAAAAAACGATAACATAATATTTTGCGTATATTTTTGCTTCGTATTTTTATTAAGACGTATGCCGATGGGTAAGGCAATGGGCAACTCTAGTCTTATTTGGACAATACCACCCAGTATCCAAATAAGAAAAGACTTTAGTCCCAAATATGAACAAACAAATAGTACTTTTTATTGTAATTATTAATGTTTCAATAATATTTTATCGAAAAAACTTTGCATTTTTAAAAATATAATACCTACTTTTTCTTTGTATAAGTATCGTATTAAGAATACGATCATTGCCACAACCACTTCGAAATTCTAGTCATAAGACTGATTTATTTCATTAAGTTTAAAATGAACCATATTTAGGGCTTTATCCGTAACGCATTCATTATTTATGTTTCACGCAAAGGCGGTTATATCCAATTTCCTCGAGTACTCCTCAATACGTTTCCTGTCAAAAAGTTGTAACTCACGTTCATACAAAAATGGTTGTAACTTCATCCACAAATAAATATAATACAAATACTTCTTTTTTGCTATTAACAAACGACATTCGTAACAATCGTAAATAAGGCAACGACAGGGACGTTATTCCATAAGCCCATCGCAATCGTTAACTTTATCGCAAAAAAATTGTATTAGTCAAACAATTGAAATACATGAGGTCCCCCCTATATAGACTAGGAATGTTATAATAATAATAATAATTCTCTTTATTTCAGATAATACAATCCATATTTGTTAGTAAAAAACTTACAAACTATGTTAGTAGGCATATCAAAGAGGGGAAAAAATAGAATAATATAAAAAGTTGTGTCTATCAGGCTACCACAGGAGAGGCTACCTGATAGCCACCTGCACACAGTGGCGAACGTATGGGCAGTCATACTTCGCTGCTATTGTCTTCAGGATGTTGTTATTGCTGGCCCGCATTCTGGACAGTAAAGATGCACATTTCTTACGAATAATAGCGGCAAAGCCATCCGTGCGTGCATCCGCGAACATTCCAGAGGCACTGCAGAAGCGAGGCAGCCCCAACAACATCCGAAAGGCATTATTGTATTGAACTCGAAGGGCACTTAACGATTTCTGCGTATAGTTAATCCAAAGGCTACCTGTATAAAAAGATTGACAGTAGGCTTTAAAAAGCATTATTTTAACTTCTCCAGTACAATGGGTAAACCTTCGGATCAACATATTGCATCTCACCGCAAGCGCCTCTTTATAGGTTTAAAGAAAATATATTCTAATAAAGACAATTTTACAAGTCACTTACATGAGAACAAAACTGTATAACTTATAAGTTTTAATATAATTGTTTATAGCTTATAGTTTGTTATAGTGCTTATTAGATTGTTTCTATTCAAAGATTAAGAAAGCAGTTTATACAGCTAAGAGTTATCGACTTACGTTCTGAGTTTGAATCGGGCGTATAAAGCGTAAATTTAACTTTCCGCTTAGCACATTTTTGTTAACACATAATGAATTAATGACGAGTCCATTATGTGTATATATATAGTTAGATAGAAAATCAGGGAATATAAACTATATGTGTTCCTCGGGAATTGTCTCAAATCAATAAACGCTTAGTAAATTCGTAATTTTTTTTTTAACTTTTCATACAAATCAATCATCCGATGCCGACGATGGGCCAACTATGTATGCTGTCCAACATTTTTTATTTATAGGTTTGTTAGGTGAAAGTTTTATAGGGGAAAGTTTATTGTGATTCAAATGAAGCAACCCTAGTTTGAACCCTGCTAGATATTTTAAGACAACCTTATAGCTTTCATGTGCATGCTCGCTTAAATGTTTGTGCGGATGGTGGTGTATCGGGAGCCGGGTCGTTCCCTTCCTTTAAATATGGTTGAGGGGAGCGATAGCTGACTCTCGCGTTATACTCGTGATCGGGTGCTGTCCATGTGAACTGGCCTGCTCTTGTCATTGGTTTTTGGAATTGTTAGTCATTAGCTACAAATAATAATAATAATAATAATACCTAATAATAATATCCGGGACAAATCACAAACGGTCATCTGGCCCAAACTAGGATTCCCTGTATCTTGGGAACCAGAGACTGATAAACATACACATATACATTTAAATACATACATATATAGATATTATACACCCAATATTTTTTTCTTTTATCTCTTTTGAATCCTTTCTTTCTTTATTCTTATTTTTTCATATTTTATTTACAGACATGACATTGTATAATTCATTTATTGATCTAGCATTAAGATGTGATAGAATATAAGACTTTAAAAAAAATGTGTTGGAGGGAGTTTCTTTAGGGCCCGCCGTTTCTTCTCACTCCGCAAACACTTCCCGAAACGGTGGGTATACGAGTTCCGAGTGGTAGGAACCTCGTATTAGGTAGATAAAAGAATGACGTTCGAAAAGTGTACACTGCTACCTACTTCGAATAAAATATTTTCATTTTCATTTTCAAAAAGAACTACATGGAATAATAATTAGCGAACATTTTTTTACAAATAACATGGCTATACGGAATACGGGACGGTCCCCAAAATGGGGTCGTTACTGACCTTGAACTATAACTAATAATGCTTAATCATCTGCGTGACCGGAGTAGGATAGTTTGAGCATATATTACTGCAACTTTTTCAATGATTTATATTCCTAGTTTCTGATACTTCGCTGTGTAACGGCACGAAACGGTATTTGCGATGAAAAAGACAAGATATATAACTAAAAATGGTAGTGAAAACTACATATAGTAGAGATAGTATATTCATAAAAAGTATTACCAATATTTTTTTTTCTATATCCTTTCAAAATCCCCATCGATATAGGCTTAGTCTACTCCCAGTTTTCCTATATGTTTACCTGTTTGGTAAACCTAATTTATGCGGCACGGCGTACACCTTTGAATCTTTATACGGGTATTAGGAAGCGATTCCACTGGAGCGGAGTGGAGCGGAGACGTGCCGAATTGACCAATCAGATTACTCAAAATCTCTACTCCACTTCATTTCGTGCAGTATGATTGGTCGATTCGGCACGTCTCCGCTCCGCTCCTCCTCAGTGGAAACGCACCCTTAGTGAAGCGCACGCGTACGAACGCATAGAATTCTGATGTAAACAAACTGTCAAATCCTTTGTAAAATTTTTAAAATTTGTAAAATGTAAAACAAAATTTTTACACACCATTTGACACCGTTTACAAAATCAGATCGTTTTATGAAGTGTCATCAATGTAATTTAAAAAAATCTCCTTACAAATTTTAGCATCTCTTCTACCTCTTAAGTGAATATGGGAAAATCCTCCACAGTTATAGATGGGTTTTTGCCCGGGCATTTTTGGGCATTTTGAATAAATGCCCAATAAACGTCCATTTGCGCCATACAAATTGGGCATTTATTGGGCATAAATGGACGTTTATTGGGCATTTACTCAAAACTGCCCGGGCAAAAACCCATCTCTATCCACAGTTCACCTCTTTTTTTTTTTTTTTTTTTTATGTGATAAGGAAGGCAAACGAGCAAGTGGGTCACCTGATGGTAAGTGATCACCACTGCCCATAGACACCTGCAGCCCTGGAGGAGATTGCAGATGCGTTGCCAACCTAGAGGGCTAAGATGAAATGCCTCTTGTGCCTGTAATTTCCTCGGCTGTCTTACTCTCCACATCGGAACACAACAGTGCGAGCACTGCTGCTTAGCGGCAGGCTTACCTCTACTCAAGGAACTCAAAGAATGTTTTCTCTTTTCAAACTTTTGAATCCATCTTAGTTTGTGCGTTGCCTGTCAGTCAGTCGCGGTCTTGAAAAGAGATAAAGAGGTGTTCCGGCATAGAGATAAGATAGTTCCCCGTTGCGTTGGAGAATCTTGGTAAGCACGCTTCCATTTTTCACCATTTTCGTCACTTACTTCCAGGTGATATAATGCCAAGGGGTTACCAATTTTAGATAAAAAAACCGGCTAAGTGCGAGTCGGACTCGCGCACCGAGGGTTCCGTAGAAATTCATAATCACACATGTCTTGAACTCTATATTTTTTATATTTGAGTTGATTGAATGAATGGTCATTTGCGGCTTACGATTTATGACGTATTAAAAAAAACTACTTACTAGATCTCGTTCAAACCAATTTTCGGTGGAAGTTTGCATGGTAATGTAAATCATATATTTTTTGTAGTTTTATCATTCTCTTATTTTAGAAGTTATAGGGGGGGGGGGGGGACACACATTTTACCACTTTGGAAATGTCTCTCGCGCAAACTATTCGGTTAAAAAAAATGATATAGAAACCTCTATCATTTTTGAAGACCTATCCATAGATACCCCACACGTATAGGTTTGATGAAAAAAAAATTTTTGAGTTTCAGTTCTTAGTATGGGGAACCCCCAAAATTTATTGTTTTTTTTTTCTATTTTTGTGTGAAAATGTTAATGCGGTTCACAGAATACATCTACTTACCAAGTTTCAACAGTATAGTTCTTATAGTTTCTGAAAAAAGTGGCTGTGACATACGGACGGACAGACAGACAGACAGACGTGACGAATCCATAAGGGTTCCGTTTTTTGCCATTTGGCTAGGGAACCCTACAAATGCTGCATTATAATAAAACTTTAACTGTTTCAAATCCTTTAGATATAACAAGATCATAATAATTGACCACGCTGAATACGTTAAAAACAACCGACTTCAATCGCAACAACTCCAATTTTGCTGTTTTGTTGATTTTCTCAAAAACCGCTGAATCGATTTCGATAAAATTTATATGGGACCACCTGTGAAGTATACCCTTTCAAACAAAAAAAGAATTTTTGAAATCGGTTCAGGCGTCTTCGAGTAATCGGTGAACATACATAAAAAAAAAAAAGATTCCGACGAATTGAGAACTTCCTCCTTTTTTTGAAGTCGATTGAAAAATGTTACAATATGTTCATGCATTTTTATACCTATTATATATTTTTTAACTGGATTCTTTTATACGTAATATCTCGAGTAGAGTAGAAGCGTGCTCTTATGGAATGTCTTTATTTAATTTATTCGTATCGTTATTACAAAGATCTGGTTAGTTCCGTCACGAATACGTTGGCACGTGTGCAAACGCAAGGTAGAGGATAATAAGGGGAATGACTTCGATATAAGAGATCTACTAGATTGGGCTTTGGAAGGTGAAGGATAGCCGCCTATAGTGGCTTCTATACTATCTCATGTCATTTCACTATCACTAATATTATAAATGCGAAAGTATGGATGTTTGTTTGTTTGTTCCACTTTCACGCCAAAACTACTGAATGGATTTGGATGAAATTTAGTCGGTACATAGATAAAGCACTCGGCTAACACCTTATTTATATGCAGTAACTTTCGTCTATACGTTGTTCGATCAAAATGTAGTTCGGTCAACAGAACTACTCAACATTAAGTTAGGAGTTTAGATATGTTTGTGAAATGAACATGAGAAAATTATGACTGTATGCTAAGGGTGACATTCGACACAACCGTCCCTCTCTATGAGTATATTTTATCCTATCAGTATCCTAGGTCTATGGTCCCTTTTCATCTATTTTACCCCTCCGGAAAGCGAGCCGTATATTTTGTATTACAAATCATATATGAGAACCATACAGCTCTATTGGCTTTCACATTTTTACGTGCGAGGGTTCAAAGATTTGGAGTCAGACATCAACGACAGGTTCCGAGGATTTATTCACCAACTTCCAGCACAAGGTCGTCCAGTCGCAGGTGTCTCCAAGGTCCAAAAGAGTCACGAAGATCATCGAAGATATCCGCTGTTATCGCTTCGAAGTGTCTTCACCGCTAGTCCAAACAGAACTGATCGCCCGATTCGCAAGCTGCTATTTATATACGCCGCGGTTACTGTCTAGAAAGTACGAGAGGTGTCTCACACATTCGTACACCTCTCTGTACTTATCCATTTCTGGAACACCCGACACGTTTCTTTTACTAGAACTATACAGTGACAGAGGTTGTCAAACTTTTCCAGTGGTTCTCAATTTGTTTTGGTTAGACCGCGACAATATCAACGATGTAATGAGTGCTTGCCTCATACGACATGGCTCGAATTCAAACAGCTTCATAGCTTAAATGTTAAACCTACGCGATAGGCAACGGACTGCAATTACTTTCAGCCTTATCTACCATACCATAATAACATAGAATAATAAATATTATTACGTACAGAAGTGACACTCGCCTCCCCTGATAATAGGTATATGTTCCTTCAGAAATACCTGAAAAAAAAACTGTGGCTTCTACTCATGAAACTGAATACCTTTTCCCAAGAATACTGTACTAAATTAGATTTTTTTTTAAATTAAGTTCATTTACCAGACAGACGATCAGGTTAGTATGAGACTCTCCAGAATTGTGTCTTTATTCCTTTGGGAAACATTTTTAATTTCATAAATAGAAGCCAATCTTATTTTTTGTATTTTTTTTTATTAATTTTTTCGACTAGTCTTCACTCGATCGTCCCACTATCTATATGTTAGTAAAGGAAGTGTTTTAAAACTTCTCATATTCCTGGCACATTTAGTCATTGGCAAACATGTTTATAAATTTTAATGAACATAAACAAAATTGTTAAAATCATGTCAGATTTTTCGCTATTCTAAAAGGAATGTTATGATATATTAAGCTATAATATTTATATATTATTATAATATTTATATATTTATATTATATTATTTTTTAATTTATTTTGTAACTATCAAATATATCGCTTTTAGATCACAAACTTTCCGTTTTGACCAGTCTGTAAGCTTCTTTGGTTGTTACTTATACAAAAAAAAACATTGAAATATATGAGTACTTAATATCCTTTGACTATAACCTTAATCGGCCTAAGTTTACGGTTGAAAACTGTGAAGTATCAGCTGTACCTATTACGTATAGCTAGTTACAATAGTTATGCGTAGACGTACTTATCTTCATAGTCAAAGTGGCATGAACCAATTATGCAAGAGCGTCCAAAACCTAAGATAACACAAACTCTACTAGCAGGAAGCACCGTGATTCGTGCAACTTCCGAGTTCGGAGTCCGGCTATCGAATAATATTGTCTGTGGTACCATAGACTGAAGGACCAAACTACTTTGATAGTCAAAACACGGGAGAGTCGATTTGATGAATGAAAGAACCAATGAATACTATGGCATAACCTTAAACAAGAAATAATAAAACATAGAAAATTAAGTTATACAGAGTGTAAATCTACAGCTGCATCAAATTATAATCAGGGCTTCTACTCCTGATTCTGATCAACTTTCCCCAAGGAACCGATAGTCAAATCGCAAAAAAATTTTGGACTCTTCATACTAATTTGGCCGCTCGGCTGATTCATTTGTATGAAGAGTCTAATTTTTTTTTCGATTTTACTATGGGTTCCTTGGGGAAAGTTGATCAGAATCAGGAGTAGAAGCCCTGATTAAAATTTGACGCTCCTGTAGATTTACACCCTGTATACGTAGGGGTTTCTGTGGTAAGCAGTGATGGTACCGAGGATGGAAGGTTTACTATTATTCCCTAAAACAATGAGGAACTGATTATCTTATTTCCATGCCATAACAAATGAAACTTTTAACATTAATGTTTGGCGACCAGATTTAGATAAGGCGACGAAAGCTAGCCAGGTGGACTTAGAAATTGCCCTACCACCAACCAAAGCGGGTCCTACAAAGTTGGATTTGGATCCATCGAGTCTATGACCTCCTGGTGTGAAGTGTTTGGCTATAAAAGACCTTACCAAAGAGGCGGTTAAGAGTGCGGTTAAGAAATGAACTCGATGAACATGATTCGTTTTAGCGTAAAATCGTAGAATCCATTCTAATTTTTATTCGGTTTCGCTTCAGTTTTTCAAAAGCGTAACACGGTACCGACGACACAGATATACCGAATCCGAATACAGGTTTAAACTATTCTAAAATCAGTCGATGATTTATATTTCTAAAATCAGACTGACTCGGTGGCTAAGTGGTTAGCGATCCTGACCTCTGATCCGAGAGTCGTGGGTTCGATCCCCACACAGGGCAAACTTTTCTGTGATGAGCAGAATTGTTTGCTCTGAGTCTGGGTGTATTATATCTATATATGTATGTATTTAAAAGTATATGTGTATGTATATCAGTCTCTGGTTCCCACGATACAGGGAATCCTAGTTTGGGGCCAGATGACCGTGTGTGATTTGTCCCAGATATTATTATTATTTATTATTTAAAAAAATTTAAGACTAGGTTTCCACCAAATTCGAGACCTCGTTAAAATTAAATCAGTTTAAAATAATATTTATTCTATTCGCCTTTTATATTTGGGGCAGCCCTAATATCTCCAGGGATATCCAGGCATAATAATATGTTGGGATAAACGAATAACTACAAAATGATTGTTTGTTATCGAATATGACTGTTATTAGCATTGGGATCACGGCTAATTACTGCTAATAGTTCGATCAATTAACTAACAATTAATCATAGACTAAACAGACTGTTAACATTATGGACTATCCATGGAATTAGGTAATAATATTTTGAAATTAAGTAGACTTTAAGGCAATATTTACCTTACTCGGTTCGGGTTATGTTTTAAATTACACAAATTAAAAAAAAAACTAATCCCGGTTGTAAAAGATGACAATTTGAAAACCACTGAACAGCTAAAAACCGTAATCAGACCTGAGTTAAAAAAAACATACAATCAGATTTTATCAGATCTTTCTCTTCATACAATACAGACATAAAGTATATCATTCTTTTGCATTATTGGTAAAAAAAATTATACAGGGTGTCCAAAAAGTGAAGGATAATCCTTCACCTGCGGATTGGTCGAATCATTTCCTACTACATATCAAATTTTTTTTCTAGTAAAAGTCCCACCATTTTTGTGATATCGGTATTTTTTGTGTTTTTTTTCAAAAAAATTGACCTTCTTCAGTTTAATGCATGCCATTCCTACAAATTATGACATTTTTAAGTCTTGTTTTTTTTAAATATTTGTGAATACATAATTCATCAAACAAAATGGTAAATTATTTCTTAAAGTGCTGGCAAATCCTGTAAAAAAATAAGTTTTTTACAAAAACTTTTTCGAATTGTTAACTTCGATAGCCTGTGGTGTAAAAAAAAATACTAAGCTGATCGTGCCAACAACTTTAAAAAATTGCTAAGTTATTGACAATTCTAAAATAGTATAATTTTTTGACATTACATTAAAAAAAAAAAAAAAAAATGATAATTCTAATGCACCAAGGTCGAATTTTTGGAGTTTTGCTAAAATAAAATTCTAACGACATAAAGTAACTAAGCAAGACTTTGGTTGGTTTGTTCATTTGAATAACAAACTGCCACACTACGCCAGGATACAATGGATAAAAACAAAAGACAGTATGGATACATTTTTTTTTTATAATAAATGTTGAAAATTCCCGCCACTGCCCTTATGCATGCTCTACATCTTTTTACAAAGGACTTTTTACGGCGGACGTATCCTTCTCTTGTAATTTGTTCTGCAGCTCTGTCTATTTCTTCTCGCAGCTGCGTGATTTTCAAGGCTCCGTTGCATAGACTAAATCGTATAAGCAGCCCCAATAAAAGAAATCCAGGGGATTAAGGTCTGGCGACCTTGCTGGCCATTTCAAGTGCAGCGCGTTCAAACCTTGGAACCTAACGACTACCCATCGTTCAAGATCGACAAGATCAGAGTTCTGCAGAATAAATGAACGAAAATAATGAGATTTTTCATAAAATTCTATGACGCGACGAGTCTTCGGGCTGCTTAAAAAATTTAGTCTATGCAACGGAGACTTACAATATCACGCAGCTGCAAGCAGAAATAGACAGAACTACAGAACAAATTTCAAGAGAAGGATACGCCCGCCGCCTAAATAGGTCCTTTGTAAACAGATGTAGAGCATACATAAGGGCTAATGGCGGGAATTTTGAACATTTATTATAAAAAAAAAGATATTTTTTATCCATACTGTCTTTTGTTTTTATCCATTGTATCCTGGCGTAGCGTGGCAGTTCGTTATTCAAATGAACAAACCAACCAAAGTCTTGCTTAGTTACTTTATGTCGATAGAATTTTAGTATAGCAAAACTCCAAAAATTCGACCTTGGTGTATTAGAATTATCATTAAAAAAATTTTTTTTAATGTAATGTCAAACAATTATACCATTTTAGAATTGTCAATAATTAAGCAATTTTTTAAAGTTGTTGGCACGATCATCTTACTTAGATGATTGGCACGATCATCTTACTAAGATGATCGTGCCAACAACTAAAAAGATATTTTTTATCCATACTGTCTTTTGTTTTTATCCATTGTATCCTGGCGTAGCGTGGCAGTTCGTTATTCAAATGAACAAACCAACCAAAGTCTTGCTTAGTTACTTTATGTCGATAGAATTTTAGTATAGCAAAACTCCAAAAATTCGACCTTGGTGCATTAGAATTATCATTAAAAAAATTGTTTTTAATGTAATGTCAAACAATTATACCATTTTAGAATTGTCAATAATTAAGCAATTTTTTAAAGTTATTGGCACGATCAGCTTAGTAATTTTGTTTTACACCACAGGCTATCGAAGTTAACTATTCGAAAAAGTTTTTGTAAAAAATTTGCAAAACTTATTTTTTTACAGGATTTACCAGCACTTTAAGAAATAATTTACCATTGTGTTTGATGAATTATGTATTCACGAATATTTTAAAAAAAACAGGACTTAAAAATGTCATAATTTGTAGGAATGGCATGCATTAAACTGAAGAAGGTCAATTTTTTTGAAAAAAGAACTAAAAATACCGATATCACAAAAATGGTGGGACTTTTACTAGAAAAAATTTTGATATGTAGTAGGAAATGATTCGACCAATCCGCAAGTGAAGGATTATCCTTCACTTTTTGGACACCCTGTATAAATGGTTTTTCGCAAAACTTAATTTTCTCTTAACTGCCTATTTTGCGATAACCTGCAAAGGTTCGAAAATAAATTATGAAAATCTATTAAGCCGTGTTCTTTATTGCTTTCATACATACCTAAGATACGGCGTGATTTTTTTTCTTTAACTGAGAACTATTTCTGAGTTGATATCTAGTTGGTCCTCTATTTATTTGTTCGCAATTCTCTAAAACTCTTTCAATCTTTCATATCGTCCGTGTGGCAGAGTAAGGTAGATAATATCAGCATCAACAATTTTTGAAATATTGTTCATTTTTATTGGAATGTCAAAAAACTTGAATTTTCGTTACATTAATTTATAAAAAAAACATAGTGTGTATGGAAATGAGTAAATTAAATTGTCATCATAGCGCAATATTTCCAACATCTTTGAGACATAATTGACCACGCTGAATACGTTAAAAACAACCGACTTCAACCGTAACAACTCCAATTTTGCTATGTTTTTGTTGATTTTCTCAAAAACTGCTAAATCGATTTCGATAAAATTTATATGGGACCACCTGTGAAGTATACTCTTTTAAACAAAAAAAGAATTTTCGAAATCGGTTCAGGCGTCTTCGAGTAATCGGTGAACATACATAAAAAAAAAGATTCCGACCAATTGAGAACCTCCTCCTTTTATTGAAATCGGTTGAAAAGGGCTTGGAATATTTTAGTATGAAGGCTAGCCTAACTGTCCGCCATTTTCTTATGGGTGGCTGCTACTTGCCAAAAAATGGTGGACAGTAGGCTAAAATAGTCCAAGCCCTTTCGTTTCGACATGTGTGAAAACCTAACTCAGACGCCTAACAGCCATGTGTCCTATCAACCAAGGGATGGACGGCGGCTGTCTCTTAAACTAAACAATTCCATTCAACAAAGTTACATCGAGTGATAGAGTTAATCAAATATTCGGGGTCGAAGTAGCCTTAATTTCGCCACCAAATTCAATTACAACCCTTGTGCCTAAAAGTCGAATTGACTAAGCTTAACAGTTTCGCTAAGGGCTCGTGCTTATTGTTACAAGATTTAGTGGCAATATATCAACTGCACAAAGGAGCAGGTACAATGAACGCGGCCTAACTTTCGCTAAGTAACTGCAAGTTCTACTTACGAGTTATAAGTTCACTCTTTGGGTGTGCTTTTGCTAGAAAATTTATTGTATGCGGAGCTTACGCAAAGTTAATCGTTAATCACACGATAGCGAAGTCAATATATTATATTTATGTATGTACTTAGTTTTCCTAATTTAATTATACTTTAGAATCTTATACAGTGTGTAACAAATAGCTATAAACTGTATAATATAAAAAAAAACAAATATACGTACCACAAAAAATATATATCTTGAGTGACAGCCGACACAGTAATAAAGGGTAGGTAGTGATTTATATTCGATAGAGAAGTAATTGAAAAAACCTTCCCTTGAGATTGAGGTTCGTGGAGACAATTTACGTACCTTCGTTCTTCGTTTGTAACAAACAAATAAATATTTTTTTTTAGTTATAAGATATTAAAAAATCGTAATCTTTTGGGGAATGATCACTTGTCAAACATTTTTAGATCAGTTAGTAAAGATTAAGTGCAGATGCTGGCTGCTATAAAGAGACGGTATAGTTATGAAGCCATGTCGCAGGCTTTTAGGTGGTATGAACACTTCTGACACTGGGGTTGCCCACTACCCCCACAATCTCCACCAATCCAGACTTGGCCCCCGTGTGTTGGAGTATGGCTTAACCTTCCCGAGGTCCGCACCGCACTTGTGACTCCTCAGGTGTTGCGGGTGTCTATGGGCGGCGGTAATCGCTTACCATCAGGTGATCCGTCTGCTCGTTTGCCACCTATCACATAAAAAAAGGTATGGGAAGAGACCCGTTCCCCTGCAGTGGGGACGATATGGGTTGCTAAAAGTGGTAGATAATATTTATAGGATTTGGAAAATAGGTTTATGGTTTACAGATTACTTATAATATGTAATGTTAATTTTTTCATAGTACAGGTTTTTATATTAAATAATGCTTTATTATAAGTACATGTGAAAATATTAACGTACACCTGTCAATACATAATAGGTGAGAGCGTAGACTAATAAGGAGATACTAGTTAAGTACTGGTACATTCATGAATATTTAGCAGTTTAGGTAGTAAGGATGTTCTTTCGACTTTATTGTTCACAGCACTGCCGCTCTTACGCACTAGTGTACGTTGAAAAGTATTTCAACAATTTTTTCGCACTAGCATTCGTCGAAGAAGTATTCTAAAGGTGCGTAGTTAATCGCACTATCATTTCTTTTGTCTTGTCGACCATCAATTTATCGTAACTACGGTCTTTCGATCTATAATTGTTTGCATATTTATATGGTATTTCTAAGGTGAGTTACAGACTCCTTTTAAGTAAGTATATTGCTTAGTTAAAAGGGCCTTTTTTACCCTGTATAATATGACAAAAGAGAATCACCGGTTGACATTTCTTCTGTCATTTTTAGGCTCTTTAGTAAGAACCCGTCACTCAAATCACAAGAATAAATCTTGAACAAAACGGTTCTAATAATGTGAGAAAGAAAAAGAAAATCATTCCACAAGACAATCCACAAGTACGTTTACGGAACTAATGCTAACAAAATACCCAAATCTACATGTCGACAATCACTACCAATAAACATGATGTCAATAACCCAACCCTACTGAAACGCCACACAAAGCAATAACTTGTGTCGTGCTATCATTATTTTATCTACTGCCAAGTCGCTCCACAACCATTGTGAGGCCCATAAACGGCACAATCTGTCTACAGGAGATACCAGATGTGGAACATTAGTTCCCGAGATCAAGGAATGGCGGATAGCTGTATTAACATCTCTATACAGGGTGTAACAAAGTAGATTTAGGAACATACAGAGCAACTTTCGTTCTACAACTCTGATGAACTGTAAAAAATATACATATATTGCATTCTATTTTGAAATAATCAGCTGTTTTGAAATCCAAAAATTTTCTTAAGTTTTCAGCCAAGTCATAAAACAATGGCTCTTCCGTATAATGAGTATCTTTTACACCTCATTTGTTACGACCTTTCTCTTACATTATTATCAGTTTTTATGTATCTATGGGCCTGTACATTAGCTACTAAGTTGCCTGAAAATAAATGAATAATAATAATAATAATAATAATTACAGCAAAGACAATCTGAAGGCCGGTAACGCACTTGTGACTCCTTGGTGTTGCGGGTGTCTATGGGCGGCGGTAATCGTACCATCAGGTGAACCGTCTGCTCGTTTGCCACCTAACATATAAAAAAAATCTTTCATTAATTTGTAAAATTAGTCCAACAAATAAGTACTAGGATACTCAAAGAAAAAGAAACACTATTTTGGAATCACATTCGAGATCAAATATATCTAGTTAGAGCAAGATATGATAAATCAATGACAATAGCTCGTATGACTGAGATCTAACTGTCGTGAAGTGGAAAAAGATGGCGAATATTGTCACAGTCGTTCAATAAGTCGAACGAATACTTCCAAGTTGTCGAAAATTATTCTGTGAAAATGTCGATTAAAGGTAACAATTTTTAAGGCTTTACAGGATGCTTAACACTAGGCAACCGCCGTCTATACCTTGTGGATAGAACGGTTAAATATAACCACACGATAAGAAGGAGAAGACGGGATGCTTAATTAGAAAATAATAGTCGTAATATTCCACCAATCTGGACTTGATCCCGTGGGTAGAGTATGGCCTAACCTTCTCGAGCAATGGCAATGGGAAGAGACTCCTGCCCTGCAGTGGGGGCAATATGGGTTCTAAACGAAGTATCTTGTAAAACATGAACAGTAGAAATCACACTAATATTATAAATACGAAGAATGAATGTTTGTTTGTTTATTCCACTTTCACGCCGAAACTACAGAACGGATTTGGATGAAATTTGGTAGGTAAATAGATAAAGCACTCGGCTAACACATCTATCTATCAGCCGAAAGACGTCCACTGCTGGACAAAGGCCTCCCCCAAGGATTTCCACACCGACCGGTCCTGTGCGGCTCGCATCCAGCGGCTTCCTGCAACCTTTACCAGGTCGTCGGTCCACCGAGTCGGGGGCCTGCCCACACTGCGCCTTCCGGTGCGCAGTCGCCATTCGAGAACTTTACTGCCCCAACGGTCATCTGTTCTACGAGCTATGTGCCCTGCCCACTGCCACTTAAGTCTAGCGATTCTGAGAGCTATGTCGGTAACTTTAGTTCTCCTACGTATCTCCTCATTTCTGATTCGATCACGTAGGGAAACACCAAGCATAGCACGCTCCATCGCCCTTTGGGTGACTTTGAGCCTTCTTATAAGGCCCATAGTAAACGACCATGTCTCGGATCCATATGTCATCACTGGCAACACACACTGGCTAACACATATGATACTTTTTATACCGGAAAACTTAAGGGTTCCCGAAATAATGCTTAAAATCTCCACTACGTCACTAGATGGCGCCACCTTAAGATTTGCTTCCTCTCTGGACCCAATTCTGAAATCCACGCAGACGAAGTCGCGGGCGAGAGCTAGTAGTGTAATACTTAATTATCTCTCACTTATTTTATATCCCCTCAAAAAGCTTCGAATAGTTTTGAAGCTCTACGTTTCACTATTCCACGTATTATTTTTTACCCGGAACGTTAACAATGATCTAAGGATTTCAAATTAAATTTTACAATTAAATTTCGAGGTTCAACATTACTCCAAATCCATTTTGTTTAACGTATAAACTCAATTTGCCTAGCGGACGACCGCAGACGAGAAGACTACGTTTTCCACAGTTATTTAAGTAGAGGTGTAGTTTTCCCTTTATGAAGTTTAAGCCATTCAAAAATAAAACAGAAAGTCCTCTTGACGATTTAATTACTGAAGTGAAGCTTCTGTCTTCAGTGTATTTGAATTGATGACTTTTTGATGAGTTTTTATCAGGAGTTGACTGCCTCAATAATTAATTATGAAATCTTATTCACTAAGCAGTTCATTTTAATGAAATTGCAGAGAAACTAACTCTGGCTTGGATTCTTATTATGTGTAATTTTTTTAATTTAACAATGACGTCATAGATTCAAACGTTTTAGGAACAACTCTTCAATTTTAACATTTTAGAAGAAGTAACTTAGATAAATAATAGTCTAATAGGGCTACCAAAAACTATATATTGCTAAATTGTTGCTGGTTCTTAGAAGTACAAGTACAAAATCCATAGGGAAGGAACGCGAGAAGTTCGAAAAAATATCGATAGTCGATACCTAGTAAATATGTTTGTTATATTCCTCATATCATAACTCACAAACAAAGTCATTGTCAATTATCTGACGAAACCAAACAAGTTATTTCTAAGAACACAAGCCCATTGTCTCGTCTAAATATATCACGTTATTTGGAAACTTGATATGATTTAAATCAACCTGTTTACGTTACATATTAAATAATATGTATTATGTACCTATTTTCTTAATCGATTGTATCCAAATCACTGTTTGGTTTCACTGTTAGTGGCATTTGTCTCGACCGTTTCCGTGCTTCGCAAGACACGTTAAGCCGTTGGTGCCGGCTGCTATCACTAGGAAGCAGTCATTAAGCCATGTCGGAGGCCTAATAGGCGGCTTGAATACTTCTGATACTAGGGTTGGCCCCACAACCTCCACCAATCCGGACTTGGCCCCCGTGTGTGGAGTATGGCCTAACCTTTACGAGATATGGGAAGAGACCCGTGCCCCTGCAGTGGGCGCGATATGGGTTGTTAACAACATCCAAATCACTGCGTTTCAGGATCCGGACACTAGTCGCGTTGAAGTGGGTTCCGGAAGGCTTTTGCGTCGCGTCGTGGCAGACCAAGGCAGGTGTCGGCATGAAGTAGATAATTTTCAATCAATTGGATGTGGTATCCTGAGATCGAGATGTGTAAAAAATGGTGGGGAAGATGTTGCCCAGCAGAAAGTTCGGAGACACAATAGCCGAAGAATAATATTCTAATACCAAATACGCAGGGCAGCTTGTGATGAGCTGTTGAGGATTGCTCCCGAGAAAAATCCCGGTTTTATGTTTCCGGCTTGCGTTCGCTGGGTGACCGACGTAAAAATGACGGGAAATAAATCTCCAACACAGAGTTTGCGTCTGCTAGCCGATAAGAGTAGCATCGCAAGAGCAGTCTGATCAAATGTCGACAGTCCACTCAGTTCTGCCCTCTTGCTGCACCATACGTACAGCTTTTTTGGGGGTCATTGATACATCGATATGGAGTTATTGTTGTTTGTTGTAGTAGTAGCCCTAGACTGTAACATAAAAGAAAAACAACAATAACTACCCTACATGATAACAAAAATTTCACGCTGTCCAACATCTAAATAAAATGGTGTTAAAAAAATGCGTTTGTAATTTTAAGGGATTACTAAGAATTAAGTATAGAATATAGAAAAATTATTGAAAAATTTCGATCTATAACTTTTTTTCCGTTACCTTATCAAAACAAATACAAAACTTTCGGAAAATTAACTTTACAAAAGTGCGTAATTTTAAATATTGTGCTGTAACGTACCATTATTTACATATTCTAAGTGGCTTGTTCAATCAAACAAAATTGACCTTTGGACTCGTATCTCGAAACTCAGCTGTTGTTAAATGTGATACCTACCGCCGAACTTTAGTAAAAAGGGTTACCGGCGGAAACAGAACGCTTATTTCATCACAGTATCAAAAAGCGCAATAGCGCGTTCAGGAAGTCCAACGGACACCTAACGGCGAGGGCTTGGCTTCAAATCGGTGGGCTTTTTTGTGTGCACTATAGTAATTTCTTGATCGAAACAAATAAAAGATCATTACGACACTAACCATGGAACCAGTGAAACAGGCTTCTAAAACTAGCCGCAGCATGACACTACAATGTTTTAAATGCAAACGCACAAATGACCGTCAAGGAACTGTACTTTGTTCAACGTGCAACAACACTTTCCATTTTGACTGTGTAGGGTTTTCGGAAAAGATTTACAGATTGATGGACAAAACAAAAAAAGACAACTGGAAATGCACACAATGTACGAGGAAATCTAACATATCAGCCCCTATAGCTGCAAAAATCCAGCAATCTTCCTGTTCGTCTAGTAAATCGAGCAATTACAAAAAGAATCAGCTGAGTAAACAGAAAACAATACCTTCTTCACAAATATCGCCGCAATTTTCATCATATTCAGACCCGATACTTAGCGTCCCTAGTTTACATCCTAACAATCAAGTTACTACAGCGCATAATAAACCGGAACAAGGACCTGCCGGTCCAGAGGAACTTCAAAAACCAGCCGATCAAGAAACTCTTGCGATTACGCCAATTACTGAAGTGCAGGAAATCCAACCAGCGAGGTTTAAACTTCCCATAAATACCGAAATTACTACCTCATCTCCGGTAATAGAGTATGTGACGTATAGAAATAAATGTAAAGTAAACATACCTATTTCAAACAGTTTTGGGTCTCTGTCGGATACAATTCCTGATGATGAGGATGAGGATCGGTGCTCACTGCACCAGGAAATTTCATTAAACAGAAGCTGTCCGAATATGAACACAATTACATCGGGAGATATTAAGGAACTAAGAAAAGTCATATTAGAACTACAAGATAAATTAACAACAACGGAAGGCGAAATTGAGAACCTACTTCTGGAAAATTCTTCTTTGAAAAAATCTTTGGCAGAGAGAGACCGTAAAATCACTATGTTGCAACGAGTGTGCAACTCGCCCTCAAATCCTCGGTCTGCAAGCAAACGTAAAAAACGAAGCTCCAGCCTTTTTCAGACTAACGTTCAATCTTGCCTATCTCCCTCCGGAAAACATACCAGCTTTGAAGGACGTCATAAAAGTAATCAAGACCACGAAATTACCAAGAGTAAAATAAACTCCATCCTGCTAGATGAGGAAGTAAAAACTGTAACTGAAAAGAAAGGGAAAAACAACATTTACATCGTTGGAGATCAACAAGTACGGGGTTTGGCACTAAAACTACTGGAAGCAAGAACTGGCAAAAGTAACGAGTCGTATAACATCTCTAGCATGGTTAAACCATTCGCGTCAAGTGCTGAAATACTGCAAAGCCTCAGCTCATTGCGTCGTACGATTACAAGCGATGACATAATTGTCCTTTCAGTTGGTTGTAATGATAGAGATCCCTACCTTTTATTTGCGGGTTTATCAGATACTTTACATTATTTTGATGATTATAAAATATTTTTACTGAATGTAAAATCAAACCAATATTTTAACGTTAACGGTGTTAATTCTAAACTACACTTAATGGTAAAAAAATCTAAAAATTGTAAATTTATTAACATTTATTTAAAATCTATGGCACATAGACATTATTTAAGATCATTAGCAATTAAACTAAATGTTGAAGTTGATTATTTAAGGTATGAGAGGGATTTTGCTGACGTGGGGAATGGACTGGGGCTTCACTGTAAAAACGTTACCGCTCGAGACGGCCCTATTGAGGACCATTTACACGTAGATTCTTTTTTAGGACCTCGACTGAGACAAACCCCCCTCCGATAGAAAGCAAAACAAACAGTTCTAACACACTTTATAACATTAAAATATTACATCAAAATATACAAGGTTTGCTTAACAAACTTTCTTTGATTGAATTAGTAATTGACGATTTTAATAATAATAGCAAAATCCTAGACATTCTATGCTTTAGCGAGACATTTGTTCAAAAAGGATGTGAGTTAAATATAAATTTGATAGATTTCAGGGTGGCATGTACCTACTGCCGAGCAAAACGTAGAGGCGGAACTTGTATTTTGGTAAATAAAAAATGGGAGTTTAAACCTTTAGAACTTGTTTCTAACTTAGCAGTAAATTTTTATTTTGAATGTTGTGGGGTCGAAGTAATTGGCCTAAACTTAATAGTAATCAATATTTATAGAATACCGAAGCAAAACAAAGCTCACGTAGGAACATTCCTATTTAAGCTCGATAAATTACTTTCGTACATAACTAACAAATACAAGCGTAAAAAAGTTGTTGTGTGTGGGGACTGGAATATAGATCTGCTGAAACAGTCACCATACACCAGCGATCTTATGGACGTTTTACAGTGTTACAATTTAAAGCCACATATAAAAGTTCCTGCGAGAGGGAAAGCCTGCATTGATCAAATTGCGAGCAACATTAAACAAGTAGATGCGGAAGTTCATGCACTGGGGCTTTCAGATCATGACACGGCACAAACAGTAACATTAAGAACGAAAATTAAGCCGCAATACACTACCTGGTTTGAATACAGACGAGACCTTAACGCTGACAATATACGAAAATTTTATGAATGTATGTCAGCGCTTTCTTTCTCTGAGGTTTATGACGCCACAGATCTAAATTATGCTTTTTGTAAATTTCATGACATTGTTCGGCTTTTTTACAATTTATGTTTTCCTTTACTTAAAGTTAAATTGAATAATCGTCCACGGGGCTTAAAATGGTTGACAAAAGGTCTGAAAAGGGCAAGCAAAGTAAAACATCATCTTTACTTAAAATACCGAATGGGGGGTAAAAATAAATCCGAAAATAGGCTGGCCTATAGGAATTACAATAAGATTTTTAAAAAATGTTTATCTCATTCACAAAAAAAACACTAACAGTACTTACATAAAAAATCATAAAAATAAATGTAAGGCCACCTGGGATACTATTAATTCAACAGTACCGAAAAATATAGACCATAATGAGATTAAAACAATTCATCATAACAATACTCTACATTCAGATCCCCAGACGATTAGTAATATTTAAAACAACTTTTTTATCGACTATACTAAAGGACAAAGAAATATATCTAACAATAAGTACTTACATAATATACACAGTTTAAATAATACAATCTTTCTGAGGCCTGTAAGTGCAAATGAAGTTTTTAAAGTCATAATGGCACAAAAAAATAGTAACTCCACAGGATACGACGATATAAATACCAAGATATTAAAATTATGTGCCCATAGTATATATAATCAACCTCTCTTTTGATTTGGGTGTATTCCCGGAAAATCTAAAGCTCTCCATAGTAAAACCTCTTTTTAAAAAAGGTGATCGAACCGACCCTAACAATTATAGACCCGTTACTTTAGTCCCTATTCTATCTAAAATTTTCGAGAAGGTTATGTATTCCAGATTAGATGATTCTTCGTTAAACATGATATTTTATGCGAGGAACAGTTTGGATTTCGGAAACATCGGTCAACTGCGCTTGCGAGTTTCAATCTCATCAGGGCTATAACAGAGAGTATCAATGATAAGACGCCCATTATGTCTGTGTTTTTGGACCTGACTAAGGCCTTTGATTTTGTTAACCACACACAACTGCTACGCAAAATTGAATTGTATGGAATTAGAGGAAAGGCTCATGACTGGATAAGCTCATTTCTTTCTAATAGAAAACAATATACAGAGGTGTCGAGAATTGCAAAAGTAGGTAAATCATTTATTAGACAAAATTACAAATCAGAATATAAAGTCAATAATACTGGAGTGCCTCAAGGAAGTGTGCTTGGTCCACTCTTATTTTTAATATACGTTAACGATTTCCCTTCGATAACACCTCATAAAAATGTTCTCTTCGCCGACGACACGACAATTTTAATAAAATGTAACTGAAAAGAAACCTGGGAGTTAACGATAAATCAAGAATTAATGAATGTAATTGACTGGATGAACGAAAACAGTTTGCAAGTCAATATTAATAAAACAAAAATTAAGTATTTCCGTTCTTACAATTCTCGTAAAATGCCTCTTACTATTTCATATCAAAATTTTAAAAATGAACAGGTTGAATTTTTCAAATTTTTAGGTCTTATAATTGATGAACACCTAAATTGGAAACACCACGTGGACGATGTATGTAACAGGCTAAATCGGTTTGTGTTTGCTTTGACAAAGTTGAGAAATACAGTATCTCAGGAAGCGGCGCTGACAGCCTACCACGGCTACGTTTCGTCCGTTCTCCTAAACTGTATCATAATATGGGGTAACTCAGTTGAAAATGACAGAGTATTTAAATTACAAAAAAGTGCATTCGGGCAATTTGTAACGCATGGTACAGAGACTCATGTAAGCCTTTGTTTGCTAAGCTGAAAATCCTTCCGTTTCCGTGTATCTACATTTTTGAGATTTGTGTTTTTGTCAAACTCCATCCAATTTATTATGAGACTCGTAGAGATGTGTTTATAAGACAGCAAAGATCCATGTACGTGAATCTATTATATCAGCCTAGTCACTTAGATATTTATAAAAATAATGTTTATAATATGAGTATTTTAATATATAACAAACTGCCAAATGACATTAAATTGACGCAAAGTATAAATTCATTTAAATCTAAATTATTAAAATGGCTTTTGATGAATTGTTTTTACAGTGTAAGATCTAGATAATAGTAAGTGACATTATAAATAGCAACATTTTATTACTGTATTCACTTGACATTTCTTTTTTATTTTTATTTTATTTTATCTTTAATTTAATATTTCGATTTAATTTAGAATTTAGTTGACATTTACTTTCTGATTACTTTAATATTTCTAAACTGACTCAAAATTTATTGTTATTTTTTTTTCTTTTTAATTATAAATAATTATTATTGTAATTTAATATTTAATGAATTTGCACGCTTGCCTCGAGCAGAATACTGTACTGGACGTTAATTTAATTTAAGATCGATGTATTGACATGTATTCTTGCAAATAAATGATTTCTATTCTATTCTATTCTATTCTATTCTCTGGTGTTGCGGGTGTCTATGGGTGGCGGCGGTAATCGCTTATCATCAGGTGATCCATCTGCTCGTTTGCCACCTCTGCCATAAAAAAAAAACTCAGAAAAATAAATTTGAAGAGCGGATTTTTTCAAGATTTTTCCTGTATTCAATATTTGATTCTGAGTAACTCCTTAAAATTTCAAACGCACTTTTTTTAAAATCCTGCATATTAAAAAAAAATTAAGCAACTAGTTCCCCGTTTACTTTGAACTCTTTGAACTCAAACTCCATCCAATTTATTATGAGAGTCGTAGAGATGTGTTTATAAGACAGCAAAGATCCATGTACGTGAATCTATTATATCAGCCACCTAGTCACTTAGATATTTATAAAAAGAATGTTTATAATATGAGTATTTTAATATATAACAAACTGCCAAATGACATTAAATTGACGCAAAGTATAAATTCATTTAAATCTAAATTATTAAAATGGCTTTTGATGAATTGTTTTTACAGTGTAAGATCTAGATAATAGTAAGTGACATTATAAATAGCAACATTTTAATACTGTATTCACTTGACATTTCTTTTTTATTTTTATTTTATTTTATCTTTAATTTAATATTTCGATTTAATTTAGAATTTAGTTGACATTGACTTTCTGATTAATATTTCTAAACTGACTCAGAATTTATTGTTATTTTTTTCTTTTTAATTATAAATAATTATTATTGTAATTTAATATTTAATGAATTTGCACGCTTGCCTCGAGCAGAATACTGTACTGGACGTTAATTTAATTTAAGATCGATGTATTGACATGTATTCTTGCAAATAAATGATTTCTATTCTATTCTATTCTATTCTATTCTCTGGTGTTGCGGGTGTCTATGGGCGGCGGCGGTAATCGCTTACCATCAGGTGATCCGTCTGCTCGTTTGCCACCTCTGCCATAAAAAAAAACTCAGAAAAATAAATTTGAAGAGCGGATTTTTTCAAGATTTTTCCTGTATTCTATATTTGATTCTGAGTAACTCCTTAAAATTTCAAACGCACTTTTTTTAAAATCCTGCATATTAAAAAAAAATTAAGCAACTAGTTCCCCGTTTACTTTGAACTCTTTGGAATGTTTTCCGTAACTCTGTGCAACTATTTTTTTGTCGTTCCCTTTTTTCTAGCCTGCCCCCAGGCTAACAAGTGGAGTTCACTAACTAGCTGTCGGCTGGCCTCGCTCTACAACTGGCAATAAAACAATACATTGACAGAGAGCTTTAATATTTTATGTTACGTACTAAAACCCTTGTTGTTTCACATAAAGGGTAAAAAATACATGGCGACTAAAATTCTAATGACCAAAAAGATGAGAGCAAAAAAATTGTATGCCAATTCTTATTATTCGATAGTTGACTTGAAAATTTTGTAGTTTTTTTTTATTATCAGCTTGTTAGTTCTTTAATGATTCCCCACTTTATACGGGTACACGTCATCTATAAGAATGTTGTTCAGTTTGTGAAACGTTAAATATATAGGGTGTAAGGGACAGGTTTCTGAAAACTTTAAGGGCTTGCTCAGTAGACGAAACTGAACAACTTTCTAAAAGTATTTTTTTTTCAGGAAACGAAAAAGAAAATCGGCTTCTCCATATAAACTTTCCAATCAAGTTTATAATTTTGTATGGAGAAGCCGTTATTTTTTTCGTTTCCTGAAAAAAATTCTTGTGGAAAGTTGTTCTGTTTCGTCTACTGACCTGTCCCTTACACCCTGTATAAGTTCCGAGTGGTAGGAACTGTGTACTAGGTAGAAATTGAATGATATGTACTGTAATGCAATGCAAAAACTATTTGATTATAAAACCTTTTTGTTCAGAGATTTAATATCTTTTTTTTTAAATACACTTCCCTCTACCTAGCAAGTAGCTTAGTTAACTACTCCATCACCTACTTTGTCAATCTCCTTTCACGATGAGCGAGCTTTTGAGAACTTAATCTATCTAAAACAGCCGAATGCTGCCAATACAATATAACCTAAATGTCAATATTAGACGGCAATACATCATCTTGCAAATGTCTCCCACTGGGAAAACAATCGGACCGGACAAAAACAGTCCATTACCAGTAATAAGCCCTATGATGACTGTCTCTAAAAGAAATGATGCTGATAGGTCGAACGATCAACCGCCACTATTGTATAGTTCCGAAGATGTTATGAGAGCTATCAAAAAAATCAAGAGTGGTAAGTCTCCCGGACATGATGGACTAAGCATAGAGCATTTACTATACGCGGGGGTTGAGCTGAGGAACAAATTATCTGAGCTTTTTAATTTATTTATAAGGTATTCCTACTTACCAAAGGCCCTCATGAAGACTATAGTGGTGCCTATTATCAAAAACAAAACCGGAGACCTCAGCTCAGCTAACAACTACCGTCCTATTTCCCTGGGAACTGTAGTGGGTAAAGTTTTAGAACGGCTGTTGCAACCCGAACTGATGAAGAATGTGGTGATAGATGATGCACAGTTTGGCTTCCGTCCCGGCCTCTCAACGGACTCTGCTATATTCAGCCTTAAGCATACGGTTAACTACTACCATAACCGTGATACCTCTGTGTATGCTTGTTTTCTGGATTTGAGCCGTGCATTTGACTTAGTCAATTATGAAATTCTCTGGAGCAAATTGTGCGGCTCAAAGGTTCACAAAAGTGTGGTGAGCCTGTTGAGATACTGGTACGGTGGCCAAACTAATAACGTGAGATGGGGCGACACGACATCTAGCGATTATAGGTTAGACTGCGGTGTTCGTCAAGGTGGGCTCACGTCTCCGGACCTTTTCAATATCTATATCAACGATCTTATCGTTGAGCTGAGGAGTGCCAATGTTGGGTGTTCCCTTGGTGGCACGTTTGTCAACAGTTTAAGTTACGCTGATGACATGGTGCTCCTCAGCCCATCGATAAGTGGCCTCAGGAAGCTGCTTTCCGTCTGTGAACATTATGCAAATGTTCATGGATTGAAATATAATGTAGCCAAATGTGAAATGATGGTTTTCAGGGCAGGGAAGGGTCCGGAGACGGTGCCCGAAGTTCACCTAAACGGATCATCGGTTCGGGTTGTCAAACAATTTAAGTACCTTGGACATGTGCTCACAGAGGATCTCAAAGACGACCAGGATATAGATCGCGAGAGAAGGGCACTCTCTGTTCGATGTAACATGCTCGCACGCAGGTTCTCGAAATGCAGTAGGGACGTGAAGGTAACGTTATTCAGAGCCTTCTGTCAGTGTTTTTACACGTCCCAGCTTTGGGTAAAGTTTAAAAGAACATCAATTAGCACCATGAGAGTGCAGTACAATGATGCCTACCGCATTCTCATGAAGCTACCTAGGTACTGCAGCGCTTCGGGCATGTTCGCCGAGCAGAGAGTGCCAGACTTTTTTGCGATTGTCAGGGCCCGTATAGCTTCATTTTGGACGCGTTTGTGGAGCACTGACAACAGAATCCTGAAAATGGTTGGTGGAGACCTCTCTGGGTACTTGTTCAGGTATTGGAGCAGTGTCCACCTTGAAGCGAATCGCAAATGATTAAAGTGATTGATTTTATTATAGTTTATTTTATTTTATTTTATTATTCTATTCTAATTTATTTTATTTTAATATTAAAATATTTTACATGATCTATGTATTATGGGTTATTGCCTGAATAAAGAAATTATTATTATTATTATTATTATTATTATTATTATTACCCGCCCTATGATATACAAACAATATGAAGTTACTTCTTCATTTCTACAATAGTGGAGGACCCTATATTGACTGACTCGGTGGCTCAGAGGTTAGTGCTCCTAACTACTGATCCGAGAGTCGTGGGTTTGATTGCCACCCAGAGCAAACATTTCTGTGAAGATCAGATTTGTTTGCTCTATGTATTATATCTATATATGTATGTATTTAAACGTATATGTGTATATATTATATCAGTCTCCCATAATACAGGGAATTCTAGTTTGGGGCCAGATGACCGTTTGTGATTTCGCGGATATTTACTATACTTCGTATGTACTCGTAAACAGTTCCTCGAACTGTTGGAAATTAAACTGTCCGTACAAATTTTAAATGCTCTGTTCTGCGTAGCTGCTAATTTTGAGTAACCAGAATCAGTAACAAAATTAAAGTATAGTGTTCTTACTAAAATTACTAGAAAAAAATTTGAAGCCCAGTTAGGGATCGATATTTTACCGCCTCCATGATCTAGTGGTTAAAGTCTGCTCGCTTCACATATAGGACGTTCGATTCCCGTTTGTTTATTAGAAAAAATCTTAGGGCCATGGCATAGGGCGTTTTGTACATGCGCAAACGACGCGCAAATGATACGTGTTAACACGTTTCAAACAAGATTGCAGCGTCTGATATCTAGTCGTAAGACACACCTCGGACAGTTCGTACAAATCGTCCGAGTTATTAACCTACTACTGGACCACTGTCCGAGACCAAAATTCAAAATTAAAAAAAAATCAAAATCATTTATTTCTTTACGTAGGTACATTAAGCACACTTATAAACGTCATATCATTTTGCTGGAGGAATATTCCAAATGTCATTATCATTAAAATAATCTACAGTCTTAAAGTATCCTCTTGAACAAATACAGTGGTTTATATATTTCTTAAATTTACATTCTAGTAGTTCACACACGTCATTCGGAATTTTGTTATAAAAGCGTACACACTGCCCCACAAATGATTTTTTCACCTTACTAAGCCTCGAGAAAGCTATATCAAGATTATTTTTACTTCTCAAATTCAAACTTCCAATTTTAATAAAAGTTCCCATAGTATATGTGTCCAAATATTTAATTCAAAATTCAAAAATCAAATGACATAACAGCGTCACCAACTCAACAAATGATAAAAAAAACTTAATGCATGGTTATTGGAGTGTAACTTCTGTAGTGTAAATGATTTTTTCGAGCATGTCTAAATAATGCTGAAAATCAGCGCTGAAATCAGCTGAAATTCAGCGCTGTGGCACTAGTCACAGCATATGCTGCATTCGGGATCCATTTTTCTGGCACCACAGCACTACAACGATTATTTATGTTTTAGTTTATCTTTTTTGTATTTTTTTTATTAAGTATTATTTTTTGGTTTCTTATTGTTTTATTTTTAGAAAAGACTTGTAACTTTTATACTTGCCACCAGAAACAATGAAAACAATTGTTGTACCCATCATAAAGAACAAGACGGGGGATGCATCTGACCAGGCAAACTATAGACCTATATCACTAGCAACAATTACAGCTAAGGTTTTTGATGGTGTGCTGGAGCACCACCTTGATAAATATCTTGATTTGCATGAAGCACAGTTCGGTTTTCGAACTGGTTTATCCACTGAGGCTGCTATCTTGACACTCAAGCATACGGTAAAATATTGTACTGACAGAAGCACACCATTTTATGCATGCTTCTTGGATCTGTCCAAAGCCTTTGATCTCGTCTCATATCCGGTGCTTTGGGATAAGCTTGGAAGGATGAATCTCCCATCGGAGCTTATAGGAGTTTTTAAATATTTGTACGAGAACCAAGTCAATTATGTGAGATGGCAGGAGGAACTCTCTGATGCGTACAGGTTGGAATGTGGAGTGAGACAGGGGGGGTTGACGTCTCCGAAGCTTTTCAACCTGTACGTAAACCAGCTGATAGTGGAGCTCAGCAGCATGCATGAGGGGTGTTCAATAGACGGAGTCAAAGTTAACAACATCAGTTATGCAGACGATATGGTGCTGCTGTGAGCCCTTCTGTAAGTGCACTCAGGGGGTTGCTACAAGTATGTGAGTCCTATGCGAATAGTCATGGTTTGAAATATAATACCAAAAAAGCGGCCAAGTGCGAGTCGGACTCGCCCATGAAGGGTTCCGTAGCAGCAAGTAACATAATATAAAAGTTTTTGTAGTTCGTTGTAACTTGAATGAAAGGTAAATTGCGGTTTACGATTTATGACGTATTAAAAAAAAACTACTTACTAGATATCGTTCAAACCAATTTTCGGTGGAAGTTTGCATGGTAATGTACATCTAATATTTTTTTTAGTTTTATCATTCTCTTATTTTAGAAGTTACGGGGGGGGGGGGGGACACACATTTTACAACTTTGGAAGTGTCTCTCGCGCAAACTATTCAGTTTAGAAGAAAATGATATTAGAAATATCAATATCATTTTTGAAGACCTATCCATAGATACCCCACACGTACGGGTTTGAAGAAAAAAAAATTTTTGAGTTTCAGTTCTAAGTATGGGGAGCCCCCAAAATTTATTGTTTTTTTTCTATTTTTGTGTGAAAATCTTAATGCGGTTCACAAAATACATCTACTTACCAAGTTTCAACAGTATAGTTCTTATAGTTTCGGAAAAAAAGTGGCTGTGACATACGGACAGACAGACAGACAGACAGACAGACAGACATGACGAATCCATAAGGGTTCCGTTTTTTGCCATTTGGCTACGGAACCCTAAAAAAGTGAGCTTATGGTATTCACAGCGGGCAGCAGTTCACCTGGGCGGGTGCCTTCTGTCAAATTGTATGGTTGTCCCTTGAAGCGAGTAAGTCAAGTCAAGTATCTTGGCCACATTGTTACGCAAGACCTAAAGGATGACAGTGACATTGAGAGGGAGCACAGGGCGCTGGCGGTCAGAAGCAATATGCTGGCCCGCAGGTTTGCTCGTTGTACAGATCAAGTTAAGATTGCTTTATTTAAGGCTTTCTGTCAGTCTTTTTACACGAGTAGCCTTTGGGTATCATATACGCAGAAGACCTACAGCGCGCTGCGAGTCCAGTACAACAATGCCTTCAGGATGCTGCTGGGACTGTCTCGATTCTGTAGCGCGTCCGGCATGTTCGCTGAAATGAAAACTGATGGTTTTCCCGCCATCAGGCGGAAAAAAATTGCGTCGCTTATGTCCAGAGTACGGGGGAGTGGCAGCAGCATCCTGAGGATGATCGGTGAGAAGTACGAGTGCCCAATTATCAGGCACTGGAACGCCATACTTGTAGCCAGACCTATAAAATGTGCCGGATTTTGTTTTTGACTTGTGTTTGTAAAATTTTGACATTTTATTTGGACAATTGTGACATGCCTGTATTGTATTGTATTTTATTCTAATTTTATTTCAATTTAATTAATTACTAACTTAGTGTCTTAAGTTTTTACTAACAGAACTGTATGTGGACCATATTATGTAGTCTGAAATAAATAATTATTATTATTATTATATTATTTATTTTTAATGTGGTGTCGAAAATAAATGTTGGCTATGTTTATGTCTATAATACTTACAATTAATTTTTCACATCAACTATCGCTTTGTAAGCCACACGTTTGGCGAACCATGCTAGGATCCTATATGACTTAGCTTATGTTCAATTAACACCTTATCATGTACCGTGTTTCTTGCATGAATACATATTACATATCATTTCATTACGTCCCTTTCTAGCACGTAGGAGCGAGGGAGATCAGTGACGACTGTACGGACCATCATCAGATCGAACCTACAGGGGAAGAGGTAGCCTTCAGAGAGCGGCTTGGAGTGTCCATACTGTATACACAATTTAGTATATTTGTACACCCCGGACTCTGTTCAATAACAGATTGAACAGAGTCAGCGACCTAAAAACGTGACATACTGATTTAGTCTTATGCCCACTTAATTTTATTTTGTATAATAATCATATTTTAGATTTATCTGACGCAAATTAATATTACGACATACTATTGTATAAATAGCTAAGACCGATGTAAATAAACTTATTAAACCTGGAGTTGTGTCTCATTCCACCTCCACTATACCCAAGTACGCCTAGGGGAGTATCCACGCCAACTTCACTCCACGAAACCACCCCTCACTGTGGCCAAGACACCTTAAGCCGTCAGCTTAGGCAGCTGATCAGTTGTCGTTGGTGAGTCTGCCCGACTGACAGTGAGGATTTGTTTCCACTATACCTTTTTCCTTCCACTTCCGCCTGCTATCTAGGTCTCGTGTTAGCAGGTATCCCGCACTTATCTATATATAAGTATTTATTTATATGATAGGGCTAGGGATTTAGGGTACGTAGGGACATAGGGCGTTAGGGCTTTAGGTATTAGGGCTCTAGCTTTAGGTTCCCTATTAATTTCATGTGCAGTTGAATAATAGCTTTATTCACTTGCTATAATTTAGCTGCACAGACACTTTATACAAAATATATCGCGTTATTGTTTACTACGTAGAAATTTGACGCTTCTTCATGTCTGCATACGTGTTAATGTGTGTGTTTAGGCTAAGGCTTCTTGGTCATACTGCCTTGTCGTAGGTTACACTTCTTTTTGTTATGTTGACGTTTTTAGCAATTGACATTTCCGAAAACTGTAGAACTTTTAACGACAGATATGAATATAAACGACAGACTTTTACAATAGACATTTTTAATGAAGTGAATACTGTATATACCAGACAAGGCTATTAACACCTTACCTCTCTCCTTATGAAAATAAAATTGACTTTGATTTGCCAATCTCTTGACAACTGGTCACTTAGAAGTCACACAGGGGGGGTGAGGTAGCCTTCAGAGAGCGGCAGGGAGTGTCCATACTGTATAATAAAAAAAACAAAATCAAAATCAAAACCTTATACCGTGACTGTGACGTAGGGCCGTTACGTAGTGCTACGGCGTAGTCGCCACGTAGTACGTAGCGCGTAGCAGCATAACTTTTAACTGATATTTGGTAAAAAACACAAAAACACGAAAGGAAAAAACAATGGTGACTGCCAATTTCTTTCGTCAAAGGGCGTTTAAGTGTTTGTCACATATTAATGTCAAGAAAATACCTCGTCATAAAAATAAATACAAAATAATTATTTAATCCCTTAATCCTTGGACTTTCGTCGTATTGTTCAGCGGAAGGCCAGTACCTACACCTGTCCAATTAATCAGTCCGGTCCCTTTAAGTGACAAATGCCGTTACTTAGGGTTTGTCCTGGACTCCAATCTGACCTGGAAACAGCACGTACAGGTACTTTGCGACAGACTGAGTGGTGCAGCGTATGCCTTACGGAAACTGCGTCCACTTGTATCCCCCAAGATCTTAAGGCAGGTTTACTTCGCTCACTTCCACTCTATAATGTCATATGGCATTATCCTGTGGGGTGACTCGACGGACTCGGATCGCGTGTTTGTCCTGCAAAAGAGAGCAATTCGGACATTACTAGGCACAAAATCAAGGGATACTTGTAGGGAGCAGTTTAAAAAGCTACGAATAATGCCACTCTACTCACTGTATCTGTACGAGCTGCTAATGTTCGTCCGCCGTAATATCTCGACTTTCGACCGACGCACTACTGGAAGTAGACATTTGCGCAACACTGGGAGGTTGCAGGTAGTCCCGCGACGAACAGCTCTCGCCACCAAAAACCCTCGTGTTGTCGGTCCGACATTATATGAGCGACTACCCGCAGTCATCAAAAATGAGGAAAATGACGAAACGTTTAGTCGCCGACTGAGACACCTTTTGTTGGATAATGAATTTTATTCAGTAAATGAATATATTAATAAAATATTTTAATTTCTCGCATTCCTGATCTTTACCATTGTGTAATAGTGACATTATTATTTTTTATTTTGTATTTATCCATTGTGTGATTATTATTATTATTTTTTAACATTGACATTGAATTTTATATTAATAACTATTTGTATTATTCAATTTTTAATTTCAATTATTTTGACGATCACATTATACTTTGACATTTTTAATAAGCTATTATTGTAATTTGAAAATGATAATGTGAAATAAATGAATCTAATCTAATCTAATCTTTCACTTTTTTGTTAGAGCTATACTTAAAAAAAATTGCAAAAAACATTTTTTTTACATCCTTAATTGAGGATACTTACTATCTCAGCTTTATAATTGTCCTTTTATCATCTTTGTTTTTTTTTATTATTTGTGACAGTAAAAATAATATAAAAGAAAAATGAATCACTTTTAATTGTAGCGTCATTTTGAATTTTGAATTTTTGAATTTTACCAAAAAAATACCTCGTTGGCTAGCTCGGTTTTTGAAAAACATCAGTATTAATCTACTTAAACGAACACGAATGTGTTTGCGGATATTTTATTTTATTTTCCTGTAGTTTATTACATTAAAGTATATATCTAATAGGAATACGTCTGAAATATAAACCAATAGTAGGGGAATTTAGGGAGTGTTAGTACAGCACCAAGTTTTAAAATTTTGGCCGAAAATTTCGCAGCCAATACCTAAACACGACACACACACAAGTAACTACCGAAAACAGATGGTCCTTTTCTGAAGTCACTTAACAATATGTGAGTGAGGGTCTCTGGATGACCTGGGGGTTCTTAAATTTGCATTATCATCGTCATCATTCATTATGCGGCGCGTTATTAATACCCCAATGACCCCTATTAATAATCGAGATTGCTGAACCTTTCAAATATTGTATGAGAAAAAAAATTAAATGCAAAGAGACGTAGGTACACAGGGTTTTCTGAATTCTCTTTCTTCCTTAGAAATGTATGTATATGTTTGTAAAATTATGTATGTGTGTGTTTTTTTTACTTGGTGTTTAGCCTAAACAGCTTGATGGATTTTGAGTGTGAGGTATCGATTTTATTTTTTCATTTTAGTTACGTTAAAATACTATTTACCTACTGGTACTATTTATGTATATGTACATAAATGTACATCTAATTACTGTTTTTATATTTTGAGATAAAAATACTTTCAATAAATCGCATCACACTTAAATTATGATGTATAAAAACTGATATTATTTAAATTGTCTCTTTCTTATCGTGTGTCACATCCTATCCACGGCGATTGCCTAGTGTATCACTTAGCATCACCCGCGGTCACATGTAGGGCATTTAGATTTACACCTAGGGACGTGTGCAACGCGACCATCTTACACATCTAGAAATCAGATATGCAGGTTTCCTCACGATGTTTTCCTTCACCGTTAAATCAGTCGGTATTAAACTGTACGTGAGTTTCGAAAAACCCATTAATGCACTGGCCCGGATTGGAACCCGAGACCTCTGGTTAGGAGGATAGAGTTATTACCTACCCGCTGCACCACCGACGCCTTTTTTTGTTTAAATTATGAATTCACACATATTCCCATATTTTTTGCAGTGGCAAAACATTTTTTTATATTTCGTTGCTTGTTAAAACCTTGTAAACAAATTCTTTCGCGTTTCGCATATTTATCTCTATTTTTAAAAGGTAAGGAATATTTTTATATGCAATAAATACGAATATTTAAACAAAAGCAAGTTAAGAGTTAATATTTTGTTAAAAAAAACAAATGTAACTTGAATTAGTTCATAAACACATAAATTTAAAGCTTTTGCCGTCTGACTGTAAAATATTTTTTGGAACTCAATTTTTCGGTTCAAAATATGATTCGTTACACTTACATGCATTTAAAAAGTTTTCTCTTGCACCGATAAAGTTAAAACAAAAATGAAACTGAATCCGGTAGTTGACTGTTAGTCGTTTGAGTCACTTTTTATGAAATTTTGTTCCAAAAATGTTTGAAATTGGACATTAATATTTAATATAGTTTTCATGTACAATAACTAAGTACATGTAATAAAAATCTAAGCTAGTAAGTTTTTTGCAATTTCAATGAAATTATTGTCGTATTCTGTGAAAAATATTTTTCATAATTTCATTTTGATGTATTTATTCTGAACTCCCAAATAAAATATAAAATATGGCAACAAAATTTATTAATACAGAACGTAACAAAAAGTGTAGCGTACTTTACCACGAATTTCTACTCATGGTTATAAAATACTATTAGATCAAATATTTTCCCAACTTTGCGTGTTTTTTTTTTGTTTTACATTTCCACATAATCATCGAACAAAAGTTGTACAGTTTCATTAGTAGAAGCCAAAGTTTTTTTTTAATACTTCAAAAAGTTCCTATCCTATACAAAATATGTTCGTGATAATTTTTGAAAATTATATTCAAGCGATGCGATGGTGAGTTGTGAATTAAATTTTGCAAAAAAAGAATGTCATGTATCTCGTAATAGGCTACAGTAATACGTAATCGCATTACGTTTAACGATAAAAAAATACACCCCTCTAAACTGAGTAACGATAGCTTAAGCTTTATTATACGGCTTTTAACCTATTGGCAGCGGAACCCTGAAAAGAGAAAATCATGACTTGTACAAGCTTTTAGTGTTTACACGAATAGGTCTAATGTTGAAATCTCGTGGAAGCAACATTTGGTAACATCTCACGGAATATTATAAATGCGAAAGTATGGATGTTTGTTTGTTCCACTTTCACGTCGAAACCACTGAACGGATTTGGATGAATACAAATACAAATACAAATAACTTTATTTGCTAGAAAACAGTAAAAATATAGTTCTTATTGAATATAGCGTACACGTGTTTTCAGCTTAATATTATATAAGCATGCAAATTTTTTTCATTAAAAATATTTAATATTATACAATGTCAAAAGAATAGAACGTAATGTCAAATAAAATGTCAAAAATAAAATAAAATTGAAATAATAATAAATTCAAGTTAATAATAAATTACAATTCCTTAACACTAAAAAAACAGTGCTGAAGCAGCCAATTTGTCAAATTGCATTTAAGAGCGGCTTTATTCATTGTCTTGAAATTGTCAGGAAGTTTATTGAAAATTAAAATGCACATGTTGAATATGTTTTTTCTGTAAATATATTTAAGGGCAGGAGGTTGGTATAGCATGTTCATAACCTTTTTTCTAGTTTTCCTCTGGTTAATTTCGCCTCGGGTTTTCCAGAAGTGAGGATTTGATGCAACAAAGACGCAAACATCCCTTATACATGGTAGTGGCAGTATGTTCAGTTTTTTAAATAGGGGTTTGCAGCTATCATCAAATTTTGCGTTGCAAATCGCACGTATGCTCTTTTTTTGCAGTATGAATGCTCTATCCACATCTACTGAGTTACCCCAAAGTATCAGACCATAGCTGAGCACAGACGATACGTATCCGTGGTATGCCGTTAAAGCAGCTTCTGTTGATACTGTTTGTCTCAGTTTTCTCAGCGCAAAGACGAAGCGATTTAATTTACTAGTTCTATGTATGACTAGTTCTATGTGGTCCTTCCAGTTTAAGTGTTTATCCATCATAATGCCCAGGAACTTGAACTTTTCGACCTCAGCTACAATTTCATTGTTATAACCGAGGTGTATAGGATTAGTATTTGAGTTATATGAACGGAACTGCATGAACTTAGTTTTATCCAAATTAATATGAAGATTATACACTTTTAACCATTTAATTAGATCCTCAAGAGCACGATTAGTATCTGCTTCAAATGTGTTTTTATCCCTACATTCTATAATAAGCGTAGTGTCATCAGCAAATTGTAAACATTTTTGGGTAGTGGACCCTGGAAGGTCATTTACAAATAGAAGAAACAATAATGGGCCCAGTACACTACCTTGGGGTACTCCTGTATTACTTCTTCTGAAGTTGGATCGATATGTCTGCTTTAAAACAATATTGTTAGTTTTACTGATTTTAGATATTTCCGTGCATTGCTGTCTGTTTTTGAGAAAACTGTCCAACCAATCAAGCGCTTTACCTCTGATGCCATATGTACTAAGCTTGTGCAGCAACAGAGAGTGATTAACAAAATCAAACGCCTTGCTCATATCCAAGAACAAAGCTAAGGAGGGTTTATTATTATTAAGATTCTGAGTAATCATCCGCACTAATTCAAAGCATGCATGAACTGTCGACAGTCCCTTTCGGAAACCATATTGTTCCGGTCGAATAATATTGTACTTTATTAGAAATTCATTTAATCTAGTGTGCATTGCTCTTTCAAAAATCTTTGATAATATAGGGACCAATGAAATGGGTCTGTAATTGGAAGGATCTAACTGGTCTCCTTTTTTATACAGGGGTCTGACTACACTCATCTTTAGTCGCTCCGGAAATACACCTTCGACGAAAGACAGGTTTATGACGTGAGTAAGAGGGTAACATAAGTATATGGCACACTTCTTAAGCATCTTCGTGATTATGCCATCATATCCACAAGCTATACTGTTTTTTAGTGACAAAATAATATTATAAATTTCAGATTCCGTTACTGGTCTCAAAAATATTGTGCAATGATTGATTAATTCTCTATTCAAATTAGAGGTCTTATTATTATTTTGAACATTATTCTGGGTGGATGTCAAATCTATGAAATAATCATTAAAAATATTACAAATGTCAGTGGGATTTGAAACTTCTAAATTATTAAATGTAATTGAATTTATATTATTATAATTAAGTATGTCATTTGAAATTGTCGAAGAAATAGTGTTCCAAGTTGCTTTGCATTTATTCTTATGATTTTTTATGTACTTCCTATTTTGTAGTCTTTGAGCAAGGTTAATACATTGTTTTAGAACGCCATCATACTTTTTAAAAATGTTTTTGTTTAAACGTTTGTTATGATTTGTTTTCCTATATTTTAAGTAAAGAGAGCGTTTTGTTCGACAAGATTTTCTCAAGCCTTTGGTTACCCACGGTAACTTTTGAGCCCTATTATTGACTTTTACTTTGAAATTCGGTAGGTAGATAGATTAAATACTGAATTAAGATATAGGCTACTTTTTGATCCGGAAAAATGCATGGTTCCCGTAGGATACCTTTGTTGAGACAGTCAAAAAGCGACATCGAGCGAGCGAGCGAAAAGCGAGCCGCGGGCAAAATCTAGTTAATTTAATATAAATACCTATCTGCTTGTTAGTATACATATGAACTTGTAATGGCACACGAAAGCATTACACAATTATTAATGCTTCTGTTTGTTTCTTTAAGAATAAAAAAATATATACTTACAGGGTGATAAAAATGCCTGGCAATATTTTAACTGTGGCTTCTACTCATCAAACTGAATAACTTTCCCCAAGAAACTCTATATTCAAAAAGTAAAAAAAAAAATTTTGACTCTTCAGACAAATCCGTCAGCTGGTAGATGAACTTTGTTTTTTGCTTTTTGACCATGACTATCTTGGGGAAAGTTGTTCAGTTTGAACAGTAGAAGCCACAGTTAAAACTTTGCCAGACATTTTTTAATCACCCAGTAGATGTAGGATCTATTAACTGGGTCTTATAAGCATCATGCTGAACGCATTTTTGTTCTAAATCTTTGCTGAAAATGCAAGTAAATTTTATGTAACTTTATTCAATATTAGCCATAACAGCTGATCACTTTGTTTGAAAAATCCAAATTTATTTTAGCGTTTTTTATAAATTTAGTTTTGCATTTATCTGTCTACCTATATATATATACACACACACACACACACACACACACACAAGAAGGCAATTTAAAATATTTTCCAACTTGAATTAAATACCTGTACAAACTAGTTACTAAGTATATTTTTTGTGCACAGTATTCTGCTTATTAAAGTTAATCTCATTTTGTTTAACTTTTTGCATCAGTTATTCAGTATCGCTGTTGATTACCTTTACATAAGTAAATATATTGCCAGACATTCTGTACAGCGATATACCTATTAAGCTTCCCCCAAACAGGCGCGATTTTTGTAGCGCGAATAACGCGCGAATAATTACTTTCAGTACATTTTGTACTGGGACGCTGTCGCTTTTACACACTGCCGCGATAAATCCGCGATTTCGCAGCTACAGCCCCCCCTGGCCCCGATGTGGCGGCTTCACCCCCCCTGTGTAGCGGCGATTTTCCTGCGACGCCGCGCTTGCCCCCCGGGCCCCGCTGTTGCCGCTTCACCCCCTCTGTGTGGCTGCGAATATTCTGCGACGCCGCGCTTGCCCCCCGGGCCCCAGGCCCCGCTGTCGCCGCTTCACGTCGCGTCGCTGTCGCGGAATTCTGCGAATTTCCTGCGACGCTACAACGGGGGTGAGGTCCGGGGGGGCCAAGGTAGAGTAGCGCCGCGATTCGCGTTCCGCGTTCCGTTTTTGTAACTAGTACGTAATAGCTTTTGTTCAAATAACGATTATTGCGTGCAAGTATTTATTTCATTACCCGACTGCGCCAGAAGGAGAGTTATGTTTTTTACCCGACTGGGCCAGGAGGGTTATGGTTTTTACCCGACTGGGCCAAAAGAAGGATTAAGTATTTTATCCAACTGCGCCAGAAGGAAGGTTATGTTTTTACCCAACTGCGCCAGAAGGAGGGTTATGTATTTAACCCGACTGGGCCAGAGGGAGGGTTATGTTTTTTCCGACTGAGCCAGAACGAGGTTTATGTTTTTAATTTACCCGACTGCGCCAGAAAGAGGGTTATGCTTTTACCCGACTGCGCCAGAAAGTGGCTTATGTTTTTAACCCGACTGGGCCAGAAGGAGGCTTAAGTATTTTATCCGACTGCTCCAGACGGAGGGTTATGGTTATATTTTTATCCAATTGCACCAGGAGGGTTATATTTTTACCCGACTGGGCCAGAAGGAGGGTTATGTTTTCTACCCGACTGGGCCAGAAGGAGGGTTAAGTATTTTATCCGACTGCGCCAGAAGGGGGGTTATGTTTTTTACCTGACTGCGCCAGAAGGAGGTTTATGTTTTACCCGACTGCGCCAGAAAGAGGGTTATGTTTTTACCCAACTGCGCCAGAAGGAGGGTTATGTATTTAACCCGACTGGGCCAGAACGAGGGTTATGTTTTTTCCGACTGAGCCAGAACGAGGTTTATGTTTTTAATTTACCCGACTGCGCCAGAAAGAGGGTTATGCTTTTACCCGACTGCGCCAGAAAGTGGCTTATGTTTTTAACCCGACTGGGCCAGAAGAAGGCTTAAGTATTTTATCCGACTGCTCCAGACGGAGGGTTATGTTTTTACCCGACTGAGCCAGGAGGGTTATGTTTTTTATCCAATTGCACCAAGAGGGTTATATTTTTACCCGACTGGGCCAGAAGGAGGGTTATGTTTTCTACCCTACTGGGCCAGAAGGAGGGTTAAGTATTTTATCCGACTGCGCCAGAAGGGGGGTTATGTTTTTTACCTGACTGCGCCAGAAGGAGGTTTATGTTTTACCCGACTGCGCCAGAAAGAGGGTTATGTTTTTACCCGACTCCACCAGAAGGTGGGTTATGTTTTTACCCGACTGGGCCAAAAGGAGTGTTAAGTATTTTATCCGACTGCGCCAGAAAGAGGGTAATGATTTTACCCAACTTCACCAGAAGGAAGGTTATGTTTTTTTACCCGACTGGGCCAGAAGGAGGCTTAAGTATTTTATCTGACTGCGCCAGAAGGAGGGTAATGTTTTTACCCAACTGCACCAGAAGGAAGGTTATGTTTTTTACCCGACTGAGCCAGAAGGAGGGTTATGTTTTTACCCAACTGCGCCAGGAGGGTTATGTTTTTATCCGACTGCGCCAGAAGGAGGGTAATGTTTTTTACCCGACTGGGCCAGAAGGAGGGTTAAGTATTTTATCCGACTGCGCCAGAAAATGGGTTATGCTTTTTACTCAACTGGACCAGAAGGAGGGTTATGTTTTTTAACCGACTGCGTCAGAAGGAGGGTTATGTTTCTACCCGATTGGGCCAGAAGGAAGCTTATGTTTTTACCCGACTGCGCCAAAAGGTGGGTTATGCTTTTACCCGACTGGTCAAGAGGCAGGGTTTTGTTTTTAACCCGACTGGGCCCGAGGGAGGGTTATGTTTTTACCCGACTGCACCAGAAAGTGGGTTATGTTTTTCACCCGACTGGACCAGAAGGAGAGTTAGGTTTTTATCCGACTGCGCCAGAACGAGGGTTATATTTTTACCCGACCACGACAGAAGGAGAGTTATGTTTTTACCCGACTGCGCCAGAAGGTGGGTTATGTTTTTACCCGACTGCGCCAGAAGGTGGGTTATGTTTTTACCCGACAGGTCCAGAAGGAGGGTTAAGTATTTTATCCGACTGCGCCAGAAAGTGGGTTATGTTTTTTACTCAACTGGATCAGAAGGAGGGTTGTTTTTTAACCGACTGCGCCAGAAGGAGGGTTATGTTTTTACCCGACTACGACAGAAGGAGGTTTATATTTTACCCGGCTGTGCCAAAAGGTGGGTTATGTTTTTACCCGACTGCACCAGTGTACACACTTAATAGACAATTTACATTTTCATGTGCCAGTTTCCTAGCTAGTAAGATTGTTTATCTGATAGTAGCTTTTGCCCGCGTCTCCACCCGTTCTAGGCAGAACAGAATCGGTAGGTCTGGGGCCACCCAAAGACCCTTTTTTGAATGCAAGAAAGAAGTTTTTTTTTTTTCATTACTTGAAAGCATTTATTATTATTCTTGTTTATCCTTGTATATTTATTTTATCTTTGTTATAATATAACCTGTTCCAAGTTCAGGACGACAATTAAAACTTACAGAACCTTTTGAATCGTATATGCATTTATTATTCTACACTCTGTAATGCAATATTTAGAGATATTGATATTGAGGAAACAGAAACACATAAACGTCTCTTATTACCTTTGTGAGGAGTAAAAATAAATAGTTTCCAAGTCCATTATCGATACTGACTGTTAATCAGTTACGTTACGTTATTGGAATATCTGTTACCGACCCACCTCTACGTGTCGCAGAAATATCGCACAATTTTCGCGCGACACCTTGTCGCGTCGCCGAATATTGCAACACGTGTAGCGCGATATTGGCGCGACACATGTAGCGTCGCCGCTTGTCGCGCGAAATTCGCGCTAATTTCGCGCGACGTGTCGCGACGCAGTGTAGCAGAAGTATCGCCACTTGTAGCGCGAGATTCGCGCGATATTCCCGCGACGTGTAGCGGCTTTTTGCGACGCGACGTCGCAGCTTCACCTGCGAGTTTCGCGCGAATTTCGCGCCACAAAAAACGCGCCTGTTTGGGGGAGGCTTTATACTTTGGCCCAGCTAAGCGTTGCGTGTAATAGCTGTAATAGTTACCAAGTCCTTACGAGGAATCTATAGTATTATACTTCGATTATTCTTAGAAAGTCGGAAAACTTAGTATTGTCCGTGACATTTTCTACAAACATTTAGAATTGTTTGTGTAGACTTACTCGTTAATATATCTATTAAAGTTATTGTTTGTGTACTTTAGAACTTTATTTATGATCCAATTTAACCGTAAGTTCCTGTTTCAAATCCCAGGTAAGATTTACGACTGACTCGGTGGCTCAGTGGTTAGTGCTCCTGACTACTGATCCGAGAGTCGTGGGTGCCTAGGGCAAACTTTTCTGTAATGAGCAGACTTGTTTGATCTGTGTCTGAGTGTAGTATATCTATATATGTATGTATTTAAACGTATATGTGTATGAATATCAGTCTCTGGTTCCCATAGTATAGTGAATTCTAGTTTGGGACCAGATGGCTGTGTATTTGAAATTTATCGCAGATATTTATTTATTTATTTAATTTTTTGTTACACTCTATCTATATGATATGGTATCCTTTGATATACTCAGCAAAGAGCTCTTTAACTAACAACTTTTCAAATTGACCCCCAATACGTGTGTTTTCGAGATAATTCCTTTTTTAGGGTCCTTACTTTAAAAGAAAATATCTAACTTTCTGACCCAAATACGGACGTGTAACCTAAATAAATGGATTTTGAGTGTGAGGGCACTTTTGGAGGGCAAACAGAATGTGCAAACTGTACTGTGTGACATATCAAATAAAAGAGCTTGTCGTGAGGATCTCATTTTTTTATAATTTTAAACTAAATAGTTTAACATTTATTCGTAAGACGTAAATCGACCTTCCCCGCTTACCTCCGAAACAAGTGTGGCAAAAATTTTGAAAAAAAAAACTGAAAATCGTTTTTCACTTAAAGATTATAAGAAAACTTATAAAAAGTTTATGGTCATAAAATAAGTTGGTAAAATTCTCAATATTATTTTTTGTACGTAACCCTTGGTGCGCCTTCAAAAATTATTCAGTGATGTTTGTACACTGGCCCACAGAGATATCTGAACCCCTACTAAAGCTATTCGTGATACATGGTGTATTACGGAGAGGTTCAGATATCTTTGTGGCTGTCTGTACTTTTAAGGTTCAAAATATTGTTTAAAGACGATCAGATATAAGTATCGATTCGTAGGTATATCGTATTCTGATTCTTCATATAATTTTGTTCGTTACTACTATTATTAAACTACGGTCGATAAAAAGATTAGGTCACACTGTCTATGTGAAATTTATAACCCATACAGCCTAAGCTAGATTTTTCATAATGGCGCTTTACAAATTACCCGACAACGTAAAATCTATAAGGGTTATTTATTTTCTTCTAAAGGGTTTTCGTTTTTCCTTAATTAAAGCGCCGTAGGCTTATCCCCTTTTATAAATAAATTTCATAATAAAAAATGGCCCGCTATGTTAAATAAAATATTTAAATGACGGGTTACACTCATGAAACTGAACAGATTCCCAAAGAACCCTAAAGAACCCTAATTATCTGATTGGGTGATCTGATCACATTGAACGAAAATATATTTTTTTGCAAATGTAGGTAGTATAAGTTCCACAGAAATAGAAATACCTGAAAATAGCTTCTTCTAAAGAAACTGAATACTTTTCTCCAAGAAACCTATACCAAAACTGCAAAAAAAAACATTAGACATAGACATATATTTATTTTATTACTAAATGGTGGATTAGTTGATCAATTTGTATGAGAAAGAGAAACCCAACATTCTTAATTTTCTTATCACTATAAGAGATTTCTTCTGGATAACTTTATTTTGGAATGCAATGGACGTCTTTTGGCTGATGATGATTTTGATGAATTTTACTTTATTTACTGAATACGATACATATTAGTAATTTTATTTATTTATGTATATATTTGTTTATTTCAGGCAACGAGGCCCATATAACATATACAATAATATACATTTTATATTTAAAATATTATACATAAATACTTAATATTAACTAACTAACTAAGGTTCGGCCTCATATGGAATACTGTTCTCATCTCTGGGCAGGGGTACCCCAGTACCAGCTTCTCCCTCTGGACCGCATTCAACGAAGGGCAACTCGAATCGTCGACTGCCAGGATATTTCAGATCGGCTTGACTCCCTGGCGCTGCGTAGAGATGTAGCCTCGCTCTGCATTCTCTATCGCATGTACAATGGGGAGTGCTCCGAGGAATTGTTCGGATTGATCCCTGCCGCCTCTTTCCGCCATCGTTCTACGCGACAACATATTCATTCCCATCACATAGATGGTTGGCAGTCCACAACTGTGCGTTTCACTAGAAACTTTCTGCCTCGCACAACCAAACTGTGGAATGAATTGTCGCCTGCGGTATTTCCGGACCGATACGACATTCAAACCTTCAAGAAAAGAGCGTACTCCCAAATCAAAGGCCGGCAACGCACTTGTGACTCCTCTGGTGTTGCGGGTGTCTATGGGCGGCGGTAATCGCTTACCATCAGGTGATCCGTCTGCTCGTTTGCCACCTCTGCAATAAAAAAAAATAAAAAAAAATAACTAAAAATATCATATTATTTAGTACAAGGTGTCGGTACTATTTCGGTGGCAGTGGTCGGCAAACTGCCTCGGAATCTCCGAAACACTACACCTTTCGGCCAGAATTCCTCCTTTGTCAAGGATTCCAATTATTAGTAATTTGCAAACTTATTCGTTAAACAGCATAACTTTTTTTTTAGTCATGTAGATCATAGAGCATTTATAAGTAATTTATACGTTTAAAAAAAACAGCTGTCTGTTACGTTTAATGGAAAACGAAATAAAGAGTAAAAACGTTTTTGAATGAGGTCTGATGGTTGGTTTATTCTAAAATAGCCAAACGTTTCATTTACTACGGGTATCCATTAATTATAGGTACTGGCCTACAGGAATATTAAAATAGGAGGCGTGGCTTCTGATAGCTAGTAAATTAGTAACAAAACTAGAAAACAGGTAACCAAATAATTGACGATGTAACTTCTAGAACATTTCTAGAGTTACAAGTGCCTATTAAAATAAAAACAACTCATATTATAGGCCAGTACGCGTCCCTCCCCGGACAATGTCGTTTTTTTTTGCAAACATGTCAAGATGTATTTCTTTAGGAACCAGAGTTTGATACAGTCATATTGAAAAGATATTACAATTTTCATACATAACACAAACAATTCTGCTATCGCAAAAATATTTGCCCTGGGTAGAGATCGAATCTACGATGAATTTAGCTTAAAAGTCCGAATCGCTACCGAATCAATCAGAAAAAGTAAACATAAAGTGTAAATAAATAAATATGTCATAGAATATTCACAGTCGCCTATTAGACGTTCTTGTACAACTTATTTTTTAATTTGTTCTTAATAAGGTTAGTAATCAAAATTTTAGAAATACCTCATACAGGACCGATTTAAATATTTAATTATAAATGAAAATTTGTGCGCTTAAAATATATCCAATTAATTTTCGGGCTTTTCGACGAAGTTAATGATACCTCGAACTGAAAAATAGTTTACAGTATAGGTTCGATCAAACAATGTAGATAAACATATACATTAACCAATCAATTCCACATCATACAAAACCCAATGATCCCACATCATACATAAAAACACTGGAAAACATAATTGTTTATGGGGTAAACCCTTCTGTAACAAAGTGCATGAAACCAAACCAAAGCCTGCGAAACTTATTGAAACCACAGCACAAGTGGAGACAAACCCGCAGTCTAGTGCCAGTGCCACCGCAGCAACCGACGACCGCCAGTCCTAGTCGGAATAAGGAGCGGCGCGCACGTGGCGTCCGCAGTGTGCCGGAAACCTATACACCCACCCTACTGTTTGAAGTGCTTGGAATGATAACTGTGTTCAGTGCGGGAGTCGAAAGAGTTTTGTTAACGGTAAGTGCTTGTGTTAGTTTAATGTTTTTAGAAATAATACAGGTGAGGTAGCGAGTTTGGAAGTTGTTGGCTTTTATTTAAAAGTTTGTGGAATTATGGGATAAGTTTTTTTTTTGTTTTGAAATGGCGGAATATTTGAAAAGTTTTTCGAGTAATCCATTTGAAATATTTGTTGTAATAAATTAGTTACATTATAAAATTATAATTTTGCTGTGTTATTTCCAAGCGATATTCAGTTATACCTATAAATGTTTAAAGTATGTGTTGGTAAAAGTACATGCAGGCCGTACAAGAAACTGAACAATTTTCTCATGAAACAGAACTACTTTCTCTGTAGGACCCAAATTTATAATTATCCAAAATATATGTATATCTCGTACGAATCTGATGGAAAAAAAGGTTTGCTTTACGAAAAGTAGATTCCGAGGATCAAGATTTTCAGATTTATGAGTGTCTAACTTTTAGGGATCTCATGCACATGGTTCTTAAAAAAACGCCCTTGTTAAGATAAAAGAAAAGTTAATGGATCTATCCCAAAAAAGGAAGGTTCCCTCTTGTTTTCTCGGTAAACAAATTTGACGGAAAATGTTTCAGTATACTTTTAAGGCGGTGTCCATTACTTGGAAAGGTTTCTTTATTTTAACTCAATTAACATAGAAAAATATTTTAATTAATTCTAAACGGCGGCCATCAGCTCCTTCCTCTTAAACAGGGTGAGTGGTTTTGAATGGCGATTATTTTTTCTTACAGCTTATTTTGCTGGGAAAGTGACCCAAAGATGTCACTTTATTTTTTTCTCTTTGCTAAGTTTATTTATATTTTTAATGCGATGATTCTCCCCGAGTAAATTATTATATTATTAAAATATGTGCTCTAAATGAATAAAAATGGACCAGATAGTGTTCTTTAAAATATAAATTACCGTTGAAAAGTATCGAATAATAATTGTTATATATTTGTATAGAAAGGGCGTTATAAATAAATAAATATCTGGGAAAATCACACACCGTCATCTGGTCCCAAACTAGGATTCCCTGAAGACCAAATGCCTAGTCTTCTTTCATTCTTAAAAAGTATAAAATCAGATTCAAACATAAAAAATATCGTAAAGTAGTAATAAATAAATTTAAGAAATAACTGTAAGAAGTTTTTAATTTTATATGTTTTTTTTATCCACACCGAAACTTAAAAGGTGTGTGAGTATGTGAAACAAAATTCATTTGAAAATATACTAATATTCAATGCCGTTACCGCAAAGATTTTTCTTAAAAAGTTTTATCGTATAAAACAAACTGGATTTTTAACGTAATACTAAAATTATCTTCAAACCAACTATTAATTGTTTTCACACAAGTTATTCAAAAAGTGATACGGCATCATAAAGAAACCTGATTCGATACAGGAGCTTATAAAATAATTTTTAATCACTTATTGTTACGAACTACAGGACAATTTTAAATTAAATCTGTAACCTTTCTGCATGCATCACTGCAATAATTTCAGGGGTCCGTCGGTAAAATGCGAAAACCAAACCGGGTCGTGAGTAGGTTCTATAAAGATTTATTGACCATTAAAAAGTTTTATGGTCATATAAAGCTATAAAGGTTGATAGGACATTTTTACGCGGCATACAGTGAATGAACGTATAATATTTAAAATAAAGAAAATAATAGATACTTTCATTGAATTTAACGTAACAGTATATAATAATAGTCTAGAGGTACAGTTTTGCTAATGAACCGTTACGAGTAATAGTTACTTGATATTATGCTAATATTTAGGTAACACAATAATTATTTAAGTTTATCTACGTTAAATTTTGTGGGTGAGAAGGCAGGGGGTCACAATGGGAGCACGGGGGTGTCTGCTTTCGTTAATTGTACCCTAGACGATGCAGTGTTTCAGAAGTATCCTGTGATGGAGTGATAGGATCTTCCAAATTTAAATAATTTAATTAAAATGTAACCTTCCGGAATATATCTTAAATTGAATTTTCAAAGTAAGCGACGCTGCCAAGAAAATACATTAATAAAATACCTACTCAAGTTTGCCTTTACCTCAAAGATTTGCCTTTTTAATTTATAATAAATTAAGTTGTCAAGAGTTTTGATCCTTTTTTTTGGAATTCCCCAAAGTCCCACAACAGTGTAGTTACTCATTATGTTAAGTAAAAGCCTCAGTTAACGAGTCCTGCCTAATTTTTGTTACACCCTGTATAAGTAAAACAATTAACACTAATTAATAGAGGAAAAAAGAGGTTAAGCAAAGTCGGAACCATATGCCTATGAAACTTTTTTTTTTTTTTTTTTTTTTTTTTATCTGGGACAAATCACACACGATCATCTGGCCCCAAACTAGGATTCCCTGTATCTTGGGAACCAGAGACTGATATACATACACATATACTTTTAAATACATACATATATATATATAGATATAATACACCCAGACTCAGAGCAAACAATTCTGCTCATCACAGAAAAGTTTGCCCTGTGTGGGGATCGAACCCACGACTCTCGGATCAGAGGTCAGGATCGCTAACCACTTAGCCACCGAGTCAGTCATAACTAAACTAAACAACTGTTATCTATTAAAGGACTTTGATGAAATCGCAATTCGCAAACGAAGTTTTTGTTTTCATATAAATCGATCAGCACTTGTATTAAAAGTCAAATTTTATATTTTCTATTAAGTAAAGTCATTAAACAAAAGATTATCGTTTTCATGAGAAAACAAAATATCACTTAAAAGTGTTTTCCAGACCTTTTAGTAACACCTGTGTGTATAATAAAAGCGATTTAACAAAAACTTTTGAGATACAGATCAACCCAAAATAGCCATACAATCAAAAACCTTCGTCAACCAAAACTGTTGGATGCTAAAACAAAATGGTGTACTTTCGTTTATCGCGACCCTCATTACTGCGGACTCCCGCTTATTTTTCAACGGCACTTTTGCCTCTTGATTTCCTTCTCCCCCTGTATGTAACGGGGCTGATAATGATAACGCATTACTTAGAACTCTTTTGAACATCCTGTTTATGTATATTATGAGATTTAAAGTATCATAAATAAATATGTTAATGAAGCGGTCGTGGCTTAGTCGGGCTTGCGTGGTCGCGTCGATCACGCAGGTTAACTGACTACTGACACGGTCATAACCTCGATGGGTTTGACTGTTAGTGGCATTTATCTCGACCGTTTCCATGCTTCGCAAGGCATGTTAAGCCGTAGGTGCTGGCTGCTATCGCTAGATGGCAGTCGTTAAGCCATGTCGGAGGCCTTATAGGCGGCTTGAAAACTTCTGACACGGGGTTGGCCCCACAACCTCCACCAATCCGGACTTGGCCCCCGTGTGTGGAGTATGGCCTAACCTTCCCGATTTATAGGAAGAGACCCGTGTGCAGTGGGGACGTAATGAATTGTTAACAAATAAATAGGTATGTAATGCTAAATTACAGATGCCATTTTGAACTGATTTGTCTGGATGTACCAAAGTGCACCACAAGTGATTCTGTGGCGTAGTGGTTATAGCAACAGACTTCTACGCTAAGGGTCGTGGCTTCAATTGACTTTTCATAAAAACTAACTGTTCAATAAGTTTGGTAGATCTTTTTTGTCAGATTGTTTAGGTTCTTTGGTGAAGTCTTTCAGATTTATGGATAGCATCTATCATTAGGCGATTTTTAATGAATCAAACATTTACTGCATACTACTTATAGATGAAATAATTGCAATGCTATTTGAGTAAAACAATTCGCAATCAAACCTATTGTTAACAGTGTAGTTGTTCAATTACCCTTGTCGTAATTTAAATTGGATGTATCCAAAATTGCCATTTCACAATCAATTTACTTGATGTAATAGTATTTTCAACGTATCTGTTGTCCACCGGCACAAAGGAATACAACGAACATAAAAGTGTATACCGAAATAGAAATGAGTGTACAATAATTTCTTTGCAAACCGACCCGCTAAGGGAAATTGCTTTACAAAAAAACAATAAGTGTTCTAAAAAAATGAAGCAAAGTAAAAATAAATTTAGTAGGACGAGCTTTGATTACTTGTCCAAAGTTAATAAAAAACTGTAATCTATTCAACAACGAAATAAAAGTAATGTTGCCATCACAACAACCGCAAGTGTAAAATTTTCTCAGAAAATATATTTACTTAAGTCAATGATATGCTGCCTAAGATTTCGTTTTTCTTAGTATAAAAAGATTTTTTCTCTTATTTTGAATTTGTAAGACAGATTTGTGAACAACACTATTTTAGTAAAGTTGTAGTAGTATAGGTATATACGTAAAATGTGTTGGAGGAAATTTCTTTAGGGCCCGACGTTTCTTCTCTCTCCGCAAACACTTCCCAAAACGTTGGGCATACGAGTTCCGAGTGGTAGGAGCTTCGTATTAGGTAGATTAAAAAAGACCTGCGAAAAGTGTACAATGCTACCTACTTGGAATAAAGATATTTTAACTTGACTTGACTTGTACTTTTATTATTTTCAAGATTCTGAACGAAAATGTAAATATATTATAATGTTTTGGAAATAAGACTTTATATTTTAGTATTTCAGTTATGTATTTACGTGTTTCTGAACGACAGTAAATAAATATGTTAATGTTAACGAAGTGCCTTTTCGTAAATTATATTTATCTTTCTCTCATTAGCTGCTACAGAATTTTAGAAGCCTATAATATGTTAAAATAAAGCTACATATTTTATTTTAATTTACAGAATGCAAATTTTCCTATAACATGCATGAATTATCAAAATTATTATTCGAAGCGACTATTGAGTTCACCAGTTTAAATATTAAATTGTGTTGCCAGAGTAGAAATTAGTTCCGGAGTAGGCCATTTGTGTAATGATGGCAATATTGCCGCGGTGGAAACTCAGCAATTTGGCCGATAGTTTGTATCAACTGTTTTAGCAATTAGTTTGTAGTACGGTCGGCCTGTGAAAACCCTTACTAATATCATAATAGAATATACCTACTAATAATCTTCAAATTCAAACAGTTCACCAAAATTGGTACAAAACCCGTGAATTAAGGCCTGGGACTTACATGTTACTGAACAACTTTCTTCAAGGACCCGTTTTAAAAATGCAACAATTACGAGTATTTAGAGTGTTTTTAGGGTTCCGTAGCCAAATGGCAAAAAACGGAACCCTTATGGATTCGTCATGTCTGTCTGTCTGTCTGTCTGTCTGTCCATATGTCACAGCCACTTTTTTTCCGAAACTATAAGAACTATACTGTTGAAACTTGGTAAGTAAATGTATTTTGTGAACCGCATTAAGATTTTCACACAAAAATAGAAAAAAAACAATAAATTTTGGGGGCTCCCCATACTTAGAACTGAAACTCAAAAAAAAAATTTTCATCAAACCCATACGTGTGGGGTATCTATGGATAGGTCTTCAAAAATGATATTGAGGTTTCTAATATCATTTTCTTCTAAACTGAATAGTTTGCGCGAGAGACACTTCCAAAGTTGTAAAATGTGTGTCCCCCCCCCGTAACTTCTAAAATAAGAGAATGATAAAACTAAAAAAAATACATGATGTACATTACCATGCAAACTTCCACCGAAAATTGGTTTGAACGATATCTAGTAAGTAGTTTTTTTTTAATACGTCATAAATCGTAAACCGCAATTTACCTTTCATACAAGTTACAACGAACTACAAAACCTTTTATATTATGTTACTTGCTGCTACGGAACCCTTCATGGGCGAGTCCGACTCGCACTTGGCCGCTTTTTTTGGTTCTTAACGGATCCAGTTTTTGTACATCCTGTAGTATGGGGGTTTAAAAATAGTAAAAATTAGCGATCCATGCCATAGGTCCTCTTTTATCCGACAACCGTAACCAGAGCTCAAATAGCAATTTAAAATTTTTTTTTTATTTATTAGACGGCAACCCTAAAAATAAGGTAAATGTTTTCGGAGTATACGTATGTATTTTTGTTTCGTTTTATCTATAAAGCCGCTATAAACTAAAACCTTTTTGGTTCAGTTATTTAGTGTATTGCCAGTGTCATAGAATTTGTAAAATTAAGGCTATACTAGCCATCTTCGGTCTTACTAGCGATAGCGGTGCCACCGAGCCTATTAGGAGTCGAAGTGGTCACCATGACCAAAATACGGATCAGAATTAAGTGGCTTTGGTATAAGTTCTTTGTATCCGTGTATTGTTGCCTCATGAATTTATTACTTATTCATGACGATTATAGTTCGTCATTAGTGGCAAATTAATGCACATGTCAAATGTAACAATGCTTCTGTCGGGTCATCCTGAATTCATTACAGAATTAGAGTTATAGCATGTATTACGCTATGGTTATAAGAGCCATTTTCTTAGAAACAGAAAACTACTATAGTCATCAGCTATATACAGATATAACTTCAATTATATAGACAACTACAATCAAAAGTCAACAAAATTCATTTAATATCGGGTTAATAATTATTTGTCCATTAAAAAAATCAATTAAAAAAAAAATATAATGGTTTCAGAATAAACAATATGTAACTTAACATTTCAATATTCAAATAAAAAAAAAATGAAGGACTTTTCAAGCAATTAGTAGTATCAAAATTAAATAGTTTAGAATTTTCGATATGTCTACTAATTCAGACTTCAAGATAAAATACCTGGAAACACAATTTCCACGGTCAGGCCGAACAATCCAAAGTAGATTCTATGTCATGAAAACCTTATACCTATTTCTATTGCCTAGTAAGCTTAAAACCTTTCTTCACAAATTAGTTTTTTTGGCTGACAAAGCATCTGAAAAAAGGGTAGATTTTTTATTATTTTTTTATGGCAGAGGTGGCAAACGAGCAGACGGATCACCTGATGGTAAGGATTACCGCCGCTCATAGACACCCGCAACACCAGAGGAGTCACAAGTATGTTGCCGGCCTTTGATATGAGAGTACGCTCTTTTCTTGAAGGTTTGAATGTCGTATCAACTTACGAACTTTAGATGATTTAGACGTATCGATACTTTCTTCGAAGGACATGGCATGGGAAATTAAAAGCAGGTAATTTATAATATGCGGGATGTAAAAGACCACTCATGAAAGTGAACGCCTATTCCAAAGGAACCCAAAAATATTGGACTCTACATACAAAATTGACCGACTGAACGATCAATTTGTATAAAAAATTCATGCACCTACTGTAAAGTACACTAGCTCAGAGAGATATCTGAACCCAAAAATTTTATTTATTTATTTATTTACACTTTATTGTACACAGAAAAGAGACACAAACAGACATTAACAAGGAAAGAACATACAAAAGGTACAGCTTATTTCTAAAAGAAATTTCTTCCAGCAGACCTAAGACAAGGAAAGTTGTAGAAAAAAATGACAGAACAGACGTGTACAAAAACAAAGATAAAAACAATTTTGAAACAATACAAATTTATACCTAATTTTAAAAGAATACATACATATATTATATAATACCTATATAATACTATACATAAATATATAAAAAATAATAATAAATAAAATACATATATACATTTAAACGGATAATAATACGGATACATTTTTAATTCGTACCTTGCTTTGAAACACCATCTATCGCAATAACCAACTGGTAAATGTCTGTTGTCTGTATTCCATCCATTGTTAAATATACGGTTTCCTTATAACCCGATGGTTCTCGTTTGGTTAAAGCTGTTTGTTCACTCTTTCGTGATACATGATGTTACGGGGGGGTTCATATATCTTTGTGGCTGTCTGTACCTACATACTAAATGGATAACTTAATGGATCAGTGAAGATTTTGTTCATATAACTAGAAAACTTGATATGACAAGTTAAACTTGATATTGCCATTTTAACTCTATTCAAGGCCTTTATTAAGCTATATTTGTCGAATTACTGTAACGTTGGTCAAGTAGATTGTTACCGACTGAACAAGGATGCGGTATTGGTAAAATACTGTAATTTGATATAATTTTCAACAAAAGGAAGAAATGGTTTACGTAGTGTAATTTTTGGTTTTATGAATAAACATATCTAGTAAATTAAATTTTATTTTTTGTAATAAATCACCACTTGACTACTAACCACTTGAAATCTTAATAGGGTCAAGACATTTTTCCGATCATTTTTCCCGGAATAAAAACTAGATCGAACTGTGCATTCCATCCCAGTTCTAATCAACCTATACCTACTATAATTTCTATGCAATAATAATAATTTAAAATTATTATTTCAATTTCTTAAGTTTAAAATTAGCCTACGTAATTACTTGATCTATCTTACTCCAAATCCGATAAGCAGTTTAGGCGTAAATAGGACAAACAAACAAACATCCATACTATCGCATATTATTTCGACTGGCTCGGTGGCTAAGTGGTTAGCGATCCTGACCTCTGATCCGAGAGTCGTGGGTTCGATCCCCACACAGGGCAAACTTTTCTGTGATGAGCAGAATTGTTTGCTCTGAGTCTGGGTGTATAATACATATCTATATATGTATGTATTTAAATGTATATGTGTATGTATATCAGTCTCTGGTTCCCAAGATACAGGGAATCCTAGTTTGGGGCCAGGTGACCGTGTGTGATTTGTCCCGGATATTATTTATTATATTATTATCAAGTTATATTATAGTGACATTTATCACCTCTCTCAAACTAAATTTAAATGGAAATATTTTTTGCAAATCCGTGTGGGTTGGAACGGAAAGTCAGTTTAATAAATGAAGTATGAAGGAATTATGCGTAGAAGGGAGCGATGGATGAAAGGGATGGAAGATGTGTAAGAGAGATAGAAGACGAATGGCTGATGACGACTACGATGACGAGTGTGCGATTTTTAAAATTATTGTTTTAAAATATAAAACGTGAAAGTATTTTTGTGTTTTACTGCCTCTTACATCCCACATCCGTATTAGCATGGATGTATTGTTGAAATACGTAGTTGCTAATGGAAAACGAAAAAAAAAATGTTTACATTAACGTGAAAACAATAATCTCCTTTCAGTGCGGGTAAGGTTATTATTGTCCCGAGTTTTGTTTGTAAATTTTGAATTTTTGGTTAAGAGCCTTTAGCTTCAGCAAAATGTTTTTTTTAGAATATACGTATCAAAAAATGCAGTATATTTAAGCACAGAAAACACATTGTGACTAGTACCCTAGGAACCTATATAATATATTTTCCCCTGAAAATTGTTAAATTTTAGGAGCAAATTCGAATTATAATATGTGCCCTTTCTTAGCGAATAAAAACTGACTTAATATTAAAGTTACCAAGAATTGACTAAATAAGAGACTAATCAAAAGCTCAAAAACAAAGAGCCGTTTCTTAGAGAAATGAATTTGTTATTAAAATTAGAAATAAGTTTATTGCTCAGTATTATACAGGGTGGAATTTTGTAACCTCACCTGGAGGGAAAGTACTCTGAATACTGAAGATAGCAAATTTTACTCAAAGGAAACATTCCTTTGTTTTTAAAAAGAAGCAAAACTACATTCAAATATTTTTGAAAATATTTTGTCACACCCAGGAATCTAACCGGCTAAAATCCGAAAAAATAACATGTTATAATTTTATGGTATTAATCGATAGGGTCAATTATAAGGATCAAATCTCTCCAATAAACATGGTAAGTTAAATGAAAGGAAAACTATAAAATCTAAACTTATAAATTCAATGAGACACTTTTACTCAATCACTAAAACACTTTTTACCCATCGGATTACTTAAACAATTCATAATCATAACACATTTCATGGTTTTCCTTTCATTTAAGTTAGCATGTTTGCTAAAGAGACTTGATCCTTATAATTGACCCTATCGATGAATGCCATAAAAGTAGAGGATGTTATTTGTTCGGATTTTAGCCGGTTCAATTCCTGGGTGTGTCAAGGTATTTTCAAAAATATTCGAATTTAGTTTTGCTTCTTTTAAAAAATAAAGGAATGTTTCCTTTGAGTAAAATTTGCTATCTCCAGCATTTAGAGTACTTTCCTTCCAGGTGAGGTTACAAAATTCCACCCTGTTTAGTTAGTGTTCATTTTAGCAGAAATTAAAATAAGTGCAAAGCTGAAGTGAGGTTTAATTATGTAAGGACAAAATTACCCCGAATTATACAATATACAGAATGCTTTTTAACGTTAAAATATTCGCTCAAGTTAATTGACTTACCAAAATAATCATATTAACAAACGTCAGGCGGGAAAAGTAACAAAGCTATTAATGTGTGAACGTACTTACTGGCTTGTTTAATAAATCTTGAATGGTTACCTGGCAACACTCCCCAACGTGGTGCGAAATGCTCACAAAATTTATTCATGGCAATAAACTGTGCGGATAATTAGCATAGCGTGCTGAAGGCTGGTAACACAGGCGTTCAGCCTCCCATGGACTTTTTCAGACCATACGATAGTTATACCAATATCATCATCAGGCGAAAGACGTCCACTGCTGGACAAATGAACGAATATATTATATTATTATATCGTACGTAGAACCAAATGTAACTTTTACCTTTTCAACACCAAAGACGCCCATAGCCCGATACTGTGGAAAACTATACCATGTTAAATGAATCTTAACATGGTAGTTAAAGTATTTGGTTTTAAATGTCAGAAGGGTTTTAATAACATAAGTTAGTTTTAAACTATTGCTATAACATAGATAATAAAATATAAGGTATTTCTCCATGGTGAAATAAATAAAATATATTTAGTTCTTGTGACTTCTTGTTATAATAATAATAATCTCCGGGACAAATCACACACGGTCATCATAATGAATAACTATTCAAACATTTCAAATGTAACATAAATCGGTTCCGACATCATTAACATGTCGTGCATCTATCGGATAGTGTGAGCAAACTTGGCGGTGGGAATTTTGTCTGCGGAGAACACAAACACCTCTGGCAGGATAAACACTGCGGTATAACCGCGCATATTCTTACACGGCTCCAAGATAATACATCTGGCATTATTATTACATTAAATTTAACTTAGACTTTTACCTACTTCATGTTAAGCCACTTTGCAAGGTATAAGTCAAACGAGTACAATTGGTGTATTACCCAATTATCCCTGTGGAGGATAACGTTTTTTTAGTGTACGTATATCTACGTGAAGACAAAACGGCTTGATGTATTTGTATTTATATGTGGTATTAGATCTGTCTTGACACCCGGATTGATAGTGCATATATTTTTAAATAGCATGGTTTTAGGTTCATCATCAGCCAAAAGATGTGCACTGAACAAAGCCCCAAGGATTTCCACGTCAACCGGCCTAGTGCTGCGCTGCCCGCATCAAGCGGCTACCCGTGACCTTCACTAGATTGTAGCGGTATTACCGCTACGTTATCCGCTCCGCTTATAAAACGCTGCACCCTTATATCGCGTCACGCGGTGACGTCACGCCGTGACGGGCGATGTAAGGGTTCAGCGTTTTATAAGCGGAGCGGATAACGTCGCGGGAACACCGCTACAAGATCATCGGTTCACCGAGTAGGAGGCCAGGCCAGCCTATATGCTATGTATAGATAGCCAGTTCCCCATTGCATTGGAGAATCTTGGTAAGCCCGCTTCCATCTTCGGCATCATCATCACTTACCATCAGGTGAGATGCAAATACTTACGAACTGAGCTACGCCTACCAGTGCGCGGTCGCTACTCAGTAACATTTAAGCCCCAACGGCCATCTGTTGTACTATCTAACCCACCCACTACCACTTAAGTTTAGCTATTCTGTGACTCTAATTTAGTTCTCCTACGTACCTATCTCCTCATTTCTTGTTGGATCACGTAGGGAACCTCCAAACATAGAACGCTCCATCACCCTTTAAAGCGACGATGTCTCAGTTCCATATGTCATCACTGGCATCACACAATACCTACATATTAATACCTACATATTCGTACACAATACCTTCTGGCAACATACAATTACCTTCAGTGGGTGTGACATGGACATTTGGCATAATATTCGTCTCGTCTCTTGATTTTTGGAAAGTTTTTAAAGTCCGTAAATGTTAGTTAAAGTTGGTTATCTTAATTAAAAATAATGAAACGTTTAAAAGCAATAACACAACAAAACATTTATCACAATAATGAATTGAAATACTACGTGTAGTCGCGTTAATCTTTTCAATTTCATCATGTTTAGGGCTACGCCTGACAACTTGAGACCCAGTTTGTTACCCAACACATTGTTAGCTTTCCATTTAACTAATGGAAGTTAAATGGTTTAATACGAAATGAAATTTTAATGTAATGAGAACCAAGACTACCTATTCACGTTTGTTTTATATTATTTACAAGCTTGAAGGTTTGTAGATACATCACATCATACTAATATCATCACATCACCACTTCACTTCACTTATATTATAAATGCGAAAGTATGGATGTTTGTTTGTTTGTTCCACTTTCACGCCGAAACTACCGAACGGACTTAGATGAAATTTGGTTAACTTGGTACTTGGCTAACACGTACCTAGGATACTTTTTATCTCGCAAAAATTAAGGGTTCTCGGAGGAATGCTTAAATACTCAAAATTTCCACTTTGTCACTAGCTTAGCTTAGCTTGCGTGGATATCGTATTTAATTTTCAAATATGCATTTTTCTCGGACATAACTCATTCTTTGTTGTTTTCAACTATTTACTATACCTCTGTTCTCATGAATTTTAGCGAAATTAGTTAAGTGATAAGCGTGAAGTACAGACAAACGCGTAATTATTTAAAAAATATGACACGAACGCGAGCGATTCTTTTTAGGGTTCCGTAGCCAAATGGCAAAAAACGGAACCCTTATGGATTCGTCATGTCTGTCTGTCTGTCTGTCTGTCTGTCTGTCCGTATGTCACAGCCACTTTTTTTCCGAAACTATAAGAACTATACTGTTGAAACTTGGTAAGTAGATGTATTTTGTGAACCGCATTAAGATTTTCACACAAAAATAGAAAAAAAACAATAAATTTTGGGGGCTCCCCATACTTAGAACTGAAACTCAAAAAATTTTTTTTCATCAAACCCATACGTGTGGGGTATCTATGGATAGGTCTTCAAAAATGATATTGAGGTTTCTAATATCATTTTCTTTTAAACTGAATAGTTTGCGCGAGAGACACTTCCAAAGTTGTAAAATGTGTGTCCCCCCCCCCGTAACTTCTAAAATAAGAGAATGATAAAACTAAAAAAAATATATGATGTACATTACCATCGAACGCGAGCGATTCTTTTTTGTATTTATTTTGATTCTAACAAACTTGTTGCTAGAACAAGGGGGCGGGAAGGGGGGTTAATCAGGTTTAATTTAAGCCTAATAGCAGCTGTTATTAGACAGTGTTAGATACTGGCTTAGCTTGCGTGGATATCGTATTTAAGATTGTTTTTCAACTATACATTTTTCTGGGAAATATTATATTATATCTAGCAAATATTACGTAAATCTACTAAAAAATCCATAAAATATTTACCTCTGCTTTGGTATTGTGCTAAGATCTTTAATATAAGATAAATACTGTACTGTAGAAATCGCTTCTAGCGATAAGACCGCCTTTGTACACGTAATCCAATATTTTATATGTTATGTAAATTCCTTGTGTGCAATAAAGCATAAATACATACATACATACATACATAAAAACACACACTGAACACGTAATTTTGTTACCATCATCATCTCACCCAGAACATTCCCACTGTTGGACATAGGCCAGTGGCTTATGTTACATTTTTTATGAAGCCTAGAAACGTTATTTCTAAAATGATCGATGATTCCAGTTTCAGGTTTGGCTGAATATGAAACTGGCTGGCTAGCCAAACCACTATTAAATAATACCTGAAGGCTTTGTCACACTGGATGGAGTTCAAAGCGATCGCAACCCGCATCATGTATAAACAATACTATTGGTCTCTATACAGGATGTTAAAAAAATTGCGTTTGAAATTTTAAGGGGTTACTCAGAATTAAGTATAGAAAATCCAGGAAAAATATTGAAAAATCCGCTCTCAAATTTTTTTTCAGTTTTTCATACAAATTCTGTATCACTATTCAGATTTAGTATGAGAATCTGGAAAGAAAATTAAAGAGCGGATTTTTTCAATATTTTTCCTGGGTTCTGTACTTGATTCTGAGTAACCCCTTAAAATTTCAAAGGCACTTTTTTAACATCCTGTATTTTTTGTATAGATGCGATCTTACCGGGCGGTCACGTGAAAGAAACGCAGAGAATGCACCGGGCAACCGGTTGAGAGCGAAAGCGTTGCCCTGACCGACGATGTTGTTCATATCTAATGCAGGCTGCGATTGCCTTGACCTGACCGCAGACCACAGAACGATTCCAGTGTGACAAAGCCTTAACCACTTAACTGTCAAACTATAGAGGGGATGCTGTATAGTAATTTCATTCGTGAAAAGTCCGGGAATCCCGCGAGATTTCATGGAAATGTAAATATAAGTTTTTTGTATTTGTGTAAATTGCAGATTTTAAATTATGTATTTTTTTATGCCTTTCGATGGCAAAAGTGAAAGATACAGGTGTGCTACTCGTTAACTGGAGCTAGAAGCTCTTCGTACTGAACAACCAGTGTTCTTCGACTTTTCTGAAATAATTTTTGATTCTTGAAATAAACTGTTCAGCTGTTTGGTCAATTTTGTAGTAGTAAATGAAACCTATCTCAGTGATATTCACTAGCTTTCGCCCGCGACTTCATCCACGTGGACTTCAGAATTGAGTCCAGACAGAAATAAAAAGTTAAGGGAGAGCCATCTAGTTAACATAGTAAAAATTACAGTTTTCCTCCAGGAACCCCCGAGTTTTCCGGGATAAAAAGTATAATATGTGTTAACCGAGTGCTTTATCTATCTGTCTACTAAATTTCATCCAAACCGTCCAGTAGTTTCGGCGTGAAAGTGGAACAAACAAATAAATAAACAAACAAACATCCATATTTTCATATTTATAATATTAGTGAGATACAAATTATGAACATAATTATGATCAAAATACAGTCACAGTTTTTATCCAAAAATTTTGTTAAAAATATATCTTAAATTTTCAAATCTGAAACTACAATTTGATCGTAAGACACAATATTACTTTTCAAACAAATTATAAACTTCTTGGTACAGTCATAAAAATCATGCCTAAATAAACTCTTGCATCAGATCCAACTAATATATTTAAAACTCCGTAAGATACCTGGAAGAGAATTCACAATTCTATTCCTTTTATAAGCATATTTCCCGCCGTCGGTCGTTGAGCGAAAGAATAATATTTTTCCTTTGATATTCTCCGGAAAATAGAAAAGCTTATTTTCACTTGCTCAGTCTAAAACTGTGAGGTATACCTTTCATCTGAACCCTTCATATAATTGGCTCACACATTTTGTTAGCTGTTTGGAGAGTCCTGAATGACTATTTTGGGTTTCGTCGTATCGCGACGATTACATTACGATTGACATAAAGAAATCACAGAAAATCGATGAGGGTAAATAATATTCACTGGCTCAACGATAAATAAGTACATACTTGATCAGTCTAGTCTGGAGGTTCTTATGTTTGCATTATCTTCTTCTTTATCTCTTGTCTGTGAAGCAACCGCCATCGATCAAGTGAAGGCCAGAGTCAACATTCACATTATATCAATCATAAAATAAGAAATTGGTGCCGCGACAAAGGTTTAACTAGGTGGCATTTAATGCTTGAGAGTCGTTATATTCAAGTTCTTTTTAAGCATTAAAAGAATTTAAACCATGCTACTAAGCGTTGAGCGTAGCGTGTAGCGCTCATGGTAAAAAATATTTCTTTCATTCAAGAAAAAATATATAGTTTCTTAAACGCACCATTAAACATCAAATATTTTTTTCAATGGAGAATATAAATTTCTTGAAAAAGATGTCAAGAATGTCATATTTTTATTGTGAGAGCCTCTCGGAAACACAATATTTGTTTATGTTGAAACCAACACACAAAAATCGGCCATTTTAATACCTTCAATTTATCTTGAACGTTTTTTTTTTAACTTATTTGAAAGCCAAGAAAAATAATAACATCGAAATCTCGAGAATTTTGCGTTCGGCCTTGACGTAACCGCCGCGATGGTACCCACACTGATCTGAACTTAAAATGAGTAGGGCGTTACGGTCGATATTATATTGCCATGCATCAACCTGCTCAGACTGAGTGTATTCGCGCCTTAAGTTTCTAACTTTCACCAAATGACACTTAGTAGTGCGCTGGAGACGAAAGGTTGAATACTGGGAGGCTATTCACAAAACATTCCGCGTTAATTTCGCGCTGAAATAGAGACGAGATCGAAGTTTCACCTTCATTTAAACATTTTCAAATTCAGTAATTTTGACACTATAGAACTGAATATTTGACAGCGCCATATAATATAGACCAAGAGTTGAATGACTGATAACTGATTGTCGAGTGGGTAATTAGTTTTCGGTATATACATAAGTTCAAACGTATTATGAATTTACGTTGGATGACCATTTAAACAAATTATTTTCAAGATATTTTATAATATAATACTTTACTTATTATTCACTTACCGAAACGTAAAAAACTAAAACTCGTGTTTTCTTTGAGCTGCCCTGATTGCTTTTAGGTAGCATAATTATTTCAATCTACGCAAAATTAGGAATTCACTAAGAAACACTAAACTTTCAAAGAAAGGAAATTCAAAATGTAAAACTCTTAATTGTGAATTCGCAACTTTTCAGACATGACATTAACAAGCTTAACCTAATATTGACTTTTCTAAAGCAAGGTCTAGTTGGAACTTTGATTGGATTTGTTGTCATAACCTTGTCTTCTCCGCAAATTAGATACAAAGCCTGCCCTGTGTTTAGCATAATTCACCAGGCAAACACTTGCCCTGTTGACAGTAAAGTTTCTAATAGAACGAACAGGGGGCTAGTGGAGTTTCGTGCTTACCCGCTTATGGTCTAATGACCCGTGACAGGACATATTCGTCCTTAACTACTGAGTCCTTAAAACAAATTTAAAAAATCTGTCCTTTGTAACTTGTGATCACAAAATTTTTCATTGTGTTACAAAGGTTTATTGACCCACGATAAGAGATAAAGGACAGGTCATTTCATGCCATTTCTCTTAGTTTCAACACTCTCTTCTAGCGGACCAGACACTATCAATAATATTGACAATATTTTTAGATCAATATATTGTCAATCCATCGTTCAGTATGCGTCTGACCTTCATTCCAACCATTACACTGTCAATAATATTGTCAATACTTGAAAATATTGATAATATTATTGATAGTGTCTGGTCTGCTTATCACTAACCTTTCCACTTTCCTATCACATATACTTAGATAAATTGGACGTAGTTAAGCCATATCGATCCAACTGACATAAATTCTAAAATCTCTAACTTACTTTTTGTCAGTTGGCTCGATATGGCATAACTACGTCCAATTATAGGTGATATTTCGATAGGCCTGTAGTAAACTTTATTAATAATTTTATCTATTTATCTACTTTGATTTGTGATATCATTTATTTAAATACTTTATGAAAATTTAGCAGATATTTGTCATAAATAAAAATAAAACGAAACTCCACTAGATACCAACAGTGACAAGCCAGCACAGTGTGTCCACAACACACCGGACTGGACAAGTTTTGCCACCGAACTCGGTACACTCTAGGTGGACCCACTATACATGTGGACAGCGTTGATTAATTTCTGTGTTTGTTTATTGTTAGCGATGCACAGTGGGCCGTTGCAAGTAGCTATGTACAGTACACGTCTTTCTGAGGATTGGGTACACAATGGGCTCTTTCAAAGCCTAGTTCGCATAGTGTTTCTTAAAACGAAGGTATTTCACCAAAGGTTAGATTTAATAAATTTTAAACATACAAATTCGCCAAGAGCTTTTAGTTCTTCTTTATATTGGTAAAACATTTAAGTTTTACAAAAATTGTTTCGTATCGTGCCTTATCTCACCATGATCTTAATTCTCTGGATTCTCTTTTGAAATGATAATGTTAAAAAAGTCCATCATTAGACGTAGGTATTTAGAAGCCGAACTTTCGTTTTTGGGAATTGTACATATGTTTCTCGGAGGCAGTTGTTAAATTTCATTTTAAATTATTGAAAAAAAAATCGTTGCTCCCTTATATATATAGGTAGTCAGTCTATTCGTTAAAACTACTGTTTTGATATTTAAATATGTAATTATTTTTTATACTACAAATTTGTATGAACAGAGAGAACAGATCCGAGTGGAAAAAAGAAGCACTTAAATGATTACGTTAAAAACAACCGACTTCAATCGCAACAACTCCAATTTTGCTATGTTTTTGTTGATTTTCTCAAAAACCGCTGAATCGATTTCGATAAAATTTATATGGGACCACCTGTGAAGTATACCCTTTTAAACAAAAAAAATAATTTCAAATCGGTTCAGGCGTCTTCGAGTAATCGCTGAACCTACATAAAAAAAAGATTCCGACGAATTGAGAACCTCCTCCTTTTTTTGAAGTCGGTTAAGAAGACGAAGTATGTATGACGAAGTCCGTATATTTTTATTTACTGTTATATTTATGTTACTTTCTTACACTTTGGCTGTGTGTGTGTCGCACTTGTGATTCAAAGCTTAAAGCGCACCCAATCAATTCCCTGTCGAATAGTGTTCGAATTCAATAGGTCTGAGCTCACGCTCGTACACAGAGGTAGTTTCTTAGAAATAATCTATGAATTTCTAATAATTTGTGTCAAATTTGAAACTGGATAAGTCTGTCAATGATCCTAAAAGACACATTTTACACTAACAAGGCACCTTTATTCATTAGTTCCAGAGACCTTTAGTACTAAGCAAACTAAAGTACCTAGGTATAATGTGTTTTCAATTGATTCTATGATAATCAGATTAAAAATATCATCAATACTTGACTGGATCATAATAAGGCTGTGGAACATGTTAAAGTGGAGTTTAAAGGTGTGGGATATGAAATCGTGTGACTCAAGAATTTCCAAAAAGTAATTGATAAATTGCAAAATCTCAATTTAAGTTGTATGCATTTGACAGCTATGATCTGTACTGGATCACTGGGGTTAACTACAACTTAACTTATATGTACAAAAGTTACCAAAACTTTTAAGCTACAAATGTGGATGCTACTAGAAATCATGAAATAAGAGCTGAATCATCAACTCCTTTACACACGCAAACACACCTTTTAGGATAATAACTGTAAGACACATTACATAAAATAAATAAATAGATACTTTAGTTAAAGATATACGTAATAATAGCTCCCAGGATTAAAAGTTTGTCTAGTTATAAAGCTAAAATATAGTTGTGGAGATCAATCAATGTATAAAATATTTAAGATGTTTTTATTTCAATAAATTTATTTGTATTTGAATTTGTACACGGTAAAAACAATTTCTTTCATTCAAGAAAATAAAGTTTCATCTAAGCACAATGGAATATTTTTTTCAATGGAGAGTATGAGTTTCTTGAATCAGCCCTCAAGACTGTCATATTTTTATTGTAAGAATCGAAACTTTCGTTATAAAAAATAAGTCTGTGTAAAAAATATTATTTCTGCAGTACCTAAGAAACAAATACAAAACATCAGAATCTCTTGGCGCAAAATAATTTCCAACTCTTTTTTTAGTGTTTATAAAAAACAATCAACTAATCATTCCATAATAATCAAAAGATTCACCTAGATACTGAAATCTTTCATTATTACAAAAAGACGTAACCTTTAACTTTTTCTCCATGTAAACTACTACTACATAAAAAATTGATATATATACAGGGTGTTAAAAAAAGTGCGTTCGTAACCCCTTAAAATTTCAAACGCACTTTTTTTAACACCTTGTATATTCAAGACGACATATTTGTTGTTTCTTCAATCCAACATTTGAACGATAGAAGGAAGGTTGAATTAATGAAGCACTAACGAGCTCTCGGCAAGCTACGGAACTCATCTGAATGTTCAAAGGAGTCGCATTCCAAATATACATACGAAGGAAGGAGGTAGCATCTACCATTTGCGCTTTCCAGCAAATAAATAAGATCAGACGAACATTTGCTTCGCTTCAAAATGTCGTTATAAAAGGTTTCGAACCATCGATCCAAAATTTGAAATATATATCAATTTACGTCCCTGTTAACAACCCATATTGTCCTCACTGCAGGGGTACGGGTCTCTTCTGATACCTCGGGAAGGTTAGGCCATACTCCACACACGGGGGCCAAGTCCGGATTGGTGGAGGCTGTGTGGCTAGTGGCCAACACCAATGTCAGAAGTTTTCAAGCCACCTATAAGGCCTCTGACATGGCTTAATGACTGCCATCTGGTGATAGCAGGTGCCACCAACGGCTTAAAGTGCCTTGCGAAGCACGGAAACTGTCGAAATAACCCTATCTAGGTTATGACCATGTCTGTAGTCAGTTAACCAGTGTGATCGATACGACCACGCAAGTCGCACTGAGCTACACCGCTTCTCTGATAAAAATAAAAACTTTTTGAAATAACTAGACTTGCCATTTTATTTTATAGAAAAAAAAATGCTTTGTATGTATAAATAATTATCCAGGGACAAATAACGGTCATGATGCCAAGGTCTTTCTAATTGAGGGTTATAAAAAGATCTGACCCCAAACTAGGGTTTCTTATATTATGGAAACCAGAGACTGATGTACATAAGTCTTAATATTATACAATATGTATATAAATACATCCAGACAATACTCTTAACGAATCTAGCTGTTATAATCACAGAAACTAGACTTTCGTTTTTGACATGTTTAAAGATGTTTTCGAGATCTTCATCGTCGCTTACAAGATAACTCGTTTAATAGTATAAGTTAAGATGTACGTCCGTTTTGTTGTAACCACATGTAACATGTCACCAAAACTAATATTGAGGTACTTTGGAGTGCAAGTACCTCAATATTAGTTTTGGTGACATGGTGACATTTTGATCCCCAGATGGACACGGATATAAATATCTGTATTTAGTTAAATCAGTTACGTTATTTCTAACAATGTTAATCTTCTTGCGCCATCTATTGATACTTCTTAGGAACTCTTTACAGGAACTCGACCTTGAACTCTCAGAAGGAACTAATAAGATGGGTATATATTTTTAAACAGGGGTTCATAAAAACCATTATATTTAGACCTATGTATACTGACACACTGTTATGAAGTCTGTATTTAAACGTATCTTATCTAGAGACAGTAATTGTTACAGTAGCATTATAACTTTTAAGCCTGGAAGAACTTTTATCGTTTGAGAACAATATCAAAAGAATTTTCACGCCAATTTATCTTGAGAAGACAGATTGCAAGAAGCAAGTTTTCTCTTCAATTTGTATGTAATAGGTACGCCATTGTAGCAACGACTACTGCAATAGACAATGTAGACCTGTTTACGTTGGATATTTGTAATGATAGTACAATCCGGTAGTTGCTCAGACTGAAGAGTCTTTATTTCTTTGTAGTTGACTTTTATCTAATGTCAAAACTACTTAAAGATGTTTTCAATATCGTATAATACCAATGACATGAGTTACGGAATGAAGTCTTTACTATTAGTAATTAGTAAACATAATATTTCCATTTCGGATCACGTAGGCTTTAAGGCTGCGGCCTGGACGCAAGCGACGGCGACAGCGACAACTGTTCACGACGCAAGCGACAAGGTCACTTGGGTTTGCGGCGATGTAGTGACGTGACTCTGTCGATGTCTGTCTGTCGCGATGTCGATATTTCGATATTTTCATAATTATTCTTACTAATATAATAACACTTAACACTGACTCTGAGGTTTGCGCTCCTGACTATTGATCCGAGAGTCGTGGGTTCGATCCCCACCCAGGGCAAATATTTCTGTTTTTTTAATATTACTACTAACTTGCTAAAGAAGACGTAGAATTAGACAAAACAAAAAGGCAATTTCGGCAACTACTGAAGAATTATGAAGATCAAAGTCGAAATCCGAAAGTTTATATTACAAAAGGATGACTGTGGAAATTTTTGATTATATTCTACATAATCAATATTATAAAATAAAATGTACAAATGTTTGTGCCAATAAAACTCTGAAACGAATCCAGATACGATCAAGGGAGTTATATGGTGCGGTAGCCCTCTGTCCCCCATCCATGAAGAAGGTTTCCGTTTTTGCCTAAAGCTTTTGAAGATATAAGGGTTGAAATTTCACCCTTAAGAATTTTCTAGAATAGAACAGTCCAGAACATTCGAGAGTATTTGAGAGCACTCTACAGCAGTCTCGGAAAAGCGGGGACTGGTCTGCGGGGGGACCAGTGCGGTGTGGTAAGCGCGGTGCAGGGTGTGGCGGGGATGATAAGCGGTGTGCGAGGGGTGAGGCGCGGGTTCGGGGTGAGGGGGGGGGTGCGGAAGGTGCGGGGTGCGGGGGGATGAGTGTGGTGCGGAGGTGAGGCGCGGGTTGCGGGGGAAGAGGAGAGGGGTGGGGGAAGGTGCGGGGTGCGGAAGGGGGAGGAGCAGAGTGCGAGGGAGGGTGAGTCGTGGGGTGCGGAAGGGCGAGGTGCGGGGGAGGGTGAGTCGGGAGGTGAGGTGAGGGGTGAGGGGGGTCAGGCGCAGGGTGCGGGGGGATATCAACTCCCTGAGCGAAGCCGGGTACTCCAGCTAGTATCAAACTTTATCATTTTATTATCTGAAACTATTTATTCTACTCAAACTATCGATAGTTTAAATTGGTTTATCGATTAAAGAAGAATGTCCCTAAACGCGTGGCGTCCTTGAAATGTCGCTCGTCGCTCGTGTGTCGCCGCGCGTGTCGCTGTCGTATAAAACAGCTCCATACAAATCTATGGAAATGATCAAGTCGCTCGTGTGGTTGTCGCCGTCGCTGTCGCTGTCGCTGTCGCCGTCGCTTACGTCCAGGCCGCAGCCTAATGCCAAATGTCCCAAGGCGTATTATACATAATATAGCGTTGTTTTTACGTTTTATTTTACGTTGAAGCCTACCTGGATCCGAAATGAATATTTCATAAAGTTATTTTTGACGCAGTCAACTGCCGGATTTAATTTTCAAGGAAATATGACTACGGAACATTTGTTATTTACGTATATCTTTCAGAATTTAGGCAATGGTAACTGAAACTTAAACGCTGGCATATCGAGCACACTTTCCACAAGAATCTACAAGAATTCTTAAAATTACACTGATGTGTATTTTTTCTATTATACTTATTTTATTTTAATCATTATGATAATTTATTGTGAAATATTGTAAAAATTATGTATTTCATTTTTTTTCATAATTTTGACATTTATGTGTAAACTGTAAAATGACGTGTAAAGTTCCTTCACCAATAAATGAGCCTAAATATGTAACTTAAAGACAGAATGGCCAATAAGATATACCTAGTATTCTTCTTTTAATTTGTTCTGTCAAAAAACACGCAATACAAGGCCATCTTTTTGTTGGTTTAAACAATATGAGTATAATTATGAGTTTTATTGAAAAGTAACATTTACCCTGTCATATCAGTCACATGTCAACGTCAGTCGCGTGTTGTGTGTGTGTGTGGGTGTCTTGTTTCTAGCACATCGAGTACAAAAACAAACATTTCAAGTAAATGTTTTAATTAAATGATCTTGGGGCTTTTTCTACCTATGAAACATATGAACTTCTGTTCTATGACTAAGCTATAATAGAATTTTAAGAACAAGAAGGATTTTCCAGTCTTTCATGTATGAGTTTATAAATACAAATCATTTTTTTTTCTCAGTTTCAAAGGCCCCCATACTGAACCATCTCGATTTGTATGCACATGTATTTTTACTGTGCGAGTTTTTGTTAATAGCTTCTATTTTGCGTTGTTACTTGTCACAGTAGTTTGTCACCGTCAAGTAACGGGGCACTCGGGTATCCGGGGTGACAAATCACGATGACAAAACTAGCCTCGTAAATACAGTGTTCCTTGGGGAGACACGTGGCTATGTAGGCATCTACATATCTATGTATGTGTGTCTAGGTATACAGGGGGTTAAAATAGTGCGTTTGAAATTTTGAAGGGTTAAGCAAGTATAGAAAACAGAAAAAATATTGAAAAAAGTCCGATCTATAATTACTTTTTTCAATCTCCTATACTAAATAGTGAATCAAGAATTTGTATGGGAAACTGAAAAAATAAAAATTTTGCAGCAATTATTGCAGATCGGATTTTTCATATATTTTATATTTGATTCTGAGAACCCCTTTAATCTTCAAAGGTAAAGTACCTTAATCTTCAAATGTAAAGTACCTTAGTACTTTACCTTTGAAGATTAAAGGGGTTACTCAGAATATAACACCCTGTATATTGTTTCGTTGCACTATTAGCAGTAAATTGTGAACACGAACCGATTAATTAGTACCATTGTTACGTATACGTGTAAGGAATGAATGGAATTTCTAGATTTATGGAATTGCCCTAAGAAGTTTAAAGATAATCTATCTATCCCAGTCCAAATTATTTATTTTTACGTATGTAATAACGATAACTATTAATCTTCTATATATATGACAATGCCCATTAACATAATGTTTAATAATATAATTTAAAAAAAGTAGATTTAACAAAAAAAAATTTTTTCAATATTTTTTGAAAAAATAAATTCGTTTCAATTAATAAATATAATTAATGACTTAATGAGTAATTGAGAAATGGAATCAGCGGTTATTCAATTAACAAAAAACTAGAAAACCACCAAACTAAAATCATAAAGAATAAACACGCAGATTTTGAACTTTTGGTTTAATGTTTTATTGCTAGATTGAGTTATTTTTCAAAAGTCGTGCAACGAATCTTGAGTCGATTTTTTTGTCCACGAGTGTTTGCGAGTATTTAATTATAATAATAATATATAATTTTGAATTATTAGTACTCTACTTATTTTCGGAGAGCTATAAAAGAAAACCTTGCATTCTCTTAAGGAAATTCATTTAGGTTGAGTTTTTATACAAATGAAGTTTAAAACTTCAGTTTAAAACTTCAACGTCTATTAGTTTCAAAAACCGCAATGTCCACAATGAAAAATATTTGGAAATCATGTTTAATTATTTTTTTCTTACTTACATGTTCAGAGGATAGCCGTGGTCGTATGCTAAGTATGTAATTGAGGGTTTGTTTATCCCTAAGGATAGGGTGGCATACGACCACGGCTATCCTCTGAACATAACTATGTAAGAAAAAATAATTACCTAAATATTTTCCATTGTGGACATTGCGGTTTTTGAAATTAAAAGACTCTTTTGTTTTAATTTACACACAACATGCTGTATAGAACACACAGATTGACTATTACTTTGAAAATTACAAACATGACATTAAAAGAGACACGTTGATATTTTAAATTTGTTTTCGAGATAACAAGCAAAAAGGCCAGCAATTATTTTGTCTCCTTTTTCTTTTTTTTACTTTTTTTAGACAATATTTTGAATTGAATTGAAACATTATGAAAAAGTATTATAATAATTGTTCAATTCAATTCAATATACTCCAGTATTACATTTTAAAAAATACACATTAAACTACAACATATTGTTCTTTTTTGTAGTTTCGCGTACCTTAACTAGGTATGCTAAATTAGTTGTTCGTAATTTTTTTAACATAAAACCAACCTTTAAAAATAAAAAAATAAAACATATCTTCGATACATAAAATAACTGAGAAGAAGAAAAAAAACTTAATAAAAACGGAGCAAAACTTATTTAGCAGTTGATAGAGATAATCAAATTTCAGCTCTTTAATTAACAAGTTCCGACCCGTACCTCCTCGCTCGATTAAAATTTAATTAAATATTTAAGAAAGTTAAAAAATTAGATAAACTTCGTCCTGATTTTGTTTTAAAATTCACCTGTTGGATAATACAGAGTTTCGTCTAGGGTTGTGGTTATTTATTAAGTGTGGTTATTTCCAGAAGTGGTCGTTTCTAGAAGTTGTCATTTTTATTTGTAGTCCAAATCCGCTGAAGCGGTCTTGGATACGTGTTGGCAAAACGCCAGAATCTATTATGAATTTTGCAATAACTTTCCGCGTTATTTCTTAGACATTTTGCGGCAAAATAAAGATTCATTGCATTGCTGTTATGAATTCTAATAAGTAACGAGAAACTTAATTTGTAATCCTTTGTTATCTTTATGTCGATTTGTTGAGTTGTGAAGTCGCACTGATAAACTTGGGTTTCGTACTTTCGCTAACTTCGCATATTTTCCAGTAAAACATTCTTTGAATTTCTATGATACTTTAGAAGCAAACAGTAGAAAATGTAATTGATTACTTGAAGCCATATATACATGGTGTAACAGAATAGGACCCGTTAACTGGAATCGATAAAATTGTATGAAGACCTCATTTTTTTTTGTAAATTCATCATTCTCAAGTTCATCAAGTTCTTGCAGTAAATGTTGATCCATAAGATGAGTAGAAGTCCCATGTAACGGGTCCTACATAGATTTTGTTACATCATACGTATCTTATGATCCTCAGGAGATGGATGCAAATGACAGAAATTCAAAATTCATCAAGCAAGATAAGCTACAGTTTCAGGTAAACAATCAGATATACTTACTTTCTTAGGTAGTAAGTGAAGATATATTATATCCAACCAATTTACTATTTTTAACTTTCCCTACAGACTTACTCTTGTATTATAATAATGCTCGAAGAGCTAATAAAAAGGGGAAAATATGTTTATAAAACTTTCGACCCGTATCAAACGACCAATTTTGTTCTCAGAATAGCTAAATCTAAAATGCCAGAAAAGGTAAAGGCCACGTGTGTATTTAAGTCAGCTCTTTTACAGGTTTGACTGTCACCTCTTTTAACATAAAATAACTCATATTATATGAAGTAGTTGTGGCTCAGTGCGGCTTGCGTGGTTCGCTTGTGTGTTTCGCAAGGCACGTTAATCCGTTGGTGCTGACTGCTATCACTAGATAGCCCTGTAAGTAAGCCCTGTCGGAGGCCTTATTAACGGCTTGAAAACTTCTGACACTTGGGTTGGCCACTGGCTCCACAAGCTCCACCATAATGAACATGGCCCCGTTGTGGAGCCTGGCCTAATCTTCCAAAGGTATTGGAAGAGATCCGTGCCCCTGCGTAGGGACGATACAGGTTGTTAACGAATTCTAGGTCTCTTTTATATATAACATAATATCCAAGACATTGATGTCCTTCATCGTCATCATTATTATATAAGCCGAAATACGTCGACTGCTGAACAAAACCGTCCCCCAAGTGTTTCCAAATCGACCGGTCCTGCGCTGGTCCTGATCTAGTTGCGTCCGGCAACTTTCACCAGGTCATCGGTCCACCGACTGGAGCGCGGTGGAGAGTAAAAATGCTTTTACTCCCTTTTAATAGATTCCTTTGGTTAGAATCCCTCCTTAAAATAACAAAAATAATATTTCATTCTGTTAAAAAGGTCAACAAAAAACCAGCGCGCAACAAAAAGTTTGTTTTTGGGTAGGAATCAAACCCAGCTGAAAAATCATTTCGCACCAAACGATAGGTGAAAAATGTTGTGACTAATAAATCTGAATAATGTACTCTAGAAAGTACTTAGCACGTACTTTTTACAGTACATTATTAAAGGGCCATTATCTAATTCAACCCTTAAAGTGACCATATTCCAAAATGTAAACATAATTTCACACAAAAGAGGCAATAAAGAAAGATTTAGCTTCCAAAATAGGTATCACTTATACTTATCAGTAAAGTAACCAAAGCTATCCCATTTTATGGATTCGCTTCATCTTTTTTCATGCGGGCTATTGAAAAATACATTACCCTCCATTACCCGCGACTGTTGGGTAAAGCTCTCTTGGGACTTCAGTTTAAATTACGCTTTTGTCCTTCACTCGGTATAGATGGAAAAAGTTGCGAGCAACTTAAACTAGAACACTGCTGTGGGTAGTTTAAGATGCACTCATTACATAGGAACTATAAAGTGCAGCTGTAAATGCTCTGTAGAGGAGTTGTGCATTCAGGAGATATGAGATGAAGAATTACTTTTAGAGCGAAGAGGTTTGTAAGTGGCTTCTGCGGTGCCTAATAACTTTTCTGTTTCCGTGATGTAAAAGTATTTTAATGTTTCATGTAGGTACGACGCGAATAAACGAAATGTAACTATCAAGTCTTATGTCATTTGAATATACGTCATATTCTTGTTCGAACGACCTTGTAACGTGCTGTTCGTCCCGCTAAATCATAGATATAAAATACTAGCTTTTGCCCGCGGCTCCGCCCGCGTAGATGTCGCTTTTTGAATGTCTCTAAGGTATCCTACGGGAACCATGCATTTTCCCGGATCAAAAGTAGCCTATGTGTTCTATAAAACCAGCTGGTATTTAATCCAGTATTTGACCAATCTACCTACCGAATTTCATCCAAATCCGTTCAGTGGTTTCGACGTGAAAGCGGAACAAACAAACGAACAAACAAACATCCATACTTTCACATTTATAATATTATAGTGAGATGAGATGAGATAGTAAGATGAGATGATAAAATTTCTTTAGACTGAGCGCTGAATACATTTTCCCAGGTAGTCAATATTGAATTAAAAAAAAAAACAAATATAGGTTCCATTAGGGTTCAGTTTCATGAATAAAACACCCCGTTAAGGTTTCCGAGAATATTATTTCTTTTTAATTTTTTATTGAATTTAAAGTCTATATAAAGCGGTAAATAGTAAATGCTACACAAGCATGAACCTGTTCATTTAAAAGTCACCCTGTAACCTCGCAGACGTTCCACTAACATTTTCCAAAGAAACAGAAAATACACGAATAGTAGTAAGAAACTAAATTATCTGTTATATAGCATGTTTGAACGAGGCGTAATTTATTCGCAGGAGGTCGCCAGGGTTGGCACGTACCGAGTTCAGCCCTTTTAGCCGGCCTAACATGATGAGATAAAAATATTATTAGACGTTGTCAGCCATGTTTTATTTATTCACTTCTAGTAATCGTCGTTACGAAATGAAATTGAAATCATTTATTTTATTAACTTATTTAAGGTGAGGTCCTGCATTATCCAAAAAAAACGACTAATTCAATTCAACCCACGAAATAGAAACATAAATTCGACAATTTTCGTAATTGAGGGCCTACCTAGAGGCTACGCTTCCAAAATTGAAAAAGAAAGAAATTGTTCAAAATTTCATGAAAACTGTGACGACAAACTGGACGGAATGAACAAATCTGACTGAACCATATTATGCTAATATCGGTGACGACATAATTCTTTGCTTAAGATAAGTATTTTTAAGCGACTTCAAAAAAAGGAAGAGGTTCTCAATTCGTCGGTTTTTTATGTATGTTCACTGATTACTCGAAGACGCCTCAACTGATTTGAAAAAATCTTTTTTTGTTTAAAAGGTAGTCCAATAGAAATTTTATCGAAATCGATTCAGCGGTTTTTGAGAAAATCAACAAAAACATAGCAAAATTGGAGTTGTTGCGATTGAAGTCGGTTGTTTTTAACGTATTCAGCGTGGTCAATTATCTATATTTTTTTATTGTGTAAGATGACAAAGGGCTGACGGCCCACCTGATGGAAAGTGGCACACACACTGTTGGAAAGTGGAACACAGCGCACTGCTTGGCGGCAGGTGGAGCGAGAAGTGGACCACCCAGTCGGATCTTGCATAATAAGGTCCTACCACTGGTACAAAGTTGCAGCATAATGTGACCAGTCAATTAATTAATATCGATAATAAGCAAATCGATATACAGGGTGTAACAGAAAGTTGGGATAATACGTCAAGGTGGGCTTTTACCCATCAAACTGAACAACTTTTGTTCTACAACTTTGTTCAAATCACAACATTTTTTTTAGACTTTACATACAAATCGATCAGCTGGCGAACCAAGTTTGTATGAAAATTCCGAAAATTTCTTTGCGATTTGAACAAAGTTGTAGAACAAAAGTTGTTCAGTTTGATGGGTAAAAGCCCACCTTGAAGTATTATCCCACCTTTCTGTTACACCCTGTATTTATTGAGTATATATGTAAGAAAAATTGTAACAATACCTTAAGTTGGACACGCTTCATCTTATCACACCGAGAATTGTTTTTTACAACTTAGCATAAGTGAAAAAAAAACAGCAAAGTAGAAAGAAGAACAATCGGTTTGATGTGTATTTTGCTACAGCCTGTATACAAGTTCTGCGTAGGTATTATACAGGTTAAAAAGTTTGTTCAAAAAGTGCGTTTATTGAAATTTTAAGGGGTTAGTCAGAATCAAGTACAGAATACAGGAAAATATTGAAAAAAATCTGATCTTTAATTTTTTTTTTGGGTTCACATACTAAATCTGAATAGTGAATTAAGAATTTGTATGGGAATTGTAAAAAATGGAAGATAAGATTTTTTCAATATTTTTCCTATATTCTGTACTTGATCCTGAGTAACCCCTTAAAATTTCAAACGCATATTTTTAAACAGGTATTTTGTCCACTGTCCCAGCAAATATAATACGTTATGCGTATTTACGTATTTTTGTATGTATAAATGTTCGTTTCACTGTTATTGTAACCAAATGGATTTAAATGGATTTTCGAGTGGATAAATTTTAAGCAGTCACGTTTAAATTTGTTAGTTTATTTACATTCAATAACAAAAACTTTTGACATTGACTTACTAAATTACTTTCTAGTGTTTATCGAATATAATTGTAAGTCATCCTCATAAATTGAAAATGCTTTCTCTGATAAAAGCAATTTCCATTTTCTTTCTGTATTGCGATTGCTTTTTGAAATTACGTCGGTTTTTTGCTGAAGACCTTTTAAATTATGGACAAGGAAAATTGAAAAGGGCATTATTGTTTTGGAGGTATGTCTTTGAACAATTGAATTTCGGTTATAAATAACGCAATAGGTCAATGGACTCTTTAGCAACTTTTTTGTATGTACATTGAAATTTTGGTAGAACTTTCTAAGTAGACAAAAATATCAATTGTAAAGTTATGATGATCGTAATTTTAAAGGTTTCTATTATCATCTTCTTCAAAATTCCTTATGATGATCCCTAATGATTCCAAGCGAGATTTTAAAATTCCCGTATGTCCCCACATAAATAAAAAATCGGGGACATACAAAACTAAAAGTTTTATTTGTTCCCATTCGGGAACAAACATGCGGGTGCAAACAGGAACAACCCAGTTTTTCTCAAGTTCTCATCCATATAAGATCTGTTGTATTGTGCTTGTATTTATTCTTCTTCTTATCGTTTAGCACTTTTAAGACGGCCTCTTATGACGTCAGTTACCTAGTGTTGCACTTAGCATCACCCGCGGTCACTTATATTACAATTTTACCGAAACACAATAGAAGTGAATTAACTATTTAAAGTTACAACTTGAAACTCCAATTTCGTTTATCAAGAATAATTAAATTCTTGGAAAATGATTGTTAATTAAATTATTGATAATTAGATCGTTTTATCTTAGGGGCTGTCAAAATTTCTGTCAAGACTTTACTCTGCGTCTCAAAATGGTGGTAATTTTAATGGTAATTGAGTTTTCGCGCGTTGAGTTTGTTTTGCAAAATTTTATTGGACGCTGTCACGTACTGACAGGTTTATTTAAGAGGTGGCATTTTTTTGTCAGACTAAAAACAATTAATTAATTTTTTTTTACGATCACATGGTTCAGTTTAACTTTCATTCTTATCAACATAACATTTACTTACGTTTTTTGCAGTAATGTCATATATTAAAAATGAGAAAAAGAACAGGGCAGCTGATAAATGTTATCTTTCTTTAATTTTAAGAATTTATTTGTGTGTAGGACCTACCTTTGTAGGATAAGATCCTCAAATTCTATAGCAGCTTATTAGATAAATATAATTTACGAAAAGACACTTCGTGAACATTATTATATTTACATTTTCGTTCAGAAACTCGATAATAACAGAAGTACTAAAATAGAAAGTCTTAATATATTCAAATCGGTCTTCGAAATTCAAAATAAGATACAATTTATTTTTAACCTTAATTAGCTTCACCTGTACCTAATTAAGTTTGGGTGTAAACATCTTGGAAGCCGAATTTAACATTTCTATATGTTTTATTATAATATATGTAACTACCCAGTAAGCATAGTATAGTATCTATATATGTATATATTTGAACGTAAATCGTATCACGTATGTACCAGTCTCTGTTTCCCATAGTACAGGGAATCCTAGTTTGGGGCCAGATGACCGTGTGTGTTGGGCTTACAAAATTTTCGAAGTGTAAGGAAAAATTAAGGTATTGAATTATGTGATCATAAAACTACGCGAGTTTTATGTTAAGACTGCTGAAATCACTAATAAAGATAATATTAACAGATACATATATTTGAAACCTAAACTACTTACTTAAATACTTCTTGGATGAAGCGCGGTTTACCGTGTACGATGGCTGCGCAAGCTTCGTTGCGCGGTGAACTGACAGCTGTCTCCGCTACCCTCAAACTAAAAAGCCTTACCCACTGCCTGACCTCCGAGTGAACAAGACACCAACTAACCATAATTTTCTTTTTTATTCCGTATATAAGGTGATTTTAATGGCGAATATGAACATTCAAGTTTTTATTGTGTGAGATGGAAAGTGGGGTCCGCCGCCTATTAGCATCTATAACCCCAGAAGGGGTTATCAATGCATTGCCGATACTTGAGGGCTGAGATGGAATGCCTCATATGCCGATGTATACGCTGGCTATTTCGCGCCACCCGCCGAAACACAGCGCGATGTTTGGGGGCAGGTGATGTACAGCGAGCAGTAGTGCCCAGTCCAATGTGACGCCCTTTATTTTACTTTTTACTTTTGAAATATGTGAAAAAAATGCTCTTCATACAATTCGATTGCCGGATTGTCCAGTTTTGACCAAAGTGATAGGAAAAAAGTTAAAGGTGTCACGTTTGACTCATTAACCTGGATATATTTATATCCGCATATTAAAAATGACAATGTATACCTATTTTAATTTAACTGTACACATTATCTTGTAATATTAACCTGTCTATATCCTTCGACTGCCTATTTCATCTTTACTCCTACATTGCGTCATCTTCCGTGACGAGCAGGTACTCGTATTTCTCCTTCCGATCAAGCACAACTGGATCCTTTATCCTTGACTGAACACGTCACTGGAATAGGCGAGTCTCTGAAGTGGATGTGTCACAGTAACTAGATAAGTTTCACAGCCTCAACAGAGTTCTGATTTTCTCTGGTTTCTGGGAATATCGATTCCTCAGGAGCTTTTCCTGAAATGACGGAACGCGCATCCCGCTTCGACCACAGTCACTCATGCGAGATGAGTGAATTGAAGGCGTTTTCGTTCGGACTTTTCATACCTTTACTCACTGAAATACTAATGTTTTCTTTCGTATTTATTTCTCAAATATATTCAAAGTCGATAGTCACCAGTTAATAATATAATATTATGCTGCTACACTTACTATCAAGGTCTTTTTTTAGCTTTTATCTTTTTCTGTTTTTCGTGATATTTTGCAGTTGGACGTAGTTTAGCTGAAAGGACTGAATCCACAAACCTTTGTGTAGTGGATTAAGTACTTTAAGGTTTTTGGACAGAGTCCTTTATGCTAAACTCCGTGTTTGTGGATTGAGTCCTTTTTGCTAAACTACGTCCAATTATTAATGTAGCAGGTAATTTCTAATTAGATGCAGAATATACATAGCGTGGGCGTAGTGATCAAAAAGGGCATCAAATATTTAAATCCGTAACTGTATAACTCACTAATTACTACAAGCCGAACACTTGGCCAAAGTTCCCGTTCAAATTAAATTTAAATTTATCTAACTTTATAGCTGCTTTATGGCTAAAATGGCCGTCGTAATACAGATTATGTAAATAGAGACATTTTCTGATAGGGGCGTTTATTGACGTTTTTAAAACAATAATAGTTAATTTTTTTATAACAATGTTTGGATAGCAAATTAATTCAGCTTGAGGGTAGGTGGCTTTATGGTAAGGCTGGGGACTTAACCCGTTTTTAAACTGCTGAGGTCTAGGGTAGAAAACCTAGGAGCCATTGTATCAATAATAAGGATTGAGTTTAGTGCACCATGGAACGTCACCCAACTTGAAACAAAACAAACTAAAATTATAAATGTATTTTCATTAGACTCAACAGAAACTTTAATTACTTATTAATCTTTGTTTAAATTAGACTTTCAGACAATCCTTCGATTTTCTCGAGTGGTCTTAACTGGTCTTACAAGAAACAAGTAGTTGTCTTTACTCAAAGTCAAACTCAGATATTTTAGATTTATGTAGATGGTTTAGGTATTATTTTATAAAGTTGTTTTCTTTATACATACAAAAAACTTTCTGCATCATCATCCATCCTAACCAGAGGCCGTGGGTTCAAATCCTGGCCAGTGCACCAATGAGTTTACCAGCCAGTGTACCATTGAGTGCATTTTCATACCGACTACTTTAACGGTGAAGGAAAACATCGTGAGGAAACCTGCACTTTTGATTACGAGATGTGTATGATGGTCGCGTTGCACACGTCCGTAGGTGTAAATCTAAAAATACCCTACACGTGACCGCGGGTGATGCTAAGTGCAACACTAGGCAACCGCCGTCTATACCTTGTGGATAGAACTGTTAAATGTGCCACACGATAAGAAGAAGATCCATCATGAAAATTTTATTACGTTAAAAATGCAAGCACGGAAGCAAGTAAGCAGAAGAGTATTCTAATATTCTTCAAAATTGTTAATTCATTGTTAGTATGTCTCATGTTAATTATAGCATCTGAGTGTTTGTAAAATAAAATATATCTTTCTTTCAAATGCCTATCAAAAACATATTGAGAACATCTTTAATTGGTAGGTACTATCTGTAAATTAAAACGATGATCGAGTCGATAAAGGGAAAGACATAAAAGAGGAAACGCCTGCTGTACGAGCGGGCACGTCTTTTTCAATGAATTGTGAAAACCCATCAAAGAGATCGGCCAGTTTGCCCTGAATACTGGGAAATGGCAATTTTATTTATTTTTGATCAATTTGACTGGGCTGAAATAATAACAATTAGTGGCAAATGCTTACAAATTTCTTTCTTTTTTTTTTTTGATGTTTTAATACCTTTATTTGGAATCGTATTTTTGCTTCAACGGTTTCTCTCACTAGTGATATTTACAAATATAATAAGTTAGTAAATATTCTTTTTTGCACAGCAAATAAACAGAAATGCCTTAGAAATAAATACAAAGAATGCAAAAGTGGCCTTATCGCTAAAACGATAATGATTTTATAGTAATTTTGAAGGGCTATTAACAATTGCGGCTGTAATAACAAAGTTAATAATAATAAATTAATTTCAGTACAAGATATATCTTTAAAACTGCGCATCTATCTTTCTCTTAACAAGATTTATCTCAATATCTCTAAAATTAATTAAATTATCTCACCCACTCCATCATAACCAGATCTCCATGTTATATCTAATCAGAACCGAATAGAACCTTAGGGTTGAGATAGAGGTATTGCTATCTAAACCCACTTAACCCTGCGAATGCTGCCCAAGTGCCCAAAGCGGGCAATACGCTTCTCAGCGCATTAGTACTTGGCTCAGACGTGATCCCAAACCCTATCCAATTAGAGCCAGTTGATGGGTTAATGGAGAAATAAAATTACGCTCGTATCGCTCGCCAGTCCAGCAGTCTGTTTTAAAGGCTTTTTTGCTTTCAGACTTCCCGGAAATCCAACGTGAATCTGTGAATTCATTTGTTCGTAAGTGCGAAATTGATGAGTATAATACTTTACGTAAAGTCGTTTAGATTATTTCTAACTTTATTTTCAAGGATGTAAGATTTGTAGATGTTAATAGTCTTTTACGATACGCGTTTAATGGACCTGTTAAGAATGGTTTTTAATATTTTAAAGCAACGTGCTACTATCGACAAAATCTTCATCTTTATCTTTTATATTTTTTCTTTGAACTGTACTTTTAAACTTATACCTATATTTGTACTTTTATGAGTGGCTTAGTGGTTAGTGCTACTGACTACTGATCCGAGAGTCGTGGGTTCGATCCCCACCCATGACAAACATATCTATGCTGAGCAGATTTGTTTACTCTGTATCTAGGTGTATTATTTTTTATATCTATATGTATTTGTATGTATCTAAACGTATATGTGTATGTATATCAGTCTCTGTTTCATAATACAGAGAATCCTAGTTTGGGGCCAGGTGATCGTGTTTGATTTGTCCCAGATATTTATTATTTTTTATTATTAAAAAATAGATATAGGACTGCTAACTATCGCTTCTACCCATCATATTAAACAACATTTGTTCTACGTCTTTGCTCGGTATATGAATGGTACACTGAATTCAAGACCTCTAAAATCTGAAAATCAATTCGAGCGTCATTACCCACCCCCCTGTAAGCGTCGATGGCTCTGCGGTTAGTGACTCCGTCCTTCTAACCAGAGGTCTCGGGTTCAAATCCTGGCCAGTGCACCAATGAGTTTTTCGAAACTTACGTGCATATTCATACCGACTGCTTTAATGGTGAACGAAAACAGCGTGAGGAAACCTGCACATCTGATTAGCAGTTGTGTATAATGGTCGCGTTGCACACGTCCGTAAGTGTAAATCTAGAATGCCCTACACGTGACCGAGGGTGATGCTAAGTGCAACACCAGGCAACCGCCGCCTATACCTAGTGGATAGGACGGTTAAATTGTGCCACACGATGAGAGAGAGAGAGACCCCCTGTATATACGTATACTAGAGTTTTTTAATTCAGTGTTGGTAAACCGACTGATCGATTCATATGAAATGAGAAATCTAATAAATGAAAGACTGAATTTGTTGAAAAAGCAAAACATTTATTGGACTTCTCACCACACATGAATCGACCAGTTGTTTATCAATACTGTATTCAAACTTTAGAAATGGATATTTGAGTGGAAATTCAGCATATGTTTTGCGTTTTCAACAAAATTGTAGTACAAATTCGTATTGTTCAGTAAAATGAGTAGAACTTTCAGTTAATGGGTCCAAAACCTAACTTGTTATACACTGACTTAAGTACATTACGTCGAAACTTGAAACTGCGAAAAAAAGCCAAAAAATAAAAAGACAATTTTGCACGGTTGCACATGTTGGCACGGTATTATTGGAAATACTGACTAGGTTTTGTAATAATTAACATTAAAAAAACAAACACAAATACTATAATTAAATGTATCCTATGCCTGGGGATCAATAATCTGTAACTCCCCGCACTCCATAACGCCTTCAAGGCGTTTTTGCATGAAATCAGTTTTTTTTAAGGAAGCAGATCTTAAATCCAATTTTATTCAATTTAATTTAATTATCATAAAACAAGACATACATTTTAAATAAGACATTTTAAAACTAACATATAAGTTTATTAAAGCACGCTACATAATCGACAGATGGTGTTACCATATTCCTATGCAAACATTACCCTACGATACGATTGGACGATTGGATAAAAATAACATTTCAAACTACAATAGGCAATCTTCTTCAATCTAGGTAGGAGGTAGGTGGAAAGTTGAAAAATCTCATATCTGGGGCAGACATAAATTTTACTGTACTTACTATTACAGTTCCCACATGCCCACAAGTTGGCAAAGTTGTCGCCAAGTTGTGCCTCGCCTCGTAGGCTATTCACGTGTCCCTAAGGGCTCCATAACATAAGTCACACGCAAAATGTTGCCAGCTTCGGGGAAATTGCTCAAACCCCGTTTTCAAGTTTTGGGGTGATAGTTGTTACTTTTGAACTGTTAATTTAACAGTCTAGACTTAGGCATCTGTCTACTTGACTGCCTGAGGGTCTTGATGATGTTTGTTTTTATTTATGTATCTTTTATTGCTATCACCTTTGAAATAGTTTGAAGGTTATTGAATTGCGAAATGAGGTTAACCCGAGACGCATCTCAATCAAAAGATTGATATATAAGATATGTATATTTTATTCACAGTATCTATATTTGTATGCGTAGCATAAGATTCACTTGGTTGAAAATATACTTTTATTGCTATTCGAGTACTCAAATCAATACTCTAATGTAATTTTAAAGATGGAGATTTTAATGTAGACCATTTTTGAGCACAGTGGGAGAGAGAAAGATATGTTTTTCGTAATAAACAGATTGTAATAAAAATATTGGTAAAACCCGTTAACTTATTATTCTGAACAACTTTTGTTCTAAGATATAGCTCAAATCGCAAAAAAATAATACGACTTTTCTTACAATTTTTTCACCTGTTTGGCCATATTTTTAGTCTGACTACGATCTTTTAGCGTAAGGATGACATTGACAGGGGGGCGCTTTTGACGTAAATCTGACAAGTACCATAGTTTCATACAAATAGTGTCATTTTTCAAGATGGTGGCGTTAGTTCCGGTTTTTGACCACACGCCAAAAGATCATAGACTGTAGGGCCCCACACCATTTTGTTGCATACTGTGTAAAACAATGTTAAAAAGCTAAGGTAAGGTAAAGGTACTATATACAATATTTTACGTTGCATATTAATTCGAAAAATAATAAATAAATTATTTCCACTCGCATGTCGACACTATGTCATGTTACAAGTTAATTCAATTCTTGATAAGAGGACAATGTTAAAAAGCTAAGGTAAAGGTTACTATATACAATATTTTACGTTGCATATTAATTCGAAAAATAATAAATAAATTATTTCCACTCGCATGTCGACACTGTGTCATGTTACAAGTTAATTCAATTCTTGATGAGAGGAAATAAGTAATTATTATCAAGAATTGAATTAACTTGTAACATTACACAGTGTCGCTATTATTGATTGGTTAATATTAAATTATCAACAATATTCGAAGGACGATGAGAGGATAGTATACAAACAGTTGCAGTAGTGATACATAAATCATTTATTTACTTTTGTCGGACTGCCCAATTGAATGGTAATTTCTTCCGGGTGTATGTATATCTGTTTCAGTGTTACTGCTTGTAGTCAAAACGTTATACATCGAGGTGTCATTTACTAACTTATTGATCCTTAGATGGATTTATGATTCCATTTTTTTACAGTCACTTTTTTGTTTAATTAGATAGATGGATATTTCCTTCTAATATAGGTATACGTAGGAAGTAAGAGAAGTGATAAAATATAAATATTATAAATTAAAATAATTAAATCAATATTTATAAATTGATATCTTTTATAATAATTTTATTATTACGATTTTACATAACATAACTCCAACAGAAGATATATGTAAATGAAAAATAAACAGCTGGCAATAAATAGCTTGAAAATTCGTGACAACTAATAGCTACTGATACGTTTGATATTGAGAATGAAGACTTTTCTTCTCTTTGACTACATATGGTTATGGTCACAGTAGCGAAGATGGTTGCATTGAAAATAAACAATGAAATATTAAAATATCAAAAAACTTATGCATTTGTACTTTCATTAAGTACATGTGCATTTTTTTAAATAAAAGTGTCGTAATATAAATATGGTAACGACTACACTAAAAAATGACGTCACAGTCTATTTCAAACATTTTAGAAAGAAATGTCGATTTTTACGTTTCACAAAAAGTAACTCAGATGACAATCAGTCATCTACCCAGTTAGTTGCACTACTGTTTTCATTTACTGTGTATTGGAATGAAGCCGAAGGGAAATGGTAACTAGATACTCTAATATTGTTACAAGGGGAGGGAACACAACAACTGACAAGCTCTTATTTAGTTTGCTGATGGTTCTTGGTTCTATTGTTTAACAGTTATTGTTTGTGTACGTTACAGTAAGATCGCGTATTTCATGAATAAACGGGAAATTTTACGAAATTCCGGAAAAACAAGTAATCGATGCTTTTTATTGGATACTGTTTCCATCCGTAAGATCTATTAAAAAAATAAAGTCAACAACCATATTGAAGTCCTGACTGCTGGAGCCCGAGTCTCTTCCCATAGCTAGGCTCGGCTCTTCTATACTACTCAAACTCGGGCCAAATACGGATTGGTAGAGGTTGTGGGGTTAGGTAGTGGCCAACCACAGTGTCAGAAGTAACGTTAGTTAGTTAAGCCTCTGACATAACTTAATGACCGCCATCTATAGTGATAGCAACCCACACCAACGACTTGACGTACCCCGCGAAGCATGGAAACGGTCGAGATAAATGCCACTAACACTCAAACCGTTTCTGTAGGCAGTTAAGTTGCGTGATCGACGCGACCGCGACGCCGCAAGCCGCACTGAGCCACAACCGCTTCTATGCCTATCATAGGTACAGTACTCGAAAAGTGCTGTTATCAGCTGAGAACAACGCTCAAAAACGACGTACAAGTAGCTTACAAATATATATTTTTGCCAGAAAAGGAAGCTCAACTAACAGGGGAAATACTTAAAACACGATAAACGAATCCAGAGGCTTAAGTAAAATACGACTGGTCTACGGGGCTTATCTATGTGTCGCAGCGAACGTAGGCACGCCCGGTGGCGGAGCCAGTTACATATACATGAGTGTGGCCAGCATACTAAAATTGCCGTAAATTTGAGGGAAATTAATAGCATTTTATTGCGTAGCGACTATAAAGCTGACAGATGTGTTATATACCTAAAGAGTTTAGGAAAATAAATTAAAGCCCTGAACTGTAGTCTACCTACTAATTTTGTCTCGGAGTAAAGAGAAGTATACTGAAATGAAATCCTATATTTCGAAAAGGTTGTGGAACTAAACTTTTATATTTTAATAAACAACCACAAATTAAAAGGCAGCTTCACGTTTCCTGGCCAAAGTATCAGTTGGTAATAATAGAAAAAGAAAAATGTAAGTTGAAGAACAGTATCTTATATTTCAAAATCTCCGATTAAAAGAATATTGTAACTTCTCGGTAGGAAAAACTTAAATAGGCAACGTTAGCCATTTATAATACTTTGCGAGTTTCACACTTTAAAAAGTTTCTACCAATAACAAGTTCTTTGGTTTCTACGCCGTTGCCGTTGCTATGGATAACTTTGCCCGTGCGAGCTGGCAACACTGCTCTAAGTAACTAAACTCAAGTCACAAATCCACTGCAAGTTGAGCAGTGAAATCCCATTTATAGTAGGATTTGCGATCTGTACAACTTAGAATAATCCTACTTTTAAGAAAATTTTATGAGCCTTGTACCGAGTTAAACTGCACTTTTATTTGTTAAGTGTAATCGTTAAACTTAAGACGTTACAGATAAAGAATTGACCCACCGATGGTACCACGGTTAAGTAGCGCAGAATGTGAAGAAGAATTCTTCTTCTTCATTAGGTCCTTTGTATACATTTTTCCACTCTAACTTTTACGCAGCTGTAGATTTCACGCGCTCCCAGGACATGTCGGCTGCCTTTAATATCTTCTAGAATCTTCTAGAATTTGCACTGCCAGATTGCTTTGACATTACATAAACGTGATTTCATCTCAATTTATATTTATCAGTTTTATTTCTTTCTTAAATATCCTTTGTACTGCATCGGTGTGAATTTATTGCACAGTTTTCTAGAATTTAAGGCTGAAACAGAAAAGGCACCAAATAATTGTCTTCTTATGAGCAGAAAATTATTCATTTTAGTTCATGTACTTTTTATTTTTAGATACATACAGGGTGTAAGGGACAGGTTTCCGAAAACTTTAAGGGCTTGCTCAGTAGATGAAACTGAATAACTTTCCACAATAATTTTTTTCAGGAAACAGAAAAAAAAATCGGCTTCTCCATACAAAATTATAAACTTGATTGGACAGTTTGTATGGAGAAGCCAATTTTTTTTCGTTTTCTGAAAAAAAAACTTGTGAAAAGTTGTTCAGTATCGTCTACTGAACGAGTCCTTAAAGTTTTCGGAAACCTGTCCCTTACACCCTTTATTTAGAAACATCATATGTTTCACCAGTATTTCAGATCGTATTAAAAATAGCATCTGTATCAGTTGGTTTTGATTAAGTACTATTCTTACCATACCGTAAAAACTACCATGTAGAGAATAAATAAGGCCCTCCTTTGTATGTATTAATCTTTGTATGTGTTTTACTTTTCTATATACAGGGTATAACAGAAGTGTATGACAATACTTCAAGGTTGGCTTTTACCCATCAAACTGAACAACTTTTGTTCTATAACTTTGTTGAAATCGCAAAAATTTTTTTGGACTTTTCATACAAACTTAGTTCGCCAGCTGATCGATTTGTATGAAAAGTCCAAAAAACTTTTGCGAGTTCAACAAAGTTGTAGAACAAAAGTTGTTCAGTTTGATGGGTAAAAGCCAACCTTGAAGTATTGTCACACACTTCTGTTACACCCTGTATATTGGCTTTGTCTGTCTGTTTTTCTCTTTTCCTTGCCTTGATCTGTATTTTTCTATTACTTTCTTATAATATATCAATTTTCACCTTAAAAAGCAGTGGTTTACTTCCCTGTCCTCGACATACCATATAACTACTTTACGGCCTTTCCCTATTTACTCCTCCTTTTTATCGCGCCCCCTTTGAAGATCGAATCCATGGACAGCCTATAACTATAAGCCGTAAAGCAATAGCTGTAATTGTTATCGTGTAGACACGTACACCGCACCCGACGAGCGATCTAGCGAGTTTCCGAACGTGAGCTGAAATTATAGCACCTGCCTCGCCTATACAGGGAGGCGGTACGATTCGCAACTGATCTCACAATTCATAAAAATGGCAGTAAGTCTGACAGCCCATTAGATTTTCACCATCTTTTCGTAAAAAAATGTAAGATGTAGATCTTTTATAAGTTAATCTCCATAGATTTCCACTTAGCACGCTGTCAAAGTGACATGTGAGGCGATCAGCTGTCAAGCAATGGAACTGACGAGCTTTGACTAAACGGACGTGAGCCAGTATTCCCCAGCTGTATGTGATGTAGACCACCAGGCCACTACACACCAGTTCATACATCCAGCTGTTTTCTACAAGGCTGAGTCCACCTTCATCAGTCCACCTGGTGAGTTTTCAAACGCAAAGTCTTCCAACCCGCAGTAGCCACTTGAGAACCTTGCTTCCCCATCAGTTATCAGCTCATGGCTTGCCTATTTCCACTTCGACCTAATTTTTCTACGACCTATGAGAGTTACATACTTTAGTTTCCTAAAAAAATCCCGAGCATAAACTATTTAGTGACCTTTAGCCAATATTTTAAAATTAAATAAATTGCAATTTTGTCGTTATGGCATTTCTTTGCTGTAGTTGTACTTGTATGAGACCTATCTTGCAAGTTATCTAAAAAGTATCTACAGGAAGATTATAGTTATAAGTGGTCCTTGTAAGAAAATTGTTAATATGAAACGGACAGACACAAAAACACATAGGCTTTAAAATCATAAGACACTAAAAAGAGGTTAAAAACTTTTTCGTACATTTTCTTACTAAGCAATGTGTCTAGTTAAACTAACAATTCCAATAAATGGTATCAGTTCTGAAATAACAGTATCCTTTATTGACACTCAAGCGTACCTATTTTTATTCAGTAGGTAAGTTGTAACTTTAGACCATGTGCATTTTGAGGCGCCTCACTAATCTAACCTAATAGCTTCCTCGCATTACATCTAAACAGTTTTGCACGACCCACATAACGTATTTCTCATATTTTAAACTCTATAACGGTTATTGCACACGCATGGTAGGAACGCGTAACATATTATGATGGCTTTAAACTGGTATTTAATGTGAAGGTCGCGGTATCCTTTTAACCCTCAAAAACCGAGGTTATTTATTCTATGCTGGGCATTTATTTTGGTAGAATTGGATAATAAAATTGGGACACAAATCACACTTGGTCATCTGTACCCTAACTAGGATTCTCTGTACTAAAGGGAACGAGACTGATATGCAGACATAATTATAAACATTGAAATATATACATAATTATATAGATACAAAACACTTGTTTTTTTTTTTTTTTTGTGTGATAAGGAAGGCAAACGAGCAAGTGGGTCACCTGATGGTAAGTGATCACCACTGCCCATAGACACCTGCAACCCCGGAGGGGATTGCAGATGCGTTGCCAACCTAGAGGGCTAAGATGAAATGCCTCTTGTGCCTGTAATTTCCTCGGCTGTCTTACTCTCCACACCGGAACACAACAGTGCAAGCACTGCTGCTTAGCCAACCTTTGCTTATACTTTTGGCCTGGGTGGAGATCGAACCCACGACTCTTGGCGTAGAATTCAGGGGCATCAGCTATTACGTAGTGGGAATTTTTCGATTACATGATATAATTTGTATAGGGTCCTTCCTAAATATCCATGGTCAAGCCAATTCGTGAATTCACAACTCACGAAATTTTACGTACTTATATGGCACAACGTGATATAACCCGAAAAACATTGGCTTTCTTCTGGAAAGTCATGTTGAGAATATAAGCTTTACCTGAAAAGAATTTTTCATCATAAAAGTGCCACAACGATTCTTTATTTGCTGGCTCTACAATACCTTACTACATTCCGTCGCGTCTCACGGTCATATTAGATGCTGGAGCCCTACAGTTCGTGCCTAGACCATAAAAAATTCTAGGCTGTCATCCTAGGTTATACGACTCATAAAATGTATTTATGTAAGTGTAAGTCCAAACAGACTTGAATGTAAGATATGACGAATTTCCCATAGTCTTATTCTCAAAATGTTATACATAAAATTTAATAACATACAAAAAAAATATTTTGTATGGAAAACTGGTATCTTGCCTTCAGTTTCTACTGACATCTTAAGAATGATGATGAAGACAATAATTTAGAAAAAAATATTAAAAATTTTATGATTCTTAACTCTGAAAAGTAGTAGCTGTTAGGTTACCTACTATATAAGATCTAATAAAATCAGCGGAAATTATTAAAACAAGGGCTTCCTCACGTAAAGTCAGGAAAATTGTTCCGTTCCAGTTAAGCACCAGGTTAAGTTTCATCTGATTTGGTAAGACCTTATATGAAATTTTTTTGATAGTGTGATTCTGTAAATTTCAGTGTCGAGTTTGATTTAATTTTCACCGACATCTCACCCAGGCAGGTGGAGAAGCGCACACGAGATGTCAAACAATAGTATCCACCTGCTTTTATCGATTCAATCGATTGTAATATTTCTACAGTTATTTAGAGGGCTGTAGCACGTAATAATATATATTTTCTTTGATTTTATGGTGAATTATGCTGTCGTGCGTGAGCTGACAGCGAAATTGTAACACCTCTGCGTTTGCGCAATCTCTTGTTTATGTTTACCGTAATCGCCGAGACGGTATGTCTGTCAGAACATTTGCGGTCTCGGGGTCTACTTACAAGATTTACTTACTGCGGCATTTCGCTAACTTGTACGCGTTAGTTTCGCATGTGCGTAATAAAGATGCCTCAATTCAACTAATATCGCTCAAAAGGTTATACAAAAAGGAATTCATAGATATGCATAAAACATGGTAATGATAAATTCTGAGCATTTCTAGATTTCACAAAAACTACACTGGAATCAAAGCCATTCGCTGACAATTTAAAAACGTCCGTAATGACAGCACTTGTCACTGAAATACGTTACGTATACAGGGTGTAACAGAAGTGTGTGACAATACTTCAAGGTTGGCTTTTACCCATCAAACTGAACAACTTTTGTTCTACAACTTTGTTGAAATCGCAAAAATTTTTTTGGACTTTTCATACTTACAAATCGATCAGCTGGCGAACCAAGTTTGTATGAAAAGTCCAAAAAATTTTTTGCGATTTCAACAAAGTTGTAGAACAAAAGTTGTTCAGTTTGATAGGTAAAAGCCAACCTTGAAGTATTGTCACACACTTCTGTTACACCCTGTATAGTAAACAAAACAACAACAGAAAAAACTTATTCGTAAGAAACACACTTTGCTTCCTTTCCGATATTTTTTGTTAAGTTTGTTTCTGTAATCACCCCCGAGAGAGCTATTTGGAAATACACAAAATATACTCGTATCACTCCCTCTATGTGACATCATAGATGAGTAAATAGAAAATAATGTGGTTTTTCCTTGAATGTATCGCAATGAACGCGAATATTTTGTAAACCAGTTTTATTTGGCTAATCATAATAATAAATTGTACAATCTTCATTCTCTACCTTGCAACACTTGTACAAATTATAAAATTAAATTGAATTTGAATACATTTCAGTTCTTGTTTTTGGTCCGGCTTTTTGGGGGAAACTTTTGCAGCAAGAATTTGTCATTTTTGTTTTATTATCCAAAAAATAGATACCGTGGTTTTTAATGCATAATTATTGTTAGTGTATGTTTCAGTAAAGTACCATTTAAGTGTCTTATACAGGGTGTTAAAAAAGTAAGTTTGAAATTTTAAGGCGTTACTCAGAATCAAGTATAGAATCCAGGAAAAATATTGGAAAAATCCGCTCTTCAATTATTTTTTCAGTTTTTCATACAAATTCTTGATTCACTATTCAGATTTAGTATAAGAATCTGGAAAAAAAATTTTGAAGAGCGGATTTTTTCAATAATTTTCCTGGGTTCTGTACTTGATTCTGAGTAACCCCTTAAAATTTCAAACGCACTTTTTTAATACCCTGTATAGTATTTAAGATAACGAAATAAAAGTGTGTAAACTGTTTCGAGTGCTCTCAAGAAGTCCATGAAATCTTCTTCAATAGTACAACAAAAAGTTCAAGAAAAGCTTTTTAACAAAAAAATTAAACCGCCGAAAAAACTGAAAACCAAAACAATTATAAATCGTTTTATTTAACCTTCATAACAAAGTTCTAAACTAATGTAAGTATACTTAAGTAATTTTGAGTCGGCGCCTAACAAGCAAATTAATTAATTGCATAGTTAATTTGATTTGGTTATTTCTTTAAATTTAAGGTAACTTAGTGATCTTTGTTCATTGATTGTTTGGTGCCGACTCAAAATTACGCATACTTACATTAGTTTAGAACTTAGTTATTAAGGTTAAATAAAAAGGTTTATTCTTTTTTTGCTTTTCAGTTTTTCGGCGGTTAATTTTTTTTGTTAAAAAGCTTTTATTTTATGATCACTCCTATTTTCCCACCCTTAGGGTAGATTTTTTTCGAAATTTATTTGGGATCAACTTATCCCCTAGAGATATACCCTATTCAATAAAAAAGAATTATCAAAATCGGACTACTCTGTAAAAAGTTATGCGTGGTCATACATTACAATCAGTGAGTGAACAATCAATCATCCTCTGTATTCTTACCCTTAGTGTTGTTTTTTTTTTCCAAATTTATATGAGACCTACTTTGGGGTATACCCTTTCCAATAAAAAAATAATTATCAAAATCGGACTATTCTGTAAAAAGTTATGCGTGGTCATACATAACAATCAGTGAGTGAACAATCAATCATCCTCTGTATTCCTACCCTTAGTGTTGTTTTTTTTTCCAAATTTATATGAGACCAACTTTGGGGTATACCCTTTCCAATAAAAAAAGAATTATCAAAATCGGACTATTCTGTAAAAAGTTATGCATGGTCATACATAAAAATAAAAAATATACGCGTCAATTTGAGAACCTCCTCCATTTTTTCGTCGGTTAAAAATTCGGAAAGAAAGCAAAGTGTATTTTGCTAAAGCACTGACTGATACATAACGACAGACATTCACTGACTTTTGATGACAGACATGAACATAAAATGACAGACTTTTGCAATCAACATTGACTGTATTACACCAGACAAGGTTGTATGGCTATAGAAGACCAAAGGCTTTTTAATGGAAGGGTATCGTTAAGGCCTTATTGTCGCCCCAAAATAACAAAAAAAAAGATGTATACGATTTGATGTTTTCTCTATACATCCAGAAAGTAGACTGTATACCTGATAAGAAAATATGTATATATTAAAGAAAAAACCCTACAACTAATATTAGCTGTGGGACGCTAAACTTCGGTCTAACCGTGATTTTCGTTTAAAATTATACATTTTCAATAACATTTCAATTTTTTTTATATAGAGCGCATGTGAGAAGCACTTTCTTTTTTATATTAGTTTATCGCTCTTATGTTACTGTAAAATATATTTAAAAATTACATTGCTTCCACCCTGCGCTCATAGATAAATACAAATGAAACCATTTTACAATTTAAAAAGATTCAATAATATTCCATTTTTTTAATACAGAGCGCATGTAAGAAGCACTTTCTTTTTAATATTATTGTAATGCTCTTATGTTACTGTACAATATATTTAAAAATGACATCGCTTCCACCCTGCGGTCATAGATAAATACAAGTGCAACGATTTTACAATTTAAAAAAATTCAATAACCTTTTTTATATATAGAGCGTATGTAAGAAGCACTTTCTTTTTTATGTTATTTTAATGTTCTTATGTTATTGTACAATATATTTAAAAATTACATTGCTTCCACCCTGCGCTCATAGATAAATGAAAATGAAACAATTTTAAAGTGAAAAAATGATCATCTTATAAATATATAAAATAAAATTGAAGTTCATTAAGCTTGTGTCGTGGTGGAAACGACATTTCGTTTCGTTGTTTTGACGGTGACGTAAAGGAGTGACAGAGAAAATATTTTTACATAAAGAACCGAGTGATATTTTGAGAATATAAATTCAATCTAGGCATACAGCTTCTAAAATATACTCTCTTTGGATACAATACAGTTCCACTACTATAATACTCTAGTACTGTCAATGCAAAGTAAGGACAATACTTGTTGGTTGTTGCGCTCATATTGGCTCCGTAATCTGGTATTTAAGTAACTGCAGATATCAAGATCATAGTACCCAAAGAGTCCCGTGCGACTACAATTTATTATTTGATGGATGCAGATGTTGAAAGACGTGGGAGTGACGAGAATGAACACTAAATGGAGAGTGTAAGATTAAAAATGTTGAAAAGTTTCAAAATTACCCAAATAAAGTTGATTAAATTCATGGTTTTGCCTTTTCATAAAACCTTCCTATAATAATAATATGAACTGCAAAATATATATTAAATGAAAATATTCTGGCATATTATTCATTCCATATTACTATTCACTTTTATGTAAACCTAATGCACATATAAGAATTCATGTCGGGGATGGGGCGAAAATAAGGCCTTATCGATACCCCTCCTTTAAAAGAATATATATTTTTTTAATTTTTTGGTCCCGTCTATTGGTAACAAAACATATAACGTACCTTTAACACCAATTAAATTTCTACGCGTCTTTTAGAGCTCGCAATTAAGGGAACGTATACATAGTTATAAAATTTTAATTAAAGGTCCATTAAACAGAAAAATTAATAGATTCTGTAAGTACACCAGACAGTCATTATTTGCTTTTTATAAAGAATGGGTCTGAAGGGAGATATATTACATTGCAAACAGTAATTAACAAAAGTAAGTAAATTCAATTTGCTCGTTTGTATAAACAATGGGGTGAGCGAACAATTGTTTCTTTCTAAATGATCTATAAGTATTACAGACAAAATATTAACTACAATTGGGTATGCTAAATTTTTTATAAGGTATATAAATAAAAAAAACATTTCGGGATATTTTTATTTAAAGCCATATTTTTTTTTATTTCCCACTCGAAAAAGTAAAAGATTGAGTATAAAAATCGTAAAAAGACAATAACCTTTATTTGTATCCCTATGACGTCACATGCTCACACACTTTTTTGAGTTACCTTGATTTATTTATAAACAAACGAGATGTCGATTGACTTGACAGTTGATGTTTTAGAAAGCGTTTCAGAACACTTTCATGAGAGTATTTTTTATCCTGATAGCAGGATAAACTATTATGAATCTTTTAGGGACAGACTATCTCAGGTATACTTTGTCTTGTTCTGGGACGAGTCTTAGTATAAACCAATGACTAAGGATAATGGACTTGGCATACCTACAGAAAAAGCATGCATACCTAAACTTGCTGAGAAAGGAAAATGGCGGTTTGGCCTAGTGCATACCCATTTTATCGATGTATCGATATCACCGGCATGCAGAGAATGAGCGTCAATTTTTTTGTACTCTACTCATACATAAATCGCAACCAATGGCGAACTTTCGATATTATATTGACAATTATGGTCAAAATTGACAAATCCTCCTAAACTAGATATGGGCAATAACAGATTAATGAAATGAAACAAGAATATGATTAATATCTACTTGGTCTTTTACACTTAAATGATAAAAGGCAAAATGTAAGAGACAGAATATGTCAGACGAGTGTAGATGATATGGCTCGTGTCTTGCAGCGTTATAGGTGTAGGTATTCAAAAAAATAGTAAAGTAAAGAGTTGAGTATGCCGTTGGTTGCGAGCAGCACAGGACCGGTCGGTGTGGAAATCTTTAGGGGAGGCCTTTGTCCAGCAGTGGACGTCTTTTGACTGATGATGATAAGGGCGCCACTATCGCTTACATTTAAAAAAACATTAGATACTACAACCTAAATGAATTTAATACTTGTAGGTTTTTTGGATAAAATTAAAATACTTTTCATCATTGTATTCAATTATGTTTGTTTTCGGAATCCCTATAACTATATAAATCGGAAAATAAACAAGCCTAGGACGGTAAAAAATCTTTATTTCGTTTGATTCACATAAAAATTCTGGTCAAAATAAATAACTTGATGATCTGCACTTAACATGTCATCAACATTGTCATCTTCAAAATCTGAACTGCTGTCACTGCTTTCCTTGGTGCCACTGGGTACAAATCCTTTGGCTATTCCAGGATATACAATAACACAATGTTTTCCTCTTTAAACATCATGCTTAATGCCTTTTAAATTTTTCTGTAATCAGAATTTAACATTATATTTAGGAAGAATGCCGTGCCTGACGAAATTGATCAACATTATGCGGTCGCGCTATATAAATCCACTTTTTTCCATATTATGTAAACAGAAATTACTGAGGGATTATATGAGTGACTGTGAATTTGTGAATAAAATTCACCACTGGCAACAATCTTAATCATTAATAAGTACTTACGGGGGTAGGTATATTAGAAAATCTTGATGGTACAGCTTCATCATGCAATTTTGTTTTGTCCAATGTGCGGTTGAAACATGATTCATAGAAATGAAGCGACCCAATGTTGATGGTTTTTGTTGATATTATTAAATTTTCTATGCCAATTGCTTCCAGCCACATTTTCTTTTTATATTCACTTCGGGGAAGCCTAAAATAATATACCTATGTAACTAACTTTTTGTAAATTTTATCATCATCCTACCTAAACATCGATGTCTAAAAGAGCCCCGAAGAACAACATTAGCCACGTTAGAGGCTACTGTAATAAAATAAAGTTAAAAGACAGATTGAAATGATATTAAAAGCTACTTTTGGTTATTTGTATTGCTTATCTTCTTCAATAAAACAAATACGTAATTTAGTTTGTGAAAATAAGATATATTTCAACGAGATAACAATACGTACCAGTGCAGTGCAATGTTTGGCCGATTTCAGCTCATTTTGACGCCTATAACACTACAATTAGGCATCTTAATTACTGTGTTGTTTCACTAAATTTATTATTTTCGCATGCTTATGTACCAGTGACACCGGGAAAGGAATATGGCGAATCGGCCGCAAATAGGTATTATGCTGACGTCACAAAAACAAAGTTGCCGTTTTGTAAATGACAAAAATATTGTTGTCCTTTTTTTACTGAGAATTACATAAGTTAGAAGGAAATAAAAGTGTATTTTAGAATTCGTTATCGAAATGGCACATATATGTATAACTGATTGTTCATATAGACAAGTATTTCATGTCCATTAGTTTCCTTGGTCTGAGGTATAAACAAACAAGATGTCGATTGACTTGACACTTGACGTTTTAGAAAGCGTTCCGGAACACTTCCATGAGGGTAATTTTTAACCTGACAGCAGGATAAACTAATATAAATCTTTTAAGTGCAAAAGGGACAGATTATCTCAGGTATATTTTGCCTTGTTCTGGAACGGACCTTAGTCGAGATAAGGCCTATTTGTTTTATCATCAGACATGTCAAAAACAAAAAAGGTAGAATGTGGTTGTTCGTGTCATAATTTGTGAAATTATGACGTCATCAAGGCATGAATATAATAATTTTTATATCTAGAGGCTTAACAAATAAAATAATCAAATCAGTTTTTCAAAACTGTCTAAACTATCAGAAAAATAATAAGAAATAAACATTATTTTATTTAGCATACCAAATTTCATATAGTAGATTTTTATAAAACTGAAAGAAACACACCGAAGCACACTTCAGAGGGGAAAAAAGGGGATGGAGGGAATGGGAGATGGGTGGGAGATGGTAACCGGCGTTTTTTGAATTCAACGAGGTTGAATAATCGTAGTTAAAATACACTGATTACGAATAAGTTAAACGATTTACTTTAGACTGATTTCTAGAAATCTTTTTCTAAAAGTTTGTACTGACTATACTCGTAATAACAACACATTTTTGTCTACAGCGTCACATCTCTTAGAAAGGATTAAATTTAAAGAAAATATTCTTACTGCGCTAACTCGGTAACCGAATGTTTTCGTGATTGCCGTTTTTGGGAAAATATTATTAAACCAACCTTAATTTTATAAATATTATGTTTTTCAAATTACTGGGATGTTTTTGTTATAATTTATAAAAAAATATATATGTGTCCGTATATAAATTACAGACTTTTTATGACTTAATGACTAAGTCACTAAATCATAACACGTAAAATTACTTACTGGTTAACAAAGTCCTTTATACATATAAAAAAGATAAGTATTTAATGTGAATATTTTTTTATTATTATATTTTTGAACTGATGAGAGTTTTTCAATCGGTAGGCAAATGTTCCAAGCTCAAAGGACGGCCACGCCCTACGTGATATTAACTTTGGCGTGGTTCAAATTGAAAAAGGCCTTTTTTTGTGGGATATTTTTTACCGAGTATCTAAACAAAGTCTGTAAATCTATCTTTATGTCACAGACGGTTTTTTTCTGAGGTGAAAAAAAACGTTAAAAAACAGTTTTTTTTTATCTGGCGCAGGTATTTTCAAGTGTATGAATTTAAAAAATCTTAGGTGGTTATCGTTAGGTAAGTATTATTGTAGTTGATTATATCAATATTTTGTTTATTAATTTTGAACATTGTTTTTTATAGGAATCAAATAGCCCAAATACTAAGGGACAGGTTTTCCTTAATCCCTTGTCTGGTTTATGCTTTGGTTTAGATTTTTTTGTAAATTTAGAATTTATCAATTAGAATTAAAAAAATACATTCACTTTTGATATTTTATTCCATTTCAGTTGTGTTTTCCGTTCTCTGAAAAAGGAAAATAAATTAAAAAATATCTAAGGTGACGTTTTTTTTAATGTTTTTTTTTCTAGATTGTGGAAAACACTTTCTTTTCTATTTACATCACTAGGTGTAAGTAGCCAACCCAAATGTTAAAAGTTTTCAAATCACCAATAAGACCTTTGACATAACGACTGCCAACTTGATAGCAGAATAAACGCGTAATAGGCAACCCTACGAAATGCAAAATGCAATTGCACAGAAAAAAGGGTTTCAAAACGTAAGATCGCAATCGTGAACCTTCGATTACGAAATTTTATGGGTTTTCATTAAATAATTCATATATTCACGAAATGACGATTCATGTGATCTTAAGATAATAGTTTTTTGAAAATAGTTACCCTCAGAATAATAATAACATGTCTCATTATAGCTACTGAAATATTTTATGTTTTTTTTTGTCTCTTTACGCATCGTGTAAAGACAGCTGAACTGATTAAAATAAATATAAACGATGACTATTTACAATAGTAGGTGATCCGTCTGCTCGTTTGCCACCTATCACATAAAAAAATAAAATAAAAAAAAGCGTAAATTGCTAGTTATTACTCATGAAACTAAACAACTTTGCAAACGAGCGCATACAATTGGAAAATTAAAAAAAAAAAATCGAACTCACAAATGTATGAACAGTCAACAAACAACAAATGTATGAAATGTATGAGACACTGTAGGAGAGTTATGTAGGAGTCTCATAGTCGCCGTGCGAGAGCCATGCTTCGGCACAAATAGGCTGGCTCGACCGGAGTGATACCACGGCCTCACAGAAAACCGGCGTGAAGCAACGCCTGCGTTATGTTTCGCCGAGTGAGTGAGGGTACCGGAGGCCCAACCTTGAACAATGAGGGCTAATTGACCCTCGATTCAGCTCTAGTACATCACGCACACATTTACATGTGTACAAACATGAATTTTTTTAATTAGCTTTTGGTCGCATGTCACTTTAATAGGCATTGAATGTTAACATATATTTAACGAGCTAATGTCCGTTGCGTGACTAACAACATTTGACGAAAGTTATTTACTTTTAGGACAATTATTTGCCTCTTATGGGAATAATAATGTAAGTGGAGGTGGTTTTAATTTTGTATGACTTCATTATTACAGTTATAAAGTAAAATAAATACACTTTACAAAAAAATATGATATACATATATTTCAATATTTTAATTTAACGAAGAAGCCCTCCCCTTAATATAAGTAATAAATGGAAAAAGTATAACCGTCACTTATACTCATGAACTTAAAAAACTTTCATAAAGGAACCTGTAATACCTGCTCTTATCTCAAATAGCAAAAAATACGCTAACTTTGTATGGGAAGGGAGAAAACCTTATTTGCAAATCGAATAAAAATCACTAGGGTAGAGTTTCTCTCTTTTCTCTGGAAGAAACACTTTACAATAAAGATGTAAAAATACATACATCTTGATAATCAGGGACAAAAAACAAGGATATTAATAAGAGGCTTACATTGCTAAACAAAATTTTTAACTAAATACGCACTCCCAAAAGACTTTTTGACAAGCATATCATATTTAAATAAAAAACCCTAAACAATTCACCCTTTCACTTCACCGAATCGTTATAACAAAATTGCTTTACAATCCCAAAATTTTCATACAAATTGAATTGTTCGAAGTGAATCTCTATAAATCATACCTGCTAAAGACCTTTTTCTTTTTAAGGACAGGACCAACAGTTAATATTTTCATAAATATTTTAGTTTTGAACTAATATTCAAGGTTTCGTACTCAAAGGGTGCTAACAGAAACCTTACTTTCTTAATAAGCTTACGTTTATTATATTTTATTTAAGTGGTCACATTTTATGAATTATTTATGATTTAGATAGGATATACTACTAAAAAATTATATAAATATAATAAATACTAAAAAATAATATAATAAATACTAAATCTAAGAAATTTAAAATTAAATAAAACCCACATTAATTAAATACAACAAATATGATGAGATGTATAAACGGCAACTCCACCAGGCAACTTTATTTATCAGTCAGCACTGACAATCGATGAAGCAGAAGGCTCTCACACATCATAGCAGGCTTTACACATTACAGTTTTGAAGTAAGCCTGCTAACAGATAGCGCCACTTTCTTAGCAGTTACCTACTAGACTAGGACACAAAATAGACACAGAAGGTCCGCTCAATACAAACCACTAAAATCGTAAGCATATACATGCTTATAGAAATATACGGTTGTTCGAGGCAAGGTCACGATCGCACAGTACGTGATCGTACCTACAACGACTGTATACGTCTATAAGAATGTATATGCTTAGGATTTTTGTGAGCGTATTGAGCGGACCTTCTGTATCTATGTGTTTTGTGACTAGGATAAAAGTATTAGAAATATAACTTTTGTATGACCCTCTCCATAGATTTCATGTCTTTGCTTCCTGCCTAATAGGATTCAATACAAACACGAGCACATGTGTATGAATTAATTCTTCATCCGCAGAAACTCGAGCTCTCCGGGATAAAATAATATTGACTCAACGTTTCACTCATTTCATCAATATTTTTGTAAGATAAATATTAAATAGTAACATGGGTAAATAAATTCTTTGATTTGTTGCTTGCGAGCATAAATATATAAATACTTATTTTATGTTGGAAATTGACTGAAGAAGACGAGGTAAAACTGAAGTTATTATATGTATTTTCGCTTCGCTCTCCTTGAAATAATTTGTACCTATAAGTTCATACAAAATTTTATATCCTACTGGAACCATAAAGGTTTCCGAGTTAAAACTAGTCAGTGTGTTAATCCAGTGCTTAACTATCTACCTACCTACCGAAATTCATTCAAATCCGTTAAGCCGATTCAGCATAAAAGTGGAAATAAACAAACATTCATAATTTCGCATCTTTACTAAATGAGATACGTAGTACCTACAGTCACCCCTAGACATGGCTTTTTGCCCGGGCATTTTTATGCATTTTGAGTAAATGCAAAAACCCGTCTGCAGTCACGCCATATCCTATTAACCCTCGACTTACAGTAACAATTACTTATCACCACAGTGTGACCTTGAAAAATGCAAGAAAGTACTAAATTTGCATACACTTGAATTATGGCGTGCCTCAACGATCTTGCTATTATGTACCTGCTTGTACTGTGTTATGTACAGTCAGCATCGAAATATTTCCCAAACTTAATTTTTGAAAAGATAACGGCTTTCTTCCCGTATTTTGGGAAGACTAGGTTGTACTCCAAGCACAGGGCCAATTCTAAAACACAGCCAGTTAAAAGAAAATTACAGTAATATTTTACGTATGTGAAACGTCTTCTTAAATAAATAAATTTTAAAGCCACGCTGTGCATACTTTCTGGCGAATCATTTCACTGTCTGGCGTACACAAGATTGTTATTATTTTCGTGGTGGAATATTGTAGGGGAAATGGATACAAAGAAATGTTTATAAATATTTATCAAGCAAAGTAAAAGTCTGTGACAGACAGTCAACAAACAAAAGCGTTACTATGGTTACAGCTAAAGAGTAAGTAACGATATTACAGTCTCTTAACAGTTATCGCTCAATACACAAAAAAAAACGAACAAATAATATGGGTTTGTTTGTATTGAAGGTTCCCGTAATAATGAACTACATAGTGTATGCTGGATTTACTAAAATAGTTCGTATAAAAGTGTACAAATGTAAAATGTCTTCAAAATCATTTGAGCCATTTTTGAAAAAATCTCACCAACCCAATATACACACACACACACACACACACACACACACACAGAAATGTGCGTGCGCGCACATGCACACTCAGCTTTTTTATGGTTTTTTTTTTTCCAGTGCAAGATAATCGATCCTGAAGAAAATCTCATGTTTGATTTTTTGCCGTGAGTTATCATATCACCTTCTTTTGTCTCCGTCATCGCAAAGTCGAAAGTTTTATTGAATAAATGCGAGTTGAACTTGCTTTTAAATTTAAGAAATATAACAAAACTACGATGTTTTTCTTATTCTTTCTGCCTCGCACAACCAAACTGTGGAATGAATTGTCGCCTGCGGTATTTCCGGACCGATACGACATTCAAACCTTCAAGAAAAGAGCGTACTCCCATATCAAAGGCCGGCAACGCATTTGTGACTCCTCTGGTGTCTCTATGGGCGGCGGTAATCGCTTACCATCAGGTGATCCGTGTGCTCGTTTGCCACCTCTGCCATAAAAAAAAAACGAGATGATCTGAAGCTAAAACAGCCTACCTAAACATCCTTTAATGGAATAATTTGCTTTGTGTTGAATTTCGTTACAATGTTTGACGCTGATTGTACCTACCGTTGTAATATCTTTACACCCGACGGTTCCAATTTTCTTCAGCGCTCGTATGCCTGTTTATTTTCACCAATAAACAAGATGAAACCTATTGTCGCATCGTATCCGAAATGGAAGCCATGGCTACTGTTAGCTGGAGATGACATCACAAAATTTATTATTTATGGAAGCTATACCTACTTTATTATTTTCTTTATACAGAAGAACTTTTATTCGTATGTATGTATGTATGAACACTTTATTGCACACAAGGAGAACATTACAAAATAAAAATGACTAAGGCTATGTGTACAAAGGCGGTCTTATCGCTAAGAGCGATCTCTTTCAGACAACCCTGGGTAAAGAAATGAAAATACAGGACAATATCAACGATAGTGCATTCATGGGAATAGAACCAAAAAATTATAACGTAATAGCTAAAAATATACCTAAAATAACCAAAACATATATACATTTATAGATATGAGTTAAATAAATAAATAACGCATTGAGTGTAACTCTTGTTGAGTGTAGCTTCTTTTTATAAAACTAAAAAATACCTTCTCCAAAAAACCTGTAAAACCAGATAATAAAAGTAACTCTATATAGGATGTAACAAAAGTGATGTAGGACCCGTTAAGTGGGGATTCTACTCATCGCATTGAACAACTTTTGCCCTACGACTTCGCTTAAATCACACAAAAAAATTTGAACATTTCATACAAATTGATCATCTGTTTTACCATTTTTGTATGGAGAGTCCAAAATTTTTTTGCGACATGAGCAAAGTCGTAGAACAAATGTTGTTTAGTACGATGAATAGAATCCCCAGTTAACGGGTCCTACACCAATTATGTTGCACCCTGTATACAAAGTAGATTAATAAAAGTAAACAAATTGTATGAAAATACCAAAAACTTTTGCTCTAATTGTATAAGTACTTCGGACTTGACTCTTTGAGTCTTCATAAAATAAAAAATAAAAATAAATAAAATATCATTATATAAATCATCATTATCATTATATCATTAAATATCTTCATATGTCATTGTTTACCCAATCTACTTGTAGATCGTTGATCGGTCGTTGACTTGTCAATAACCCTTATTATTTCTACTACTGGGACTAAAGTCGAAGGGTTAGGCCATATCCCACGCACGCGCGGGGACTATTTCCAGATTGATTGAGATTGGAGAGCTAGCCAACCCCAATTTCCGAAGTTTTCAATCCACCTATACAAGGCCGCCGACCTTGTTGAATGACTGCAATTTAGTAACAGTAACTGGCATCAACGGCATGCATAAAAACGATCGAAAGTAATGGGACTAACAGTCAAACCCCATCCAGGTTATGACCGTGGTTAGCGATCCTGACTTCTGATCCGAGAGTCGTGGGTTCGATGCCCACACAGGGCAAACTTTTCTGTGATGAGCAGAGTTGTTTGCTCTGAGTCTGGGTGTATTATATCTATATATGTATGTAGTTAAAAGTATATGTGTATGTATATCAGTCTCTGGTTCCCAAGATACAGGGAGTCCTAGTTTGGAGCCAGATGACCTTGTGTGATTTGTCCCGGATATTATAATATCATTATTACCGTGTCTGTAGTCCGTTAATCTGCGTGAGTGACGCGACAACGCAAGCCTCATTAAGCCACGACTATTTCTTCTGAAGATTATCCGATTTCATCTGATATTATAAATCCGAAAGTAAGTTATTTTTTAGTCCTTTCACGTCACAACGGAGCTATGGATCGATATGATATTTTACATAGAAACAGTTGACCGGGTAGGTATTTTTTATTTTTCTCTCAATTGGTAAGCCCTTGGTATCATCTCACCTGATGGTAAGTGATGATGATACGAAGATGGAAGCGGGCTTACCAAGATTCCCCAACGCAATGGGGAACTAGCTATCTTATGTTCATGCCGGAACACATGAATGCTGTTAAAATTGATGTTTGACGGCAAGACTTAGATAAGATGGTAGCTAGGCCAGACGGGCTCAGAAAATGCCCTACCACCAACCAAACGTAGTCCTACAAAGTTGGACTCCACCGGGAATCGAACCCGCGACCTCCTGATGTGAAGTGGGTGGACAAGGGGTTTTAAAAATGACAGTGACGGCGTAAGTGACATAGACATTTAACGCTATAGTAGAAATGACAAATTTCCTTAGAAATCACACCGGGAACAAAACATAAAGTAACTTACTGCTGTAACGATTCAACAAATTTCATAGAAAATTATCCAAGAGCTGAGACAGCGGTGGTGAAGAACATAGGATAGTTTTATTCCAAAAAAAAACCGTGCTCGCGTGCTCGTGCACCTCACTATCTGTCACAAAAACTATATTGACTCGAGCGAAGCAAAAGCTAGTGCTGAATAAATGGTACAGCATGTAATAAAGCACTCTTACAGATACCCTGATCCTGTGATCCTGTCAGTGACTTACTCGCCGTCACCAGTTTCCTGTTGAAGCATCTCTGAAAACAAATTCAATTTTCTGATACCAAAATGGAGGTTCCTTTAAACGAATGTATCGAAAAACAAATTTATATTTATCAAGGCTAGACTTTTTCAATTTAACTTCGGGAATACGTTTGAGAAATTTTGTTCGCATAGTAATTTACGGCCATTAACGTAAATCTTCGTATAACAAAGACAAATAACAATAAATTGTGAGAATTAACTAACAAAATTTAACTTGACCATTTTTTTAAGAGCTACTTTAATTTAACCTGAAGGTATTCGTAAGATACGTATATGTATCTATTCTTATTCGGATCTTTCGCAAAAAGTAACTTAAACATTTTATAGAAAGAACGGGGGGGAAAACGGTTCCTGCCATTCCTAAATAGCAAATAAGATCCTTACTTGGGCTAACCAATCATGTGACGAACTGATTTCTTCTGTGTTTAGAATTTTATTAGATTAAATATCATCTATGTATGTACTTATTTAAAACTAAATAAGTATATGACTAGTTCCTAACTATAGTTTTAAAACAGCGGTTGTTATCGGGTAGTTATCCAAAACAGCCGATAATAGCATATAAACAGCAGCTGACAACCGGCTGCTTATCCGACTCAATACTAGAGTTGCCGCAAATATTCGCTATTATTCGCTATTCGTCATTATTTTAATATTCGTCGAATAGCGAATAACTGTATCTATTATTCGTTATTCGACGAATAATTAACAGCTCATTAATATGTATACAAAAACTACAGATTTTTTTGAAAAAATCAAACGATATTTTTTATTTCTTACTCATTAAAACTGGTTTAAATTATACATTTATTGCCTTCTCAAAAATCATAGAATATGTAATTGTTAGATTCATGATAAACAGAAAAGAATTAATTATTAATATGTTACGAGAAATCAATGTAAAGCATTTTATATTTTACAACCTAATACCATTAGATATTATTCCTTAATATTAATAATTTACATGGTAAGTATCGTTTTAGATGTCGAATAATTTTGGCAAATAATTCGACTATTCGCAATAGGCAATGACGAATATTCGCTATTCGATTATTCGCCATAACTACTATTCGCGGCAACTCTACTCAATAGCAAAAGGTCTTAGAAAAAAAATTTCGGCGAATTGTTTTTGTTCACAACACCCTCTTTTTATTATTGTATGTGAGGATTTTTCGTAGGATCAACCGTTTCCGGAAAAAACGGATCCGAAGTTGCGCGTTTATAAAGGGGCCAGGATTTTTTTGAACGCGACCCCACTTTTTACTGTCGTATCGAGTAGGGGTACGACTACTACTACACTACCATCATCACCACCACCACCACCACTGCCACCACTACCACCAAAACCACTATAACCACCACAACCACTACCACCACCACTACCACTACCACCACAACAACCACCACCACTACCCCCACCACCACCGTCACCACCACCTCCGTCACCACCACCACCCCCACCACCACTACTAGAGATGCACCGAATGTTCGGCCGAATATTCGTATTCGGCATATTCGGCGACTTTTTTAACTTTCGTATTCGGCCGAATATTCGGTTAATTTGCCGAATAATTCATTATGTAAAGAAAGTATGTAGATAAACAAAAATAATTATTTAGGACATAAAACGGATTCAATAAAACATAATGACATGTTTTCAACAGTAGACAGCCGCTTTTTATGGGTGATCACCGTAGTCAGCGAAAACAACGGCTGGTTACCGACTGGCTGACTACGATAACAACCGGCTTCACATCAACACACAGAAATACGCACACACATACTCTGCGATATCTACGACTGACTCGATGGCTTAGTGCTAGTGATTCGGACTACTGATCCGAGGGTCGTGGGTTCATCCCCACCCAGGGCAAACATTTCTGTGATGAGCAGATATTTGCTCTGTGTCTGGGTGTATTATATTTATATGTATATTTAACCGTATATGTGTATGTATACAGGGTGTTACAAAACTCCCCCCAATTAAATTAGGGTTTTAAAGTGTATAATATAAGCAGTCCACTGTAATATCTTTTTTCAACCGACTTCAAAAAAAGGAGGAGGTTCTCAATTCGTCGGAAACTTTTTTTTTTTTTTTTTTTATGTATGTTTACCGATTACTCGAAGACGCCTGAACCGATTTCGAAAATTCTTTTTTTGTTTGAAAGGGTATACTTCACAGGTGGTCCCATATAAATTTTATCGAAATCGATTCAGCGGTTTTTGAGAAAATCAACAAAACATAAGAAAATTGGAGTTGTTGCGATTGAAGTCGGTTGTTTTTAACGTATTCAGCGTGGTCAATTATTAACAAAACTTTAAATAAAAAAATTGCGAAAACTAATTATTTTTAATCATAAATAAGATTATCGACTATGTAGAACCACAGCACTATTGTATTCACCTGTCAGTTCATGATAGGAGTACAGGTAGCCGCGCTATGATAGGCTGCGTTCATATGCCGTTGCGCTATGATTGGCGCGTTTACGCGTGGTGTCATGTCCGCGACCAGATGATCGCTAGAGCTGGAAAATTTTAAATATCATATCGATATCGATTTTTTAAGGAATTCGATAGACGATTTCTCCGAAGCGTGAACTGATGCAGCAAAAAGAAAAAGTATCCAAAATTTAAAATGATTCATAGTCCACGCAGTTTCAACCATTAGGGGTAGTTTTGTAACATCCTGTATAAGTGCCTGGTTCCCATAATACAGGGAATCCTAGTTTGGGGCCAGATGACCGCGTGTGATTTGCCCTAGATTTTTTATTATTATTGATATATCGTATTGACGTTTTATTTTACTAATTATATTTAAGACTCTGGTACAAATACTTCTTATGTACCTTGCAGTGGGGACAATATGGGCTGTTAACGTTATTTCCAATAACTCGTATCACCAATGTATGTATAGATACAGGTGTAACAAAAAGGTGTGGTAATACTTAAAGGAGGGCTTCTAGTCATCAAACTGAGCAACTTTTGTTCTACAACTTTGCAGAAATCATAAAACCTTTTTTTAGACTTTCATAGAAATCAATCAACTTGCGAACCAAGTTTGTATGGAAAACCCAATTTTTTTTTTTGGCATTTCAACAAAATAGTGGAATAAAAGTTGTTCAATATAATGAGTAGAAGTCCGTCCACCTTTCAAAATTACTACATCTTTTTGTTACACCCTGTATATGACTTACGGAAATAAACATTATTTTTTTTTAATTTTATAACGAAGAGAATCTTAGTTTGAGGCCAGATGATCTTATAAAACTTATAATAAAATGTCAATAGGTCGTTAATTGCAGCTCAAGGCTTAACACCGCTTATCTTCATAGAGTTGTCTATCGCAGTGACTTGCTCAAGCGCAGAGGAAATCTGTCAAGTAAATGACATTGCTTCTTTTAAGTCGAAGCGCTGAAATATTGTTTGCAGGCACGAAGCAGGATTATTTATTACTTAGTTTATAAACTGTGGCATGAAAGCGTTGTTTTACAATACAAGGTACATATCCAAGCTATACTTGGGTCAGATAAACGTAAAACTGTGGCATGAAGGCGTTGTTTTACAATACAAGGTGTTTTTATAATGGCGGATATGAACATATCCAAGCTATATTTGGGTCTCTGACAAGTTTGGTTCTACAACTTTTAAAATAAACGTAAAAACGTTTTCAACTGTCCATACAACCCGATCGTCAGATGTACTATTTTTGTATGGGGAGTCTAAACATTTTTGTAACGAAGATACCTTTAGCCTTTTACCTTTTACCCTTTTTTTATTTATAGGTACGACCTTTAAAAATTCACCTTGTATAAAACAATCAATTGATTCAGGACACGTAAAAAAGAAAGTCAAATTGTGGAACACATTACTGAAATTGAGATAACGAATAAATATAACAAGGTTAAAAATATATAAGTCATGACTGGAGAGATAATTCAGCAAAATTACCAAGTTTTAAGTATCGGCATCCATTACTGCTTGCGGCTTTCCATTGAAAAGTTAACTAAATATTTTCAATTAAATTAAATTCAATTCAATATACTTCATTGTAATAAATAAAACATAACATATACAAAAGTGAGGTATTTTCTTCTTCATCTTTTTGTGCAAATAAATCAAAAATATTTTTTTGATGAAGTTATGCATTTTCTCGTGTGCTCTTTAATTTCATCCATAACCTTCACTTAATTACGGCTTACGCTTTAACTGTTCGACTACCGAAACGTACTATTTTGATTTAGAACCATAATTATTTGCTATTAATTAATTACTTACATTATTCAGTTTTATAGTGTGTGCCGACACTTAAACAGTCATAAAACCTTATATTAACCGATATTAAATTGCATTCATTATCATAATTATGAAATTCTTGTTTACTAGCAAACAATTTTTGGTTACGTCACGTGAACGACTTACGGACTCGGGATAAACTAGATGTCTTTATTTTTTACTAGAAACTTTCTGCCTCGTACAACCAAACTGTGGAATGAATTGTGGCCTGCGGTATTTCCGGACCGATACGACATTTAAACCTCCAAGAAAAGATCGTACTCCCATATCAGAGGTCGGCAACGCACTTGTGACTCCTCTGGTGTTGCGGGTGTCTATGGGCGGCGGTAATCGCTTACCATCGGGTGATGCGTCTGCTCGTTTGCCTCTTATACCATAAAAAAAAATTATAGCTTGTATAATGCCGTGCTCCATGGCAACGTGTAAGTCAAATATACATAGGAATATTGACAGACTCGGTGGCTCAGTGGTCAGCGCTCCTGACTACTGATCCGAGATTCGTGGGTTCGATCCCCACACAGGGCAAACATTTCTGTGATGAGCAGATTTGTTTGCTCTGTGTCTGGGTGTATTATATCTATATATGTATGTATTTAAATGTATATGTGTATGTATATCAGTCTCTGGTTCCCATAGTACAGGGAATCCTAGTTTAGGGCCAGATGACCGTGTGTGATTTGTCCCGGATATTATTATTATTATTGTGACTTAAAAATAATGAATGCGAGAAATAGAAAATAACATAATTAAGCTCACTAAAAAAATGTAGCACTTACCTGATTTTGATCATTTGAATACTAAATCACGTTTTTCTTAGCAAACAAACTTCATTACCTAAAATGGTATAGGCTAGAAATGTCAGTTTTTCAGACGCTAGGAAGAGGACGAGAAGAAACGTAATATTATCCCTTTCATTCCAGGTGATGCTCCGATTTTTCTACCAAAGCATTTTATCCTGTTCCGGGAAGTTATAAAAATACAAAAGATCATCCTTTTAGCGCTGAAATACGAAACGTGCAAAGTTGCAAAAGGGTTGGGGTATTTACCTCGTATAACTCTTTGGGTAGCGCCTGGAACAACGGGTCAGAAAACATTGAAACACATTTAAGTCTAACTTTGGACCGATGAATTTGGTATGCATATTTCATTACAGGATTAACAACTTCGATACTATTGTTTTATAGATTTCGCGCTTTATTCTTGATTATAACATATCAGATCTTGTCTCTGATATCTAATATAACTTCTAATCTAATCTAACTAATGTTATAAATGCGAAAGTATGGATGTTTGTTTGTTTATTTGTTTGTTCCACTTTCACGCCGAAGCTACTGAGCGGATTTGGATGTTTGGTAGGTAGATAGATAAAGTACTCGGCTAACACACACGATACTTTTAATCCCGCAAAACTCGAGGGTTCTGGAAGGAATGGCTAAAAACTGAAATTTTTACTTTGTCACTAGATGGTGCTGCCTTAACATTTTATTTATCTCTGGATCCAACTCTGGAGGCTATGCAGACGAAGTCGCGGGCGGAAGCTAATTGGTGATAATTTTTTAAAAAGCTATCCGTCACTTGTTCCCGCCTCACAGTTGTCAATAATTTGTCAAATGCACAAAATGCCAAAACGATTACCGTGTACTCATAAAGACTGAATAGCACAATGTTAACTGACATAATGCCAAATTCGGTTACATGTCACATTAGGGAGCTAGTATATTAATCTTTATTGTCACCTCAATAAGTTAAGTTAAATTACACATATGTTTAGAATGTCACCCATCAATAATTACAGGCGTTTAATATCTAACTTCCCAGCGAAGTGCTGATATTAAACATTCCCTGCATACACGGGCGGGAGCAGGTAGAGAATTCAACCATACCACGAACCCTATTAATTAGACGTTTTATGGCTTTCAATAAATATTTATTTATGTTATACATGTGTTAGTCAGTTAGAATAATTAGTGTAATGAAGCCGTTAAATTTTGATATGTATTGATTAAGGACACGATTAGGGTAACTTCTGACATTCGCAACATACAGAAATTAAATAGTTCAGCTATAAGTCACACAAAAAAAGATTTTTGAAACATTACAATACCTAGACATATCAAAATGTATTGATCAAAAATATGATTATTCTTATATTATGTAATTGTAGCTCAGTGCGGCTTAGGTCGCGTCGATCACGCATGTTAACTGACTACAGACACGGTCATAACCTGAATGGGTTTGACTGTTAGTGGTATTTATCTCGACCGTTTCTATGCTTTGCAAGGCACGTTAAGCTGTTGGTGCCGGCTGTTATCGCTAGATGGCAGTCGTTAAGCCATGTCGGAGGCCTTATAGGCGGCTTGAAAACTTCTGACACTGGGGTTGGCCACTAGCCCCACAACCTCCACCAATCCGGTGTGGCCCCCATGTGTGGAGTATGGCCTAACCTTCCCGATGTTATGGGAAGAGACCCGTGCCCCTGTAGTGGGGACGTAATGGGTTGTTAACATGATGTACTTGTACTCACTAATATTATAAATGTTACTAATAAATAAAACTCACTAATATTATGAAAGTGCAAGAGATCGTCGATTTTTTGTAAAGAGATAGTTAATGGGTTGGAAAGTGAAATAATGCTACATTTTAGTCTGCAAAAATATCAAATTTCCTCGGGAATTACTTTGAGCGCCCAAAGAAACCTTACAAAGCACGTTATGAACTGCTATAACTCTTCAACCGATATAGAGGGCGGGGACAACATAGAATAATTTTATTCCGAAAAACAATTTTCACTCTCGCGACCTACGCACTGCGCACCCACAACGATAGTTATTATAATAGACTTAAGCTAGTATGTCAATAAAACAATGCTTGACATTGACTGTTAGACAAGGCACAACCTAAACAGTTCACGATAGAAACTTAATAATTGAAACCTATAGAAACCGGAGTGGGTGAAATAGGGTTTAAAATGTTCTATGGAAAATTGAATTTCTAAAAGGTTTGATGAGTTATTTAGGTCTTACTACTTCTTCTTCTATGGAATCGATAGTGACAAGTATTTTTCTTTACCTATATTTTACCAGCAGATGTTGTTGTTATTACAACCTGTATCGTCCCTATAAAATAACAGACATATTATCTATATATCTTTATAGAATCTACTGTTTTGTACTTTAAAACTGGAGTAACTATTTTTATGAAATCTACTTTTGTATATTGTTAAAGAAGAGCGGAAACTTCTGACACAAGTAGTTTATACTACTTAAAAGAAGTTTTCAGAAACTGTTTACTTGTTTTTGTAAAGTGGTTTGATGATGAAATAAACAATTTATTATTATTATTATTATTATATTATAATATATTTGCGACCGACAGGAATAGACCAAATCTAGGACACGAAACTGATTATTACCAAAAAAACTTGTCTAGTCCAATAACTCACATAATAAGATCGTTAGTAATGTTTGCTATATTTGCTGAAGGAAAACACGAAATCAGGTTGACACAATTGTATAAAAAAATGTTGTTAGCATAATTTACGGGATTCTTTTTCATACAAATCCACAAACTAAAAATATCAAAACAACCTTCAGTAGTTGTAATAAATATATTTGGTAGGTATTCGAAATTACCATAATACCTGAGCATATTGATACTACAGACTGCTTATATTATTAATATATTTTTTGAGAAATTAAGTTTATTTCTTTTTTGTGAGATATCTTTTTTAATTCTTTAAAAATATTGAATTCCTTGGGACATTATACTATAGGACCCCAAAAAGTAATGCAACTTAACAAAGCAACGCTTTAAATTGTTATAACCAATTTTATTTAAACTTTGCAACAAATTTTAAAAGAGGGCGGGGAACATAAATTGTTTTATTCCGTATAATTAATTTTCATGCCACTTTCGCACTACGCATCCTCAAAGATAGTCATAAAAAACGACATAACACACTTAGATACAAACTAAAGAAATCTACTCATTACATAAACAGCACTGAGTGAGAAACGAACCCACGGCTGTCAGATTAGTAAGGAACGCTAATCACTGAGCCAATCACAGATAGTATTTGTCAACATTGGTGTTGCTGTCGATTCGGTATTTACTTTTCAACTTATTTGACAACACTAAACTTAATTTAAGCGTCCTGTTTATGTCTTTTTAATATAGAAAGAAAAAGACAGAGTACCTAAATTAAGTTTAATCCTGTCAAATAAGTTTAATCGTGAAAACCGAATCGACACCATTATTTCAGTCGGGGAAAGGCCCCTGATGGCATCCACCTTGATATCCACTCTCCAACATTCCAGGTAATATATCCTAACTATGAGCACACCCCGTACACGCCGTACATTATAGGTAGTCCTAGTTATTTACCTACACTTACGAACGGGAGTGGGATAACTGAGTGATAAGATGACTGTATGGACCGTCACCTTTCGTACTCACTTTCGCCTTCAGAGAGCGGCAGGAAGTGTCCATGCTGTATGTAATACTATTTAATATACTATGCTACAAGTGAAGATAATGTAGTTTGTGGAGCAAACACCACTCCCTACCCACCTGTTAGCCTTTATTACCATATAATACAGTCCATTAATAGTTAAGCAAGCCTCTTAGCGCACTTAGCACATTCTGCCTTTCTAAATATCAAAGACTTTACAACTTCCCTCAGTCAGCTTGTTTTTGACCGAATACCATAAAGTGAGGGTGTTTATTTTAGGATGTGTTTGTTTATTTCTCAAGCTGAGCTTTTAGAATGGCTTGCTGGATTTCTGAATGCGATGTGGTATTAGATTCGTCTAATCTCCAAGCTTAAAAGAGATGGAGATTTGCCAGGTACCACAATATACGGCGTTGCTACGGGACCAGAAAAATGATCCAAAAAATACGATTAGTTTACGTAACTTCTGGCATGAATATAAGATAGCCAGTTCCTCATTACTTTGGGGAATCTTGGTAAGCCCACCCTCATCTTCGGCATCATCACTACCACCAATTGTGGTTAAAAATAAAATAAAAAATAATAATATTGTCCAGTTCCTGTACAAACCAGCAAGAAAACCATTTAAAATCAAGTTTGTAATAATAAAAATCTTGGATCTGACATCACCAAAGAATCGTCGAATCTCTGTCGATCGGAAATATGCTACGTTAGATACACAATAAATATACCTATGTTATCTTTAAAAGGGTTTCACTAGTCTGTTGCTCTGAACCAATCGGATTGTTTCTACAAAATAAATTCAATACATCATATAGTTCCGTCAACCGGAGTAACAACGGGACTGCTACTACCAGAGGTTTATTTCAGTTAAAATTTTGCTAGTTTTGGTATTTTGACATTCTAGTAATTCTAAATACTTTTTGCTGGTATAACAACTGGTCGTAGTGTGTAAAATGTAGCTATTATTACTGTGTATTATTTTATCTGATGTGTAATTATTTGTTTAAAGTATGTTACCTATACAGGGTGTTAAAAAAGTGCGTTTGAAATTTTAAGGGGTTACTCAAAATCAAGTATAGAGTCCAGGAAAAATTATGAAAAAATCTGCTCCCTAATTTATTTTTTCAGTTTTTCATACAAATTCTTGATTCACTATTCAGATTTAGTATGAGAGTCTGAAAAAAAAATTGAAGAGTGAATTTTTCCAATATTTTTCCTGGGGTCTATACTTGATTCAAAGTAACCTCTTAAAATTTCAAACGCATTTTTTTAGCACCCTCTATAGGCACGTTCGACTGTAGCATGCAGATAACTGCCAACGCCAATACAAACCCTTTTGGTTTAATGGTGTTATGTGTTTTATTTTGTTATATTTTTTCTATTGGAAATAAATAAATACAAAACACGGAAAAACTAAAGTAAACCCGAAATCTTAATCTAAACTACCCCATCCCCTGTAAAAGTACGCTATCCTAGCCTTGATTTCATACAAAGGCCTATTCTCTAATTCAATTGGTTTTACTTATGTTCATACTGGAGGTATTTTTATGCAGTTTCCATTAACGGACGAAAACTAACAAAGTTAAATGAAAATAAGAATAAAACACAATGCAATTACACGAGGGCTTGTTGCGATATTTTCTGGTGCAAACTTAAACTCAGTAATGTCGGCTAACAAAACAGGCTGACATGGTAATAAAATAGCCAACTTTGCTCAAGAAAAGTTACCGGGTACAAGTTCAGAGAAAACGTTCAATTTGTACTTTTAAGATAGTCTCGGTAAAGGTTGTTTAGTTTGCAGTTTAAAACCAGAAGTTTACCTCGTACCTGTATTTACCTTACCTTTCTGAACTTTGGTTAGTTAGTCATTGTACCGTAATAGGGTTTTCAAATCGATGAATGTAATTTATCAATTTGCAAGAGTAAATTTATTTTATCGGTTTCTTTATTCGAGAGGCAGTTTATATAACTTAAGTTTTACTTTTCACAACGACAAACATTTTAAGAAGAAAAGCCTTAAACGTTACAAATTACTGTAATCTTTTTATTGTTTAAATTTTATTGAAATTACGAACATACGCATGTGAATGATGTTGGCATCGCCACATGCCAGGATTTTTAAAGAAGCGAGTTTTGCGGAATAAGACAAGCTCAGTGAACATGATTCGTGTTTAATATTGAGGTTATTCTTCTACATGTTAATGGACTTGTGTTATGGACTTATATTACATGCAATAAATTATTTGAATTTGACTTCAGAGCATAAGCGTAGGGGGTTCCGCGATAGTGACTCGAACCTTCTAACCAATTTTCTAATGAGTAGGTATTTTACGCACTTACGCACACACTGCTACACAAATCCAACAATGTATCGACGTGTCACACAAGCCGACACATTGCTACCTCCTATATATCCATAGTAACTGCACCAGGTACAATATTGAGAATACTACGAAAGGGACAACGCAGTGTGCGCTTCATATCGCATTCATACGCCACATAAAAAAGACATAGGTATCGCATATGCACAGTTCGCAGCGCTAACTTTTTAAAGTCCTAAATGTAAGGTTATATAAATGTTAGGAAATAATCGTGAGGTGAGGGAATCCTGCACATCTGATTAGTAGATGTGCACACGTCTGTAGGTGTAAAGATAGTTCTGATAGCACGCTTAAATAGTGCCACTCGATAAGAGAGGAAATAGATTTTATTAATTAATGTAAAATGATTAATGCGACATTAATATACATACATTTACTTAATCAGTGGGAGAGCCATACTTCGACACGAATAGGCCGGCTCGACCAGAGTGATACCACGGCCTCACAGAAAACCAGCGCGAAGCAACGCTTGCGTTGTGTTTCGCCGAGTGAGTGAGGTACCGGAGGCCCAACCTCCCCCCCTCCAAATCCCCCCATCCCCCCATCCCCCCATCCCATTTTAAATATCGGCAACGCACTTGTTTGTGACTCCTCACATTAAAAAAACAGAGTTCAGTAAAAAAATCGGTCAGTTCGTATCTAAAAAGAATATAAAAACAACCAAGATTTTGTTCATAAGAGCTTCATAGCTTTAAAAAGTCTTCGTCTTACATACGAAATGTGGGGTTAATTAAGCACAATAACTCATCCGGTCCCACCAAGTTGGATACAAAACGACTGAGGCCAAAAAGCGGTTCAAATAAAATATTATCTGGCTCACGAATGAAATTGTCACCGCGACATTTTAATTTGGGGACTTTGGTGTCGGGGGCGCAGATTGTGAAAAAGAAATCGAAATAATACTGATATTGGCAATGTTGCAGGGATATCGGGTATAGCTCGAGAGGGGAAAAATTGACTTAGTTTAAACAATCTATGTATAGTATGTTTCGTGAAGAACCCATATCGTCCCCACTACAGACAGGGGCGCGGGTTTCTTTACATACCTTGGAATGTATGTATGTGTAAGTTATCGAAAATAAAACTAAGTATTTCACTTGACCAGTTTTCTAATTATTAAATAAAATAATAATAACTATGACTTGACCCTACTTCAATATAGAGACCCAAAAAAGAGTAAATTAAAAATGAATTGGTTTTGAAAAAATATATACAGGGTGTAAGGGACAGGTTCCCGAAAACTTTAAGGGCTTGCTCAGTAGACGAAACTGAACAACTTTCCACAAGAATTTTTTTCAGGAAACGAAAAAAAAAATCGGCTTCTCCATACTAAATTATAAATTTGATTGGACAGTTTGTATGGAGAAGCCGATTTTTTTTTTCGTTTCCTGAAAAAAATTCTTGTGGAAAGTTGTTCAGTTTCGTCTACTGAGCAAGCCCTTAAAGTTTTCGGAAACCTGTCCCTTACACCCTGTATATATATTTAGATTTTTATTAGTAATGTTTAATTTATTTTAAGTTTCAAGTAGACTAAGGAGTACCTATATTTGTACAAGCAAAAAAAAGTTTTTACATCAGTCATCATCAGTGATTATACGTTAAACGAACGAACTTTTGTATCCAGAAAATATCTTACCATACCAACGGTATAAAATTTCAGTACATCACCACAATCCATAAATAATTGAATTTTCACCACTAGTTTTACTAAAATATCTGAAAGTTCGAACTTTGCCCAACAAGACCATCTTTCGGTTGGGTTATGTAAATTTTTAATTAAAATTTCGAGCAGCACCAGTCACAAATTAAACAGGCGAAGCAACGACGAATATTGACGTCCCCGTGTGTAAGAATTGAATTTGTAATTTTGTTCGAAGCCTGGTGACGAACGAACCGTTCAATGGAAAATACGGGTAGGTATGTGCAGAAGAAATCAGTAGAAATCAGTAGATAAGTCGAGCAAATATATGTACGCGTAACAAGAGCGAAACGCGAGCCGTGTTCGGTATACAAGAGCGTGGAAAAAATTCGACAGCAATTCAACGAAGCAAAAAAGAAAACTTCTTATTTAAGCAAACAGGATAGAATTGTGTTTGTTCGTTTTATCGCATTATATTAAGTATTAGCAAACAATTTTTGATTGTTTACGATAAAAGAAACAGGGGGCAGGGCACGGTTCATAATGTATAAAACTGGAAGATCGTGTACTACGTTTTTAGTTGGTTTGCATATTGTATCAAGGGGTAATGTAATGAGGCATCGATTATACAATCTTTTTTCTTTTTTGCGAAATTACGCATACAAACGGATCTCATAATCTTATGGTGACAATATACAGGGTGTAACGAAAAGATGTAGCAATAATTAACGAGCGAGCTTTTATGGAAAAAAGTCTGAAACATAAAACAAAATAAATATAGGTACGGCTCTGTGGAAATATAAATGTTAGACCTTAAATACAAATCGATCAGATGATGATTTTAGCAAAGCCTTAAAACTTGTTCAATAATATATGTAGAACACCTTTATAATATAACTTATACACTTACCTACTTATTTTTAAAAGTACTTTTTTTTTGTACGCTCGCTGGCCCAGCTAAACTACTTACCATAGGTATAATAAAATAAATACAACGGATCTTTATAAAGAACCTTTTAAATTATCTTGTTTATCCTGCATTAATTTATTCATCCTCCCGAACCTTTTAGCCCATCAGTTTTCGAGTTTTTATTCACAGGAGAATACCGAAAGCTACACGGTTTTAATAGGAAAGTATAGCGCAGCGAGAAAGTCTCCGTACTTTTGGGAATTATCTTATCTCGGAAAAAGCCGGGTTTTCGAGGCAATACCTCCGTATATCAGAGTGTGGTCTGATTTATTTTGGCGTGAAACTTCTGATACGTAATATCAAGGGTCGGAATTACCATTATTTATAAGAAAATCGATAGAAAAAGGTGTGGTGGCGTGTAGGTACTCATTACTCTTATTGGATGACCCGTCAATAAGAATCAGCTGGAATTCGAACAAATTACTTAGTCGGTTACTAGGTAGTTCATTAATCATTATGTAGATGAAAGTACTGTTAGAAACCCATATTGTCTCCACTACTAAGGCGCGGGTCTCTTCTGAAACCTCAGGAAGATAAGGCCATACTCCACACTCAGGAGCCATATGAAAATTCAGTGTGTTTCAATAAAGGTAGTAATACAAGATTTCACAAAGATGGGTTAAGGTAAGTTACAAACCCTGGGCACTTCATACAAATTTCGCGCCATTGTTTACTACATAGACATTCATGTTTGTACACATGTAAATGGGTGCGTGATGTACTAGGGTTGAATCGAGATTCAATGATTAGCCCTCATTGTCTTTATTGTTAGCTAGACTTTTACAAATAAAGTGAATGCTGTATACACAAGACAAGGCTGTATAGCCTTAGACAATTTTAACTCTTTCCTTAAAAAAATAAAATTGTCTTTGGTTATTGTAATGTGTTTTGGTTTGCCAACCCTTTGACAAATGGTCACACATCGGTCACACAGGGGGGGTGAGGTAGCATTCAGAGAGCAGCAGGGAGTGTCCATACTGTATAATGTCCTTATACTGTGGTAAGTTAGGTATACTAGCGGTAGGACCTTATTATGGAATGTTTGACCGAATGGTTATTTCTATTACACCGAAAGAAAAATAAAAGGTTTATTTAACCAAAATTTCAGGGTTAATATAGCCCCTACCAACTTTTTTTGTTAAAATAACAAAAGAGGGTTAGGTTGAATTTTTTAAGTTAAATCAATATAAATCTGCTTTATAATTTACTTGTTTTTTGTTACAACAACCTTATTTTTTGGTTGTACCAACATTTTTTTCTACATTTTGTTTTTTGTAACAGCAACTAACATACAACGGTTATCTCAACTGTAAATGGAACCAATCATAGAGAAATCAACCAAAGTGTTTCTTCAGTGTAGGGCTGCCGCTAAGCAACATGCTGTGTTCCAATGATTGGAATGATAAAGCCAGCATCCTCGTTTAATGGAGATATCTAAAGAATCTTAAAATAATTAAAAATTTATAAAAATTGCGTACCTATCTTTACATATTACTCTTTTATTATTCACAAATGGTAATTTAAAAAAAGCGACAGCAAGATATGTCATATGACGCACATTTTCAAAAGGACACGTTAGGGTGTAATTTCGTTCATTTCGTTTATGTACCTACATCACACTAAAGGTTTTCCATACTCGGTTGGTGACGTCATAAAATGTCAAATTCTGTGACAGCCTTTTCAACACGGCACCGGAGCGGCGTTTTGTTATTCAGAAATTATACACAATGACATAATGAGATATTCTGATATATGGAGGTTTTGGCTCCGAAGTAATTATTTTCAGTTATTAATATTTCATAGATTAAAATTATGTATTTTCACTGTCTACAAAACAAATGCAATTAATTCTTCTAGTCATATTATTTAATTCTTCTTGTCTACTGTTGTGTATGCAGAAGTGCAGTACAAATGGCACGATTGCTGTGCTAATTAATATTTAATTGATTTTGCTTCAAAGCTGCTTGAAACGTCTGTATCGAGTTTCTAGCTTACGTTTGCATACAGGGTGTTAAAAAATCGTTTGATAAGGGGTTATTTAGTATTACGTTGTTTTTTCAGTTTCTAATACTTAATCTGAAAGTGAATCAAGAATTTGTATGGATACGATGCAAAAATAGTTGTTGATTGGATGTTTTTCAATATTTTGCATGTATTCTATACTTGATTCTGAATAACCCCTTAAAATTTCAAACACATTTTTTTAACACCTTGTATAGATATTATACTTGAGCTGGGTAAATTTTATAGGTAGGCACAATAAGTTCTTGTAAATGTTGGCTTTCCCCCAAGCAACCCATACAATCAGACAAAAAAAAATATTAAATATCATTTTGCATGTATTCTATACTTGATTCTGAATAACCCCTTAAAATTTCAAACACATTTTTTGAACACCTTGTATAGATATTATACTTGAGCTGGGTAAATTTTATAGGTAGGCACAATAAGTTCTTGTAAATGTTGGCTTTCCCCCAAGCAACCCATACAATCAGACAAAAAAAAATTATACTTTCATAATTTTTGAAATCTTCTATTCGTGATCAGTTTGCATGAGAAGTTTTTGCTCCGATTGTATTAATTCCTTCGGTATCTGAATATCTACGGTAATAACCCACACAGACCCCACTTCAGGGGCACGGTTATTTTTCCATACCTCGAGAAGGTTAGGCCATACTCCATACACGAGGGCCAAGTCCGGATTAGTGGGTTGTAGGGGGGCTAGTGTTAATCCCAGCCTTAACAGCTTGTTCTATTTAAAAGTTCGAGGCTTCATTAAATCCATCCTAATTATTATTATTTTTTCATTAAAATTGGTTAGCGAAATTTCTAAAAAAGCTACATAAAGAAGAAATTAATAGGTAATCAAATTAATAGGTACTTCACCAATACCTCGACGATACGATACAACGTATTCAAAGAGATCCTACTGTGCCCAAACATTTTAGTTCCCACTCCCAAAGTGCTCCCTTTGAATTTGAAGGGTACTTTCCCTAACCAAATTACTGGGAATGTCTATAAAATGTCGTTTGCCGCGGGTAAACATACAGCCAATTGTAGGAGTTCAAGAAAACCGACCCTGAACCACTAATGAAGAGGTCTACTTAATTTGATCGTATAACGTTTTCATTTGTAGGGTAGCGAAATAGCTTTCGCCAGAACTTTGGCAAAAACTCCTTAGTTTTTACATTGCTAGAAGAATGGTACTTCTTTTATATACTTCTGGCCAAATTCACCACCAACTGACAAAATTTTAACATTTACCTCAAAAGGAAAAAAGGAACCCTTATAGGATCACTTCGTTGTCCATCCGTCTGTCTGTCTGTCTGTCTGTCAAGACACTTTTTCTCAGGAACGCGTTGACGTATAAAGTTGAATATTTTTTATTAAATACTCAGGCCTGCAATCCCTTGAAGCTGTGAAAAAATCAAACTTCTGTGCCAACGCAATCAAGAGATACGGCCGTTTATGCCGCATATTTGGACACTCGCATGGGAATCAAAACCTATAGGGTACTTCACGTATACCTAGAATCATGAATTGGTAATTTTAGCAAGCATTGCTTGTTGCCAAATTTTTTCACAGCTTCAAGGGATTACATGCCTGAGAATTTGATGTAGAGTTCAAGATATGTGTGAATATAAATTTATTCGGAACCCTCGGTGCGCGAGTCCGACTCGCACTTGGCCGGTTTTTTTTGAAAAATCAGATACATAATATCTCGAGATAATGTTATTTTCCTCCGTTATGGTGAAGTACTATTGCCAAACACATCACAATTCATTAAAAAGAAAATTCGACCCGAAGAAAGGCCTCATACCCTAAACAGACCTCAAACCCTATCTATCTAAAGCGGACCAGACACTATCAGTAATAATGACAGTATTGTTACGTCAGTATAATGACATTCCATCGTTTAGTATGCGTCAGACCATCATTCCAACCACTACACTGTCAGTGTAATGTCAGTATATTGTCATTACTTGAAAATACTGTCATTATAACTGATAGTGTCTGGTTCGCTTCAAATTTTTTTTTATTGAAGAGAGTATAAGTTATTTCTTATTACCTATGCTTCATAAGATACACACACAAATAATAACAGATAATAATATATACATAAACACAGACAATAATAACACACACAGATAATATTATCATTAATTATCAATCCTTAATTACATTGATGTCTGGACCAAGTGCTGCCCAGAATGAACACACAATGCATTTTGTTCTCCAGGCCAACACTAATCTGTAAACCGAAGCGCTTCAAAATCTGTCCGATGAGTCAAGAGAAAAAAAGTTTTTGTTATGAATTATTTGTTTGCGAAAAATGAACTTAATTATTGTTTTCAGTGTAACTAGTAGTGTATTATTTATACTTATGTAATAATAATATCATTAATTATCAATCAGTAATTACATTGATCAAGATTACCTAGTTTTTTATTCATAAAATAATGTAATTAAAAATCAAGATTCGTTAAACAGTAAGTTTACAAACCTCAAACTACAACTTAGGCACCGTAAAAGCCTAAGCCTTAGTCAAAAAGCGCCCCTGATGCATTTCATGTACCGCGTTGCCTCGCTGTATCGCCAGCGAGATTCGCTGCTTCAGGTACGATCTGGCGTGGGGGTCTCCACTATTGTTGATCAGGCGCCGACCCAGTTCCCCTACAAACTTCCTAACTTCCGCACACCACGCGTCGCGTCGCTCGCCTCACCGCGAAGGGGATGTAAGTATATGTATCATTGAGGGGCGAGGACTTGGCATGTTTTTAACGGCAGTCCGATCGGCAGCTGAATCCGTTATATGGGTGGTACAGGCAAAATGGGAGGGTGCAAATGTGCTTACACACGCCGCATCCCACAGCAAACAAGCCCTCACCCCAAGGGATCAAAGTGAGCCCATCAGACCGCTTGGCAACCGAGTGACTCAAGCCGGGCGGCTCCAGGATACTCGGAACAAGAGCACGGCGGATAAGCTCACTGAGCATAATATGGTGTCGTGGTCGAAGTTCCGCTGACTTCTTGCAGCTCAACCCGCGATGATTATCAGCATCCACGCGAACCCCGCATCTACAGTAATAGGGCTCGCAGACGTTACACCCTAGACGAAGAGCAGCGTCCAGCCTCAAGGATCTGTCATCGAGGGCGATTCCCAAATGGGGGGACGGAAGAGCACGTAATCAAGCTACCGACTCTGGGATAGATGCAGATGGTACTGATCACTCGGCAAGTCATCACGATTAACAGAACACAAGATCGGTGACCAGTTAAATGGTATTAGGCATGCTTTAGACACAGGCTTGCGATAATCACAATCGAGCCACAAAATATATATTCCTTGACCCAAATATAATCGATGACGATGAAGATGATTAATACATAATTAATTATAATTACATAATTATAATACTGTATTGTATAATTATTATTATTATACTATTATTGTAAAAGTCACTGTCACTAGTGTTACTGACACAGGTATATCACTGAGTAATTGTAATTTACTTATCTGCGTACAATTATAATACTGGTATCACTAATAATGTATAACTATGTAATCTTACGAAATGATAAATGATATGATTATAACATAAGTACTATTAATACACTACTAGTTAGACTGAAAATAATTATTAAGTTCATTTTTTGCAAAAAAAAAAAAAATTCACAAAAAACCCTTTTTTCTCTTGACTCCTCGGACAGATTTTGAAGCGCTTCGGTTTACAGAATAGTGTTGACCTGAGGAACAAAATACACTATGTGTTCATTCTGGGCAGCACTTGGTCCAACTTCCATACATAGATGGTCAGTGTCCTTTGGGGCAAAACTTTTGACTAATCGAGAAAAGGGTTGAACACTTTACCTCTTCGGTAGAAAGAAGTATAACTTTATTAAATTTCTTAAATAATCAATAGGTAACTTTGTTAGTTCCTTAACCACTTTTTTCGGCAACAAATTTTCATTGGACCGTTTTTTATAAAGTTTACCTTGTACAACCGATAAAGTCGTGATTTGAATATAAAATTGTGAGGAGATTACTTTCTCAAGGCCCCAGATAAAAGTAATTTGTCTCTCGTACAAACAAAACATTTTTTTCGTGAACATTAATACGCCGATTTGCAAAATGCTATTTTAATACACTTACTATGGTACAAACTTATGGTACTACATAAAATATGGACACTCCCTGCCACCCTCTAAATCAGTGTTTTTCAAGCTTTTTTAATACCCGACCCCTTTAAAAGTTAAAAAATTCTCGCAACCCCCCTAGGGCCATAAAAATACAAAATGTTAGTGATTTCAAAGACTACGTTTATAATTTTCATCAATTAGAAAATGATTTACTTTTAAACGTATCCAAAATAGAGCCACGTTTCGACAAATTGTTAAGATATAAACAGGACCAGCCTTCTCACTGAAATCGTATTTTTTCATTGCAGTGTAGGACCTACTTACTTTTTCTTCTCCCGCGACCCCTTTAGAAAGGCTTTGCGACCACACAGGGGGTCGCGACCCACAGGTTGAAAAACACTGCTCTAAAGGCAACCAACCTCACATGGTGGATCTCCCATAACTATCGCACGGGAATAATTTGAGGAATCCTTTGCCCTTTTCCATGTCACAGGCTACGCACATGCCAGGTTCCATCAAAACTGGTTGTCTGAGAACTGAAGTTTCAAGAGGGACTAAACAGATTAAGGGATACTGTAGATAGCATAGCAGTTCAGAACGCTACGAATAATGCCACTTTACTCAATGTATCTGTCTGTACGACTGCTGCCTGCGTTGTAACATCTCGACTTATGACCAGGGGCGCCGAATTCATAAAACACTGGGGGGGGGGGCTAGGGCGGGAAAAAAATGGTTTATTCTCCTAATAAATATTTCCTAACTAACTTTCGCTCATGGCTTCGCCCGCGTGGGTATAGTTTTTGAGATTATCGTTGAGGGATCGCAGTGCGTGAGCCGCAAGCCGCATAGAAATGAGGTTTTTGGAATAAAAGTACCAAAGAAAAAAGCAACATCAGTATTTAGAATATAAAATTTTAGGGGAACTCAGACCCGCTGATAATGTCATTGGGGGGAGGGAGGCTAGGGCTGGGGGTCCAGTCGGATAACATAACAGCTTCTACCGCTGTTGATGCCAAAAACCCACGTGTTGTTGGTCCGTCATCGTATGAGCGACTATCCGTGGTCAGTTAAAGATGATAAAAATGACGAAACGTTTAATCGCCAACCGAGAACCTTTTTTCGGAATTTAATGAATAATTTACTAATTGTGTTGCTATTCTGTGTTCTTTATAGGTACAATATTTAGAATTGTTAATATTGACATACATATTAATTGATATTTTTTATTTATCTTGGACATTAATTGTAATTTAGTATTTTGTTAGTATTGCTTTCTTTTTTAAATATTATTTTTTAACATAACTGTATATAGGACTTTGTATTTGACTTTTAATTTTTTTTTACGAGCATATTAAACTTTTTATTTTTTATTCAGCTATTGTTGTAATTTAAAAAAAGATAATGTGAAACAAAAAAAACACATTTTCACATTATAATATTATGATTAGACCACTCTGTTTTGAAGCATTAAATTTTATCTTGTAACATTATTAAACTACTATTACACAACACTACTAAAACAACCTAAAACAGCTTCAATTTCCTGGACACCTATACATAGATTAACCTCCAACTCCCACTGGATTAACCTCTGTGTGCGCCGGCAAGTGGCTATCTTATTTTACACTGGATCCGCCCCCCGTTCCTCGTCTGCTCGTTTTGGTTCTGACCCTAATTACCTTGGCTTATTTACGATAAGAGCCGTCTATTTTGCTGATGTCCTGGGTCTGGAGCTGGACCTCCATTAACAACATACCCGATCTTAGGTGTACAATGTTCTAAAGTTTTAGGCCTACTAAGCACTTTGTGTAGCTACGATAAAAAGCTTTTCTGCCGGGCTTTTTAACCGACTTCAAAAAAAGGAGGAGGTTCTTAATTCGTCGGAATCTTTTTTTTTTGTTTTTTTTTATGTATTTTCACCGATTACTCGAAGACGCCTGAACTGATTTGGAAAATTCTTTTTTTTTAAAGGGTATACTTCACAAGTGGTTTCATATAAATTTTATCGAAATCGATTCAGCGGTTTTTGAGAAAATCAACAAAAACATAACAAAAAAAGAATTGTTGCGATTGAAGTCGGTTGTTTTTAACGTATACAGCGTGGTCAATTATTAAACGATCTCAAGGGGAGGGATATGTTGTTCGCTTGTATCTCTATAGACACAAGTTATTTAAACTACCTTCTAGGTATAATTCTAGTAGCTAATACACTTGTTTCACATCAGGACTCTGTTTAGTTGGTGATAGGGCATTTTCTGAGACCGCTAAGGTAGCTACTACCATCTTATCTAGTCTTACTGCAAAACATCAATGTTAATATCATTGTGTTCCGGCATGGAGACAAGACAGCCAGTTCCCCATTGCGATGGGGAATCTGGGTAAGCCCGTATCCATCATCATCAGTTACCATCATAAGATGATGCTAAGAGCTTACCATTTGTGGATTAAAATAAATATTTATGCTTTGTTATTACGCAGTAAAGAGACGCATCTCTGTATGCAGTGGATTCAAGCAACGTCTGAAATACTACAGAGACATAATGAGAATTATAGAAAACAAACATGTTGACAAAAATCATAAATAATATCGACGCTGTATTTTTGATACCTATTTGCTATCAAGAATATTAGCAACATATCTCACTAATATTATAAATGCGAAAATATGGATGTTTGTTTGTTTGTTCCACTTTCACGCCGAAACTACTGAACGGATTTGGATGAAATTTGGTAGGTAGATAGATGAAGCACTCGGCTAACACTCAGGGTACTCTTTATCCCGGAAAAATCGAGGGTACCCGGAGGAATGGCTAAAAAATGAAAATTATACTTCGCCACTAGGTGGCGCTGCCTTAACATTTTATTTCTATCTGGACCCAATTCTGAAGTCTACGCAAATGCAGTCGCCGGCGGAAGCTAGTGATGAATAATGGAAAAGCTTAAGTGATAATTCAATATAAATAAATTATTAGGTCAATGGTTTTTTTTGGGTATTTTTAAGGCCAGCGGCTAGCTGCGACTACTTTTACCCGACTGCCTAGTCTCAGAGTAATGTTTTTTGAGTGTATGTATGTACGTCTGTTTCATTCTTACCGTATTTAGCTGAAATACCGAAATACGAGGTATCATTAGAATTGTCTTGTATGTATCCAAGTTATTTGCCCAAATGTGTGTTCCAGAATGTGACGTTAGAAGATCCTCCTTGAGTTGAGGAGAAAGCCCGTCGAGACAGAAACAGAGCTCTCCCATAAAGTATTTTTAAAAATGCAGAGAACTCAGTTGTCGTCATGGCTTCAGAAATACTATTTATCACAACTCACGAGATACCTTTCTAATTTATTTATATTTTGATTGGTTCTAGCTTCGGCCCTGTAGTGCAAGATCTATGAGAATAGGTGATGCTACTGCTAACTCTCTAAGTCCTTGTGCAAATTAGTTTGCCGAGATTTTAGAACTTAGATTAGAGCTAACACTAGTCTAAAGTAGCTGTCGGTCATTCACTGTATATTATACTTGAATTGTTTACGTTAACTTTGCACACTGTTAAATTTATCATAACGTAGATACGTAGTTTGTTGCTGAAGTATAAATATTTGTTTACCGACACTCAGAACCTAATACGAATAATTATGTACCTACTATAATTACCTTTCCTGCGCGCACGAACAAGAATGAATAAAATTGTCAATGTTACCGTATTTAAAACCTGCCAACTGTGACAAAATTGAACATGGAAGGGAAACTGCTCTCTGATTCGTGGAGTACGAATACTGTTCTCTGATTGGTGTTCGTCAGAGTTGCCAGGTTATAACTCAATAATTTAATATTGCTATACTAAAATTACAAAAACTACCACTATTTAAAGTATTGTTATAAAATTAGTATTAATATTTAAACGTTTACTAATACTAGTTTACAGAATACAGGAAAAGCAATTTACAAAAAAAACGATCTACTACTCTTTTTTTAGTTTCCCGTACAAATTCTTTAAATACTATTCAGCTTAAGTATGGGAAACTGAAAAAAAAGTTTTAGATCGGATTTTTTCAATATTCTGTATTTAATAATATTCCTCTTAAAATCTCAAACGCACTTTTTTAACAACTTGTATTTTTTTGTTTATTTGTCTTTTCTTAATATAATTATATTAGGTATAATAATTATTTATATTTTTCAAGTCTAGAAGTCTGTAATGAATTCTGCGTGTATTTTATTCTGCCCCCAATTCTAAGTTTATCTTACAACTGTTTATTACTAGGGAAGGCGTTCTTCGGGGCATAGGTGGGTGTTTAAGTTACCAGGTGATCTCATTATACCTTGTTCCCGAAATGCTACCATAATTATTATCTCACCATAAAATATATTTCTAATCAAAACAATCACTCCTTTAACTGACTTACTATGTATGTAAAGAAATCTTAGAAGTTTTTAACTAATTTTCAATTGTAATTTCGATTTGAAACTTTTCAAATGTAGAAAAAAAGTCTATTTAAAAGTATGTGCAAAACATCTACATAAATAAAAAAACATTTTGATTTTTGATTTATGTAATACCAATGCAATAAAATATATTCATTCATTCGAGCTGATCTGATGATGAAACTAGGAGGAGTATAGTGGAACTCTTCAATGGTTACTAATGAAACCCTCCAGTTTGGACTCATTTGATTTGTTTTGCCGATCTCATTGATACATTATAGGTACAATTGGTCAAGAGGAGTTTCATGATGGAGACAAGAAGCAGAAATAGTTAAAGGCGTGTTTTTAGAATTTTAAACTATGTATTTGTTTTACAAAAACGACAGTCAGTTACAAAAACAACCACAGATCTTTTACAAAAGCTATCAAGTGCCTATCTTGCATGACTGGCAGATGGACTGACATCAAATTGGTTCCAATCGTTTTTCCAATTAAGGCATTAGCTAGAGTCAGTACTACTCTGACTGTGAGCGACAAAGCTTTGTAGTCCAGGGGATTTCATGCTGAATTTAATTTAGCTTTGCATTTGATGTACTTGCCTGTGTATTGGGCAGTGTTTTGTTCTATCTATGTTGTGTTTTTATCTCTCTCTCTTATCGTATGGCACAATTTAACCGTCGTATCCACAAGGTATAGGCTTGTGTTTTTATGAAATCCTTGGATGTAACCGTCTTCTTTATCTCGGGGGATTGATAGAAGAAAAATTAGGGAGCGAATCAAGATAATAATAAGAATTAAAGAAACAATCAAACTACATAAGTCGATTATACCCTAATTTAAATAATTAGGAAAAACTTTATATTGAATATGAATCTAGTCGAAAACTGCATATGATAAAACCTCTTATATATAAATAATCAAAATCGAAGGAAATCGCAATTTCATCGGCTTTGTTCTAGCATCAGAATAGTGTTTAAAATTAATAAATAAAAAGAAAAAAAGAAATGCTAAAAATTACTATTATATTTATTTTTAATACAAAGTATCTTTAAGTATTTACAGCCTCTGAATCAGTAAAAGAGGCGGTAAAAAATTTACTTTTTGCATCTAATTAAGAGTATAGCATAGCATGACCTATCGTGATCAGGAAAAGACATTATGGTAAAAACCCTGAAGCGCAACCAATGGAGCTTCACCCTCATTTAACCTTAATGTTCCCACAACGTCTGGAATGTTACGTTATAATAAGGCGCGACGTACACTCAATCTGAGCAGGTTGATGCATGATAATATAATATCGACCGTAACGCCACTCATTTTAAGTTCAGATCAGTGTAGGTACCATCGCGGCAGTTACGTCATGGCCGAACGCAAAATTCTTGAGATTTCGATGATTTTATTACTTTTCTTGGCTTTCAAATAAGTTTAAAAAAAACCGTTTAAGGTAAATTGAAGGTATTAAAATGGTCGATTTTTGTGTGTTGGTTTCAACATAAACGAATATTGTGTTTTCGAGAGAATTTGCAATTAATGCAAAATACAGGGTTTACAGGATATATTTTTTTCATCAAAGTTTTTGTGATTTTTATGACTTTGTTCAAGGAAATTTGTTTTTTATTGTTTCAAGTATGTTATATATTTTTTCCATGGATATAGCTTTAACCATTATTTCAAGAATTTGAATTGAATATTGCGATTTGGCGATACTTAACGCCTATGTTGTTGCAGTGTGCGTGAAGATGTAGCAGCGATGTGTGCGCCGGCCGCCGCGGCGCTACTGCTTGCCGCGCTAGCCGCCCTGCCCTGTCGAGGTGAGGTCACAGTTCACACCCTGGAACCTTCATACAAATCCACACTTCATACAAATTTCGTGCCATTGTATACTACATAGACATTCACGTTTGTACAAATGTAAATGTGTGCGTGATGTACGATGGTTGAATCGAAATTCAATAGGGAGTTTTCAGATGACGTATGTCACACCGTTCATAAGATTCTCAATAGATGGCGTTTCTAAGCTTTGGCAATGTATTTTTAAAAGCAGCGTAGAGTTTACGGTAGCAAAATAGATTTAATATTGTTGAAAATATATAAAAAGCCACATGAACATAGATTCTTATTAATTGAATTAACAGAAACGATAAATTTCCAGCTTCAGGTCTCTGTTATATGTAGTTTCTTCTTCCAAACCAAAAATAAATTGATTTTAATACATTTTTATGATTAAAATTCAATTTATAACTCGGTATAATGTTACAACTCTTAAGAAACATATAAACAATACTGACAGACAGCTTTGTGCATCAAAAATTATGAAAAGTATTTTTTGGATCAAAATACAAAAAAATATATTCAATGAAAAGTAATTTTCAAAAGTTATTCATCATTATTATGATATTAGTCAGTAATATCAATCAGTTTTGACGATTTTTTAGAGATTTTGTTATTTCCAATGTTGATCAGCGCCATCTAGTTGAGTTTATAGAAAGTCGTGGAAAATTCCCTATTAGCCCTCAATGTTCTTTATTGTTTGCTAGACTTTTAAAAATAAAGTGAGGGCTATATACACCAGACAAGGCTGTATAGAAGCCTTAAAAAAATAAAATTGTCTTTGGTTATTATACTGTGCTTTGGTTTGCTAACCTCTTGACAAATGGTCACAGATCTGTCACACAGAGGGGGTGAGGTAGCCTTCAGAGAGCGGCAGGGAGTGTCCATACTGTATAATGTCCTTATAAATACTGTGATACAAATCGTAAAAGTTCTTTACTACGACCTCCCTTTCTAACACGTAGGAGTGAGGAAGATAACGGCGCGGTGGTGATTGTTTGGACTATCACCCTGATCTCACTAAGGTCTCACTCTCCACTTTTCAGTAATTATTCATGCAAACCTATTGCTTCCTATTAGTGTCAGGTAAAACAGGATTTGCGGCCGAAACCGAATCTGAAACCGAACCTTCGGAAGTTCCTATTGGTTCAATGGAAGAGACAAGCAAAGAATTTAATAATAAATTAGTCCATGTTCCCCAACCCTCCTACAATACTAAAATCTCATATTTAGTAAACAGTATTTCACAACTTATTTTAATATAGTCATTAATATTACGTATTAGGTACGTATGTACCCGAGGGTTTCCGGAGCAAGAAGCTCCAGAAACCAGTGGCCGTGGAAGTGGGGGGGGGGGCAGAGGGGGCCAAATGCCCCCTACAATGAAACAAGGGGGGCCGCGCCCCCTCCAATTTTACCTGATAACGGATTTCTGTGCTATCCTACGCAGAGCTTTGTTTTTTTCTTAAATAAAAAAGCGCTTCTACGTAAGAAAAATGTCGGAGATTTTGCCCCCCTCCCCCGTGATAGAGTACTTCCGCGGTCCCTGCCAGAAACTAATTGGTATGTCATACTAATAATACCTATAAAGCAATATCATCTTAGCTTTTGATGTTGCTCTGCTGTACCTACTGAAGAATAGAATAGAATAGAAAACGCTTATTTATCGACAAAATACAGAAAACCAAACAGCATTATTTAAGTACATAAACTTACTAAACAACGAAGTTAATAAGTGTATATTTTTATGTTCTCCAGTGTACCTTATACGCGTAATGAAGAGATTATCTATCTTTCTGCTTCAATAAAAAAAATATAACAAAGCTTCCTTCTACGCTGCATAAAAACTGCAACTGTGATATTTTACATCCAGTCGTAGGCAAGATCACAACTATGAGTTAATCTGTACGGGTACCTACCCGATTTCATCTATTACTGTTTTATGAACAGCTGATATTTTTTCCAATTCGTCAAGTTCACGGACGTTTCCTCTAATTGCATGTTTTTGTGAACTAACAGCTGTTAGCGGTTAATTACTTCCATAATGGCTCAGCACCCCAGACTGGGGTTTAACCTTCAACACAAAAAAGCGTGAGTAAAGCTCTTTCTTTTATCTTTTTCTTGGTCTTTCCAAAACTACGAACACACAAGTTCCAAAAATCTTTAACCGAACTGCTTCAAGTATTTCCTATCTCAATCTGGCGATTAACGTGAATCTTATGAGATCACGGATTTCAAAACAATGGCTGTTTTGGATACCAACGGTAACAATAAAATGTATACATCCGAGTATCATAACCCTACGCTAAAGCAGTCGAGTAAATAACCTAGTCAATTTAAAAGTTAACCCGAATATCCCCCTTATTTTGTTTTCCCCTAAAAATAGCCTGATTGTCCCTTAGTCAATCTTTTGATTAACAAGACACCTCTTACTCCAGAAACCAATCAAGCCATTTTGCCTACACGTGGTTACGATGGGACATTCATACAAGGGACATACAAACATAGTGTATACGGAAACCTCCACAAAAAATGATTATAAGTACGTAAGCTGTATTCACGCCTTGTTAATTAATCCAACGTTTCAGACTCTGAACTCATCAAATATATTTATGTTCTCTTCTAGTATTCATCATATTATAGAAAAAGTAATAATTTATCAATTAAATTATAAATAAAATAGGAGCTCAGTGAGTGAGCCGCTTCCTAGGCGCTCCTACGCGTAGGTATTATAGAACAAAACCCTTGAAGCGCTAATCCTACTCGCGGTACCCATCTTGATAGCATTACTTTCCACAATAAGTAATAATGTAATCCATTCTCCCATCATTTCTTTTTTTCTTAAAAGGAAAGAGAAGGTTTGAAAGCTACTCGAGTCAATGAACCATTTCGCTGGTTATTTACACAATCAATAAAAGTTAATGGTTGGTTGATTCCTAGTCTACTTCTGCGCAACCTCGAGCTTCGAAACTTTCTCCATAACAGTATTAATTTACGGGAGTTTTAATGAAAGTAGAGTAAAGTTAACGATCTGCCTTCCTTCATGCTTAATTAAATATTTGATTATTTTTTCCTTATAAATAGTATCTAACGTTGAAATTAAGATGTAAATTAATATTGCTGTTGTTTGAAAGAAGAAGAAAACTGGTTCGTAGGTAAAGCTTTTTAGGAATCATTTGAAATAATGTTTATGCAAAATTATTGTGTTGTTTGTATTTTATTTACCAGTTTTACCCGCGACTATGTTCGCGTGAATTTCTTTTTATTGTATAATACAGTAAGCCGCAAGTGGCTTGCGAGCTCGGAAAGACAAACTATCCTGTTGTTCCCCACTTTCTCTCTAAACTCTTTGCTAATTTTCAATGAAACCGGTTGAGTAGTAATGTAATATTATATAAAACCTTTCCGTGTGAAGATGCTTTATTTTTAAGTGCCTGGTGTGATTTTATTTTTCTGCCTCGCACAACCAAACTGTGGAATGAATTGTCGCCTGCGGTATTTCCGGACCGATTCGACATCCAAGCCTTCAAGAAAAGAGCGTACTACCATTTCAAAGGCCGGCGGTAATCGCTTCAGGTGATTCGTCGCTCGTTTGCCAGCTATGCCATAAAATATGTAGCCTATGTCACTTCCCACCTCGTCAACTATGTATCTCTATGCGGGAACCGATACGACTGACCTACATAGGCATGGGACGAAAGAGTGGACGTGCACCAGCGCACCTGCTCGTCCACTTAAATATATTCACGCGCTGGTGACACCTGGCGAAACTATTGGACATCGAGCATAAAGTCCTGCGGCGATGGAGCGTTGGTGGTGGGGGTTGGTCTTTGGTGAGGCTGGCCCCTAGCTCACTCTCTACACGTAGGCGGTCAGACGAGAGTGGTCGCTCCTTGCGTCAATTGAGACGGGATGACGAGTTCGGCAGCACAGCTGACGACAAAGCAGCCCTATTTAGGATCGCTCTGCTTTCCCCAATCCCGGAAGGGGCCTAGAAAAGGTGGCCTAAACATAGTCCGTCTCTCCCAAGACCCAGTGGCTACCCACGGTCATCTGGACACCAACTTCATGCGGGTGAAAGAAAGATAGACCATAATACAACTAATAATAGCGACCTGGAACGTCAGAACATTACTAGATAATGATAGTAACTTATGCCCCGATAGAAAAACCGCTGTCATTGCTCGCGAATTATCACCAATACACATACAATGACAACGGGCAATTGCATTGCGGGTCCTGTACTAAAATATTTAAGATCAAGTTTGGTTTCGCCAGCCACCTTCGTGCGCACTCCAGGATGTAGAGCCGAGGTGTCACCGTCGACGGATACAGTAGTACACAAAAAATAAGGCGCGTCGGTAATCATCGTTCGCGCAGACAAGAACAAACTATCGACGGAAACAACCGAAACAATCAACGCACGGTGACAGCTTTCTGACAGCTGACAATTTCATTGAATCATGCGCGAAATCAATCAACCAATAGCGGCAGAGATTTTCGGAACGTGTAATGACGGGTGACAATGAAGCTACTTGATTGGTCCATCAGTTTCCCGCGTAATTAAAATATTGTCTACTGCGCAGGTACATCGGCAAGCCTTATTAAATGTGTATTACTGTACGTCGTGGAGAACATCATCATCATCTCTATGCTTAAAATCATGTCGATTCATTGCTCCATTGCATCGTGATAGAATTACAAACCTACTAACAAACTCACATTCGTATTTATAGTATTCGTTAGAATATTGAAACCACATGTAATTTTCCCATCTGAAATATATTTTTGAAGGAATATAGTTTTTTTTAATCAACTTTTGAAAAATAAAGGCTTTTTATAAAAAGTTGGCCAAGTAGCTAATTTATAGTATGGCAAGTCATTAAATCTAATTATATTTGACTATAAGGCTCCTTGGGGAAAGTGGTTCAGTTTCAAGAATAGTAAAATTACACTGTTCTTTAAAAATAATAATAATAATATCCGGGACAAATCACACACGATCATCCGGTCCCAAACTAGGATTCCCTGTATCTTGGGAACCAGAGACTGATATACATACACATATACATTTAAAGTAGATATAATACACCCAGACTCAGAGCAAACAATTCTGCTCATCACAGAAAAGTTTGCCCTGTGTGGGGATCGAACCCACGACTCTCGGATCAGAGGTCAGGATCGCTAACCACTTAGCCACCGAGTCAGTCATAGTCCAAAATAAACAGTACCTGCCTACAGAAATCAAGATCCTTTCAGCTTTTCAATTCCAAAGCCGGCCAATAGAGGATTAATAATACCTAATTTTGTCGCTGCAACTAACTTCTACTGCATTAAATTGGCTTACGGAGCAGAGCACCGACGCGGTCCCAACCCAGCCCTTACAGATGCAAGCTATTTCAATTTAGAATGAACGAACAGCTTCGCAATCAGGTTTGGGAATTTCGTAAAGTTCCCAGCTTTTCTAGTCGTACCATAGACATATTATTAGCTTTGGACTTGCTCTGTGAAAACATTTTCGCTTCAAAAAGTTTGTATACGCGGTTGTTTAACTATCAATCTAGTTGATCATAGTTTTGACACACTGTCTAACCATATTGTATTTACAATTTAGTAGGTATTAGGTATGTGGACATTGCTTTATTTGAATGTGAAACATGCCTCGTCAATGCCATCTACCGAGCTATTTGGTACAATTTTTATTTTTCACTTCACTTTCAGAAAATCTCCCATTATTTATGGGCTTCATAATAATTGGGACAATGGGACCTCTCTTTACGAACAATTATTTCGGTCTTTGAGTCCTTCCTTTAAATTCGGTTTCATTTTAGAGGAAGCGTTTCGGTAACGAGGTCCTCTGTAATTTGAGATGAAATATTATAGTATTTATTTTGCGACCTTTAAACAAGGAAATTCAAGTAATTGGCGTGAAGCCGATTGAAATATAACTTTGGTAATATTTTAGTAAAATATCCTGCACGTGTAGTTTCGGGACCTATCAAATTATATACCTGAATTTAGTTTCATACAGGGAAGTCAACATTTCCATTAAAGGAAATTAATTGTTTGTTAACTGGGTAGTCGACTGCATAAAAAAATGAATTATTGTTCCCTAAGAGCTCTTTTATTGATAATGCAGAAAAACTTACACACTTGCTTGGATTTTCGTAAAATACTTATTATTTGAAAAATCATTATGGTTATGAAAACGATTAAACGAGATTGTGAGGTCATAGTGTACTATTAAAAAATTTTTGCTGTTATCTTTTTTGCATGCCTATTTTTATAAGCGAGACATCTCGCTCCGCTAACACTTCCCGAAACGTTGAGTGTACAAGTTCCGCGTGGTAGGAACTTTGTACTAGGTAGAAAAAAAAGACGATTTAAAAGTATGCGTACAGCATCTACTTAAATAAAAAATATTTTGACTTTGACTTTGACATGATACTTATGTTTTTTCATCTAAACTACCATGTTTCATGCAAATTAACATGTTTTTGACATTTAATGAAAGTTACTATGACTACGTATTACACGTTATTTTCTTTAAGTTTATTCTTGAACTATTTTTAGACAATTACGTTAACGGAGTTGATCAAGATATATGGAAAAAAGCTTGGTCTACGATCTACGAACTATTGTAATATAAGATAATATTGTTTCCAAGTTATTCTACACACGGAAACCTGATTTTATAGAATAAAAATAACCATTATTAAATAAATACCTAAATAATTTTAATATTACCCATACATTGTAAATTTGTTAAATATTGAATGTGCAGAGATTCATTCACTTAGTAAATATTTAAGAAAGCTTCGATGTTTAGATAAATTTTTATTCTCTCTTGTTGCAGGCACTGACGCCGAGACTTCCAAGCTCATCAACGCAACAGACCAGTCCATAACAACATCACAACCGACCATAAACAAACTATATCAAATGCTCCACTCTAATATCCTACATAATCAAACCCAAAATCATAACTTAAGCTCTCTAGTTACCATAAACACAACTAGTTATAACTTCGAAAACAGTCTATATTCTTCTCTAGATAAGGTCTCAGAGTGTTGTCAGATTGACAATGCTACAAAAAATATAAATTCCAATAAGGGTGCTAAAGTATATGTAAATAATGTGAGAGTAGAAACAGATGATAGGAAGAACAGAAGGAGGAGGGTTGTGAGTGTAACCCGGACAAGTGAGAATGTCACAAGTGTTGGTGCGACGGTGGAAGGGGAGCTGACCTCCGGGATTCCGCCGGTTGGTCCGGTGGTGATGGAGAGGAAAAGAAAGCCTGGAGAGACAGGGTCCAGTGCACCGCTGCTGAACTACATCTTCGATTCGTATTCGAACACGCATCAACATAGGAATGATAGGTGAGTTATTTTCAAAAATTATATCCTTTTACAAGATAAAATTAAGTTAAAAAATATTTTTGATGCTTTCTCCTACTAATAAAAAACTTTTCGACATATTGGATGGCTATTATTTTTATTTACGATTTTGTATGATACGCCGCTAGTATCAGCTCTCTTTAACGTGGAGGCGACGCGCGGTGGTAAATAAATATAGCGCGATTGGAAAATATTTCGTGAAAATTATTGTAGTTTTTTCCGTGCGACTGTGTACACTTAACAAACAATAATTAAATAAATGATAGCGACTATAATTATACATAATTACGTAATTTCACAGTCAATTATTGTAAACTGTTAATAGGTATTATAATCTAAAACTCCTGATCAATTTTATTAAATAGTAAACGTTTTGTACATCCTAGATAATATTATGTCAGAGAGAAATTTAAACCTAAATTTAAATTTAAAATAATATCATTTATTTCCCAAGCAACACAGACTCATTACATTAAATACAGTTACATAGTTAAAGAAATTTAAAAAACGATCTAAGAAATTCTGTTGAGGTTTTCAAGAAATTCGTCTTTTCTAGGTAGTAATCTATGGAATCAATGTTCCACCTTTACTTAGATTTAAAATTTAATTTCTCTTGACTATTTCTTTTTTTATATTACCTGTATTGAATATCTTGAAGTTCAGTCAAAGAGCTGACTACTTTCCTTTAAGCTCGTAACCTTATCAACTACTAAGTAAACAGAAATATGAACTGAAACCAGGATATCCAATTACCACTTTTCAATACCAGCTGACTTTTCAGTCTATGAAAACCTTTGCAGAGGTATCGGAGAATTTACTCGTTATGAAAATTAAGAAATGATCTAAGAAATTCTGTTGAGGTTTTCAAGAAATTCGTCTTTTCTAGGTAGTAATTTTGCTAACTCGCTTACTTATTACTTGGTTAAGTAAAAGTAAGTAATAAAAAGTTTCCAACCCTTTTTGTTAGACTGGGCGTTTTGTTGGAACCTGTGTATACTCTCAATTTATAAAAAGTACGTACCTTCCTTCTGTAAAAAAAAGTTTTTCATCAAATCCATTTTTTGTCAAAGGCCTGTTTCGTAAAAGTTATTCAAAGATAAATCAAAGGGTTTCATACTTTTATAGGTCCCTTATGAAATACTTACCTGAAAAGAAATAACAGTGGCTTATTACTTTAATTATCAAACTGAATAACTTTCAGATTTGCAAAAAAAATTGAACTCCTCTCCGGGGTACTAATTTATCAACTGATCTGCCAATTTTTTATGGGATGTCCTAAAATAGTTCTGCAAAATGAATATAGTTTTCTTAGGGAAAATTCTTCAGTTTCATGAGTAAATTAGAAGCCACTGTTAATTTGTTTTCAGATGTATTTTTTTTTTTCAGGTAGTTATAGGACCCTATAGAAAAAAAATATATATTACGTAGTAGATACTTCTGATCGAAGTAGTGTAGCTGTAATAACATTATCTGTAGTTGACCTACTCGTATAATTTAACCAAAACGTTCCCGCATTTAACTGGTCCAAGAAACCCAACATTATGCTAATTTTATGACTCACTTTAAGTTTCCGTATTAGCTTTATTAATTACTTTCCGCGCCATTAATTTATACATCCACTGTATGTTACTTATAATAGGGTTTTTAATTACTACAAATATTATATTAATTACAAAATATTTAACTGATACTACACGTCAAAGGCGAGCTGTAAAATTTTCATATATAACATTTCAAAATATCGTTCTAGCCAGCTGACAAAAGGCAGACAAAAAATATCCCAATTACTTTATTCGCATTTCTCTAACCTTGTTCTCTAACGAGTTTTAGAATTCCCTAAAAAGTAGGTATTTTTGTTTATTTATTACTCACTTTAATTTAAGCGCAACATGGGCGGCATCAGTACATTGCCGCAGACTTTCCCTGTCAGGCCTGCAGGCGAGTCGGCCGCGCTCGCGCTGGTCTCATAAGTCACCAAAAGCGATGTGCCAAGACATTGCTGTAAATCGTCTGTAACAGACGCAAAGGCTATTGATTGAATTTTTATTTTAAATAATTAATCAGAAAAAAGACTACAAAACCACCATACTGTCGAAAAAAAAGTCAAGTTCTTTTTTTTAAATACAAACGCACTTGTGACTCCTCCGGTGTTGCGGGTGTCTATGGGCGGCGGTAATCGCTTATTATCAGGTGATCCCTCTGCTCGTTTGCCACCTATCACATAAAAAATTCTCATTGATTATTTTTTCCTGTTGAAGTTAAGTGTTTTAGGTGACGTGCTTTTTTAGGAGGCCAATGTGTAAGACCAAACTTACCTATTAGTCTTAGGGCAAATGAGGATGATGATAATCTTTCTTACCGATATTATTTTTTCTTTTCATCATCACCATCAGCCAAAAGACGTCCACTGCTGGACAAAGGCCTTCCCCAAGGATTTCCACATCGACCGGTCCTGCGCTGCCCGCGTCCAGCGGCTTCCCGCAACCTTTACCAGGTCATCGGTCCACCGAGTGGGAGGCCTGCCTACGCTGCGTTTTCCGGTGCGCGGTCGCCATTAGCGAACTTTACTACACAAACGGCCATGTGTTCTATGAGCTATGTGCCCCGCCCACTGCCACTTCAGTTTAGCGATTCTGCGAGCTATATCGGTGACTTTGGTTCTCCTACGTATCTCCTTATTTCTGATTCGATCACGTAGGGAAACTCCAAGCATAGCACGTTTCATCGCCCTTTGGGTGACCTTGAGTCTTCTTATAAGCTAGCCTTTTTATTTTACTATCGCATAAATTATCAATAAATTATTTCGAGAAAAGAACATAATGCGCTGAGACGTTATTTCTTCTAGGTCTTGTTTCTAAAAACTTACTAAACAAAAATTTGACATCATCATGTATCTCACTAAGATACCTAACAGTTATAATAATATAATAATAATAATAATATTTGGGACAAATCACACACGGTCATCTGGCCCCAAACTAGGATTCCCTGTATCTTGAGAACCAGAGACTGTCATAGATACATACATACATACATACATACATACATATATAGATATAATATACCCAGACTCAGAGCAAACAATTCTACTCATCGCAGAAAAGTTTGCCCTGTGTGGGGATCGAACCCACGACTCTAGGATCAGAGGTCAGGATCGCTAACTACTTAGCCACCGAGTCAGTCGTTCATTTAATACAAAATCTTTCACGCAAAAAATAACAGGCATTTTCCATTACTCCGTTCAGTGTTCACTTCAAATAACTTTTATCTCGTTTTCGTACAAACCAATAACAAATTCTCCGATGGAATTCCTGATGATATTACTTTTGGTTTCGTTAAAATAACTTCCTAAATATAATTTTTCTCCGAAATTTGCTTTGAAGACCACCGGTTGGTTGGCTTGACGTGAATTCGATTAACGTGCTACGTTTGGTTCCCTGGGGAATCACTTAAAACAATATTGATGGTTTTGTCAAAATAACTGTAACCAGCTGAAGCTGGCTGTTTGTTTAAAATTCAATTCAATTCAAATATAACTTTATTGTTGAAACCGCACTGGGCATCTCAATAAATCAAATGTGCGGGGTTTTATACTAGAAGTAAGCCATATATTGACTAATTTTTATTTAAATAACTTCGTTGCAAAACATATGGTAGTGATTTAACACTTCATTGACTTTTCGATAGATATAGCAAAAAGTTTAGCAACATAAAATATCCGACTGCATATTTACATAGTCTACTTTATCCAAAGAAGACATGAAATGTATTTGACTTATTTTTTCTTCTAATTATTTTCAGTTTCCAAAGGAACCCAAATAAAAATTAAACGAGAATGAAGACTATGAGCAGACACGACAGCTGGAAAATTTTCTTCGAACATTTCCGCCCAGCTTGGCTATAGATATGTTTTGGAAACTATGATTCGGTTTGATTTTTATTTTTAAAATATATATTTTTTGTTTTAATATGTATTTTTACTGTATTCTATTTGTGAATTTGTATTAGAATTGTTTATGTATTAAGATTTAACAAGGAACGATATGCTTAATTTATTTTGTTATCCTCATTTTAAAAATTATCGTAAGAATTTTCGATATTTGTGATCCTTTCTATTACCTCCATCACTAGATCTTTCAGTCGCATTTTGAGTTTTGTCATTTTCAAATACTCTTTTGCTATTCGACGATTTAAATCCTTGGACAGTTGACATCTTGCAGTGATTGGTCGTAATTCAAACATATGACATTCTTAGATTCAAAAATTCGAACAGTTATGAAGCTTCCCCCTCCCGCACCTCAGATTTTCCCCTCAACTTCTGACGTATTAGCGTTCTTTAGAGGAACGGAAAGACGATATAAAACTTCTTTGCACTATACAGGGTGGCCAGAAGATTGACGTCAAAAAAAAAAAATTAGGTCCCTCGTATCGTGGGGTATCTGAATCACCCCCATGTATGTTCCGCGATTTTTCACGGTTCTCGAGTTATGATTTTTTTTCTGAATTTTCAAAATTTTCGACCTGACCAACTTTAAAAATTTCTAAACAAAAAAGTAGAACCCTTTTCGATAAGTTTTTTTTGGAAACTTAATCCTCATAAATTGTACTTTTAAGCATAAAATAATCAGCTACGTAACTTTCATGAATATTAAGTAAATTTTGGTCACAAGAGAAAAAAATACGTTTAGTGAATTATGACTTAGATTTTCAAATTTAAATCAAAAATCTAAACAGATGACTTAGTGGTTCCTGAGTAGGCTTAAAAACTGCACCATTCTCTTAGTTTTCGTAATCATTAAAAAAAAGTAGTACTTAATGAGCTAGTTTTGTTAATATCGGCCTTGAAAGATAGGGAGGTCATAAATTTTTAAAATTAGCTATCTGATGAAAAAAAAAGTTTGGTCATTTTATCTTTCCTTAGGTTAAATTAGTCTGTTAATTAACCAAAAATTACTGCAGAAAAACATTTTGAGGTTTCATTTATTCACTTTTCGATCAATTCTGGTGGATAACGGGTTGTAAAAGTACTTTTAGGCGCAATTCAAAGAATAAACCCGCAATAACAATAGGCGGCGATGATAAGAGATAGAATTATTGCCATCTCTCTCACTCTAGGTAGTGAAAGGGGCCGCCACTCTAGCCAGCCCGAAACAAATACCTGCCTCAGTCGTACTCACTTTGTGTTTACTGCTACACGCGTCGCCGCCATTTTAGTTGAATACATTCGCTCGCCTTACTTGTTGACTACTTTGCTCTGTTCCTCGACTGTTTTGCATTCTGATTCGGACTGTTTACTGTGAAAGTGTAAGTGATGAGTTACACATTAAGCGAATATGCAGAAATGCATTATTTTTATGGAGTTGCACAAGGAAACGGCCTTGAAGCAGCACGATTGTATCGCGAACAACTTCTACGACGTGGTGGGCCGCAACCTGAGAATTATCCCGACCATCGTGTTTTTACTAACACGCACAATACCCTAATGTCAGGCCGCATTCCTGGACAACGCGGTAATCGTGAAGGCATCCCTAGAACTGATCCAGATCGCAGAGAAATGGTGCTCGAAGAAGTTCAGCGAAATCCGTCTACGAGTACGAGAAAAATGGCTCGTGCTCTGGATATCCCAAGAAGTTCTATCCAGGCCATACTTCGCGATGAAGGATACCACGCATTCCATATCCAACGTGTCCAAGCTTTGCTGCCTACAGACCACCAATTGCGCGTGGAATTTTGCCAAACTATGCTACGAAAAGAGCAAGAAGATCCTGGATATTTTAATAAAGTCTTATGGACAGATGAGTCACGGTTTGAGCGATGTGGTATATTCAATATCCATAATTATCACACCTGGGCGATTGAAAATCCACACGAAGCGAGAGATTCAACGTTTCAACATCGTTTTAGTGTTAACATGTGGTCTGGTATCCTCAACGGTGAACTGATTGGTCCATTTGAATTGCCATCTAGACTTGATGGAGCAACATACAGAAACTTTTTAGAAAATGATCTTCCAATATTGCTGGAAGATGTGAGTCTTCAGCTTCGACGAACCATGGTTTTTCAAAATGACGGCGCTCCGTGTCACTATGCGACGCAAGTCCGAAATCACTTAAATGAGACATACCCCAACAGATGGATCGGACGCAGTGGACCAATTAGGTGGCCACCACGCTCACCTGACCTTAACCCCATTGACTTTTTCATTTGGGGTTATTACAAGGAAATAGCATACGCTCGAGAATGTTCGAGTGAACAAGAATTAAGGCAAAAGATTGCAGAAGCCGGACGTGTTGTGACAGAGAACAGGGAAGCCTTTAGACGATTAAAAGACAATTTTTTACGTAGGTGTAGAATGTGTATTGCTGTTGGAGGTGGCCACTTTGAAAACCTGTTGTAAATGTTAAAAATAAATATTGTTTTTACTTTATCATCTTTGATTTATTGACAAAACCACTTTTTACTTAAAACATTTTTTAACCAACTTCTACGGCATTTTTCATGTTAGTTTCTAGCATTCTCTATCTTTAAATAACCTAAGGAATGATTCTCTATCTTTAAATAACCTTAGGAATGATAAAATGACCAAACTTTTTTTTTCATCAGATAGCTAATTTTAAAAATTTATGACCTCCCTATCTTTCCAGGCCGATATTAACAAAACTAACTTATTAAGTACTACTTTTTTTTAATGATTACGAAAACTAAGAGAATGGTGCAGTTTTTAAGCCTACTCAGGAACCACTAAGTCATCTGTTTAGATTTTTGATTTAAATTTGAAAATCTAAGTCATAATTCACTAAACGTATTTTTTTCTCTTGTGACCAAAATTTACTTAATATTCATGAAAGTTACGTAGCTGATTATTTTATGCTTAAAAGTACAATTTATGAGGATTAAGTTTCAAAAAAAAACTTATCGAAAAGGGTTCTACTTTTTTGTTTAGAAATTTTTAAAGTTGGTCAGGTCGAAAATGTTGAAATTTCAGAAAAAAAATCATAACTCGAGAACCGTGAAAAATCGCGGAACATACATGGGGGTGATTCGGATACCCCACGATACGAGGGACCTAATTTTTTTTTTTTGACGTCAATCTTCTGGCCACCCTGTATATTTACTCTAAATACCAACAATGGGGAAGAAAACGCAAAGCTATTTGCAGATGGCGCTACGGACGCTTGACTCATAACAACTTTCAATTATAGTTCCGCGTTTTTTATTATCGAGGTGTTATAAATTGTTTTTTTTTTTCTGTAAAATTGTTAAATGGAAAATGCATGCGACTTGGACTGTTCCTCAATTAAAGGCGAAGTTAAAAGTACATAATTGAAAACGTAACTTTTTCCCACTTCTTCTTCATCCGAGAATCTTTAGGAAATTAATGATTTCCATTATTATTGCAACCAATCGCTACACAACGCGGCATGTTTTTAATAATCTTATGTTTAGTTCACGTAAACATTTTTTTCTATACGTTTTGACAGTTAGTATGAGTCAAGCGATATCAGCGCCTCTATCGGCGAACTTTGTCAGTTTTCTTCCCCATTACATTGAGCATTATAAAAAGAAGTAGGTATGGGTTAAAAGTGATTCGAATTTCGAACACCACCTTTTGCTCGGCGCTGAAAAAAATATGGGCGATGATCCGTTCAAAACTCATTTTGGCCTAGCGATTTAACTCATAGGCACAAAATGTTCTATGTTATTTATTGGAATTAAAATTGTGCTATTGCCTTTTTAAAGACGTAATATTTAAAATAAATATGTACTAGTAAACATTAATATGGCTCACTTAAAAATATCATGTTTGGTTTTCATCTCAGATTTTCATAAAAGGACAAGCAGCACAGTTTCCGGACGCAACATCTAAATAAAAAAACTTTTTTTAAATATTGTCTCCAAAGAGAATTTAATCACCTATTTAGTACGTTTTTTACCTATAACCTACAAAACTTTTCTCGCTGCTAGAGGTGAAAAGGTGTACATATGTTTCACGCGAGAGCAAGTTATTTTTTATGTCTCGTGCCTTTAAATCACTCACTGTGCTCAGTAGTCTATATTAGAATCACTCGCTACGCTCGTGATTCAATTCTAGACTACGTCGCTATTTCGTGATTTAACTCAGTGTCAGCACTCGTAGCAAAAAATAACGTTGCTCACTTGTGAACAAATAACTATTGTAGGCTGAACGGGCTATTTTCAGAAACACACACACACACTTAAACTGAAAATAAATAAATAATATACAATTTATTTACAGGAACGGCAACAGCATTTACGCGGCAGCGGCTCCAGAAGTGGAGGCGCTGGTGGGTTCCACTGCGCACCTGGACTGCAAGGTGGACGCACTCCACGATAAACTGGTAATAAGTATGTCCCATTCATTTGGAACATGTTTTTTTTTACTGAAAAGACAGGTAGCAATAATCAACACCGCTGAACATGTTAAAAAACCGACTTCTATCGTAACAGCTACAATTTTGCTATTTTTTTGTTTTTGTTGATTTTTTCAAAAACCGCTGAATCAATTTAGATAAAATTTATATGGGTCCAGTTCTGAAGTATTACCTACCAAACAAAAAAAAATCATCAAAATCGATTCATAATTGGCGGAGTAATCGCGTAACATACATACAAAAAAAACAACATACAGTCGAATTGAGAACCTCCTCCTTTCTTGAAGTCGGTTAAAAATGCTGATGCCCCAACTGATGGGAAGTGATTACTTCCCATTAGCACTTGCAACACCATCGGCGTTATCAATGCTTTGCTGATCCTTCAAAAACCTTTTTAATCCCTTCTTGAAGAGTCCTCTAAATATAATAAAATTGTAGCCCTCAGGGAAGCTGGAAACTCACAAAAATTGGACTTTTCATATAAACTTGCTTTATCAACTGATCGATTTATATAAAACTAGCTTCCGCCCGCGACTTCGTCTGCGTGGACTTCAGAATTGGATCCGGAGAGAAAGAAAATGTTAAGGTGGCGCCATCTAGCGACGAAGTGGAATTTTGAGTTTTTAAGCATTCCCCCAGGAACCCTTAAGATTTCCGGGATAAACAGTATCTTATGTGTTAGCCGATAGCTTTAACTATCTACCCACCAAATTTCATCTAAATCCGTTCAGTAGTTTCGGCATGAAAGTGGAATCCATACTTTCGCATTTATAATATTAGTGAGATGAGATGAGATGAGAAGTCAAAAAGGATTAATTTTGGGTTTTTGTTGTTGAAATTGAAATTGATGTTAAAACATTTAACTACACAGTTTCTTGAGTTTCTACTCAAGGTAATTCTTAACCAACTCAATTTAATTAATTAAATTTAAAGAAAAAAGTAAGAAAGAAAATACATTTATTCAGTGATTAAATTACTCTTGTATATTATCATGAGTTGATAAAACAGCAATAAGTACAATCCAGTACATGATTTAATAAAAAATAAGTATAAAATATCTTTTGTACTAATTAAAAACTAATTTTAATTCGACAACTATTAGAGTAACCTATTTTAGTTTCACCTGATTGAATTTCAAATCAGCTACTCTTCTACTTAAATATGTATATTTCATCATTAAAATTCAGATGAAAGTTTTCCTGAAAAGTTATAGGGTACTGTGAGTAAAGTTTTATTAAAATAACAGTACTTTATCACAGAATAAACTATAAACATTAGCAATATATCGTCACCTGAGCCTGAGAGTAAAAGCCTCGTATATCCAGAAAAGGTAATTTTCAGGAGGAAGAAAAAACCTCGTCGTAGAAATTTTGTTACTATTACAATTTTTCCCGTTAAGGGTGCATTCATTAGCGGAAATGAGGTTTCAGATACATATACAATTCATTTCGAATCATTGTCATAAATTTATTAAAAGCTACAAATATAGTTATAGGAGATAAATAAGCAATTTTGCGTTTCCGAGGTTTTCGCTTTCAGGCGACAATATGCACTGGTGGACAAAAAAATCGACTCAAGGTTTGTTGCCCGACTTTTGAAAAAAATAACTCAGTCTTTTTTTTTTAACCTCTATTGGTAAGCCCTTGGCATTGATGTTAAAACATTAAACTTGGCATCATCTCACCTGATGGTAAGTGATGATGATGCCGGAGATGGAAGCGGGCTTTCCAAGATTCTCCAACGCAATGGGGAACTGGCTATCTTATCTTCATGTCGGAACACAGCAAGCTACAAGCAACATGGTAGCTAGCCAGGCGGGCTCAGAAAATGCCTTACCACCAACCGAACCGAGTCCACAAAGTTGGACCCCGCCGGGAATCTAACCCGCGACCTCCTGATGTAAAGCGAGCGGCAAGCCACTATGCTACGGAGGCGGTTATGTCTATAAAACTGCTAAACACTAAAAACAAAAAACTAGAAACCACCAAACTAAAATCGTAAACACTAAACACACCGTTTTTGAACTTTTGGTTTAGTTTTTTTTGCTAGATTGAGTTATTTTTTTCAAAAGTCGTGCAACAAACCTTGAGTCGATTTTTGTCCACCAGTAACATTATGGGCGCTCCCTGCCTCTTTCAAGGCGCCCGCGCCCTCTGCAGGTCAGATCTGGTGACGGTTGCGTATACGCAAGCTATACAACACAACACACACATTTACGCCTATAAAAACGTAATATTTTTATGGAGTGAGTGCTATTTAGCCATTTATTTGCGATTTAATTGGCGTAATAACATGAAATTTAACACAAAAAAATGGCGCAAGTTGATGTTTATACGATTTTCTTCTTTAAACTTTTTTATCTCTACGAAAATTAAAGTTTAAGCTATTTATAAAAGGTATTATGATTGATTACGATTGCTTGGCGACTATACTTAAATACGTCAAATTAGATAAAAGATATCTAGATGAGCCGTTATATTTATCACTTCATTAAGAGAGTTACTTATCTAATCTACTTTCGTAATTTTTGATTGACGCTTATTAAATTAGGCTGACGACGACGCGACGTGCGAATTACTTACCTACTCTATGTTTGTTGTTCCTTGGCATAGCTACTCGACTATCCTAACAAGAGATCGAGATCGCTTCCAGGCATGGTGAAATCACTAATGAGTTTTTTATTTTTAATAAGACGTTTCACACGTTTATTCGTAGTCATGAGTAAATACCTACATGCCAGTGATTTATGTCTAGAGCAAACGAGTAGGAGCAATTTCGACTCATGTCACATTATCTATGAGATTTTTGTCACTTTTACGGCTATATTTCCCTTAATATCATGACTAATTATGGTCATAATATCGAAGAAGAATGCAATCAATCAGTCCAGTTGTGCTCTTCATTTCTGAAGATCGTTTCAATCTTGAAGTGCCGTCCTCGGGTTGCTTTGGGATGGCTGGTACGGCCAGTCTTGTGACAGTTTTGACAGAAGAATTAAAAAAAACTAATGAGGATTGTTCTTCAGGGAGACTTTGTACCGAATTAAACATCTGTAAAAAAATGTACAGTAGAGAATATTTTGAAATCTGTGGAATTAGGGATGTAGAGTCTGATCTAAACATTATTTGTATATATCGAAATGATAAAATAAAGTATTACGATGAGTTCATGGAAAAATTAGAGAATTTGTTGAATCATTTTTTCAATAAGAAGTGCTTGATATGTGGGGATTTTAACATTCATCTTCTTTTAAATGATCATTACAGGAATAACTTCCTGACTCTGTTACGATGTTATAATTTCAGACCTTTATTTAACTCAGCTACTTTCTTTAGAGGATCAGCTTCTTCATGTCTGGATAATATTCTAACTAATGTCGCGGAACCTCAAATAATTAAGACCTCTATAGACGAAAATGGCTTGTCGGATGGGCATGCTTGTCTTTTATGCGAGACATACTTTGTAAATCACAAAAGAAATCAAGGCAAAAATGAATATCGCCTTGTAGAACGTAGAGTAATGAATGAAAAAAATAATGCGACTTTCAGGCAATATTTGATGGCTCATGTTTGGAATAGGTATGGTATCAATAGTTTCTTAAAACAATTTAACTACATCTTTAAACAGTGTTTTAAAAAGTCCACGCGAAAAATTAAATTACGAAGTGGAAAGAGACTCCATTGGGTCACAAAAGGAATTAAGGTCGCCAGTAGGATGAAACGCGTTCTTATGCCGGCGAATAGGACCTCTTGTGACGCGACAGTGAACAAGTACAAAAGTAGGTATGTAACCATATACAGACGAGTGATAAGACATGCCAAAAGGCTTACCGTACAAAGGGAAATAGAGCTTGCGAAATCTTCGTCGAAAATGATATGGAACACTGTAAATTGTCGCAGAAATAAAGGTAACAACGCATATAGCCAGAACATCAAACTAAAGATAGATAACAAGATAGTAGACAATCCCCAAGACATAGCACAAATATTTTCAGAAAATTTTATTTCCATCTGCTCAGTTAGCAACGCTAATAAAGATCGGTCCATAAAAATCATGAAAGACAACACGCCATTTGTAAAATCAAATATGAGATGGAAACTGACAACACCACGCGAGGTTTATAAAATAGTACGTAAAATGCAAAACCAAAAATCTTATGGATATGATGATGTTATAATTGCCGTTGTTAAGGACAACATTGATCTGCTAGCAGAGTCAATTTCTAATTTTCTTAACAATTGCTACAAGCAAGGAGTTTTTCCTGATCAGTGGAAGATAGCACGGGTTATACCCATTTATAAAAAGGGACCAAAAAATGATCCCAAAAACTACAGGCCAATTTCCTTATTACCCGTAATGTCCAAAATCTTTGAAAAGGTTATTAAAAACCGTCTTACAGCCCATCTTGTGACAAACAATATAATAAGTAATAGGCAGTTTGGATACAGAGTTAATGTTGGCACTTCAGACGCAATTGAAACCTTGATAGATGATGCTATAGACGGTCTCAATAAAAAACAGAGAGTTGCTGGCTTGTTCCTAGACTTGAGCTCCGCCTTTGATGCCATAGACCATGATATACTAATCCGTAAATTAGAACACTATGGGATTCAAGGCTTGGTTTTGCAGCTGCTTACATCGTACTTACGTAACCGCTATCAATATGTAGAAATCAAACATGATGATGAAGACACACAAAGTTCTTCAAGCTACAAATCCTCCTTGGCTAAAGTCAAGAGAGGCGTACCACAGGGATCAATATTAGGCCCACTTCTTTTCATAATTTTCACCAATGATTTAGTTAATTTCATTTACAGTCAAAATCTGGATGTAAGTACAGTCATATATGCAGACGATACAAATGCTATCATAACAGCGGATAACATTAATGATCTTGAAAACAAAACGTTGCAAGTATTAACAGTATTTAATCAGTGGTTCTCTGCCAATAATTTAATTCTAAACATAAGTAAAACGAATATTCTGCTTTTTAAGACTACTGCTAGAAACACAGACACACTAAATATAAATTTCGATGATAACACAGTCGCTACTTTAAACACTACCAAATTTTTAGGGATAAAGATTGATGCAAATCTTAATTGGAAAGAAGAAGTGAACAGGATAGAAGGCAAAATTAGTTCAGCTTGCTATGCTATACGAAGCTTACGTGACGAGTTGAATATTGAACAGCTTAAAATTGTGTACCACGCCTTAGTTGAATCCCATTTAAGATATAGCATAAAATTTTGGGGCAATAGTTATAAATATAATATCGATAAAACTTTTATCATACAAAAAAGGGCCATTAGAACTATGGGTTCGCATTCCACAATGGGAATCCTGTAGAGAACATTTTAAATTGCTGAATATACTCCCTGTGCCCTGTCTCTACATACTTGTTCTGCTTACGGATGTAGTCAGTAATTATGAAAAGTTTGAGACATCTGAAGATAGAGCTGAGCGTTTGTTGACTAGAACGAAAAACATAAAACACACAAGGGAGCCGAAGTTAGTAGTAGCCCAGCATTGTACGCGTCATCAGGCAGTTAAATTGTTTAATGCTCTACCCATTAATTTAAAGACTTTGACAGAAAAAAATATATTTAAAAACCATTTGAAGCGATTCTTATTGAAAAATTGTTTCTATTCTATTGATGAGTTTACAGCATATAAGAACTAATTATTATTATTAAAAAAAATGTTTTTTTTTTTTTTTAAATCCGTGTGAAATTGACATAATTTTTGTTTTTATCTTTTAATGAATTATTGTGACATATTAATTATCAGGTTTATCAAATATTTTGGAAATTTACATAATTTGTTTTATCTTTCAATGAATTTTTGTGACATTTTATTAGATTTATCAATTAATTTTATTTATGTTTAATCCTAATGTTCGATTTTTATTGTTTATTTTTATTTTAAGGTGTAATTTCCAACACAATTTATATTGTTTTATGGAATAAATGAAATGAAATGAAATATTTAATTTAAAAAAATTAACAATTTAAATTGTTTATCAGGTATCGTGGGTACGGCGGAAAAATGACGAGGAACCGATGGAACTACTCACTACGGGAACACAACTGTATACTGCCGATGACAGGTAGTTATTGCAAAAAAGTGCGTTTGCAATTTTAAGGGATTACTCTGATAAACATATAATTTTGCCCCGTAAAATGTACTTTTAAAACTTTTCGATTAAATTAAATTTCTAATGATATTATTAAGATTGGATAAAATACAAAACAAAAGAGGTTTTTCCATTCTGAAATCTATTTAATAGTGAACGTTTAATAGCTGAAATTATTTTTTTCATGCAGCAATCTCCCAATTGATAACAATAAAAGAAATAACCAACTTATCCTTTTCCCAAATCAAAAGGGTCACTCGAACATAGGTAATTTTGCCTTTTAATATCCTCTACTCTACTCATGCAGGTATTCAGCCAGCTTCATCCCTCCAGACATCTGGAGGTTGCAGGTGCGGGAGGTGAGGCCGTCTGACGCGGCCCACTATGACTGTCAACTGTCCGCCCATCCGCCCAGAACTGCCAGAGTCACCCTTATTGTACCAGGTAACCGATAATACCTGCACTTGAAAAGATACATATATATTTTTTGTTATTGGCTTCGAGCGAAGTTCATCGATACAGACATCTGAACTGGGGAACATAAAGACTGAAGGCAAAGTGGACCTACTTACACTGCCTTCCAGGTCTTCTAGAGAATCGAAAGAACTACCTAAGATTACGATTGAGCAGTATTTCTACCTATTTGGGTTTAGCTACTCGTAATAAATGATGCACTTCAAATTCATTCTATTTATAAGTAGAATGTACACCATGTTTTTGATTTTTTGATTTTGATTTTTTGACTGTTATCATTTCCTCTACAGAGGTGTCGGTGCGCATCGTAGACGGTGCGGGCGCCGAAGTTTCCGAGCAAGTTTGCGAAGTTGGTAGTACTGTCGCCCTCCGGTGTGAGGTCAGAGGCCTCCGGATGGAGGGAGGTCCGTCCCTTCTCTGGTTCAGAAGAGAGGCCCTGCTCAACGATGATACTACTCGTGGTGGAATCAGGTAATCATATTTAAATACAATTTTATTTTTATTATAGGTGAGTGAATGATGTGACCTGAAATAAAACTGTATATAATAACACTGAAATATTACCACGTCTTTGATATTTTCGTTTTAGTTTTTACCTAGAAAGTGACTAATCAAAGATGAGTAAAATATTTCAAAAATTCGAATTGAATTTGATCGAAGTTCCTTTATAACGATCGCGGATAAATCATCCGTAAGTTAAAAAACAAAAAATCGGGACAATCCTCAGAGAAAAGAATATTTATAGTTTAATTAAAAATAGCAAAATACCAATTTTTAATTTAAAATAACTTATCAGCGGTAGAACCTTACTAGACTACTTAATGTGCCGATAGAAAAATAAATAATACTATTATGTCAATATACAATGATTGTAAAACACATTGTGCACATTGTGCCAACCTTTTCGTCTCGAAAAGGTTTGTTATATTTTCGTTTATAACTTCTATAAGCGTCAAGTGTTCTTTATTGTCAATATTGTATTTCTAAAATACGTTTTTTTTTAAATGGCGATGGCGGCTATGAACATATCCAGGCAGTTATTCAGATTAAATGTAACAACTTTTGTTTAACCACTTTTGAAATAAACGACGAAACATACAAACGCCCTTCGATACGTCCAAAAGACCAAAACATTTTTGTCGTGTTTTGAAAAATAGCATCGTCACTGAAAATATAGCGTAAGTAAGATAGATAGTGAGATAGCAATGCGAGGCTTCAGACATTTATTTATTTACCGATAACACTGAAAAGATACCGATGATAAAAGAGCATCCACGTTAGCTGATACCAGAGGAGAGTGGCGGCGCGCCTCGGTCCGTGCAGCAGGCAGTGCCAGCAGCCGGTACCGACGTGCTCGCAAGTAGTTATTTGGCACAAATAAGCAACACATTGCATCGCAACCTCAGGACAGTCTGACTTACCCCGACATGCCAGGGAAGTTAATTCCAAAGCACGCCTCATTTCCAAGGAATGAAGTCCCTTCATTTCGAGCAAAAATTTTGATGGATATAAATCTTTTTGAACAGAAAAAGACTTTCTGAATCTTTTCTATCATCAAAATATACATAATCACTACAAAGCTGGAGATATACAGTGTAAATCTACAGGTGCGTCAAATTTTAATCAGGGCTGCTACGCCTGATTCTGATCAACTTTCCCCAAGGAACCCATAGTCAAATTGCAAAAAAAATGTGGGCTCTTCATACTAATTTGGCCGCTCGGCTGATCGAGTATGAAGAATCCTTAAATTTTTCCTTTTTTGGATTCCTTGGGGAAAGTTGATCAGAATCAGGAGTAGCAGCCCTGATTAAAATTTGACGCACCTGTAGATTTACACCCTGTATAGGGTCCTTCTAAAATACCTGAAAAAGAACCGTGGGTTTTACTCGTGAAACTAAACAACTTTCCCGAACGAACCTATACTCAATTCGCAAAAAAAAATTTGGACTTCCGGTACAAAATTGGCGGTTCAGTTGATCAATTAAGTGGTATGAGGACTCCAAAATTTTTTTTTTGCGAATTGAGTATAGGTTCCTTGGAGAGAGTTGTTCAGTTTCATGAGTAGAAGCCGTGGTATTTTTTTTTAATTTTTTTTATGGCAGAGGTGGCAAACGAGCAGACATTCAGGTATTTCATATGGACCCTATATACATATAAGCTAGAGATACTCCGCATAGAATCGTTTCTAGTTGCTTTTAACTCTTAGAAGCCCTATCAAGTCAAGGCAAACAATTTAGCAACAATGTAAGCATTTTGCAAAATATTGTTAACAAGATTCAATTTATCGATTCACAATGTTAAGATCTACGTTAATAAGTCTGAATAAGAAACCCACAGACTACTCAACTATTGTAGTAGGCAAATAAGAAAACCATATTATAACTTACAAATGTAACTTTATTATAACCTGTATACCTATCCTCTTTCTGCGACAAAATTATTTGTATTTCTACCTACTGCCGAATATAAATTATTCAGGGAAAAAGGGGTAAACTTGAATACTTATTATAGATATAATATTAGTCATCAAAAGCGCCCTATTTTTTTTTTGTTGGGAATTCTTGGGATAATATTAATAACAGCCAAGTAGTGCAAGTACTAGATGGCACGGCTACCCTGTATACTTTTTGGTGCACGGGACTGTACTTGTACTATTGGGTATTCTGTGCCTATTATGGTCAAATTCAAATACAAGATCTGAATATTAATAGAGACTAGTTGAGAAGCTGTAAAATATGTAATTTAACAGTAACAGTATAATAACATCGTGGTCTACAAAACCTTTATTTGTTGGTTCGTCAACTTTAGGGGTCGTAACCGCAGAGTGTTCATAAACAGTTGAGGTAAAATTTTATTGTAAACAATTTGTATTTACTTTAGTGAGTTTGTTAGATTAATTTGTTTGATGTTTATTTTGACCGAAGCTAAAAATCATAGGATTTTGTTTGTTAAATACAACTCTTGTTTTTTTTTCTATGTAATAGGTGGCAAACGAGCAGATGGATCACCTGATGGTAAGCGATAGACCACCACCGCCCATAGACACCCGCAACACCAGAGTAGTCACAAGTGCATTGCCGACCTTTGAAATGGGATGGGCGGATGGGGGGAATTGGGGGGGGGGGGAAGTGGGGCCTCTGGTACCTTCACTCACTGGGTATCACTCCAGTCGAGCCGGCCCGTTCGTGCCGAAGCATGGCTCTTCCACGGTAAAATATTTTCTCATCAGAGTTATTTTACTTTTATTTACTCAACGTTATGCGTGCACTGCAAAAACAAATGACATTATAGTCCCCAATACTAAAATATAGGTATCTCTCCTGACAGTAAGTGATGGTGATGCCGAAGTTGTAATCGGGCTTACCAAGATTTCCCAACGCATTGAAGAACTCTATGACGAAACACATAAAGCTTAGATGAAATGGGTGGATAATGTTAGCCGGACTCATCAAACCATAGATTACCACTAAACTAAACGGAGCCCCGGAGAATCTCAAATTTCGCAGTGTAAAATTTAAGATACTTTCTTTCTCAATGGTTTTCGGAGGAAATTCTCCAGGAGCTTCCCTAAATCCCTGTTATATACATTGGGTCTACACGCAAAATGTAAAGTCTCATGTAAATTTTGTGACTCACATCCCAAAGAACTTTTACCATAGTTTTATTAATGTAGATAACATTACATACGTCCTTTTCCTCCCACACAGTGTCCGCACAGAGTTCGGCGCCAACGGTGCCAACTCCGTGCTGCGCGTGGCACGCGTGCGCGCCGATGACGCCGGCCGCTACACGTGCAGCGTCACACGCGCTCCGCCCCCGGCGCCTCCACCCGCCCACGTGCTCTTACACATCATCAAAGGTATGTGTATCATCATCTGTTTTGTTGTATTACTAAAAGAAATAAAGAAAAATAAAAAGGAGGCTGTAGTGGCCTTGATGTCCACATCATAGAGCTAGGGAATACTGGCTCACGTCCACACCAAGTACCGAGTGCAGCGATAGGTCCGTTCAGTCCAAGCTCGTAAATTCGACTGCGGGACAGCTGACCGCCTGACATGTCACTTTGACAGTGTACAATATTTCATACATAAATTTCATAGATATAGGTAGCCATTACCCAACACTGGTTTCCTAGGTAGTAAGTACATTCGGTCGGTTTGTATGAAGTGTCAGGAAACTGGGTAAGAGGTAAAAGGGCAGGAGTGATAGGCGCAGAAGGCAGAAGTTATCAGGAGGCTGTGAGGAATATTCAAATTCCATATTACACATTTAAAAGCGTAACATAAACATAACTGAATCGCCTCGTTTTATTACCTTTCTGTTATTGTTGACTTTATTTGTTCCGCACAATATTCCATTTTACTTTTTTTTTATTATGAACAATATTAAGCCACCGATCGTGACGGGGAATGAATGGAAGACACCAAGGGACGACTTTACGACGGCTCGTGAAGAGCAGTAATTGCGTCGTAACATCTGATTTCACATTAAGTTGGACGTGAGATATGACCCTGCGCAACTGGTCGTGAAACCCTCTGGTAATTGGCCGTACTAAAAGTTAAATAATCTATAAAAGTATGGAGCGTTTTATCTCAAATTGTCGTCGGCGTAAATACCTACGATAAATCTGAAAACGTGACATGTAACATTTTATTATATTGTAATAAGTTTCTTTTATTGTACTTGTGTAAGAAAATTTCAGAAGCAGTATAAAAATACTGCTCAGATTTTGGGAACTATTTGTCGTATAAAAATATACTTTGCGACCAGATTATGTTTAAATAGAATTTATTAAAATACGTAAATTCCAAATGAAGTCCAGAGTTCTTCGTGTTTGGACATTTTTTTACCTACCAGATGATTGATTGAATTATTTTTCGTTGTCCACCTTTTTCTAGATATTCCCTTTATAAATAAATAAATAACTATCCGAAAAAAATAAAACACAGTCGTCTGATTTTAAACTAGGATTCCCTATATTATGGGAACTGATATACATACGTAATATAGATATAATTACACCCAAACACAAGAGCAAACAAATCTACTCATTACAGTTTGTTTGCCCTTAGTGGAAATCGAACCCACTATCGTCGGATCAGGAGCGCTAACGATTAAGCCACCGAGTCAGTCAGTCAGTAATTTGTTTACTTTTCCTGTCTTATTATTTTTCTGTTTATTACAGTTAATGTCATGTCACTAATAGCTTCTTACTGCATTGTCCCCAGGTGAGAGCCTCGCAGAGCTGCACCAGGGCGGCTCCGCGGCTGTCCTGGCCTGCTGGACCCTCATTATCATGACGCTAAGCGTCACTTTACACGTATAAATATAAATAAAATAAATTATTTACTAATAAAATAAACTGTTCATATTTGATCACTTGACTTTTCTTTAAAACCTCAGTCTAGTTTTATAGTTTTTCTGAATGGGTATAGAATATTAACTACATTTATGTATTTGCATTTTATTTATTTTTAAACAATATACATATAATATAATAATACAATATCTGGGACAAATCACACACGGTCATCTGGCCCCAAACAATGTTCATAACTATGACGTCATATGGGTACAAGAGATGCAGTTTTAATGAAATACACATAAACACATAGTTTTCGAGTTTAAATTAAGTAACATGATAATACGATACTAATAATTAGGAATCAAAATCATAGTCATCTGAAGAGCTCACAATAGTCAAAATTGCTGTGTTGCTGTGCTGTTAGAAAATATTCATGTAGTTCTCTTTCTAATTTAAATCTTAACCTAATGCAAAGTCGCTTAACCTCCGCGATCGATACAATCAACCGGCACCATGTACGAGCCACAACTTTGTAATTAGTTCCGCAGAATGAACCTGATCATGATTTATGTTTCGCGATCAAAACTTTCCCTATGTTTAATCGTTCGAGGCATGAGGCGTACAAAAAAGACATCCCTTAACTTATTCCAATTGTGAATATTTTATATCAAGACTAGCTTCCGCCCGCGACTTCATCCACGTAGATTTCAGAATTGAGTCCAGAGCAGGTCCAGAGAAAATGTTAAGCTGGTGCCATCTTGTGACGAAGTCGTTTTTTAAACATTCCTCCGGGAACCCTTAAGATTTCCGGGACAAAAGGTATCCTATGTATTAGCCGAATACTTTATCTATCTACCTACCAAATTTCATCCCAATGCGTTCAGAAGTTTCGGCATGAAACAGAGCAAATAAACTAATAAACAAACAAACCAACATCCATACTTTCGAATTTATAATATTAGTGAGATGAGATGATCGTTAACAACCCATATGAAGCAACGCTTTCGTTGTGTTTCGCCAAGTGAGTGAGGTTACTGGAGGCCTAACTTTCCCCCCCCCCCCCCAATTCCCCCCACCCCCCCATCCCATTTGAAAGGTCGGCAGCGCACTTGTGACTCCTTTGGTGTTGCGGGTGTCTATGGGCGGCGGTAATCGCTTACCATCAGGTGATCCATCTGCTCGTTTGCCACCGATCACATAAAAAAAAAACGTCCCCACTGCAGGAGCACGGGTCTCTTCTCATACCTCCGGAAGGTTAGGCCATACTCCAAGTCCGGGGTGGATTGTGGGGCTAGTGGCCAACCCCAGTGCCGGAAGTTTTCAAGCCGTCTTATAAGGCCTCCGACATGACTTAACGACTGCCATCTGGTGACAGCAACCGGCACCAACGGCTTAATGTGCCTTGCGAAGCACGGAAACGGTCGAGATAAATGCCACTAATAATCAAATCCATCCAGATTGATTGTAACCGTGTCTGTAGTCAGTTAACCTGCGTGCCAATCCGGTAATTGACTGCTAGTCATCTGAGTTATTTTATATTAAATGGCAAAAACGAATGTTAGTTCTTAAAGTGTGTGAAATTGTGTACAATAACGTCATTGTTCTACGAGTTTTAACTACGACATTTTATTAATTCATAATTGTACATGTACAAAGTGAAAATTCAAACGACTAAGTTTTATACAATGACAATAAAATAACTAATTTATTAATAATATAGGTATCATTATTTTATTTTTGACGCAGTCATCTCCCGGACGTTCAGGCTTCTTTCTACTGATGAAACTGAACAATTTTTCGCAAAAAAAACTCGTGGTCTATTGACGTTTTTTATTCTTTTATTTTCTTTACCATATTGAGTTGGTCGATCGCCTGATCAACTTGTTACAACCTTTTTTTGGGATGAGACTATCTGTTACGTAGGAAAACTGGTCCTATTATACTTTTTAAGGGAATAAATCCTATCCGATCCGATCTCGGCACACAGCAAGGATTTTTTCGAAACGAGCTTTATTCGATTTCAGTAAGAAAATGCCGCTGTGTCTCAAGACTAAACCAGTGACCAGTGTGTGTTGCCAGTGATGGACTTATGGATCCGAGACATGGTCGCTTACTATGGCCCTCATAAGAAGGCTCAAAGTCACCCAAAAGGCGATGGAGCGTGCTATGCTTGGTGTTTCCCTACGTGATCGAATCAATGAGGAGATACGTAGGAGAACTAAAGTTACCGACATAGCTCTCAGAATCGCTAGACTTAAGTGGCAGTGGGCAGGGCACATAGCTCGTAGAACAGATGGCCATTGGGGCAGTAAAGTTCTCGAATGGCGACCGCGCACCGGAAGGCGCAGTGTGGGCAGGCCTCCGACTCGGTGGACCGACGACCTGGTAAAGGTTGCAGGAAGCCGCTGGATGCGAGCCGCACAGGAACGGTCGGTGTGCAAAACCTTGGGGGAGGCCTTTGTCCAGCAGTGGACGTCTTTCGGTTGATAGATTAGATTAGAAGAAAATGGAAACGTTGCAATTTTTTTTGACCTTGTCCCTAAAAACAACTTGTGTACAATACCTGCAGTTCCCACAAGTCAGATTAACCAGCCTACGCCTTTATGCACACTCCATGACATAGAGCCGTCGACAGATACGTCGCGGCGTGGATTATGGATCCACGACGCGACGTACGAGTATCTGTCGACGAATGGATCATCATTATCAAATCTACAAACCTCTTAGCTAGTGATTCTATAGTATAAAAGTCCGTATTGTCTGTCACCTGAGAGTGAAAACCTTGGAAACGCAAAATTGCTAATTTAGGTATCTCTTGTAACTATATTTGTATAAGACAACAATTTGAAACGAATTGTAGAAGCATCTGAAACCTCATCAAATTTGCTAATGAATATGCACTTAAGGGGACAAATTGGTAACAAAATTTATACGAATAACGAACGAATTTTAACGTATTTTTTTTAATTTCTTTTTTTTTCCTTCCTCCTGAAAAATTACCCTTTCCGCATATACGAGGTTTTCACTATCAGGCAACGTATGTTGGTAAATCTTAGATTGTGCTAGTAAATCTTAGGATTTAGAGTTGGTAAATGCATGTTTAAGTCACGTTCGCTTAGGTAGGAACGAATGTTAGGATTTGCCGTAGTTGAGGCTTTTACTGTAACAATTCTTCTCGTTAAACTGAACAACTGATGTCCTACCTACAACACGGGTCACCAATTAGTTTCATATGGGGTCCGTTTTAGGGATTAATATGACCGGTCCTCCTTTTTTGTAAAACGTGGAAAATTATAGATTACGTACTCGAGTAGCGTATAACGCAATGTTTTTACTGTGCAGGTCGAGCTGTCAAGCAGTGCATGGGATTTAACACTAATTTAACTTTATTCTATGTAAATTGTGACAGCTCGATTTACACAGCGAAAAAAATTGCGTAAGTTGATTTGTTTACTGAAGGTCCGCACAAAATAGGACGACGGTCCGGATTCGGAACGCGGTCCGCCATTTGGTGACCCCTGTCCTACAACATAACTAAAATCGCAAAAAAGAACTTTGGATATGGATACTAATCTTTGTGAGCCAAGTTTGGATGACAATTCTGTCAGATTTTTTTGAAATTTCAGAAAAGGACGAAAATTTACCTGTTCCATCAGCAGAATCACCAATTATGAGATTTGTAGGTATACATTTACCGGTTACCCTGTGGGTATACAAGTTCTTTAGGTACAGGTGTATTGGAGGAAGTGATAAAAAAGTTTTATTACGTTTCAATTTTCTTACCGAAATTTGAGTTTCGAGAGTGTCAGGCTACAAAGGGATTTGATGTTGGTATTGTACAACTTTGGTAATTAAAAGTCTTGTTAAGTAATTACTTAATTAGTAGTCATTTCGCATAGAAGCGTTTTCCGATTTCTAGAGCACAAAATTAATAATACCTAAGCTTCTTCTGTGCTAGTTACGACATTATAGGGTATTTTTTTGTTTATAGTGTCCGTACAAATAAAACTCCTATACAAATAAATTTAATAAACAAAACAAGTAATTTTTAGTAAGTGTACGATTTTCATCTTCAGAATCTTTTTTTTTGTAGGGACTTACGTTTTTTAGTATAATGACGTAATACAATTTTGACTTTTGCTTACCTGTGTATTTTTTATTATAAAAAGCGTGTTGTTTTTTTATGAAATTTTAACTATAGCTCTGTACAGGCGACTTTTTTAAAGCCCCAAAATCTATATAGTACCTAAGCTAGCAACGTCCACTTCTCTCAGAAAAAAATACCAAAAAATTGTTGTACTTCCATAATTACTTTATACAATTAGTAGATATGTCCAGGCATTACGTTTATTGTAAAGGTGTTTCCGGCCGTACATAGCAAAAACAAAGGTTAAGTTTAGGCTAGTCGCACACGATTCTATTTCCTTCTTAGAATCAACTTATCATAATATTGATTCTCGTCCCTACTTGCCTATCTTGAGATGTCTACTTGGCAAAAAAGTTGTTAAAGAACTTGCCGAGATGTCTTTATATTTATGAAAAGGAAAGATATTTCGACGTAGGTGAGGAGGGTCAGAATAAAAGTAAATCGGATTGTAGCTTCAAACAAATAGAGTAAATACAAGTTTTTTTGTCAACCCACAAAAACACGGGGCTAAACTACTAAAGAAAGAAATTTTCCCAAGAAACCATGGGCAAACAATAATACGTAATATGTTAATAATTATCATATTAATTTGGTCCGCTAATTTGCCAACTAGGTACGTCTGGGAGGTAATTTTTTTTGCCAACTAACCAAAACTTTTAACGTTTCAAACATTTTTTGTTAATTAACCACAAATTCCTTGGGTAAAATTGTCATAAGTAGAAACTGCTGAGTTGATTTGATGGGTGATAAAAGTTCTGTATAATTCGTTCTGAAGCAATTTTTCTCTTATTCTTTTTAAAATAAACGAGGTATTTTTATGGAGGATGTCAACATATCCAGACTTTTTATTTTTATGCAGATTTTTTAATGTATAATGTTGTCCTGTTTTTATTGTACAATAAATAGGGTAACTGACTGCATCAAGAGTAAATTATGAAATATTGTTCACTGAATAGCAATTTTAATGAAATTGCAGAAAAACTTATTCGCTTTAAACTAACTCAGATGACTAACAAAATTGTTTGGCTATCTTTGTATGAAGTGTTCAATTTGTTTTTGCGATTTGAGCCGTAAATATATTGGATCTTATAGGTACCAATTTTGTTACGCCTTGTATTTTCAATGTAAACACTATTTCTAAAGAAAAGCAGGCGTAGGTTAATCTATCGGTTGCTTTGTGCGGGTGCTTGTGGCCAGCTTTAAATCGTTTGTGGATCAGTGTCCTACACTACTTAAAATGCAAATTGTTTGAAACAAATAGACTAGAAACAAATACAAACTACGCTCCCACAACAGAGACCGACCAAGGTAAACTAAAAACATATATTTGCAAAATCTAAGTAAACAAGTGCGGATAAAAACAGCAAATAACCTTTTACTAGAGATTCCGGTGGCCTCCCCCGGGAAGGCAGGGCCAATAAGGCTCGTACTACCTAACATTGTGTCTACATTCTACTATTTTAGATATGCAAATATTTATATAAAGGAACAGAGGTAAGGGAACAGCCGGGAATTCTAAGCGGAGTTTTCCTTTAGCGGAAACTTTGAAGATAACCAGTTGCATTTATATCGTCTTGGTATTTCCATTTTCCAACAATATTCCCAGCCATAAGGAAAGACAATTCTTATTTTTTTTTAAATCGGGTTACTTATGGGGATGGTAATGGCTTTCGTATGTATCTACTGTATGTACTACTACTATAAAAAAAGGAATGTGCGGTTTCTATGATTTCGCCAATGACAATAATTAGAAGTGAAGGATCGAGAATAACAAAAGAGTTGGAAATTAAAGACTTAGGATAAATAAAGGGAAATATTACAAGAAAAATAAAAAATCTGAATGAAAGTTTAATGTTATTAGGCAAAATAAAATAGCTGATAATGGTGTCGATTCGGTGTTTACGATTAAACTTATTTGACAGGACTAAACTTAATTTAAGCATCCTATCCTTTTATTTTCGATACAGAGAGAAAAAGACAAAACACTTGAATTAAGTTTATTTCTGTCAAATAAGTTTAATCGTGAAAACCGAATCGACACCAATGTAGATGAAGGGAGAGAACACTAGTGACAAGAGCGATGTATCTTTGCTTTATTGTTAGCGTCTAGTCTGTGATCAAGATGGGTTGATGAATTTTAGAAGTCATTTAATTCATCTTGATCACCAAATTCATTATTATTCATAAATTACCCTGCCTTTTATAACTACGAGCACTAATTAAGTACCCTTGGGTACACGATAAGAAATCACTTTATTTAATTTCCTTAGTTAATCTGATAAAGTGGTTAGGATGTTCTACCTTACATTGTAGGTACTTATTTATTCATTAGCACCTCGTAACATCGCGTCCCCACGACCGGGTCACGGGTCTATTCACATGCCTCGGAAAGTTTAATTCATAACTCCGACAATGAAGCCTAAGTCTGGGTTTCTTTATTAACTTTGGATAATAATAGAATATGACACGCCTAACAAAACTATAACATAAGTACTATGAAACAATACAATGCCTGACATCTGCCATAGTTAGGAGTATCATTATAACCTTACTAGCTTTTTCCAGCGGTTCCACATACGTGGATATCTTTATTCTGACGTCCTTGAGTGACTCCGAAATTGTTTTTTATTTAGGATGGACTACCCAAAGGTCAACGGGACCCTATTACTAAGCCTCCGCTGTCCGTTCGTCCTTCTGTCTGTTTGTCTGTCAGCGGGCTCTATCTTATAAACCGTAATAGGTAGACAGTAAAAAAATTCACAGAGTGTGTATTTCTGTTGATGCTATAATAAAAAATTATAAAATACTTAAAACCTGTTTTTTTGGCGCTTTTTGCTTGATCTTAATAATAGCAACAGGTACACTTTAAATGCTCACAGAGCAGAGTTTGTATTACTATAATCGCTATAAAATAAAAATAAAATTATATTCGAAAATTAAAAGACCCCATAAAAGAGACGTTTTTGGAGTTTCTTGTACGATGGTACGCGCGAGTCCGACTCGTACTTGGCCGGGTTTTTCTTTCGATCCCCTTTAAACTCACCCCTTAAACTTTTCCTCGGTCTTTACTTTAGCATCTGTGCTTTAGCTATGTGCCGAATTACAATAACATCGGTTAAGAAGTTTCAGCATAAAATTGTGTAAAAATATTTCTCCGCTCCCTCAGGTACCATTATTATTTCCATAATAAAAAGTATCCTTTATCCCTTTTCATTCCGTTAACTATCTTAGTCTTAAAAAAGCGTCGGTGGCGCAGCGGGTAGTGCTCCGTCCTCCTAATCAGAGATCGTGGGTTCTAATCCTGACCAGTGCACCAATGAGTTTTTGAAATACGTGCATTTTCGTACCGACTGCTTTAACAGTGAAGGAAACATCGTGAGGAAACCTGCACATCTAATTTCTAGATGTGTAGGTGTAAATCTAAATGCCCTACACGTGACCGCGGGTGATGCTAAGTACAACACTAGGCATCCGCCGTCTATACCTTGTGGATAGAACGGTTAAATATGCCACACGATAAGAAGAAGAACTATCTTTGTTCAGAAATACGTCGAACTGTGCATTCCATCCCAGGTTAAACAAATGACGTATGAAACGTCGGCCCATAAATTATTTATATGCAGTAATACATAGTAATCCCACAACAAACATGCAATTTTCCGGGATAAAATCAGGCTGTGTTAATCCAGTGCTCTATCTACTTAATAAACATCGAAATCCATCCAGCAGTTAAGGCGTGAAACTAGAACAAACAAACTATACTTCATGTTTACAATATTAGTGGGATGGGACAAGACGACAATGAGGCTAAATTTTTAATAAATAAAAAAAAATAATAGGCGAATCCATGGGACAAAGCTAGTGTAATATGGATAGAGACTCATATTTACCTTCCCAAGGTTACGCCAGTTTGGCTCATCGTTGATATGCGACATATGTGCGAGCTGCTTTATTATTTAATTGTCACTTGGCAATTAAACCTGTTCCAAACTGTACAGTATAAGTTGTCTCGGAAGTAATTGCAAAAAACATATGATATTACTAGCGACCCGCCCTGGCTTCGCACGAGTGCAATCCTGATACTCAACTATATTATGCATGAATGCATGTATTATATACATATAAACCTTTATCTTGAATCATTCTATCTAATAAAAAAAACCGCATCAAAATCCGTTGCGTAGTTTTAAAGATCTAAGCATACATAGGGACAGACAGACAGCGGGAAGCGACTTTATTTTACACAATGTAGTGATAATATACTCAGTAATACCATTAGGGTGGTCTTGTCCTGTGACTACTTCCAGGAAAAACCTTTATTACTTTCCGTTCTTTGGTTCAGCGCTATGGCAAATGTCCAATCGGTTCAGTAGTTCTAGTAAAGTAATAGCAGGGAGACAGAGAGACACATTTTTTTTTACCCTCAATTGGTAAGCCCTTGGCATCATCTCACCTGATGGTAAGTGATGATGATGCCGAAGATGGAAGAAATTATTTTCCAATTTATAATCATAATAGGAAAACATTAGAAGGCATACGTGTAAACTTATCAATTTATCAGTGTTGTAGTTAATTATAGTATCGCACAATTAATTAAATTGTAAAGATATTAATTTATTATGTAGCAAGCTCGTGAGGTTCACAAAATTTTCAATCAGCATCGCTTGCATCGTTTATCGGAAAATTCCCGGAAAATTACGTGAGCAATGATGTATTTTATTTTATGAATAGTTTAATGATGCTTTAGTGAATGAAGCCACAATGCCTTAACCCACACGACGTCCCTGACACATAAGCCTTCAAATGAAATACAGCTTTATAAATCAGCTCATAGAACTTATTATTTGAAAGAGATATTTCCGAATTCCACAGAGAAGCGACGGCCGAATAATAAATGGAATCGCCAGGATTTCCATATTTATGAAGGGACTATGCTAACTGAGATATTAAATGTTATCTCATAGTCTGTTGACAACGGTAATGGTATTTTAGGTACCGGAGCATAATTATATTCATTATACGGACACAGAGTGATAAGTTTAGTCAAATTATTCCGTTAGACAAATAATAAGCCGTAGGTGCCTGTCTCCACAAAGTAGACACAGAAGGACCACTAAAATCGTAAGCATATACATGCTTATAGAAATATACGGACCTACAACGACCGTATACGTCTATAAGCATGTATATTATATATACATGCTTATAGACGTCTATAAGCATGTATATATTATATATACATGCTTATAGACGTATACTGTAAGCAGGATTTTAGTGAGCGTATTGAGCGGGCTTTCTGTATCTATATCTTTTGTGCTGTCACTATCACTAGATGGTAGTCGTTATGCTATGTCAAAGTGTCACAGGCGACTTTAAAATTTCTGGCAATAGGGTTAGCCACTAACTCCACACATCAGAACTTGGCCCCCGTGTATGGAATATCAATCCTTCCCAAGGTACGGGAAAGACCCGTGCCCTAGCACTGGGTACCATATGGTTTGTTAACGATTCCGTTACAGCCACCGCCATATCACTTGGGACATCGTGGTTAATAATTCCTCTCGAAAAGGAAAGAGCCCTTAGAACAGTTATTTACCACCTACTATGTAGCTAGATGACCGTGAAACATTTTTTCGCCTATTTTTGTATGGAAAGATACTTTTTATTCTAAAGATCCTTATTTATATTAATTAATTTTCAATGTATTTTTTTGCGAAATATAAAATTAGCCAATCTTGCGGTTTCGCTGTAATATCAAAAAGTGAGTATAGTAAAAATGATGAAAAATAATTGTAAGGGAGTAAATTCATTTTTGGGATAATAAATTCAGTTGAACTATCGAAAGTGAAACGGAAACTTCGTATTAAACTAAGCAAATAATTGAAACAATGTGAACATATCGAAACGCAAAGAGAGCACTCCAAAGAATTCCTATATTTTGTACCTATATCATATATGTATTTTTTCTGTTATTTGGCTGGAGAAGACATATTGCCAATAATATCGCATACTCCTGAGGGATTGGCAGTTTTTCTCTCTCATATACTATGTATGCGATGGAAAGATACATTACTCTACGAAATCATATACATTTTATTCACCGGAGACAAATCTTGGAGAAAAAATATAGTGAATACCAAAATTTGAGGGTAAAATTCAGTAAAAGAGACTGAAATTATTCTCTTGAGACGAAAACAACAAATACATATTTTTATAAGTTTTGCCACGTAAATACTTGTTACCCAAGAGTCAATTTATAAAATAAAATAGCTGAAACTATTCAATTAATGTTTTCCATTCTAGCACGGGCAAGTTAGGTGAAGCTAGTATGGCAAGGTCGAAAAAAAAACTAAAGCTGATTTTTTGCACAGTCATTCCTTGGGACCATAGAAGTATACCCTGTAAAGTCCCAACTCCTAGGGTGCCAGCGTCCCCCTCTCCCCCCCCCCCCCAAAAGGGCCCGATTTTCAGTATTTTTCATTTTACTCAAAATCAGTAGGAGTTAGATGAAAACTGTCAAAAAGGCAATTAATCCTAATAAAATTACCTATCAAACTGTATTTCTTACATATCAATAGGAGTCTTAGTTATTGAGATATGCTTGTCTATATATGACAAAAAAAAAAAAATACCCAATTTTGTACCGATTTCTTGATTTTCTGAGAAAACTGTAAAAGTATTTATAAAACATTGTTAGTAAAAATTATTCTTTTCATGTTTAGCAACAAAACGAGACTACATTAATAAAAAATTACAAATAATTAATTAAGTTGTAGTTCATTACATCTCAGCTGATAAATTATGATTAGTTTTCTACATATAAATTTCAACTCTAAAGCATCGTGACTGATAACTTGTAGTTATTATCTATGTATAAGGTTGTCACATGAATACAAAAAAGCCTTAAAATAGAAATAAAATAAAACATACGATTCTTTAATATTTACGAATTACTATATTTATTCGCCCTTTTGATCATCGATATCTATGTTATCTTTCTCAGAAAATCAGAAAATCAAGAAATCGGTACAAAATTGGGTATTTTAATTTTTTTTGTCATATATAGACAAGCATATCTCAATAACTAAAACTCGTATTGATATGAAAGTAGTACAGTTTGATAGGTAATTTAATAAGGATTAATTGCTTGTTTGACAATTTTCATCTAACTCCTACTGAAAATACTGAAAATCGGGACCTTTTGAGGGGGGGGGAGAGGGGACGCCGGCACCCTAGGAGTTGGGACTTTTCAGGGTATACTTCTATGGTCCCAAGGAACGACTGTGTAAAAAATCAGCTTTAGGTTTTTTTTTTGACCCTAAACATTAAATAGCCCGTACTATTCACACACTGAACAACATTTCCCGACGGACACTGTTCAATTTTACATATTTTTTTACATTTCTAGCAAGTTGCGCTTCAGCTAACTCAGTATATACTGATCGGAAGTCCATTTTTTTGGGAATTGAGTATGGGTTTCTTGGGGAATGTTGTTCAGTTTCATGAGTAGAAAACTCCGTTTAAATAGTTTAAACAGTTTTTTTTTTAAATACAGGTGTAACATATAAAGTGCAAATTATTTAAACTGAACAACTTTTGTTAATATGTAGATTTCCCATGAAAAGTTAGCCAATCAGCGGCTGATTTTTATTAGAAATGCAAAAACTTTTTTGCGATTGTCATAAAGTTATTCAGTTTGATAATTAGAAATCAATAAAGCATTGCTTATCCTTTTGGTAACTCTCTATACAGGATGTTTAAAAAGTTCGATTGAGAAACCCCTTAAAATCTCAAACGCACTTTTTAATACCCTGTATAAATAGGAAACCAGTTTAACTGTGTTAGAAAGATTCATTGTTTTAAACTATTGGGAATCTCCTGACTTTGTTGGTGTAGAAATTGGATATGAAAAGGTTTATCCTATTAGGATTTCGTTTCAAAACACATCCGAGGTTTTCATAATTATCCTAACCCTGGTATTAAGATAATTATAAGTACTTCGGAAATACATAAATAAATCTTATCCGGCGACGACGGCGACTCCTATCCTATACAGAGTGTAACAAAATTGGTTTAGGACCTGTTAACTGGGGATTCTACTCATCGTACTGAACAACTTTTGTTTTACGACATTGCTCAAATCGCAAAAAAATTTTGGACTGGCAAAACAAAATCAATTGTATGAAATGTCCAAAACTTTTTTTTTGTGATTTGAGCAAGTCTTAAAACAAAAGCTTTTCAGTACGATGAGTAGAATCCCCAGTAACGGGTCCTACACCAATTTCGTTACAGCCTTTAGTATGTTTTAGTTCGTGTCTTAATTACGGTGGGCTCTAATATGGCCAATGAATCTGAATTTCGTGAAAACTCGGTACATCTATCGCAATTTTTAACTAGTAGACGTTATCTGTATATTCCATCCATAGTTAGATATAATATGGTTTTTCGATGGCTATTAGTTCTACTTTTGTGATACATGGTGTTAGATATCTTTCATGGTTCAGATATCTTTGTGGCTGTCTGTACATAGTACATACATAACTGACCAACCCATTTGTATATGGAAAAACTTTCTGTTATCCCCCACCTCCCGCCCCCATTTCACCCGTTTAGTCAGTGATGCTTTTACACCTCTTAAGGGGCGAATTCCTAAAAATCAAACCTTCATTTTTCTTTAGTTTTTGCCAGTAACTTGTTAGTTAATTAGTCCGTTATAGGTAGTACTATTTTATTTAAAATATTATGACTTCGTTTAAAAAATACCAAATTACACATGATAGATTTGAAAATAACAGTAACACGTGTCAATTGAAATCGCACTCAATGTTGATGTAAAGTTGAACTTTAAATTAAATCAGTAATTAACATTTTAAAATGCAGTCAAAACATCTAAGTTCGTACGAGCTTTGCGGAGAACTAATCTAACTTCCGTTGCTAGAGTGCCGTGCCGGCTCCGCTGCCTTGCGTGGTTTTATAATGCCAATTCAATTAAATTTTGTTCATGTTTGTGCTTTGTTTCAAACTACGAAGAGGGGGAGGGAGTGTGTTTTTAAACATGACAGCATTTGACTCTAAATTTTACTGTTACGATTGCTGCGGGGGTTTATCTGAGGAGATAATTTAAGGGACTAGGTATAATATATAATTGACCACGCTGAATACGTTAAAACAACCGACTTCAATCGCAACAACTCCAACTTTGCTATGTTTTTGTTGATTTTCTCAAAAACCGCTGAATCCATTTAGATAAAATTTATATGGGACCACATGTTATACCCTTTTAAACAAAAAAGAATATTCCAAATCGGTTCAGGCGTCTTCGAGTAATCGGTGAACATACATAAAAAAAAAAAAATATTCCGACGAATTGAGATCCTCCTTCTTTTTTCGAAGTCGGTTAAAAACGTTATTTGTGATGAGAAAATAGCTTGAAGAGACGGCTGTAATTAAACAGGAGACTCGGGAACGGGAACGCTTGCTGTTTTATAAATTGGGACATACGTTCGTAAGAGTTTATAGAGGAGCACTATGCAGGGATATTACAAATACCGAAGTGGATGAAAGAGAGTACATTTGTATGGAAAATTGAATTTGTAGCGGATTCGACAGGATGCTCAACTCACATCCGACTACTACGCGTAGACTGCTACGCTTACGAAGTTGCATGTGTACCACTAGCCTATAAAAACTTGATGGGGTTTTTCATTCGGAATTTTGTTTAGCATACTTACGGTATAAGAAGTCTTCATCGATGGGGCACTTCAAAGTGTTTTGAGTAAAGTCTAGGTGCATATTTTTACAGGCTCGACGCACTTTACGCACATCTGACGTCTATGCGGACGAATTCGCGGGTACTCCATCCATTAGTTACACGGAACAAAAGGTCCTTTACAAACATTTTCATCGCAACAGTTACAGCCTTGTAACTAAATTGCTAAATTGTTGACCTATTTTTAGCTCTAGTGACTGTCAAATGGTGAACATTTTCATCAGTGTGCGGTATTCGGCGACCCCAAATTAGGGCATTTGTTTAGCACAGCTCTACGCTCTGATTTCGTGTTCGTGTGATTTCATCTGGATGTGAAGTTGCTATCACATTTACTCGTATATCCTCAAAACATATAATTCACCGTGTGTTCTAGGTACACACCCATTACGACCGGTTTTCAGCCAGAGATTCTCGGTGAGATTGATGTAAAATCCCTTTAGGCGGAAGTACGCTTCTCAGAACACTGAGCTTGACTTGTAGGAAGAAGGTGTTGGTGTGGCCTTATTCTATTTATCGAGAACGACGCATTGTTAGACCTTATATAGAAGACCTTTTTAATGGCGGATATGAACAAATATCCACACTACGCCAATTTTTTTTAAATTCTCCATACAAATCGATATACGGATCAGTTTTTTATTTTTAATGGTCCAATATTTTTGTCATTTATTTTATGTTCAAAATTTGTCATATTTGACCTAAATGATAGCTTGGATATGTATGAACATATCTTCATTAAAAATCACCTTATACATATAATCAATTTTGACTGACTTTTACTAAAAATATGAATGAAATATAACGTCACAATTTCCTTGCACAAAAGTTACATACTTTTTGTATTAACAAACTTAATTCCTAATTTTCCGTCTATCAGAAAAGTTACCACCCTCAAATACTTGGAACGATTAATCAAATTCCTGCTGTCAAAGACTATCGTTATCAATTTCTGCCTACTTCATAGCTCTTGAAGCGCTCTTAGACTTCCAAGCGCGACTGGGAGACCGATGAACAGGATTGATCCACTGCGCACCATGATTACCAAGGTTACCAGTTACCAAAGCCAGTTCCCCATTGTTTTGGGGAATCTTGGTAAGCCCGCTTCCATCTTTGGCTTCATCATCACTTACTACTACCAGGCGATGCTAAGGACTTACCAATTGTGGATTTAATCAAACTGTGGAATGAATTGTCGCCTGCGGTATTTCCGGACCGATACGACATTCGAACCTTCAAGAAAACAGCGTACTCCCATTTCAAAGGCCGGCAACGCACTTGTGACTCCTCTGGTGTTGCGGGTGTCTATGGGCGGCGGTAATCGCTTACCATCAGGTGATTCATCTGCTCGTTTGCCACCTATGCCATAAAAAAAAATTCAAGAAATCAAGAAATTGATACCTAATACAATATAAGCATGCAAAATGTAAGCACATCGGGTTCAAATTCTGGCCAATATATCAATGGGTTTTTCGAAACTTACGAGTACGTGCATTTTCATACCGTTTGCTTTACTGATGAAGAAAAACATAGTGAGGAAACCTGCACATCTGATTTCTAGTTGTGTATGATGGTCGCGTTGCACACGTCCGTAGGTAGAAATCTAAATGCCCTACACGCGGGTGATGCTAAGAGCAACACCAGGCAATCACCGTCTATACCTTGTGGCACGCACGCGCAAAGATGGAAGCACGCGCTTACAACAACGATATCTGCACATATTGAAAATTATAAAAATATAGCATTCCTAAAAAGGTACTTTATTTTTATCTACAATGATTTAGCCCTTGACATCATGTCAATGTAAACTAAGTACTTAATTATTTATTTGCTTAGACGGACGTAGAGACAAAAAAACTGGAACCAAAATTCTTGAAACAAAACTGAAAATCACTACCTTTATAATTATATTACCATTCATTACCATCAGGTGATCCGTCTGTTCGTTTGCCACCTATCACGTAAAAAAAGATAAAAAAAAGATTTAAAGTTTTATTTATTGTACAGCCAAGAGCTCGTGAAGCTTTACACATAGGACTTTGTAACGTAAGTTCTAATTCTTGGGGATTGTTAGACGGTTCCAACTTGGAGTGTAAGTGTAGGATACTTTCCCAAACAATGAAGCATTTGAGATCGTACCCTGCGTGCCCACAACTGCACGCAGGAAGATCTAATGAGTGCTAGGGACAATGCCATTCGCGTAGCTGAATTTTGGGCCGAGACTATTTAAATAGGTTTGCTATCGATTCGAAAATAAGAAGTTCTAATTACAATCGCCGTAGACGTAAGCCGCTCACTAAAAACTTTATGTGCAACCTACGATTCCTATTTCTTCCATACTCAACACTTTAACTTGCCCCAGGGCCATCGGCTGGCGATGCTCTTGTCTTTGTTACTAAGTGGAATAAACCAAAAAAATATTTGACCAGATTCTACAGACCTGTGTCAAACTAGGCACTTGGAAGTGACAAAAACAGAAGTTTAGACGACAGTGATTCGGGTTAACCACAAGATATATTAGTGCTTAAATTAGGGTTAGACCATATGCGGCCAGCATTGGTTATAATAACTCGAAATTTGGTAATTATGGAAACAGACAGTAATTTAAAAGGGGGAGACTAAAATAATTGGCGCTAAGGCTATACGTATTTTCACTTAACTGTGCAAATTTAACACATGGCGCAGTAGTAGTAACCCTGTGATTTGTTTTTTTTTAAATAGATACTATAAATAGAATACAATTATAAAGGTAAATTTTAAACTATTGAGCACGCAGTGGTTCTATTTCGGTGGCAGAGGTCGGCAAACTCCCACGGAATTTCCGAAACACCACACCCTTCGGCCAGAAGTCCTCCTGGGTGAAAGACTCCAGTTGCTGTGTTGGGACTCGCACCACAAATTTTATAATGACAACATTATTTTTACTGTAGCCTGTAGCTTCTGTACATAAAACTGACCAGGTTTCCCCAAGAAACTCATACGCACAAAAAAGAATTGGTCTTCCCCATGCGCAGTTGTCTAATCTGCTGTTCGAGTTGTATGAGATTTTTTTGATCAAATATTTTATTCGTATTATTTCAGAGTCAATAAATACGATAATTTTACTTTACGCTATATTTAAATTTTTCATTTTTTTTTGTGCCCTATTCTCTCTGTATTTTTGTTTTACTTTTGTGACTGTGCCTATCTATTTTATTGGTATTACAATAAAGAGTATTTGATTTGAGATACAGATTCTAACAAAATTAATTGATTCCAAACTAATTTTGTTCTAAGAATTTACTGAAATCTCAAAACAAACTTTCAGTGCCTCTTAACAAATTGATCAGCTGTTTAAAAACATATCAAATACATAGGTATTACAATATTCGTTTGAAACTGAAGTTTCACAAATATATATTTCTTTTAAATAAGTACCTAAGTATGTTTTTGTACAGCAAACATTGTAAATAAAAGATCTCATAGACCGATAAGCCTTTGTAGTTCAATAAAATATATGTTAAATATTTAGATAAAATCTCTCTTAACAAAGCCAAAGGTCACAGGTAAAAGATAAAATTAAACTGTTATTTTCTGCGTAAAGTTTGTAAAAGACTTTGAAGTAGCCTAGGTAGAAACCGTCACGTAAACAGGCTCCGAATTTCACATAAATTAATGAAACATGTGTTAAATAATTCGTTTATAGGAATTCTAGCTTTTGCCTCGTCTCCACTCGCGTGGGTGTCGTTTTTAATGACTGTCGTTGAGGGGGTCATGAATTTTTTGGGTCAAAACTATTCCAAAATCCTCCATCTTTTATTTAAGCTCTTTGGCAATTTATTAAATCGGCTTAGTAGTTATTGTAGCAATAAATAGCGTAGCTTTTTCTCAAGCAGCATTATTTTTAGGATCCTGGTGTAATTTCCGAGGGAATTCGATATTTTTAGAATAAAAAATTATGCCCATGTCATTTCCTACCCCGCGAACTATCACTGTGCAAAAAAACGAGTCGTTTTTTTTTGGCAGAGGTGGCAAACGAGCAGACGGTTAACCCGATGGTAAGCGACTACCGCCGCCCATAGACACCCGATCTTGCGACGTAAAAAAAACCTCACTTTTCTATATACAGGGTGTAACAGAAAGGTGTGATAATACTTCAAGGTTGGCTTTTACCCATCAAACTGAACAACTTTTGTTCTACAACTTTGTTGAAATTTTCGGACTTTTCATACAAACTTGGTTCGCCAGCTGATCGATTTGTATAAAAAGTCAAAAAAAAAACCTTACGCCACTCACGACAGCCAAATCCGGATTGTCAATCTCAGTGTCAGAGGATTTCAAGCCGCCTAAGAAGCCTCTGACATGTCGTGATGACGTGACATGATGGCTGTCTGAATGATACCCGTCTAGTGACAGCATCCTGCGCCGGTACTGGCTTGCAAAGCAGTAACAGTCAAATTCATATACATTAAGACCGTGCTGGCAGTCAATCTGCGTAATCTACACAATAACGCAAGCCATACTAAGCCATGACCATTTCGCCTGATATAATGAAATGAAATATGAAACGAAATGAAATGAAATAAATGAAATGAAATGAAATGAATCTCATGTAAGTGATTTTTTCTTATGAGAAATAAATATGTCTCAAACCAAATATGGTTTTTAGGTACATATATTTTTAATACTGTAATGCCTACGTAGAATTTTGAGAATTTTTCCCATCAAACGACGGGTAACGTTTCTTGGGTTTATGTATATCTGTTTGTTTGACTAAGGCTGTTAAAAAATCCCCGAAAAACTATACAATCTGAGAAAAAAAAAATACTTTCCAAGCAAAAGTTTTGTAATCGACTGATGAATATTGGTGGGATTTTTTTCTCAAATTGTGTCTCCAAATTTGAACTTCAAAACAGCACGAGTATCTTCGTTCGCAGTTCTTTTGGGAAAAGTCGTTAGTGTCATGAGTTTAATGTCACGTTAAAGGTTCTAAAAGAGGTCTTCTTGGAAATCCTAAATAATCTTAGTGCTCTTATTATAAATAACTTGTTAATCATATGTACCTTTATTATTGACACTGTGCGGTGTGAATCGTGATTACGGGCTGATCACACGGCTCGGTACGAACGGATAATTGCCTTGTATGGATGTAATTAGACCCGCTCCACGCCGTGTGGCGGGCAATTGACCTGCAAACAAAGGGTTAACTTTGCATCACAGTGTGCGTTGCTAGCGCCATCCTACATAAAATAATATCTAAGTAAAAAACTTGATTATTAGCAGAAAGCATTATCTAATTACAATACCAATCTCATCTCACTAATATTATAAATGCAAAAGTATGGATATTTGTTTGTTTGTTTGTTTGTTAAACTTTAAAGCCGAAACTACTGGACGGATTTGGATGAAATTTGGTAAGTAGATAGATAAAGCACTCGGCTAACACTTTTTATCCCGGAAAACTCGAGGGTTCCCGAAGGAATGGCGAAAAACTGAAATTTTTACTTTGTCACTAGATGGCGTTGCCTTAACATTTTATTTATCTCTGGACCCAATACTGAAGTCCACTCAGACGAAGTCGCGGGCGGAAGTTAGTAAAAAATAAAAGACATATCAAACGAAGAAACAAAGTAACATGGGAAACAAAGATGAGACCTAAACTGGATTTCCAACGGAAACCGATATAGGTGTTTTAAGATATTGTAACAACTGCAAAGAAAAATTCTTCGATTTTATTTTAAGAAAATTAGAAGTAAAGAAAAAGTAAATATAATTCAATATATCTTTGTTGAAACCGTGGCCTTCTTAAGCTTTTGAAGTTCTTCAAAATGAGTTAAATCAATTTGTCTTTAGTCATAAAAAAACTGGAGGTTGCGACACGGTGCACGGTGGTAGCGCATGGTGGTTTGCGATCGACATGCACACGTCGGGAGCTGTGAGTCTCCATCCAGTGCCAATATTTTTGTGATGTTGTTATGTGATTGTTTTCTCTATAGCTGAGTATGTATTTAAAAGTATTTAAGTATGTATAACAGCCTCTGTCTCTCGTAGTACAAGGAATGCTACTTTGGAGCCAAGTGACCATGTGATTATTCCCAGAATTAATCTTATTAGTGTTTATTATTACATTCATGAAAAAAAGAAGCCTCTATTTGATTTTTATATTTAACACTTCACTTTTTTTATAATTATAATACTAACTAAAATAAGCCCACATCAAATCAAACCTATTTAGATTCTTCAAGTTACGCAGCATTTTTATTAAAAAATCATAGCCTTTCAGTTCTATTTCTTCTTATTGTGTGAAAACGTTACTTTCACAAAGAATAGAATAGATATATATCACTGTTTATCCATTTAGTAGTTTCCAGACATTAGTTAGATCCAGACTAAAATGGTAATATAACAGTATTTACCTTCCTTATTAGTATTATAGTACTATCGCATAAAGAGATCGCAACACAATGATGAACGCGCCGTCTTGTGGCCCTACCAACTTTACTAATAGTTACGACATTATGGCCAGACCCGGAGTTAGGCAAAATATATGTTTATGCCTACTTTTCAGAGCTGCGACTGCTGAGCGACAGTTTAATGCGTAGTGATGCGTTGAGTAGAGTCAGGAAAGTATTAGTACAGCACATAAAAATTTAAATAATATGGTAATAAATTATAAATAAATACATAATTAAGATAAATACTTGATAAATGAGTAATATAAGGTACATTACAATATGTAATTTATCCAAAAAAATTACTGTGTAGTTATTACGGATAAATCTGAAGAACTTTCTTCAAAACCAGAGTCGGTTTCCATTCGCAAAAAAATACCATCAACTCGATCGTCACCACTAGTTGTGCAACGTACCATAGAATTTGGTATAATTTTATGTTTTGTCCAATATGTGCCGGATCTAAAACAGAAATAAAATGAAGACACATTCAAACTAAAGTTGACCCCCGTAGTGAAACCCTGACTCCCTCCCTGCTAACAAAGGAGGCAGTATTGAAATTAAGTTGGCTGAATTTATCATCGTAGTTAATGATAACGTGTCACAGAAGAGATAGTGGTACGCAAACATTTCGCGAATCCATTATGTAAGGCGTAATTCGTCATTCCGTTACGGCGACCCCATTGTTGTTTTAGTAAGTTAGGCGTACGCGACAGTTCCAAAGTTTGTGACGTAGATAATTGGATGTAACAACTATACCTTATGTAGTTCACTAGAGGAGTACCCACGACTTTGTCCGTACGGATATCTAAAGTAACTGGCCTATCAAAGCCATTGCAAATTCAATTTTCCATACAAAAGATAACACATTATTTCGCGTTCTTAGGTATATATCCTTTCTTGCTGCTTTTCTATTCTATTTTTCTATTTGGCATTCCACATCTCATTTAAGGAGTGATTTTGCCAATTTCAAGTGAAAAATGGGAGAATCTTTAATAAAAAAACATGGTGAAACATGGGTAAGTAATAGAATCTATAAATACAAAAGATATATCATTTAGAAGATATACAAACCAAACATATAATTTTCTTAAATATAACGATTGTCAGATATAATAAACTCTAGATATAATTTTAAAAAGAATAATTTCAAAAGGTATAATAAACATACAATATAACAATCATATGATATAAGACTCATTTAACCTACTATTGATAACATATAACATATCTTAGATATAAATTTAAAAGATAGAACAGTGGAGATGACAAAACTGAATTGACAAAATATTGAATCGTTAGTCAGAATATACAGAATGCGAGTTTTTAAGAGCTTTGGCCTCTAACTTGAGTTTGAAAAATAATTAATTTAAATTTAATTAAATGTTAAAACTCAAACTCATTTTTTTTTGTAGATGCTTAACACATGCTTTTAAATCGTCATTTTTTTCCTACCTAGTACAAAGTCCCTATCACGCGGGACTTGTATACACTCAGCGTTTCGGGACGTGTAAAATGTTGTTTTCTTGTTAATATTACATAAGTAATGTGAACTCTTTATAAAATATATTTTGCAAACTACTAACTAAATTAATTGAATTTTATTTGTCAAGTATAAAAGTACTAGATGCAAGCAAGCACGTAAGCAAGCATGCAAGCAAGCATGCAAGCAAGCATGCAAGCAAGCATGCAAGCAAGCATGCAAGCAAGCATGCAAGCAAGCATGCAAGCAAGCATGCATGCAAGCATGAAAGCAAGCAAGCATGAAGGCAGGCAAGCAAACATGCACGCAAGCAGTCGATCTGTGGTCATTTTATCAATCAAACCTAACACGGTGACTGTGAGGGGATCTCCGAACCTAAATTATCCCAGTCGGGGTGCTACGAATTCCCGAGCTCGCTTCGCTCGCTCCCGCATCCTATCTAGAATCCGTGAGAATTTTGTATGTATTCTGAATAGTAGAATTTTCATAAAAAAGCCAGTAGAAAATAAAACCCTGGTGGTTTCTCTGCTCACTCGGAGCATTATATCTAAAGTTATTATATCTTATGAACATTATATCTCGAGAATGTTATATGATAATAATGATATGTATTATAAATGTTATATCAAACGATTTTATATAATGTAATTGTTACAGCTTATAATTGTTATATTCAACAAAATTATATCATCGGTTGGTATATCTCGTGATAATTATAGCATTTGAGCGTTATTGAAATGAAAATATATCTCCCGTTTTTATATAAAATGAGACGCACCCGTGAAACATCAATGTCAAGTGAAAGACGTGGCTCTAAGGATGATGGGCACTTAAAGACGCTCCACGTGATGATTTGCTGCTGGAACTCGGAAAACGGAGCTGTATCCCGAGTTAATCCTCTTCTAATGACCGCTTATCACTGAATTGGAATCACAGCTATTTCCCCATCACAAAAATAACGTTGAGACTACTCTAAAACGGAAAAAATCAAAAAATTAACTCAGCAGACGTGTGCTCGGTACAGAGACCCGGCAACCAACCTGCTGCTTTTCTACACCATTCAATTATCTAGGCTATTCGTTGTCTGTCAGTCAAACTACCAATCATAGTAGGGTTAAAATTATTTTGTTAGTTTTATTATACATAGTAATACGACTACTATTTAGAATAAAACTGTATAAGTTTACTTACAGGCATTTTCTTATAAATTTTGAACAAACTGCTGAATATGAAAATCGCTGAATATGAACACGTAAACAAAGATTAAGACGCATAAAATGTTGCGCAGAAGCAACATCAAATTTCAACCACGACGAGTTTTTATTCGCTAGAGAGTTGAGTTGTAACGATAACGCACAAACTCGAAATAAAACTTATTTATTCCACGCAACGCAGCGTAAATAATAAATAAACAAACATTTTAGGAACTGCAAGTTCATAAAAAGCAGAGTAAATTCGATTCGTACTGAAGCGGTGAGGGTTCAACATCTTGATAATTTTATATGGTATAATTAAAATTGTATCGATTGAAGGACAATAACACGGTAAAGTTAATAAATAGTAGTAGTATAAAATAATTAAATTATTTATAACGGTCGGTGGACGCCTTTGTCCAGCAGTGGACGTCTTTCGTCTTTTGTTACGAAACTTATCAAGATCCTTCCATGAAGAGAGGTAAATACAATTATATCTAAACGTGAACCATTAATTTCACCAACCTTACAATTACGATTACCTCAGTTTCATCATGCGAGTACGGTACCCTAAAAAACAACATGGCCGACAAATTTGTATACATCTCACGCGTAAAGGAAACCGTAACGAAGTTGCTCGCTCCCGCGGGATCATCGCAAGACGTGTAAACGACTCGCTTCGGACAAATCTGTTGTCCCCGTATAATAACACGGGAACGTCGGTCTGTCTGTTCGTGACAATTGATTTGGGGCTCACTTCATATTGCGTGAGCAAAGTTTTTGCGAAATAGAATCTCTTTATTTTGCTTCAGTATTGTGTAAGGCGGTTAACACACTGCGCCATACGTTCGCAGCGGTTTGCGGTGATGCGGTCAATTGGTCTGTACCGCAACAGTGTATGAAGATAGGGCCACGTCGGCCCGACCCAGCACCGGCCCGTAAGTAGCGGGCCGCGGAACCACCCACCGTCGTGGGACATCAGTCCCGATACGGTCTCCTCCGAACCCCTTGCGGGGTTCAGAGAAGCTCACTAGGCCCAGTCTTAAAAAAACAATTTTTACTTTTTAAAATCACGTTACTGTAACTTGTAAACGCACTCATTTAAAATAAGTATTTCAAAAATATGGATGCGTCAAAATCCGCTTGTTAACCGCGACCATACCAAATAACCGGACGGCCCGCTCCGGATTAAAAACGTTTAACCATGGAATAGTGAATCTCTACGGCCAATCGTAAATACAACCGCCGATTGTATGCTCTTTACCTAAATAAAAGCCTAAACAAACGAGAGAATAAATTCGTAGTGGTAAATAAAAGTAAGTAAATATAATTACTTTTGCAAACTTACCAAAGAAGTTTTTTCGTAGAGAAGTCGTGTGGTCTGGTTCTAACAGACAGAAAACTTAATTTTCTTATAGAAAACACTATACAGGTCGAATAATAAACATTTTATGTCACGTAACTTCAGAAGAAGCTTTAAAAGTGTATAATTTTATCTTGGAGTACAATCAGACACGCCCCGCGCCGACTTAGTTTAAATTTGATGTAAACTTTAAGGTCAGGTACCAATAGCACTGACATAAGTATATTGTTAATATAAAAGTCCTTCTAATAAAGTTGATTAAAAAACCACTAATACTACATGTTTAGTTTCAGTTTTAATGGATTCTTTTTAATAGAAGGATTTCGGTGGGAACGATCCTGTTCAGTATTTACATAAATTAACATTTTGATAACTAAATTCATAAAGCTTTTTGTAAAACGTAACAGAAAAAATATAGGTCCTTTATTTGTCCTAGCAAAAATATCGAGTTTGCTTTCTAAAGTTGCATTATTTATAGGTTTCCCGATGTGATTCGACACTTCTATCAAATAAAATGAAGCCAATTTTCTTTCACATCTCGTCAATATTCTGTGCAAAAAATCATGTCGATTCATTGCCACGTTACGACGTGACAGAACGACAATCAAACCCATATTTGCATTCGTAATATTGCAAGAGAAGCAAATTTAGTTTTTCGCACCATTGCAGCCATCGCCCGCCTCTTCATGGCATCTTGCCTTGCGCATAGGACACTTCCCAACCGCTAGAAAGGAGAACCAAGTTATTCTGCTGTCCAAGCCGGGGAAGAACATCCTCCTCCCCGAAAGTTACAGGCCGATCACCCTCCTGTCGGCCCTGTCTAAACTGTTCGAGATTATGTTACTGAAAAGAATGACGCCGCACATGACAACCAGGCCCGAACAGTTTGGGTTCAGGGCCGAACACAATACTACCCTCCAGCTGGTACGAGTACTGCACCTGCTGGCCACCAACGCCAACAAAAAGAGGGTCTCCGTTGCCACATTCTTAGACATGGAGAAGGCCTTCGACAGAGTGTGGCACGAGGGACTCCTCTTCAAGCTGGCCGCACTCCCACTGCCCCACTTGTTGCTCTCCATCATGGAGAGCTTCCTGAAGGATAGGAGCTTCCGGGTGAGAGTGGACGGCGCACTGACGTCCAAGAGACCAATCCTAGCGGGAGTTCCGCAGGGCAGCTGCCTGTCACCGACGTGCTACGCCACGTACACGGACGACATCCCCGCCCCAGGCGATTCCACGCTGGCGCTGTACGCGGATGACGCGGCATATGTCACATCGTCCCTCAACGCAAGACACGCAGCTGTCAAAATGCAGAGAACACTGCAAGAGCTCCCGCCCTGGCTGGAGAAGCGACGACTGTCGGTGAACATCGCCAAAACCCAGGCTATCGTCCTGGGTTTCTACGCTCTCCCCGAGAAGCTCAAGCTTCAAGGCCAAGAGATCGAATGGCTTCCGGCGGTCAAGTACCTGGGGGTCACCAATGACCGCGGCCTCAACTTTAAGAAACACATAAAAGGCGTCTGCGACAAGACGAGAGCCACCAGAAACCTGTTGAAGTCGGTGATCAGGTCCTCACTTCCGCTACGCACCAAGCTGGGGATCTACAGGACCTACTTGTGCCCCATCTTCACATACGAAACCCCAGCTTGGTATCAAATGGCATCCGCTACTAGCAAAAAGAAGCTCGAAGCCCAGTAAAGTGTCTCTTAAGATGGACAGCCGACGCCCACATGTACGTCAGGAATAAGGTCCTCAGAAGGGACCTCAAAGTGGAGACAATTGACACCTTTGTCTTCCGCCTGGCGTAAGAGATGTTCTTCCGCGCCAATCTCTCGGGCTTCGAGCACATCAGAGACCTGGCGCCGGCCAAGCGAAACCGTTAGAGAAGAAAGCTCTCCCAAGAGAGCTCGCAGACGCCTACAAGCAAAACGCACCGCCGGAAGCACATGGAGTGCAGCCAGCAGGCAAAGAAGATAGGGCCACGTCGTCCAGACCCAGCACCGGCCCGTAAGTAGCGGGCCGTGGAACCACCCACCGTCGTGGGACATCAGTCCCGATACGGTCTCCTCCGAACCCCTTGCGGGGTTCAGAGAAGTTCACGAGGCCCAGTCTTTAAAAAACACTTTTTTGAAAAGACAAAAAGTTAAACATTTCACTGAGATCATCAGTGAAAAGCTGGTTCCTCCTGAGTCATAAAAGCGCAGTATGAACTTACCCTAATATCACAGGTAACAATCAACCATCAAAGCAGATTAATAAACCATCAATAATAATTAATTAACCATAATTTATTGCCATTACTCAAAACTAAAATCGGACGGAGTCACAGACTTATCTATGTACAAGAAAATCGTAAATATATTATTTAGCGAAGTGCGGTGCCATAATTTCGAGGATATTGTCAACCGGTGTTCCGCATCTGGGAATAATTTCACTTCAGAACGCTGTTATTACGATTCATTTGGCGCGGACATCTTTTGACCCACTTTAGGTTAATTGTGCGAGTTTCATCAAGATGGCTGCATCGTTCTTATACAGCTTGTTGTTCTTTTTAATTTCTGAAAATGTAATTTCTTCTCACTCCTCAAATAGTTCCCGAAACGGCGGGTATACGATTTCCGAGTGGTGGGAACCTTTTATTAGGTAGACAAAAAGAATAACCTTCCAAAAGTTTACACTGCTACCTACTTCGAATAAAATATTTTCATTTTCATTAAAATAACCAAAATCTTTTTGCATGGCAACTGAGCGATAGGGAAAATAAGTGAATCTTAGTTGAGCCACAAATTGAAAAGTCCAAAGTTGTCCAAAATCTTTGAAAATGGTTGATGAAGAGTTCTGGTGAGAAAAGATTTTAAAAAAATACATCAAAATTATTTTTCTTACAAAAAATAATCTCTATTTATCTCTTAATCTATATAGATACTCGCAATGAGCTTTTCAGATTCGTTCTGATTAGTGGAGGTTTCCGGGGTAATGACCAACTCCAGTATCAAAAGTTATCAAATGGCCTACAGCTTACACCTTACGAAATGAAAAAACTGTCGAAATAAACGCCACTAGTCGTCAAATCCATCCACAGTCTATAGTTTAATCATCAACCAGGTTACAGTTTCAGCCCCTTGTCTTGAAATCACCCTGTATTTTTGTGCAAGGCTTGTGCAATGAGGTCTTAAAACTCCTTGCAGTACTTTAGGTCGTGTCAGTTTCAGATTGTACAAAATTTAAGACTCAAAGTAAAAGTAAGGCATTCCTTTTAGAGTGTCCTGACGTTTGATAAAACGTAGTTTTAGTCGTCGAATTTTTTAAACTCACAAACTGATTTTTAAAAAAAATTACGTTTTTAGTATCTCTTTGCTTCGGTAACAACCCATAGTGTCTCCACTGCTGGAGCATAGGTCACATCCCCGCAAGAATAGGCCATAGCTCACACACGGAGGTCAAGTCCGGTTTTTTGACAGATCTAGGGCTGGAGTTAGTGTCAACCCCAGTATCACGACTTTTGAAGCCTCTGACATGACCTAAGATTGCCATCTATTTGACATCAACCAGTACCAACGGCTTAAGACGCCTTGTGAAGCATGGATACATAATTAGATAGACTAGATAGACTAGATTAGAGGACTAGATAATCTCTAGTCACTCTAACTGATTGCTTGAAAAGCTGGAACATTGATTAATCAAAGACAGAATCGAGATACGTAAATATTTAAGAACGCCCTGTAAAATCGTTTTCATTGAACATTTAGAAACCGGTTGACTCTTAAATAGATAAATAATTTTAAACTTGTAATCCCATTCGATATTAGTACCGTATCACATTTTTTAACTTATCAGCAGAAACAAAAACAATTTATTTCTAGAAATAAGTCGTATTCACCCAATTAGTTTCATATGGTAAAGCTTTTCAAGAAACACTTTTGACACCAGTTATTGGCTTTTAAAGCTTTAAAAAACCGTAAATACTTATTTGTTTGTAAACTCTTTATTGTAAATATCAAAAATAAAGTAAAATACATTTAAAAAAAAACAGGACAAAATATACAAGGGCGGACTTATCCCTTACTTTTGAATGTTTTGAATCGTGTGTGGATGTTATTTACTTCTAATGTCTTCTCTACTAGCTTTTAAATCTTAAAAACATTGAAAATACTTTTGAACTATTCCGAAACCACAAAAGCTCCTATTAACTTCCTCTGTCTTAATAAAGTTATTGACACTCCGATACCCAATGTTCCACTGCTAAGTACCAAATGTTCAACTCTCAAGCCACTTTTCAAATTTATCTTGGATTTTATTCAAGATATTCATCAGGTTACACAATTACGTAGTCCCGGCGAAGCAAACTCGTTAAGGGAGTGACAACAACTGAAACGCTATATTTCTCGGATTGAATATAAATAGATATATAAGATGCAAGGCAACTAAGTGAAAATCTAAACGATATTTCAAGCTTCAATGAGTCAACCACTTTCAAAGTGATTTCACTTAACGGCTTTTACTTTCTATAATGTAATTACTATCACTCTGAAACTAGTACTTTTCGAAATAGTTATTTCAAGAATAACTACTTTTAAGTGATACATTCATTATTGTAAAAAGTAGGTATTTAGGTAATACTTGAATTTTCAAAATTTAATATTTTAACAGATTAGTCAATCTGAAAAAAGAACTAAATAAACTTCAATAAGTAACAATTTCACGATATTTTCATATCATAGAATACAGTCTAATTTTTGCCTAAGGTGGCCTAAGTATGTTGCAATCTGTGAGTCTTAAATCTTCATGTTTACCATCACTTACCATCAGGCGAGACAATGCTAAGGGCTTACCAATTCTGGATAAAGAAAAGAAAAAATATTCTTTATTAAATTAGTTGTAGACATAAAAAAAAACTTTCCAAAAAAATATAAAAAAGATCTAACGTATTTACTTTCTACCACCTGCAGCGCCTTAATACTCGTATCTAAAAGACGGTATGCAATGCGCAGAGCAAGCAGATTGCTTAATGCTTCCTTTTATATCAATTTGCTGAAATTTGCCGCATAAAGGAGTAGTTTGTTGCACAGTAATTGATAAGTATGTACAGTTGGCATAAAAACAAATTGCTTACAAATAAAAAGAGCGATGGAGCGTGCTATGCTTGGTGTTTCCCCACGTGATCGAATCAGATATGAGTAAATAAGAAGGAGAACTAAAATAACCGACATAGCTCACAGAATCGCTAAACTTAAGTGGCAGTGGACGGGGTACATAGCTCGTAGAACAGATGGCCGTTGGGGCACTAAAGGTCTCGAGTAGTGACTCGAGAAGACGCAGTGTAGGCAGGCCTCCCACTCGGTGGGCCGACTACCTGGTGAAGGTTGCGGGAAGCCGCTGAATGTGAGTACCACAGGACCGGTCGATGTGGAAATCCTTGGGGGAGGCCTTTGTCCAGCAGTGGACGTCTTTCGGCTGATGATGATGACTTACAAACAAAAATAAAACAATTAAATAAAGAAAGGAAATAAAGTACTCGCGGTCGTAAAGATTTAATTGTTTGGATACATTGTTTGTTGGACCTATGTTATATGGAGGTTAACGAGGATGTTTTAATGGAGGCGACATTCTCCGAAGCCGTTTATTTTTTATTTAATTACTATAATATTATATACTTGTAAAATGGATTGATCATATTCAAGACGTTAATGAGTAATTTAATTCTTTTGGTAACTTTTCTAGATCTAAAAATAAATAAATCTAACCTTTGAAAACCCTAGCTACACCAAACGTATTAGGTAAGGATTCTTCCTTTATGTAGCTTTCAATAAAAAAAGATTCAATCCAATCCATCTAATGGTTTTCGGAAAAATTACAGACATCCGTACAATACATATTCTTCGTAAGAGTTAGCACAACTCTTAATTTAGTTTGGCCTTCCATGACAAAATAATAGCAAACTTTCTAAATAAAATCGGAAATCTAAGAGACGAATAATGACGAAGGAAAAAGTGATTAAAATATATGAGCGCATCAGAAAATGCTTTAGAACTTCATTAAAAATGCAAGTGTATGTTTGTTTTAGAACATTCAATAATTAAACACCCACATTGTTTTATCATGTACATTATTTTAATATATATTTTTTACCCTCAATTGGTGAGCCCTTGGCATCATCTCACCTGATGGTAAGTGATGATGATGCCGAAGATGGAAACGGACTTACCAAGATTCCCCAACGCAATGGGGAAATGGCTATCTCATCTTCATGCCGGAACACATCATTGCTGTAAACATTGATGTTTTGCGGCAAAACTTAGATAAGATGGTGGTAACTTGCCAGGCGGGCTCAGAAAATGCTCTACTACATATAAACCAAACCGAGTCCTACAAAGTTGGATCCCGCCGGGAATCGATCCCGCGACCACCTGATGTGAAGCGAGCGGATATGCCACTTAGACTACGGAGGCGGAATATTTTGTTTTTAAAGCTATACGTATGGAGATTAACGTCAATTGAATTTCGAGTTAATAAGATTTTTTTGAATTACTTGGCTCCCAGTTGTCAAAGATACCTTCCTATCATACATACAGTCGTTAAAATCGTAACGGAGGAAAATAACATTATAATAAGTCATTATTTACAAAACAAAAATATGATCGTTTTATAAAAAATGAGGATTCCTTTTTTTTAACGTTTTCAAATACAAACACTTAAGTCTTAAAGGTTCGTACTCTTAAGATACATCTTCAGAAATAGTATTATGCTGATATTGAAAATAACGATGCTTTTGTCAAGCCCAACTTTTGACTCATGCAAATCTTTATCCTCGATCAGAGTACAATAACAAATGAATTATTCATACATTCGCTATAGCATTTACCTTCTACGCCCCGTCAGGTATCTCTTACTCGAGCCAACATTATAACTTTAAGTCTTGTTTCGGAGTTCAATCTTCACAATTAAAACATAATAAAGCTGAGTATAATAAGGTGTATTATAGCACAGGTCTATTATAACCCCGCTAACTCTTTAAAAGTCCATTAGTACTTCTAAACTGGATGGAATTAAAGGGAAAATGGCGTGGCATTAAGTGATTCCCGCCGTTTTATTTAAGGTACAAATAAAAATCTTTTTATTAGAACTCATCAATCTTCGAGATAAGACAGAAATGAAAACCACAGACAGATGTTTTCTTCAGATTTTCTTCATTCGTTTTAAACAGACTGGGTATTGCGGTTTTCTTTCATTGGAGCGGAAAACAAATGTACCTAAAATTAAATGAAAATATTTTATTCGAAGTAGGTAGCAGTGTGCACTTGTTTTTTTTTAGTTAATATATAATAAGTATATTTTGTCAAGGTACCCATGATGAATTATTACAGACCTTTTACAATATTTTTTTCGATATTTTCTTAAGTATTTCAATGTCCCCAAAGCCACAACGGAAACATGTATATAACAAATCTGATATTAAGAAACAATATTAGCAGGACCTTATTATGCAAGTTCCAACTGGGACCACTGCTTGTACTACACCTGCTGCAAAAAGCGCTCTTTGTTCCGCCCGCGCCGGGAGAGATTGCCAGCGTCTTTAAGGCATAAGAGGCATTCTAAGCACACGAGGATAGGTAACGTACTAATAACGATTCTGGGGATAAAAATGCCCATTGGAGGCCGTCACCCTTTTAAAAAAAAATATTTAGATACAGGTCTCCAAAGACGTGTCACTTATATCCTATAGAGAGTAACTTTTATTGGATGAAAAACGGTGATGATAAACGCTGCTTATGAAATTGAATAACTTACCCAAGGATCCTTTACAATTCCATTAAAAAAAACAATGTTGATTCCCAAACAAAGTCGCAAACTAACTTAGTAATCATAAGCCGCTTCTTTTCTACATTTTAATTAAATAGTTGTATTAAAAAGTGCGTTGGGTGTTACTCATATCAATCAATCAATGGCGTATACGTCTATTACAGACGATTCATGACAGTGCCTCGGAGGTAACTTTTTAAGTGGCTTAATAAAACGATGCGAGAGGGGCACACTCTCCCGCAGGCCTGGCAGGGGAAGTTTGAGACTGATGTGCTAGTACCGCCCTGGTGGCGCTTTTCCCTCCTGACAGCTAGTGCTCTAAACCGACCGCTTTTCTGCAATCCTCTCCTAGTCCCGATGATCTATTTTAAAGGCAGTCATGTCCCGCTTGGCGCAGTCTTTAAAGCGAAGCAGTGGTCCTCCAACGTCTCTTTTAGCGTTCGCTACTTCGCTCAGCAAGACACGGCATGGTAGTCGAGAAGACTCCATCCTGTTACTCATAATTAAGTATAGAATACAGGAAATCCGATCTTTTTTTTAGTTTCTCATACTAAATCTTAATAGTGAATCAATAATTTTAACGCACTTTTTTAATGTCCTGTATATAAATAGCTTACCATATATATTTTAAGGGATATATTCATATGAAACTGAGAACCTTGTATTGCTATTTATTTTCTATATTACTTTTAATATGACCATTAAGAACTAAAAACAAAAAGACAAAGGCCAGAAACTACAACTCAATTATCACTACTCGCAAGTTTAAAACCTCGACTTGTTAAAAGAAAGTAAAACAATAAAAAAAGAAACAAAAATAATATAACCCACAAAATCTAATTTTCCACGCGTAACAAAATAAAGAAATGGCGAAGTGTAATTTAGAATAGAATTTTCTAAACATAACCATTTATTTGTGAGTTTAACAAGAAAACTTGGGCGCCCCTGCCTCCCGCGGGTCGCATTCGATTTCCGGAATTATGCAAGAAGTAGGCTACCAACTTCAGGTGTGGTTGACCTCGGGTGGATTCAACTATCTTCCAAAATTTGTATATCCTTCCTGGGTCATTCAAGACTTTATTTTTCATTGGAAATCTCCCAAACAACGAGGATAAACATATGTACTATCGAAAGATTGGAGATAAATCTAACGTGTCAAATTACCGCCCCATTTCTTTGCTTCGGTCTCTAAGATACTTCTTAGACTTCTTCTTCTTCTTCTTCTACGGTCTCTAAGGTCTCTAAGATACTTGAAAAAGTTGTAAATAATAGACTTCTTAGCTTCCTTGATTCAGAAGAACTACTTGCTCAAAATCAGTACGGTTTTCGCCGCGGCAGATCAACGGAGGATGCTGTCGTTAAACTAATGGACCTTGTCTCAAACATTCTAGATAAAGGCAAAAAATGCGTCGGCGTCTTCCTTGATCTTACCAAGGCTTTTGACACCGTTTCTAGACCGATTTTATTAAAGAAAATGGAGGCTATAGGAGTTCGTGGTGTCGCTCTTGATTGGTTCACATCTTATCTATCCGACAGAAGGCAAATTACACACACTAGCGAGTCCACTTTTGGTGTGCCACAAGGTAGCGTCCTGGGTCCTACCTTATTCTTAATTTATATTAATGACCTTTGCAAAATGATTTTATCCCAGGCTACTAATTTTGCCTTTGCCAACGACACGGCTATAATCTTCCAAGAGGACTCGTGGGAAGCTGTCACTAAAACTGCAGAAGACGGGCTGAAACTTGTAACAAACTGATTAAAATCCAACCTCCTCATGTTAAACGCTGGAAAAAACTAAATATTTAGCATTCTGCATCACTAAACGCTCAGCACCATCCTTTCTAATAAACCTAAAAATTCACTCTTGTAAAAATGACAACTCTACTTGCGATTGCCCAAGGCTTGAACAAGCAGAATCCTTAAGGTACCTAGGCGTTATAATTGACGAGAATTTGAACTGGGATAAGTTGATCGAAGCAGTGCGTGGAAGAATAAGGAAGCTCACTTATATATTTAAAAAACTTAGGCATGTTGCTAACAAATCGACCATCCACATAGTGTATTCAGCTTTATTTTTTTTTTTATTTTTTTATTTATCAGTTTATTTCAGGCACAGGGCCCATAGAAATATATAAAATACAATACATTTAAAAACATACAAATACTATAAATACATAACAATGTACAATTAATATTACAACTAAGTTAAATAGGGATAGTTTTCTTCAGTTTCGCCTCCCTGAAGCGTCGGAATACAACTCCCTCTGGCCAAAAGTCGGGGTCAAGGAAAACTTTTTGGTGTTTGGCCGGAATCTGAAGTTTGAAGGCCACAAAATTATTGGGCCTGTTTGACTCCAGGGTCTCCAGAAACACCTCTATATCTCCCTGAATCCAACCCCTGCACGCAGTCTGGATATGTTGAAAGACATCCGCCTTTGTTGTCTTCTTATCCAGGCGGGAGATGTATAATAGTGTGGTCGGCGCAGCAGCAAGCAGCGGAGAACTCGATGCTGGGGCTGTGCCTCTCAGGTTGCGGCTACGACTACCTCGATTCTTCCTAGCTTTCACCAGGGTGAAGCCGTCTTTATCCACCACTGTTCTGAGAGGCTGTTCCATCGTTGGCATCGTCTTCATCGCAACAGACTCTGTTCTCTCAGAGATTGCCGGAGGTGTAGTACGTGGTCGACGACGACGACGCGGGTGGTGCTTCGCTGATGTTGACACCTGTTCAAGGGGACGAGATGTTGCGGTCCCGTGCGCAGGGGCCGGCACTGGCGGCGCGGAGGCGGGGGGCGCGCTGGTGCGCAGCGAGTCAGCTGACGCGGGACCTTTGCCCCGCGACATGTCGGTTTCAGTTGCGAGTGCAGTGCTCGCAGTCGGTGTTTTGCTGAGTCGTGGCGGAGTTTCACGTTGCGTACCTACACTGCGACGCGTTTTCGCCGGACTGATGTCGGCATTACGCAATGAGGTCACCTCACGCCGCAACTCGTCACTAGTGCGCTCCGAAACTTCCAATTTAGCGCGGATTTCAGTAATGTCGGCCCTCAACAACTGTATGTCCTTTGTATGGCTCGGTCTCCTTGAATACCCGAAAGATGTCCCGGAGATCCTTCTTGCCGTTGCCGTCCTTTTTGCGCGTGGAAGTGCGCACGGAGGTCTTGGCGGTGTCCAGCAGAACCATCTTGGCGGCGTAGATGTCAGCCTCCGTGTAGCTCGTAGAACAGATCTGCTCAAGACTGAGCTCGTCCATCACGTCGAGCTTTTTTTGCACGAAAGCTAGCAGTTCGTCCACCACGGTGGTGTCACACTTGCGTTGAGCCATCGTTGTAGGTAGGCACGGTGAAATACTACACTACACGTAGCGGAATCGAAAGGCAGCAGTAGGCATTTGCCTGTGCACGTCCGACCGATTCAACGCAACGCTGACAACTGATTATTTATGTCATTCTATTCTCAGTTATTGTATACCGGTGTGGGGAGGAGCTGGCAAATCATATCTCTTAGTGGTTGAGCGCGCACAGCGACTGATCTTAAAAATATTACATAAAAAGCCGTTTAGATACGAGTTACTAAGTCGCTATATAAGGACTGTATACAGTTAACGGTCAGGCAACTTTACGTACTCTCTTCAGTCTTAAGATTTCATCCGCTGGCTCTTTCCTTAATCAATCCCAGAAACAAGCGAAACAACTTGTGGTCCGCTCCAAAAACCAGAACCGTATTTGCACAACGATTCCAAATTTTCGTGGCCCATTCCTTTACCGTAAAGTAGACCAAATCATTAACATACTTGAGTGCTCTAGATCAGCTTGTAAAAGGAAAATCATAGCGTGGATCCAAAACCTGGACTACCAGGAAACAAAGATCCTTTTAGTTCCGTCCAAGTAATAGTTTTCACATACACGCAATCTCACACTCTCACACTCTCACTCGCACACACTCACTCACACTGACACACTCACTCACACACACACACACACATACACACACACACACACACACACACACACACACACACACACACATACACACACACACACACACACACACACGCGCGCGCGCGCGCGCGCACACATACAAATAAGTTACTAATTTTAGATGTAATGCACCCTACTATGTTTTTGGTCTTGTTATAACTTACTTATATTTTAATTATGTTGATGTAAATTTACCATTGTTCCATGGGAAGAGACTAGCCCCTCCGACACAGGGGATCCTAGTGGAGGAGCTAGTGTAACAAAATATAAATAAAATATTTTGTAAACTATTTTTAAGTTACTCCAAATAAACGTTTTTATTATTATTATTATTATTGCCTAAGTCATTGAAACGGTCTTTTTTAACCCATCACTATTCCAAAAATCATCATCGTCATCAACCGAAAGACGTCCACTGCTGGTCAAAGGCCCCCCAAGGATTTCCACACCGACCGGCCCTGCGCTGCCCGCATCCAGCGGCTACCCGCCACTTAGGTATATTCTATGCAAACAACCAGAATTTGTTCGATGTCAGAAAATAAGTTTCTAAATTTCATGCCGGGATACAATACAAAAGATTTTCCTTTTTCAAAAAAAATCTCACGACAGGTGCTGCTTCCTTCTTTTGAAACATATACACGATTATTTTGGACCCTCCACCAAAACTTCACAGTGGCTTCTATTCATTAAAATGAACAACTTTTCCCAAGAACGAATGGTCAATTCGCAAAAAAAATTTTGGAATTTCATACTAATTTGATCATGTGATTTGTATGGAGATGCGCAACATTTTTTTGCGAATTGACCATTCGTTCCATGGGAAATTTTGTTCAGTTTCGTGAATAAAAGCCGCTGTGAAGTTTTGGTAGGGTTCAAAAATAACCCTGTATACATACATACCACTCCTTATTCCCAATGTGGTAGGCAGAAACTACGGACCGCCATTCGCTCCTATTCTGACATACATACTTCTCTTGCTTCTTCCACATTCATTACTGACTAGTAGTTAATCATAACTTAAATATTATATAAATGGAACCAACTCAAGTAGCAAACCGGAACAAACCTAAAAGTTGCTACGATGAAATTGCTCTTCTCACTTCGGTAACATTGCCGCAACTGGATCTGAAGTTGTTTCAAGACTCGAGTCCGTGGGTACACTCGTATGTTATGCAAAGTATGATTTTTCAGTGGATTTACGCAAACTACATGCAATCGTTACTTTTGGAACTTTTATCTATTCTTGTGGAACTTGTTTCTGTGGTTTCTTGGTTAATTCATCTTCATTTGTAGTATTTATTGCCTGTTGAACATGTCATGTGCATGTCCCTCGTCCAAGTACGTAGTTTCTCGTTTTAACCGCCTCCGTGGTCTACTAGTTAGTCCACTTGCTTCTTCGCGGGTTTGCTTCCCGGCGAGGTCCAGTAGTATTCCATCTTTGTCATCATCATCACTTACCACCAGGTGAGATAATTCCAAGGGTTTATCAACAATGGACAAAAAATACCTTTTTCTTGTCTCATTGCAACTATTTAGATTCATTAATTAAATGTATGAAGGGTTTGCTACTCGTATTCTAAAATTTAATGTAATTAATTGTTTGGGTAAAAAATATATTTTTTTCTACAGCAAACAGGCTTGTCGCAACGTTACAAGTCTTTGCATTTGGATATTATTTTCATATTGGTAGGTCGTTTTTCTTCTGAAATCTAGACATATTCTTTAGTTCTCATAAAAAAACGACCAAGTGTGTCTCCAACGTGCAAAAATAGAGTTCCGTATTTGGTAATACAGATTAAACAATACAGATTGTAACAAAATGTATAGCAATACTTCAAGGCGGCTTCCTTTCATCAAACTGACAACCTTTAATATGCAACTTTAAAAAAAAATGATTCTTTATTACTTTCCATACAAAAACAGCCAGTCACCTAATAAACTTGAACGAAAAGTCCAAAAACTTTTTGCAATTTCACAAAAGTTTTATAGTTTTGGCGACTAAATTCAGGTGATAATGTTGAAAAAAAAAACTAAAATGACTCACAGTCTGTAGGATTGGGAAAAGGGAAACACAAGCCTTCACATATACTGAGACATAATATGAAACGCAACCTTTTTCCGTCAAACAATTTACACAGACATACAAGGCAGTATCTCAGTAATAGGGTTCTTTCGAAACCCTAAAAACGACAAGGTGAGAAGACTTGTGCGATTTATATCTGCTTCATAGCCTCGATGGCCTTGATTTCTGTGATTTATAACTTTATCACAGTCGTATTATTAAACTTTTCCTATGAGGTGACAAGTAATATGACATACAGCATCCAGATAAGATATATTACTAGACATTATAACAAATAGGTATACCATCCATTAACTGAGGCTAAAAAAAAATATATAATTGGTTAGCCCTTAGCCTTATATCACCTAGTGATGAGTGAAAATGACACCGAAGATGTTAGCGGGCTTACCAAAATTCCGCAACGCAATGGAGAACTGGCTCTCTTATCTCCATGCCGGAACACATCAATTCTATTAATATTGATGTTTGGCGGCAAGACTTAGATAAGAAGGTGGTAGCTAGCCAGGCGGTCTCTAAAAATATCCCATCACCAACAAACCTAGTCCTACAAAATTGGACCCCGCCCGGAATTGAATCCGCGTCAAAATTTGCGCAATTTTAGCAAAGTCGTAGAAAGTTATTCAGTTTGATAAGTAGAAGTTCCATTTAGCAGGTCCTTCACCTATTTTTATAGCTTATACTGTATGCTTACTTAACATTACATCTGGATGCTGTATTTCATATAACTAGGAATTTTCAAAAACACTCTCCGGGATACTTAAATGGATGTTTTTACTTAATATACGCAACAATCTTTCCCCAGGTTTGCTTATACTGAATTATACTCAAAAAGAAGCTGGTCAGCTGGTCAGCCAAATTTGTTTGGATGGTCGAACGTTTTTATTGGAAAACTCACTATAACTAGGTTCCTTGGATAAAGCTGTTTAGTTTGATGGGTAGAGGTTTCAGTATAGTAGAGAATATCACTTAAGATGGCTTTTTACACAGAAAACTGAACTAAACTGTACACCTTTGGTTCTACGACTTGGTAAAAACTGATGGATTAATCAAAAGTCATCCTGTATCTAAGCTATATTAAAACGATATTACTTGTACACGCGGAAGAAGCAGTGAGGGGGATCTTGATCTTAAATAAATGAAATTGAAATTGAAAACGTTAGTCTGTACATAAGATACGGTGCTTTTTCGAGGATTGGTGTGAATGAACTTTGGAGAGTTATTAGTGATACCTACCTTTATAGGTAATATCACATTCGCAAGGCAACTAACATCTTGGAACGGAATGGAACTATTTCACAAAGAGATGACTTTGGTTTCCTTGAGATTGTGAGGAATTCATATTACACATATATTCTGTTAGATTAATTTATACCTTTGTATTTATTATACAGGATGTAACACAATTGGTGTAGGACGCGTTAACTGGAGATTCTACTTATAGTACTTAACAACTTTTGTTCTACGACTTTGCTCAAATCATAAAAAAATTTTTGGACATTCCATACAATTTGATCAACTGTTTTTGCCATTTTTGTATGGAGAGTCCAACATTTGTTTTGTGATTTGAGCAAAGTCGTAGAACAAAAGTTGTTCAGTACGATGAGTAGAATCCCCAGTTAACGGGTCCTATACCAATTTTGTTACACCCTGTATGTGTGGTGAAGGGTATAGGTGTAACAAAACACGTGTAGGACTCTTAACTGGTGCTTAAACGGGGAGGGGAAGGTGGTGGCAAGACAGGACCCTACACTACAATTTTTATTTTACAACTTTGCTAATGTCACTAAAACTGGACTCCTCATACGTATCGATCAGCAGATTTTTTACTTTGTATGGAAACTCAACATTTTTTTTTGCGTGTCTGTAGTAGCAAAGTCCTATAGCACGTTGTTCAAAATGTTCAGTAGAAGCTCCAGTTTCCATCCTACGTTGTATATTTAGTAAAAAAAAAAAGTTACTTATAATTTATTGCACTTTTACCGAAAAATTTGAGTCTCCCAAAAAACTTTTAACCTCCGTACAGCCTCAAAGGTTTATTTCATCATAAAAATCTACCTACGCGGGAAGCAAAGCAAGGACGCTCCTCGGCAATTCGTGAAAATCATAATTTCACACACGCACGTGGCACATAAAAAAGTGCTATTGTTTTTTTTACTGGAACAAAAGCATATGAGACACGCGGTTGTAATATTTTAATCCGGTCACATGATATTCGTAGGAGTGAAAGAATTCATTCTCTATGTGGTCGTGAACAAAGGATGAACATAATGTTATAAAATAAAATTTGAAATGAAATTACATACATTTGAAAATATTACGTATAAAATGTAACTAACATAAAAATTCAACATGAAATCACAATGCTAAAATGTATTATTTTTAAAGTTCAGACTAGTATTCGACTTGTCATTGACATATGATGATTTTCACTTTGTCCTTTATTTTTTTACATCAAATTGCCAGAGTTCTGCCTATACAATAGTATAACTATAAATAGGTGTATGAACTGGGGCGTCTACTGATCATACTGAACAACGAATTAAATTTGCTGAAATCACAAAAATATTAGGACTCTTCATAAAAACTGATCAGCTGTTTGAAAAATGTTGTATAGAGAGGAATGTCTCAAATTTTGCTAGCATCAGAATAAATCATCGTCATCATCACCCAAAAAACGTCCACCTTCCCCCAAGAATTTCCACGCCGACCGGGCTCTGAGCTGGTCACGTCCAGCGACGTCCCGCGACCTCCACACGTTCACTATCAGAAAATTTATAGAACAGAAATCGTCCAGGAAGCTCCAGTTATTTCATTACGATAAGGTGTTCTGTACCTGACACTGTATGCCACCGATACTAAAGTTTCAACTTTTTCCATTTGACGATCTTGACGGTTCTTAATTTGTGACATAAATATTGTTATTATTTTATATATTTTTATTTATATTTAATCTACTTAATCTAAATTTAAATGTATTTTTAATTTTTAATTTTTAACTTTTATATTGTTTTATACCTTCTACTATGGGACCTGTGCCTGCAATAAACTGATTTTATTTATTTATTTTATTTATTACATTCTATACAGTTACATAAAATAGACGAGTATACATTTCTAACGCTAGTTGCTCTATCCGTCGTGCCAAAATTACATATTAGATACATATTAACGCATTTAACTCCTAAAATACAGAGAATCCTAGTTTGGGGCCAGATGACCGTGTGGGATTTGTTACAGATATTATTATTATAACTTGAAAATTGTAACCGCGACTGCAAAAAGTATCTATCGTCAATCTGAATGAAATAAACCTAACAACATCTCGCATTCCAAAATCCGTCAAGTCTTTGGGCTACAGGCAGTATTAGTGATACACGTATACATACCTACACCTAGACGAGAATATACGAAATATCCCTCACTTTCTCAGCTAGATGAAAACTTTGTTCACTTGTTTTCACGTGGTCCTACTAATAAATCGTGGTGAAAAAAGAAAATACTCGAGTATTTTCCTATATTCGCAATCCCAGAGGCACTTAACACATAAATGTTAACGGGATCGCGCATCCGGAACCCTTTCTAACTTAAACCAACCCCCTGACGATTCTACAAGTTGTCCGAAAGATACTAAAGATCTGGGGGCATGGTGGTGCCCCCGCCAAGACGAGCCAAGCGAAGCGAAAGGGCACTACCTACCTTTTCTCGAAACGCTGTTTACTGTTTTACAACTACTATTTTGTGCATATTTGTTTTTCGGTCGAACCAAACAATCTTCGAACTAATAATATATAAGAGCACTGACAACTGTATCGATCTTTATATATTGCAAGATTTACGGACTAAAAATGATTCCTATGTTCTACTCGTATTGGATGTCGATTAGTTAGGTACTTACGTATTGTTTGTTTATTCAACGATCTCACTTAGTGTAGTAAAGTTATTTACAGTTTACTTTTGTACTTGTCATTTATTTGTTGTGCAGTAATACCACATCGTAGTTAATTCGTTTTGTAATGAGTACTTCGTAAACTCTGCCTCTCTTCGAGGCCCAAACTGGTTTTGTTCCTTACCGGCGCCGACTGAAAATCAGCGCTGCAGGAAACTGCAGCTCATGCTGAGTTTGGAGCCGTTTCCGATGAGGCACCTCTTTGTTATATTATATAACATTTTAAAAATGATGAATTGTTTGTTTTTATTATTTTGTGTATGTTGTGTTTTTTATTCATCATTTTTTATTCAAAATTATGTTTCTTTTCTTTTTTTGTTTGTGTTATTTTAATGTAACTAAGTATTTTGTATTTTGTTATTGTATGTGTCGTGAAATGGAATAAATGTATTATCTATATATCTACTTGCATTTCTTTCAATATTATATAGGAGTGAGCGGAATAACCTACCGATGACCAAATAGAAATGCCACTAAATGTACCACTGAATCGCCGGATATTGGCGAGGAGAGGTGAGTGTTGCTTCTATTTAGCACTTATTCTTTGCTTTTCCCATCTTCTTATCAATTGGCACTATTTAACCGTATTATCACAAGGGAAAGACGCCATTACCTGGTGCACTTAATATTAACCATTTATATTTTTTTCTGCGAACGCGTCCAACACGACCATCATACACGTGTAGTAATCAGATGTGCAGGTTTCCTCACTATGTTTTATTTCACCTGTACCTAAGTTTTGACATTGGTTATATTGGCCAGAATTTGAACCTGAAACATCTGATCAGGTTTCAATCACTTATGCCTCAGACGTTTTTTTTGTGAACAGGAGAGACACTACAAAACATGTTTGTATTCCTGATTTACAAAAATAGCAGCTTAGCCTAAATCCATCTAGATAGGATTTAGGGTACCTATTCAATTTTCTGAATAATATTATACATGATTTCGTAGATATCCCAGCTTTGTTGGATAGCAAAATATGTAAATCATATGCGGTACGCCTTCCGCTGATGTATCAGGCCAGGCGTAACGTATTCCTTATAAAATGCAGTGAAGACAAGAAAAATATGGAAAAGTTCTTGATTGTAATATCTAAAAATGTATGTACGTATGTATGTATGTATTTATTAATTCTCTATAACTCAACAAGACCTCGACACTATACGCGACGTATTAAAATCCCATCTACCGGTGGCTATCACCTATAATTACGTGAGCGGAGTTCTTTCCTGTCCCCACTGCTCACGTTCATACACAAAATTGACTACATCATCCACAAAAAGGCGCACATGCGTCAAAACCAGGACAGAGTCTGAAGTGGTCGCCGTAGTCGAACTCGGCTGGAAAGGCATCATTTATTATTTCCCTATATCTTAATAACGAATTTACCTGAAAAATTATCATGACTGCCTTAAAGGTATCCTATGTCAATGTCGTAGCCAGATCGTAGTATTGAACAAATCATGAAATGACTGGCTATATCATTGAGGAGCTCCGAAAAAATCTGGGTTAGGTTAGGTTACTGGTACCGTGCAGCGGTTAAATGCTTTGGCGATCCCGCAGCTCCGGCACATGGCAACGAGAAGGAACACCGTGGGGTTTTAGCCGGTAGGAGATCGGCATAACCCAATTGCTGCACCAGCAGTGTCTGGGTATCCATGTAGGATTTCCCCACGTAAAGAAAAGGTTACTGGTACCGTATAGAGTTACTTTGTTTTGTCGGGATTTCATGATCTGGCCAATTCCTGCACGGCCGTCTTTAACCTATCGGAGACCCTGGACACTTTATGGAGCTTCTCTAACTATTACAGATGACATTAGGCAATCAGATAGAGTTGCCCATGTTAGGCCTCTTATTCAATAAAATACCAAAAAAGTAAATAAATAAGTAGGTATTAAAGTCATAAATCAACAACTTTCGATTTTCGCAAAATATACGTTGGTATATTTTGTCGGCAGTATCTTCTAACATGAACTACGGGGCCCCATCCGATTTCGAGGCCCTGAGCAGTTGCCCAGAGTGTCCACTGTATAATTATAATTGACCACGCTGAATACGTTAAAAACAACCGACTTCAATCGCAACAACTCCAATTTTGCTATGTTTTTGTTGATTTTCTCAAAAACCGCTGAATCGATTTCGATAAAATTTATATGGGACCGACCACCTGTGAAGTATATCCTTTTGAACAAAAAAAGAATTTTCTAAATCGGTTTAGGCGTCTTCGAGTAATCGGTGAACATACATAAAAAAAAAAAAGATTCCGACGAATTGAGAACCACCTCCTTTTTTTTGAAGTCGGTTAAAAAGAGGGGCTTGAATTCCTGTGATCTGGCCACGACACCAATTTCATGAATCTGAATCTAACGACATACATCCCTTTCTATCCAAGTATCTTAACATATACAGGGACACAATCCGTATACGATTAGCCGTTCTAAATTCAAATAAGTAAATTAGGACCGGATTTGATCTTCACAGAACTCACTCCTTTATATTAGAGTTATAAACTCCTTGGTTACACATTATTAAATGTTTTTTTTTCGTTCTGTCCGGAAACGTTACCGCAATATCTACACATACTTGATACCTCAGACTAAAAAAGTCTTTATTTCATCTTGATACCTACACCACAGAAGTCAACAAAGACTATGTATAGGTATAGACATGACAGTTTTATTAAAACCGCGCGTGCGGCGGCGGCGCTCAGTCGCGTCGTTACTCCTCACAGTGGCTCCCAGATGTGAAATAAAAGCGGTACGCTAACTGTTTTCCGCGGAAAGAAGTTTTATGAGTTACTGTTTCAGACCTTTATAAGTTAAACCACGGAATCTAAACCTAAGGAATAAAATTAAAATGTAACATGAGATGGCAAAAAATCACACTTAAGGCGCTCTTGTACCAAAATGGCGTATTTTGAACCCTAATGAAAGAAAACTATAAACATTTCATGTCTGAAAAAAATGATACTTATTTTTGACTATATTTTCTACAATTATACGCCATCTAAAGCACGATTCAACAATTTCGGCTCGATAGAAAAAAACCAAAGATGGATCTACCGTTATACCTTCAGGATCTAGTTTAATAAAAAAAATATATAACAATATTGTTTTCGATGATATGAATCAAAATACGCCATTAGTTTGAACACTTTCATTCAGAAAAAAAAAACAACATAACCTAAAACGTAAATAATTCGCGTGGCACATGTGGGTGGGAGTTGCGTTCAGTACTGCGCAAATCAATGCGCAGTAGCGTAGTACAACCTAGCCTTAATATAGATAAAACAACGCATGCTTTGGGCCTTTGAATTAGACCTCCTGGTCTCCTCCTGTCTATGGAATATTATGGATTCATCTTTGATGTTTATTTTTCTTACCATATATTGAGAAATGTACGTAGGAAATCATTTTGTTTATTTACTCTGTAAATTCCTATTTGCAATCAAAATGCATTTCTGTTGATGAGATGCTTGTAACGAATCTAGAGATCCGTCAGAAATTGAATTTGCAATCTCGCCTGCTCGCAGCATTTTCGAAATCTGAAATAAAATCAAAGACATACATTTTGAGAACCAAGAAATCAAAAGTGTAACTAAATATGCGTAGAACCCGTTAACCCTTTGAGCGCCACAGTCGCGGCCGACAACCGGTTTCCGTGCCACAGGCGTAGGCGCCAGGATTTGGGATTTTCATATTTTTTTGTCAACTGGAGTCGACGTTGGCGGCGGTGGGGGCACGATTTGTCAAAGAGTAGCATAGCGGTCAATGGGTTAATTGACGCTTCTTCATCTCTTCTTCTTCTGCTTCTTGGCAATTATAAATTTCGCTTGGTAGCTGGGTCTGCCTTTCTGGACAACTTCCTCCAGTTCGCTCTGTCCTGGACATTGTCCTTAGAAAGCTCGCGGCTTTGAAGGTCCTTCTTGAGTACGTCCAGCCAACGGAGTTTAGGTCTTCCTACTCCACGCCGGCCTGTTAATTTAAATTTCAGCGCTACATTGCCAACGTACTCCGGTGGTCTTCTTTTTTTTCTGAATTGAGGCTTCTTCATCATGTTGAACAAAGTTTGTTCTGCAAGTTAGCTGACATCGCGCAAAAAATGTTCGTACTCTTCGTACGAAAGTGGCCAAACAACAGAGTATAATATTTTTGCTAAGTTCACCAAAGTTTAGAACGAAAAAATTTTGGACTTACTCCTAGATCAACGGATTTTTCAGTAAAGTTGTAGAAAAAAGGTTGTTTAGACGATGAGAAAAACAATTAACGGGTCCAACACCTATTTTGTAACCTGTAACACTGAAAAATCTGCTCTTCAACGCTTGCCCTGGGGTAAGAACTGAACCCACGACTCGTGACGTAGTAGTCAACAAAATACTACGCCGCCGTTCTAGTCATTATTACCCACGTTCAGAACCCATAAGCTATAACGTCCCCAAGGCCCTACACGTTGCCCTAGTATCTCTTCCCACACACAGGGTCCAAGTCCGGATTGGCGGAGGTTGTGGCTAGCCCCAGTGTCAGAAGTTGTCAAGACTTTAACGACTGCCATTTAGTGATCGCAACCGGCACCAACGGCTTGGTTTGCCTTGCGAGACTTGGAAACTGAAGAACTAAATGCTTCTTGTAGTCAAGCCCATCCAGGTTATGACCGTGTCTGTAGTCACTTTACTTGTGTGATTGATGTGACCACTCAAATCACACTGAGCCACGACCACAACACACATTTCACCATTATATTCAGCATCCATGTCACCTAGGTATACAGGCTGTTAAAAAAGTGCGTTGAAATTTTAAGGGGTTACTCAGAATCAAATATAGAATATATTTAACAAATTCCGATCTACAATATTTTTCCTGTATTCTATTTTTGATTCTGAGTAACCCCTTAAAATTTCAAACGCACATTTTAACACCCTGTATAATCTGCACACCACCCACTGAAAAGAAATCTCCAAAATTCACAGATAGAAACACTTCCCCATAAATTACAATGATAAAACGAAGAATTCAAAGCAGGCTCGAATCTCATATTTGAGGAACCTACATTTTAAATTGGTATCATTTTTGAGTTCCCCTCCCCCTCGTTAACTAAGGTGGCGAGGGGGCCATTATGCCATTACTGAATTAAAGCGGGAACTTTCGCGGGTTCTCGCCGATTGGAAGACGTGCTTCTGAATACAAATGGCGTTGCGGCCGGTTCGCCACTGTCTTGGGCTGTAAGGCGGATATCACACTGCACCGGAATCCGCTCCAGTGTGTGGTGCTGCCAATCTTTACTTGACACTGTCAAAGGAAAAACTGCAGCGCAGCACCGCACACCAGAGCGGATTCCGGTGCAGTGTGATATCCGCCTTAGTGTGGCTTCACAGTCACGCGTAGACGTATTTGGCGAATAAACCGCATATCGTCATCTGGCCCCAAGCTACGATTCCCTGCATTATGGAAACCATGAAATACATACACAAATAGATACGTTTAAATGAATTGCATAGATAAGCACTACACCCAGATACAGAGCAAACTTTGCTCATCAAACATGTGTTTAGCCCTAGGTCGGAATCAAACCCACGGCCCTCGGATCAGTAGTCAGGAGCGCTAACCAGTGAGCCACCAAATCAGTTAATAAACTAACAAATTTAACAGTGCATGCCACCGCAAATATATGCTGTAGAAAACCGTGGCAATCGCAAAATCATCCTAATCGTATTAACATAGATAAATTTGTTTTCAATGTCAATAAAAAGAAAAGATTATAAGCACCTCAAAATATTATTGTGATGTATTATGTCGTTGGTGTATCTAAAACCGAGTATAATATCACTATCATACTTTTTCTATCACATAAGCCTATGCGAGTTCGCACAACTCTGAAATGGCAGTTACAGTTCTTTATACCTTCATCAAAGGAAAACAAAAGGTATTTCTTTGAGTTCCACATCAAAAATGGAAATACAGAAGACTTCATTTTGTTTTTATTACAGAGCCAAATAAAATGTGGTTGGTTTTCATAAAAACAGTTGGTACTAACAATGAAAAACTTCCTTAGTTATACCTACTTTAGTCCAAGTACAATACTTAATATACAAACTGTAACAAAATAGGTATAGGAACTGTTAACTTTGGCTTCTATACTGAATAAGTTTGTTGTAGGATTTCTAAGAGAAAACAAAATAAAAACTTATTCATTTCAGTAAAGTCTTAGAAAAAATTGTTTTTCGGTATGAGAACTAGAAACCTCAGATACGGGTCCTACACCTATGTAGTTATAACCTGTATACTATGAGATTTTTTCATTTTTTTTTTTTTTTTTTCATTTACGTACAATAATAATATAAAATATGTTGTGGAAATCTAATAGTCAGCGACCAAAAATACATCTGAGTCTCCCGTTCTAATCAATCAAATAAATGATCCAATTTGTTAGAAGGTTTTATTTATTCTTTAAAAATATGGCTTTTTAGGAAAAGTTTTAATGTTTTGGTACTACGTAGTACGAATACAGTTTATGTATAACAAGATATTTTTGCACCATTTCGGATACTTCGGCCCACACACTCCTTGCATATGTGGTTCTTAGCCACCATTGTTTAATACCCATATCATTACCAAGGCTGGGACACGGGTGGCTTCCCATACCTTGGGAAGTTAAGACCTTAGTCCATACACAGGGACCAAGTCCGGATTGGTGGATTTTATGCGACTAGTTTTAATCCCTGAGTCAGAAGTTTTGAACCTGCCTATAAAGCTTCCGAAATCACTTAACGACTGCCGTGTAGCGATAGCGCCCGACACCAATGGCTTAACGTATTTTGCGAAGCACTAAAACGGTCGAGATATGACCACTAACAATCGAAACCATCCAGATTGTGACCCTATCTCTTAGCACCATTATGGTTACTTCACTTATTACTCTTTTAGGGACTAGTGAATACGCAAAAAACTCAAAATGTGCAAAAGCCTTACACTTTCTTTTAATTCGTAATTTTTTTGTACCTAGTACAAAGTCCCTAACACTTTATGAATCAGTAACCTTAGTACAGCTAAGTATTTCTGGAAAAAATTATATTAAGTGTCACAACACAATACGATATTTCGAAAACAACTTAAAACTTGATGGCAAGTGATGAAATATTTCTAATACAAGTCCCAAAGTATTTTGTGGGGTAGAACCCTAGGGAGTCATTATTGGAGAATTGCTAACACTTTGGTAAAGTTATTCCGATAATTAAGCTATTGAACTTTTAGTAAGTACTCGTACCCGAGACCAATAAATACAGTAATATATTTTGTGCTTCTTAAGAATCTTTAGAAAATATTTATATAAATAGAATATGAAGGAAGATGAATGGAAAAGTCTCGATGGCTCCAAAGTTATACTTTGGAACTCGAACAAATACAACTCTAGGGATCGAAGTCGTGTCACAAGTTACTACTAAACTGTACTTGCGTTATACCAAATACTAATGAATAAGCTGAATGATCCAGCTTTGTTAAAAAGCTTAATTTTTAGGAAAAGTTTCTAAGAACGACAAGGGGGTTTTTGCACCATTCCGGGTACTAACCGACTACAAATTTCCCCGGTACAGTTGAGTTGACTTCATATATGTATATGTCGCAGGGATATTGAAATCAAACCCGTGATATTATAATTTCACTAGTGATACGATATTATACGATAATTACACGGATTTTTGTCAATCGCCTGCATTTCTTACAATTTCAGTGTTTTTGTAATCTCACGAGGCCACTGTAATCCAAACGTATTATTTTTTATATTATTATGAATTCGAAAGTAACACTATCTGTTTGTCTGTCTGTTACGTTTTCACGGTTAACCGTTGAACCAATTTTTTATGAATTTTAGTATGGAGATAGTTGGGACCTTGGAGAAGGACATAAGGTGGTTTTTTGTCGCGAAAATATAACTTGAAGGGGGCTGAAATAGGGGATGAAAATTCGTAAGGGTAACCAAACATTTCTCAAGTTAGTGATACAGAAACGATGTAAACGCGGGCGAAACCGCGAGCGGAGAGCTAGTGATGTCATAATATATCTGATGTCATATATAGGACACATTAGGACGGATTTTTAGTATTATACTAACCATAATCATAACATTTGTTCATAATATTCATTACACGTCAATAGTACTAAAAATAATAAATTTCATACAAGTACATGTAGAGTACATTCATTCACTCATAATATTAACATAACATTCAGAAATAAAAAAGAGATAACTCCAAATGCTATATAATAATTAATACCATATTGATTGATCTGAAAATTTATTGTTTTGTCCAATATTTGTTGCCATACAGTCTTACAAACTATTATTCAACTTTTGTTCTATGTTATATGACATATCTAATATCTACGAAATGTCAAAATTAACGATTATAAAGACGTTACAATGAATGCGTTACTTCGATTCTGTAGCTTTTCAGAGCTGAACACTGAATTCGACGCTGAACTTGTGTTGACCTTCTGTTCAAGTATACTCATAGACAAAAAAATCGACTCAAAGTTTCATGCACGACTTTTGGAAAATTAACTCAATCTAGCAAAATAAAACTAAACCAAAAGTTCAAAAACGGTGTGTTTACTGTTTATGATTAAAGTTTGATGGTTTTCTAGTTTTTTGCTTTTAGTGTTTAGCAGTTTTGTAGACTGAGTTATTTTTTCAAAAGTCGAGCAACAAATCTTGAGTCGATCTTTTAGTCCACCAGTGTAGTTATTTACTTAAACTCAATTTGTAAGTAATTAAATGTCTACAGGACATAATTACTTAACTAATGACTTAGTAATTATAGTAAGATACCTAGATTTTTCTTTTTCTAATATGAGTGCTAAAGTACCATTTTTCCAAAGCTGAACACAAATGAGCACAAAGACTACGCTGTGAAACTCAATTTATTTGAAATGTAATAATAAACTGTCGTCTTTGTCCTGTAATGTGGTATATGATTTAATTACTTAGGTACTCGCGTCAGACCTAGATCTTCGGTGGACCGATGACCAGGACGCGGGCAGCGCAAGACCGGTCTTTGGAGAAATCCAGGCGACCCTTATTTTAGCCACACCCCGGACACTTTATACAAATATCTAGAAATTTGACACGTCTTCATGTCTGTACACGTATTAATATATGTGTGAGTATCTAGGGCTGCTTAAGCTGAGGCTTCTTGGTCATACCGCCTTGTCGGAGCTACCTACATTTATTTTTGTTATGTTGGCGTTGATATTTTCAAAAACAGTAGAACTTTTAAAGACAGATATGAAAATTAAACGACAAACTTTTATAATATATTTTTTTCTGTATACACAAGACAAGGCTGTATAGCCTTAGAAGCCATTACCTAAGAAAATAACTTATGAAAATTTTGTCTTTGGTTTGCCAATCTCTTGACAACGGGTCACTTAGAAGTCACACGGGGGGTGAGGAAGCTTTCAGAGAGCGGCAGGGAGACATTATACAATTTGGACAATGTTATATAATGTCCTTATTCTGAGGTTTAGCTGTGGACGTCTTTCGACTGATATGATGTTGATGATGAAACCTAAAATTAATTTGTACTCGAGTAACTAGACCAGTCTGTTGAAATAACGTCCAAGGTAAAACATAACACTAATATCCCTGCCGACTTTCCCGACATATAGACCAGACAGACACCACAGGACGTTTTGGGTTACTGATACTTCTTCATTCTGTATGCCAGTCACGTGCCATTTCGAAAAGTTAAAACAAGTGTGGTGAAATTGGAGCCCATACACTACGTGCCCTAGACTTACTTTACTTCATTGTCCTAAGTACAATATTTGGTTCCAGGATTTTTACTAAGTCTTTGTAATCTTGAATCAAGTAAACAGTATAAATATTAACAAATATTTTCTGAAAAAATTCTCTTCTGTGTCTGTTGCTAGGCAGGTTAACGAAACATTAATTATTATAGTTATAATAAGGTTAAAATAGGTATATATTTCAACGCGTTTCTGAGAAAAAGGTTTCTATGCTCACTACGCAAAAAAAAAAATTCAGTTCGTTAACACCTAGTTAGTTTTGTACATATTTTATTTTATCAATAAAGAGTTTAAAAACAAACAAACAAACAAACACCTCATAGTAACCCAACTGCCGGGGCACGAGTCTCTTCTCGTAGCTCGGAAAAATTAACCTCGATACTTCAGACACGAGGACCAAGTCCAGATTGGTTCATAGTTAAGTGTAGTGGACGCAATAAATGGTATGAATTCGCGTCAAACTCAAATTTTGAAAAATCTTTCCATTCGCCATTCGCAAAGAAATTAGACCTCGAACTGATTTGAGAAATTTCGTAGTGAGAGCTAAAAATTAGAGGAACATTTTGGAGAAAGATGAGATTATTTCACTAGAGGCATCTAATAAAAGGTACGAAAATAAGTACCAATTATTGCCAATCTATTGACAATAAATTAAGTGGGTGTCGCCCGCAGCCGCCTATAAAGCTATCCGCAGATTAGTTCAGCCTAGACACGGATTAATTTTGTACACACAACTTTTGCGAAAACACTTGCGTTATTTAAATGGAAGAATTTATTAAAGCTGATAATAATACTCTTAAGTCCAATCCGTCAGAGAATAGGGCTGTGAAAAAATAAGTAAAAATAATTCAAAAGTAAGCAGAGTTAACACATCAAAGGATACCGAACGAGACACATCACAATTTAATTTAATTAAATCATCACGGTATTAAACAAAATAAATTGAATTTGGGGTTCTTAATTTCACGTACCTAAATTATTTAAGTAAGTGGTTAGGTTTTTGCATAGGTGCGTTTTGTACAAAATTCCTTCGAATTACTTATCGGATTTAAAAAACAGTCAAAATTCCATCTCTTTGAAAAAACACGTTCAATACAATTAATGAGAACGGTTTGTGACACACATTTGAAGTACGCACTTAACATTTTTATGGTTATTAATTTTACTTTTACTAACGAGTGTTCAGAATTTATATATTCAGTCATAATATTTTAATGTCAAATCGATTATTTTGTTTTATTTAAAAAATATAGCTTCTTGAAAGTACTTTTTTGTTTGAAAAATGTTTTGAAGTTAGTTTTATTGGAGCCAGTTCATCTTTTCAAATTTTTTTTTAGTATTATTTAAATATTATGAACTCATAGTAAAATTAACCTTTTATCATTTATTATAGATAATGTTTACGTATACAAAAGTTGACTTACTGATTTATTGATTGGTTGACATATGACGCACAGCCATTAAAGATGAAAACTTGAAAATTTAAGTTCCATGGAGCTTTAAGAAAGGATTATATAGAAATATCTTTTTCGTAAGTGGTAAGGCGTAAAAAAGTTAATTTTGAACTGATTCTATCGGCTGTTTACAATTAGAATCAACTCAAACAAAGACAAAGGCACTCGTCTAGTGCTCCACTAGTTTTAAAACATCTTTAAATTTTGAAAAACTACTTAACTGCTGCTTAATTGTTGACTGCTACTGTCTTATTTGCCTTTTACATACGATACTGCTCTGAAAATTATTTGTAAATCGCAAGTATGACGTTATAATTCTATAATATCGTCGCTTCCATTTACTTTAATAGATAAATTCAAAATTACAAATGGAATGGCCCCAGTGATATTTTTTTTGTTAGCTGTGTTTCTACTTTTTTAACCGACTTCAAAAAGGAGGAGGTTCTCAATTCGACTGTATGTTTTTTTTGTATGTTTGTTACGCGATTACTCTGCCAATTATGAATTGATTTTGATGATCATTTTTTGTTTGGTAGGTCATACTTCAGAGTTCCCATATAAATTTTATCGAGGTTAGTTCAGCGCTTTTTGAACAAATCAACATATATAGTGTTACGATTGAAGTCGGTCGGGTTTGGTTTGTTTTGTCAATTATTATTAATTTAATCTGTTATTTGTTATAATCTGACCGAAACACAATTTTGTTCTAAAATTGATAATTTTACACAAACGGGACGTATGACACTTTTTCAGTTAACAAGAAGAGACAAGAAATTTTTAGTTATGTTAATAAAAATAAAATGGAAAAAGCCTTACAATTTTTAACGAGTAAGATTTCCCTCGCAATGTTTTTTTTTGGTACCCAACTTTTTATCTCTCGGTCAATCGCCCAACAGAGCTTTTTAAACATAAGAGAGTGGACTTGGACATAAGTTGTATAAATAACTATTGACACTTAGTAAATAATTTCAAATATTGAGGTTAAAACCTTGTGTCTTCTTATCAACATAACATAATTGCATTATCTATGTAAACACATAAATAATAAAATCTTCACTATGCGGGTTCTAAATGCTTATTTCAAGTCAGTAACTCGAACGACTCCATTCGCAATGGAGTTGTACAAATATATTATATTTCTGACATTTGTTCATCTTTCCCACTTGGCCAGTTTAAGTGGGAATTATAAGTCCTACAAAAACTACAAATTGTACGAGGTAGAAGGCAAAGAAGATGACATGAAAATTTTTCAAAATGCCGTTATGGAGATTGAAGTGAGTTAATTTTTCTGTATCGAAATTGAACGTATTGCATTCTATGTATGCAACTATCGAAAATTGGAAACAGGCGAGATTTCGGTCTTAATACGGATAAAAATACATGAAGTAAGATAATGCCAAAGGCTTACATACCAGTTGTGGATAAAAAGAAAAAAATGCAATTGACGAAAAAGTCTTTTTTAAATCGGTAAAATAACCAGGTATTTTGGGTTCAAAAATCGATATACTTAGAACATTTCCTTTTTTTAATGAATAACAAACTCAGATATTTTGTGTTCAGTAATAGATATACTCAGAATTTTATTTTTACTGAATGAAAAAGTTTAAAAAGCATTGCCCAAGACGCTGTTAATAACATTGATACTATTTATGATTTAATCTTTTTGATTCAGGATTTGCTGGACTATACTAAAATAGTGAAATCAACCGCACAAGTGTTGGTATCACCTGATTTAGAACCAAAATTTCAAGAGATGGTCGCAAGTAATAACTTGAAAGCTAATATCCTCTATGAGGACTATTCAAAGTGAGTTGTGTAATTTGTCTCTAGATATTATACAATATACATAGTCTATCCTGCTATCAGGGTATCATTACTCTTTCGGAACTAGTTTCTAACACAACCTAGAATAAACTCGATGAATGAATTAAAAATCTTAGTATTAATTCATATAAATCTTTTAGGGTGATCGAGGATGAAAAATTACAACCGATGGGTAGAGGTGGCTTCTCGTGGACAGCTTACTACGATGTTGACGAGGTGAATTTCGACTGATCACATTTAGATTCTAGGATATATTCGTCATATCAGCCTGAACACATCATCTGCTAAACATAGAGCTCCCCCACAGTATCCCCCTTGGTGTATAATTTGTTTTGAGCCACAGGCATGCAGCGGCTTTTTGTAAGCCTGACTTGCTCATCAGTCTATCTAATGCAGATTCGTCCAACATGACCACTGAAAAATATCGTAGAACTCATCTCCAAGCTCAGAGTGACTCAACGCACTATAGAAGATAGTTACGTGTAAGTTTCCTTACGTAATCGAATCCGAAAAAAATCCGTAAAAGAACAAGAATCAATCTACTTTTTGAAATTCCTCAGGTTTTGCTTAATTTTTCTGTGTTTATTTTATTATTCACGTTTTGTGTAGTTCTAATACAATAGTTTCAAAACTCAGTTGAACCTTTTAGTTGCTGCTAGCCGTTTAATTGGCGAAAAAAAAACCGTAAAAGAACTATAATCAATCTACTTTTTGAAATTCCTCAGGCCTTACTTAATTTGTCTGTCTTTATTTTATTATTCACGTTTTGTGTAGTTCTAATACAATAGTTTCAAAACAGTTGAACCTTTTAGTTGCTGCTAGCCGATTAATTGGCTTTTAGCGCGCTGCACCGTTTTCCCACTCTGAGCTGAAAACCGCAACACAAACACGGGTGCCTCAACGGGAACCACAAGTGTTAATCAGTGAAGTTAAAATTTTAAATGCAGCTGTATAAATTAAAAATGTTTAATTAGGGATCTCACTGCGAATTTCTTCCGCTAGTCGTTAACAACTCGTAGCGTCCCTGCTGTTGGGTCACGGATCTCATCCGGGGGCCAAGTCCGAATTGGTGGAGGTCGTGGAAAAAGTAGCCAGCCTCAGTGTGACGGCATCTTATATGGGTCACATATGGCTCAACGACTGCCATATAGTGATAAAAACCGGCACCAATTGCTTGCCTTGCAAAGCACACCGAAAAGGTCGAGATAAATGCCAATTATAGTCAAACCAATCCAGGTAATATACGTGTCTGTAGTCAGTTAACTTGCGTGATCGATGCGACGACGCAAGTCGTACTGAGCCATGACCGCTTCAATAGTAATGAGACATAAACTAATTGTTAACAAAATGGCTCATTTTTACTGTTAATACAATATTTTAATTATTAACCATTTGTTTCTCTCATTCTCCTCGTTACTTTCCTCCTTATTGTTGTTCATTTGGACTCTAAACCGCAGGAGTTCATTTGCTACGCCAACTCTGTTTACATTGTAGGTACTGCAAGCGATTGTATCGTCTCGGATTAGAATCCAGTTCACTTAGACGATTATTTTTGTCTCTTGTTGTTGTATGTATGTATCTTAATGATGCAGGGCGGTCGATGTTCTGGGATAGTTTGCATTGTTCTACTTATTGACATTGACTTCAGTATGCACGCAAACACACACACTCTCACACACACACACACACACACACACACACACACACGCACGCACGCACGCACGCACGGACGCACGCACACGCGCACGCGCACGCGCACGCGCACGCACACGCACACGCACACGCACACGCGCACGCGCACGCGCACGCGCACGCACACGCACTCGCATACGCACACGCACACGCACACGCACACGAACACGCACACGCACACGCACACGCACACGCACACGAACACGCACACGCACAAGCACACGCACACGCACACGCACATGCACACACACACACACACACACACACACACACACACACACACTCACACACACACACACACAAACACACATTTACAGCCTCTGAACCTCATCCTCATTTAATTTTTTTTCGAATCCTTTAAGAACTGATTCGGTGGCTAAGGTGGCTTAGCGGCTCTATTACTGATCCGAAGGTTGATTTCTACACAAGGCAAAAAATTATGTGATGAGCAGATTTGTTTTATCTGTGTCCAACTGTATTATGTATATTTTTAAGTGTATGTATCTATATAATAATTCGCGAAATCTTTGTTTAGGGAAAAACGAAAATGTGTTTAGCCTCCTTACATACCTATTTAAAACAAAACAATACTTTTAAAGATGTTAGACATAATGTTACAAATTTTGTAGTTGATAAAAACGTTTTTATTTTCCCTTAAACACTTCATGGCCACTGACTAGTAAAGGGGATGTTTTTCATTGCACAGATGTACTATTACCTCAAAAATATGAGCAGAACTTACCCCCACTGGACCAGCTTGGTGGTGGGGGGAAGGAGCTATGAAGGTCGACAGATCCTGGGACTGCGGATCAACACAGGCAATAAAGAGGGCAAACCGGCAATTTTTATCGAATCGGGTAAAGTATTTTCAAATTTATTTAGTGACGTGTTTAGGTTTAATAAGGGACGAGCCAGGCGCGGATTCAGGATTTCGTTCAGGAGAGGGGGGGGGGGGAGGCAAATTTTCAGTGTATCCATATTTCAGAAGTTTTCGATGGTATTAGACTATTAATATAAAAAGTTGCAAGCGTAGCGAGCGCAAAATTTTTTTAATAGTTAAGAAATGCCTCTATTTATTTGTATTTTATATAAGTTTTAGTACTTTGGTCAGGCTTCAGGGGGGGCGATTGCACCCATTGCCCCCCCCTGGATCCGCGCCTGGCACGAGCACTAATCCATTTTATGTACCTTCTAATCAGAGGTCTCGGGTTCATATTCTGGACAATGTTCCAATGAGTTACTCGAAATTAACGTAAATTTTCAAGGCGTCTGCTTTAACGGTGAAGAAAATGATCGTGAGGAAACCTATTCATCTAATTATAAGATGTGTACGAAGGTCATGTTGAACACGTTCTTAGGTTTAAATCTAGATGTCCTACACCTGACTGCGGCTAATGCTAAGTGCAATACATGAGAGCCACCGCCAATACATTGGGGAGAGACGGTTAAATGAACCACAAGATAAGAAGTTTTTTTTTTTTTTATATAGGGTGACTTTAAATTAGTTCTTGATACGAAACGCTATGCATATGCTCATGATAACAAACATTTTCCCTAAGAAACCCATACTCAAATCGCAATAAAAAGTTGGACTCCATACAAATTGATTAACTTACCGGCCAAATTAGTATGAAGATTCCAAATGTTTTTTTGCAATTTGCCTATGGGTTCCTTAGGAAAAGTTGTTTGTTATCATGAGCACATGCATAAACTTTCGTATTAAGAAAGTCAACCTATATAAAGACCTAAGACGTAGATCTAGCATGGCCTTAAAAGTAAAAAAAAAACCGCTAACGTTTCAAGTTCTACTCATAAAGTATGTAGAGGTGATGTAGACTGATAGTCTAATGGAGGCTGCAGCAGGAAGCTGCTAGATACATGCAGATCAGGATCGTGGTAAAAGGAGATCGAGAGCATTGGCCACACATAACATGTTAATTTTTTTCCGTTAGGTACGTAATTTATATTTGTCCGAAGACCAAAACTATCGGTAATTTGTGTGTTGCTGGCTATGTACATAATTTACCATACTTATGCAAAATTTCGTTTACCATGTCACACTTGGGTGGTTACCATAAGAGAGCTCCGCATTTCTCTATTTTCTAGGTATCCACGCACGTGAATGGATCACCCCAGCCACCACAACGTACTTCATCAATGAGCTGCTGACGAGCTCGGACCCTGAGGTTGTCTCCATGAGAAACCAGTTCGACTGGCACATCTTTCCCACTGTCAACCCCGACGGTTATCACTACAGTTTTAAATACGTATGTACGAGTATATAATTACCTATATATTACGATTTTGTGGTTGTGTTTCTCATTCTCTCATTCGATCGTCGTCTTAATAAAAAAAACCTTTTTATTATCTTAAACCACTGTTCAAAGACTGCATTGGCGGAGGGTATTTCTTTCGGTTATATGTTTGTATGTCTATTTTATTGTTACCGCCTGCAGCTTCTGCTGCAGCAGGAAGCTTTACAGCCTTGATATATTTTGGAAGGCGTCGTTATATTCATCTTAGTAGGGACCAAGTGTAGGGACACATAATAGGTGATACTGATACTGATAAGAGTACTTTTGGTTTTCTTTATTTATTAACTAGGTTATCACCGAAATATTATAATGTAATAAGTCATTGGTTCCTATTCCAACTATACCAATATGTCTATGTGTATTGAATAGAGATGATGCTACAATAAAAAATCTTATTTCATGATATTCTGCCAAACAGGATAGAATGTGGAGAAAAACACGATCAAGGACCTACGTTCCCGGCTGCCGTGGAGCAGATCCTAATCGCAACTGGGACTACAATTGGCTAAGTGAGTTTTCCTAAGGCCTTTACTCAGCAATGAGACACTATATTGGCTAAAATCAAAGATTAAAATTAAAGATTAGTTCACAGGCTATATTTGCTTCAATATTTGTAACCTAAACGTCTCCATTAAATTATTGGATTTTACCAAATAAAATTAGTTACTCTTTCTGGAGTATCACCTATATTTAAGACAAAACAAATCATCATAAAATGAAAAAGATGTAAGGTATTGAGGAATGTTTAATCTTTATGGAATCAAATGCACAAACTAAATAATATCTTGAGTCCAAATAATTGAGTAACTACAAAATACTGTTGTTTTCGTAACCATGCTTAAATTTGAAATTTGAAGGTTGATGACTCGAAACATAATGTTTATTTCTGTATGTCAGAGTACGGTGCAACAAACCGGCCCTGCGACTACAGCACTTACGGTGGCAGTAGACCCTTCTCCGAAGTGGAGACCAGAACCCTGGCAGAATACATCACCAAAGTGCAGAACCTTCAGGGTTACATCGCCTTCCATGCCGATGCTCAGATGCTTCTCGTGCCTTACTCGGACTCTACAGAGCACAGTGATAATTATAATGATTTGGTTAGTATAATGAATGTTTATTTTAAAGGGAAATATTACGGTGACGCTAAATAGATTATTGAACATATGACCATTAGGATATTAAACTTCTCGAGTGGCGAACGCGTATCGAAACATGTAGCGTAAGCAGGCCTTCGACTCGGTGGACCGATGACCTAATGAGGGTCGCGGAAAGCCGCTTGATGCGAGCAGCGTAAGTTTGATCGTCGCGTAAATCCTTGGGGGCGACCGTAATCTAGCAGTGGATGTCTTAGGATTAGGACTGATGATAATGATGATGCAGCTGCGAAAAGTCATCCCCAATAATTTGGTCACATAAGCCATAGGCCATTAATTTATAGTGCCAAAAGTAAATCTTTGAAGGCTGTAGAGGCTAGATTCTATGGAAGGCCTATAGGCTAGCTTAATATATTAATAAAGGCACACATGTAAAAGAACAATCTGTCTGAGACGGTTTCATTTTCTATCAAATTCGATCACGGCATATTTATTACTGCTTGAGTTTCCAATACTCCGATCCAGAATATCACATCAATTCCCTAAAATCACAATCATATTAGCTTCAACATGTTTGAATCTCGAATTTTGGGAATGTCGTTCAAATATTCACTGAATTTACGACAGTCGCTTTATCAACCTAATAAATCGTTTGTTAAGTAGAATAAGCACTATCGATACATACTCGTACCTATGATTATAGCTAATAATAAAACGGTAACTGGGTCGTGTCTGTACATGAAATATTTTAGAAAATATCGTTATTTAACGGCTGGGGACATGTCCATAGATACAGAGACAAAGACAATGTATATGTCTGTCTGTGTGTCTGTTCGTGCATCACTTAAATGGGGTGAAAAGGTTTAAATAAAACTTGTGTAGAAAACACATTTTTCTTCTTTCAAGGAACCTGTTTTTTTCACTTAAAAGGAACATATTTTTTCGATCATTCCAGATTGACATCGGCGAAACATCTCTAGCTTACGGTTACAAAGTTAATGGGGAGAAATATAAGGGACCAGGCACTGCGGCTGAGCTTCTGTGTAAGATCGTACTAATATCCTACCAATAATTTTAGAATCTCTCTCTTTAACCGTCCTATCCACAAGGTATAGACGGCGGTTGCCTAGTGTTGCACTTAGCATCACCCGCGATCACGTGTAGGACATTAAGATTTTCACCTACGGACGTGTGCAACGCAACCATCAACACATCTAGTAATCAAATGTGCAGGTTTCCTCACGATGTTTTTCTTCACCGTTAAAGCAATCTGTATTTTAGAATGTAAATCAACGGTATCATCTTCTTGATCATGTTGATTTTATTTATGTAAATGTTACTGTAAAAGCTCAAACTACGGTAAATTCTAAGATTTACCAAGTCTTGATGGTAAAAGTCCAACCTTACTTAACCTAAAATGTTAGTTTTCATACCTGCACATAAACCTTTTATGGATTACGCAGGTGTGTTAAGACATGTATTTTATGTAATATGTTTTTATGTTTTGGCCAATAAAAAAATAAAAAAAGTAAAGCCTAAGATTTACTAGTAAAACCTAAGAGTTACCTATATACGGACTTTTACAGTAATATAAACACTGAAAACTGTAAATTATTCAACGTGGCACTACGAGTTGGGTCAGTTTGGGCACCTTCAAAACAATAAGAAAAATATGTTCTAAGAAACCATATCGTCGATTTTAGATATTTGAAAACGTTTATGTTAAAAAACTCAAACACTACTGGGAACTGAACTCCGATATTTTGGAAAATAAAATCTTACTTTATTCATGACGATATTGATAATATTGATTGTAAAGAAAAAATGCTATGATTCCTTGTGTCTAAAATATAACAAGTCAGATATTTTTACAAAACTATTGCTTTACACGTCTTCTTCTTGGTAATTATTAATCCCGCTTGGTAGCGGTCTGTCTTTCTGGACAACTTCCTCCACTTCCCTCTGTTCTGGACATCGTCCTCAGAAAGCTCGCAGCTTTGAAGGTCCTTTTTGAGTATTGTGCGTTTATTGCACGTACTTCATATGTCCACAATACCTACATATATAACAAATTAGTTAATAAAGTTTCCACTTCTTGTAAAACCGTTGTCGTTGAATCATGACACTGACAAATTGTCAATGTCTGGAGGCTGTACAATCGATATGGGCTGCACTGAGCGGGAAGGGCTGTAATATGTTCAACATTACATGAAAAAGGGCTGACGATATCTGCATAAAGCTTCCATTCAGTTCAGGAAGATGTTAAGGTTAACACCAATGCTTAGTACATAAGTTACTTATTAGATGGCGCTGTACGATATTAAAACGCGGTATTAAGTTATACCATTAGTATAGCGTAAATGTTTTGTATGTGTTAAGTATTTTTCATCTAATAGCCTTTGAATAAAGGAACGTTTTCACTGGAGTCGCTTGTTTCACTGGAACGGGAACGGGACTCCTTTGGGGACTTTTTGGGACGTACTTCCTGTACAAAGATGTAATTGAATAGTTTAGATGTTCGACGAGAAAAATCAGATTGACTTCCATCTCATTTTAGTTACCTGTATATTTTATTTATGCTTATTTTTTAAGTCTGAAGGCTGCCCACTTTTCAAAATTAAACTTCAATGCAATGTTTCAGACAAAGCTTCAGGAGGCAGTATGGACTGGGTACGCCATGCCCTGGGAACACCACTGGTATACACCTTTGAGCTTCGAGGAAAATACTTTCATTGGCCTCCAGCCAGGATACCGGAGCAGGGCGATGAGGTTACCCAAATGATGATCGGACTTGTCTCCGAATCGAAGAACCTGGGTTACTTCAGATGATTAGCACATGAGCTAAAGTATTCGTCTATTCCTTCCAATACTTGAACCCATTATTACTGAATGGCTACACTAGGTTTCTTTAAAGTTACTGTCCTATCGATATCAAAAGTCTTAGAAAGATGTTACTTTCTGTATAGAATTTTATTCTCTTAGATTACTTCATATGAGATTTTAGTGTGGTAATAAGTGACGGTACGGGATCAGTTATAAATGCAGGAAAAGACTTAAATAAAATTGTATTATACTGCTCATATTTTCCTTATACATAATAAATTCATAGATTCCTTCTTTCCGTCATACGCAACCGCACAAGCCTCACTGAGCCACGACCGCTTCCTTCTTACTAATTCTTATTTGAAAATAAATACTTATATTATTTATTATTATTTATGGCACAGGTGGTAATCGAGCAGACGGATCACCTGATGGTAAGCGATTACCGCCGCCCATAGACACCCGCAACACCAGAGGAATCACAAGTGCGTTGCCGGCCTTTGATATGGGAGTACGCTCTTTTCTTGAAGGTTTGAATGTCGTATCGGTCCAGAAATACCGTAGGCGACAATTCATTACACAGTTTGGTTGTGCTAGGCAGAAAGTGATTTTAGTGAATCTGGCGTATTTTTGATGGCTCAGAGTAAATAATCCTTATAGATGCAGGCACTAACTTAACCATGGCAAAAGTTTTTACCTGCATCTTGCTTCTTAACAGGTCAAAAGCTTTTAGTAGATTTATTGAAAGGCAAACATATGGATATGGGAAAAAGAACAGGTCATTTAATAGCTTGCAGATATGATAACCCACTGAAGCATGGATACGGTGGGTCATCTGTATGGGATTGACTGGAAGTGGCTGTAGTGGTAGTTGGTGTCCAAGGATGGTAAATAACAACACTGACCACTAACAGTTTCACATTCCTTGTATATTGTCACGATAGAATTATAGCACAGTTTACAGCAGTAGAGTAAGCAGAAAGAAGAACACAGTAAAGATATAGCACAGATTGATAGGTAAGGCACGAAATTAAAGTAATTAATATGAGCTAGTTAGATTCGATACAATAAGTACAAAGCAGCGCGAGCATAGGTGAACTAGCTAGAAGCGGATTGACAGCCCAGCGCCGGTGACAGGTATGCGGAGTGAAGTTGCGCACGCGCCGATTCTTTTGTTCGAACGATGGACGGGAACATTTTCATCTCACGACAAGATGTCGGATGTACGTCGGAAGCCTGGTAAGTTTAGATTAGTATTTATCTCGACCGTGTCCATGCTTCGCAAAGCACATTAAGTTGTTGGTGATAGTTGCTATCACTACATGGCAATCGTTAAGTAATGTCAGAGATCTTTTAGGCGGTTAAAAGTCTTCTGAGACGCGTTAGCCACTAACATCACAACCTCCACTAATCCGGAATTACAGGCACAAGAGGCATTTCATCTTAGCCCTCTAGGTTGGCAACGCATCTGCAATCCCCTCCGGGGTTGCAGTTGTCTATGGGCAGTGGTGATCACTTACCATCAGGTGACCCACTTGCTCGTTTGCCTTCCTAATCACATAAAAAAAAAAAAAAAAAAAAAAAAAAATTAGCCACCGTATATGGAGTACGGGCTTACTTTTCCTAAGTATAGAAATAGTCCCGTGCTCCTGCAGTGGGGACGATATGAACTGTCAACGTAAGTACAAAAATATTCTGAATTGAATAAAGTTATCAAAACGTATTTTTAGAATAAAATCTGATTATTTCAAGTAAGGAGCTTTAGCTAAACAGTCAAAATTTCTTTTCACTTTCATTCGTATAACAGAAGTGTAATGTCAAAATGAAAAGCCATTTATATTTCCTAACACACGAAGCCGATCTTATCAATGACTTTGGAAATAACTTACAATGCCTCGCCTCCTAATGCTCTCTGAACGAATTCAAACGCTTCTTCGATTTCCTTTTGAGACGCCAAAAAGTACTTAATTTTATCTACTTTTTATAAGAGTTTGTTCAATGATTCATGTTTTTTTTTTTGTATAAGACTTAAGAAAATCTAAAATTCATTTAGAACTCCGTTTGTTAACGTACTTTTTAGCACATACAGACTGTATATAACTTCTAATGAAACTACTGAAACTGTGGCTTTCGCGATATAATATTGCATGATACTTAAAAACGTTCTCCAAGTAACCCGTACTCATTTAGATATTTTTTTTACTATCGTCGCAAAGTCAATCAACTGATCTGCATACTTAGTATGGAAAGACAAAAAAATCGCTAATCCGGGAGTAGACTGCATGAAAAATTAATTACGAAATATTATTGACTAAATAACTCTTTAATTGAAATTGATGAAAAACTTAATCACTTTAATTTTCTTTACATTTTAAATTTATAAGAATTTCTTTATTAGTATGCAAACTACTGTTTTGAACAATAATAATAATAATAATAATATCTGCGACAAATCACATACGGTCATCTGGCCCCAAACTAGGATTCCCTGTATCTTGGGAACCAGAGACTAATATACATACACATATACTTTTAAATACATACATATATAGATATAATACATCCAGACTCAGAGCAAACAATTCTGCTCATCACAGAAAAGTTTGCCCTGTGTGGGGATCGAACCCACGACTCTCGGATCAGAGGTCAGGATCGCTAACCACTTAGCCACCGAGTCAGTCAATGTCGTCATCGTACAAAATTTCAAAGAGTATTAGAACAAAATGCCGTTTTTGACATTTGATAAAAAGTAACTCAAATGACTAGCAGTCTACTACCGGATTCTCTATGGGTTCCTTCATTTTATAATAATAATAATAATAGTGACTCCATGAACATTCGTACCCTCTCTGAGACTGAGACATACCGGTATCTGGGTATGTTGCAGAGCATTGGTGTGAACGAGATGGAGGTGAAACAGGCAGTATGTGACGTGTTTTGGGAGCGCCTGGCAAAAGTTTTCAATAGCTATTTGTCGGGCGTTAACAAGATACGTGCAATCAATGCTTGGGTCATCCCCGTTCTTCTGTACACGTTCGGCATACTCAGATGGACACAGACTGAATTGGATGCCCTGGATCGGAAAGTCCGCACTACTATGACACTCCACAGGATGCATCATCCGAGGTCGTCAGTGATGAGGCTGTATATTCCGCGGAAGAATGGCGGTCGTGGCCTTCTATGTGCAAAACAAATGCACAACCGTGAAATATGCAGCCTCCGAAGCTATTTCCTGGCGAAAATCGACAGTGATTTGCATAGAGTTGTCATAGTATGTGATAAAGGACTAACCCCTTTATCCATGGCCCAAGAGAACTGGCAAGCGCCGGCTGTACTTAGCACTACTGAGCGGGAAGCCATTTGGAAAGAGAAAGAGCTGCACGGAAGATTCTTTAAGGCTCTTTGCAGATCCTTCGTAGATCAGAAGGCTTCCGTGCACTGGCTGCGTTTCGGAGACCTCTTTGCAGAAACCGAGGGTTTTGTCTGTGCAATACAGGATCAGGTAATAAAGACGAACAACTACAGGAGGTTCATAATGAAAGACGGTACTTTGGACGTATGTCGGTTGTGCCGACAGCCAGGTGAAACCCTGCGCCATATAACCTCCGGTTGTTCGATTCTTTGTAATACTGAGTATCTGCACAGACATAACCAAGCAGCCAGGACCCTGCATCAAGAGATCGCTCTAAAATATGGCTTCGTAGCTCGCCGGTTGCCGTATTACAAATACACGCCGGAGTCGGTTCTCGAAAACGACCGCGCCAAGCTCTACTGGGTCCGAGACATCGTCACGGACAGGTCTATTGATCATAATAGACCTGATATTGTGTTGATGGATCGGGCGCAGTCAAGGGTGTTTTTGGTGGATATCACTATTCCACACGATGAAAACCTCGTGCAAGCCGATGCCGACAAGAGGTTACGGTACCTTAACCTGGTGCACGAGGTTACGGATGTGTGGCAAGTGCAATCCACTGAAATCATTCCTGTAGTCCTGTCCGTTAATGGTTTGATCCCTGCTGACCTGGATCGTAACCTTAGACGGTTGGGACTTCGAGGCAGACCGATAATAGCGGCTATGCAAAAGGCAGTCCTCCTCGACAATGCCCGGATTGTCCGACGCTTTCTCTCCTCGTCGCACTGACCTCCAGCCGACTGTGCTTCTGCTGGAGTAGCTCCTGTCGCTTCGCCTAGCGCGAAGTGGTCAGAGTAGCCCAAATTTATATTTCTGCATAATAATAATAATATAATAATATCTGGGACAAATCACACACGGTCATCTGGCCCCAAACTAGGATTCCCTGTATCTTGGGAACCAGAGACTGATATACATACACATATACTTTTAAATACATACATATATAGATATAATACACCCAGACTCAGAGCACACGATTCTGCTCATCACAGAAAAGTTTGCCCTGTGTGGGGATCGAACCCACGACTCTCGGATCAGAGGTCAGGATCGCTAACCACTTAGCCACCGAGTCAGTCAAAATAAAAAATAAGTCCTTTATATGTACATTAAAGACTCTTTAATCTGAGCCTCGAATGAATGAATGAAAACATTTTATTGCGCAACATAAACACGAAAATTTCTTCAATGTATACATGAAAAGAAAGTTATACATGTAGGCGGTTTTATTGCTAAAGAGCTATCTCTTCCAGACAATCTTTGGGTGGAGGAAATCGCGTAAAAGCATATTAAAGGGGTAGTGCGCAATAAAAAAAATAAAAAACATAAAATGATAAGGAAAACTAAATACTAAAGTTAAAAACTACTAATATTATACTTAAACTATTACTACTACTATGCTATACTACATACATACATACATTATATATAACATATACTACAATCTAGAATGTAATACATAATAACAAAATGCAACCAATAATCATATAATCAAAGATCAAGAAGAATAATTAGCGCGTTGAATCTCAGAATATGACTGACTCGGTGGCTAAGTGGTTAGCGATCCTGACCTCTGATCCGAGAGTCGTGGGTTCGATCTCCACACAGTGCAAACTTTTCTGTGATGAGCAGAATTGTGTCTGTGTGTATTAAATCTATATATGTATGTATTTAAAAAGTATATGTGTATGTATATCAGTCTCTGGTTCCCAAGATACAGGGAATCCTAGTTTGGAGCCAGATGACCGTGTGTGATTTGTCCCAGATATTATTATATTAACCAAAGACAAAGCCTTTATAATGTACTGTCATAATAATGGCGACTTCTCACTCTCAGAATGAAAACAATTTAATAGCACCAACTTAGTTTTCTTTTCATCTTCTAACGAAGTGTGTAGCTACTTTCCAGGTATTACTCGAAGCACATCCTGTTCTCGGAAAAACAGGAAGGCGACAATAAAGTTCTCAATAAGCTTAAGAATCTTTGAAGGCTCCTCTACAATTGCGACAGTCTTTTTTGCAATTGTCTCTTTGTTTGTGACGACAGCACCGAAGTTAGAACTCCAAAGTACAGTAACATCCCCACATTAAAGTACTACGATAAGAGACCAATAAATATATATAAAGATCCAAGGATAACTCACACACGTGGTCCCAATCCATGATTCCCCATACTATGAGAAAAATACTTTCATTTGAACTTTATTGCCATTCAGTAAATCCCGGAAAGTACCCGGAACTGAAATGAATAAAATGAGTAATGAGAGCGGAAGAAGCAAGAGAAGGGAGTTGCCGATACTTAGTGTAGTTTTAGAGGTAATCTACGTAATTAAGGGTGTGACTGTACTCCACTGCGTGTCCTGTAACACTGCTAGTTACAGAGTAGTTTGTAGAAAAGGAAAAAAAATACTCACTACTAACTGCTGTTGGATCGGAATGTTGCAACGATCAAAAGTTGAAAGAAGAATTTGGTGCTTAATTTAAAAAAAGATAATTCGCTGAAACGCTCTCGAGTGGCGACCGCACACTGGAAGACATAGTAGCGTACATAGGCCTCCCACTCTGTGAACCGATGTATAAGTGAAGGCCTTTGGAAGCCGCTCAAGGAGCCTGTGACTCTACTCATTCATATGTATATCAATGATATGTATATCAATGAGTAGATAGTAGAATGAGTAGATATGTATATCAATGAGTAGAGTATACATATTTAGATGAATGAGCTTTCGCGAGTAAAGGTTAACGGCCCTATTCACACCCCGGATACTACAACAAATTATCGCGTTCTAAGTAACGTCTATTACCTTTTACTACTGCATAAAAATATGACGTTTGTACACATGATCTACACGCGTAAACGTAAGTGTCGCGTGGTTTGCGCATGGCTTGCGCTAAGCAACGGACACCCGATATTACCCTAATGGGGAGAGGTCAATTTAGAGAGAGGTAGAGCAGTGACCATACTGTACCACAGAATGAATGTGTATACTCTGACTTACAGTTAGTACAAAATGTTCAAAGCTACTAGTGACATCTAGCGGACGCTTTCAGAAGATAACAGCGGTAGAAGCTTGGTGAATTAGAACTTGTAGGGGTTTCGTTTGCTTCTCCAAGAACGACGCAATGAAGGCTCGAACTGAGGTATTTTCACGTAGATACTAACAGATGGACGGTTTACCTCCCGCGTTTAATCAACTAACAAGCGTCACGGTGAAGGACGCTTGTTAGTTGAAAGAAAGACATTGGTCTATTTAAGACAGGATGTATCAAAAAGATGGAGCAATACTTGAAGTTAGGCATGAAAGTGAACAATTTTGGTTCTACGACTATGCTGAATTCTCAAAAAAAAACAATCTATCAGCTAATTATCCATTTATAGGGAATATTCAGACTTTTTTTCGTATTTGCATATAGAACAATGCCAGAACAAATAGAACAATCCCAGAAAATTTGTTTAGTTTCAGAAATCGAGTTGCACCTTAAATTATTGCCACGACTTTTTTACACTCTGCATAATTCATGTAAGTATATCAGTCCTTATTGAATTTCAATTAGATATGCCCAAATCGCTTCGCACTACCGAGGTTCATTTTAGCTCCACAGATTTGGATAGTTCCTTTACAGCTGAAAAAGATATTTTTAGAACATTAACTTGTGCGTCACTGCAACAGTTTTCCCTGTACGTATTCGAGTAATCGTCCAGTCCAGAATCATATGAGGAAAAATTAATCCCATTCGTAATTGTATTGGCATTTATATAAGTCGGTTGCAAAGTAATATATTAAAAACATGTATTGTAAGTCAAAATAACTATTATACTGTTATTCGTAAAATAATATGTCTCAAAAAAAAATTTGTAATCCTCCTGTTTAAGCAAACAAAATTAAAGACAATTTACGTATATTTTGAACCATTTTCAGATGTCTTCATTATTTTGGTTACCGTACTCGTATTTTTTGCGTCTGTGTGTCATTGTGATAAGAAACCTGTGTTCCATGAACCGTCCAAGCAAGTGTTCGAACCTGGCACTTCGTTGCCCGAAAATGCTCTATTCGGATACGGAATCTCATATCAAAGACTGCGACAAAAGTGAGTATCTATCTATACTTATTATGCTTCTACTTCTTTTTGTGTGGAAGTGTCAGTTCCCTTATTATGCTATAAAACATTTTTTATGTCTTTTTACTACAATTAAATAAGTCAATGTAGCGTTTTTTTATTTCAATGGCCATCATGACTTTTTTTATTTAAAAAAAAACGGCCTATGAATTAGTGACCATATAGTATAGGATTTTATAGCACAAAAATATACATACTTACCTAGAATACTCTAGTTACTTTCTACAAAAAATACAAGTTTATAATTTGTCCTGACAATTTCGAATTATTTTCATTGCTTGCATTATACTATATAGATATTTTTTTTATTTCCTCTCCTCTTATCGAGTGACACAAATTATGTATATTTTTTTATTATTATCCTCCAGGATTATTATAAGCGCTCCCAGAGCTGATCAAGGGGAAGTTTTTGAGTGCAACGTCAGTGAAAATGTCTGCTCGAAAGTTAACATCAAACTTGGGATGGGTAAGGATATTTTTGCATCTTTCTTATGAGTTTCTAAATAACTATCTTAATTGCATAATGCCCATAATTACATGAATACGAGGTACGCTCCGGAAGACGAAGTGTAGGCAAGTCTCCCACTCGGTGGACCGAAGACCTGATGAAAGGTCACGGGATGCAGTGGCGTAGCGTGGGTTTTTGCCGCCCGCGGCCGATCAAAAATTTGCCGCCCCTTTCTATTTTGATCATAAGTAAAAAAATCAACATACTATAATGCATGCTACGATTACTGGCCAAGAGTGAATCGGTGGGACTACGAGTTCACAGTTAATTACTCGTCGACCCACCAGTGGGACAACCACGAGTCGGGAGCGAAATAAAACAGCCAAATTCTGTAATCAATGAAAAATTATGTACTTTTCGTGTTTTTTTAAAGCAAAATCTTTTATACAACGTTATATCACGTTCGATTGCTAATTGCTAATATAGCTAAATTCGAAATCCGTAATACTAATTGAACCCCGCTAGATATCAAACTTGCAATCTCGTGACGTGAAGCGAGCGCATAATATTCTTCTGCGGGCGAGCGCTCACGAACACAAATTATATTTATAAAAAGCGCGAGCGTAACGAGCGAGAAATTTTTTAAGATATCGTATCTAAGAATGTTTATGTTAAACCAACTAAAACCCTTTTACTTGGAGCGCTCAGCGCCGTTTCAGTTACGGTAGATACCCCAACTAGCTCGACGCCCTGTATCTGTGCACGTGTGACACGACCCAAAGGCCGGTCCTTTTCAAAATGTAACTGTGCGCCGTTGCTGTACGGGTTTCATTCTTCATACGATAACATTTGTTTTCATGACGTTTTGTCTGGGTCATGTAACTTTGAATATTTATTATCATATATTTTGATCGCTCAATTTGCCGCTCCCCTGGACGTGCCTCAACCTTAGGTAATTTTTAATTACAGTTTAGAGCTGCTTCGCTCACAATTGGCACTGCTAATGGCAGCTGTTAAAAATATTCTTAACATTATGATAATATTTGGTAAACGCTCTTCAAGTTTATAATATATTTTAGTAAGCTATGTATCTCTTTTTTAAAGTCTGGGTCTGTTGCAGCTACAAAAGTACGAAGAAGTACACGCTTAAGTTTGAACTCTTCACTATTAGTAATATCTTGAGGAGCGTGATCTAAGTCCAGTTCATCGACGCCTAATAACACCTAATAACACTAGGTAAAAAAAAATGTGGCGCTCGCCGCCCCTATCCATTGGCCGCTCGCCGCCCCTAACCATGTGCCGCCCGGGGCCATGGCCCCCCCCCGCCCCCCCCCCCCGCGCTACGCCACTGACGGGATGCCGCTGGATGTGGCAATGATAATTCTAATGTGATACTAGAGACGGATGCTAAGAATTCCTTAGACAGCCAAACAAATGTATGTTTTCTGTTACAATCCAAAATAGAAACTCCTTGTCTATGTTAACAACGCATACTAACCTTGTTTTGGGGCATACATAATGCGAAGCGAAGAGGTGATGAGAACATCGAAAAACTGATCGCTTTTACTACTTGTTATATCGGAGGGAAAAGATACAGAGGTCGGTCGCCAACACGATGGAGTGATCAGATCAAAGAAGATGCTTTCAAAAGTTTCGATAGACAGTGAGAATGACCATGGACCAGAGTCAAAGCAGACATATTATAACAAGGATCAATCAGCCTATTGCCGTGTCGAAGATTATATGACTCGCAATCCGAACGCTTTTCATAGCGCGTCAGGTTTTCCCTCGCAAATACCGCGACTTGAAAGATTAGTAGACAATTTCATATTTAGGTTCCTTGCACATACAACAGGAGTTGGAAACCCTACTAAAGCTATATGTGATACATGGTGTTTTACAGAGAGGTTCAGATATCTTTGCTGCTGTCTGTACATTAATAGTTTGACGTTTTCTCTTTAGACTCGAAACCAGCAACGCACTTCTGGTTGGGAGCTGCTGTTTGCGCTGGATCCGACTTTTTCCTGGCAAGTTCTTTATGTATTTTACAGGATTACTTTGCTAAGCGACTTCAAAATAAGGTAGTTCTGTGGTTAGTCGTTAATTTTTCTCAAAAATCACTAGACGGATTTAAATTAACCTTTTAATAGAGATTTTACAGGTGATTTTAAATTCACGTTGACGCACTGGAATATCATTTTCGTTAATTTCAATGTTTTATGAAATTAAATGAATTGAATTAAATGATGAATTCAAGCTACGTTACGGCGGTTCTCAAACTTTTGTCAGCGTTTTTAACATTTTTGGTTTTCCATGAAATTAGAATTTCTTGGTGTTTTTTTATATTATTTGATAGGTGTTTTTGGTGTAGCTGAAATATACTTATTTTATTGTAGTTTTTCGGCTCAACAAATAGGCCCGAAAAACTATAATAAAAATATAATTAAATAAAAGTTATAATGCGAAATCATTGAAAGTAACGACCACTACAATTTTCCAACTCTATGCACGGCACTCAAATTTTATGGCTGCAAAACTCATCCATAAAAAGGTGAATCTGGATAAATTGTGCCACACTAAGAAGAATTAGAAGTATTTGCAAGATAAAAATGTTTTTGCTGCAGTTTACATACAAAATCCATGGGAAGAAATCGTGGAAGCCCCACTAGTCAGCCTTAGCACAATATTAGCAATGTGTTGTAAATACTTTTAAACATACTTATTTATTAACATTTTTCATTACTTACAGACTTGCGCTCCCAGATATTCTGAGAAATCATATCTTACGGAATATACAGGTACCGTTCTAACTTTCTAGAAGTTATATCGCATAACATTAAATTAAAGTACATATAAAAATTTTATTTTTAACGCTTGTGCGGTTCAAATGTAATCCTTTATTTTGTATGTTTCATTCAACTGAATGGGTCAAACTGACCAGTTTTTCCGAGATTTGACAAACTAAGCCCATAATATTATTTGTGACATAAATGGTTAGGCCGTATTAGAACAGGAAGCCGTTGGGGCAGGAAAGTAAAATTTTTAAATATTTATTTCATGTTTAGCTTTCTTGTTTGCTTTGCACAACCCACTATTATGTATTAGTTTTCCGTTCTTTAGGTTGCCTGGAAGGAATTGCTCTAAGCAATAAGACTGCCTAAGTTGTACAGTTACATTCTTTTAAATATTACTGTCTTGTACGATATTATGTTTCTGTGCAATAAAGAATATTTGAATTGAATTGAACTGAATTGAAACTTCTTGAGTGACCGCACATCGAAAGACAGCGTAGGCAGTCCTTCTACTTGGTAGACCGCCGACTTGGTGAAGGTCATGGAAAGTTGCTGGATGCGGGTAGTTTGAACATGAAGTCATGAACTTTCCCAAAGGCATCCATAATAAATTGAGAAACACCTGTTAGGTTTCCGGGATAGGTACTCGTACTTTTACAGAGGGTGAGTCATAAGTTCTTGCGGTTATGCACTAGCTACTTGAACAAGTTCAAACGTGTTAAGAATTACGGAAAGCACAAACAGAGAGCACCGATGTCCAGGTTATTTCTTGTACTATTGAGGTACACAGCACGCATTTCGAGTCCTACTTTAGTGCGACAAACGGATGTGCGATGAATGATAGTGCGACAGAACGATTCTGTGAATCACTCTCGTTCGAATGCACGCTAGTGCGACAAACTATAAATTGACACAACTCTAGTGCGACAAACGATTATGCGACAATAGTACGATATAACGCTAGTACGACACAACGCTGGTGCGACACAATGATTGCAACGAAAGCCAAAATTACCTTTCTATACAAAATTCATTAAAAAATTGCGAGATCAATAAGGTTACTTAAAAGCTGCGCAGTTTCACGAATAGAAGGCACAGTTCAGTTATTAAGTATTTATTTGTATGTATTTAGGCTGTTACAAACGTATAAAATTTTAAAAAGTTATTCAGTATAGAGCAAAAAAAAAGAAAATATATTGAAAAAATCTAAGGTCGTTTTGTTTATATTTTATCTGACTAGTGAATCAAAAAATTTTTATGAAAAACTGAGATATATTTTTTATAATTTTCCTGTTTTCTTTACTATTTTCTGAATAACCTCTAATATTGTAAAGGTCCTTTTTTACCAACCTGTATGTGAAAAAAAAAAACAACGCTAAGGGATCATATACATTTTTTTTTCAACAGAAAATTATAACAACTTTGTTTGTTCGTTCATCATTAAACTAGTCAATTTCACTTAGTCAAACTAAAAATATATTCTATTTTAACTTTTAATTTTAAATATACAGAGTGTTAAAACAGTGCATTTGAAATTATAAGGGGTTACTGAGAATCCATTATAGAATACAGAAAAAAAATTGAAAAAATACGACCTACAGTTCTTTTTTTCAGTTTCCCATAAATCTCAATATTACATCAAGAATTTGTACGGGAAACTGAAAAAATATATATTGAAAATAGAATTTTTTATTTTTTTATTTTTTTTACTGGTGAAATACTAAACAACTCTTGTTTTACAAATTAATTTGAATGATATTTGGACTTTTAATACAAATCGATGTATTCCCAACTAACACAAATGGGTTGCACAAGAGCTTTATAGCGTATCCGATTGCGTCTTATAGCTGTAACTTGTTAGTTCCATAGCGCGCTATGGAACCTTTATAAACCGTTTATGCCTCTAGGGGGGCGCCAATTTTTGGCAGCCTACAGTTCTAGAAGAACTGCTTAACAGTGATCGTAAAGTGCTTGAATAGCGAAAATTGCGGATGAAAGCTGTATTTCGGTTCCTGAAGCGCTTAAGGAACTCACGTTGGCTGCTTAATTGAACGAATATGATTCTAAATCATTCACTCGATCAAAATCATTCTTCTAATGAGGTTAGCAAAATATTCCAGAAGTGGTTGTGGGGTGATATTTATCTGTTTTAGTAGTAAGTTTTATTGTAGAACAAATAATGGCAATGAAATATTTGACATTTGACTTAAATAATGGTGGAGTTTTTGTGAACATATATTTATCCTGAAGATTCGAATTGTTCGTATGTAAAAACAGTTGGGAATTAAATTTATCGTGAAATATATGCAATGTTTTAGGTAAAAAATTAATGCGCCATCAATTAAGTGTAAAATTCGTAAAATTGATTCATTTATTTTATTAAATTTTTCTTTTATATCTCACTTTTGTTACTAATTACGCCTATTTAAGTTCGCTTGTGTATATTATAAACACGAGAATTCATTATCAGGCCTCAACCAAATTATGTAGAGTGTTTATAGTAACAAATTTTAGAAAAACACATTAAATTCATTGCCAAAAATGGCGTTTTGCTGTTGCAGTCTTAGGTTCTAATTTTCACCACAATAGAACTCTTCTAGCACTATGAGCAATAAAAACTACCGTTGTATAGTTATTGTCTTCTTAACATGTCTATAGGATCGAAATTTGAGATTCAGGGAGCTAATCTGATATCATTTAAAGCTTACTACTGCACATCACACCTCCGAATTAGGGTTCTATTTAACACAGTCGTAAAACATTATTTTACATGAAACCAGGACTTTCCAATTTTAGCGGTATGTCAAATACCGAAAGTTACAGTTGATTGTAGTTTTTAATATTTTTTTATTTTATTCTGGAGTAGTTAAGTTATATCTAGTTATTTCTTTTTTCGTTCTGTAGTCAACAAGGAACCCTTATAGTTTCGCCATGTCCATCTGTCTGTCGGTCTATCTGTACGCGACTTAACTCAGGGACTACTATTAGTACTAGAGAACTGTATTTGGCACGGATATGTATATTAATCACGCCGATAAAGTGGTAAAATAAAATATAGAATTTTTTTTTAAGGGTACCTCACTTACACGTGAAGTGGGGATGATTTTTTTTCTCGACTATCCCATGATGTGGGATATCGTTGGTCTTTTAAAAATATTTCAGATTCAGGGATCCGTTTTCGAAATATAATGCTTTAAAGTGCACATTTTTGTTAAAGTCATGCGTAGAAATGTGAAAAAATTCACGGCAGTAGTATATAATATAACGAAATTAAAAGAAAAACTATCACTTTTCAGACTTTACAAGTTAACGAGTAGTAGTCAATTTTGTAGCAGTGTTTGTCTAAGTACTACGGAACCGTACACTGCGCGTGGCCCGACACACACTTCACGGCTTTTCATGTTTCTTGTATCAGTTTAATGGAGTTGGCACATAAAGCTATAATTTTCTATTTTTAAACACTATAGACCGTATAATAGTTCCAAAACGTGTAAATTTAGGCCTGAATGTCATTAATATATCTGTTATAGACTTATATTGCACAAAAGCAACTGCTCGCTCTAAAAGAGTGAAAAGCACGTGTATTAGAAATAAATCAGTTCTAGTTTTCTATCCCATACAGCTGTAAGTGCCAAAATGCACCAAATAAGCATTGACTTAGTCAGGAGTAGTAAAAGAGATACAATTTTCACCACTGCATGATCAAGAGTGGCAAAAGGGATACAAATGTAACCATAGCACAGCTGTTAGAGCCATAAGGTGTCTCAAAAGGTGTTAAGGTGCAGTCAAGGTTTAACGCTTTTTTATCACTGTTTTAGAACTCAAGGCTAAATGCGACGTCGTTATACCACCGCTATGCTCCTCAAAGTTCTAACAAAAGCTGCAATTTCCACTAATGTGTTAGTTGGGTTGGTACATTGGCCTTTCTATGGGAATCCTAATTTACTTTACGAAGTCCCGAGCAAAAGTTGTTAAGTATGATAAGTAGAAGCTCCAGTTACCATAACCAGTATGCGGTATACCTATTTTGTTGCATCCTGTATACCCACATATAAAAAAATCATCAAAATCGTTAAAGGGAAAAGTCTGAAAACCAAAAATTTTTTGTTACTTTTCCCTAGACTTTTCCCTTATTTGTGCTATAAGACATTGCTTCCTACCAAATTTAATGATTCTAGGTATACGGGAAGTACCCTATAGGTTTTGATTCCCATGCGAGTGTCCAAATATGCGGCATAAACGTCCGTATCTCTTGATTGCGTTTGTATAGCAGTTTGATTTTTCCACAACTTCAAGGGATTGCAGGCCTGAGTATTTGATATAAATTTCAAATTGATACGTTTACGCGTTCCTGAGAAAAAGCGTCTTGACAGACAGACGGACGGATGGATAACGAAGTGATCCTATAAGGGTTCCTTTTTTCCTTTTGAGGTACGGAACCCTAAAAAATAGAAGAACTGGAAGGAATCGACCCTTTGCCTTACCCGGCATACAGCCCTGATCTCGCGCTGTCTGATTTTTAAATTTTTCGAGCATTAGCTCACTTCTGAATTGTAACTGAATTGAAAACGGCATCCGAGATTTATTTGCGTCTAAAACAAAAGACTCATATCGACAAGAGTTAAAAGAACTGCGCGTTGGGTATTGACTATTGAACACAATGGTTTATATTTTGAACATTAAACTGAATGTTTTAATGTTCAAAATATTAATATAAAATATATTATATTTTGTGGTGAAAACCATAAGAACTTATAACTCACCCTCATTAATAAAAACATAAACTATCATACAGCTTTATATTCTTGTAAATTTTCTCAGATTCAGCCAGCGAGCAGGTCACAATAGTGCATACAAGCATCGCGTCGAAGTGCTTTTACCAAAATGCTACGACCGGCAAAATTGATATAGAAAACCCGATATCACTCGATGATTCTGAAAAAATCATTTCTAACAAATTGTTCTTCAATGATTCAGTGAAGTCATCTATACTGGGTACGTAAGTGCTTTAATTATATACGGGGTGAAACAAAATGTTTCAGCAATACTCTCTAGTCTCACGAAACTGGACAAGTTTTGTTTTGTGTGTGACTTGTGACTGAAGTTGCAAACAGTGTCTAACAAAAATATACTAAGCATAGGGGTGTCCTGGGCATAATTATTTCAAATTCAAAAATATTTAGAAATAATCGTGGTTCTAGTCTTTGTGGACAATAGGGTATATCAAAAGTTTATGATAGCTATTTTGTTAAATTGCAAAAAACTTACTCGCTTTGAATTTCATTTTAATTTAGAAAAAATACGTAATAAATCTACTAACTACTATATTGCACAGTGACGTCATCGTTTACAATTTCAAGTTTAGAACAAATTATCGTTTTTGACATTTGATAATAGTAACTCCGAATCGGCGTTACCGTGTAACTTGTATACGTAGTATAATTCTTTATTCTATGCTGGCAAGCAGCCTTGTGACATGAAGAAAGACACTGGCTATCTTTTATCGGATTCCTCATAAGTGGCTCCTATGGTATAACCAAAAACTGCTTGCGAGCGAAGCCGCGACTAAAAGCTAGTTTAAAATAAAAAAAATACGATAGTAATATGCATTCTCTTTTTGAATTTTATCATAGGTACCTCGATTTTACAGCATACAGATTCGACACACTAGGATGGAGTATGGACGTGAGCAGTGATGACGTCACCATAGTGGGGGGACCAGGGGCTGTTATGGGTAAGTCGCATTGTCACACATAAATATAAGAAAATAAAAAAGGTGGCTCATTAATTTTTATTGTTGACGACCTTGTGCCCGCGCTGCATTCACCCAACTTAGTGTCCGATGATTTATGACCCAGTCTGCAGCGAAAGAATAATTCTGGTATAATTTCAAATATACAGGGTGTTACAAAATTGGTGTAGGACCCGTTAACTGGGGATTCTACTCATCTTACTGCACAACTTTTGCTCTACGACTTTGCTCAAATCGCAAAACTTTAAATGAGTTCTTGATACGACGGTCTATGCATATGCTCATGATAAGGAACAACTTTCCCTAATATACCCATAGTCAAATCGATCAACAGACATGCCAAATCAGTATGAAGAGTCCAAATTTTTTCTGCTATTTGACTATGGGCTCCTTATGGGAAAGTTGTTATCATGAGCACATGCCTTTTGTAACAAGAACTAATTTAATATCACCCTATACATATATTTTAGTAACACAAATAAATAATTAGCAATATAAAATATGCATTTTACATGTGTGTGAAGTGTGTGTGAGTGTGTGTGTGTGTGAGTGTGTGTATGGGTAAGCTACCTCTAACTCTTTTTTGTGTCAAGTAGAACATTTTCAAAAATCAACATGCGTATCATTTTTTTCTAGGTAGAGCAATGCTTATACCTAAATACGACAAAACAGCACCGCAACTTATACATCTGATGCGCAACGACAGTGATCTTGAAGGCCGCGTTTTATATGAATTTGGTAAGAAATAAGTTTTTAATTATTTATTTAAATTAAACTGCTTGATGGATTTGAGGAGTGAGAGGAGTATTCAATTCCTCTTCACCTCCTGAGTCAAGATGTAACTATTTAAAGCAATCGAGTTCTTAATTATGGCATAAGATCTTCTTGCTGCCACTGTCTGATGACGTTGGTTGGCGCAATCGCCATTTTTTTCCTTTTTTGACTTCTCTTTCATATCTCAGTACTATACGATCTTTACTTTTTCTTTCACTTAATTGAAGTACTTAATTATTGTACTTTTCTTGGGCTTCCTTTACCTCTCTTTCTTTCCATGATCTTAATTTTTAATTATTGTCGTGTTGTACTGGATGTCCAATCTTATTCTTCGTTTTATTTAAATAGTATCCACGTAGTTCCTTTTCTCTCCAACTCTTTCCAAGTAATCTTGAATACCTTCCATTTTAGTTAACTTGGGAGGATCTTAAAATATATTTTTTTTATAGGATACAGTGTTAAGGCAGGCAAATTTTTGGGAAGTGAAGTCTTTGCTATAAGCAGCCCTTATGGAGCCATGGGTCGGGGAAAGGTAATGCGTCGCGTCGTTCATAAATACACACACCTATTCGTGTTGTTACGAAAACCACTCAACACTCGCAACAAATATATCATCTCACTTCTCACTAATATTATAAATGCGAAAGTATGGATGTTTGTTTGTTTGTTTATTTGTTTGTTGCGCTTTCACGCCGAAGCTACTGAACGGATTTAAATGAAATTTGGTAGGTAGACAGATAGGACTCACTCACTCGGAAAGCACTCAGCTAACACATAGGACTTTTTATCCCAGAAAAGTATCCCAGAAATGCTTAAAAACTCAAAATTTGCACTTCGTCACTAGATGGTGCCTTAACATTTTCTCTCTCTGAACCCAAATCTAAAGCCCACGCAGACGAAGTCGCGGGCGGAAGCTAGTCATAAATAATGGAAATACTACTTTGAAGTTCTTGTAATTTAATACAGGTGCTGTTGTATTCAAAAGCGCGAGAGTACCTACAAGCGATAGTGGATGACGATGTTGGTGCCATATTTGGCGGGGCGCTCTGCAACGCGCGGCTGGGCGCCGGCGACGAAGCGCTGCTCGTGGGGGCGCCTGCGTCTGCGCTGGGCTCTCTCTACGAGATCGACGTAGGCGCTGTGCATGTTTACCTCAATGAAGCGGGGGTATGTGTGATGACTGATGATTGATTAATTGCTTCGAAGAAAAAGTAAGATCAGTTTCCACATGCATACTAAAATAACAGAAATTAGCTTTTAGTAACTATTTACCTAAGTATAGGCAAACTGTACGTCAGGACGCATATCTAATCTTAAGATTTAACCGCAACAAAACTTAAAGAACTGTCTTATGATTGATTATTTTATAATTTCAAAGAATCTATATCAGTTGCCATTATCAATTTCATTTACGCACAGAAAATGCGACGCAAGCGCACAATAAGGGGATACAAAAACAATGGATATTTCGGATACGCTATCGCAAGTGTTGGTGACGTGAACCTCGACGGCAAAGACGGTAAAATTTTATGTTTTTTTTATTTTTTATGGCAGAGGTGGCAAACGAGCAGACGGATCACCTGATAGTAAGCGATTGGGTAATCGCTTACTATCAGCACCAGAGGAGTCACATGAGCGTTGCCGGCCTTTAATATGGGAGTTTATGCTTAAACCTTAAAATGTTCAAATTAACTCTTTATATAGGTTGAATTTAAATTAGTTCTTGATACGAAAGACTGTGCATGTGCTCATGATAACGGAGGACCCACAGTCAAATCGTAAAAAAAAAGTTGGACCCTCCATACAAATCTTTCAACTGACCGGCCAAAATAGTATCTGTATGAAGAGTCCAAAAATTTTTTTGTGACTTGACTATGGGTTCCTTAGAGAAAGGTTGTTTGTTATACTAATTAAAAGTCGATACAGGATCGATATTTATTTACTAGAGGTATGAAATGGTATGTAATCTTAAACAACAGTTATTCGTTTTTCTATTGAAATTATAAAACGAAGTTCGTCCCTAAGAGACGAGTTTCAGAAAATCCTTTCATAGTGCTACCTCCTTAAGAGCCAGGTTACACGCTCAGTCTAGCGTCAGTCTGGCGTCAGTCTGGTCCATCAGTCTGGATTAACTTGACTGACACCAGAATGATGGATGATTTTCACGGTTACATGCTCAATCAAGACTGACAGCAGACTGATGAAAAGTACCGTTGCCGTTTAGATAGCGGAACCAACAGTTAGTTGTCAATTTATAGTACTCAGCCATGGATATTATAAGGAAAAAGAAAGCGCACTTATGTTATGATAATTATAGCTTTGCTTTTAAAGAAACCAATAAAAAGAAACAGAGAGAAGCTGGCTACAAAGAAGAGATCATTACGCTCATGTCAATTTATTAAATGAAATATGAGATCTAAAGGAAGAAGAAGATTTTGAAAGTTACTATCGGATGAAAGAAGTCTGTTACGATAATTTACTGCAAATGGTTAAACCATTTTTGACAAGATACATGTATGAGGATAGAGTTAACTGCCGACGAAAGATTAGCTGTCACTTTGCGATACCTTGCTACAGGAAGAAATATTAAAGATCTGAAATACTCAAAAATAATGTACAATAAAATATTAAAGATTACCTTTGCGCTCGTAGCTGTGTCGCGTGATACGTCTTGCTCCATTGCATCCCGGAAAGTGACTGATGCGAGAATGATACGAGCGAGTTACACGATCAGTCTCCCATCAGTATTTCATCATCCAAACCGGACTGACAAAAATTTAATTGTCATCAGTCTGGACCATCAGTCTGTCAATTCGTGGGTAACACGATCATTCTTCGGTCATTCATGGACCAGATTGACGCCAGACTGAGCGTGTAACCTGGCTCTAACGGTCAAGCCCAGACCGAAAAGCGAAGCGATGTGGCACGCCCTTTTAAGTACATTTTCTTACAATACAAAACTTAGAAGATAATTTCGTATTTTTTTTTAATTATGGAGTAATGCTTACTCTGTCTATCACGATTCACGGGCTCTTTCATTCTGCTTTCCAGAGGTTGTCATATCGGCCCCATACGAGAACGAGTACCGTGGGGCCGTGTACATCTTCTCGGGGGCAGATCTGGTGAAGGATGCGACTGTGCCCATGCAATGGCTGCAGAGAGTGGAGGGGAGTGCGCCTGCTCAGTTATTGGGACTCTCCTTGTCTGTAGTGCAGGACTTGGATGGCAACGGGTGCAATGGTAAGCATAGGTATAGAATGGAATGAGAGCCCTTTATAAGATGCTACTTCATTAGTGCCCGATATTTTATTCAGTGCTTCTACTCCTGATTCTGATCAACTTTCCCCAAGGAACCCATAATCAAATCGCAAAAAAAATTTTGGACTCTTCATACTAATTTGTCCGCTCGGCTGATCGATTTGTATGAAGAGTCCAAAAATTTTTTAGCGATTCTCACTATGCGTTCCTTGGGGAAAGTTGATCAGAATCAGGAGTAGAAGCACTGACTAAAATATCGGGCACTAATAAAGTAGCACCTTATATAATGTATATCCCAGCTTATTGTTTATTTGGTTTTCTGTTTTTTTTTTTTTTATAAAACTAGAATTAACCATTGGCCTACCCGGAAACAACAGCGCAGTTCTGATGAAGTGTATAACTTTTATTAACTTCACTATTGACTTCAAGGAGGATAAGGCAAATTATAAGGTGAGTTATCATTTTTCTTTATAACAATCAAGGGTGCAACAAGATGTTTTCCGATAACTTAAAAAGTCTTGTAGAACAGATGGCCGTTGGGGCAGTAAAGTTTTCGAGTGGCGACCTTAAACCGGAAGAGCAGGCCTCCGACTCGGTGGACCGACGAACTGGTGAAGGTTGCGGGAAGCCGCTGTATGCGAGCCGCACAGGACCGGTCGGTGTTGATATCCTTGGGGGAGGTCTTTGTCCAGCAGTGGGCCTCTATCGGCTGATTAGGTAGAAACAGTCTTACTCGTCATACTAAATAACTTCCCCGAAAACAGTTACTTTGATTACAAATCGTTCAGATGTTCGGCCAACTTTGTATGGAATGTTGAAACTTTTTTAAGAGTTCAGTATTAGTGCCTTCAGAAAATTTCTTCTTTTTTTAACTTTCAATTGGTAAGCCCTTGGCATCATCTCACCTGATGGTAAGTGATGATGATGCCGAAGATGGAAGCGGGCTTACCAACATTCCCCAACACAATTCCCCAGTATGATCAGCACGGATCCATAACTCCCCAATATTAGTTCATACTCCACACACGGGGGCCTACACATAGTCCGGATTGGTGGAGGTTGTGGGACTAGTGGCCAACCCCAGTGTCAGAAGTTTTCAAGCCACCTATAAGGTCTACGACATGGCTTAACGACTGCCATCTAGCGATAGCAGCCGGCACAAACGGTTTAACGTGCCTCGCGAAGCACGGAAACGGAAAGGTTGTTATTACCACAGAAAACCAGCGTTATAGCAGCACCTGCCTGTTACAACTAATGCTGAGTGGGGACCTTTTAGTGTCACTATGCAGCACCTACATTTATTTTTAGCTTAAGATCGAATGTCTTATTTTAAGGTGTTGTGTTTTTACATTAAATAAAGAGTTTTCTATTTATTTATTACACCATGTATATTTTTGATGTAAATAAAACTGCACTTTAAAATACTTTAAATGAAAGAGAAAGTATCTCATAAGTACTTGTTTGCAGGAAATCGACAAATCTACATTCGTTTTTATAAATATGTGTGTAAACATCACGTATAAGGAAAAACTGAAACATATAGATAACAGTAAGTAACTGCGCATTCCTAAAAGCTAGATAGTAGCCATAAAAATACAAACCTTAATTCCAGTATCGTTGAGTGAATACCTGATGTTCAATATTCCTATTTATGAACTACTTCTATAAAAAGTGTTCTTTAAATGATGGATTTGCGGTTAAATTAACAACTTTTTAACTAAACGTAAAAAAATATAAACTCTTCATAAAATCAATTGTCGCATTGACCATTTTAGTATGGAATTATTCTGATTTGCCTGAATTTGTTCATGTCCAACATAAAAATAACCTTGTATAACTTCACTTCGAAAGTTCGTCAATTTAGTTGTAAATACATATTACCGAAGAACAAAACGTTAAACTTGGCACATGTGTTAAAAACAATTACTGACTTTTCTAGTATTTTTTTGTTATTTTTGGCGGTTACATGGCAATATTTACCGTCCAACCTACAGACAAACTTCAATTTCAGATTTGACAGTTATAATAAAGCTGAAGCACCCGAATGCTACGTTATATAATTCAGTAAACAACACAGTAATACATTATGTCACTCTGGCGGGTGCAAAGAGCTATTGCCGCTCTCTACTGGTGATATTGCCTCTTGTAAGTACCTTCCTTTCTATTTCCAAAGCCTTACTAACACGACCGAATGTATTTTCGTGTTTATTTGACGTTCCTTGATGAATCACGTAATAATATTTTGCATGGAAATACACGTATTTATTTGAAAATGTGGAACTCAATATCTTATTTTTTCTCTGAAAATCTTACATCACATTCCTTCTTCTTAAATGAAAGCTAGGGATAATGTTCAAGTTTTTTCAGAGAAACATACGAATAACCTAAGCAATTTAATTAGATATTTAGATCATTTTTATGTCACTCCGAGAATCCAGATGAATATTACTGATATCACCATTAAATACAAGGTGACAATCAAGAAGACATAAATACATAAACCAGAAACATTATCCTCCACTTAGGTAGTCGGGCAAATATGTCTACCTAGATAGGTGTTCACTTAACAGCTTAGCTAAAACCCTAGAAAGCCACACAATTACCCGAATACGTGAAGTGCTTTCCACAGGTGGAGATGTAGAAGACAACGACGCCGACGTCGAGACAACGAAGATCTAAGACACATACTGTCTTTGTTTCAGAACGGAAACTATGACAATAATACTGTTGTACAAGTGAACGCTTCTCTCACCGGTCAAGATGTAAAAGATTCCACCGAATTCAACCGTGGACTAGTGATGTTAACGGACGAAACCCAGACATACCTGGAACGGACGCTCCCAATTAAGGGTTCAAACCTCAGCATGCACTTGTATACGAGTTTTAAGTAAGTTCATTTATCAAATATGGTAGTTTCCGATCGGTTTACCCGGTAAACTCGTTATTTCACTGATTCGTCAGACTACTTCATCATTCGTCTCTATTATAATAATAATAATAAATAAAATAATAAATGTATACTTCCATATAATAATAATATCTGGGACCAATCACACACGGTCATCTGGCCCCAAACTAGGATTCCCTGTATCTTGGGAACCAGAGACTGATATACATACACATATACTTTTAAATACATACATATATAGATATAATACACCCAGACTCAGAGCAAACAATTCTGCTCATCACAGAAAAGTTTGCCCTGTGTGGGGATCGAACCCACGACTCTCGGATCAGAGGTCAGGATCCCTAACCACTTAGCCACCGAGTCAGTCGAATTATCTTGCTACTTTCATAATCTGCAGAATGACTCATATTTATCACTTTTTAGGGTTCCGTAGCCAAATGGCAAAAAACGGAACCCTTATGGATTCGTCATGTCTGTCTGTCTGTCTGTCCGTATGTCACAGCCACTTTTTTTCCGAAACTATAAGGACTATACTGTTGAAACTTGGTAAGTAGATGTATTTTGTGAACCGCATTAAGATTTTCACACAAAAATAGAAAAAAAACAATAAATTTTGGGGGCTTCCCATACTTAGAACTGAAACTCAAAAATTTTTTTTTCATCAAAGCCATACGTGTGGGGTATCTATGGATAGGTCTTCAAAAATGATATTGAGGTTTCTAATATCATTTTCTTCTAAACTGAATAGTTTGCGCGAGAGACACTTCCAAAGTTGTAAAATGTGTGTCCCCCCCCCCCCCCCGTAACTTCTAAAATAAGAGAATGATAAAACTAAAAAAAATATATGATGTACATTACTATGCAAACTTCCACCATAAATTGGTTTGAACGATATCTAGTAAGTAGTTTTTTTTTAATACGTCATAAATCGTAAACCGCAATTTACCTTTCATTCAAGTTACAACGAACTACAAAAACTTTTATATTATGTTACTCTACGGAACCCTTCATGGGCGAGTCCGACTCGCACTTGGCCGCTTTTTTAACACGATATCCTTTGCTATTAACACTCGAAGAACAAAATACATTGCTAAAAGTTTAACAACTGTAAGAAAGTCTCATAAGTATCTTATCTTTAAATCAAGAAATGGAGAATTTATTTGTTACCTATATTCTAGCAATACTACGGACTATATAATTGGGTCTACAAAGAGCGAGCAACTGACCATCGTAGTAAAGAACGCGGCAAGCAGCCCAGGCGGAGCGTACGCCGCTTGCGTGCGCACTCGCATCCTTGGCGTGGGGATCGCAAGCGCGGCTCCCAACTCCAGCCACTGCGCGTCGGCCGGTGACACGATCACCTGCATGCCCAGCAAACCTATTTTCGCGGGAGAAAGCGCGGTAAGTGGCATCAATCTCTGAACTGATTTGAAGACCTTATCGCTTCTTATTTTTGTTTTTGTGCTTCTATACGACGCGCGCGCGCGTAAGGGCTTGGAGACGACTCGACTGGTGTCCCGAGAAAGAGGGATTATCAGGTACTACCATACTTATTCGGTACTAATCTATATTAATATGTTACTACAACCTATTCCTTTTTTTAATTTCTTTACTTTAATGACAACAAAAGTTTGACGGCTACCGTCTCGACTCAACATCTAAACCGTTGTATTAGAATTCTAGTGGGGTCTTCTTTTTTGGGACTAAACGATACAGCCGCTAAGCCATCTTACATAGGTTAATTGAAGACTGAAAAGGCATTCCCAAAAAGAAGTCATCGCTAGAAACCTATTGGAAACGTATTTTTTTTACATTTTCTGAATATATTTCTAGGTAAGCATCATAAATCTGGATACTAAATCCTTGACCGGCGAGGCAAGTGCCATTGAAATTGAAGCTAAACTTTTCAACCCTTGTGGTGGAAGCAACTCCTCTTCTAAATCCAGGATGTCATTTACTTTACTTCAGGACTTTAATGTTACGATTGCAGGGTAATATATAACTTTTGTACTTTCTACTTTTGTACACCCCTTGGATTTTGTACTTTTAACTGACTACGGCGAAGCAAAAAGGATCATGATTTTAACCCATATGTATGTTCATCTGTTCACGCATAACTTCTCAACTACTTATCATAATCCAACAAATGGGATGTCATTAGAAGCGTCTTGATTGTCCGCTGGTTATAGTCTAAAGCCACACTAAATTCAATATGGCGCTCTCTTGAGGAAATAAAGAAATTACCAAAAAAAAATTTTTTCTTCAAAGGTACCGTGTTGGGATCAAATACAATTTAAATATATTAAATATTTAATATTAATATTTAATATTTTTGATGCCCAGGACTTACCAATCGAGGGTAAAAAATAAATAAAAAATACAAGAATTTTTTTTAACACCTTATACATTTACATATTTACTTTGATCCAAAACTTTTTGTAATTTCAACCAAAAATTTTTGAACAAACGTTATTCAGTATCATAAGCAGAATCGAGGTGTTAAATTACTTTTTTTAAACAGTCTAAACTGATTTATCATTATTTTCTATAAAATAATCTGTTTACTTTTTTTTGTCAATTTTGTTTGTTGAAAAACATATTTTCAATTTTCAGTCTTTTTTATTTTCAATGTTTCCCTAACCAAAAAAATATTTTTTTTCAGAGAATCGAATCCATCATCATCCCTAAATGTGTCTCAGGAAGAATTAGTTTACGGATATGAAGACATTAGTCATGTTTATTCGGTATGTATAGGACATACGTAGTTATGCCATAACGATCCAACTGACTTTAAAGTATGTAAGGAATAATGTACTTTATGTCAGTGATATACATAGTGATATCCCTTACTTACTTTAAAGTCAGTTGGATCGTTATGGCATAATTATGGCCATTTTTAAATTCTATCTTACAAAATCCTACCTCCTATCATAGAAGGTCCTAAAATATTTGGAGCCTGACTGGGACTTTTCCTCATCATATTGATATTTTTCCTTTAAATTTTTTTAAACGTTTTAAATAAATTACATTAAATTATTTACCAATCTGGTAATCTGACTCAGTTTCACCTGTCACAATTTAAAACAGTCGTTTTCTCAATACAGAATATAAATAAATAAAAAATGCACATATCGCACTGCCAGTTCAAAACTGTCGCAACTCAAAATATGACAAAAATGAGTTAAGTATACCATCTTGTTCAGCGAATTTTTCTGCATCTGGTCATCTAACCCGATTTTTTTTAGCTTCCGTAGTTTTTCATCAGAGGGCGCGTAAGTCTCTTTTGGCGCCAGAGTCGGTGATTTATTATTACAACTACAAAGGTCCATCTTCAGTTGGTTCGCGGACTCTATAAGGTAAGTTACGTTTGCTCGCTTCAAAAATGTATTATTTCGTATTGTTACGTTGTTGTTGCGAAAACCTTCATTATTTTGTGTATTATTTCGACTAAATTCTGTGTTGATGCCAAAATTGTGTTAAATTATGTCAATCAATTTGTCTCATTGAGAGTTGATACTGTTTAGTTGACAAAATAAACAAGAAACTTAAAATTATTTTGAGTTGAGACCATTTTGACGCAAAAATAAGAAATTTCGAGTTAAGACATTCTTGAAGAATGAAACTTTGTTTATCGATTTCTCCCGTTCTAATTGTCCAATTTTTTTTATTCCTGAATGAAAATTCCCACTGAACTACTTTCTAGCCAATAGATGTAAAAGAATTGAGCTATTGTCAATATTTAAGGTACTTGACTTTTTGTGCTTTCGAGATGTGACACTGTTCGTGCGAAAATCTGAACAGTAATTTTTTTGTGTGATAATGTGACACTGTTGATACAAAACAATCTTAAAAAATACTAGATCGGAAAAATGTATTATCTCAGGTTTTTTATGCCAATTAAATAAAGATTACTTAAGGCTACTTACCATACTAAGTTATTCTGACCAGAAGTATAATAATTTATTTATTTATAAATAATTGTATTTTTTATGATTATTTTATATTATTTATATGTGTAGATTTCGTGGGTCCGTACTCCGTATCGGGTCCACTCAAAAGAATAGAAAATCTTAATTAGACTTCAAAAATTAATTATAATTGTATGTAGTAATAAATTGTTTAAAGCATCAGATAGACAATTTATGGTCTTGCTACTCAACAATTTTTAGTAGTATAAATATTTACTTACCTACACATAAGCCTTAAAAGAAACTAAATTAATTAATACCGGGATCGGTGGACACAAAAATTATTTAATTTTTGGTGGATACTACTCAGCGTGATCCATGGATATTTTAAACCGATCCGGGGATCGGTGAATACGGACCCAATTTTATTAAAATAATTTGTATATATACATTTTTGTTATTGTAAAAGCCCGAACTAATTTACCGTGGTTCGGCCTTTTACAGTAATGGACTAGATAAGTTCGAATTTGTTTAATTATTAGTATGGATAACTTTCACACGTGCTTTCACACATCGTTTTCGTGCATAACATTGTCGGTTCGTTATAATATATTTATTCATTACAGAGTAAACAATGGAATCGAAGCTTGCGGGTGCTGCCCGAAAAGAACTACTTTTTGTATTAATTCGTTTGATATACTGTTGACTATTTTATAGTTCAATTATGCTCAAAAAATATATGATTTGTTGTCAATAAATAAATAGTGTAGAATTTAGACCTTTATTGCAGCCACAATTGGCTGCTTAACAGTTTTTGTAGTATTTTTTTAATATACTTTTGACTGTGTTATAGTGAAACTATGTTAATAAAGGTGATATTTTTGTATTAATTTGTTTGATATACTCTTGCCTATTTTGTAGTGAAACTATGCTCGTATTATATAATCATTTCACAAGTATTTAGAGATACAAAAAAATTGTTTTGTGGAAAATTTATAACAAGTTCCATACTGTTTCGTCCTAAATCTGAAAATTCAGAATACATAGTGTGTAAAAATACCTCTCCTGGAAAATTCACCTGTGGCTTTAACTCATCACGCTAAACGTTTCCCATGGAACCCATACTAAATTCTTTGGAATTCCCATACAAAGTTGAGTAATTAGCTGTCAAGTTTGTTAGAAAAGTCCAAACATATTTTGTTAGGATATTACGTATTAATTCTTGATTAATTCCATGGGGAAAGTTATTCAGTACGATGAGTTGAAGCTCCAGGTGAAGATTGCGGGAGTGCTCTTTTTATATTCAAATAAACTCTGTGTTTAGCTGTAAGTGTCGAATACTCGTAATCTCCTGTGACTAATGGTCTCATTTATACAGACTGCATTTAGATTAGCTATAAGAAATGTTGGTAGTTTGATACTTTCTGTTTTAAAAAAATCTTGTTCTTTTATTTTTATTATGCAACTGTTGATTATTAATTATGTTTCGTCATTCTATTCTCGATTTATATTTTCACCTATTCACAGAAATATAATCGTTGAACTAAATGACTCTTATAAAAAAATCCAATCCAGGAATGATCTGAGCCTTAAATAATTTTGAGTTACAACATAAAAATCTATTAATATTTTTTAAGATCACAATCACGAAAAGCGTCACAACACAAAAAATTACGAATTTACAAAAAAAAAATGTATATATTTTTTTAGGATTTTAATAACGAAAAAAATCACAATTCTCAAAATTGGCAACAACATTTTAACATTTTGACATAATTTTAAAGAATTGGCACAAAATGAACTTCAAAAGGGTCGTAAGTACGAAAATATTCATAACTTTAAATCTAGCACGAATAAAATTTTCACACTAGACAAAATATAGAGTACGATTTTTTTTCTACATGCTGCAATATAAAAACTTCTCGATAATTCGCTACAAAAGCCAGGAAACGTTTTTTTCGTTTCCTGAAAAATTAGGTTTTTTGAGTTGCGACAGTTTTGAACTAGCAGTGCGATATGTAGGTATTATAATGATAATCTAAAATAAGTGAATCCGTTTTTTTTGCGATTCCATTAGAGCTGTTTAGCGTACAATATTACATTACTCGTATTTGTTTTGATGCAGTCATCCGCCATGTAAGATTGACTATGGGTAGGGAGTGGGGAAAGTTGTTCCGAGTGATGAATAAAAAGCCCCACTGACGGGTCCTATGCGTACACCTGTAAGTTAACAACCCATATCGTCCCCAATGCAAGGGCACGGGTCCCTTCCCACACTTCGGTAAGATTAGGCCATACTCCTCACACGGCGGTCTTGTCCGCATTGGTGGAGGTTGTGGGGCTAGTGGCCAAACCCTTAGTGTCAGAAGTTTTCAAGCTGCCTATAAGGCTTCCAACATGGCTTAACGACTGCCATCTAATGATAGCAGCCGGCACCAACGGCTTAACGTGCCTCGCGAAGCACGGAAACGGTCGAGATAAAAAATTCCTTTAACAGTCAGACCTATCCAGGTTATGACCGTGTCTGTAGTCAGTTAACCTGCGTGATCGACGCGACCACGCAAGCCGCAGTGAGCCACGACCGACACCCTGTACATCCTACAAATAATTTTTTCCTCATTACAGATTATAAATGCAGGTGTGACGAGTTGGAGAGACGTTAACTGTACTATAATTGTACCACAATACGTCAATTACACTGTAAGTATCTTACTCGAGCTTATGCATTATATAGATACCTATAACAAAATTAAAATCCCGATAGTAAAACATGAATAACTCCAAAACCACTAAAACATTTTTTCACCAAATACAGGCTGTTAATAAAAGTGCGTTTGAGATTTTAAGTGGTTACTCAGAATCGATTATAGAATACAAGAAAAATATTTAAAAAATCCGATCTACAACTTTTTTCAGTTTTCCATGCAAATTCTTAATTCACTGTTCAGATTTAGTATGGGAATCTGAAAAAAATCGAAGAGCGGATTTTTTAAATATTTTTCAATGTTCGGGTAAGTAATAGAATCTTTTATACAAAAGATATATCATTTAGAAGATATACAAACCAAACATATAATTTTCTTAAATATAACGATTGTCAGATATAATAAACTCTAGATATAATTTTAAAAAGAATAATTTCATAAGGTATAATAAACACTGTATATAATAAACATACAATATAACAATCATATGATATAAGACTCATTTAACCTACTATTGATAACATATAACATATCTTAGATATAAATTTTAAAGATATAATAGTGGAGATGACAAAACTGAATTGACAAAATATTGAATCGTAAGTCGGAATATACAGAATGCGAGTTTTTAAGAGCTTTGGCCTCTAACTTGAGTTTAAAAATAATTAATTAAAATTTAATAAAATGTTCTCACTTTTTTATTTTATTTATGTAGATGCTTAACACATGCTTTTAAATCGTCATTTTTTTCTATACCTAGTACAAAGTCCCTACCACGCGGGACTTGTACACTCAGCATTTCGGGAAGTGTAAAATGTTGTTTTCTTGTTAATATTACATAATAAGTAATGTGAACTCTTTATAAAATATATTTTGTATACTAAATTAATTGAATTTTATTTGTCAAGTATAAAAGCACTAGATACAAGCAAGCACGTAAGCAAGCATACAAGCATGAAAGCAAGCAAGCATGAAGGCAGGCAAGCAAACATGCAAACAAGCAGTCGATCTGTGGTCATTTTATCAATCAAACCTAACACGGCGACTGAGCAAGCTCGCCTCCACATCACAGTCTCCGAACCTAAATTATCCGAGTCGGGGTGCTCCGAATTCCCGAGCTCGCTTCGCTCGGTCCCACATCCTATTTGGAATCCGTGAGAATTTTGTATGTATTCTGAATAGTAGAATTTTCATAAAAAAGCCAGTAGAAAATAAAACCCTGGTAATTTCTCTGCTCATTCGGAGCATTATATCTAAAGTTATTATATCTTATGAACATTATATCTTGAGAATGTTTTATGATAATAATCATATATATTATAAATGTTATATCAAACAATTTTATATAATGTAATCGTTAGAGCTTATAATTGTTATATACAAAATTATATCATCTGTTGGTATATCTCGTGATAATTATAGCATTTGAGCGTTATTAAAATGAAAATATATCTCCCGTTTTTATATAAAATGAGACGCACCCGGCCAAGAGTGTATAATAAAATTGGACAGCAGATATGCAATTCTTCCAGTTATATGTCTTTTGTAAACAAATCAAAAAGAAGTTTAGTCTCACAAACTTTATATTCAATAAATGAATATTACACAAAACCTGTTCATTGACCCAGGTTATTAAATGAATGCTCACTAATTACGTTAAAATTAAGATGACATGTAAAATTTTATAATAATTTTATCAATAAATTCTGTATTTTGTATTCTGTATTCTGTAACCACTTAAAAAACTCCTTAAAACTTTTTAATACCCTGTATAGCTAAGAAATTTCAGTATGAAACCGGTCAATCGGTTTGAGAAATACAGAGCCACATACAAACACACAGACACACAATCTCACAATAGTAATCACAGCCATTCCATCATTCGGTATCATCATCACTAATCATCAGGTGAGAGCATGGGAGTCTATGCATCTACTACCAACAACGGTATGGTTTTTAACCGACTTAAAAAAAGAAGGAGATTCTCAATTCCACTGTATGTTGTTTTTTTTGTATGTATGTTACGCGATTTCTCCTCCAATTATGAATCGATTTTGATGATTCTTTTTTTGTTTGGTAGGTACCTAATACTTCAGAGGTGGTCCCGAATAAATTTTATCTCAATTGATTCAGCGCTTTTTCAAAAATCAACAAAAACAAAGAATACATATGTAGCAATGTAGCTGTTACGATTGAAATCGGTTTTTTAACTTTGAACTTTTTATTAACTTTTTTTTAACTTTTTAACTTTTTTTTTAATTTTGAAAATTATAGAATGGGAAGTGCTTTCAATCGAAAGACTACACAGCGTGGTGGTTCCGCAATATTAGTTGAAAATTCCATAAAAATTAAAGAACGGAAGGATGTCGTCAGTCTTTCGATTGAAAAAACTATTGAACTATCTTGCGTGGAGCTGGAGAACCACATAATTATTTGCGTGTATAGACCCCCATATGACGACAACTTTGTTCGTTTCGAATCGGCAATGGAGGATGCATTAGATTTAGTTAGTAAAAGTAGTAAATCGGTAATCGTTTGTGGAGACTTTAATGTAGATTTGTTAGAAAAGAAGTCTCTAACAACTAGAATCACTTGTCTTTTTAAGTCGTTTGATTTAGATTACATTTTTTTGGAACCAACAAGAAAAACAGAGACTTCTGCAACTTGCATAGATAACATATTTTGTAACTGTAAATTTGTAGAAAAAAAAGTTATAAATTGCTTAAGATCTGATCACAGCGGATTGCTGGCTAGCTTCCCTGTGAGATTTATTAAAGAACAAATAAAAGTTCAAAGAAGACCTGTCACTGTTAACCGAATAGAAAATTTTAAAACAACACTAATTGAAAAGCTGCCCATACCAAATTTTGATAAACACGTAGACGCGAATAGTTTTTACAATGATTTTTTCACAGTGCTTGACAGAGAATTTCAAGATATATTTAAAACAAAATCCAGAAATATTAATCATCAATTCAAATTTTGTGAGTGGGCTACTGTAGGTATTTATAAAAGCCGACAAACTTTGTTTGATCTCTATGACAGGAAAACCTATATTTTTGATAATAACTTTAAAGAGTACGTAAAAAAGTATTCGAAAATCTTTAGACAGGTATGCCGTGCAGCAAAATCGAATTACTTAGCCAGAAAAATAAAATCATCAGATGATAAAATTAAAACCGTTTGGAATATTATAAACAAAGAAACCGGCAAGGTCAAACCCCGCGATAATGAATATGTTTTGCAAACAGATCAAGGTAAAATTACAACAAATGCCGATGTAGCCAAAGAATTCGAAACTTTTTTCACAAATATTCCACTTAAGACCACTGAGGCCTTGAATTCGTCACCAGTGCATGCTAAACAATTGTTAGAAGATAATGTCAGTATTTGTAATGAAAAATTCTCCTTCAGAGAAATTGAACCAGACACTATTGTCAAAACTTTTAAATCTCTTAAAATGAAAAGAACTGAAGACCTTTGGGGACTATCAGTAAGTTTAATTAGTAATGTAATTATGACTTTAACGCCATATTTAGCTTGTCTTTTTAATATCAGTATTGATAGTGGCGTATTTCCGGACCTAATGAAATGTAGTAAAGTGATACCCTTATATAAGTCTGGTAACAAAAGTGATCCGGGAAATTACAGACCAGTTTCTGTACTACCAGTTCTCAGTAAAATTTTTGAAAAAATTATGCTCAACCAATTACTACAACATTTTAATGAAAATAATCTTCTGCATAAACAACAGTTTGGTTTCACAAAAGGTCGATCTACAACCGATGCAGGAGTATCTCTTATTCGTAACATCTATGATGCTTTTGAGGAATCACAGAATGCAATAGGAGTGTTCTGTGATTTATCTAAAGCATTTGATTGCGTTGAACATCATACATTGCTTATAAAGTTAAAGCATTACGGTGTCGAGGACGGGGCCCTCAGTCTTCTTAATTCGTACTTAAGCAACAGAACGCAAAAAGTTCAAGTAAATGGCACAAATTCATCCGGCTCTAAGGTTAAAATGGGTGTGCCCCAGGGATCTATATTAGGCCCTTTTCTTTTTCTTACATATATAAATGACTTGCCATATATGGTGCAAAATTTGTCAAACATTGTGTTGTTTGCTGATGATACTTCTCTTATTTTTAAGATTGACAGGAAAGATAGCAAAATTGACGAAGTAAACAACACTCTTTCAGAGATTCTAAAGTGGTTCACTGTTAACAATCTACTCTTAAATGCAAAAAAAACAAAATGCATAAAATTCTCATTACCAAATGTAAAGAAAATTGAAAACAGTGTAATTGTAGATAATAATGTATTGGACTTTGTAAATAAGACTGTTTTTTTAGGTATAACTTTAGATGCTACACTGCAATGGGGCCCACACATAGAAACCTTAGCGGGACGGCTTAGTTCAGCTGCATATGCTGTTAAGAAAATAAGACAGTTGACAGATGTAGATACTGCGAGACTAGTGTATTTTAGTTATTTTCACAGTATAATGTCTTACGGAATCTTACTCTGGGGACATGCGGCTGATATTGAAACGATTTTCATTTTGCAAAAAAGGGCAATTCGCGCAATCTACCAGATGCGATCCCGCGAGTCGTTGAGGAATTTGTTTAAAGAAATTAATATTCTTACCGTTGCTAGTCAATTCATATACGAAAATATCATGTATGTACGTAAAAATTTGCACTTGTTTCATAAAAACAGTGACAGACACAATTTTAATCTAAGAAATATTAATAACATAGATGTTGCCTATTCGAGACTGAGTAAAGTTAAGAAGTCATTTATGGGGCAGTGTGTAAAATTTTATAACAAAATACCCGAAAATGTGACTAGTTTGCCAGAAAACAAATTCAAATTGCATGTGAAAAATTGTTTATGCTCTAGAGGGTATTACAAAATACTAGATTATGTAAATGATAATGATATATGGACATGTATAGATCCTCCAGCTCACAATTTTATTGTTGACATGAATTGTAATAGAATTTAAGATTTTATTTAAAAAATGTGTTGAAGCGAGTTTCTTTTGGGCTCGACGTTTCTTCTCGCTTCGCAAACACTTCCCGAAACGTTGAGTGTACAAGTCCCGCGTGGTAGGGACTTTGTACTAGGTAGAAAAAAAATATTGACGATTTAAAAGCATGTGTAAAGCATCTACTTAAATAAAAAACATTTTGAGTTTTGAGTTTTTTGAGTTTTAACGTGTTCAGCGTTGTCAATTATTATGAACAAACTTTATTCATGTTTGAAAAATATTTTGTCAGGTATCAGCAGATCATGGGGGGAAATGCGAACTGAATCACAGTCACGATGTTGTGACATGTGTATTAAATAAATTGTATGGAAAAAAGGAAAGATATTTACTTATATCAATGGATGTGCTGCCTAATACAGAATTTACAGGTAAGCTTAAGTTCAAATAGTGATGTGAAAATACTTAGGCAGCCTTGTCTTAAACCTGTCATATGATTTTGATAACTATGTATATTAAAATAACGGTAATTCAGTGGCTTAAAGAATTAAGCCAGACACTTCAGCCACTCTAGACAGAGGTGATCCCAAATTATTTTATTTGCTTAACTCCACTTGGGAATAAATTGTTACACCAGTCCGGGAGTTGATGGTTATTATATTTTTTAAAATTTTATGCGTACCTAATTTAATGCGGTTAATTTTTGTACTTCATCATGCCTATATACTATGCTCATGTTGAAAATATATTTGCTTGTTCGTAATAAATTACAAACGTACTTACGTAATAAATTAATCAAAAACTTTACAGAAAAAAAAAATTACTTGTTTTAAAAATAAGGGGTCCCGGGTCACTACTTTGTTGCAGTAGGACATCACCACCTTTAAATCAGGCAGTGTACTGAAGTGCACTTTTAGTACCGACCTATGTACCTTTTATCAAATGTAGGTGCTTTTGGGCATTCTTTCCTAATAATTGTAATCAAAACTAGGCTTTCTTCATTGGCAGGTAAAGTGCTCGAAGGGAAGGCGGAACTTGTAACTGAAATAATCTGTATAGTAGCGGGTCAACGAAAAAGCAAAAGGTAAATCGATATGCATCTGAAAAGCATATACAGGCTGACTGGTGCAAACCTGCACCTTAAACCGCCTCCGTGTTCTAGTGGCTACTCTACTTGCTTTACATCAGGAGGTCGCGGGTTCGATTCTCGACGGGTTCCAATTTTGTAGGACTCGGTCTGGTTGGTGTTAGGGCATTTTCGGAGCCCGCCTGGCTAGCTCCCACCATCTTATCCAAGACTTGCTCCAAACATCAATGTTAATAACATTGAAATGTTCCGACACTGACATGAAGATAAGATAGCCAATTCCCGATTGCGTTGCATCAGCATCATCATCACTTACCACCAGGTGAGATAATGCCAAGGGCTTACCAATTTTGTGAATTTTAGAAAACTGGTGATTCTACTCATGAAACTGAACGACTTTTGATCTACAACTTTGCTAAAATCGCAATACCAGTCACCTTGTAGGTATTTTCACTAATTCACTATGCATAAAAGTCATGACCTATTTGACATTGTCATAACTTTAGTGCTTAAACCACTTATGCTGTCGATTGTACAGTAGCATTGGCAACGTTTACTATATCCCCTGACAACGCCATTTGCGGAAGCTTACTGAACCAATTTTAACAAAACTTAGCAAAATTATACTATACTGTCAGCTAGCTATGATCATTAAATTTCCATTATTTCGCAGAATAACAACAACTCTGAATCTGTTGCATACAACGGTACCATTGGGAATATTGATAGCTGCAGTATCTGTTGGAATACTGGCACTTCTAATTGTAATCTTCGTCTTATATAAGGTATGTATTACATATGTTGATAATATTCTTACAACAGGTTGGTCTTCATTATAAATCTAACTAGGAGACCTAACACCCTTCGGGTCACCGATTTGGCCACAGCTCTGTGTATTGAAATAGACTTGCTAGTGTAGTATATTCCTAAATAAAAGACACTACAATTTTCGTAAGTTTGCATTTTTGGACATTCGTCCAATTGGTGAGACTGACTCTTTCAAAAGGAATGTCTCCCTTATTTCCAAGTTGTGCACCTTAGGACTTTAGGAATATACTACACTAGCAAGTATCTTTCAATACACAGAGCTGCGGCCAAATCGGTGACCCGGAGGGTGTAGGTCTCCTGGTAAGATGATAGTGAAATTGTGCATCTTTCTTGAAGGAACCTATGGCCTATTCTACCTATCTCATAAAAAAAGTTCGCATATTGATTAACTGATAAGGCAAGTGTGTAGAATAAACAGGCTGTAAAAATACCGCTCCCGGAAATTTTAACGCTGATTTCTACTCATTAAACTAAACAACATTATCAAAGGAACCTATACTATTCTCAAAAAAAGTTTCTACTTCCCATACACATCTGGCTGAGCAGCTGACTGATTTGAATTAAAATAAAAAGATGCCAATTCTTTCGAGACATCAGCCATTACAAAATAACCTTGAATATTGGTAAATCCTTGCAAACATTTGCGGAGATGCGACTTGCTACTTGAGAATTTTACATTAAAGACAAAATTAAGATATTTTTCAAAGAAGTCAATACTACGATAAGTAATAAAGTAAATGTTAAATCTTTCTTTATTTTTCCAGTATGACTGTTTGCGAAGAAGGCATAAGGAGGAACTCGGCGCCTTGAAAAGGGAAGTTCGACGTCAAAGTATTGTAAGTGTAGTTGTGTACTACTCGTATATCATGGTTAACCCTTTGAGCGCCACAGTCGGCTAGAGCCGACAACTGGTTTCCGTGCCACAGGCGCCAGGATTTGAGATTTTCATACTCTTTTTAAGGAGCACAAGAACAATTCCCAAAAAATTACTCTTCTATTATTTTTTTTTTTTTTTTTTTTTATGGCAGAGGTGGCAAACGAGCAGACGGATCACCTGATGGTAAGCGATTACCGCCGCCCATAGACACCCGCAACACCAGAGGAGTCACAAGTGCGTTGCCGGCCTTTGATTTGGGAGTACGCTCTTTTCTTGAAGGTTTGAATGTCGTATCGGTCCGGAAATACCGCAGGCGACAATTCATTCCACAGTTTGGTTGTGCGAGGCAGAAAGTTTCTAGTGAAACGCACAGTTGTGGACTGCCAACCATCTATGTGATGGGGATGAATATGTTGTCGCGTAGAACGACGGCGGAAAGAGGCGGCAGGGATCAATCCGAACAATTCCTCGGAGCACTCCCCATTGTACATGCGATAGAGAATGCAGAGCGAGGCTACATCTCTACGCAGCGCCAGGGAGTCAAGCTGATCTGAAATATCCTGGCAGTCGACGATTCGAGTTGCCCTTCGTTGAATGCGGTCCAGAGGGAGAAGCTGGTACTGGGGTGCCCCTGCCCAGAGATGAGAACAGTATTCCATATGAGGCCGAACCTGCGCCTTATAAAGTTGCAGGCGATGCGCCGCAGTGAAATACCGTCTCGATCTATTGAGCACACCAAGCTTCTTCGAGGCTAATTTAGCCTTACCCTCTAGATGGCCACGGAACTGGACTTCACTCGATATGTCGACACCAAGAATTCCGATACTAGCTGAGGCATTTAGGGGAGTGTCCTCAAAACGAGGTGATACGACAAATGGCATTTTCTTGGCAGTGAACGCGCAAACTTGTGTCTTAGTGGGGTTAAATTGGACCAAATTAAGTCGACCCCATTCTGAGACTTTCTTTAAAGAGGCCTCAATTTCCGACACAAGTTTGTTTCGGCTCTCGATGACGTTTTCCCGAGAAATGTTGGCACGGCCGGTATAGAAGGCATCACCTGTGCTGTCATCCGCATAACAATGAGTGCTGCTGATTTGCAGCATATCATTGATATGCAGAAGGAACAGTGTAGGCGAAAGCACACAGCCTTGAGGGACACCAGCATTCACAGACATAGAATCTGAGCATGCACCGTCGACTACGACCTTTATGCTTCTGTCTGCAAGAAAACTAGTGACCCATTTGCATAATTAGCTTATACTGTTAGCTGTTAGCTTTTACTGTCTGTTTCTTGGACAAAATTGTTAGGATTCTTAAGAAGGGCCCAGCCAAGGCTCAACCCTTCTTTCTCTCTCTTACCGTGTGGCATTTTTAACCGTCCTATCCACAAGGTACAGACGGCGGTTGCCTAGTGTTAGCATCACCCGCGGTCACGTGTAGGGCTAGATTTACACCTACGGGCGTGTGTAATGCGACCAGTTTGAGCCCTGGCATTTTGAGAGGCACGTATGGTGAAAGTTTTTAAGCTCAGTTAGGGAATCATTCAGATACCAAGCTCTTGGTGTTTTATTTGCCGAAATTCAGCCGAAGCATAAATTCAGTAAAAGCTGCCGAAATTCGGTTTAACCGAACTTCAACCGAAAATCGGTTCATCACTAATATTTATCATTCATAGGCTTTTTTCTGAAATTCACAGAGAAGATCCATTCGCTTGCGCGAGAGCATGACAGAAGAGTCTAAAGATCAGTTGGAGTCGAATCAAGAAGAAGACGAAACAGAACGATGTGTCTTCATGGACGTGACAGAGCCGTCACGTGATTAAATAAGTGTATAAGACACATGACACATTGCAAGAGGGACATTGTTTTTCACTCCCAGTTGCATGAGTGTTTTAAGTACCTCTAGAATATGATATCAATAAATAAATATCAATAAAACAGCCACATTTCTTGTCTCATTTTGAAATAATTATATTTCTTAAGAAAGCACTTGTTGCCCATTAGTAATTTAAGGACTGTATGGGATATAGAGCTTTGGCCAACTGGTTGATATCTTATTTTAAAGTAATTCCGGAGGGGTATGATTTTCGTACTTCTTTATGGCTATGCGAATGTTATCCGTAAAAGTTAGTCATAAAAATTGAAGTAGTATGAAATTTGTGCATTCATCCGTCTTTTTTCAATGGTCCCCATCTTATCAAAGAAAAAATTATATTATTTTTTTAATTATTTTTTCTGAAAATATACAACTTTCCCAAAATCAAGCAAAATAAAGGGAGGACTCTCACCAAGTCCCCGACTTCAAAAAAGAAACTTTTATGTTAAGTACTACCGATATAATTGAAATGAAATTATTTTATTCGAAGTACCTACTTCGAATAAAATATTTTCATTTCATTTCAAAGCGTACACTGCTACCTAGCAGTGTACACTTTACGAACGTCATTATTTAACTACCTAATACGAGGTTTTGGAACCTCGGTTTCATATTGTATTGAGCCGAGTCATTACGAATGGTTTTGCAAGCAGGTTCGACGACTTCCAGCTTTCCGAACCGCATACCTGCGCTGCTGCAAATAATACAGAAGACTGAAGAGTAATCAGCCACTACGCTTGGCGTTTATAGACTATGGGACTATTCCAAACCGATCCGGGTGCAGCGAGGAGTGAGACAGGGCGACATCGAAACTGTAACTGCTTTCCTGGAAGGTCTTCAAGTTTCTAGACTGGAGGGATCTCGGCAACTTGGCTAGTGTATGTTGCCATGGCAACAGTAATGTCATACGAAACTGAGACTCCTCTATAGAACGCTAATACGTCAGTTTCAATATGAAACCGCGTGGACCAAGTTGAGGGGAAAATCTGAGGTGCGGGAGGGGGAAGCTTCATAACTGTTCGAATTTTTGAATCTAAGAATGTCATATGTTTGAATTACGACCAATCACCGCAAGATGTCAACTGTCTAAGGATTTAAATCGTCGAATAGCAATAGTGTATTTGAAAATGACAAAACTCAAAATACGACTGAAAGGTCTAGTGATGGAGGTAATAGAAAGGATCACAAATATCGAAAATTCTTACGATAATTTTTAAAATGAGAATAACAAAATAAATTAAGCATATTGTTCCTTGTTAAATCTTAATACATAAACAATACTAATACATACAGTAAAAATACATATTAAAACAAAAAATATATATTTTAAAAATAAAAATCAAACCGAATCATAGTTTCCAAAACATATCTATAGCCAAGCTGAGCGGAAATGTTAGGAGAAAATTTTCCAGCTGTCGTATCTGCTCATAGTCTTAATTCTCGTTTAATTTTTATTTGGGTTCCTTTGGAAACTGAAAATAATTAGAAGAAAAAATAAGTCAAATACATTTCATGTCTACTTTGAATAAAACTATGTAAATATGCAGTCGGATATTTTTTGTTGCTAAACTTTTTGCTATATCTATCGAAAAGTCGATGAAGTGTTACATCACTACCATATGTTTTGCAACGAAGTTATTTAAATAAAAATTAGTCAATATATGGCTTACTTCTGGTATGAAACCCCGCACATTTGATTTATTGAGATGCCCGGTGCGGTTTCCGCATCAGACAACGATGCAACTTGGCATTTTTACGATAAACTTACACACATTTTGTCCGATGTTACCTCAACCATTGACAGAAATAGACTGAAAGACGAAAATTGAACAAAAATGACATTTCAATTTAACTTGGCCATCTGCCCACCTTGTGGCGAGCGGACGATGCCCTGTATTGCTAGTCTATAGGGGGGGAGCGGGGTGCATGTCTGTGGTCGCTTACTATAAGAAATCATCGCTTACTATAAGGCCTCATTATAAGAATAATACACCCAACGGAGTATGCATCACTCGGAATGTTCGAATCAAAATTATGAAGTTTTAATCACACATATTCTATTATTAGTTTTTACGATATGATTTGAGGAAGGTGAATCCTTGCCATTATGGTATATTACCTAAAATGTCACTTTATCTGTGGCCTATGCACATGCTGGACCGCGAATACTTATAAAGTTGCTTTTTAGTGTTTATTTTTACTACTTGAATATGACTTCCTGGGACGGTTTCGTGCAGTCTTTGGCTTGAAATATTGTCAGCACTTAACAAATCATATAAATTATACCCACGCGGGCGGAGAAGAAAAAATAAAACAAATGAATAAAAAGAGACATAAAACATGTTCATATAAAATTGTAGTTTTGCAGAGACATTTTCATCTAAAAGCTTATCTTACATTGAAAATAAATATTATTACTTACAGTTTTAACAAAAATATTTTTCATAATATTTTGGTTCGCTGTAAGTGTGATTTAAAAAAATATATTTTTAAAAGTCACTTATCAAGTACATACATGCAAAACAAACATAGTTAACTTAATAGATACTCAATGAATATCAGCAACCACTCTACTGGATCTACTTTCAGGCTGATCATATAATGTGTCGGTCACCTCTACAGTGACAATGCTCTCTCTCTCATCTGCTTTGTTCTGCGACTCCAGCTGTTCTTCTTTCAGCATGCTGTCGCGAAGCCGCATGGAGCGTCTCTGCAATTTTGGTAAATGAAATATTGTTAGTAGAAGAGTCACACTTTTAGGAACTCTGTTCCCTTGGCTTTTCTTATTGGCACAATTTAACTACGCTATGTCTTCCGGTGTGCGATGCCACCCATTACTTTCTGCCCTAACAATCAGCAATCAGCAACAGCTTTCTTATTTCAAAGGGGCCCATTGTCGGGGCGATAGGGAAAATTAATAGCTAAATAAACTTTTAACGACTTGCGAAAGAACAGTTTTTCAATGAAATCCATGATGACCAATAGAATCTAATATAGGTACTTACGATACTTTGGCGTCTGACGTCCTTTTTCAAAGCAGTTAGTTCCTCCTTGTGCTTCCTTCGCAAGAAGCCACACTGAAAAAAAAAATAGTTTTTGAATTTTACAAAAGTAACAAAATGTTATAGAGCAGACGAGTCATCTTAAGATTTACAAACAAAGTCTAGAAGAGTATACTGTATATATAAAAAAAAAAACAACTATGGTCACTGAAAATGAAACTGAATATTTTTTTCCAAGGGAATATTCAATTCGGACCTGGTGTGACTACGGATCGATTGTGGAAAATATGGACTTCCGATACAAAGTTGGCAAATCACTTAGTTGATTAATTAATGTGAAAAGCAAATTAATGATAAAAATAAAATTGAATGTTTTCTTTACAATTTTTAATATCTTCATTTTTATACATGGGTATCCTTTCATTAGACAGAGCCAAAATAATGTAACTACCGACTACTACTTGGCCGACTCAGTGGCTAAGTGGTTAGCGATCCTGACCTCTGATCCGAGAGTCGATCCCCACACAGGGCAAACTTTTCTGTGATGAGCAGAATTGTTTGCTCTGAGTCTGGGTGTATAATATCTATACATATATATATTTATTTAAAAGTATATGTGTATGTATATCAGTCTCTGGTTCCCAAGATACAGGGAATCCTAGTTTGGGGCCAGATGACCATGTGTGATTTGTCCCAGATATTATTATTATTATTACTGTACTTTCTGGAACTTACCTCATACAAGACGAAGGCCATGATGAGAACTACTATTAACCCTATTATAACCGCAACCACCCATATCCACGTCGGTACTTTTGTACGTAAAAGTTTCAGCGTTGTCGTTGTTCTGAAGAAGAAGAAGAAAATAAAGTGTTAATTATGACATTATTATGAAATTCTTTGTTAAATTGTATTGTTATTCGTTTGACTGAGGCGAAAGGCGGTAAAATTAAAATTACCTTATGACTCTTTCTTTACCAGCTATTATACAAGTTATTTGGGTCTCAAGCTCAGCCTTTCCTGTAAGCACTTTATCTGAATGTTGATAAAAAAATACAATTAGAAAAAGGAAGAAAATTTAAATTTAATTTTAATTTAATTTTAATTTTTGAGCTATTTTTTACCTGTAAAAAGGGTACCAGGTAGTACGTCCATTGATGTGATAATGGCTCTTTTGGTGTTACCAGACAATTTATTAAAAACGCATGTAACTGTTTCCTTATTGTGATCTTGTATGCATTCTCCTTCACGAGAATCTGCTGAAACCTGGAAAAGATTTTATACTTACTCTAGGCTGATAAGTTTTCTACATAATTTCACAAGATATATCGTTTTTTTTGCTTGACTGCCCAGGGGGAGGGTTATGTTTTTCGAGTGTACGTATGTCAATTTATTCCACTAGTGGCCAAAACAGCTTAATGGATTTTGAAGTATGAAATATCGTTTAGGTATTTCGTTGTAAGCAAGATTTTATTTAAAAAAAGTGTTGAAGCGAGTTTCTTTTGGGCTCGACGTTTCTTCTCGCTTTGCAAACACTTCCCGAAACGTTGAGTGTACAAGTCCCGCGTGGTAGGGACTTTGTTCTAGGTAAAAAAAAAATGACAATTAAAAGCATGTGTAAAGCATCTACTTAAATAAAAAAAACATTTTGAGTTTGAGTTTGAGGTATATGTATTTGAATAGGTCACTTACATTGTAATTAACGTATTGTGGTAGATTAACAGTACAGTTAATTCTTCTCCAACTCGTCACACCTGTATTAATAATCTGTAATGATATTTGGAAAACAGTGTTAGAAAGCTCATATGAAAAATTCGGAAGAAAATGCAAAAAAACGAGAGTTTATAACCTAGACCAAAAAATCTTTTTCTTTTAGTTTGGTCTTTGTACTTTATTGAAGTATCATTAGTCGCAAACATACCGAATAAACGTGGCGGATGTTCTGATATCCAAAATCTATTTCTGCTTCGGATACATTCACAACTGCTGATGGAATCGATTCTCTGAAAAACATGGAGAAGTAACATACCAACCTTATTTATAAAAGAATAGCTCAATTTAAAAAAAATGTATTTGAAATTTTAAGGGGATACTCAGAATCAAGTATAGAATACAGGAAAAATATTGAAAACATCTACATTATTTTTTTCAGTTTTCCATACAAATTCTCGATTCACTATTCAGATTTAGACCTTAAAATTTCAAACGCACTTTTTAACATCCTGTAAAATAACGTTTTTTTAATCACAAATAGTCGTAAGTCCATAGAATAAAAAAAAAAAAAATTATACACACGGTTTTCTGTACGTACCTACATTGAAATCAAGGCACGAAATTGAAATAACAAATTCGGCCTCTCATACAAACTTTGAAATTTTTTGAATGTTGTTGTTGTTATCAACCCATTACGTCCCCTCTGCAGGGGCACGGTTTATGCCATACTCCACACATAGGGGCCAAGTCCGGACTTTTTGAACCGTTTTCTGATTTTCTTAAACCTTACACAAATATTTAAAACACAGGTAATGAAATCTTACCCTACAACGGTGATATTGACGTCTTTCTTTAAGGGGATTCTCAACGTTTCAACTGCATACGGTGAGCCATCGCATTGTTTGAAGAGTTTAGCTTCAATGACAATGGAGTCTATTTCACCAGTCAAAGAGCCAGTGTCTAGGGTCACTGTACTGATCTGAAAACATTTAAGGTATTTGTACTTATATTTAGTTACGATAGTTTAGAGTTATTATGAATTGAAATGGAATTTCCTCTGCTCGATTTGTCCAAGGTTCTACTAAAATAATAATACAAAAGTAATTTAAAGACAATCACCTCAAATCTAACAGGAACGTTACAAATTAGTCTTTTATTTACTGGGGTATAAGAATTTTCTTGAAAAAAAATGTGTTAGAGGGAGTTTCTTTCTTCCCGAAGCGTTGGGTATACGAGTTCCAAGTGGTAGGAGCTTCGTATTAGAACGCTTTTATAGTCACGCGGGTTTCTGCCCGCATGCGTGGCGTGCCCGCATGCGTGCGGCGTTTCCAAAGCGACCCGCATGCGTGTGACACGCATGACAATAAAAGGAACCTAAAAAAAAGTACTGAAACGATAGGTTGCGGGCGGCACGCATGCGGGCAGAAAACCGCGTGACTATAAAAGCGATCTTAGGTAGACAAAACATTACCTTCGCAAAAGTATACCTTCCTACCTAGAATAAATATTGTTGATTTGATTTGAAATTCTAGATACTCACCATACTCTTTCCCGCGAAAATCGGTTCGCTAGGCACGCAGGTGACCGCGTCGCCAACTGGCGCGCAGTGAGTGGAGGAGCGAGCGACGCCTGTGCCGCGGATGTATGCGCGGACGCACGCGTCGTACGCGCCACATCGGGCGTTCGCCCCGTTCCATACTACGATGGTGAGAGTCTCGCTCTTTGTAGACCCAATTATGTAATCTGTAGTGTTACTAGAAGATAGAGGTGTAGATTTATAAATAAGCATTAAAATTTTAATCTCTGTACGAAGCGTCGCACACAGCGATGAAGATCGCGGGAAGCCGCTGGATGCTGGATTGCTGGATGATGGATGATGACAAGGTATAAATAATATTTTAAATAAATATATATAGGGTCTATAAAATTCAATTACATTTATTAAAAGAAAAAAAATCCATGAGTTATTGTAAATTTTCTCAAGGGAACCCTTCTATGGATTCCTTAAGCTAAGTTTTTCCTCTATATAGCTACTTTGCAGAAAGTTGTTCAATTTTACAAACAGAATTTAAATCTGATCTTGTAAGTATATTCGCAAAAAAATTTTTGGACTTCCCATTCAAAATTGGCGGAGCAGTTGATTGATTAGTATGAGAAGTCCACAATTTTTTTTTTGCGAATTGAGTATAGGTTTCTTGGGAAAAGTTGTTCAGTTTCATGAGTAGAAGCCGTGGTTAAATTTTTTTCAGGTATTTAAGAAGGACCCTATATTTGTTTAGAACTTACCTAAAACTCGTGGATACGTTCATTCCGAGATTAGAACCTGGAATTGGCAATATCTGTTCCAGATATGTTTGGGTTTCGTCAGTCAGCATCACAAGTCCAGATTTGAATTCGGTCAAAGTACTCGGATCTGGCCCGGAGAGTGAAGCGTTCACTTGCAAAATAATTTCCTTATCATAATTTCCATTCTAGGACAAAAAAATGTATTTATTGTTAGTTGTAAATAAGGCTGCTGCATATAGGGGAAACGAATTTAGTAGATAAATGATGAGAATCTAGAAGCATAACACAACAGGTTTAGGACCCGAACGATGCTAATCACCATAATACAAAAAAACTCCGCGATATAACAATTATAATCGACAGACTCGGTGGCTCAGTGGTTAGCGCTCCTGACTATTGATCCGAGAGTCGTGGGTTCGATCCCCACCCAAGGCAAACATTTCTGTGTCTGGGTGTATTATATCTATATATGTATGTATTTAAATGTATATGTGTATGTATATCAGTCTCTGGTTCCCACACTACAGGGAATCCTAGTTTGGGGCCAGATGACCGTGTGTGATTTGTCCCGAATATTATTATTATTATAATTATAATAATTTTTATAATATTATAATTATTATTGTTAACAATAGTTGTTATGCTTCAAAAGTAGAAGCCTGACTTAAAGGGGCTACTTCTGTAATTTAGCATGACCTGTATTCTATAGTTGCATAATGGTACATCCTGACCTGAGTAATAAGTCGTAATTCATGGCATTTTAGTAAGAATTACAGTATAAGGACAATATACAGTATGGACACTCCCTGCCGCTCTCTGTGGGCTACCTCACCTAGGGGACCGATGTGTGACCATTTGTCAAGGGGTCCCTGCCGCTCTCTGTGGGCTACCTCACCTAGGGGACCGATGTGTGACCATTTGTCAAGGGGTTGGCAAACTAAAGCACATTTTATTAACCAAAGACAATTTTATTTTTTTAAGGAAAGAGCTAAAGGCTTCTAAGGCTATACAGCCTTGTCTGGTGTATACAGCCTTCACTTTATTCGTAGAAGTCTAGCTAACAATAAAGAACAATGAGAGCTAATTGAACCTCGATTCAACCCTAGTACATCACTCACACATTTACATGTGTACAAACATGAATATCTATGTAGTAAACAATGGCGCGTTTATATGAAGTGTCCGGGGTGTGAGTAAGATTAAAGCGATACTTACAAAAGGCAACAAAATCTGCAGCGAGCGACAAGCTATCTTCGCATCCAGAGAGACATTGTGAAATAGGGTGTTATTTTGTGAACTGGCTAATGTAGCACTCGGGTGTATCAGTTTTATCATAGTTGATACGTCTGAAAATATACAGGTGTTCAAAAAAATTGACAACGCTGAACATGTTAAAAACAACCGACTTCAACCGAGTAATCGCGTAACAGACATACAGTCGAATGGAGAATCTCTTCCTTTCTGAAGTCGTTTAATAATTGACCACGCTGAATACGTTAAAAACAACCGACTTCAATCGCAACAACTCCAATTTTTCTATGTTTTTGTTGATTTTCTCAAAAACCGCTGAATCGATTTCGATAAAATTTATATGGGACCACCTGTGAAGTATACCCATTTAAACAAAAAAATAATTTTTCTAATCGGTTTAGGCGTCTTCGAGTAATCGGTGAACATACATTAAAAAAAAAAGATTCCGACGAATTGAGAACCTCCTCCTTTTTTTGAAGTCGGTTAAAAATAGGCGTAGGACCCGGACTCATCTCCGCAATTTTCGTTCTATGAATTTACTGATATAGCAAAAACAATGGATTCTCCAAAAAAAGGCAAACAACTGATCAAGGTGTATGAAAAGCGAGCCCAAATTTTTTGGCGATTTCTGCAAAATCCTACAACTAAAGTTGCTCAGTACGATGAGTAGAAGCCGCGGCTACCGGGTCCTAGACCTATTTTGTTGTGTGTAGGTACCTAACAACAAACCATACAAGACCTTAAAAAGCTACATAGTAAGAAACTGAGACAGTAAATTTGACCCATGCACGACCCTGAACAACTTCCCTCAAAAAATTTAAGAGTAGCCAAAAACCAATTATGGTAGGTAATCTTGTCGATCTGTTTGGTTTTTTAAAATGTCAAATATTATGTTTGGCTTGAGGTTTTAAAATTTCTCTGTCCATATATTAAGAGTCATGAAAAAAATTACAGTTGGAGTGTTCGATAAATTGGCTTAAGTTATTATGAGACCAAAACATTGTAATAAACAAACATGCGATACACTTTTTCAAGTTTCCTTAAGTAAAAATGGTAAGGGATAAATTGAAATTAAATAAAAATACCACTAAATATAATGTTTATTATTCCGCTTGTAGTTTTTCCATATTAAGGTGTTAACAAATTAGCTGATATTACTTAAACTGGGGCTTCTACTAATGAAACTGAACAACTTTTTCCGAGGAACCCATACCTAGTCAATTCGCAAAAAAATTGTACTTTTCTAATAAGTCGGTCACCTGATCGGCCCACTTAGTACGGGAAGTCCAATTTTTATTGCGAATTCAGTATGGGTTCCTTTAAGAAAGTTGTTCAATTTCATGTGTAAAAGCCCCAGTTTAAATAACAAAAACATCCAATTAACAATAACAAACAACAACAAACAAATAACAATAACAATAACAATAACAATAACAATAACATCTAATTTGTTAACACCTTGTATAGTTAAGTAGTTTAAACAATTTTGTATGGAGTTGGTTTTATTTTATTTTTATGATATTTTTTGATGCTGGTAAGCCTTAGTTATAATATTCTAGTACATTAAGTAGATACTTACAATTTTCGATGTTTGTCAAATTTTCATTGTAGGTGAATTTTATACACATTGCCATAAAAACTGACGTAGAATTCGATTCCTCCTACAAAATAAAAATACAGTCATAAATGCCTTTGTTGGCCAAAATTTATTATTAATTACTGTTAGTTGACGAGTGTGAAGTATAGCCTAACCTTTCCGAAATATGGAGAAAGTTTTTTTTTATATGTGATAGGCGGCAAACGAACACACGGATCATCTGATGGTAAGCGATTACCGCCGCCCATAGACACCCGCAACACCAGAGGAGTCATAAGTACGTTGCCGATTTAAGATCGCAAGATTTACCCCAACAAGGGGAAAGACATGGATTCTTAAAGTAACGTTAAATTGTCGTCTTTATTCTGCTCCGAGGAAGCCTTTGCACTCTCGCAAAAAATCGCAAAGAAGATGACGTCACTTTTACAGTTTGAGGAATAAGGCTAGGCATGCGTTGTAATTAGATTCGTGCTGACAATTGAATGAATTCATTTGGTAGATCTTCTCCTTGGCAAGTCATTCATACATATACAGTATTCATGTCTATACAGGGTGTAACAAAATTGGTGTAGGACCCGGTTAACTGGGGATTCTACTCATCGCACTGAACAACTTTTTTTCTACGACTTTGCTCAAATCACAAAAAATATTTTGGACATTTCATACAAATTGATCATCTGGTTTGCCATTTTTGATTGGAGTCCAAAATTTTTTTTGCGATTTGAGCTAAGTCGTAGAACAACAGTTAGTACGATGAGTAGAATCCCCAGTTGACGGGTCCTACACCGATTTAGTAACACTCTGTATAAAATTATGACTTACGTAACGCGTTTTGTTCTCCTCCAAGCTAAGAGTGAAGGTAATGAAAGTCATGCATTTCATCATCAATACGGAGTTGTTTCCAGGCAGGCCAATTGACAACTCTATTGTAATTAAGAAAAAAAAAACATTTAAAAAAACAAATTGAAATAAGATTCCTCCAGGAACATTCGACCACATGCCGAAAATTAAATGCGATCACAAAATAAAAGAATCTTAAGAAAAAGTAAGAAATGAGAAAGAAGAATCATTTGGAACAAAAATAATCTATGTATTTTCTTTTATAACTATTTCAGTTGTAATATTAGATTATTTGTCTGGAATAATCGTTATTCGGGGCTTCACGTACCATTGCACCCGTTGCCATCCAAGTCCTGCACTACAGACAGGGATAGTCCCAATAGCTGAGCAGGCGCACCCCCCTCCACTCTCTGCAGCCACTTTACGGGCGCAGTCGCATTCTTCACCAGATCTGCCCCCGAGAAGATGTACACGGCCCCGCGGTATTCGTTCTCGTATGGGGCCGATATGACAACCTCTGAAATCTCATCTCATCTCACTATAATAATTCGAGAGTTCACGGGTGACTTATATAAGCGACATTTTTAGAAATGTTCAGGAGACTGATTTAAAAAAATATTTCTTAGAAAAATAATCATTAAAACTTAACTTCTTAGTATTATATAGATTCTCGATATTCTTAATATTTTAAATATTATTCAGAAGTTATTTTTTGTGAGGTATTTTGTAAGAAATATTTTTTTAAAGTAGAGGTTACCTGTGTTTCCAAATATGTCGCTTAATACAAGTCGCTCGGGAACACTCGATATAATATTATAAATGCGAAAGTATGGGTGTTTGTTTGTTCCGCTTTCACGCCGAAACTACTGAACGGATTTGGATGAAATTTGGTAGGTAGATAGATAAAGCACTCGGCTAACACATAGGATACTTTTTATCCCGGAAAATTTAAGGGTTCCCGTAGATATGCTTAAAAACTCAAAATTTCCACTTCGTCACTAGATGGCGCTATCTTAACATTTTCGATCTCGGGAACCTTTGCCAACTTTCTCAGTATGCGAACTTTTAGAACAGTCAGTACCAACGTTCCTATAATGGGTATTTTTTCATATATTTCTATCAGTAGTTACCATTTCGTCAACTTTTGTATATTTTTTCTATATTTATTCATATTTTACAAACTTTGATCAAATAACGTATTAAAAGACTCAGTTTGCCTTCTTTTGGACAGTATGAAACAAAAGTGGGTCACTGAGATAAAGGAAACGGGGCACTGAGGAAAAAAAGACAGAAAATTTTTGCGAAAAAAAGAAAACTTTTTTCGACAATTTAATACCAGTATACACGGAGGGACCAAGGGAGGGATCCCTGGGGATCATGAGAGGGATCAGGGGGATCAAAGGAGGGACACCGGGTGATCAAGAGAGGGATACCAATGGATACCAAGGCATTGAGGGAGTGATCCCAGGGAATTAAGCGAGGGATTAAGGGAGGGATCCCGGGGATCAACAAGTGACGTTGGCTCTGGCGCTTCGCCGGCCGCTGCCGCGACACGCTCGCTTTGCTCGCTCGCGCGTTGTCTGTTCTATCAACCTAACCAACTAAACCTAGTTTAAATATTGAATACCGTGTTGATCCCTCTTGGTCCCCCTTAATCCCTCCATTGATCCCCGGGGATTCCTCCTTTGATCCCCGGGGATCCCTCCCTTGATCCCCAGGGATCCCTCCCTCTCTACCTCCTTTGATCCCCAGGGATCCCTCCCTCTCTACCTCCTTTGATCGCCAGGGATCCCTCCCTCTATCCATACCTTGATCCCCAGGGATTCCTCCCTTGGTTCCCAGGGATCCCTTCCTTGAACCACCTTAATCCCTCCCTTTACACCGAGAAAATAATTAGAAAATTATCAGTTAAAGAGAGCATATTCCACTATAATGAAAACAGATTTTATGTTTATTAAACTACTTTTGTTATCGATTGTAGAAATTGATGGCGATATGGGATACTATTATATGAACAAATGCATTTGTTGGCAAAGTGAAGTAGATAATAAGAAAACGTTATTAAGTTGGCTAACCGGGAAAGTCGGCGATTTGGAACTACTTGTATGAACGAATAAAAAATTCCCCAAAACAGGAGTGTTTGTATTAACATTATTAACATTATTAACAATATTACATATTTAAAAGGTAGGCAAACTGTGAAAGTTGGCGAAGGTCCCACAGGTCCATTTTCCTTCTTTCTGGACACAATTCTGAAGTCCACGTGGACGAAGTCGCAGGCGTAAGCTAGTATTAAATAAAAGCACTTGCTACTGATATAAACAGAAAGAATACTAAAGTTTTTCAACAACACAAAACTTGAGTTAAAGAGGAAATTCTTAACCACTTTGAAATAAAGGAGTAAAATGAACGAACAGCATATAAAATGGAACTAGCATACAGTAGACTAAATTAAGGAACAGTTAAGATGTAGTAACTAGCTCTTCTTACCGTCTTTGCCATCAAGGTTCAAGTCACCAACACTAGCGATAGCATATCCAAAATATCCATTATTTTTGTAGCCTCGTAGCGTGCGCTTCCGATGCATTCTCTGCAAATAGATGGATATTTATATTATTCAGAGGTTTTTATTTATAACCCTCGGTACCGCTGATATATTTCAAATCCAAAACTCTCTGAAAAGGCATGCTAATATTATTTAATGGCGGCTAGATTTTTCAACAGCGGATATAAACATATCTAGGCTTTTTAGATGAATAAACGTCAACCAGTTTTCAAATAAACCGGCAAAAAATTTTGAACTCTTGAAATCAAATCAAGTCAAATACTCTTTTTGTCATACAAAACAAAGAAGTACATACAAATATAACAAAAAAAAAGATACAAGAATAAAAATCCAAATCGATACACCATTTTTGTACGGAGAGTATTTTTTTAAAATTAGAGCAAACGTCATTTTGACCTGAATAATCGGACATGTTCATATTTGCCATTAAAAATACATTTTGTATGAGTGAATTAACTTAGTTTTCGAACTGGGGCGAATTGGCGAATGTGAGAGGTGACAGAGATCATATTGTAAAGTAAGTCCTTCTAAAGATATGTAGCATATCGTGCCACTTATCCCTATTTATTGGAATTGAGGTCCATTATATTATATCACCATTGTGTTCATGTGTAAAAGTTTTCCTACTTCCCACTTATACACACGTGCGTACACTATTACATGCGCACCTAATAATCACCCCCTGCATAAAACTGTTAAATCTCCAGAATCTTTTTTTTATTTTATATCTAACAATGTCACGTACCCCCGCCTCATTGAGGTAGACGTATACAGCGCCCGCGTCGAATTCATCGCGGGAGCCAAGGGCGGGCGCCCCCACAAGCAGCGCCTCGTCACCGGCGCCCAGCTGAGCGGAGCAGAGCGCCCCGCCGAAAATAGCTCCAACATCGTCGTCCACTATCGCTTGAATGTACTCAAGCTTTTTCGAATAGAACAGCACCTATTTTAAGTGTTTTATGATTACCACTTTTTAAATTAAAATAGGTATCTTGAAAACCAAACTTTATCGCGACTGTTCCGCTATAAGCATTACTTTTAGAGATTCTGATTATGCCAATAAATAGTGCCTAAATAGTAAATCCTTTAAAGTTAAACGACATAAAACTTATAGCTTTTAGGTTTTGACAGGTGATCTTATGTCGTGTTTTAGGTCACTTACTTTGATTTTTTAATACATAATCTTTTAACAGTTCAGTAACTTTTATAAAAACACTCCTAAATATGATAAAAACTAATTTAAATTTCAATAATTGTAATTGTGATTGTAATTGGCAACTCATTCAAGCAATAATTGTAATTGTTAACCTGTAATTGTTTTATCACTACAAAAGATATCTTACCTTGCCCCGACCCATCACGCCATAAGGGCTGCTTATAGCAAAGACTTCGCTTCCCAAAAACTTCCCTGCCTTAACGCTGTATCCTATAAACAATTAATGGATATTATTTTCATAATTCTTTGTTAGATTTCATACATAACTCATAATCATCATCATCATTAGCCAAAAGACTTCCACTGCTGGACAAAGGCCTCCCCCAAGGATTTCCACATCGACCGGTCCTGCGCTGCCCGCATCCAGTGGTTTCCCGTAACCTTTACCAGGTCATGGATCCACCGAGTGGGAGGCCTGCCTACGCTGCGTAATATATAACTTATTTATTATTATTACTGCTAGTCTTCGCTTTGCCACTGCAGAGCAAAGGTCTTCCGAAGCACTTCATTTCTGAAGCCTGACCAAGTCATCTTTATGTCCGATCAAGTCATCCTTTCGTCGCCGTCTCAGTGTTATGATCTCAATGGTTTTCCGATACCCAGTCTTGCAATACAGCAGACATATTGCACTATTAATCCGCAATGCTATTTCAGATATTTGGAAAAGACTTAGATTTATTTATTGCACATCACTACTTAGGAGAGAGTCGTCATAAAAAAAATGTCTTAAACAAACCATCATAAATAATATGTTAACAACCCACTACGACCCCACTGCGCAGGCACGGGTCTCTTCCCATAACTCGGAAAGGTTAGGCCATACTCCACACACGGGGGACAAGTCCGGATTGGTGGAGGATGCAGGGCTAATGGCCAACCCCAGTGTCAAAAAACTTAAACCGCCTAATAAGGCCTCCGACACTGCTTAACGACTGTTTCCTAGCGATAGCAACCGGCACCAACGGCTGACTGTGCCTTGCGAAGCACGGAAACGGTCGACAAGATAAATACTACTAACAGCCAAACCCATCCAGGTTATGACCGTATCTGTAGTCAGTTAACCTGCGTGATCGACGACGCGACCACGCAAGCCGCACTAAGTCACGACCGCTACATAATAATCAAATAAATGATAATAAAACTTAATACACAATAATTCGCATTTCTACCAGTTTGAACGCAAGTCAGAAGTATTCAATCGAAATTAATATAATTTGGATCTCTATGATCTTACCGAACTCATATAGAACCAGGGCATCGGGGTCGCCATTCTTGCTTCTCAGGTGTATAAGCTGCGGACGGTCTGTTTTCCTTTTAGGGATTACCATTGCTCTACCTAAAATAAAATATCATAAACAAGGAGAATAAATTACTGTTAGATTGCCTAAAATAAAGTAGTATAAAAGTTGCCAGTATGAGGGAAAGAAAACGCTTATAAGAATCGTGATATCGATTTCGTAGAAGAATAAAATGGTACTTTTTTTATAGAAAAACAAAATCAATATGTATAAATCCTATAACACTGCATTTGAGAAAATCGGTTCCGTAGTTTTGGTGTTACGCTAAAAGGACCTTGCATACTTACCTACAGAGCTAGAATCTGACAAACGAAAGCGTAACCTGGAATTTTATCAAAACATTTTACATGGCAACATAAAGAAGTTGTCAGAGGCTGTCACTGTTGAATGATAGTATGACTATTAATTATTGATACATGTTGGCTGAATATTCATATTTATTATTTATTGTATAGTTGAGCGTAAGAAATGATATTAATGATATTATTTGTAATGGCCATTCAGAAATGATAGATTGTATGGTAATTTCAGATTTTTCAGTGCAGAAATAAACTGCAGATTATATCAAAATCAGTTTATGAAGAAGACTGTTTTTATGTTTATAGATAAACAAGATGTACAAGGAGTCTATAAAATTGTGAAAAGCTAATTGTAAATTGTAATTTCAGCTAGTATAAAAATATTATAATAAAGATTTCTCACACAAGTATTAAATATATTTTTTCCTGCTATAGGTTGATGATACCACATGAAGATTTTTTGAATTTGCCACGCTTTCTCAGGTTACGCTTACGTTTGCCAGACTCTAGTAATAAATAAAGACCTACCCGTAGCGGCTCCCGGACCGCCCACTATAGTGACGCCATCGCTAGCCACATCCATACTCCATCCCATCGTGTCGAATCTTTTTTCTGAAAAGTAATGTTTTTATAAGGAAAGAAAGAAGAAAGAAAATCATTTTCGGCAAACATAAACAGACCAGAATACATAATCAATGGATAAAAACAAAACTTAGGAAGATAAAAAATTAAAAAAAGAACTAAACCAAAACTAAACTAAAATTCAAAATAAACAAAACTAAAACGTTAATATGAATTGCTAAGGAAGTTCCCAAAGTCCTAATTTGTGATAAGGTGATTGGTGTTTTTGTGAACTTACTTTAAAACTTACCCCAAGCTTTAGCCAACTCGTCAATAAAGAAAAATGAATTAGAGTTAACTTTATCTTTATCTTCGAGTTCTATAGGTTTCTTATTAATCTCCCCGCTGGAAGCACTTTGGTAAAAACATCGTGAATACGTGCGGTGCTTATTACCTGAATAAAAGAAATATATTTATTGTAAGATTAGATTTCAAATTTCTTGTCCCACTGGCCAAAACTAATCAACTGAGAAAAAATGCAAACATACAAGCAATAGTCATTACTCGTATTACATATATACGAGTAATGACTATTGCTTGTATAGTGCTTATTGATGTTGGTGCGGTATAATATACTTGAGTTGTGTATTATGTTCAAGAAATATTACGTATTTTTCTTTAACTATTAGTACACAGTTAAGTTTGTATAATGTAAAGAAAAATAAGACATATTATAACATGCATTCGCACAAAGGTAGTTACTGTGTATCTTTTAGTTAGAAACCTACCATATTTATTTGAATAACGCGGTGCACAGGTCTGAAAAAAAATTCAATTACAATAAATAATGGTTACACAAGAAAATTTGTATAAATAATAGCTGTGTTTCTAACCTAACAATGATATCCGAAACATATGATAGCAAAATTCTATAATAATTCACAATTTTCCATCAATACCCATCAATTACGACGTTCAATTTTATCCAACGTGTCCTCCTCTTACGTCGTATTCCTCAGTGATGAGAGCTGGGACCAGCCCATGGCAATACTATCTCAGTGATGATCTTTTGCCGTTTCGATGTTTACGCTGTCTAGGCCTCTACGGTAATGTGCATTGTTCAGAGCATCGTGCAGGTTGGAAACGAGAGTGTCACGTGTTTGATACGAAATAATGAAATAGAATAGAGTAGAGTAGAGTAGAGTAGACTAGAGTAGAGTAGAGTAGAATAGAATAGAATAAAATAAAATGATTAAACGTGTAAACAAAGCTATTCACAAGACAGTAGAATTTATAACTTATAGCTATCAAATTATCGTTAAGGTTAAGTATACGGTTTCACATAATACCAATTTGGAAGGTTTCAACTTTTTTATGTACATATATACAGTATTATATATTTTACATTATTTTACTTTTACTTGGATTTTAAATTTATATAATTTAATTTATATAATAAATGTATAATAAAGAAAGTCTATGAAACAATATCTTATGCCAAAGTATATGGAGATTATACAGTATGGACACTCCGCCGCTCTAAAGGCTACTTCACCCGTAGCCTTTAGAGCGGCGGAGTGTCCATACTGTATAATCTCCATATACTTTGGCAATACTATCTCAGCATTGCTTGTGTTACAACTAAGTGACCAGCTGTCAAGAGATCAGCAAACCAAAGACAATTTAGTATAAGGAGAGAGGTAATAGCTTCTTAGGATATACAGCCTTGTCTAGAGTATACAGTATTCAGTTAATTAAGAATGACTATTGTAAAAGTCTGTCATTTATGTTCATATCTGTCGTTAAAAGTTCTACTGTTTGCGAAAATATGAATTACTAAATAACATCAGCATAACAAAAAGAAGTGTAACCTACGACAAGGCGGTATGATCAAGAAGCCTTAGCTTAAATAGCCCTAGATACACACACGCACATTAACACGTGTACAGACACAAAGAAGTGACAAATTTCTATGTAGTAAACAATGACGCGTTATTTTTATGAAGTGTCCAGGGTGCGCTTATACGATTAAACGAGTTATCTAGTAAGCGCCAATGATCTCGATAACGGCGTTTCGACGAAAATCTCGGCGACAGAATTGGTTTACGCCTTTTTCGACATCGTTGGCGCTTATAAGGTAACTGGTTATAGTATAAGATAAGATTTACTTATGTTCACACAAAATACAAATAAAAAAAAACAGTAAAGTCTTGTTGGATACGAATCCGGACCTAAAAGCAGAAAATCGTAAAAAGTTTGCACTAAGACCGCTACGCCACATAGTTCCTATAAGTAAATGTTAAAAATAAGCATAATATACGTTAAGATTTTATGTATATTTCTCTCAAATATCCCTAAAATGAATGTTTTCCAAGATAAATCCCTCACAGTTGAAACACGTTGATACACGTCGAAATGGTTAAAGCCTTTTTCGAAATCGTTGGTGCTTACAAGATAACTCGTTTAATAGTATAAGATCAACTCCCTCTTTAAATGCAACTTTAGGTACCCTCCATGCGGATATGATCCGGTGACGGACAGTAACAAACGCCATATTTTCATGTAGGTAGTAGTAGGTAATTACAAAATGAAGTATCCTTGATGTAATGATACTTACCATAAAAAAGTCGGATCCGGCACAAACGGTGGCTCCCAACCAGAATTGTGAATGATTAATAGGTTTCGGATCTAAAGCAAAAAATAAATTACGTACAAATAAACAGGGCGAACTCACATGAGGTCGATCTTTCTTTCTGTGTATGTTGAGTTTAACGTGTCGTGGCGCGCGCGTGGCGTCTACGTGGCAGCAATGGTTGTAATGTATGAAACTCTATAAGAGATGTCGCACCGACTGCGCGCTAAAGACTTCTATAGAAGTCTTTGCTGCGCGCTGCATGCACGCGCGTAAACGGTGCTGCCACGCCGCGCAGAGCTGCATCGCTCGGACAAACCGAGCACTGTGTGTTATGGAGACCATTTTTGTGACATCCCCTTTTTATTTAAAAATCTAACAGTCTTAAGTATTTAGAAAGTCAGAATAGAACTCCCGAGTTACTAATTTGCATAGTTTCGGAAATATAAATTTTTCAATTTTGTCGAAAAATATATCCGGATTTGCGAAAAAAAAATCCTGCACTTAAGTGAGTTAAGTTATTTGGTACTGCAGTTTAAAACCTTAAAATAAATTTTAAATCTTATTATTTGATAGCTGTACGAAAGTGCTATCTTTCATAGAAATCGAGTTATGATTTTTTCTAATTTTTTTTGTTTCATTTTTTTTCTCAGTTATCCCGCCGTAGTAGGAAGAGATATCCACTTCATAGGGTGGGCCTTGTATATCTTTAAATGCCCTGAAAAAATTTCGACCAAATTCCGTGGGATCTAGTTGCTACGATTTTTTGAAGTTATATCCGGATTTCTAAAAAAATATCCGGATTTATTAAAATCAATAATTTTTGAATTTTAACTTATTTTTTTATACAGTGCCTCTAAGTAACCTAAAAAGAAATTGTACAGCCACGCTGTATATACTTTATCGTGAATTCATTTTCACCACCTGGCATACACAGGATAATCGTTACACCAATCAGAAATAAACATTCATAATCAGTAACAACGTATAGGGGTTAACTTACAAAAAAAATGTAGGTAGTACTTTATTCCGATATTGCTGAAATAAAGAGCTATCTGCTTTAAAAAGGCCATATGAAATTAAAGTAACGTGAAATCGTTATCTCGAAAGTAAAAATACGTAATATATGAGGTTATTATTAATCATCATTATTCAAAATTTTCTTCCACTCGAAGAACGACAGTTTCGTCAGAATCAAATTCTTATGTCTCATCCGTATGTATGTTACTTTAATTTCAAACTTACATTTAAAGCAGATAGCTCTTTATTTCGAGCAATATCGGAATAAAGTACTACCTACACTCTGATCCAATAATTTGAAGCTTCCGTATTCGAGAAAGGCAAAAAAATACATCGGATTCCTTTACCATCTGCTGCTATAAATTTACTAAAGCATGTATCCATGAATTAGGACGTGCATGATAACTCTGAAAATACGGATGAATCACAAGAATTTGATTCTGACTAAACTGTCGTCTTTCGAGTGGAACAAGATTTTGAATATTGATGATTAATAGTTGGTATGGTAAGTTATATATTACATATTTTTACTTTTGAGATAACGATTTCACGTTACTTTAATTTCATATGACCTTTTTAAAGCAGATAGCTCTTTATTTCGAGCATTATCGGAATAAAGTACTACCTACACTTTTTTTTGTAAGTTATCCCCTATACGTTGTTACTGATTATGAATGTTTTTTTCTGATTGGTGTAACGATTATCTTGTGTATGCCAGGTGGTGAAAACGAATTCACGATAAAGTATATACAGCGTGGCTGTACAATTTCTTTTTAGGTTATTTAGAGGCGCTGTATAAAAAAATAGTTAAAATAAAAAAAAAATTCAATAAATCCGGATATTTTTTTAGAAATCCGGATATAACTTCAAAAAATCGTAGCAACTAGGTCCCACGGAATTTGGTCGAAATTTTTTCAGGGCATTTAAAGATATACAAGGCCCACCCTATGAAGTGGATATCTCTTCCTACTACGGCGGGATAACTGAGAAAAAAAATGAAACAAAAAAAATTTAAAAAAATCATAACTCGATTTCTATGAAAGATAGCACTTTCTTACAGCTATCAAATAATAAGATTTAAAATGTATTTTAAGGTTTTAAACTGCAATACCAAATAACTTAACTCACTTAAGTGCAGGAATTTTTTTTCGCAAATCCGGATATATTTTTCGACAAAATTGAAAAATGTATATTTCCGAAACTATGCAAATTAGTAACTCGGGAGTTCTATTCTGACTTTCTAAATACTTAAGACTGTTAGATTTTTAAATAAAAAGGAGATGTCACAAAAATGGTCTCCATAACACACAGTGCCGAGTGCGTACCAGCACCGAGCGGAGCGGCAACGTCGCGCATGCGCGAGTTGTGATGACGTCATAATATATGGAATTCGTTGTTAGGTGTCAAACCGGGCACGTGCGTGCATGCCACGCACGGTGCTGCGCGCGTGCACGCACGGCAGGTTGTATTTGTTTACAAATTATTACGCAATGGAGGCAACGTAATTAAAGGAAAACTAATTGAAATAGAGCGCAATTGTGAATGTCTTTACGACACGACACATAAAGATTATAGAAATAAAAATTAAACTGCTGTCAAAGCGGATTGCGCGACGTCTCTGCGCGGCGTGTGCGTGGCGTCTGCGTGGCAGCCCCGCTCTTGCCGGTGTGTCAGTGCTGGGACGCACACGCCGCGCAGACGCCACGCAGATGCCACGCACACGCCACGCACACGCCACGCACACGCCACACACACGCCACGCACACGCCACGCACACGCCACGCACACGCCACGCACACGCCGCGCCACGCATTCTGTCTGGCCCGGCCTTTATTGCGTTATACAGACAATCGTACTTCCCTTAAAAGTAAACTCTACTCATGAAACAGAACAACGTTCTTCAAGAAACCCGTAGACAATCTCAAAAAAAAATTGAATTCCCATACTAAGTTGGCCGAACAATTTGTTAGAAAAGTCTGTTTTTGCAATCTTTTAAAAGCCGCCTATTATTTTCTAAGACTTTATTTTAAATCGGTCAATAGCTCAGACACAATCATTATAGGTATATAGTGGGTAGGGTTGCCAACTTTTTAATATCAAATATAGTATTTTCGAAGCTGATATCTCAAAAAATATAGTAGAGGGCAAAAAATGAAAACAAATATAGTATGATTTAAATTTGTACATTATTTTTTAATGTCTCTTTACACTAATCTGCGCTTTAATAATAATATTTTTATTTTTAGGGAAATATTTATATCATTGACTGAGAATCCACATTTAAGTTAAAACACCAACAATTCTGCTTTTATAAAATTTAACTGGTCCTATTCCGCTTATCTCTCCGTTTCGTTTTCATGACAAAGTATGCGCTCTGTAAACGCTCAAATTGTTGGAACTTATTATTATAATTACTAGACATTTATTATGACACAAAAATTCATACATGAAAAACCATAACACATACAAAGTTACATACATAGTTAGTCCCAATCATTTGAGACTTTTTGCCATTTTTCAGCAGTAGATGACCAGATTTTTGATCAGAAAGTCTAAAAATGTCTAAAAGTACAATGTGTAAAATGGAAAACAAATATTTGGCGCAAAATACAAGCGGCGGCGCGACCGAACGAATGGTTGAAATTGACAGCTCAAGGCAAAGAGGACCAGATTCTTGTTCAGACAGTACAATGTCTAAAAGTACAATGTGTAAAATGGAAACCAAAGATTTGGCGCAAAATACAAGCGGCGCGGCGGCGCGACCGAACGAATGGTTGAAATTGACAGCTCAAGGCAAAGAAGAAAGCTGCCACTTGACATAAGTACCAAATATCCTTCAGAAAAAGATTAAGGCTGTATTCCGTTTTACAGAAAACTCAAAACATGAAAAACATTTTGAGTCGGTAATACTTATACGATAAAATATAGTAGTTTCGCCTACTATATATTTTTTCAAATTATAGTATTTGGACCCCTAATATAGTAGGATACTATATTATACATATAGTAGGGTTGGCAACCCTAATGGTGGGTAAGAGTACGTGCCACTACCTTGCCCTTGATACAAATCTGTGTAAGTACGCTTAGGCCCTTAAAAGTTAAGTCCATTAAATGGACACACCTTGGAAGAAAAGAAAGTATGTCTTACCTACGTCGATCTTAACTTGTGAGCAGTTGTTGTGTGATGTGAATGCGTCACATTCGAATATCTCCCCTTGTATATCGGCCTTCGGAGCACTAATAACAATTCTGAAAAGTAACATAATATACATAGTTAGGTGAAATGTATTTTTATCTGGAAGTATTTAACTCTAATTTGCAAGCGTTAAACTGCAGTTTGATACAGAATACGTATATAATTTATTTAACTATTTGCATGTGATTTTATTACTGCCTGGAATTTTTTAACCTCACCTGGAGGGAAAGTTCTCTAAATACTGGAGATACCAAATTTTGGACAAAGGAAACATTCCTTTATTTTTAAAAAGAAGAAAAACTACATCAAATATTTTTGAAAATACGCTTGTCACATCCAGGAATCGAACCGGCTAAAATCAAAAAAAAATAACATCCGGCAGTTTTATGTCATTAATCGATAGGATCAATCATAAGGATCAAATCTCTCTAACAAACATGGTAAGTTAAATGAAAGGAAAATCACAGGCCCACCAAAGGCTCTGTGGTTAGTGCTCCTGACTACTGATCCAAGGGTCGTGGGTTCGATCCCCACCCAGGGCAAACATTTCTGTGATGAGATTTGTTTGCTCTGTGTCTGGGTGTACTATATCTATGTATTTAAACGTATCTATGTATCTATATCAGTCTCCATAGTACAGGGAATCCTAGTTTGGGGCAGCAGCGTGTGTGATTTGTCCCGGATATTATTATTACGTATACCTATAATGTATTCTTAGCTGTGGCACAGATTATTATAGATAATAGTACTATCTGTAGTCTGTGGTATGGTGGTTGCAATATTTAAATTAACTAGCACTGGGCCTCACTCATTATTTATTTACTAGCCAATGTACCGGATAACATGTAAAACTTTGTATTAAGTGACTGGAAGGTACATTAAGCCATTGGTGCCGGCTGCTTTCATTAGATGGCAGTCGTTAAGCCATGTCGGAGGCCTTATAAGTGGCTTAAAAAACTTCTGACACTGGGACTGGCCACACTAGCTCCACAACCTCCACCAAACCGGACTTGGCCCCCGTGTGTGGAGAATAGCCTAACCTTCTCGAGGTATGGGAGGAGACCCGTGCCCCTGTAGTGGGGACGATACGGGTTGTGTACACAAGTGACGGAAGCACATCATGCAACCATTAATAAGAATAGTTCTTCTCTTTACTATGGGAACCACAGACACTGATAAACACACTTACCTCACCCCCACGGCCCAGACCCTTGACCCTTCTTGTAAAAGGTAGAAGCGCTAACCACTCCAGTGCCAAGTAAATATTGTTTTATTTTATTTTATTATAAAACATTAAGTGACTGAAAGTTTAATTTTCATAACTCTAGAAGCCTAGAGAAACAAACAGACTTTTGGGTTCTAAGGGCCCTGCTGATAGAAATAATTTTAAGAATCTATCGATGCGTCGTAGCAAGACCAAGCAACCACCATTTCTTTAATGTCTTCGGGAGCCGGGTCGTTCCCTTCCCTCAAATATGGTTGAGGGGAGCGATGGCTGACTCTCGCGTTATACTCGTAATCGGGTGCTGTCCGTGTGAACTGGTCTGCTCTTGTCATTGGTTAGTCATTTGCTACAAATAATTTTTACTATTATCTCTTTTGAATCCTTTCTTTCTTTATTCTTCTTTCTTTATTCTTATTTTTTTATATTTTATTTACAGACATGACATTGTATAATTCATTTATTGATCTAGCATTAAGATGTAATAGAATATAAGACTTTTTTTTTTAAATGTGTTGGAGGGAGTTTCTTTAGGGCCCGCCGTTTCTTCTCACTCCGCAAATACTTCCCGAAACGGTGGGTATACGAGTTCCGAGTGGTAGGAACCTCGCATTAGGTAGATAAAAGAATAACGTTCGAAAAGTGTACACTGCTACCTACTTCGAATAAAATATTTTCATTTTCATTCATTTTCTTAACTCGCGCGTGTGCAAGAAACTTCATGTGCGAGATGCGTACTAGCCCGCAATGATGGCTCCAGTTTAGCGCACCGAAACAGCCTCGGTATTAAGGAGAAATTCTATCAGCATTCTTGCACCATGTCTTGAATAGACGCATTAGATGGAGGTCTTTTATTTAGTTTTTTAAATGTTTTATTATCATTATTGTAAAAAAAACGACGCTTAAAGGAAAAGTTGACTAAGCGACGTATCGTCCCTCTGACGACTATCTCTCCTATCTCAGATTTTGATGATTGGAGTTTGGACTTTTTCTAATTGAAATACGGTTGTTTTTAAGAACTTGAGAAAAATGAGATAGGATTTTTAGTGGTGCGAGGGACGATATGGTGCTTAGTCAACTTTTACTTTCAAGCGTCGAAAGTTAAAATAGACTTTAATATATACTTTTTCCTCTTTTTCTGATATGTTATGCTGTATCCGAAAAGAGCTTCTTCGGGCAGGGCAGTTCCAGCCTTAATCACTTGCTTGGACGGTTCGTGGTACACAGGTTTCTTATCACAACGTATCACAGTCGCACTCGCACACAACACAAGTAGATTAACCAATATTGAATTGACCTCTGACAATGGGTGAAGGGTTTTCATGTTGAACTGTTTAATTGTATGCCTCTATATATTTTACTAGAGAAATAATTATTAATTAAGACTTAAAGTGGTGTTGGTGCCTGTTACTAATATCCTTTCCAAGTAACGACAACAGGCAGTTTAAAGCATTTGTAAAGTTATCCATATTTAATATGAAACAAATATGTCCTTATTGTCGCATTAAAGCGTTTAGAGTGACGCAATTCTTGTTAATATTATAAATATAAAATGAATCATTATTTAGCGAGCACAATACCAATTCTCTCTCTCTCTCTCTTATCCTGTGTCACAATTTAAACAACTATTTAACTCGATTCGCAACAGGGATCGTCTTAAGGAAAATGGCTAAAGTTTTATATCTTTAGATATAAAATTCTACAATATAAAAGAAGTATAAAATTCTACAATAAAATACCTGAAAATGTAATTAGTTTATCCGAAAATAAGTTTAAGACCTATGTAAAGAAATGCCTGTGTTCAAGAGGATATTATAAAACCCAAGACTATGTTAATGACAATGATGTATGGACATGTATAGATCTTCCAGCTCATAGCTTTAGTAATGACATCAATTGTAATAGATATTAAGTATTTATTTCAAAAAATGTGTTGGGGCGAGTTTCTTTTGGGCTCGACGTTTCTTCTCGCTCCGCTAACACTTCCCGAAACGTTGAGTGTACAAGTTCCGCGTGGTAGGAACTTTGTACTAGGTAGAAAAAAAAGACGATTTAAAAGTATGCGTACAGCATCTACTTAAATAAAAAATATTTTGACTTTGACTTTGACTTTATCATAGAGGAAAACGCATAAAAAAAATTACTGAGTATTAAACATGTCGGTTTCAGGCAAAGGTGCCATCCGTCCTATCCACAAGGTACACATATTGGTATTGTGACCAATATGTGAAACATATTTGCAAATAATATTCATATTGGTACCCATTATCGTAGATGGTACTTATAACCTGAATGGATACTAGATGCATGGATGGGTGAAGCACCATCTAAAGGTATAATAGTTTTAATCCACAAGAAAATATGTAGTGCCATTTAGTTTTAATACAATATTTAAAATAGAGTTGCCGCGAATAGTAGTTATGGCGAATAATCGAATAGCGAATATTCGTCATTCCCTATTGCGAATAGTCGAATTATTCGCCAAAATTATTCGACATCAAAAGCGATACTTAAGTACCATGTTACCACCATATTAATATTAAAGAATAATATCTAATGAACGATATTAGGTTGTAAAATACAGGCTGTTAAAAAATGCGTTAGAGATTAAGGGGTTACTCAGAATCAAATAGAGAATAAAGAAAAAATATTGAAAACATCCGATATACAACTTTTTTGATTCACTATTCAGATTAAGTATGGGAAACTGAAAAAAAAAGTTGTACATCAAATTTAAAAAAAAAACTACCTATACATACTTGATTCTGAGTAACCCCTTAAAATTTCAAACGCACTTTTTTGACATTCTGTATAAATTATTATTATAATTAGTTCTTTTCTATATTAAGAGAATCTAACAATTACCTGTTCTATGATTTTTGAGAAGACAATAAATGTAACATTTTTTAAACGATTTTTTCAAAAAAATCTGTGTTTTTTGTATACAAATTAATGAGCTGTTAATTATTCTTCGAATAGCGAATAATAGAGACAATTATTCACTATTCGACATATAATAAAAAACATGCAAATAATGACAAATAGCGAATAATAGCGAATATTCGCGGCAACTCTATTTTAAAATACAAGTCTCAGTATCTATTCTGACTAGTCTGAATCTACAAAGTCTGACACTTAAAGGGACATCTATCCGAGAGACCATTTTCATCAGGATGTCTTCCAGCTGGGATGATGGTGAATGCCTACGGATTTCTATGAAATTTCACTACATCTACTGAGGAGAGGGTCAAGTACATCGATTTATACCTACCATAGGTTCCAACCACATCCTAAGTTTTGATTATAAAAGTGAGAGTTTGTGTTTAAAAGGTGCTTTTGGCAATTTTCATTTACAACCGAATCAGGGTGGATGAAAAACAACCCAGCTGTGTCCAAACTGTAACCATTACTATACAGGATGTAACAAAATTTGTGTAGCACCTGTTAACTGGGGATTCTACTCATCGTACTTAACTAACTTTAACTGTAACTTTTGTTTTACGACTTTGAAAATTTGGACATTTCATACAAATTGATCATCTGTTTTGCCATTTTTGTATGGAGAGCCCAAAAAATTTTTTGCGATTTGAGCAAAGTCATAGAACAATAGTTGTTCAGTATGATGAGTAGAATCCCTAGTTAAGGCGCTAAGTATAGCCAAATCGCAATATTCAATTCAAATTCTTGAAATAATGGTTAAAGCTATCACCATGGAAAAAATATATAACATACTTAAAACAATAAAAAACAAATTGTATTGAACAGAATCATTAAAATCACAGAAACTTTGATGAAAAAAAATATCCTATAAACTCTGTATTTTGCATTAATTGCAAATTCTCTCGGAAACACAATATTTGTTTATGTTGAAACCAACACACAAAAATCGGCCAATTTAATACCTTCAATTTGTATTGAACGGTTTTTTTTTTAACTTATTTGAAAGCCAAGAAAAGTAATAAAAACGTCGAAATCTCGAGAATTTTGCGTTCGGCCTTGACGTAACTGCCGCGAAGGTACCCACACTGATCTGAACTTAAAATGATTGGCGTTACGGTCGATATTAAATTATCATGAATCAACCTGCTCAGATTGAGTGTACTTCCCGCCTTAACGTCCTGTATAAACATTTTGTAGGCTTGTTTTCTTTTTATGTCGCAATCGCAACGGATCTTTATTTATTATTTTTATTTATACATTAATGGTTTTTGTACAGGCATCGAGAAGAGTTGGTAAGAATGGTTAGTAACGTAGGCTCTTGAAAATGCCAATCAGAATCCGAATAACAAAGTAATAATAATAGTATAACATGACAGATAATTAGTATTTTACGCCAAAAGTGTAGAAATTTGGCACAGAGAGTGACGCAATTTAAGGCACAATGTAAAAACAGTTTTAAATTCATTTAAACACATGTTTATTTAATTTATATTTCAGTAACATTTTAAAGCCAAATTAAGGACTTTTTTCTCATACATTGACACTTCTGTGGTTACGTCAGCATTATCGGGAGGTACAATTAATTATTAATAATAATCATAATATCTGGGACAAATCACACACGATCATCTAGCCCCAAACTAGGGTTCCCTGTATCTTGAGAACCAGAGACTGATATACATATATTATAAAATTATGTAAATCGGTTTATCTTGCAAAGTACTATGTTATCTCATGGTCGAGTCGTTTATCTTTACAGCTTCGATTAAAACCGGACAAAAAAAGGTATTCGTTTATGAAATTTGTTTTGCGATGTTTGGACTGGATCCTTTGTCCCTGAAGCTTGTGTTGCCATCTTGGGACTGAGGTCATTTGTCTCTGAAGCTTGTGTTGCCATCTTAGGACTGAGGGTATTTATGTCTGAATCTTGTATTGCCACCTTAAGAATGACATCATTTGACTCTGAAGCTTTGGTTACTATCTCATCAGTGGGTGTAACTGTCACTAAGCTATTTATTATTGATATATCAGGTTCATTTAGAGTATCGATTGTACTCTCTGGAAGAGATAATTCTTTCTCGCTGAAGTCATTTGCTTCTGAAGCTTGTGTTGCCATCTTATGACCAAGGTCAAATTTCTCTGAAGCTTGTGTTGTCATCTTGCGATTGAGGTCAATTGTCTCTGAAGCTTGTGTTGTCATCTTAGGACTGAGGACATTTGTGTCTGAAGCTTGTGTTGTCATCTTGGGACTGAGGTCATTTGTGCCTGAAGCTTGTGTTGTCATCTTGGGACTGAGGTCATTTGTGCCTGAAGCTTGCGGTGCCATCTTGAGAATAACGTCATTTGACTCTGAAGCCTTGGTTTTTATCTCATCAGTGGGTGTTACTGTCACTAAACTATTTATCATTGATATGTCAGGTGCATTGGAAGTATCGATTGTACCCTCTGGTGGAGATAATTCTTTTTCGCAAATAAAACCAAAATCCCAATAACAGACGATATCATTGTTCATTCCGGTCTCTCGGACCACAGAACCACAGTATTCCATCCCTAACCAGTTATTAGGCTCATATTCTGACCAGCCAACATAGCCGTTCTCTTCTAGACTCTTTCCTGCAGGAATAGAAAACAAAGGTCTTATAATTATTATTTTCATAATTTCATGACTCACATCCGGTATTCAAAGAGGGACTTGCTTCGGCATTGCTTCTGAAAACTAAACTCCTTTCTGGTGTAGCTAGAATAATTTTAGTGTTTACTTACGCCTACGACGTAGGGAACGATAAAATGCACCTACGCATAGATATATACATAATGGAATGTACGATACTTACCGAAGATAGTACGAAAGTCTCTGCTTGGCCTTTCCGCTCTAAATCCAGCAAAGAAATACAAGTCATTAATCGCATATGGTACCCGCGGTACGGTCTTCAAAAACTCTTTAATGATTTTAGCTTCTTCATCGGAGTTGAGCACCAGGAGATGGGCGTTTTCCTTCTGGCAGTCAACTAAAGCTTTGTGCCAGCTCGTTGCGTAAGGTGGAACTCTATAGCAACTACCAGTTTCCGGATAGTAGCGGTATCCTAGAATGAAGAGTATAATTTTCTTAATTAATTTGGGAATATCCACAAGAAATTTTTATTTTTCCTGCTTTTCATTTCCAATCTTTCTTTTTCTATAGAATCCATTTTGGATTTCCTAATGTCAAACTATTAAACTAACTACTACGTAACGGAGGTGATTATAATTTTAATAGCATAGTTTTATATATAATATCTTTTTTTTTAGTTTGTTGTTTAACAGGTTACACATTGTTCGTCATACCATGATCTTTGCACTCCCTGTCGTGGTTGAACTCTGCGGGGGTCACCTTACAGGCGAATGGCAGCTCCCCAGTGCACTCAACTACATCTATATCCATATCTCTCGTGATCACATGGCATTCCATATTCTTCTCTGGAAAGAGGTTAATAAACTATTTGGTAGTCAGCCAATACAGGACAATAAAGTGACCGTGATAGTAGCGTACACAAGATCAATTTTTACGTTTTTTCTTATGTCCTTCATCATCATCAGCCAAAAGACATCCACTGCTGGACAAAGGCCTTCCCCAAAGATTTCCACACCGACTGGTCCTGTGCTCCAGCGACGTCCCGCAACCTTCACCAGGTCGTCGGTCCACCGAGTCGGCAGCCTACCTACATTGGTCTTCCGGTGCGCGGTTGCCACTCTAGAACTTTACTGCCCCAGCGGCCATGTGTACTACGAGCTATGTGCCCCGCCCAGTGCCACTTAAGTTTAGCGACGCGACACTGTGAGCTATGTCGGTTTAGTTCTCCTACATATCTTCTCATTTCTGATTCGATCACGTAGGGAAAGACCAAGCATAGCAGCTCGCTCCATCGGCTTTGAGTGACCTTGAGCCTTCTTATGAGGCCCATAGTAAGCCCTTAAATAGTGCATAATTAGTGCAAAAAAATATGACTCATTGGTTTACGAAATAAATCATATTTATATTTACGAGTAAAGTGATTTTTACACGTTTATGTTCAATTTCAGTTTTCCGTTGCCGAAAAGATCAAATTAATTTTTGTTAAATTAAAGAACTAACCTTCTTTACCAATCCACACCGCGCTTCCAACTCCTTGTTTAGTAATCAACAAGAAAATCTGAAAAATAATAATTATTTGTACGCTTAATAAGGCTGAACTCGATATAATAAAAATATTTTTTCTTTTTTTGTTTTACTTTCACAAAAGTACGTTACAAAAGAATGGAGATGATATGGGAGGACTATTTATAGTGTAAATATACATAATATGTACGGTACCTAAGTAATGATGATGCCGAAACATGGAAGCGATCTAACCAAGATTCCCCAACGCAATGGGGACTGGCTACGATAAATCAATGCCATTAACATTGCTATTAACATTGATGTTTGGCGGCAAGACTTAAATAATAATACAGGCGGGCTCAGAAAATGTCCTACCACCAACCAAAGCGAGTCCTCCAAAGTTGGACCCAGCGGGCAATCGAAGCCGCGACCTCCTGATGTTCACATCATTCGCTTCAGCGAATAGACATGCCCTAGGCCACGAAAGCAAAAAGACTTTGGGTCGCTGAGTCAGCGCAGTAAGTAAGTAAGAAAGTACCTGATGTACATCCTTTGCAGAAGAAGGGATCATGAGTTGAGCCCCTTCTGCTTTGCAGACGGCCTCAGCTTCAGAAATACGTTTAGGATCCAAGTGAAGCTTGTAATAGGCATCCGTCTTAGGATTGTACTTATAGTCTAATTTGTGTGGGCTCGGCGATGGAAGGGTTAACACAGATGACGCTGTAATAATAAAAAAGATCAGTTCAGCAGATCAGCAAATCTAAATGCCCTACACTTGAATGGGCAGCTGTAGCGACATTGTGACTAAGGGCAAAATTATTATAAATGAGGAAAAGATTTAGAAATTCTATCACTGATTTCTAAAAAACTAACAAAAAAAACTCACCAAACAAACAGGAAAAAACGAAAAAATATGAATACATTTTCCGGCAGTACTCTGTTTTAACAACAAATTTTTTTATTGTATTATGTAGTACACTCTGAGATATAACGAAGAATAATTGTAATCTTTAAATACACCTCCTTTTATATACGATTAACTTATTTTTCCAAAGACAGATGATTATTTTGAAAAACCCACTACATACATAATATCTCTGCTAGCTGGAATCCAAACCAAAGTATACATATATGTACTATTATTGTAATATTTTATCGTAATTCCCAGAATATCTTAGTATAAACAATAAGTTAACTATAAAGTAGTTAAACTACAATAACAAATAAGCGGTTACATTTCGTATCAGTTATCAGTTAGAGTCAAGCCAGTGTTGAGGTCAGCTGCGTTATAATTCTGAGGTTGTGATGGAGTTTAAATGGATTCTTGCCCTTTCCTCTATTTTCTGTAAGTTTCTATTATTCCTAGCTTTAGGAGATTCACAAGCTTGGTGAATACATGCATGTGATATTCAAATTCATAGCTTTTTCTAAAGTATTGTTTTAGATTGTGTAGATAAATAATATTTTCTATGTCATTAACAGACGTGCCTAAATATGAATAGTACCCCAATACCACTGTAAATACATTAGTTCCACCAGGTACCTGGTACTTACATACAGTATCCCTTTTACAAAGTTAGAAAGTAGCACCTCTCTAAAGGCCTGTGGGTAAGATTTTTGATTGGCAGATAATCAGGGTGTTAAGAAAGTAAAAAACTTTTTTAATTTTTGCTCTCTATGTAGGTATACAAGCAAGCATATAGCATTAAATATCTATACAATATGTAGTTTTTTACAGGGCTATTTTTGGTTAAAAAGTCGTTTAGTTTAATAAGTAGAAGTCACTACGAAGTATTGTTGCGGGGGCGAAAATAACTATAAGTACTTATGTAGTATGTCAGTCGGTTTCCCTAATATGGGGAATAATTGTGGGTGGCTGGAATTTACATATATTATGATTTTTTTGTTAATTTTTGCCCCATAGCACGACGGGTATTTAGTTTTGTCAATGCAGAATAAAAGTAATGTAGTATCTTTTTTTTCTGGAAATATTTGTGTCAAATTCAATTTCTTTCGGAAAAAATTATATTGAAATATGCATGTTAAAATTCTGATATTTCTTCTGCATTTCTATTAAACACGTAGTAAATTGTACTCGTTTGAGAAAGATATTATATCAGTAAAAAGACGTATCAAGATTGTTTACATTTTTTTAACTTAAGAAATGGAGCTTAGTTATGTATATACAATCTATTTTTAACCCCCGACGCAAAAAGAGGGGTGTTATAAGTTTAACGTGTCTGTGTATCTGTGTATCTGTGCATCTGTGTATCTGTGTATCTGTGTATCTGTCTGTGGTATCGTAGCTCCCAAACGGATGAACCGATTTTCGTTTTGTTTTTTTTTGTGTCATAGATAATTTTATCCCGAGTGTTCTTAGCCATATTTCATGAAAATCTGTTCAGCCTTTTGAAGATCATCAGCTCTTTTGTAGTTGATGAGGGGATCTTACTAACTTCCTTATGTCCGATCGATTCGAAATTTGGTACCATGTTACTTCAACGATATTTAAAGAACATGGTAAGGCAAGCGTGAGCTGGTCAGCCGTTTGAAGATCATCAGTTCTTTAATAGTTGATGAGGGGATCTGACTACCTTCCATATGTCCTATCGATTCGAAATTTGGTACCGTGTTACTTCAATGATATTGAAAGTATATGGTAAGGTAACCATGACCTGATCAGCCGTTTGAAGACCATCAGCTCTTTAATAGTTGATGAGGGGATCTGACTACCTTCCATATGTCCTATCGATTGTACCATGTTACTTCAATGATATTGAAAGTATATGGTAAGGTAACCATGACCTGATCAGCCGTTTGAAGATCATCAGCTCTTTAATAGTTGGTGAGGGGAACTGACTACCTTCCATATGTCCTATCGTTACTAACTCAACTAACTAATCATTATAAATACCTTCCTAATATTTATACCTACTTTAAAAAGGACAAAATAAAAGTAAAATTAAAATTTTAAAAACCCCCCGACACAAAAAATAAACTCTAAAAACTAACAAATAATATTTTAAACCTATTATAATTATTATCGTCACATATATTGTGTAAGTTCAAATATTTTTATTTTCCAAGCGTCGTCGCGTCGGGGGACCGCTAAGTGAGAAAAACAGGTGTAGTCGCAGATTGCTACAAAATAATTTACTCCGAAAAATTCGCTAAATCGACACAACCGTCAACGACGCCTCCCCCGCGCCGCATACCGCACACCGAGCTCGCCGCGCGCGGCATTACGTAGTGCGTAGACTATGCATGAAATTAAAGATCGCTCGTACCTAAATGTTATTCTTAATAATTAATTAGCTATTGTTGAAAAAATACTTTATAAACTTTAGCGGTCCCCCGACGCGACGACGCTTGGAAAATAAAAGTATTTGAACTTACATAATATATGTGACGATAATAATTATAATAGGTTTAAAATATTATTTGTTAGTTTTTAGAGTTTATTTTATTTACAAATGAAATCGTCTCTGTAACAGCCTTTGGTGTGGCCTCGCCCGCCGACAAGACGTACAGAACCGACTACGTGTATAACAAGAAGACAGATGCATTCTATAAGCTGCACATAGACCCGGAGTTTCACTTTTCTGCGAGGGAGAAGTGTCAACTGGAAGGAGGCAGTCTTATGGTGCCAGCCTCCAGGGAAGACATTGTACAGGTACCTGAAGAATCTGTCAAAACTAGATTCTGTCGTTTGAGGGGTTCCGTATCTCAAACGACAAAAAGGAACCCTTATAGGATCACTTCATTGTCCGTCCGTCTGTCTGTCTTTCTGTCAAGAGCCTTTTTCTCAGGAACGCGTGGACCTATCAAGTTGAAATTAATATCAAAAACTTTTGCAAAGGTTTGCAATCCCTTGGAGATGTGAAAAAATCAAATTACTAAGTCAACGCAATTAAAAGATACAGCCGTTTATACTGCATATTTTGACACTCGTAAGGGAATCAAAACCTATAGGTTACTTGTTTCCCGTTGACCTAGAATCATGTGGAAAGAAGCACAAGTAAAGGGAAAAGTCCAAAAATCGGAAATTTGTAGTTACTCGCTTCCCTCGCGTCTTTTTATATCAATACTCTAATGTTTTCTACTGCCTTGTCAATTACTGAGCTGACTGGAGAGTCGAAGGAAAAAAAGAGCAAAAAAACCTAAGATTACTTCAAAATGCAAATGAATATGAATGAATGAACATAGGCATTTATTTTTTATTTACGCGCTCGCTGCGCTCACGTCTTTTTATACGAAAAACAATGTCGTTGCGAAAAACAAAATACTGAAGTCACGGGCTGAAGCTAGTTTTTAATAATTTGAAATTTTCCAGCTCGCTTTGCTTGCGTCTTTTCGTGTTACTGGCTAGACGGATTTAAGTAAAGAAATTGACTAAAATTTTCTTTAGAACGCAAATAAAAAGAAATCTTTCTTTTCATTAATTAAAATTTCGATCTACTCTACTGCCGTGCTAACTACTTATTATGAGAGACATACTCAAAGAAAGGAATAAAATTGTCCTAAGCTTCTTGAAAATATAAATAAATAGAGGCATTATTTTTTGATATATAAACATTTCCGCGCTCGCTATGCTCGCGTCTTTTTATATGAATTGTCCAATATATTTAATTTTACCCCCTCGCAAAGTACATAACAGGAGATATGTGCATACGCAAAGGAGAGCGTAAAATAACCTAAGAATAGAGGTAATCTAAGGTACTTCGTTTGATATTTAAATCTAGAAAGGACACTTAAAAGGCAAAGACCGATAGGTATAGAGTGGTATAGGTGTGTAATAACGAAGAGCGTCTGCAAAAAACCTACCTTACCGACCGCCTGATTTTATATATATATAGGGTGACTTTAAATTAGTTCTTGATACGAAAGGCTATGCATGTGCTCATGATAACAAACAACTTTCCCTAAGAAACCCATAGTCAAATCGCAAAAAAATTGTTGAACTCTTCATACTAATTTGCCCGGTCAGTTGCTCGATTTGTATGGAGACTCCAAATTATTTTTTTGCGATTTAACTATGGGTTCCTTAGGGAAAGTTGTTTGTTATCATGAGCACATGCATACCCTTTTGTATCAAGAACTAATTTAAAGTCACCCTATATAGCTTCAAGGAAAATGCTATGTTTGATTGCTTTTTAAAGTTGAAAAGTAATAAAAACGTTAACAGCGTAAGTATACATTTATTTATTTATAGCCACATTAAATATTTTACTAAACAATAGTAAGGGTTTTTACAGTAATGAACTAAGTGCTATCTTACAACTAGTCTTAATATTTCTTATTCATATAAAAAAGTGTTAAGTAAATCTACTCCAAAGCTGCGTAGTTCATACTCTGCATAACTTTTTGGATTATATTTGTACATCACATCTTGCGCTTCATCGAAGATAAAGGATAAAAAATTCGTTCGCTTTTAAACATGTTTATTTGGACGTAGTTTAGCAGAAAGGACTCAATCCATAAACCTTTGTTAGTGGATTAAGTACTTTAAGGTTTGTGGGTAGAGTTCATTTTGCTAAACTATGTGTTTTTGGATTGAGTCCTTTCTGCTAAACTACGTCCATTTTATTATTGAAGGTATCTTTCATCTTCTACATTTCAACAATGCGGAGTTTAATGCATTCTATTGCTTTAAGAATTCCTACCCACTCACAAAACTAAATAAATAACGTATTGTCGCAGCTTTTTGATGTCAACTTGATAACTCGCGACTTAGATACTATATCGAATAGCTCAACAGTCTTATAATTTTGTTTGGATCCACATTATCAGATTGATTCAATAATGTAGTTATAATTATTATCTGCAATGTGATTCCATTCGTCTGTGTAAAGATCTTATCGCCCAAGTTAATTACTATATTCAACGGTCTTCCTGTCAAATCTAGAGCTATAAAACTGTATCTTCCACTTGTAATTAGGAATGAACTCTTGTAATTTCGCACACTGAAAAAAAAGAGTTGCAAATTATTTTGCGCCAAGAGATTCTGATGTCTTGGATTTATTTCTTACTGAAGAAATAATATTTCTCATAATAAAAATATGACATTCTTGAGGGCCGATTCAAGAAACTTATATTCTTCGTTGAAAAAAATATTTCATGTTGCATATATGAAATTATATTTTCTTGAATGAAAGTTTATTGTTTTTACCGTGCGGTAGTTTCGACATGAAGGTGGTTTTAAAAAAATCATTACCTATTTTGATGAAATAAAAATATTTTACAGGATAATAATTTGTAACCATGCTGTAAAGTTTGCAACCGAATGAGGAAAATAAAGCAGCTCATATAATTAAACTTCTTAATAAGTCATCGTTAGTAGTTAATAGGTACTTAGGTTCGGACTATTGCAATCATTTGGCACCACCATCGCAAAAAGGAGTGTAATGTTTTTATTGTTACACATCTGTCCAAAAGTAGTTATATCATGGGCTAATGCAGAAAAAGAACTTTCAAAAACATCGATGGAAAAATTAAAATGTGTGGAAAACCCAAAACAATAAATAATATCATAATCACCTTATACACCGGTTAAATCAAAACTAATAGGAATTTTTAACGGTATATTTTTATTAAAGTGGTTCCTATATAATATTATTTTGTTCGTTAACGGAGAGGAAACTCTTATTGTATTAGTTAAAATAATGATGTGACTGCGGTTGTAAATATTTAATAAACTAAAATAATTTTTTGAACATGTACTGCTACAGTTGCGGTTTCCATAAACAGGACACTGATAAAGTAATGTATAATAATATGTAGGTAAATATTTGTTTTATTAAAAAAATATATTCTTATGTTATTCAAATTGTATTTTTAACGTAACAAAGCTTTGGCTTTGCTGTTATGTTGTTAAATGTGTTTGAATAAATAAAATAAAATAATATGGGCTGACTTTATTATTTTAAAGCTTCAGCTTATTGAAACTTAAGTCACACTTGAGCGCCGCACCCGCCCATGTAAGTTTGATTTATATTATATATTTTTTACTAAAGTAGCCAGGTTTTGCGAGTTCATGTAATTTCGTTTTAATTTCGCAATATTAGATGCTGTGTAAGTCTCAGTTTAAGGCAAAGCCCTCGTTAATAAATTCTAAACAAATTTATTTATACTATGGCTGTTAATAGTGTTTATACTAAAATTAAATTACGTTTATATAATAGAAGTTGTGCAGTGTGAACAAAAACATACGAGCATTATGATTTTCAGATATCATCTCTCCTCTTAACTCTTCCGCTCGCTCAACTACTTTACTGATTAGTCTCATACAACTACTGCGCAAAAACGTGAGCAATTTTAAACTTTTAAACGAAACTTTATTTATTATCAACTTATCATTTTAAAATGGAAACACCTCCGCCATCAAGATCAACCTCACCCAACGATCAACCAATGGATGTGCAAGAGAATTTGAATGCTATTGGAAAATCCTGCGCAAAAATGGAAGATTTGATATTGTAGCTCACAAGTACTTGATAATTAGAACAAAGAACATCAAAATTTCCACCTTTTGCAGACCAAACTGTAATCGAACTAGAAGACAGACACGTATCACTTCCACCCAGATTTAATCATATAAGGGAAGATATGATAAAGATTTTTGTCTGGCTACATGGAGTATTAAATTAAAAAAAGAAAGGAGCTACCGATTGTTAAAGGAAACTCATCTAAAAGGTAACTGTAAATCAGTTTAAGAATCTATCTATCTATCTATCAGCCGAAAGACGTCCACTGCTGGACAAAGGCCTCCCCCAAGGATTTCCACACCGACCGGTCCTGTGCGGCTCGCATCCAGCGGCTTCCTGCAACCTTTACCAGGTCGTCGGTCCACCGAGTCGGGGGCCTGCCCACACTGCGCCTTCCGGTGCGCGGTCGCCATTCGAGAACTTTACTGCCCCAACGGCCATCTGTTCTACGAGCTATGTGCCCTGCCCACTGCCACTTAAGTCTAGCGATTCTGAGAGCTATGTCGGTAACTTTAGTTCTCCTACGTATCTCCTCATTTCTGATTCGATCACGTAGGGAAACACCAAGCATAGCACGCTCCATCGCCCTTTGGGTGACTTTGAGCCTTCTTATAAGGCCCATAGTAAGCGACCATGTCTCGGATCCATATGTCATCACTGGCAACACACACTGGTCAAAGACTTTAGTCTTGAGGGACTGCGGTATTTTGGACGTAAAGATATTGCGAAGCTTCCCGAACGTTGCCCAGCCGAGTTGGATTCGACGATTGATCTCTTTCTCGAAGTTGGACCTACCTAACTGGACTGTTTGTCCCAGGTATACATATTCAGTTTAAGAATATTATTTTAATATTATTATTAGATTTTTGTTTTCATTTCAGATGCCCAACACAGTGCTTACCAAACGTGACGTTTTAGATTTTTTCTTTACTTCAATTCTGTAGTTGATCCTTCCTTTATACTATTCGAAACAAACAAAAATCACACGTAAATCTGTTATATTTAACTACGGATACCCATTCCCACTATTGTCGGATAAAATATATATTTTATTATTTATATGGGTATCCGTAATTAGTATGTCCCGTCTTGTGTCCGTTCAGTTTTCTAAACACCATCATAAGATCAATTTCTGTGATGGATGTCTCTTCACATTTTCAAACGAAGAAACTTGCGAAAACCACAGTTAAGAATACCAACTTCCATAGTTGTAAAATGTTTTTGAAAATCTTGTTGCTGTGCAAATGAATAAATCTAAAATATAATATTTTTAACACATTCAAGTAGGGTTCCCTATTTGGAGCTGTCGAAAGTTGTAATGTATGATTTTCACTACAATTATATGAACTCCAAATACTGTTAATCGCAAAAAAAATTGTCTTCATAATAATTTTGCCGGTAATGGAGTCTAAAATTATTTTGCGATTTGACTATGGGCTCCTTAGGGACACTTGTTTGTTATCATGAGCACATGCATATCCTTACGTATCAAGAACTAATTTAAAGTTACCCTATATTTATACAGAAACTGGCAGTTTCATTTAGAGAATTAACACTGATGATCTCTATAGCAATATCATGCGGTTCATGGAAGATGAACAAAAAAATAAAATATTTTCAACATTTTCTTTATGTTTTTAATGTTATAAAAATTTGGTTCTAATGGTTCTTTTATTATTAAGACCTTTACAAGTCTTTTTAGCATTTTTTACATAGTTTTTGGCTATTGCCAAAACTATGCATTTTGGAGTTACGACCTTTGTAGCGGAAACCATCGATATGGATCAGTATTTTTTTAAATCTTACAGTTAAGTGCTAAGCGAAATATTTTTTGTTCTCAGATAAGTGAAAAATACTGCAAAATCATACAACCTATTAAGTGCGATGAGTTTCAACATTTTCTTAACATTAGTTGACTATATCATCAACAATTTTGATGATTTTTTATTGGATACAGTCATAGACATCATGAATCAAGCGAGCGGGAGAGATTGAAATATAATTTAATAAGTTTTATAAAGAATTAAAGAAAAATAGCAAAGAAATAATATGCTATTTTTCTTAAAGTTATAATTAATTAGGACTAACAATAGATTTAAGCTCTTATAAATATGATGTTACCACTAACATTAGAATTAAGGCCTGTAGCAAATTAAGATCTTTTAACACTTTATGGTCAATATGTAAATATACGAATGTTCGTCCCCTCGCACGGATTACAGGCAACATAAGTCTCAGATAGCAGAGGTATTGTTACTGACTGTCATTAATTAATATCATTAAGTAATAGTTAAAATTAGATTAATAATTAGCATTATTTAATCCATTTTGTATTTACCTAAATCATGTTATTTGACTGTTAATCTTCCAAATAAAATAAAATTTTTATTTTTTATTTTCTTTATTTATTATGAAATCAACAGCGTACAATTTTTATATCTGAATTTCGTTAACAATTTTTCAGGCCAAAAATAGATTTCATATATTAAATTCTAAAAATATTATATAAGGTGCACCTTATTAATAAAGTAGCACCTTATATAATATAATAACAAAAACAAAGAGACAGCTGTTGCATGTGAGTGTTTGTATGCGTGTGTGTGTGTGTGTTTGTGTGTGTGTGCATGTGTGTGTGTGTGTGTGTGTGTGTGTGTGTGTGTGTGTGTGTGTGTGTGTGTGTGTGTGTGTGTGTGTGTGTGTATGTGTGTGTGCGTGTTTGTGTGTGCTTATAGTTCTTAGTCACAGAAAATATCTACTAAATATCTACTAAAATATCTAATAATAAACTTCTTGTAAGTACAGTCAAAGGCAACATTTCCTAGCTTGTAAAAAAATACCTGCGCAGTCTTCTTATTTTAAGACACCTACCGCAGAATAATTTTGATTGGTGGAGGTAAAAATTAAAACACACAATTTAGTATTTCTTGAATAACGACTACCTTTTGCAGCTGTTAAATAAAAACTTAATGGAGAAAACTTTGCATGCTCCACCCAAGGTTGATCAAACTCTTCCCAATCATTTAGGTCAGTGTTTTTCAACCTTTTTTAATACCCGACCGCTTTACAAGTTAAAAAATTCTTGCGACCCCCCAGGGCCATAAAAATACAAAATGATTAAAAAATAAACAGGACCAGCCTTCTCACTGAAATCGTATTTTTCATTGCAGTGTAGGACCTATAACCACTTACTTTTTCTTTTCCCGCGACCCCTTTAGGAAGGCTTCGCGACCCACAGGTTGAAAAACACTGATTTAGGTCAAGGTTGCAGGAATCTTGAATCTTGTTATTCACTCTGTCTACAAAAACCCGTCCTCAGCGATTTCTCTCGTACGTCTTACGTTTTCACATAGTCCTCCCCATTGAGTGCACTACTTGAGTGCGACAAACTATTGACAGCAATCGCACTATATGTGAGCTATATGCCGGATGTGCTGTCTTGTACTTAGCGAAATAGGCAAATCAATTAACAACTCCATATTTATACAGAAAACGTACACACAACAAGATCAACAAGCATGTACTCCCGTACATAGCTGTAGTCTTTAGTCGAATGTGAAAAGAGCGTACTCCCATTTCAAAGGCCGGCAACGCACTTGTAACTCCTCTGGTGTTGCGGGTGTCTATGGGCGACGGTAATCGCTTACCATCAATAATCCGTCTGCTCGTTTGCAAGCTATGCCATAAAAAAGCAACTGTGAGAATCTTTCATCACAGTGGTGCGCTCTTTTTGTCGACCGCAAACCTTTGATTTTCTTGAACCTGTTTATAAAATCAGGCGGTCGGTTACCACCGTTTCCATCTCGCAAGCTAAGCGACGACGGACGCGGTCACTAAAATTATTGCACCTTTTCAAACTTTTTGCGGTTGGTAAACATACTTACCTATACTTATGCCCAAATTAAACCATTTTAATCAACCGCAAATAGGTACCTTTGGTCCAGGACCGGCAATAATCTAGTACTGACAGCTTAATATATTATTGATTTAGTTTCTTGGTCTATGTTTAGTCGCCTAACTGTTTGCCGTTCACGCTGTAGTACCGTATGGAATAATTATTTTAAGCCCTCTCAAATAAAACTAATAAAATCGAGTCGGTAGTCCTTTTTAAGGTGGAACCGTACAACCTAAGCCTAACCTAACAGTTATTCGAATTTTTGCAATGATATACGTGTATTTCTGATTAGCGACAAGTCGACATGGACAACTCACACTTAACCACAAAACATGCAATGCCAAAATTAGTCTCTGATAAAAGAAGTAAATTTACACAAGATATTTTTAATAAATAAATAAATAACCATCCGGGACAAATCACACACGATCCTCTGGCCCCAAATTAGGATTCCCTGTACTGGAGACAGATATACTACAGACATATTAGGAACCTATACATTCACATATACGTTTAAATATATACATATATATATATATATATATATATTATATATATATATATATATATATATATATATATATATATATATATATATATATATATATATATATATATATATATATATATATATATATATATATATATATATAATACACCCAGACACAGATATGTAATACAAATCTGCTCATCACAGAAATGTTTGCCCCAGGTGGGTATCGAACCCACGACTCTCTCCACGAGGATGATCTTAATAGATAGATAAACATTTAATAATAACTGAACTACCCCAGTTAAAATTGCCTCAAATAAGTAAAAAGCTAAGAAATATGACTATTTCTAAAAGCAAAACTTAAAAACCCTTTTTTCCAGGTTCACGCTATGTTGAAAAAGTACCCTGACATCGGCAATATGGTGTGGGTGGGGTATGACGGGCAAAAGCATGAGTCTGCCGAAGAGACTCCTATGGTCACTAGTAAGACTACTATTTTAAACATCTGCCTTATAAACTGAACGTTCATAACGTCGCCTCAGAGTGAAAACGTCCTATATGCGGAAATGGTTTTTTTTCCGGAGGAAGGAAAAATCTCGTTGTCACTACTACAAGTGTGTATTCATTCATTAGCAAATTTGATGTGATTTCAGATGCTTCCACAGTTCATTTCGAATTGTTGTCTTATATCCGTCAAAACTAGAAATATGTAAGAGACAAATTAGTAATTTTGAGTTCCCGAGGTTTTCACTCTCGGGCAACCATAATGACATTCACCTAACGTAATCGCACGTCACTCTTCCAGCATCCACTAGCTTGCTTATTTATCCACAATTGGCATTATCTCATCTGATGCTAAGTGATGATGACGCTACTTGCAATTAACTTTTAAATATCTCCGGTACCTAGGTACATCTATAAAGCAAATGGTTTGTGTTGCGAGCAACACCACCAGTTTATCAAACAAAAGTACGAGTAGCAGCAATAAGCAACCATTAACCTGTTCATTCAACAGTTTCATGTGCAGAGCTTCCATTAAATATTATCCCAGAAAATAATATATTCTGTATAACCACAGAAAATCACTATTCCTCTCTTCACCCGACTTCTCCAAAGGGAGGCTAACATTTTTTGGCTAATGTCTATACGGCTTTATGAATGGCGTCGTATGACAACAGTCTGATTTTAAATTTTTTGTGCAGTGGAACCTGAGACAGAGACGCCATATTCCAGTAGTGATTCTGATTGTGACGTAATGACCAGGAATGGCGAGATAGAAGTCACCGGCTGCTTTAGCAAGAAGATACCGTTCGTGTGCAAGGTGGAGGGAAGAGATGTGCAGTACGATGAGCAGTGTCACGTTTACTCCAAAGGTTTGTACAACAAGGCTAAGTCTCCTTCGTAATATACATAATGTACTCGCATAGTGACACCAGTTCACCAGGAAAATACAACACCATACATTTGCAAGGTGGAGGCAAGGAGACGCGCCGAAAGATCAACAGTGTCATGTGAACACGTGGTGGACACCAGGTTGTAGGTTTCAGATCGGCCTATGACTTTAGGAAGAGTAGGTAACTATTCTGCAAAAAAATAATTGGCTACCTACCTATTGTGATTAAAGAGATACAGCCTTGTAACACACACAGCAACAACAGTTGGTCATTCATCTTGCCACCTGGTACGGAACCATTTTCTTACATTCATATATCATTCCAGGTTACCACTACTATTCCGCCGTAGGCAGCTGTTACAAGGTACCAGGCATTGCTTTACGATGGAACGAGGCGATGTCGGAATGCAAAGTCGACGGAGGCCACCTCATCATTTTAAACTCACAGCGGGAAGTTGACACCATAAAAGAATTCCTCAAAACTGTCCCCGCGGTGTCGAGGGCGTATAGGAGCTACTTCTTCTATGCTGGCATCAGGGCGACAAAAGCTGTTGCAGGAGAGAGCAGAGAATTCCGCACGGTGTTCAGTGAGTACCTAGCATTGGTTGTTTCGCTTTAGGCCGCGGGCTCATTATCATAACCATAGAAATTTAATTAAAATCTATATGATCATAACGCATTATACAGGGTTATTTTTGGGCCAAAAGAGTGGTTTTTACTCATAAAACAGAGCAACTTTTCCCAAGTAACCAATGGTCAATTTGTAAAAAAGTGTTTGGACCTTTCATACTAATTTGATCACGTGATCAGCCTATTTTATATAAAATTTTTTGCGAATTGACCATTGGTTATTTGAGGAAAGTTGCTTTAGTCTCATGAGTAGAAGCCACTGCGAACTTTTGGTGGGGGGTCCAAAAATAACCCTGTACTCGTATTGACAAAAGCTTAACACAGAAATTTGACTTATAACAAGAACTTAAGAAACTGTAAACTTCAAAATATCAAAAACTATTTTCAGTTGAGATTGTGTAACAAGCGACCCACAGGTTTAAAAACACTGGTCTAAAATAATTTCTTATATCTTTTCACTAGATATTTGTCAAAATCACTATTCATGAATGTGGAACGCCAAATAGAAATCAATATACTTACTTAGGTAAGCATCATGCGGATAAGAAATTTATACAGGACTTGAATTTGAAATTTAAATAAAAATGGTAAAAACTTAATTAAAAATGAAACCCCCCGCTCAAAATATATCTTGGATACTAATACCAAGTTTTTGCAACGTGAGTCCGTAAGCATTCCAACTACAAATTGGTTCGGCAACCTTTCAAATTTTCCTGTTGCGAATGAGTCAGTTATTTGGTATAAACAATACCTATATTTTTTTTGTCTCGCATGATAATAACTTTGTTTCTTTCCTTGAATTGTTTAATAATTCGTACGTGCACTATCAGTGTCATTGTCATTGGTCTTCAGGGAAAAAAATGTGTTTTAGCTTTCAATGCATTAAAATATCATTATATAAAATACATCTTCTACAGAGACGGTTAAAATTGATTCAAAAATCAAAATAATTTATTTCTTTACGTAGCGTAAGTATCTACATTAAGCACTCTTATAAACGTCATATCAATTTGCTGGAGGAATATTTCAAATGTAATTAACATTTAAATAATCTACAGTCTTATAGTATTCTCTTGAACAAATACAGCGTTTTATATGTTTCTTAAAACATTCTGGTAGTTCACACCTGACTGTGATTACCTATTTGTAATCAATTTTAACCATCTCCGTAGTCTAGAGGATCGTCCGCTAGCTTTATATCAGGAGGTCGCCGGTTTGACTCCCGGTGGGGTAAGTTTGTAGGACTCGGTTTGATTGGTGGTAGGGCAATTTCTGACTAGCTACCACAATCTAATCTAAGTCTTGCCGCCAAACATCAAAGTTAATAGCATTAATGTGTTCCGTCATGGTGATAAAATAGCCAGTTCCCCATTGCGATGGGAATTTTTGGTGATCCCGCTTCCATCTTCAGAATGTTCATCACTATCTTCAGGTGAGATGATACCAAGGGATATTACCAAATGTGAATAATAATAAAAAAACTAATAATAAAAAAAGTAATAGGTTACGGCAGAATCATCAGCGTTGTAGATGCCTTGCTTCTGCTACATATGCTGAGCTGGGACCTTTTATATTTCACTAGGATAGAAGATTGATATTTATAGTTTAATTAAAGTTAAGTTCCTATATATTGTGAGATACCCCTAGGTTAATGCTGTAAGTTGTATATGTTGTTTTTGTGTTGTTTTTAATGCCTGGTGTGTATAATAAACGTTTTATCTTTTATCTATCTATCTATGTAGGTAGGTACTACGAAATGACAGGATGTTTTAACTTTTTTTTACTTACGTATTAGGTAACTCAATATTTCTATCTCAATATCTATATCCTGTATACCAAATGTAACAAAAGATGTAGGAATATTAATTATAATAATAATAATATCTGGGACAAATAACACACGGTCATCTGGCCCCAAACTAGGATTCCCTGTATCTTGGGAACCAGAGACTGATATACATACACATATACTTTTAAATACATACATACATTGTATAGATATAATACACCCAGACTCAGAGCAAACAATTCTGCTCATCACAGAAAAGTTTACCCTGTGTGGGGATCGAACCCACGACTCTCGGATTCATTGATGATTCTACGCGTGAAACTGGACTACCCACTACCCACCTATTATATTATAACCAAGGAAGGTTTTTTCTTCTAACAAATAAGCTAAAGGTTATTTTTTTTTAAGTTTCACGAGTAGCTCACGAATTTGTATAAGTCCCAAAAAATGGACCAAATTCAATTTAATCACAATTAATAGGTGTGTTTGTTAACTTATTAAAATTGTCTTGTTTTTTTTTATTATACTGCAACACTAGGCAACTGCGTCTATCCTTTGCGACAGATATACGGTTAAATTGTGCCACACGATAAGAAGATTGGATTTATGCAGGTGAAATTGTATTCGTTGCACTCCCGTTGACTGCAGTTTCTACTCATGAACTATCATTTTGGCCACTTCATACAAATTCATCAGCTGCTCGACCATTTTTGTATGAAGAGGTCAACATTTTTTTTGCGAATTGACTACGGGTTCCTTGGGCAAATTTGTTCAGTTTCATGAGTAGAAACCACAGTTAAAAGGAATGCAACGAATAAAATTTCACCCAGGATATTCATGATTATAATTTTTAAGCCAAAAGACCTCTACTGCTGGTCAATAGCCTCCCCAAAGACTACCTTGAGGACCGGTCTTGCGCTGCCTGCATCCAGCTGGTCTCCGTATTATGTACTTCCATAAAATAAAACCACGCGTACCTATACAGGGTGTAACAGAAAGGTGTGATAATACTTCAAGGTGGGCTTTTACCCATCAAACTGAACAACTTTTGTTCTACAACTTTGTTCAAATCGCAAATTTTTTTTTGGACTTTTCATACAAATCGATCAGCTGGCGAACCAAGTTTGTATGAAAAGTCTGAAAATTTCTTTGCGATTTCAACAAAGTTGTAGAACAAAAGTTGTTCAGTTTGATGGGTACAAGCCAACCTTGAAGTATTATCACACCTTTCTGTTACACCCTGTATTTGTTGTATTAATATTTCTTTGTATTTATTATTCTAGACGAGACCTTAGAGCAGGCGGGTTTGACGGACTGCTGGTCTGAGGGAGAGCCCAACAACTACATGAGTCGCGAAGACTGCGGCACCGTCTTCACCAACACCGGGAAGTACAATGACGTCGACTGCTCCGACAGATACGGGTACATTTGTGAGAAGGAAATACACACGTAGACTATGAAAATAAAGTGCACTGTTGCTTGAAAAGCAAAGGCTCATGTTCGGACATTTCGGGTAAACGCGGGTGTAGTCAGTTTTGGACTATTAGTTTTGTGATATATGGGCATTTGTACAGACAGGGCATAAAAAAACATTGGTATAGGATCCGCTTAACTGAGACTTCGCTTCGCTTTGAACAACATTTCCTAAACAATCAACTAAATTTATATAACTATAAAATAAAATAAATTCCATACAATGGCCTAGCAGTTGATCAATTTGTATGTTACTCATAAGATCTTTCCCACTGCTGCTGAAGAACTGAACCTCTGCATATATCTCAGAAAGAATCAATTTTTATAGAGTGTTAAAAAAGTGCGTTTGAAATTTTAAGGGGTTACTCAAAATCAAGAATATAATACAGGAAAAATAATTGAAAAAATCCGCTCTTCAAATTTTTTTCAGAGTCCCATACTAAATCTGAATTGTGACTCAAGAATTTGTATTAAGATCGGTTTTTTCGATATTTTTCCTTTTATTCTTTACTTGATTCTGAGTAACGATTTAAAAATATAAACGCACTTTTTTAATACCTTTATAGACGCAATTTTTGATCTCTTGACTTTGTCTCCTTAACGTTAACGGATCCTAAACCTATAGTATTTTGTTACAACCTGTATACAAGGTAACAGGTTGAACGACGGACACTTTAAGGAGAAACCTACGATACGATCACAATATTGGATATAAATGATCACTCAGTTCATTAGCCAATTTGGTATTTAAAAAAATCCCTTGTTCGGCTTGTTTACACTGTGATTAACAACTTTATAGTTATGTTTACGTTTAAGTACCGTAGGAGACTTCAGACTAGAGTTGTGTAGGTCCGGCCGGAACTGAATTCGCGGACCCGTATCCTTCGCGGATGTGGTGGATGTAACTCCGACTGCAAGTCGGAACCGGTTCCTCCGGAACTGATTCAGCAGCGAAGCGCGTACGCGTATATGTTAAGTTCGGTCGCCCCACTCAATCCTTTCCTCTAAGGACTCGGACCCATATCGGTCGGGCGGAACTGATACGAGAAAGCAGGTCCGCTGGTCGCGCCACTCCATCCACTCTGGTAAGGACTCGGACCTATACAGGTCCAGCGGAACTGATACCTGGAAGTAAATCCGCAGAACTGGATGTACATCCGGACCCGAATCCTTCAAATACTCGGACCTACCCATCTCTACTTCAGACCTCAAGTAAACTAGTATTTACTTTGTAAAATACTGTTTCACTTCTCTGTGGTTTAAGTTTTAACTTGTATGGCAAGAAATTATTATATTTAAATCTCTTGTTCTGAAATAGTATTTTATGCTTATGAACAATATTATAGTAAACATTATTATTATTAAAAATGGCAAATAAAAGGCACGTAATATAATTATGCAGTAGTTTTATTGTTACAGTATGCGAGCCTAAAGCCCTACCGGCGCTCGCGCTACCTACAACGTTTACAAACTGACCACTTAATGTGATGACTAAAGACTATGGTTTTAGTTTTTACACACAGCGACTTTATACCAAATAATCAATAACTAACCAGTTTGTTTTTATTGTTAGGCACTGTTTATAGCAAACAAATATTGATCACTTTTGTAGGTACGTGTGTTCTGAGACTTTATCAGAAAAGTTTATAAACAAATTATAGTTATAGTAAATTATAGTTGATATTACATTGACCTCAATACATATCACATCATACTGTGGAATTTTGGTACGTTCAAATGACCTTTGATTTTTTATTTTATTTATTATGGAATTGGTACAATTGAAGTAGAAATTGTTTCGTATAAACTAAGGTAGGTATAATCAATGAAATATTATACACATTTTTTTACAGGTATTATTGCTGCAAAATAATATTTTTTGCATAAAAACAAATAGTTTCAGAACGGACACTTTGTTCTAGATGTTGTCGACAAGAAATCAGTTGACTACTTAAGACAGAATGTTCAAACTTACAGTCGTATTGTAAACAATGCTACAACTCTGTGACGCTACACACAAATTATTACAATGTTTTGGCAGTTCGCGACAATTGGTAAAATTCTATACCAACCGTAGACCATAAAATATTTACAACATCACCCGAACCACGAGAATTTGAAACGAAATCCATATAAATTCATACAACTTTACCAAATGAGAATTAGCTTAGAAATTAAACTATAGGAAACGTAGATATTTGTAGCAAAGCAAAACCAGCTACAAGATCTTATAATAGCTATTCATAGTCCTACATGAAGTGTAGTAAACGGAAATTATTACTATGACCAAAAAATCGGATAGGGCCGAGTTCCAAAAGCGCTTGTTATTATATTGGTATACTTTTTTCTTCCGCTGCTAATAAGTTTACAGGACTATGAATAGCTTAACATTATAACTCGAATCAATACAGCCATTTGTTATCAATCACTTACTTAAAGGAGAAACTTAAGGAGACTATCAGTGCATGGAGTTACTGCTACGCAATATTTACATCGACACCGGTGATAGGAGCAGAATAAAATTATTAAAATACATTTACAGACGAAATTTTATCGTATTTTTTTTTTTTACTTTTTTGTAATATTAAGTATAATGTCAAGTAGATAAAATCATATTGGGTAATATATGAACACAAACTTAGGATACGGACAGTACAATCTAAAACTTAAACTAATATTTACATAAAATAGTGGATAAAATTCGGTGCCTCGGAGCGTACAGCTAACTAAACTAAGTCGAAGCGTTGACTGACCAGTTTTCGGCAGTTGCCTAGCTACAAGATCACTCGTGTGTTTAATGAACAGTCGTGTACTTAAAACTTAATATAAACGAGATCTCAGAAAGTCTGGAAACGGAATACGTACAATTACTATATGTTTACATAAAAATAAGAAGCGTGTCTCGTCGCTGTAATACTATTGTCTATAACGCGTATCGAATGAGGCTCTTTTATCAGATGTCATGAGGTTTGACAGACAGAGATTTTAGTTGCCGTTTAGCGGTAAATGATGGATGTTACTTATGTAACTAAACGACTTTCCCCAAGGAAACCTACGATTATACAATCAGATTAAAAAAGTTTAACTGTTCATATAAAGTTCGCAAATTGACTAAGTACTAAATTATCGACAATTAGTATGGAGTCAATTTTTTTTGCTCCATTTTATAATAGTACATGTTTATTCGGTCGAAGCGGTCGTGGCTCAGTGCGGCTTGCGTGGTTGCATCGATCACGCAGGTTAACTGACTACAGAAACGGTCATAACCTGGATGGGTTTGACTGTCAGTGGTATTATCTCGACCGCTTCCGTGCTTCGCAAGGCACGTTAAGCCGTTGGTGCCGGCTGCTATCGCTAGCAGTCGTTATGCCATGTCAGAGGCCTTATAGGCGGCTTGAAAACAACCTCCACCAATCCGGACTTGGCCCCCGTGTGTGGAGTATGGCCTAAGCCTTCCCGAGTTATGGGAAGAGACCTGTGCCCCTGCAGTGGGGACGTAATGGGTTGTTAACACATGTTTATTCAATCTACAAAGGATCACAATACATAATATATACATTTGTGTGTATGGAAAGTTCTTGTTTAGTTTGATGACTAGCATCCACCATTTGCCGCTTGACGGCGAATGAAAAGCAATTTTTTCCCATAAAATTATCATAATATTATACGTCTAAGTCATCACAAATTGAAATCAATGGGTTTCGTGAACACAAACATTTAGATACCAGATCTTACGTTAAAGACTTTGTTCGACCACTCGAATATAACATATCGACACTTAGCAAACATCAATTTTAGCAAGACATCTAACACAGGGTCCTCTTGCCTCGCTTGCCGTCGCAAAGTTACAATGCATCAAATTATTTTATTACAATTTATTTACATACGGATACATCCAATGCATGAGTCGTGTACTCGGAATACATTAAGCGGTCTGTAAGCGAACTTAAACTAGTTATAACCGGTACAGACGTCCGGATTAGGACCGAGGACAAATGGATACGTTAGGCAAGCACCTAATAGTGACGATGTAACTAAGTCGATGCCAAAAGATACAAAACGCCTCGCTGCGAACACTGCTTAAGAGTCCCTACTCAAAGTCGTTCCTCATACAAACATCTCACAATTCAAATATTTTGATACAAAATGATTTATACTAGGGAAAGTTTATACTTACACGTAAGCAAAACTCATTTTTTGCATAAAATATTATAATATAGGAAAATCTCTATAAGTCACGTGATTTATTTACGTTTTTTTTTTCGAAAGAGAGACGAATTTCTGTTGAGACTCTTACACCATCCGCATCTTGATGATGAAGAATAAGATCTTGTTTCAAATATAATTTTGTCCCTTATGACACTTCTGACGGTCCGCAGACCAAATACGAACGTCTGTAAGGGCCTCCAATCGCCTATATGTACAGAACACACGGTCGGACGTGCTGTGTGGTGTATTGAGTTCATTATTAACGCCTAACGGATCACAGTGACAGTTATTTGAGATAAGGCAAGGTGGGGACTTCGCGGCCCGCGACGAAGTGCGTTCTCGCAAAATTTCCGATTTTTAGATTCTTACAAATCTCTTAGAAGATATCGATATGTCGCAAAACGGATCAAAGAAACATAGAAGCACTTTTTGCAAGGTTTCTACTCTGTGTCAAAAATTCAATCAAGCGTAGTTAAACTTCTTTAGTTTTTTGAACCGTCTGTGTTAACTTGTTGTCTACTGCCGTTGAGATGTTTATTGCGAGAAACGCACTTGACTCGAGCACGCCATCTTTTGTACCATCGCGATCATTTTGTGTACGCCACTGTGCATTGTGTCTAGATTGTATCAAAATTGCTAATCATATAGGGTTCCTCTGAAATGCCTGAAAAATCATTGGTTTGTCTTATATAACACCATACCATACATACCATTTTTAGAGGAAATTGAGTATAGTTCCTTTAGGCAAAGTTGTTAAGTTTTACGACTCAAAAATAAATTTTCAGGTATATTAGAAAGACCTTAACCTTACCCAATTTTTAAAAAATATAACGAAATTCGTTGTTTTGGATACTAAGTTACAAAAAGGTGTTACGCGCACAGTGTCAAACACATAATGACCACCCTGCGTTGCGGACTAACTACATCGGTTATCATCCCAAACCATACTACAGCTTAACGTTATTACTACTTACTCGCTTTATTTATTTACACATTTTTATTTTTTATAATTTTATGTAGTTTTGAACTAGTTTTAAGGCTACGACGACGTCTCTTTGACACCCACACATAGTATCCCTATACACTAGTTAATACGTTAGCAGTAGCGTGTGACAATACAGCGAACCACTATCGACTACATACAAATAATGATACCTACGTAATGGAAACATTAATTTTGGAACATATTATTGATCATAGAAAAATCTTATCCGCCGATATAAATGACCCTATTATTGAGGTGAATTCTCATTGAAGAACAACAGGTTAAGCGTATAAGCAGTGAAAAATGTACACTTGGAAACCAATTTTTAGATACAATTGTACATTTGTTTTTGAGTCAAATAGGTCGTTGTCATCCTTCAGTGAGCACACACCTGTAAGGTACATCACGCACACTAACACACAGTAATACTTACGACAAACCACTAATTACAATATTTACTATAAATGCTGGAAATACACAGGTATTTATTACATTTACAACACTACGCTATACAATATCTCACTACTGCAATGATAGTATGTGAATACGTATTTTACTTTTACCGTCGTGAGTAAAATATTAGTTTTTTTTATATTTATTATTAATACTTCTAAATAGTATCTAAAGCTAACTACTACGTAAAAATGTTCAGTCGATGTTACATACAATGGTGTTTAGGAGTACGCCTACTATATTTTATTTTTATACACATTAATTGTAAGGCTGAGTACACATTAGAATTTCGAAATTCGAGACTTGGCACGACACACCAAACATTATATGCGAAATCTTCATGTTTACTCCGCCTTATGAGATTGAATAAAGAACACATACAATAACTAATTCAATGTCATTAAATTGAATATTACGCGATTTTTAAAATTTTATTTAATATGATATTGCAACATTTATTGCTTGCAAATGTCCGCAACACACAAAAACTAAAACTGACACACCGAAACGACATCACAACATACTTTTACACGTATTATGGAATCATGGTTTTAAATGATTATAACCTAACTACGTAATAAAGCCTGCAGCTAGCTTGTAATATAAGACCGCGTTTCCACTGCAGCGGCGGACTGCACACGCTTCGTAAATCCATCTTGTCATTATGAGCATTCCTGCGATTAACGTGCTTAGATATGAACGCGACCTAACTCTCATTCATTCTTTGCCTTGCTAACTGCTTTAAACATCGAACATAGATATACCTAGACACTGTAATTTTTATTCAAAGTCTCGACAGACTTTATAAAACTTTAAAAAACGTCGAATTTATCTACAAACATTGTCTATATCCTTTTCACCCCTCTTTTCTTTCCCTTTTCTATCTAAACGTAAAAATATACGTCATTGTGTCTTTCGCTGTTTCTTGTCTTTTTCTATATTTACATCGAATCGAGCTAAAATTATACTACTGACATATTGCCGCTACTTTCTAACACTATACGGAACGAATAGGACAAAATATTTGGATGTGTGCTGACACACGTAGCGTTATTAGAGGTACAGCCATTTTCTTGTAATTTAAAAGTAATAATTATGATAAGATTTACAAACATCGCCACGACAGCAAAGATTTTAAAGCGTATTTTAACGACGAAAATGTACATTTTATTCAATTAGTAGCATATAAAAATGTCTTCATAACCTACGCTGAAACGCTGAAAAATGAATTGGACTTCACATTTTTTCTACATGAGGTACGGTATGGTATATTTAATATTCTTAAAATTATCAAATTACTAGGGTATTACTTCGTTTTTTTTTAATCAACCAAGATCATATTAGACATATTTTTTGCAGTCAATAGAAAACTCGAATAGGGTCACATTCCTAGATCACTGAAGGATAAAGAACACACATTTCTATCGCAATAAAATAATGAACAGCTAAATTACAATAGTTGCTATTCCTAAATATTGCAGTTTGGTGTTCTGGTTACGTTATGAACTCAGTTTTAATAATTCTCTTGCACTTTACTTACAACATGTGCAGTGAAGGTTGCATGGTTGTATTGGGCTGTCACCGTGACGTCAATGTCGCACTGCTGTTACTTCATCAAATTAATGTAACCTTGATGAAGGCTTTTTCTGTTTCGTATATAGGGTCCTTATGAAATACCTGAAAATTTTTTAACCACGCATTCTACTCATGAAACTGAACAACTTTCCCCAAGGAACCTATACTCAATTCGCAAAAAAAATTTTGGAGTCCTCATACTAATTGATCAAATGAACCGCCAATTTTGTATGGGAAGTCCACAATTTTTTTTGCGAATTGACTTTAGGTTTCTTGGGGAAAGTTGTTCAGTTTCATGAGTAGAAGCCACTGTTGATTTTTTTCAGGTATTTCAGAAGGACCCTATATATTTTCAGATATTTGAATGGAATTTCTGACCTACCGACTACGACGGTGACATCGCTGTCATATTCTCACTTGCAACAATGAAAATCATCATAAATTAAGTAAGCTAGATTTTTGCTTCAGTGCAGCCTTTCCCCTTATTTTCTTGTGAGTGTTCATTTCTTCTGATCCAGTGGTTATAGAGTGTAGCCGGGCGTTGGTGTCCCATGACGCAGCGATGACAGCTACTTTCGCAGGGCGAATTATACGAAAAAACGGAGCAATTTTCTTCAGCAAAGTTTTAGCGAAAGGTCAAACAAAGATGCTGTTTTTCTTCTTATCTGATCTGGTGGCTATGCAGCCTGGCGGGTCTCTGGCGTCATTCCCACTGGTGCGGCGACGGCGGCAACTCGGAGGGGTGAGCCACGGTGGAACTGCAACACGCGACCGGTCAGACTCGTGCCCGGGTTCAAAAAGCCCCACACCCACGCCAGGGGTTGAATGGTGGATTCAGCAGTTAAGAATCGGGTAGAGTATCTTTAGTAAAATGACGAACATATAAATACTAGGAAACGTCTCTATTGATTACGACTTTGACATACGCAAGCGTAAGAAACGATCTTTAACAAGATAACTTTCGTCTACTACCCAACTACGTTGGTACAATAACTTAAATATTTGTATTCAATATTATTTTTAAATACATCGTTAATTAAAAACTCTGGATCCACCAAACAAACCATCAAGACATGCAAGAAAATTCTCTTTTGGATCAAAAATTGTTTCTAAAATATGATAATAGTAAAAGAGAAACTCAATAGCACAAGTGCATCACAAATCAAATCTACTCTTTTAACTACTATTCAAAGATTAATTGAAAAAATAAATCAAATCACCACAACCTTGTGCTTGGCACTGTGCGCTTCTACCATGCACTATATTCCACTTTAACACGTTCACTGCCACCTTCTGATATATCCACGGGCTTTTGTTTGGTTTGAATATTCAAAAATATCGTGTCATAAAAGTAATTGTATTATATAGTATGTAGCAGTGAACTTGTTAGCTCAAGCAGGCATACAAAATACTTTAGGAAACAAATATAAAAGGAGAAAAATACCTAACACCTGAATCAGCCTAGTTACTTTCCAAAACCGACCCGTATCGTCAGATATTATTTTTAAAGCTAGTCAATGTTATAGTTAAAAAAAAAAATGATGAAACCTTGAGCATAAACTCTGAATAAAATTATCATTCATCATCAACAAAGCTCTTATTTTCATAAAAGCAACCACGACGTTGCTCTAATAAACAGGATAAGACCCTTCATAGTATCGTAACCAAAATTGGACAAAATTAACCTCAAGGCAAAGGAACAAAATTTACGCATGCAAAATAACCGACCCAGAGAAAAAAAGGAAGGATGCCATCTAACGATCAACCCTTTTGAAATTACGAAATGACGCCGGGAGGGAAGGCAACGCATGTTTTATAAATACTTTACGAATAAAAATATAAATTAGAATAGAATATCATCGCGTTGCCTTACCGAGCGGCGGTCAAGGCGTTATTCGACAAAATATATAAAAGAATAGCTTTGATTAAACCCTGCAATAAATATTTAGAATTCCTAAGCAAAGTCATAAATATTTGCTCAGAGCTGATAAAAGCTATTCACGACGACGATAACATTTCTAGTATTGCAACACAATAGCGTCAAGACACTAGTAATTTTTTTAGTGGAGGGTAGCGATAAAATATTATTTGGTCCTCGAGTACTGCAAATAGTGCAAAAGTGAAAGAATAATTTTAATGTTTCGGGGAGAATCTGTGGCTGCTTTGGCTCTCAATACAACGAACGCTCATCTGTTGAGCAAAATCTATAATTACAATCCAAGTACTATACGACCGTAAATTTGTTTACATTTGAACTTGCAAATTGGACCGTGAACTAATCACGAACTAAAGCTAAGTTTCGTTTCGCTTGCGTACATAGCAAGCGCTGATGTATTAGGATTAGGTGCAAAATGTTCCAATACAGAAACGTTATCGCAGTATTGTCGAATAGCACCGCAACGGACAACACAAAGGGCGTGCGGAGCGCTTACGGGTGCCGGGACGCTACGCGGCGCACAGAAATATCACGGGCGATAGCAGTAGTATTTTAGCCGCCGTCTTGAAAGGGGAACAAACTTTTGCTTTCGAACCCGTTCTAGAGCTGTCGCAAAAACACAGAAAAAAGCAGAATGTTATTTTCAGTTGCACTACTGGTGAGATGTGCAGGTGATGCTAGAGGAAGCGTGACACCACCATTTCAAGAGGGTTGATAAAAGTAAGTTTGAATCGAAAACAGCGGCTGTGGCGTGGTATATACAGTACGGCTCACTCGGAAGCGGGAGTGAAGTTAACAGATTACACAAGAGACAAATAATAATAAAAAAACAATATTAAAACCCATGCACAAATCGGGCTCCAGCAAAATCGGCCCGTCGGTACATAAGTTGGTACAAACAGCACTGTTACCTACACTCCAAAACAACTACTAGGCAAAGGAGTGGGAATGTCGCAGAATATTCTGGAATGTTCGGGAAGGGGAGGGAAGTCGACATAGGCTGACTGCGACCACCGAGAACCTCTGACTATGATGGCTACATGATTCAGATAATGAGACATATAATTATTTAAGTATTAAGTGACACGGACGTGCATTCACATAAATGGTTCGCACTGTGCCACACGTAGTTGTGATGACTTTGCTATGTTTAAATCTTTTACTCGTATTTATTAATTATCATTAAAAAAAAAAATCGTGATGACAACACTGAAATTCTTTAAACATTTATGAACTCATTTATCAAACAAAGTAGCTTGTAACAGGTATAGGGTCTTTCTGAAGTACCAGAAACATTTAGGGGATTTGCTCATGGACTTGTCTTTTTCCCAAGCAGCAAGACAATTCGCAAAAGTTCTTATAATTGTCGATCAACCAACATATTTGATTCGCTTGGGACGACCAGAAGTTTTACGGATTGTGTAGAGGTTCTTTAGTAAGAACTTCACCTTACATTTGCTTAGGAAAAGATCGTCAGTTCTATAAGCAGGCGTCGTTTCAATATTTCTCAGATATTTCAAAATGTCCCTATACAAAATTTCGCTACGATTAATAAGCTTTCCTCTATTCGGAACACTATTTTACTTTTCCTTGTCACTAATGCAGTGTTGTCATACAGGGGCTAGTCTTGGCGCAGGCGCGGGCGGGTGGTCGCTTACAGTTAGAACGTATCGCAAATGAATCACCTATAGTCGGCTGTTGCGGATGCGAGGAGGCGTCGCCGCTTACCTTGCGAAGCTCTTGAACGCTGCCGACTGAGGATTGATGCATAACGGCACGCGCGAAGTTTGTAGTTGTTCTGCTATGAATTTGTGGATCTCCTCTGCAAACAGACGCATACGTAATGCTACAATTTTCTTAACTCCGAAATAAGTTCTTACCAAAGGTGCCTCTTATCATCAAACTCAAATCAAAATGTTTTTTATTTAAATAGATGTTTTACACATGCTTTTAAATCGTATTTTTTTTCTACCTAGTACAAAGTCCCAACCACGCGGAACTTCCACTCAACGTTTCGGGAAGTGTTTGCATCTCGCCTGATGGAAAGTAAGTGATGATGGCATTGAATATAGAAGCGGGTTTAAAGAGATTCTTCAATGCACTTTGTAACCGGCTATCTACACTCAGAAAAAATATAAATTGTAGTCGTCTAGTTGAATCCAAATCGACCAAATCCACATGAACCCTTCAAGCATCAGCAGTTTCAGGCCGTCGAAGAAAGCTACTTAAAATGTTAAAACTTGCACAGGTGTGTGGGTAGCTGGTAGCTAAATATGTAGCTGATCCTTAAGACCTTAATTCTTATGCCCCTATGACCTTGCTAAGTCCAGCTAGACAATTGGAAACAAAAAAAGACACCTTCTGCGTTAAATGACCTTCAGGACTTCACAGGCACTGAGATTTGGGATCTGATATTTTCTATGGACCCTGTTACCTTTGACCTGGTGTACAGTGGTGAGTCTTCTCTCCCAGGTGTCGTGGAACGGGTGAGGAGCTACTGGCTCCAGGTCTGGGGAGTAATGTCTCGCGGCGGGGGGCGAACTGTAGCAGCATTTGCACATGCAAGAATGGTAGCGCAATCTGCCTTCTTCTAGATAAGGATGCGCTAGTGCGTCGACAACGCTGATCCGTTTCGCTGGGTCAAAGACTAGCATCTGAAATTTGATACAAAACAGTTTTAAATATTGCAATATTCCGAAATACGCCGTGAAAACGTATACAGGAAATCAACACATCTGTCTTATACGTATATGTGCACAAAGGAGTTTTTCTTATCTTACTCCAAAACCACAAAACTGACAATGTAAATGACGTAAGGGTAAAAATAAAAATACCCTATCGTACCCAGACAGAGAGAGGTACTAACTGTACCACACATCCACGACATACTGAAAATAGGCAGTCTATATAGTTTGCATAACCAAAAGGGAAAAAACTAGAACTAGATCTCGAAGGGCGACCTTGGGACATGTTAGATAGTTTTCATCGCAGCATTTGCGCCCAGGCAGCGACGCAAACATGAATCATTTGTGCTTAAGTGGTTGCTTTAGAATGCATTTTCGAATTGTGCTTGGAAAATATGAAAAGTAGCAGCCCCAAGCGGTGGTGTCAGACTGACGTCTCACGGGGCGAAGTATACCCCGACTTTAGAAGAACTTATCGTTTTTTCTCGGTTTCCTCAAAGATTACCTTGTTTTTAACTGCTTTAAACCATGTCACCATTATAATCGTAATTCTCGCGCGTTTTGTAACTCACCTGTGCAAGAAGATGGACAGCTTCATGTGTGGCCTGTACTGAGAGCGTATACAAGGCGGCGAGCGCAGGCGGCCGCGGTGCCCGTCGCAACATATGCGCCCGCGCACCGGCGCACGCGTGCCTCATATCTTCCAGTGATGGTGTGCCAAGTAGCTCCGTTATTAGTTCCAGCTGCGGATAAGACGCCTCGTTATAGCGTGAGAACATAGGTTTTTGAAAATAGTAGGTTTGGATAGAAACAAAGATGGTAGCTCGATTTAGATGGATTAGGTGACCTAGTCCTATCTAACCATGAGGCTTATGTGATGGTTGATGGACTTAGTGGTAAGATGGCGTGTCAAAATATGGTGACAACTTAATCATTAATCTTTGAAAATCATGTAATTCTTCTTTAAAGAAGGACAACGAGCACTCTTAAATGGCAAACTTTGGTGCGATATGAAAATGTTATAACCTGTTGCACAGGACTCTGTGCCTGGAAGAGGATCCTTCTGCCGAGAAGCTCGCCGAATATGCAGCCCACCGACCAGACGTCTACCGCGGCTGTATAATGATTCGCGCCCATCAGAATTTCAGGAGCTCTGAAATTATAAAAATAGGTAATTTAACGTTTCTAACAGTATCGGCAAGTACAGTCTTGTTTCAAGGAAAAGGCTGCTGGTGGACAAGGGAGTGGGGCAAGTTATGCTTAGATAGAACCTCATTGATTTTGTTGCACTGACATCACTTAAATTATAATTTGAAGATTTTATTGTTATGTTAATTAATTAAAAGAAAGGCCACCAGAGCAGCAGCAAAATCGATTCAAGTCATAATATCCACAATCAAAGATATGACAACACGTGGCTTGCGAACCACGGAAATAATAAAAGAAGCCAAATGTCCAACTTTTAGAAAACAAATACTGATACATTGTTGTAAATCCGCTCCGCACTTTTCTTTAGGTGAAAAGACAGCAGAAAAGAAAAAAATATAAAGTCGCTTCATAACAGACTGTGCCAGTAACTATTCGCATTGCTAGTAAAATAACAATATAAATAACAAACAAAATCGTTAACCCATCAAACTCTCACGGTCAAGTGAAACAAATAGCATAAAAATACAGGATGTTACAAGTTAACTGTAGCTCCTACTGAAACACCAATTCGGAGTTCTTGTAGAAACTGAACAGCTGACTGTCCAATACGGTATTTGACAGTATCAATAATAAATTCGGGGCAATTTCATTTTTTCTCAAGAAAGTATAGCATGGATATTCCTTTCTGAATAAATCTATAGATTTTCATACAAAAAAAAACCGGATATCGGCATCGTAAAAAGCGTTGGGATTCTTAATTGTAATCTGATTGTGGTGAATGTTGATATTATTGAAAATTTTATGTATGCTATTAAAAAACGTTAGTTAAACGTTCCGTTAATTCAAAACGGCATTCCATATTATGCTAGCTCCCCAATTTTAGGTTTAATTGCCCCCGAATTTCCGATCACTGATTATTATACACTAAATAGCATTTCTCCTACAATTGCAAAAATGATTTACTCGACAGATGTATTCATCCATTTAGAAGTTTATATTAAACACGAAATAAGTTCGACAAAGATTGTGACGTCACATGTTTGTAACACAAACAATTTCAGATGATAAAAAGTCACTAAAATGATCACTAGTCAAATACCGTATTTTGCATGACTAATCCAGTCTTTCTGAGATTCCTGCAAAGTTGCAGAACAAAACTTGTTCAGTGTGATGACTTATAAGTAGAAGTCCCCACATAACGGGTCTTACGCATATTTTCTTACGCCCTGTATAAATAACTGTTAGCACCCAGTTCAAAACTAGATACAATTTGAGTGCTGGCGAATTTATATGTAACAACGCCCAGTTTTAGCCTGTTTCATCGGGTGATTCTCAATTAGTTACAACAATGGCAGACAGCCAATGAAAAGGTCACAGATTGTCACCGTTGCTTCCTTACCTATTTACGAGTATAACATATAATATAAGCGAAACACGGTTACGCCCTGTTAGGGCACTAGCAAACTTTCGTCGACGTATTTTGTGAAGCTATTTACTTAATGGTACTCACAAATTCGTTTGACACGACGTCGGCCTATTTAAGAGGGTATAACTAAAAATATTTTTGAGCAAAACTCCAAAAGGAGCATGTTTATAAATAGAAATAGAATTCACATTTAAGCCATGATAAAAATAGAAATGTGAAAATGTCCTGAACAACAAAATAGTTATAACTAGGCCCCGTAAACTTACTGCGCCTTCTACAATCCGCAAAACAAATTGGACTTCTGAGTTAGGCGTTACTTTACACCCGGGAGTCAAGTACGGATTTGTGGAGGTTGTGGGGCTAGTGGCCAACAATTGTATCAAAAGTATTCAAGACGCCTATAAGGCCTCTATCATGGCTTAACAACTGCCAGTAGTACCTAATAGCAACGGGAACCAACAACTGAACGTTTTTTCGAAACTCGGAAACATTCGAAACGATGGCACTAACAGACACACCCATCCAGGTTAAGGCTGTGCCTGTAAACAGTTAACCTGCGTGATTTACTTAATTTACTAAATCCAAATTATCAAATTATCTGAACCTTATAATTGGACATCAAAAATGTTTTTTTTTTTAATTTACTGATATTTAAGGTTTGAAAACAACGTCATAATATGTCTCAAAATTACTAACACATTAAGTTTAAGTTCAATATAAACTATCCACGCTCAACGACAAAAGCGGTCGTAGCTGAGTGCGGCTTGCGTGGTCGCGTCGATTACCTACGCAGGTTAACTGACTACAGACACGGTCATACCCTGGATGGGTTTGACTGTTATTGCCATTTATCTCGACCGTTTCCGTGCTTCACAAGGCACGTTAAGCCGTTGGTGCCGGCTGCTATCTGCTGCTAGATGGCAGTCGTTAAACTATGTCGGAGGCCTTATAGAGGCGGCTTGAAAACTTCTGACACTGGGGTTGGCCACTAGCCCCACCACCTCCACCAATCCGGACTTGGCCCCCGTGTGTGGAGTATGGCCTAACCTTCCCGATGTATGGGAAGAGAAGAGACCCGTGCCCCTGCAGTGGGGACATAATGGGTAACAACGACAAAATAAGAGCAATAAAACTAATAAAACTTTAACGAGATAGATGTACTTAAAAGTTTCCAAAAGTTTAGATGTCAGAGTTGTATATATGCAGAGGCCCGCGAAATTATTTTATCCATATTTAAGAAACGATTATCGGCTCAACGTAAAAACTTGTTAAAGGTCAAAAAGTTTATAGTAGCTAGATCGGATGGAAGCTTTAATAAACTTCGCACTTAATATTATGAAGCCGATTAAGGTACTTTAAGATACTTTTTGAATATACCAGTAATGCTTATTAAAGGCCGGAGCAGACCAAACGCGTGGCGTGACGCGTGCGTGGCGTCGACGTGGCAGCAACGGTTGTAATGTATGAAACTCTATGAGAGGTATCACACTGACTGCGCTCTGCGTGCACGCGCGTGTACGCTGCGTCGGTGTGGCACCTCTCATAGAGTTTCATACATTATAATACAACCGTTGTTGTATTATAATGTATGAAACTCTATGAGACGCGAAAACCTGACGACCAGTCTGCGCTTGGGCGTCATTGTATTTTCACCTGACAGTAAGATATAATGATTTATATTGATTTGCTGGAACAATTTAAAATAAATATTTACAAAACATTAAAGTGATACTGTCACAAACAAGCCATCTCCTTTGATGGACTTTGGGCACTATTGCCCACTTGGATCCATCAATTGATCCCATCAAAACTGGTGTCTGCGGAACACATTATTCGATTCTTCTAAATATGTAAGCTTTACTGACCTGTAATACTGCGTGACCACCTCTTGCGTCATGTTTTTGCTGGAGTCCGGCTCCTCGACCCTCGCCAGTCCGAAGTCGCATATCTTGAGCACGCAGTTGCTGTTCACCAGGAGGTTGCCGGGCTTGATGTCGCGGTGAAGAATCCGCGCAGAGTGCAGGTATTTTAAACCTGAAAATAATGAGAAAAGTTGATTATCCTTCACAATTAGAACAGAATATAAGTTTTTTTATGTGTTGGAGGACCGTTTGTTCGACCCGTCGTTTCTTCTTACTCCGCAAACATTTCCCGAAACGGCGGGTATACGAGTTCCGAGTGACAGGAACCTCGTATACCCCCCGTATTAGGTATATAGATAAAAGAATGACCTTCGAAAAGTGTACACTGGTACCTATTTCGAATAAAATATTTTCATTTTCAATTAATACTACAGAGATGATTGAAGTATTCAGGATTGTCGAAAATAGCTTAAAGGAGTTAAGAAAAAACGGTGTACTTTGATCAAAATAACACGCAATAAAGGAACCCCTCCTTTCAAAATTAAAATCATTTTATTTTATTTAAGTAGATGTTTTTCACATACTTTTAAATCGTCTTTTTTCTACCTAGTACAAAGTTCCTACCACGCGGAACTTGTACACTCCACGTTTCGGGAAGTGTTTCCGAAGCCGAAGCTTTTATGTCCTGAGCTTTCTGTATACGATTTGTATGGTAGTTGTAAGTATACAATTTGAATAAGATCAACAAATGTAAGTATAAGATTCTAACTTAAAAAACGTTCAATATAGCAATTATGTTTGATGAGGGAGATAAACAAACCAATGATCAAGAAGTAGGTAAACAATAAGCAAATCGCAAAAAATCTCGTATTTCTGCAGCAGCGTATATTTATCTTGTAATAACGAAACATTACGTTTTACTAAGATTCTAGGTCAAGGTGATACTACAAACCAAGAAAGAATTGGGGTGATGTTTGTACAAAGGGAAAGATAAAATAAGGGGGAGCGGTAATTCTCTTTAGTCCGTAGCACTAATGAGACTGAGTAAAGGATGGACGACATCCGCCGAGATGTGATCTGCTTTTAGAACTTGCGAAGGTGGCGCTTCAAGGAATAAGGACTTTGAAGATCGGGACGATTATAACTTAACACCTTGAAATAGATAAAAAACTATTTCGTGTTTTTTTGAATGTCAATTCAATTTAAATTGAGTTTCTTCAATGAATTGATTGTCAAATAGAGTATGAAGAACTGGTAAATACTTGATAAGTCTGTCTGTTAGCCAGTAGTCCGGTACGTTCCAGATATATCAGATGAGACTGATTCCTTATCCAACGTCAAATTAAAAGTTTCACCAAAAATTTTTTAAATGTGTTCGTTTTATTTTTTATGTGTGTGTTTTGTGAATACCTAAAAAGAAAACATGTATTTTTTAGTATTTTCTTCATATATTTAGATATTTCTTTAGATTTAGATATTTCTCGAGATAATTACTTTTTCCGACTAAATATCTAATTTAAAAAAAACTTTGGATAGCTTCCTAAACAACCTATATTCTATTTAGATCTGCGATTAATCATTCTAGCCTTGAGTGGAAAAATCGATAAATTTGACTTCACATCATTTCAAATTAATAGTTTCCAAACATGGGGTCATGTCGAGATAATATGTACAATTGAAAAGGGCTGTTTGCCAATATCCACTATTTGATCAGGCCATTAAGGAGGCAATTTGGCATATTCCGTGACCTACAAAATATAATCTGAGTATATTACATAGACAATAGATATAAAGGTATATCCAATTACGCAATCAATTCCAGTAACATACTCGAATGGAGAATAATAGCTTTTTAAATACAGATCTGAGGAACGTTATCTCTCATCCTCCAGACAGGTTTTGTATGATGAGATGACTCACGAAATCGCAAATTATATTGCCGATTGTAACAATCTTAAACCGATCCTTCAGCGGTTTAGTATGTATATCATAAATGGACTCCTGTTAAAAAGCAAAAATACAAACCATAAAAAAGTTTTGCCGCTAGACCTCAAATAAATATATGGGAATCCCTTGTTAAGGGATGTCCGCACGCCTTACTCGCAGAAGACATTGAGTTAGACGAAATGTTTCACTCTGAAATGAACGCATATACGTGCATTTGAATGTATAACTTACCCAAAATAAATCTATTAGAAAGGCAACGCTTGATTTTTTTTTTAAGGATCAAAAAGCGGTTTATGTCAGCGACACTCTAGAAAAAAATATAAGTAGAAAAGTTCATGCTGTCATTTAACGTTTAATGTCGAAAGATGATTTCTAAAGTTTAAAATTTAAAAATTGGTGTCCCTTCGACGTACCTACAGGACACACAAATTCAAATTCGGATTCGGATGTCAAAACGGGAGAGGGAACAAATAAATATGTAGGTACATTACTTCATTTGTCAAGTATTAGACTTAACCCCCGTGTGTTGAGTATGACATCAGCATTCCAATGATATGGGAAGAGATCCGTACACCAGCAGTGAGGACCCCCAATATTTTCTGTATCTAACCTTATGGCCTGTTAACAACCTATATCATCCCCACTGAAGGGGCACGGGTCTCTTCCCATATCTCGGGAAGGTTAGGCCATACAGTATGGCCCATACTCCACACACGGGGGCCAAGTCCGGATTGGTGGAGATTGTGGGGCTAGTGGCAGTGATCATGTGGGTGTGGCACTGATATTATATTTATTTACTGACCAAACTCACAGAGTATGGTCAGCAAATTGCACTTAGCGAAAGATCCGCATTAGACCAGTGGCTTTGAATTGCGCGCGCACTAAACCGAGCAAATTAATCTCCCTGTTAATTAAGTCTCATTTGATGCACGTGGGGCGATGTGGGTCAAATGGTACACGCCGTTGGAAATTACAAGCTAAGGTTAATGGTGGGAATTTACTTTAAAAGCATTAATTATTATGTTCTTTAATTTTGTACAAAATTATAAGAAGTTAGACTCAATATCCAATTCTAATCATTGTAGTCTACGATTTAAAGGTGCTTTTAGCAGACTTCAAAAAAGGAGGAGGTTCTCAATTCGACTGTGTTTTTTTTTTATATAGTTATGTTACGTGATTACTCCGCCAATTATGAATTGATTTTGATGATTCTTATTTGTTGTTTGGTAGGTAATACTTCAGAGGTGGTCTCATATAAACTTTATCAAAATTTATTTAACGCTTTTTGAAAAAATCAACAAAAACTTTAAAAAACAATAGCAAAATGGTAGCTGTTACGATTGTAGTCGGTTGTTTTTAATGTGTTCAGCGTTGTCAATTATTTTTATTAGGAATTTATTTTGATTTTCTTTTCTTTGACAAAAAGAAGGAAATGATAACTCGACAGCCAGTTTTATTAAACCTTTTGGCAACATTATGAACCAGTCTCTCTCAGAAGTTTAATATGAGTCAACCTTTAGTCATTCCAGGCTCTGCTAACGAACGACCTCCATAAAACCTGGCTCGGGAGTTTGTACCTCGTAATATATGGCTATATGGCCTGTATGTCGCTCTTTCACATCAAAACATCGTGTGTGGCCATTTACGGCGACCTTATGACACTAATGCGATGTAGATGCGCTATTGGCTACTCCGACAGACGTCATTTTATGAGAATTTCATTGTGGACATGTGAAGCTGTTATAAACATTATGGCATGTTTTGTATTTTTACCTTCAAACATACACAATCGTTCATTTATCTACAGTCTGGGTAGAACCATTTAAATGTTCTTATAAATAAGTTATAGTATTTATATATATTAAGTTATATAACAGCGTATTATTAGCTCAAGCACAAAAACTATACAGAAGGTCCGCTCAATACGCTCACTAAAATCCTAAGCATACGGTACGGTATAGGTATACGGTCGTTGTAGGCAAGATCACGTACTGTGCGATCGTGACCTTGCCTCGAACGACCGTATATATAAGCATTTATATGCTTACGATTTTAGTGGTTTGTATTGAGCGGACCTTCTGGTCTATTTTGTGGCTCAAGACAGTTCCTTTGTAAGTAAAAGCAACTAAGATCGCCTAGTTACTAGATTATCTGTTCTCAAAACCATTTTAAACACAGAAATCTGATACGCTCAGTATCTCTGTGTACAGGAAGCTGTCATGGCCCTCAATCGTCATCAACACATAAAAGGACACAGGACACCTGAACCTCAGTGGAGCGGCCAAAACAAATTAGAGACAACTCTACCAGAAGTTTTGATTTCCCAGCGGTGCACTGTTTTCGCTCGCCCACCCTTTTGAGCTAAATGGTAAAACTCTGTCGTTAACCTCAACACGTGGGCGAAAAGTTGTAGTGAGTAGCGGTTTTAGTTACTGTGTTCATTAATTAGTAAAAAGTAGACGCCGAGGCACAGGTTTAACTGACAGAGAATGATGCTCAAGAAATATACACATTTATATCTTCCGTGCATTTACTTATATGTAGTGTTTACCAGTCGTATTCTGCACGTGACTGCGGTCGATGCCATAAGTGCAAAAGGCAACACTCTAGTCCCTCAGGCGTAGGTAGGGTTACCATCCTTCCGGACCATGTCCGACCTTTTTTTTTTTGTCATTAATTGATAAAAAAATTTGCTGCGCATTAAATTACCTAAAACATAAAAGTATTAAATTAGTATTCAATCTTTATTTAACTATATCAGTCTAAATCATTAATCAGTTAACGCATATAACAATAGTAAAAAATAAAAAAATATAATAAAATAAAATATCTTTTATTTCAGACCCTTAATTCCATAGAAAAACACGTTACATAATATGGTTAGTAAACACTCACAAGACTTAAAAATCTAATTGTTAGTACAGAAGTTTAAAAATATATAAAAATAAAATAAAGTAAGAGTAAGAGCCACTGGCTGGAGACAGGGATAGTGCAGGGACCCCACACTCCGCAGGAACCCTTTGCAATCCCGTTGTCACTGTTGGTAAAACGTGCGCTGCATGTTTTGTGACTAAAACGTCCGGACTTTCTCTGAAATGTCGGGATTTTGACAAGACTTCTCAAATGTGGAAATGGTAACCATTAGACGTGGCGCTAATAGTCATACATTTAGTGACGACTTTCAAACTTTATTTATTAGTTGCTTTGAAATTCCGCGGGCCTTCTAGCACTTAATGAAAGCACTCTAGGATATCGTAGTTGAATACGACGATACAAAGAACAAAACTTTCTCATCAAATACTCCTGAAAATAATCTTTATGGAACATTTATTTTTCAATCAACATCCGTATAACCTTTCATCAACTTTCATGTGCTTTCATATGAGTCAGAGAACCACTAAAAACTAAACAATAACCCGACATTACGGCGGGGCAAGAAAAGTGGTAGTAAAGCCATTTATAGTGTTCAGGTGATAAGATGTTCTCTACACACGCGCTCAGAACCAACGACTGGTCCGCACGAAACTTAAACTAGCCAACTTTGGATTCTCATCAGATAACTAGCGGAAACTTTATGTTGGATGCACTGCAATGTCTAAAGTTCGTACAATAAGGTTGGTAGAATTATAGTATTTCACAAAAAATACATAAATAATCTTCCCACCATACATACATAAGATATTTTAGTTATTCAAAATAGTAAAATAATAATATTCCTTGAAATTGCAGCATACAAATAATTAACCACGCTGAATACGTTAAAAACAACCGACTTCAATAGCAACAACTCCAATTTTGCTATGTTTTTGTTGATTTTCTCAAAATCCGCTGGATCGATTTCGATAAAATTTATATGGGACCACCTATGAAGTATACCCTTTTAAACAAAAAAGAATTTTCCAAATCGGTTCAGGCGTCTTCGAGTAATCGGTGGACATACATAAAAAAAAAGATTCCGACGAATTGAGAACCTCCTCCTTTTTTTGAAGTCGGTTAATAATATCTCGACGGTAAAGAACCGGGAAATTTTTAACGCAAAATAATTGCAAGAGTACCTATCTTCTTATCTCTAGACCTGTAATTTCGTTTTGCTTCTTCGTTTTATTATCTTTTATTAATTATTCATAACAAAAATATATTTATCTTTGTTTAATTTCGTGGCAGTTCATTAGCTCAAAAACATTGGCCGAGGACAAGTCGGTCGTCCTATAAGCTTAAATCATTTATTTTCATGTCACAGTGTGTTTGCAAAAACTGTCCATTACACAACACACAGTCCAGAACAATGTGCAAAATGACAGTAAAACTTGTCACAACATGAGGTTAAGTCACATGTGGCGTGAAAACAGCACATTTCGAACCTAAACTCAGAACTCATATTCTGTTTCTACTTCGAAAATATTTCTCTGCGTTGTCCTTAGAGATTCTAACTCCAATTACATTTTTGTGCCATTTAGCTTACGAATATTGGGTCTACGGAGCGTCGAAGCTCATCATCACACCAGGACCTTTCAGTGTATCTTGCTGAGACTACTGCTGACTGTCGTTCTGGTGGCTGGACCTACTTTTTAGTCTGGCAATATGATGCGCCATCATAAGGGGCAATTTTTCTAGGTCGGAAAAATAACCTTTGTGATTGTTATGAACAGTTTTACAGTACATATACTTATCATTCATTTAATTCAACATCCAGTTGTTCATTGCCAAATCCATCTTTCTTTATACACCCACACATAATGCTTGAACACTCAATGAACACGTAGTAAACATTAAGCTTTGTTCAGAGGAGAAATCTCGAACACATAGTTAAAATTTTTACCTACAACCAATAAAGGTACAGGCACCAATCATTCATAATTTTACGAGTATTTCACAATACGCAACGTCCAACTTTGTTCACAGGGCATTGCCAAGTTCAGGTCGATGGCCGCGCCATGCCGCCCGGCGCACACGCATCGAACCGCGACCGCTAGTCCTTTGCGCAGGACAATGCACCGGTTAGGTTTACTGCACGACTTGGCATAATTATAATTAATTAATCTAGTATGGTGCAAGGAAATGTACTAAAGAACAGACCGCTGCACTTCTGTTGTCGGTAATTATTGTACTCTTGCGACGGTCACAAAGCTGACAATACAAACCAACGTCAATGCGCTTTAATCTTTGCAAACCGAATCATCATTTCGATATAATAAAATAAAATAAATTATATGCAAAGTAAACAAAACCCCACTATGGAAGGTATATTATATCATAAAACATTGGCTTATGTCAATAATGATTTATTTATTACTAGCTGGTGCCCGCGACTTCGTTGGCGTAGAAGATTATTCTAAAAACACTTGGAAACTGCTTTTCTTTCAATTATAAAACGCTTGCCGAAGAGTTGAGTGTAATATTATGAATTCCGAGAAGGTAGTTCAGAGTCTTTTTACTAAGTACAAATAACTTTTCTACTTGAAGTTTTTGACATTATGTACGTGATTAAAATGTAGAGGAAAACATTATCACTCGATGCCAACAAGCCATGACCTAATTTTAACTGATAAGTAACAAACTGAAAACTTTCGAATAATAATACGTATAAATAATACGTATTAATTTTTAACTTAATACAATTCAATCGCACACAATTCACGTAATTAACAGTAATGCAATAAGAAACTGGATATTTCGTAAGTTATTTAAAACTACCGAAATACATGAAGATAGGAATGACTTAGGACGGTAAAATATCGAAATGTCCAATACTAAAAACAAACGGCAAAATATGAAATGCGAACATTTTTATAGGAAGACTTGGTAAAATCAGTCATCCTTTATCTAACGGTCGCAGCCGTGAAATCCATTAGTAACCTCGTCACTTTTATAATGCTCGATATAACCGCTCCGAGCTGCTCTATTCTCTTGTCAGACTTCGAAGTCCACGGAGACAAATGCTCTGCTGTCAGCTTCACATTCAGCAGTTGACGTGACATTTTCAAATTATCGCCTTAACGCCATATCGTGCACCTCACAAAGGATTTTGAGCGAGAAATAACAGTTCCTACAGTGCGTACCGTTCACCGCAGCGAGGCAGCGGTTGTTTGTTCACGCGCATGCGTAATGCAAACAGAGGGATACATTTTGGATGGGTTTACTTAAAGACTGACTACCATTTTTTTAATGGTTTTATTTGATCAAATCTTTGCTTTTGATACCACGTAACCTGATGACATTAACTCTAATTAAAAATTAGCATTTTTTATTAGCGTTATAAAACTTTCTTGTAATGTCTGTGGTGATAATCAGACTTCAAGAAAACAATATCAAAAGCGAGAATAATAATAGAATATTTTCACCATCATCCAATGTATGTCAAGTTTCTATCACTCAGTATGTTTTTCATAATACTACTATATGCGCGTGCTCCGTTCTCACGACTTACCGAAGTAAGCAGATGGACTTGCTTTAACAATTATCGCGATAGTGCGCCGGCGCCGTCGCCGCCACCGCGGCCGTGGCGCAGATGCATCCAAAACATTAATCATCTAGCTAGCCCGTTGAAAAATGTACTAGATAATGGGGACCGGAGGATTGGGCCATATTTTTGGCCTTAACAGCTCAGCTTTCCTTCGCCTCGTAATCATGATGTTCGCTTTTAAAGTTACGAGTAATTTTGTTTGAGACAATTCCATAGGTGTAAGTTATGTGACAGTGATATACTGAAAGGATTTATCTTTCTCTCAAATGGAGTTACTCCACTAATCGGTAGCTGTAGTAGCGAGCATATGTCATTCATTTATTACACCTCTGTGATTAGATTACGCCTACATCCAAAGTAGATTTCTACATTTCTCACTTTACACAAGCTAAGTTACATAATTCTACTAGCGCTTTACTCAATTCCAAGAGAGCATCGATCAAATGTGGAATTCTCGTGTTCTTGTTTCAACGGAAAGTCATCTTCAAAGTGTATTTCCACAAAACACCGCTAGGCAGACTAGGGATAAACAAATAGAGAGCATGTTCCGAACATTCATGAGATCTCCCCGAGGATTCCCAGACAGGCGCCTCCAGATGGAGATAACACCATATCCATAACTGATACATTAGTCGCTGTAGCATGTCCATCGGCTTACATGGATTATTAGTCTGACAAGGGATTTGGAGATATTCAAACTGGGATTAATCAGTTTTGGCTGAAATTGTTGTGTCTATATTGAGAAACATAATTTCGATTTGCTGTTAACTGCCGTTGTTGATTTATGTAAGAGGCTTTTATCTGGATTTATCAGATTAACGTAATTTCTAGTCCCTATCTCAATGTCTCGTTTCTCCTAGAATCGTCCTCTGAGTAGAAGTTGCGTAACCTCCTGCGCTATAAGTTATCTTAATTCAATATTGTACGAAACCTAAAGGGACAGCTCGCAAAACAAATTCTATTAGACGTAGAAAGCTACGACATGTACAATACATCAACTCTCTGCCTTCTCCTGTGAACAGAAGCCTCATTTGGCCTTATCTAGTTACGAGCTTATTTCAATAACGTCGTTAATTTTCAGATTAAAATTTACTCTATTTCCATCCACCACCACTAGATTATCTCCACTGGTGGCCGTGGAAATTTTACGCGACTACCCCAAAAGGAAAACCCGCCAAGTGCGAGTCGGACTCGCGCACCGAGGGTTCCGTATAAATTCATAATCACACATGTCTTGAACTCTATATTTTTTACATTTGAGTAAAAGGTAATTTGCGGGTTACGATTTATGACGTATTAAAAAAAAACTACTTACTAGATCTCGTTCAAACCAATTTTCGGTGGAAGTTTGCGTGGTAGGGGGGGGGGGGGGGGAGGGGACGACGACGACGACACATTTTACCACTTTGGAAGTGTCTCTCGCGCAAACTATTCGGTTTAGAAAAAAATTATATTAGAAACCTCAATATCATTTTTGAAGAACTATCCATAGATACCCCACACGTATAGGTTTAATGAAAAAAAAAATGTTGAGTTTCAGTTCTAAGTATGAGCATCCCCAAAATTTATTGTTTTTTTTTCTATTTTTGTGTGAAAATCTTAATGCGGTTCACAGAATACATCTACTTACCAAGTTTCAACAGTATCGTTCTTATAGTTTCGAAAAAAGTGGCTGTGACATACGGACGGACAGACAGACAGACAGACATGACGAATCCATAAGGGTTCCGTTTTTTGCCATTTGGCTACGGAACCCTAAAAATGGAAGATCCTAACTCGGCCCCAAAATACAGTTTTCACCCCGGAAAAAATAATCTCTTAAACCAAGACTTCTATGTTTTCGATATAAGGAAAGTCGAAAATATCTTCGCCTAAGAAGTTTGTATTATAGTTCTTAGCCCAAGTACTAAATGTCTTGTAACAATATTGTTAAGGTGTCGTTCTTATTGCGAGAAGTCAGATATCTTCATCCAAGATATGCTTTTTCAACCGAGTCATAAAATTCTTGTCACAAAATATTAAATCTTGATTTTTTTGAATTTAACATTTTTGCAACGATAGTGCGATATATTTGCAATTAAGAAATATCAGTTGAAACATTTTGGTTATTTCTTAGGCGAAGATATTTTCGACTTTCCTTATATCGAAAACCTAGAAGTCTTGATTTAAGAGATTATTTTTTTCCTGACTCGACTCATGATGGTCACAACCCCCACTCCCTGGGGTTACAGCTTAAAAGAAGAACCCCAAAAGGAAGTAATTGTTATTCGAGTGTATGTGTATATTTATATCTGGATCTTTCGCTGAACCTTTAGCTAAACCGTTTGGCGGATTTTGGAAAACGATTTAACATATAATAAGTTTCATTTGAATCCCCTAATGAAAATACACTATGTCGTTTTCCGTCCTTTACTAACGCACTGTGCCAATTATTGTGAAATGCTAAATAGTAGCAGAGAACCAGAGGTTATTACGAATATTTGAACTTTCTATAAATGCGGCATTTTCACCATCAGGACGAAAGTAATCTTTGGATGTTAATCAGAAGCCCTGACTTAAAGGTGTATGCGTCTACAGGATGATTGCCTGAACGAAAAAGCTGTGGCATAAATAATATTCAGCCAGAAGCGGCAAGCGGGCGTCCGTCGACGATCGCATTTCCATAATTCGGCTCGTTACATACAGCCTCGAAAACTGAGCAAACTTGAGATGCTTATCTTTATACCAACTTCTTTAGTATCATAATTAATTAAGGCTAATTTGAATGCCTACTCGTTATGCGAAATCTGTGGGCAGTTAGTAAGTATAGTTTAACTGAAACTGCACTTACAATTTGACAGAATGCTTTTAGTTCAAAACTCGCAAGACTACTTACTAACAGCAATACAGGTGTAATAAATTTTATATGTAATACCATAAGATGTAAATAGTTACGTTACATTAAATTTCTAATAATGTTTGAAATAGACGGGCGTGACTTGAAACATTTTCAGCGTTTTTGACATAATTATTGTTATTTTGAAACGCCTGTATGTATGATTTCCCGATATATGTATACGAGTATCATTATGAATTATTTCAAAAATACATACTTCGTCAACTATCCCATTATTTAAATCAACACGAGCTATGTACATGTAATTATAACCAAATTGGTTCATCGAGCTTAATAACTAACTCGCAACTAACAACCGAAAAATAAATGGAACATTCCATAAACTTTACTTTTAAGTTACTTTGATTTATTCAGTAATTAGGTTAGATGAGATCAGTAAATCTTAATCAAAAGGCGCGCGAGGCACGAGTATAGATACTTAATTTTTTCAGCATTATTTCTCTCATTGTGCGAAATCGGTGTTATGGCTATACTAACAGTATAGACACACACTGCTACTAACAGTATTATATACTGCTGTAACAATTACATAATAATGAAAAAGAATGATAAAGATATTAGCTGCACCCTGTACACATATAAAGCTAGTCGCATTCATCACTGGCCACGGGAAATGAAAACATGGCGAGGAAACGCGCCCATCTACGGGTCTGTGGAGTGGAGCCTCCTGCCGGGGGAGGGGACAGGGGACAGGGGTGGTCTACCGTGACAAAATTAGAAATGATCCATCCGAACCTTTTTGATTAATACAGTTTAAGTTACATAAGGACTGAGACATTACTGATTACGAATAGTTAAGGTACTTAAGTGCCATTGCCTACCTAAAAGGAGACAACGAGTTTTTCCACTACGTTGATAACTGCTATTTTAGTCAAAATTTTGAACAAATAGAGATAATTTATATATTTAGTAAAAACATTTCATCGCTGGCGGGCCCACTTTTGAAGTCCAACATAGCAGTGCGGGCATTTAATAACTACGTCTATTGCAGCAGGAAATAAAACCTTTAAGTTTATCATACACAAGTTCAAGTCAAGTTCAATTCGAGTCAAGCCGAGAGGTCAATACTGCACCCACAAAAAAGTTATGAACATACATACAACGGTGATGGATATGATCGTTCTGCAAACCTCATTAAACCGGACTGATTAACATATAGATGTCCCTATTGACCTAGCCTTAGGCTTTCTAAATGTTTTGTTTAAATATTTTCTTACTACACTGTAAATATAGTAGGCTGTTATTCACACTGACAGTCACTGCCTAACACAGACAGATTACAAACTCCACTTGGGCACCAGCGAAATGGTGCCATTTTCATCCTCATTGAACCTGTCCTTAAAATAATATACAGGGTGTAAGGGACAGGTTTCCGAAAACTTTAAGGACTTGCTCAGTAGACCAAACTGAACGTTTCCTGAAAAAAATTCTTGTGGAAAGTTGTACAGTTTCGTCTACTGAGCAAGCCCTTAAAGTTTTCGGAAACCTGTCCCTTACACCCTGTATAGGGTGCCTTTTTATACGGTAACAAGGGACAAATAGTAGACCACCAATATAACTAAACAAATATCCATAAATAACCCAAAAATGCAATATTAATGAATAAAGTAAATAAAGCCTTTCCATAATAATTGTAAGGTTGCCATTTGCATTTGTATGGATCAAAAAATGTTTTGTTCCAATTGTATCGGTTGCTTGTTCAGTTTAGTAGTAATAGCAGAGCAGCATTTACCAGTTGCTACTATTTTGTGAATAAAGAGTCACCTGTATTATGTTATCTCTTTGTCGTAGGACATTAACATAGTTGTTTATTATGTTTTCCAATTACAACCAATGTGCATATAAGACTTCAGCAGGTTTTGAGAATGCGGATGCTCATACGTAGCTCAGCAATGTCCATTATATCACGTTAAGATCAATTCAAACTCCTTATTTGAACAGTAATGGAATAGCCTTATGGAATTCTGGCATGCAACAATGATTACCAGTTTCTAAGGGAACCGGTTGACGATAGAACAATTTCCGACGCTAGCACTTGTCTAATTCAGTCGACCGTGTACAAGTACATTGATTGCTATGACTGGAGAACGAGACCGCTCCGCATATTAAGCAAGCGATGATTACTTTACTGACACTTTTATGAAACAGGCATTGTCTATTGGAACGATCGCACTTGACGTCAATGCAACGCAGGGGCGGTGAACACTTGAATCGTACCAGTACACTACACCAAATCTCTTCTGAACATTAATTGCCATTTTAAACTACATTCATAACCGTTTTGCAACGATGAGCTAATAAGTTCTTTCCATATGGCGTGACATTTAAATTATACCCCAAAAATTAACGTTAGTTACGCTGAGAGAGCGGAGACTTATACACGAACGGACTAATGTCCCAATTGCGAACATTAGTGCCTTCGTTCGGGCGCAATTTCTCTGCCCGGAAACGGCCTCCGTCGGTCGGGGCTAATTTATGTTAACTCAGGGCCCTATTTTCGAATGCCTTGTCTTTAGGTACGCGCAGTTGGGCCGCTTAGTGCTTGGGCCCCTGTTTGCATTTGCTTCTCACAGCTCTGATTATTCATGAGGTATCTACGTCGACGACATTTGTTATACAAACTCACTGATCACATTAGGCAACAGTTATGTTGATGAATAATATTAATTTAATGTATAGAATTCCCGCTGAAAGTTCATTTATTATTTCCAATTTCGGTATTTACATTTTAGATTATGTTTCACTCAAAGTCATTCAAACACTTCTGCCAAACAATCTAGTCAACTTGAAACTGTGTAAACATTCCATTAACTAACAACAAAATCCAATTTGAAATGAAGCTAAATTCCAAAATGAAAAGTAAAAGTACAAAGCTTGACTCGGCGCGACAAGATTCCACGCGTGATAACTTTATCCCGGACGCGAAATTACCGTTTTATTGCAGTTGGGACGGTACAGACGCCTGCGACGACGTTGCCATCAAGGCGAACTATAAACTTTTTAATTACGGCCTCCCCCTGGACGCACGACCGCATTTTTTAAATCCCTTCGCTATCACCAGGGGAAATCTGCTGCAAGCGATTGCATTAATTGGCAATGCAAGATTGGAAAGTTCTTTCCTTCTGACGAATGCATTTGCATTTGTGTAAGATTAGGTATTTAGACTATAAGACAATGTATGTAAAGTTTTTCTTTTGCGTTTACTTTTTCAATTAATCAAAGCCCTAATCTAATATATAGTGTCGCTTGAAACTATGCTTTTAAGCAGATAATACAATCAATAAAACTTCCTTTAAAAGTTGGAAGACTTGGAAATAGGCAACGAAAGCGAATAGGGCAAGTAGAACCGGTAATGAAATAGCGAGTTTTCTGGCAGTTGCGATATAGAGTTACGTACGATGCGGGGTATTTAATTGATTTAGCGCAGGTAAAGGAAGCTTGGGGCGAGCTCTCCTGGCGGGTTTGTTTTAAACTCCAATTTGTCTGGATACGGTTTTCGGCCACCAGTGGGTAATGTGAACGTCGTTTCAAAGCTTTATCACACTGGCGATTTCGAAAATTTCTTTCTATATGTGTCTACGGAAAAGATCTTATTATGCAAGCAAGATGGCCAGCGCCATTACCTGCATGTGCAGAAGAGGCATTTTATCTTAACCCTCTAGAAGCTGCATAACTCCTCTGAAAGTGAAGGTTATCTACACTATAACAGTGATGTACGACTTCACCTTTGTCAGTATTAATTATTCAAAAAACGATATGTTAATCTGATTCTCGCACCGAGGGTTCCGTACTTTATACATATGTAGATAGTTCTATAGTAAAAAGGCCATGAACATATGGAACCTGCGCACCCGAGGAAACCTCACATTGTTATCACCTCGCTTTGAAATTTAAACGTAACAGCGAATTGCCAGTGTGGTAAAGCTCTCAAACTAAGCAGAATGCCCACTGCGGAGCTAACGGACTCGGAACTAATGGCCCAACTTTAACATAACTAGAACTAAAAACTGGAGCCTTGAGGGTATGTTGCAAAGTATACTTTAATCTGCAAGTGTTCTATACAACAACGGTTTTGTGCAATTTTCAAGAGTCTATATAATATATCGTAGTACTCGTATTAGCTTTCTACGAATCGTGTTACGGTAAACAATAAAGGATTCTAAAAAGAAATAAGGAGGAGGAAAATGTCGTTGTTTCCAACGATGAGAGTATAAAATATATTTCCCCAAAGAACCTATTATACTCCTGATGAGGACCTGATTTGTTTGAAATGTTTTAGGAATTACGTTACTTAGGACCGGAATTTACTACAGTCACTACCATTTTGACCCTTTCAAATTATCTTTTCGTCACCACAAAACGCTTTGAAAGCAGTAATTGCTAACAAGACCTGTCCTAAAGCTATCATGTACAAGGTTTCCAAATGGCGCAAGACCGGAACGCTCCTATTTCTCATTAGCGAGTATGTCCACCAATTTGCACGCGGTATCTTCAGAACAATATTTATTTTAGCAATGTATGTATGTAATGGTACGTAAATATTATGAATAGTTTAGATATATGATGGCTAGGAAATGGACACATAAATCTGTTAATACTTCATCATTAGGTGATGATAATGTAGGTAGATGGAGGCTTTGAAGCGCATTTGAATGGAATTTATGCGGTTGCAATATGCACAATGAGATGCGGATAAATGAACGTGTCACTAAATTTCATTTACCATTAAGTGTCAAGATATATTAAAGCACCTAACACAAAACATACTAACCCGACTGCCAATACGAAGATAGAGATGAAACTGCAATACTATAAAAATAACCAATATCGATATAGCATCGATGTCGTATCGCAAGGTACCGCGGAAATGAAAATGCTTAGATGGGCGGGAGGTGTCACAAGATTGGACAAAGTCAGAAATGAATATATACGAGGCAGCTTCAAAGTAGCCCCTATCTCTGAGAAGATTAAGGAGAGCCGATTGAGGTGGTACGGCCACATAATGCGAAGAGACGAGGAGCACGTGGTCAAGAGAGCCCTAAACCTGCTGGATAAGAAGAGAGGCAGAGGCCGCCCTCCATCGACTTGGTGGACCAGCATGGCCAAACTTATGGTAAGGAGGATTTACCCGACCCGACAACCCTAGACCGAATGGCACGGCGCAAAAAAATTAGGAGTACCGACCCCACCTAATGTGGGATGGAGCCTTTGCTGAAGAAGAAGATATGGCAAGGCGTTTCTTAACAAGCTTAATTTTTCCAAACGAACATGACTCGTTTTTAGCGTTTCTTCATATACAACTATTAATCGAGATCAGTTGCTTTGGAGATAATGTACTGTATTAATCCTTCCCGCTGTTAATTTTAAAATACATAGTTTTTCTAACCTTAAGAGTATACTTTTATGATATTTTATCGTCATTTTAGCATAGCAAAAACATTAAAGCACAAACGATATTGCTCAGAGACTTAATGGAAAAAGTTTGTACGTTATATAGGACATTAGCAACATGGTGAGGCCCGAATCGTTGAACCTACCTAAATGGACTCTATCCGACAATTAAATGCCCTGCAGAATATGGATGTGGTCAGTGAATTTAATTACAGTAGAGGACAGGCCTAAAATAATTTTTTTTTGTCGTAAAAGTAATACAGAATTTCCGCCATGGTCAATTTGGCCTTAAAAAAGCAACTGACTGCTTAATAAGCGAGAATCACTTTGCGACTTATTATTATATTATTTCCGAAACTAAACAACTTTTCGCAAAGATCTTGTATGCGTCATCACATATTCTGTGGAATTTCCAGCTGCTACCAAATAGGCAGAGGCAGAGGCAGAGGCAGTGTAAGCTAGTCAGTTGTTGTACGGTTGTTAGTTGAAGTTAGTTATGTGTTCCCGCATGAAGATAAGATAGCTAGGTCCCCATTGCGTTGGGGAATCTTGGTAAGCTAGCTGCCATATTTGGCATCGTTATCACTTACCATCAGGTGAGACAATGCAAAGAGCTAAGTAATTGTTCAGAAAAAAGTGTCAGGTGGTAATAGGAAACATATTATTTTGCAATTACCACTTTTAGAATAAAATGGTAACTAGTTACATTGTAGGCAATACACAAGCAAAAAACTAGAGACAAAAAGATATGTGTACGGATACTGAAACATAAAAAAATATTTCATGAAAATTATCATAGAAAATAAAATTACGTACATCATAATAAAAATAAGCAAGAGCAAAAATAAACCAATAAACACTGTCTATAATTGACCACGCTGAATACGTTAAAAACAACCTACTTCAATCGTAACAACTCCAATTTTGCTGTTTCTTTTTGTTTTCTTCATTTTTTCAAAAACGGCTGAATAGATTTCGATTAAATTTATATGAGACCATCTGGGAAATATACTCTTTCAAACAAAAAAAGAATTTTCCAAATCGGTTTAGGCGTCTTCGAGTAATCGAAGAACATACATAAAAAAAATATTCCGACGAATTGAGAACCGCCTCCTTTTTTTGAAGTCGGTTAAAAATAAAAACCTACGGACAATAATTAACAATAGTGCCTTCGTACAATGTTTGGAGTTGGCGTCATATTTTGCAACGCTACTCAAATAAACTGTCGGAAAAGTTTCCCGAATGTCGGTGCTCGCTTTGTGTCGTAACCTTCAAATTTCTTTTTAACACATTGTATGTATTTTTATTGCCGAACAAGCAGTTCGTATTTATTAAAGAATTTATATCAACCTCAATATTTTAGGGGTATTAAAAGCACCGTCGTAATTATTGTATTATACATAAATAGCGTTTAGCTATTTTAGGCATTTTCAGAGCCCTGCCAACTAGCTACCAATATCTTCAAATATCAATGTAAACAGCAATAATGGGTTTCACTATAGAAATAACCAGCTCCCCATTGGGTTGGGGTGTTATTGCTGACAGCTTATAATTCGACACCCCAAAAGAATAAATGAGTAATGTGGTTTTAGTTCTTATTTCCTTATTTACTGAATTTCTAATAATGCTATTCTAATGACCTGTAAGCTTTTCATCAATACAACTTTGTTCATATCTCACTCATTACAGCACAAAATAAATATCACAAAAGACCCGTTTTTCGGTTTTTTGTTGGAGTGTCAAATTGTACAAAAAAAATAGATAGTAGGTTGTTTGTTGTATAGTACTCACCCCTTAGTATCTGGTAGAGGAAGACTTTGATGTGGTCGGCGGAGAGGTGCTGTGGGCTCACTATGATCTTGTGAAGGTCGCTCTGTAGTAGCTCCGTTATCACGTATCTGATCCATAGTGGTTAAAGAAATTCTTTTGGAAAATGAGATAGCTAAAAACATGGATTATTATTATATTATAAAGAGAAAGTTTGCAATTGCGTCACAAATACATAAATGTTAATTAAAATCATATGCAGCTTTAAAAAAAGGTCACATACATATTTTGCTTGCACTACTGTTTACAAACAGCTTCAATTCACACAACTGGTAAATGTAGAAAATGTTATTAAAATTAACAACTGTAAAGTTTTCGGCATGAAAATTGACATGAACACTTCTCCCCTGAATGGTATCATCTGTACGTATTGTATTTATTTAATAATACTACTTTGTTACCAATATATTAGATTTGTATCAGCAAACCCTAACCTTTTAGCGCTCACAGTTAAAGCAGATAATCACACCAAGCGAACAGACTGAAAAAAGTCTTATAACACGAACAACATGGACTAAAAAGCTGGACCCTATTCAAAGTCACGTCGGACACATTATCGCTGCGGGGGAATGTTCTAAATTTTAATATCAAAGGCTGCCCGTGACTAGACTCATAAATGCCATGAATTGGACGCCCACGCACGCTGCGTGTAGGGGTAGCATACTTGCTAATATGCATCGTGAGATGGGTATCGTCGGATTGGATCCGCAAATACATGCTCCTTTGTCACCCGTCGTTAAGGATATCGACACTTCAAGAAGAGTTTTCGCAAGTCTCAGAGTAATAATCTAGTATACTATTATATTGTATACAAGGTGAATAGACGCCGACGGTTTTTGAAAGCACGATTATTTTGCACATTAAATGCCATCAATTTGATAATCTTAACCATTTATATAACACGCATGTACAGTATCGTGTTATCATACTGAAAACATACAGCCAAGTAGTGCAACTAGTACTATAGATGGCGCGGCTACCCTGTATACTTTTAGGTGCACGGGAGTACAAAGATACGGTATACCAGTTATAGCATAAAACAAACGAATAAATATATATAAATTCTAGATCCTTGTAATAAAACTCCTTAGTATCAAAACGTCCACTGTTCAAGTTGTCCATCAATTGATAACGCAACGTTCATAATTACGTACAGCTTCGTTTAGGTTCAGGGAACTGGTATTTAAAAGGAAAGAAAGAAAACATTTTATTCCCAAAACACAATACATACATAAGAATTTCCTACAGTTGATTCGAGATTTGATCACCTACATAAATGACAGATATCGCTACAACCGAACTCTGCAACCACTCAATAGGTTTCCGCTTAATTTTATTGTAAGACCTTAACTAATTTAAGTATCTAAATTTTAGGTACAAATTTTTTTTTTGGCTTTTCATACAAACTTGGTTCGCCAGCTGATTGATTTGTATGAAAAGTTCAAAAAAAAAATTTGCGATTTCAACAAAGTTGTAGAACAAAAGTTGTTCAGTTTGATGGGTAAAAGCCAACCTTGGAGTATTGTCACACCTTTCTGTTACACCCTGTATACTAAATGAAGTTCCTTGACAATGGACCCACATATATTGCTACATTCGAATTCATCCATAAAGAGCTAATAATACGTACAGTTGCCAGCTTGCGTGCGCAACACGTGGACTGGAGGAAACCGCACATTAGGGCGCGTCGCAGCCTCTAAATTACGGCCATGGAGGCGGCAGGCGCGGTGAAAATAGATACATTTTATATAGACACCACAGCCAATACAAAACAGGCTGTGTATATAGACTGCCTGTGAGTTTTCCAGAGGCTGAATACATTTCACATATGATTCTGTAATCTGTCTGTACCAAAAAATCCTTGCTCAAGTGTTGAACTAAGCGCTTTATTTAAGCAGCGGCGAAAAAAGATTAATTGGTTGAAATGATGTAAAAAAGATTAAAAAAGATTAACATACTAATGAAAAACTCCCTATAACGTTTACTAAATTTACATGAAAACACTACCATCGACTGACCTGTAAAATGATGCTATAAACCCGACAAGGAAGCGATACTTCAGCTAAGGATGTAATTAAAATAAACTCAGCTAAACCATTTGACGAAGCCTTTAAAGCTCCTATACAGTAATTCTAATAAAGTTTTAGGTTTATCGCAGAGCCTAGACATAGTGATAAGTACACAAAAGGTCAGGCTCATCCACACAGATATTCAATTACACCCTGGGCGCGAATAGCCAGGAATTTCAGGGTTTTACCGACAACCTTCCTTTCTCGGTTGGCCTCAATAACTGTCAAAGTGGGAAGGGAAATAATAGCTCTGGCCCGGGGAAAATACAGATATTTTACCTCCAATATCCTTACAGCAAAATTATTGTTGCTTCTAACTATAATCATTTCGTTCGTAGCCGTTCCGCTATTGCTTTTTCTGTTTTTAAACTTCTCGAATCAGTAAACTGGATATTCGTTTTGTGTGAAAAGTTTTTCGCAACTACGGTAAGAAAATTTTCTTGAATATTTTCCTCATTGCAGTCATGTTTTGCTTATTTAAGTTGCAGAAGGGTTGCGGAAGGTCAACGGAGTAGTTTTAGTATTTATTTTAATTTTATTTTAATTTTATTTATTACAAAAAACACATGCTGTTAACAGACTGTTGTCCAAAGGTCAGCAAGTCATATTAAAAAACTTAACTATTACACAAACTTATAACTATAGATTATATTATAATTAATAATTAACATTACAATTTAAAAACATAAAAACTTTCGTCAAAAAAGTTCCCACTGAGTCGGCGAATATGTCCAAATCATAGTGCTCAGCAGTAATGGCGCAAAGAAGGGAGATCGCGCGGGCTGTAGGCGCATTGTCTGCTCGGCGCGTACGCGCGCTGCGGAGCGCGAATAGGCGGTGGCGGCGGCGCGGCGCAACAGCACCGTCCACGCTGCGCGTTCCTCCCGATGGCACAGTAAATCCAAGCTGTTCCATTACCGACTGGTTATCAACTTTGCTGTGGAGAATGGAATAATAGTGTACCACCAGGAGAAGTTTTCGTCTCAGTATCAACGTGTCCAAGCCGACCATCCCCGATACAAATAATGATGGGTACAGATACGGGTAATAACCATAAACCCTTTTGTACAGCCATCGTGCAAACTTTCGCTGGATCTTCTCGATCATGAGTGAGTAACAGCTCTCGTAGGGGTCCCAGACGACTGCACCAAACTCGAGTTTACTACGACTCTCACGTCACTGAACTGGGATGCTGTTCTCATTATAAATCCAAGGGTTTTGTTGGCAGCGCTACACATTTTCGTTATATGGGAATGAAAATCCAGTTTGACATTAAGCTCTAGTCCCAAGTCGCGAATACTGTCCACTCTCTCTAAAGACACGTCACGCAAAGAATAAGTAGCTTGGAAAGGCTGACGACGACGTGTAAAAGTTATCACTTTACACTTGGAGGCATTAAACGGTAAGTGATTTTCATCACTCCATTTAGCCACAGCGTCGATGTCACTCTGTAAGGCGAGAACGTCAACGGGACTATCAATGGACATGCAGAGCTTTAAATCATCCGCAAACATAAAACACCTAGCAGTGCGGACGACCTTCGGCAGGTCGTTGATCATCAGCAAGAACAGAGTGGGGCCCAAAGTACTCCCCTGACTCACTCCTGATAAGGTGTAATAACGCTCAGATTCACAACCAGCCACCCTGACGAACTGCGAGCGATGGCTAAGGTAACTCGAGAAGAATTCCAAGAGACTTGGAGTGAAACCAAAGAGCGCTAGTTTCCCAAGCAATATATCGTTGTCAACCAGGTCAAACGCCTTTTTAAAGTCAAAGTATGTCGCGTCCACCTGGCGACGTGCATCAATTTCAGCAGCCACATAGTCGACAAAGTTAATGAGGTTAGTATCAGTAGACCGGCGCTGACGAAAACCATGCTGGCTATCATCTAACCACATGCTAATTTGGTGACGAATTCGACAATTCAATATCGACTCAAATATCTGGCCGAAGACCGACAACACTGCTATAGGTCTATAATTTGAGACATCTTTACTAGTGCCACCCTTGGGTATAGGGGTGACTCTAGACGTCTTCCAAACAATGGGGAAAACAGAGTTTTTCAGAGAGAGATTAAACAAGTGCAATAGTGGTACCTTCATTATAGTCTGACAGTCCTTAAGCAGAAAACTGGGTACCCCATCAGGTCCCACAGAAGAGCGCGGTTTAAGTCTCTTTGCTGCAGATACAAGGTCGGCCTCGTCCACTCGATCAAGTGCAACACGCTTCGCGTCAGATACGCCTCGCGCCAGATTCTCAGCCGCTACCGGATTTAGCTGCGGGGGCTGGGAGTGAAACACAGAACTGAAATAACTGGCGAACGCGTCGGCAGCATCTTGTCCTGATAACTGGACACCGTTGTGTATAAAATTATCACAACCTCGCCTCTCACTCCGCTTATCGTTCACATACTGCCAAAATTTAGCAGGTTCACCAAGAATATTCGCCTGAATTCCCTTTATATGCTGCTGATAAGAGGTGTATTTTTACGTGCCATCTGTAATATTTATAAAGCTCTCTGTTATACTCACTGCCGCTAGATTTATACGCTTTAAAATGGAAATACTTCTGCTTTATATTTTTTACAATTTCCGAAGTGTACCATGAAGGATAAACATAACGGTCAGAGTTAAGGAAAGTCTTCTTGAGAGGCACGTGAGCATTAAAGCATTTATAAAGTTCTGCATAGAAGATGTCAGTTGCCACATTAACGTCAGTTTCATTCAGTAGATCATCCCAGTTAACTTCTGCCAAAGCCATATAAAGTCCGTTGAAATTTGCCTTTCGGAAATTCCAATTCGGGCAAGCACCAGCACGGGGCTCAGGTGGAGGTGCAGGTGACAGCAGACCTCGCGGTAGCGATACGCGAACAGTAAGCGGAGGGTGATAAGCATCCACTGGCACCAACGGTTCCTCGCCCTCACTCACCACAATGCGATCAGCGGCCATCCCACTGAGCACAAGATCGAGCATGCCCCCGTGATAGTTCGTGATTTTACTGTGCTGAGTAAGATTACAAAAGTTGCAAAAACAATCAAATTGTGTTTTAACTGAACCAGACCACGAGTTAGGATTAAAATCTCCAAGTATTAGTACATCTATATCAGGATATTTACATATTGCATTTTCGATACAAGTCAAAATATTTAAACATTTTTCATCATTATAATTCGGTGGTAGATAAACAACACAACACATAAATTTTACATTTTTCCAACTAATAATGGCAAATATTATTTCCATGTCTAATGTAAGGCCGTCAATATCGTCCACAGAGCGCACATTGAAGTTTTCGCGTACAGCGAGCAGTACCCCACCCCAGTAGGCGTCCTCTGCGCGGTCTCGACGCAGTACTGTATATGCGGGAGGAAACAGCTCGTCGTCGCACACTGAGCTTGTCAAAAAAGTTTCTGTTAAAGCTATGATATCAAAATTTCCTAATATTACATTATTATAAAACATCTGAGTTTTTGACCTAAGGCCTCGAACATTTTGGTAACACACACTAATGTTTATGAACAAGCTGTTAGCTTTGTACAGAGTGTAATAAACTAGTTGTTGGATCCAACAAACAACTTCTGTCTATGAATTTGCTGAAAGGACAAAATTTTGGACTTTTCATAAAAATCACTAATCAATTAGCTGTTTGACCAATTTCAAATAGTCTTAATTTTTTTATTGACAAATGATTACCTAATGCCTTAAGAACTTTTGTTTAGTATCATGAGAAGCCACAGCTGACTACACCTATTTTATTAGATCCTGTAGATATATTCGACGTAGATTAAACATGATCGATGGTATTATCGACCGGATTGGGTCGTTCTCTTCGTGATGAGGCAAGCCATTTTAGGACAGTCTTACTGCCCTTAATATAATCCAAGGAACAACTGACCTCGGTGTCAGATCGCTCAAGCGACGTATAAATATTCGTAACCGCCTGTCGACTTGTCACCTCGTTACATACAATTGTATTGAGGTTCAAACAGACATAAACAACATTTACTCGTGCATCACTGCATAACAGCAAAAGTTTTTCAAATAATCTATTATTCTGTGACCTAATGCAAATGGTGCTAATAACCGAGATCTAGATACGAAACGAAATTTTCTATTTCCTCTCTGCATTCGAAATATTTAAATTCTAAGCATGAATAAGTAATAGAGAAATTCGACTGTGAGGGCAAACTATGACTCCAGTATATCGCAAATGCATTCTGGCTTTTTTAAATATGTATATGTCATCACGGTAGTAGGAAAAAGGAACAAAGTTAAAAATAAAACGACTTAAGTCGCTGGATTCAATACGTTGTTAAGCCGCTTTAAGCCTGGCCACGTACAGCTGTGGGTTACTTAATCTGCCTCCATCCGATCTCGCGCAAGGCCAACCAATAAACATAATACATATTTCTTAATACTCCTCATTTACTCGATTCTTAGCGTTTGAATATAAAGCTTAATGTCTAGATATTCTCGCACCTTGGCATATAAAACGCCTGCACACTGATTCTAATCATTTCAATCAAAGACCAAAATAAAACAATAGACAAAATTAAACAAGACTGTACTTAAAACAATGGACGTTGAGTAAAATGACTTTGCTCAAAATGTACATACAAAATTATAATTTGCTAAAAGTTCTCATTTATTTTTGAGCTATTGGTGAAATTCTCGCAAAGGAGCCTGTTACAAATTACAACACTTCTTGAAACAAAATGTTAAGTTTAGAAAGAAAGTTTTACGGGAATCCTTTCGGTGGAATCGTTAAAAGTTTTCGCGCAATCCAAGTATCAAATACCAAGGTTTGGAGATGTCAAAATGAATTTTGCAGAGCGCCTCATTAAGCTGATTGCCTTCCTGCCAAAGCTACAATAGTAAACTTGTTAATTATGAAATAGATATAGGACCAAACCTTTATAGAATTAACAGAAGTTTTGGAGATTTCTAAATATAGACGAGACGAGCGAAAATGTTTTTTTCTAGTGAAAAGAGCGACCTATCGTTTTCATTTCAGACCAAACTTTAATATTGTTTCCTAGCCCACAATAAAGTGCAAGATTTAGTAATAGTTTTAGTAATTAATATTCAATCGTTACTAATGCATACGAACACCATTGGTGTTTAGACAACATGCGATAAGCTTAAAACGGCTCTTTGGCATGATGATTACTCCTATTACTTCACATCAGGAGGGTGTAGTTAGTTTCCCAGTAGGATTCTACTTTGTAGACCTCTGTTTGGTTATTTCCCAAAAGAAAATTAAGGGGATTGGGGAAATAAAGGCCAATTTGCTTCTATCTTCTATCAACTACGGACTGTTTTTGATTTGGCAGCCACCAGGATCTCAGCAAGCCTTAGTAGGCATCCTCGCTAGTCAATCAAAGTGTGACCAGTTGTCTACAAACGACCAAAAAAACTCAGATACCGCGACGTCTAGACGACCAACACTTGTATGCGAAGCGAGATTTGGCAATGGCCGTTAGGGCTAGGGGCTGCGCCCTAGCAGGGGCGATGGGGCGACAGCGACGGGGCTTAGTAATTATTTACAGAGGGGCCGCTACCACCCCCGTACTCCTGCGAACGGAACATGTAAAACGAATTTTGATTTATAGCTCCAAGCTTAACTTCGTAAAATAGGCATACTTTATGAAGGAACAAAGAACTATTTTTGCTACTGATTAGGAATTTAACTGATTCGAGTGCGAGCAATTTGTGGGCAAAATTGTAACGTAACAAGACAGCAAATAACATTAAGAAAATATTTTCTACATCGTTCCTAGTTACTTGTGCTAGATTATAAAACAAGATTTCTTCTACATATGGAAGAAAACTAAGATCAACGGTATATTTATATTTTTCTTCTCTGGCCAACAATAATTTATTGTTTTTATCATCGTATTAGTAGATAAAATATTTAATAAATCACTGCTTTCATAAAGCCTAAGACACTATAATACTACTCACAGGCTGAACTTTTATTCGTTTTGTTTAGTTTTGACAGTTAACGGGATCGAAAAGAACACCTTGTGTAATGGCAACAAAGGCCTAACGAGTATAACTAAACTAACACATGCATATGTGTATGAATATTCAGAACAGTGCAATACAGATGGGACACCGTAAAATAGCCGTGACTGAAATATGGAAATGTTTCCCGTATGTGTTTGACAGGCAAAATATCTAAAATTAGGTGTCACCCATACTCATGTCAAATGATCGCAAACGCACAGCCGTAGCAACAGACAACTATAAGACACTTAATAACAAAAATAGTATACAATAGTTAAAAGAGACGAAATGCCCTAGTATGGTCCTAAAAGACGTATATTCCTTTGAGTAATAGCCGTTTAGACATTACATACGAGCATCTCTCACTACACCTGCTATCGAAGAACACTTACAGCCCAGAGTTATAAAAAGCGTGTAAAAAGTGACAATGAGAAATCATCAAGAACGCGTTATGACAAAACACCTGTCCCCGGCAGATTTATCGTCCTTTTTATGTTAAGGGCGTTCCTTTACTTCTTAAACTCTATACATTGGTGTTTATGTTCATTGATTGTCGACTGGAGGTTATGGTTTGCCTGCAATGTACTCATGCTTTTGGCAATCGTGCTGGGTCATTAAGCGACTTCAAAAGAACTGCTGTATTGCGCAGAATGTCAAAAGTGGGTGCTTGGCGGCTTGGAGTAAAGGACGAAAAGTAGCAGCTATAGCTATGATTATAAAAGTTTAGATAGAGGTTTAAATAAAATATTTAAGTTATTACGTAGAAATATCATCAGACCAACAATGTAGTGCTCGTTAAAGGCCTATGTATGTCCGACATATTTCACTATAGATCTATTAATTACCATAAACACGACGCAAAATCAAAAACTATGACATAAAAAAATAAAAAGTGTAAAATTGGAACATAAAATAGCAACGTTAAAAAGAGACTTAAAAAGAAGTCTCTTATTCACGTTTATTCGTTTTTCTTTGTGCTCTTGTTCTTGTTTTATTATGACTGAAAATGGCGTTAACGATCCATCACATTTATTCGGCAAAACTTAACACAAATACTTTGTGTTTGTACGGAACCCTCCTTGCAAAAGTCCGACACTCACTTGGCCAGCTTTTTTTACTTCTTACACTTAAATTACATAAAAAGTTGATCGATCACATTGCAAACTTTGTATGGAACCTATTTTTTTTGCTCTGGTCTTAAACGTAGATTCCTTCGGGAATCTTCGGGAATCCATTTCCCGCTTATCGTCAGCTTAAAAAGTCACACTGTATCATGCAAACCATCCCTTATCTCCTAATAGAGGTTTCGCAAGATGAATGAAATATCTATTGCCCCATGCAAATCATCATGCGCATAGTAATGGATCTTTTTGTGAGAATTCCCATTATTTAATACGACAATTGCTTTTGAAGTAGCTTTGTATCATGTGACAATACAAACAATGAGAGAAGGGTTTTGTTTTAGTGATGTATGGAGCGCCCCCGCTGGCCCTTTGTGCCGTGACAGTGAATGAGAAGAGTAAACGTATAACCTTTTTCAACCGACTTCAAAAAAGGAGGAGGTTCTCAATTCGTCGGAATCTTTTTTTTTTATGTATGTTCACCGATTACTCGAAGACGCCTGAACCGATTTCGAAAATTCTTTTTTTGTTTGAAAGGGTATACTTCACAGGTGGTCCCATATAAATTTTATCGAAATCGATTCAGCGGTTTTTGAGAAAATCAACAAAACATAGCAAAATTGGAGTTGTTGCGATTGAAGTCGGTTGTTTTTAACGTATTCAGCGTGGTCATTTAATGAACATAATCTATAAGTACATGTGCCTTTTGCTTACAGTTATTTATCAGCCACCTACGCGTCAATACCTGCCTATACCTGCCTACAATTTTCGACGAGATAAGAGATATAAAGTTGCCATTGAAATCATTCGTTAAGACATGGTTACATTAATGAAGTGGTCAAATTTAGTCCTGATTCAAATTTGTCATATTCATGTCATGTCATGTCGTATTTATTCCTTTAAAAAGAACATTCTGTCTAAAATAAAAAAAAGACTTCGTTCGGACCAGCTAGCTCTTGGCAGCGTGATTAAGTGGTTTGCAGCGGCGAGCGCAAATGGCCGTTCCTTAGCGCGCACGCGTCGCGACGTTGACTGATCGTCTCGGATCAGGCGATGAGGCCTTCCAGATAATTCATAAAATCTAAGACAGATAGAATTTTTATTTTGCACTGAGACATGAAACTGATAAAAGAAAATGGTCAAAGAGTAGCGAGAACTTGTGGAAACCTCAAAATACGATTCTAGCAAAGCAATTAATAATACACAAACATTCATAAAGGACAGATTGTTCTCGAAATTATAAAATCCCAATTATCTAGTAACTAAGAAATACCATATTCAATTTCTTAGCCTAGCTAAATACCTCTACAATTACTTCTAACATCTTGTGCGACGCCACCTACAATTCCAGTCTTTCATTTGTATCTTACAAATAAAAAAATAATGAGCTAAATACAAGGCATAAAACAGCGGGGAGCGTCGGCGCCGGTGGACAAGACAACAAATTTCCGTCGGCGCCATACCTCCCCGTTCCCCCTAGGGTTCCCTATCTCCAAAGCTCTAATGTAACTGTGCTATTCAATTCTACAGGGTGGCAATACTGGCAATCTATTCGATAGAAAGATAGTAAAAAACGCTCAAGCCACTCAAGAAACAGCGTTCATGAAAAAAAAAAAACTGAGATACAGTTAATATAGTTTTAAGGAAGTAATTGTATGTGAGAGTATGTAGAACATATACAGTTCGTGAAAAGCTAGCTCATCTTTGATATTCTATTTGAACTGATTTAATGATTGTGTATTTTTTTCCTCTCAATTGGTACCAAGATTCCCAACGCAATAGGGAACTGGCTATCTTATCTTCATGCCGGAACACATCAATGCTGTTAACAATGATGTTTGTAATGTAATGTATAGATAGTAAACATTTAGTTATAATAATATTCCAAATGCTTAAAGCACATTTGTTAGTTAATCACAATGACATGGCTTAGCGGATAAAATATATCTTGGACTAACAAAGGGTAACTTTCATCCCGGAATATTTATTAGTTTCTACATTATGTTTTCACAGAGGAATTTGCGGCCTGGCTTGCGTAAATCCTTGACATAGATAATATGCAAAAAAAAAGTTTTTCACTGTCTCCTGAGCCCCATCACTAAGGCTTCTCCATTTTCTTTCACGCCCTGTAGACCATAAAAACCGAACACTAGCGGTTAGGAAACTCGCATTTATGAACAAACTCGATTGAACTGCATAATGTAATGAGAAAAGTTATGGCCTCCCATTTCGCTACCGAGGAGAGGATACGATCGGGAACCAACTTTCGAGTCCCACGGAGTAAACAATCGTGATTTTCTGGAAAGTTCAAGTTTGAGATCTGAACAATTTAAAATTAGTACTGATTTCTTTGCTTGTTAAGAAATCGCTGAAGCAATGTATTTTTGAAAGTTTAAGAAAAAAATATTCCTATAATATAATGTGACATTTAGACTGGCCTAAGCTTCCCGATGTATGGGAAGAGACTCGTGCCCCTGCAATGGGGACGATATGGGTTGTTATCGATATTTAGATATAATACTTTAGATGATTTATCATTTAGAGATTAGTATTTTTATGTACACAATTAATTGTATTTTAGGATGCTAAAGACAATCTTCCCTTCTCATCTACTTCACACTCCCGGACGGCAATTTTCGTTTTGTATACGTTTATTAGCTACTATCGACTTTTTATCAAAAACGTTTCGTACAAATATTTAAGTTTCAAAAACGCGATACGAATATCATAAAAAATATTCAAGAAGTGATATTAATTATAAAACATTTGATACAGGGAATCCTAGTTTGGGGCCAGATGACCGTGTGTGATTTGTCCCAGATATTATAGTTATAGTTATATGTCAAATGTGATCAGATCAAATAGAAAAACTAGACAATCGCGCAGCTTGCTGTAAATAGGAATTAGTAACGGACGTGTTAATTTGCTAATTGTGAATTACATAACAGCCCAAACAAACAAACGTGACCTACAAACCTGTTTGCTTTAAAATCTTGGATGTTAAAACGAATAAGCGTTGCACCAGTATTACACATATACGATGAATGAAATTGTAAATAATATAGTTACAACCGCACAGGATGAGACTATAATACCACGCTGAATACGTTAAAAACAACCGACTTCAATCGCAACAACTCCAGTTTTGCTATGTTTTTGTTGATTTTCCCAAAAACCGCTGAATCGATTTCGATAAAATTTATATGGGACCACCTGTGAAGTAGTATACCCTTTTAAACAAAAAAAGAATTTTACAAATCGGTTCAGGCGTCTTCGAGTAATCGGTGAACATACATTAAAAAAGTAAGATTCCGACGAATTGAGAACCTCCTCCTTTTTTAAGTTGGTTAAAAATAAAATCGTCACTTGAGTAGTTTTAATGTCTAAATTCAACAGGCATATAAAACTGCAAAAAGAGCGGTAAATCAAGTGATCCGCCTAAAACTTCCTAAAATGCACTTCTAGGTTATATATCTTCTTTAAAATAAATTTTGCTTCGCGACTAATAAATCTGCAATCTTTATGAATTTCAGCCATGACTACGGGATTCCTGGTGGAAAGATGTTCCACATCAAAAAACAGCCTCACAGTTTTCTTTATGTTCTATAAGCCTTACCAAATAAAATAAGCGTCAGATTTCGCCTTAGACGCCGATCCACAGTGTTTTTTTTTGCCTCAAAAAAGTGACATCTTTGTTTTTTTCATTCATTCAATTTGGCTTTTTATAACAAATGCAAGAGTAAAACTCCCAGGAGTCCATTTTGTATAGTTTATTTTTAAAAAAATCACAAAGTTTTGTTGACCTTCATGTTAAAAATATGGAAATTAATTCATAGAAAAAAAACTATTCGCAATTAAGTATTATTTGTTTTGCGGGTATATAAAGATAGTCTAGGCGCATATTATCCCCTTATAATTTTATCAAAAATGTTGGAAAATTTCTCAAAAAAAAATATTTTCTGAATTTTCAAATGTATTTTTTTATATTTTTTCTAGGCCGAAGTAGAGGTTCTGTCTAGGACAGATATATTCCTCATACTTATTAGTATCTCCCACAAAATTAACACACTCTACTTCGGCGGAAGTTTGGTAAAATATATTTTTATGTACTAAGGTCAAAATTTTGGATTTAGGGTTGACACAATAAGGTCATTTCTTTTTTTCTTCCTTTATACACAATCAAGTTAATTTTAAAGACTTTAATTCAAAACGTACTTGGATGTAGTAAACTAAGGAACTAAACGTCTTTTGCGCATCAACTTCGCCCAAATTGCGAAAAAGAAAATTGGTCTTACAGACATGACATTTAACTGATTAAATAGGTATGAAACGCCGGAACATTTTTGTTATTTCGCCAAAGTATCAAAACATATGTAGTGCAATTTCATGAGTAGAAATAATCCACCTTATTTTGTTATATCAAAATTGTGAATCAAGAATTTATATGGGAAACTGAAAAAAAGCGGCCAAGTTCGAGTCGGACTCGCCCATGAAGGGTTCCGTAGCAGCAAGAAACATAATATAAAAGTTCTTGTAGTTCCTTGTAGGTAAATTGCGGTTTACGATTTATGACGTATTAAAAAAAACTAATTACTAGATCTCGTTCAAACCAATTTTCGGTGGAAGTTTGCATGGTAATGTACATCATATTTTTTTTTAGTTTTATCATTCTCTTATTTTAGAAGTTACAGGGGGGGGGACACATTTTACCACTTTGGAAGTGTCTCTCGCGCAAACTATTCAGTTTAGAAAAAATGATATTAGAAACCTCAATATCATTTTTGAAGACCTATCCATATCCTACCCACACGTATGGGTTTGATGAAAAAAATTTTTTTGAGTTTCAGTTCTAAGTATGGGGAACCCCCAAAATTTATTATTTTTTTTCTATTTTTGTGTGAAAATCTCAATGCGTTTCACAGAATACATCTACTCACCAAGTTTCAACAGTATAGTTCTTATAGTTTCGGAAAAAAGTGGCTGTGACATATGGACGGACAGACAGACAGACAGACGGAAAGACAGACATGACGAATCCATAAGGGTTTCGTTTTTTGCCATTTGGCTACGGAACCCTAAAAATGTGGGTCGGATTATTTCATAGAATTCAGCAAAAATAGTTGAAAAATCCGATCTACAATACTGATCAGCCTGTATAAGGATACAAGTAGGCACAATTCGTACATCTATACGTAACTCACACGGACGCCATATCGGGTCAGAGAAATTTCGAACCGCGAACACCCCCGGATTTCAACGGTGTTCGACAGTTCGGAACTACGGGATTTCAGAGGTTAAGAGACAGAAGTTAACTTCGTTTTCACAATTAAAGGAAAAAACAAGCATTCGATTTAGCTTTCAAAAAATAATACGAAATTAATAGAAAGGTCAAATTAGTGACAACCTTAACACGTATATTTGAAAATCATTTTCTCTAAACTTCCGCCGAAGTAGAATGTAGTAATTTTGTGGGTGATACATATTAGTATTAGGAATATATCTGTCCTAGGCAGAACCTCTACTTCGGCCTAGAAAAAATAGAAAAAAATAAACCTAAAAATTAAGAAAAAATTTTTTTTTGAAGAAATTACAAACATTTTTTATTAAGTAAAAAGGGAATAATATGCGCCTAGACTATCTTTATATACCCGCAAAACAATGAATACTTAATTGTAAATATTTTTTTTTCTATGAATTAATTTCCGTATTTTTAACATGAAGGTCAACAAAACTTTGTGATTTTTTTAAAATAAACTATACAAAATGGACTCCTGGGAGTTTTACTCTTGCATTTGTTATAAAAAGCCAAATTGAATGAATGAAAAAAACGAAGATGTCACTTTTTTGAGGCAAAAAAAACACTGTGCGATCTTGTTACACCCCGTATATGAGAAGTGCTCGAGTGGCGCAGACCGCGTTCGTAACGAAGCCTCATTTGAGCTGGCAGACGGGGAAATATTCAAACCAACGTTCAGATGGAACTTGTGAAGGTCGGAATAGGAAAAAGTATTATTGGAGTGTTCTGCGCAGCGGTTCTTCTATGGGATTTATGGCAAAGGGAAGCATATTTTTAAGATTTAGTATTGAGCCAAGCTTAGGATATTTTGGTTTATTTATTTGCTACACACATATTCTGCTTTTGTAGTACAAGATTTATAAGCTATGTTTGATGGATTTTAGAATGCGGTTGTTACCTTGATCTTTATTTCCAGATTGACGTAATATAAAATTTACGCAGACGTGTCTTATTTTTTTTGTAAAATTGGTAAAGGTGTTTCGTATTTAAAGCTCAATCTTTTAAAGGGAAAAAATACAAAAGAAAATTATATATCGTAAGACTATTAAAGAATGCGAAGCGATTTTTAATTTTCATAAATAGCTGTTTAGGAAGACTTACTTGTACATCCAAGATTTTCATTACGATAGGCATACAAGAATGGGTTAAATTGTTTGCACAGAAAATAAGGTAGCGTTGCGCACCGAACCAGACACGACATGTAGTCTTGTATGTAAGATAACTAAGTATGTATACGGAGACAGCAGGCAATCGCATTTTTCAAGTGGAATTTCACTCATCTCTAAGTATATTTGCTTGCTAGCTTATGTTAAGAAAAATCAATCAAAGCTGACTCAAAAGAAATTGGGTAAACAAAACAAACGAACTATCGAAATACGGTGATTGTATTATCTACTCTACTCTTACTATAGTGCAATTTGGGCAGATTTGCAAAAACTTTGCTACTGAACTGTGAAACTCTGGGGCTCTAACCACCATGCCCCATCCTCTTCTGCTTATGCAAAGCGCAATGAAGTAGTAAGAACCGTTTTTCAACGTAAATAACAATAAGCACTTTTGAATACACTATGTTTAATACCTGTATGTTTTTTTCTTTGTTACTGCCTGTAGTCAAAACTGATCAAAGGATTTTGAAGTGCTGGTTTTATACAGTTTGGTATTTAATACAATTTATAAGAAAATAGCTATAAATACTAGCTTAATAGACAGGCACAATATAATCATAAAGAGATATAAGATTATAGGACACAGTCTCCGAAATCCATCGTCTTTATGGCTCCAACGTTCTTGGTGTTATAAAAACTACATTATTGAAGCATCTTTTTGCTAAATCTAGATATCCTGGATATTTTATATCAGCACTCAGGACATTTTTCTTCTAAAAACCGTCGCGTCGCAAAAACTCAAGACGACACGAAAGTACTGCAGTACGTTGGTTATCTACCCTAGGGCGTTGGCTGGGCAGGCTTCCAAGCCGCTGAAGCGAGCTTATACCGGACTGCGCAGCCAGGGCTCAGGGGAGCCACTAGCCTACCCTTGCCAAGAGGTAAGGTCACATCTAAATCGGTCTTAGGAGGATTGAAGGTATATAGAACACGACTGATTCGCGGGTGGAAAGTTTTTTTTTAAAGCCAGCTATTGGAAATTTAATTTTGTTGACCTTACATTTTATAACTGAGGATGTATCTTTGCATTAGTGTCTTTTGGACCCCAGTGTCAATATTGTAATCAGTACCAATTCCGCCGACAGAAGTGCCTTTGTTTTTCATTTACCATTCAAAAGACAAATAAAAATATAAACATTTGATCTAACACAGACCAAAGAAGGAATTAATTGACACTTATTTCGCCCTGAAGCGAATCAAAGACGCAGCCATCTGCAAATGAAAGACTGGCTGACCACGGAAAACTATGAGCTAAAAACTATTAATCATATCCCACAAAACCCGTAGTCGGTTCGTGTTTCTGTGGTATTATCGAAGGTTGATTAATTATTGCTCAGTTGATTGGGAGTAAATTTCCTATAGCAAAAGTGACGCCCCAGAATTGCACTTTTTAGATTTAAGAGCAATGTTCTAGCCCAAATATATTCCAATATCTCCTAGAGCATAAAGAATATAAAATTTTGTTGTATAGAGTCGTTATACCACGTATGAAGAGCACTATTCATGAAATTACTTGCTGAAAAAGCAAAAAATAAATAAATGTCTAGTGCGATAAAATATAACTTTAGTGTCGAACAAGACTTAAAGCAAGTCCTTCGAAAATTATGGAATTTAATGTACTTATTAGATAGACTTTTTAACAAAAATACGGAAGGAAACAATAACAGAAACGGAAGCTTCAGAGACGGATGTTAAGTTTTAACATATCAGCATAGAACTAAGAAAATCGCGGAGTACAAATAGTACTAATATTGTTTGTTAATACTGAATTTGCCTACTCTTATTCAAGAAGAAAATATTGTAAAAAGCGACAACGAAACTGAGGATACTGTTGGTCTTTGCTGACACAAATAATGTTTTTGGACCAGATTTTTATACCTTGCGAGGCTGGCCGGGGGTCGCCACTTCTAAAAAATACCTATTGATATGTAACAGAGTCCTGAAAGTCTCACCTCAGTAGAACAAAATAAATTTCAGCCTGACTTTCCACACTAGCGTGATATTTCACGAAAGGCTAAAGGAACTCTTTTAAAGTATATTCCAGATGAAATTCAACATGTACGTACATATTTGATAAGTTATTCGTTTTGTTTGAAGTACAAAATGGATTCGAAACTATTAAAGTTCAATATGGCACAGGCCGCAGTTTGTTAACATAGAGAAGGGTTGTTTATGAAAGTTTTTCACATAATCTTTTTATATTACCAACTAAAATAATTAAATAGATGGTCTAATTTAATGCAAACGTAGAAAAGTAAAAAGAACTATGAAGCTAATCAGTGCTTATGCGAAAGAGGTGTTGAAAAACTGTTTTATATCATAGATACTTCAATTTTACCTTATCACATATGCACGGGTAAGTAGTAATGCGTAAATAAAACAGGCGCTGATATAAGCCCTAATTTAAATTTTAACAAATCATTTTTATTTAATTTAATTTAATTCTGCAACAGCTATCGCTAAATCTTCCTGCCAAGTCCTGTAATCCTGTCGGCAATAGTGACAAGATTGGTAAAAAAGGTACGATAAACAGAGGGGTAAGGCCGCCTAATCTGGGATTTTGCCGAACTAGCCCGGGAAGCGCGGCCATTGCCGAAATTGCTAGAATACATTAACTGTGCCAGAACCACAGAGAAACTACAGCAGCGAGCCAACTTGGCCTTTTGGTAACTTTTATATTGTCCTGTATGATGTGCGAATGTTATGGAATAGCGATAAATCTTTCTCGTCTATTCTTTTGTAAAAAGGCTTCGCAATTTCAGACAGTTTGTTATTAAAACACAAATACTGTTAACTGATCTTCGTGCCATTTTCATGCCAAATAACCAAAAAAGCTTAAATTGTATATTTATTTACTCTGATCTTGAATTATTGCCAGAGTAGGTACGTTTTTGTGCCCTAAATCAACCCTCCGGCCCTATCTCAACAGCCCGAACAGTAAGCTTGAAGCTTTGAATCGTAAATTAGTGTGCCCAATTTTTTGCCCGCTATAAATCGTTTATTGGCAAATTTCAAGTTGGTATCCTGTTTAACCCTTTGCCAATTAGCGCACTTGTTTAGATGTAGGGCTACACAGGTAAAGTTTATTATTTAAGATGGGAGTATTTAATGATGTTTAGGCGAAACGTCTGTCAGGGTAATAAAGTCCATGATAGCGTAGACTCAAATTGACGGATTAGCAAAATGCGATTTAAGTAGTACACTACCAATAACTAATTGGATTACAAATATTATTTTAAAAATTATCTAATTTCTAAATATCTTATTTGGGCCCAACTATATAATATTTATTCATTATTTTACGCGTGAATAACTATTTAATATGTAAAATGTACCTTCAGCATTATACTATAATCTGCGTGAACAACAATGGTTTATTCTCAAATTCTCGGTTCAAACCGAACCAACTGGGGCGCTGCGTGATTCCCATAAGGTGTACTGTTAATGTGACATTTTGCAGTATACAATTTGCATCTAATGTATTCCGATTTAAATGAGAGTCGTAACTGAAGTTATGACACCCTCAGGATTTAATAAAGTCGAGGAGGTTGTTTACGACTTTTCGAGATACTCACGTGAAACCTGTAAACACTATAGGGCCCTTCTTGAATTCCGCTTTATTTACAAAATGTCTTACTACAACCTATAAGCCTAATTAGAACTTTTAAATTCGTTGAATTATTATATTAAGGCCACAAAAAGCTCTTGCACCACAAAATGATAATCGATAATATTATTGGCCCACATGAACGGCTCATAAAAGGTTCAGGACATACGCAGGTAAAACAAAATAGGCGTAGGGGCCCATAGAGTTTCTGCGACTGCTAAATTAGCAAAAAATATCTGACTACACATACAAATAGATCAGCAAATTTTGCCAATTTTTTTGCGAAAATTGTTCAGAGTTTTTTGTGCTATTTCAGCAAAGTCCTAACGAGAGTCCCTCATAACTCTCAAAGTAGCCTTATTGTGAATCGGAGAATGTTACACATTAATGTACTTTGTGCATCAGTCATCAATTTAATGTTGTCTCATAAGACTTTTAAAGTCACAGTTATTTGATAAGATGGGCTAAAAAAAATATTATACATCCAGTCTTTACTGGTCTCCTGAACGGTACGCTGAAAGTGTACGTCACCTAACAATAGGTATAGGTGAGCAAAGCAAGGTTATGTTTTTACGACTGCACCGCCAAAGACCTTCGAGATAAGACATAAAGTTTTAACGTGCATTTGATTAACACATGGCATCGTTGTGATTTTTCAATAAGTACTAAATCACACGGCAAAATCCTTTAAGCCGTAGCCGCAAACATCCAAACTAAAACTTTACCGTCTTTCTGATATATTCGGTTAGAAAACACAGAACACATGTATTGTCTTGGTCTATAACGTGTCATGTTTAATGTTAAAACTAAAAAGACGTGTCGAAGAAGACGTTTCACTTTTTTTCTACCTTAGATCGTGATCTGGATATCAAATTTTACATCTCTGTATAAGTTTTACAATCTTTTTTATGCCGCTGCACATTTTACGACATTCTTCGTACGCCTAGGGTCTATCGGGAAGGCGACCCAACATTTTTTCCGTCCAAAATTACACCAATGAGTTTGTATTCGAATTTCTTCATTTCCATTCGACAAGAATTACATTATACTCGTGATTAGCAGAGTCCAACCAACAGATAACAGAAATGCGTATGGACACAGCTTGGCTGGTTTTGAGTAGACTCTGAGTCGAGTTATTTGAGGTTTCGTTTATTCTTTATTTAAAATAATGATTGTAACTAACATTTCTTATGTTTTGACTGTATTATTTTCTATTTATTTAATAGAGCAGTACTTTGAAAATGCAACCAAACTTTAAAAGAATGAGATACCTCTGAGAAATATAGGTAGGTCTTATTCAATTTCAATATAGTTTATTCTTATTCTTTATAAAAGATAATATACCTGAATATAAAGAAGAGAATATATCGATACTTCTGGGCTCAAAGGGCATATACGTCTAAGTTATATTTAGCGTATACGCCCTTTGAGTCCAGAAGTGTCGATATGTAACTACGCCACCCCATAAAATGGCTAATTCCACCTCTATGAGCTGTCATTCGTCCGGGAACAATCATTAGTTTAATAGCCATTTTCTGAGCACTCTGGGCTGAATCGATGGGAATTAAAGGCAGGCTTTGGGGCCCTAATGCGAGTTGATATAGAGGGGCGATTTGCCAGCGTCATAAACGGGCGACAGTTAAATTCGCGAGAATTTATCCAACTATTCAATTCACATTATAGCAGTTTAGAATTTCATATAAGACCTCACGAAACCAGTTGCTTGAAACTATACAGGGTGTTTTTTTTGTTCCGTTCCCGTCTACTTATGAAACTGAACAAGTTTCCTCCAGGAACCCATAGTCAATTCAAAGAAAAATGTTTGGACTGATCATACAGGAATGGTCGATCAGGTCGTGAATGTTAAGACGGGAACGAAACGAATACAGTTTCACCGCTAAATTTGCCGAAAAGCGGCAAATAGTACAATAGTACTCATGAAACGGAATACCAAGGATCCCATACAATAGGAGCAAAAAAGTTTCCATACAAAGAAAGTAAATCTTTTTATGAAGTTGTGAAATAATAATAATAGTACATTTTGAGCATGTACTCGTATAGTAAACAGTTATTTTCAGGAGACGAATGTTTATGGCACAGCTAGCTATTCCATCGAACACTATAGTGCATTAGATTAGGATTTATCATAGCGCAATCCACTGCTTTGCCAACTTCCTTGTTAATATAACTCATACTATTTGAATGTCAACAAACAAAAGTTATGGACGATATTTATTACGAAAAACAACAATAAACATAATTTATTTAAAAGTCAGGTGAAACTTAATACAATAAAAATGCGAAAAGTTAAGTTTCACCAAAGTAAAAGCGTCGGCGTTTGCGTGATATTTTTATTCAAAAATCTTTATTTGACATGCCACGAGATTTAAAACATATTGGCAAGTACTAAAACATTTCGCACATTAAGAGCTCTCGAGTTGTTTTTCTTTTTTGCGTTAACTCTTCATAAATGTCGAGAAAGAATCTTGCGCAGTAAACATATTATGTTTGTGATATCGAGATTTGAATTTGGAACAAAGAAAGGATGTCCGTCAGTTCGACGACACCTCGTCACGTCGTCTTCTGTCTCTCGGAAGTCATTGGTGGAATGTGGTCGTTTGACGTTCACGTCAATGTCTTACAAATTTCAGGAAAATGAAAAACAATGAAACAATGAAAAACAAAAGGAAATACCGCCGTTTGGATGTCACTATCGGTGACTGTTATCAAGCAGTAAACATAAGGAATTTTAATCACGTCATCAAAAATAAAGAGTTTTTACTGAAGCTGACTGTACTCTCCTGATGCAGTCATGTAGGCCTTTTGGTAGGTAAAAAAACGTCAGAAATTGCTGTTTTAAAAAATCTTGTGTCAAGTGTCGAAGTGAACAAATTAATAAAAATACCAAAACAGAGATAGATTGGGACACCAAAAAAAGGGTATCCACCATCATCTACTAATATGCTCTATATGCCTCAACAGACCCACATACATATGTTGCAACTGACAGTTGAATCATTTGGAACGAACGACGGTCTCGTGAATTATGGTTGACTTTAAACTCAAATTTATGAAGTTGTAAAATATTTGAATGATATCTTCTTAAACTATTTTACTGATGTTAAGATAGTACGTGACACCCTGATATTCTAAGTTTCAAGTCCAAAATTCAAACAGAGTTTGAATGACTAAACATTGGGCCTACTTCAGAACACTTTGTTTAGCAACAACTGCTGTTCATTATTCTTCAATACCACTTTTACCGACAATTTATAATAACAACCTGAAAAGATGGCCTTCATGGTCCTTAGTATCATCGCGTGATTCGTCTCGCTCGACCTACATCGCCTGCTCACTACATCGTACTGGACCGGCGAGTCGATCGGAGTCTGCGCAAGGTAATATCTAGAAAACCTTCTTTACGTGTAGTAAGGGGTCAAGTCTTGACATATTGCAGACATATACAGGGTGTAAGGGACAGGTTTCCGAAACTTTAAGGGCTTGCTCAGTAGACGAAACTGATCAACTTTCCACTAGATTTTTTTTCAGGAAACGAAAAAATAATCGGCTTCTCCATACAACTGTCCAATCAAGTTTATAATTTTGTATGGAGAAGCCGATTTTTTTTTCCTTTCCAGAAAACATTTCTTGTGGAAAGTTGTTCAGTTTCGTCTACTAAGCAAGCCCTTGAAGTTTACGGAAACCTGTCCCTTACACCTTGTATAATATATTTATGCCTGATCAACTGCGTTTAGGCTATGATTATTGTCTATAGATTCTGCCTATAAACATGAGCCGCTAGATAGTCTACAGACCTAAGGAGCAACACTGTAAATCTTCATAACACCTTCAACCATATAGACAACCTTCAACCAAACTTGGGCTTCCCGTATTGAATATCAGACTAGAATTGGTCATTCAGTCTTTATTACTCTTTAAGGAACTACGTCTCAGGATTCACGACTTAGCAATTAATCTAGAAGTTTCTAACCACTCAAAGGTGCTTCCTGGTTTATTCAAGTGTATTATCTGAGCAAATATCCATTATTAGCCAATAGATTCAAGTGGTGCTTGCAGATCTGCGCGAGAGCATGACGCGGCGAGGTTAAATCGGTCGGCGGGCGGGCCTACGCCGACGGGCCGCTAATTAGGAAGCGCAAGCGCATTTGCAAGGGCGCCGCACCTCGCCTCGACGCGCAAACGACACCCAAGAACAATACAACTGGCCAGTGAACCAAAACAATAGAGGTATAAGTCGAAACGCGAACACAAAGTCACGTTTCGACAAAGGAGTTAGTAAAAATTTATGTTGCGCTACAATGTCTCGTTTCAGCCTCTCCAACCAAACTAGACAATGGTAGCTGAAGGACACTAAACTCTTCAAGAGCGACGTTTACGATTACGATTTCATAACCATCCGAAGACAGGTGAAGTTACGTATTTAAATGTTAGAGCACATACGTAAGGAGATGATAAAACATAATGAAGCTCCAAGGACTCCCCGTTATTTTAAAAACTAATGGAATATTCGTCTAACAAAGGATGCACTGCAGCGGCAGCCGGAGGTTCTTAGTTCAAATCGCCGCTTGCGACTTTTCAAGCACCAGTTTTCATTCCTTTGTTTTCGGAAGCCGGGAGAGGCATTAAGTTTAAAGATAACTTTCCTTTCTCTAACTTTTCTTTCATCTTTCATTATTTCGACATTACAAATCGTTTGAATAACGTCCCGACCTAACTTTGTAGTATTTAAATACGCTCTTTGTTTTAATGACACATAATTTGACAGTATTTCTTTGTTAATGAGAACAAAGCTTAGTCACACTCGCTAAACAAAGAGTTCGCATTGCAAAGCAGAATAATAAAGTTGTCGCCAAAAGCGCAAAATGAAGAAAACTTGCATGTTTTGCTTTTTGTCTAAAATCTGTGGAACATTGCAATGAGTGAGAGAGAACTACAAAGAGAGGATGCTGCATTTAATTTAGCGGAAGCACTTAGCTTCTATTTCGGGAGCGCGTGCGTCGCGAGCCAGGAAAGCTGCGTACATTTGTGGGATAATAAACAACTCAACGGACGGAACACTCCTACGAATCCCTTCCCTTTATTACTGGCCCATAAACACTTTCATAACCCATAGAATAATTCCATAATCCATCTATAGAATGTATCAAGGTACACTCGAACCACGAGTTCATTGAAGTGTTGTATAAATCAATAACTCGGTTGTATTTCGTGACGTCAACTTTCCGATACCCCTCTAACTCTAGAATCCTTTTCGTGGTTTCTTTTGGCGCGCCCCGAGTCTCTTGACTTACTTTTTCGCCAGGTCCCATCTTTTCAGAATATTCCTGTTCAACTTTGGTAATTTGTTTTCTTATCTAATGTTTTTTTAATAAGGGCGGCGGTACGAAAAAAAAAAATTAATATGAAGTTAATTTTCCACGAGTTTTACAGGACTGCGGCTTTACTTCACTTATACGTACTTATCTAAATAAAAATCATTATGAAAGGACAAACTTCAATTATTGAACTTAAATTGGTGAAGTTGTTGCTTATGTAAAGGTTAATGACGGATCCTTGCGTATGTAACGTGAATGACAAAAAAACTGTAAGTAACCTATCCACCACCAACTAATTTTGTGTCCGCAGTATTCGCAGCCGCGGCTCGGCAAGTCTGAATTTCTTTCGCGGAGTGTTTTCTTTGCCGGTCCCGGGCGAGGCTGTCTGGCTGGAGAGCCACTAGTACCAGGACGAGTGCCTTTCGAATTTCAATAAAAGTTGAAGGGGAATAATTTGTTGGCCGAGGGACGGCCATATTGTGTTTCTGAGCCAGCTGACGCCCGTTCTCCCCTTGCGCTACAATATCGATTTCGAAAAATTGGAAAATGTTTATTTTTAATTTATGTACAAGGTTATTAAGAGCACTCTTACCTTTTTATTGGAATCGTAAATAAGCCAACATGTTGGGCTCCGTTCCCTCTGTTACGTCGTCATCCGGCTCGAAGGACCAAAGTGTGTTGAAATAGACTGCTAATATACGATTTTGCTTTGCCACGAGATGTGCCTTATAATTTATTATAAAGAAAACCCACCTTAGCAGTACATTATTCAACACATATTTATAAGAAGGCATAATTAATATGAAACATAAATCAAATAGGTAAACTTAATTTGAACTACGTGAAATTGATAATTACGCTAATTAAGTGCAGTCATTAATTATTCAAATCGACAATGGAGCTGTGATTAAAAGTAAAGTAACGTCGCCGGTATAATTAACATCCGCCAACTTTACTGTGTATCTTCCCAATTTGTACATATTTATTTTCAAAACCAAACATTGTAAAAAACCATTTTATTTGACGTTTGAAAATTTTACGCAAGTCACACTCCATTATTCCCCCAAAGAGATTGCTTATGAAAAATTAATCCAGCGATAAATAAATTCTGGTTATAAAAAAGAACAATACACGAGGTTATAAAGTTCTATGATACGAGTAACAGCATGATTTTATTTGTTCGGATGATATACAGCGTGTATCATGTAAAATTAATGTAGGATCAGTTAACGAGTTGCTAGCAAGTTAATACACGACATATTTATTTCAAGATACTCTATTAACTCTTTTTTTATATATACAGGCTGTTAAAAAGTGCGTTTGAGATTTTCAGGGGTTGACATTTTAACCCCTGACAGTAAAAGTTAAATAACTCGAAAAACCACTGAACCGATTTTTACCAAAAAATACCTCAGTACGACCGCTTTGAAACCTGCTACAATTAAAAAAAACCTTCCGTTAAAGTGTGTGTGCAGTATCTATACTGTACACAACTACACATACACTTCAAAACTTATAACATCACTCTTTTGCTCCGGGGTTTAAAGAATCCATTTGCATATTCATATTTTATGCTAAGGACTAGAACAGCAGTTAAAAAGAATACAAAGGAGGTATGATATTTTAAATATTTCTGATGAAATACCTACTTGAATTTTGACTACTCCACAGGGTTACAAAACAAAAACTAAACAGAATTATTAACGTTGAACTCAAAAACTAGATAGGTAGATTACGTTTTTCCTCGCAAAATACTGTATACCAAACAAAAACTTTGTTAAGGGCAACTCACAAAATATAAGCAAAGCAAAACAAGTAAAGAAGAAAACAAAATAACACCCAACCTAATCCTAGAAAGTTGGACCCTGTCCAGAATCGAACCCGCGACCTCCTGATGTGAACCCGCGGCATTGCCACTACGCTAAGGGGGTGGAATGAAATAGTTTACCTTATCGAGCGCTAATGAAATTTATTTCGCACAGAAAACAAGACATTTTCCAAACTACAAAAACCAAAATTTTGTATTCATTCATAATAAATTGAATTGCATGTAAGATAAAAACAGAGATAAAGCACTGATCGCTGACAGCTGAATGAATCGGCCAAACTCAAAGCGTTAGAGAAAATAAAACAAAGCCAGTATGGAATAATCCAATACCGGTGTTTATTTACTGTGGCTTTATTTCAAAACAATCCGATGCATTTTTATTTCTCTTTGCCCTTCGTTAGGAGTTCAAATTTTAGATTTCTGGATTTTTAATTGAACTTTGCACCGTTTAAAAGATTTTATGGGTTCAACCAATTCTAATTTAGAATTTGTATGGATATTCCCTTTATTAACGAGTTACGATACCTTTTGTGATATGAGTTATTTTTTAAGTGCTAGATTTACTTTGATACGTATTTTATTGTGCTTACTACTCAGGAAAAGTGTTCATTTTCTTACTGTGACAATGGGATATCTAACAGGAAGACGATATATCACAATGAATCTGTTGCTGAGCTAGCTTTGAAAAAGGATACATTTCCTGGAAGAAGTCGAGGCTGGGCGGCTGCAGGATGTCCAACGCAGATAATACCTAAAAATAAACAATAAGTAATTGTCAAATATATCTATCAGATGCTTACATAAAACTGAGATAATTTTAGCCGTAAAACGCTCCCTGCAAGTTACACGATATTGAGGTAACGTAATAATATTTTTCCGAGTTGATTTCCTAAAAACTTCAGCTCTAGGACCCTTAGGCTGTGGAATGAAGTTCCCTTTAAGGTTTAGTATGTGATTCTCTAAGATCAAGAAGGATTGAAAAGGGTATTGAAGAATCGGCAAAACACTGATAATAATAGGGCTACAAATGCGTAACCTCTTTCTATCAGATGGGCCGTCAGCCACTTTGCTACCCTTTACAAGAAAGCTTAAATTTAGTGATCATCAATGAACCAGTATAATAAAGTTACTTACGTTTTCGTGTTTGAAGAAGCAAAGCATCTTGAGCTCCCGGAAGACGCGTTTTGAGGAGACCAGCGACTGGAACACGTTGGGCAGCTTTTTGAGCGCCACCCGTCTCCCGTCCCGAGGGTCTGTCACTGCCCTGTCGGCAAAAAAATTCGAGGTTAGTATCCATCAAAAAAAAATAAGTATATAAACTACAAGCCCCGAATGGTAGGAACTTTGTACTATAGGTAAAAAAAAATACGGTTCAAAAGAACTTTTACAACATGTACTTAAAAAAATCATTTTGATTTTCATTTTTTTTTATTTGATTTACGTGAGAACGTGTTTATAAAGTTATTAGTAAATTAAGATCAGAGTGAAATACAGAAAAACGTGTATTCAATGCAATTTAAAATATAATACGAAATATGAATGCACACAGGGATAGAAATGAAGTAGTGTGGCAGAGCGACAAAGCCCCAAGATCTAATTGCAATCACTGACTGGCATTTGAGACCGGTTAATTCCACCAAGAAAGGGTTCCAGAACATAGTCGTTCTTATTTTTCATTCTTCTTTGTTCAGTTATTACCCTGTCAGCAGGACTGTAAGCGGGAGCCCATTGTATTTTTTTAAGGAATAGACTTTATATTTAAGACTATAAGGTGCTTAAATCTTACCAAGGATATTGAGAACGGAACCTAAGTTTCAAAACAATATAGCAGATAAAGAAAACTTGTTCATTTATTAAATATTATCTTGTCTGACCCACTGCTGGGCAAAGACCTTCCCCCTTAGTTAGGTAGTTAGCCCTTTAGGTTATACTGAGGACTTATGTTGTATTGCCATATCATTATAATCAATTTCAAACACATAAATCATTAGACAATTTTATCAAGGATAGTTTAAAACCTTATCTAACTAATAATTGACCACGACGAATACGATAAAAACAACCGACTTCATTCGCAACAACTCCAATTTTGCTATGTTTTTGTTGATTTTCTCAAAAACCGCTGAATCGATTTCGATAAAATTTATATGGGACCATCTGTGAAGTATACCCTTTTAAACAAAAAAAGAATTTTCCAAATCGGTTCAGGCGTCTTCGAGTAATCGGTAAACATACATAAAAAAATAAAAATAAAAGATTCCGACGAATTGAGAACCTCCTCCTTCTTTTGAAGTCGGTTAAAAATAAACTCCAAGCTGAGTAGAATAAGCCACGCCAAACTCAAGGCGTTAGTCTGGATGTAACTTCGTGATACTAGTAACTAAATCAAGTAATTTGTGTGAGAGTCACGCGCGCGCGCGTCGTATTCGATCACGGCTGCGAAGGGAAATCAAATACACGAGGCTTCGAAGAAGAGAGAAATCTATATAAGATAGTGAATGAAATAGTAGATAAGTGTCCCAGTCTATTGGGATTATTATATTTAAACCAATATTGATATTTTTTTTACAATTTATGGAATGTGACCATAATTCCAATCCGGAGGTCTAAGTGAGCTTCTCAAGAGATTCGAGAGTAATTATTTTTTATTTTAATCTGAAAACGTCAGTACTTCAGTTTGTTTCACAAAACTGTTTTCGAAAATACAATAATAATCCGCATAAAACTACAATAAGTTTAGCCACTTTTTTTTAAAAGATGAACACCCCACTGTTTATAGTGTAGTATGGGTCACGAAACGAATCGAACGACATCTCCCACTACAAAACCTATCAACCCGTTTTGGCTGCAGATGGTAATTATAAAAAGCTGCCAAGTGCGAGTCGGACTCGCCCATGAAGGGTTCCGTAGCAGCAAGTAACATAATATAAAAGTTTTTGTAGTTCGTTGTAACTTGAATGAAAGGTAAATTGCGGTTTACGATTTATGACGTATTAAAAAAAAACTACTTACTAGATATTGTTCAAACCAATTTTCGGTGGAAGTTTGCATGGGAATGTACATCATATATTTTTTTTAGTTTTATCATTCTTTTATTTTAGAAGTTACGGGGGGGGGGGACAACACATTTTACAACTTTGGAAGTGTCTCTCGCGCAAACTATTCAGTTTAGAAGAAAATGATATTAGAAACCTTAATATCATTTTTGAAGACCTATCCATAGATACCCCACATGTATGGCTTTGATGAAAAAAAATTTTTTGAGTTTCAGTTCTAAGTATGGGGAGCCCCCAAAATTTATTGTTTTTTTTTTCTATTTTTGTGTGAAAATCTTAATGCGGTTCACAGAATACATCTACTTACCAAGTTTCAACAGTATAGTTCTTATAGTTTCGGAAAAAAAGTGGCTGTGACATACGGACAGACAGACAGACAGACAGACAGACAGACAGACAGACAGACAGACAGACAGACAGACATGACGAATCCATAAGGGTTCCGTTTTTTGCCATTTGGCTACGGAACCCTAAAAAGGACATATATTGAAATTATACATATATAAAGGACTTATACAATACAATCACATACATACATTGCCCGAAACATGACCCTCCGCCTGCGCAGTCGGTAAAAATCATCTCTTTTTAAAAGGAAAAAACAAGTTCTTTTTATAGCTCGTTAAGTCATCCAAGAAAACTCCTCGCTAGTGTCTCCTGAAGTTTTCCCATGTGTAAAACTCAAACTAGAAAGAAATAAAAACCCAAAGGAAACCTTTTAGATGACCGTTTTTTTCTAGATTATTTTATTGGAGAACGAAGATACAAGCAACGATAAGCTTGTTCTGCAAAGTACCTTAACACTGTTGATAAAGCGTTCTGATTGCAAGAGAATCGACTAAGGTCCAGGGTATGTAAAACTTGATAATTATGCAATAACCAACAAAAATAGATGATTTAAATATGATTATTATGACGGACGTGAAAAAAAATCCAAGCTAGTATTTGGATCAAATGTGACAACTACACATGACAAACAATTTTGGACTCTCCAAAAATATGCTGAATCCGACGATCGATGAAGATAAGATAGCCAGTTCCCCATTGCGTTGGGGAATCTTGGTAAGCCCGCTTCCATCTTCGGCATCATCGTCACTTACCATCAGGTGAGATGATGCCAAGGGCTTACCAATTGAGGGTAAAAAAAAAAAAAAAAGATCGACAGAAAGTGAGACAATACTCAAATGCAGAACCATGTATATGTATTTAACCCTAAACGTGCCTAAACTCACTACAGTATTTTCAAATGAGCAAAATGTTATCTCATACTCATTATCAGATTTAAATGAAACTACCTCGTTTTGGCGACACGACACTGCGATGCGGCTACCGCTCGAGCAACCAACTGCGTATCTAACATAAGGGGTGGGCCGGGTAGTTGAGATAGAGCGTCGACCCAGCTCGCCTTGACGCCCGGGAAAAATAGCTGACTAAGCTACGCTTTTAAATAACCAGACATATTTACGGGGGCCTGAGAAACTTATTATTTTAAGATTTAAAAGATTATTTTCATTTGTAAATTTCAAAGAACGAAAGTTGGTATTTTAAAGCTTTTCTCTTGTACCTAATTATAATAATAAGATACTGGCTCATTTGTATCTTTTAAGTAAATTAAAATACTTATTCTGTCTTTATTTAGTTCGCCATCAAACTCACTTCAAAGACTGAATTGACTGATTAATTGATTAGCGCTCTTGAATTCTACTCCAAAGACGGTGGGTTCGATTCCCAATTCCCCGCCCAGGGCAAACATTAATGCTTTGAACAGATTCGGTTGCACTGTGTTTAACATCTAATATGTGTTATTTAAACTTATCATATATGTATAGTTTTGTCTGGTTCTTATATTAGAACGAATTCAAGTTTGGGTTTAGGCCAGGTGACTGTAATTTTTTTTTAATACTCCAGCTAACATGCACACTGATTCTACCAAAATAGAAAAGATCTAAAATAAACACCCTTCTCCCCAAGACAAATATTCCTCATAACACCTGCAGACACACGTTGTCAGAGAAAAGAGAACAAACCTACAGCATTACAGTACACCATGCCACCATAGTGGTTAAAGGGACACAATAGATACAAATTAACAGGCGAACCGTGGAAATAAGGTGTTTGTCCAACCTCTCTCGTGTGATCAAATGAACATTCAACTGCGTTCAATGACAAAGGTTGACAAAAAATTGTGAAGGAGACAAAAACTAAGTTTTTGTGTGAGCTATGATAATATTCAAGCTATAGGATTTACAAAAGAAATCCGGCCAAGTACGAGTCGTACTCGCGCTCCGAAGGTTTCATGCCACTGCACATTTTGATTTAGGTATTTTCTTTCATGCAGTTCGGAATCATTAGCGCGTATCCGACCCACACTTGGTCTGTTTTTATTGTTATTATTTGCAGTTTTATCTGGGAAACCTGTTACCTGTTACGGTTCAAAAGATACAGCTACTGAAAGCTAGGACGAAGGGAGAGACAAACGGGCTTGCATTTCTTTAGTAATAGGTCCCACTAGCTCCCTTTGGCTAGGGAACCCTAAAATATGTTATACAGAAGTAAAGAAAGCTATAATATTAGCTATAATATTATAATACTAGCGTATAAATTTTACGAAAGCCTTTAGATAAACAAGATTAATGACTTTACCGAACATGAAGTTTGTACAAGAAGGCGTGCTGAAAACTTCGTTTTACTCTTTTACAGATGTTTTATAGTATAAAACCCTGACCTCACTCTTAAAAAGAGATACATATAGCTAATATGAATAGTATAATTTAAAAAATCCCTTTTATTTACAAAATTTCTTACTGTGCATCATACATTTAACTGAACAGCAATAAATCAACAAAAACCTGTCAGATCTACGCATGAAAACTTCAGAACAACGTCACCAAAGCATACCTTCAATAAATTAAAAAGTTTACCGAAGCAAGTGTCAGTAACAATAGTGGGTACGACGAAAACCAAAAGCTGAAGAGACGACGACGTATTTACAAGAGTTGAATGCTTTCATTCATTCCGTCCGCCCGCCGTACCCCATTCAGAGATAAACCGAGCGGCCCCCGTATCTGCCGGCAATATACGACTTAAACCGATTAGGAATTGGAGCCGTTTTCCATCACAAAGACAACACCTTTGAAGACACGCATGCCTCAAACTAGGATTCTCTGTATCTTGGGAACCAGAGACTGATATACATACACATATACTTTTTAAATACATACATATATAGATAATACACCCAGACTCAAGAGCAAACAATTCTGCTCATCACAGAAAAGTTTGCCCTGTGTGGGGATCGAACCCACGACTCTCGGATCGCTAACCACTAAGCCACCGAGTCAGTCATTCACTATACCTAATTCTGGTTTTTGCGAAACAAGTTTTCACATTCTATTTCATTCGTTGAAAGTTTGCTTGAAACCTAAATTTCCGATACAGAAAAGCGTAAAATGGTACAGTAATGTTGCTGAATGTGGCCGTTTTAGAAACAGGAAAACTGACCTACTTTTTTGGTCATAAATAACGCTGGAGGCTAATAGAAATGAAATGAAAAACTGATTTGAATTTCCTTTTATAGCGCAACCTTAGTTTTAAGTTCTTGGCGATAAATAAAATCTGTATTGTATATTGTCTGTAGATTAAGTACAGTTTCGCTTGGTATCAAGTTTAGCAATAAATATGTATTATTTAACAATTTTAACATTCATGTTTTGCTCCTCTTTCTGTTTGATAAGAGAGATACATCTAGAATGAATATTAAGTTTTCATCTCCTATCTTACGAGATTCAGAAAGATGCGCAAATACTTGATCCAACACCAATACCAAGAACAATCGACCATCGACCCCGCAGATGGGATGCGGTAATTTAATCCGCCATTATCGCAGTCCACTCTCGAACCAGTCACGTGTCGATGGCACATAATTTTCCCAGGGCTCTCGAGAAAAATATGATCTTCGAACAATAGGTCTACGTTTAGATAGAGGCAATAGTAACTCGTATTAAGGAAATATTTTATTCAAGTCAGTCACCATGGTCATTTTCTTAGGTAAAGGAAAAATACTTGCTCCAGATTGTCACTCATTTTAAACTACTACAGTCGGAGATATTCGTCATCCTCATATTTCTTGGTAATTTTAGATTTTTGAAAGCTTAAAAAATGCGAGAGAAGTACCTTTATAAACAACTGACGTCCTATAAAAAGACCTGCGTAGACCTTAATAGGATACAATAAACGATATTATGAAGTACGCCTAAAGATATTAAATTTCCTAACTTCACCGGAACGTGCTTTTTATGTCTATTATAAAGGCAAAATGGCTTGCGAGTTCATAATAAGCGGCATTAGCTTTTTATCTGCTTGCGTCGCGCCGTACGAAAGGAATAAATAAAAGTAGATACACAGGATAGAAGGGACCAAGGGACCAAGTTATTCACGAATATGGAATTCAAGGAATCGATATACAGGGTTATTTTTGGACCCCCCACCAAAACTTCACAGTGGCTTCTTCTCATGAAACTGAACAACTTTCCCCAAGAAACCAATAGTCAATTCGCAAAAAAGTTTTTGGACCTTTCATACTAATTTGATCACGTGCGTGTCGGCCTATTTTGTATGGAGAAGTCCAAAATTTTTTTTGCGAATTGACCATTGGTTATTTAGGGAAAGTTGCTCAGTTTCATGAGTAGAAGCCACTGTGAAGTTTTGGTGGGGGGTCCAAAAATAACCCTGTATGATGTTTTTTCTTGTTTTATCCTATGTGAATTCTATGTAAATATAAGAAATTGACGAATGGCCTGAAATGAGTTCTATTGTATTTTTATTTTTAACATTAATTCTTATGTTCTTTAAAATTTATGCTTCCATACTACTAATACATTATCAAAGAGAGAAACAACGTTATGATTATAATCAGTCCATTAATTTAGTAGGTGTATTCCTCACTCTCTGCGACTACCTGTCAAACCTCGTCTTTCTTACTTTATTTTTAAATCACCTCAAACCCAAGTCACGTTGAGTCTTCCGAAGCTGGAATACAAATGCCTGTACAAAACCTTTTCTTTCTAGAAAATGTCATTTAGTAATAGCAAGTCACGCTTGTATTAACATAAAACCTACAGTTTTAATCAGTAGCTGATAATCTTATAAAATATACTCATGGACAAAAAAATCGACTCAAAGTTTCATGCAAGACTTTTGGAAAATTAACTCAATCTAGCAAAATAAAACTAAACCAAAAGTTCAAAAACTGTGTGTTTACTGTTTATGATTTTAGTTTGATGGTTTTCTAGTTTTTTGCTTATAGTGTTTAGCAGTTTTGTAGACTGAGTTATTTTTTCAAAAGTCGAGCAACAAATCTTGAGTCGATTTTTTAGTCCATCAGTGTAGGTAGGAATTAAAGTCATGTTTAGACTAGTCGGCTTAGAATGGTTAAAAAAAAAACCACACCAAATTAATATTTGCACCTGTGCAAACTCACAGAACTCATTATGACATAAAACGAAAAAAAACATGCGAAGACTATGTGAATTGTTAGGTGAAACCTAACGATAAGCATAGTCGGCAAAATCAAGCCAGTCCATCAGTAGTACGAATGTATACTTCCCTAAATATATGAGTTTGTTTAGCAAAGAATAACAGTCTCTACGGATAGGAGGGCACAATTTCAGTGGGCGGGAAATAGCTATCATATCCACCCAAGTTACACTATTTATTACACTCAGTACAATATTTATAGAGTTCTATGCCAACACAGTGCAACGTTTTCGTCGATGGGAATGTTACATGCGACACGTGATTCACCCAAGCTATCTCACAGTAGAATAAGAAATACCTGAGGGTGACAGACACCTATTGAGTCAATGACCATTATATTATTGTAAAGTAAGGATCCAATCATGCAACTATTGCAAGGAATTTATCGATTTGGAACTTTTGGAAATGAATACGGGACAAATTATAATTCAGTTTCCGTGCTTCACAAGGCACGTTAAGTCGTTAGTGCCGGCTGCAATCGTTAGATTGCAGTCGTTAAGCCATGTCGGAGGACTTGTAGGCGGCTTGAAAACTTCTGACGCTTGTGTTGGCCACTAGACCCACAACCTCCACCAATCCGGACTTGATCCCCATGTGTGGAGTATGGCCTAACCTTCCCAAAGTATGGGAAGAGACCCGTGCCCCTGCAGTGGGGAAGACATGGGTTGTTAACAACGCGACGAATAGATTCCCAGTAGTACAGGGATATTAATGTATGTATTTCAATGTTCACCATCAACGAATAGTATAAAATATGAATGCACAGATATTGTTACATCCAAGGGGCAGGTTTAGGAAAAATACATTGTAACTTATAAATTAAAAAAAAAATTATATTCGCGTGATTGTTAATTTTCCGCAGATATGAAATAAAACCACTATTTCATGACATGACGAAATCATTATTTTGTAAGAAGATAACAAAAATAAAACGCAAAGGACACCAACTACCACGCAAATATTTCTTTTTTTTTTCAGACTGCGTCACACAACAAGGCACTCCCTAGCGGCCTAGCGTGATTGTCGCAGTGTGTGATTGAATAATATCGATTAAACAGAGAAAGCCATTGTTTAAAGAACTTTATTTTCTAAACACAGCCGCGACTGATGTTACCAAGGAGTTAAAGGAGCGATAAAGTTCTGTGTTTTGCGATTTGTAAATCTAAGCAAGTTATAAAAAAAAGAATTAAAATGTGTCACTAATCTCTGTTTTGGAAAAATAAACAAATGAGCTACAAATATTAACTACAAATAATAAAGAACTCTCAGATTAAACAACGAGCCATTTCACTATATTGTAATAAATTGTGTTGTTTAAAAAAACACGAACGCTCCATTCTCATTTTACTATTAACGACCGTAAGAGCTCCACGAAAATTCAACCAAAAACCTTTCCTATTGCGTTTTATTGGCAAAAGTAAACAGATTTGCCTTTCATATGTTCGGATCACCGCCGGCGCTAAAAGAAAAGGATGATTAAATCAATCATCGACCCGTACGCATTCCGGTGGCGTGTAAACAAAATAACGATAGAAATTCCACAAAATCCAATTGAACATAGTTTGGTTGGCAAAGTGAGTGGAAAAAAAGAGCAAAATAGTGCAACGTGGATAGGGATGTACACCGTTTAAATCCTCTGTCATTATGACACCTCTGACGCCACAACTTTCTTTCTACATATGTGCTACATCTTCAGTTGTGTTCATAAAAATAACTAAAAAAACCATAGCTAGGATATGTAGCTTATGACGCTTTTTGTGTTACCATTTGTGTGTCTGGAAAAGGACTGATCATTGAAAAGGCTGGAACTGATAAAGTTGAACATTAACTACCCGATTGCCCAAGCGGAGCGTAATGTTTTTCAGGTGTATGTAGGTATGTCCGGTTCATTGGGACCGTCTGTAGCCAAAACCACTTAATGAATTTTGAGAGAAAGGTGTAAAAATAATAAGAAATCACAATTTATGTCGATAGAGTTTGTCAACAGTTTTTCAAAAACCAATAAAACTTGAAAGTAACAGCTATTTATAAATTTTCTAATGGCAACCCTATTAAGTCCGAGGGGCGGGCACTGAACTACGAGGAGAGTGTGTCAATGTCAGAATGTGGGCGACTTTTTATTTTACGTTCCCGCTAGGTTTTGGTGAATTACTGTGCCAATATGTGTGGATGTAGTGCGGACAAAGATGCACTTAACAAGTCGGGATCCGGTTTTTTTTTGTATTTATCGAAAAAAATATGTTTATTTATTTATTTCGGAACCTAGAGCTACTGCGACTTACACGTATTGGCCGGGTATTATTGTCTTTTCAACCGACTTCAAAAAAAGGAGGAGGTTCTCAATTCGTCGGATGTTCACCGATTACTCGAAGACGCCTGAACCGATTTCGAAAATTCTTTTTTTGTTTGAAAGGGTATACTTCACAGGTGGTCCCATATAAATTTTATCGAAATCGATTCAGCGGTTTTTGAGAAAATCAACAAAACATAGCAAAATTGGAGTTGTTGCGATTGAAGTCGGTTGTTTTTAACGTATTCAGCGTGGTCAATTATGCTTTAGAATTTTCATTAATTACAACCTAGTAAAAATACGTTTCATTTCAACCGACTTTTTTCTTATACATTTTGGTTTTGTTTTCTATGCCATTATATTTTAGTGTCAAATCTACATTCCCAACACATCATAATAAAATCTCATTTTTATTCCTATGTAAATTGTTAATCAAATAACGCCAAGTTCCTTTGATAAAAAGACGTAGACCTTTAATATACAACAAGAGCTTTCTTCTAACTTATCATAAAAAAACACGAAACTGTCTTACTTTTATAACTGTCATAAACATTTAAGTCGATAAAAGAACCGCAGAATTCCCAAGATAGCTGTTTATTACATCCATACAAAGTTCGTACGGGAGTCATAATACATATTAGAATTTCAATAAGAAGTTAATTTTAATCAAGTGACCTTCACAAGTGATTCAACATTCTGGAAATTGAAAATGGTACATTTTGGCGTTTACAGGGAACGTAACATTCATTTTAATTAGTTTATTATATCTAGGGCATTAAAATCGCAAGAAATAACGGAAATAACACAAACACTCTTGCCCTTCACAAAGAAATGTCTTTACTTCCTGATGGATTTGTTTTTAGGAAAACAAAGTAGATCATGAGTCAACGATTTTGTGAAGGAACGTTTTGCCAAGTTCAGTCTCTCGCAGAAGGTCATTTCTTTCATTTCCTGAGAAGATTAATCATATTCAGAGGGAATTAGTTCTACAGAATCGAGACAAAGGCCCTCCGATGGTTAGAACTTACTATTGTGCATACGTATAACAAGATTTATTAAGCCCGTGCCCGCGCCCTCTGCGGTTGCAGCCTCACCTTAAAACTATGTATTTCTCACGGATAAATGTATTATAAATGACATTGCATACTAAAATGCTTTCTTCTTAACTTGATAGACGGGTTTGACTGTTAGTAGCAATTTGTCTCGACTGTTTCCGTGCTTCGCAATATACGTTTCATTACGATCCATTGGTGCCAGCTATCACTAAGAGTACAGATAGATGTCGTCAGAGAACGTGAGCTACTTAAAAATTTCTGACACTGGGGTTAACCACTAGCCCTTACAACCTCCACCAATCCGGCATTGCCCCTCGCAAGGAGTACGGCCTCACCTTCTCGAAGTATGGGCACAGATCCGTGCTTTAGTCAAGCATCAGTCCAGTGTGCCGTCGCTATGGGTATAATAACATGTTCTAAGTAAAAAATGTCATGTGTAAGCTCAAACTCACACGGCGTGCCATGGAGAGAGCTATGCTCAGAGTTTCTCTGCGCGATCGAATCCGAAACGAGGTTATTCGCCAGAAAACCAAAGAAACCGACATTGCTCAGAGAATCAGCACACTGAAGTGGCAATGGGCCGGACATATATGTCGAAGAACTGACAACCGGTCGTCAAACAGAGTCCCATAGTGGAGACCGCGTTTGGGCAAACGTAGCATGGAACGCCCCCCGGCTAGATGGAGCGATGATTTGCGCAAGGTTGCTGGTAACAGTTGGATGCGCGTGGCCGAAGATAAGTATAAGTAGCGTGCCTTGGGAGAGGCCTATGTCAAACAGTAGACTAATGCAGGCTGATGATGATGAAAGTAAAAAAATACACAATTCATATGCTCTTGAATGCCAATATATTTCAATACATTATGCGCTTCCTATTCTGTATCAATACACGGATGTCTAAACACCACTACCTACCGAGAATCGGGAAGTCATTTAAGACCCACCGCTTGACCCATAAATCTGAAAGCAATTAACTAATTGTATAAATAAATTACTAGGTAGTTAATCATAAATTCTGAAGTATTGCTCACGCAATCGCAAAAGTACTTACTCGGTAAGAATTTTATTACATGTGCAATATATAAATTATTATGAAAACTTCGTATACAAATATGCTGAATTATGACATCAGATATGTAACTGTTTTAGAACTGTTTCAGACTGTTGTTTTAGCCATTTAAAACGTAAGTTAATCAGATAATATGCATGATATAGTCAACTTGTGACAGGAAAGAAAATGCTAAGGAAAGGCACAGGGTAGGAGAATAATAGCGTCTCTTTCTAGTAACAGTTATAGAGCAACACACGTTGACACAGTAACCAGGTCTCCTAAGATCACAATATGAGGTGAGAGAGAGCAAACGGGCTGCGATGCTGACGTTGTATCACGACCTCATTTCGCGACGTGCAGCTTCCACAGACATACCGACATCGCACATAACGTACTTATAACTATCAAACACCTATTATACCTTCTTATAAAAGACTAGTGGAGCTCCAAGACCAACAATAAGCACGCGTAGAATCCGCAAGTAAAAAGGACCTTCGACCCCTTAGAAACCAAATTTTTCATTAAATATTAATACCGAATTTTCAACCCTTTAGGGAACGACTGTTGAGAAATTATAAAATAGTCGTCACTTTTTGGGGGAATAAAACAAAGTATGATGAAAAATGTACCTTCATACAAACTTTACCACCCCATTAGGAATCAAATTATAAAACACTCTTCCTAAGTTCACCTCTAGGGTACTCAAATATTTCCTTCAAATTTCATATTTATTTTTAGATCATCTGTTTTGCCATTTTTGTATGGAGAGTTCAAATGTTTTTTTGCGATTTGAACAAAGTCGTAGAACAAAAGTTGTTCAGTACGATGAGTAGAATCCCCAGTTAACGGGTCCTACACAAATTTTGTTACACCTGTATAATATTATTTAAAAATTTTCATAATAAATAGAAAAACAACTTAAACAGGCTCCGCTTTCACAATAACGCTAATTACGCAATCACGTGGCAGTCTCCGGGGCAAATTGATTTAGCAAGTTTCTGCGACACTTTTCAGGGTTGCCAATTTCAGTTTAGCTAGCTAACTACATCGCCTAATTCCCATGTTAACGCTATTTTATACTTAGTTCCTGCCTTGTTTGCATATGCTGGGCATTTTAATTCACAAAATTCCGCATTCACCAGGCCGACGATTTGAACAACTCGTTTAAAGGCTTTGCCACACCAAAAGCAGGTCAGTAGCAGCGCAGTTTAAATGCGGGCCCGCGCATGTTGTAATACAAGAAATTATATGAAGTACGTCACACCTAATTTGAACGCGGGCCCACGCTCAAACTGCGCTGCGCCGCGCCGCTCTGCAACTGCCGGACGACAAACCGGGCAGCTCGAGCGCGGGTCAGAAGCAGCGCAGGCGCGGCGCGGCGCAGTTTGATCGCGGGCCCGCGCTGCTGTATAACTATGGCAACCATGTTAGCATGCCACACCGGGGGCGGGGCGGTCGCAGTGCAGCGCAGCGCGGCGACGCGGTTACACAGCAGTTGTATTTTTTTACAACCGCTTGATGGATTTAAACGAAAAAAATATCGAATTAATGCGTGGGAACAAAAAAATACGATTTTCGAGACAAATATTATAGAAATGTAACATTCAAGTAAAATTCTCTTTTTTGACTTAGAGCCAAAAGCAGCAAGAATCCGTTCGACATCTTGCAGCCAACTAACCTCCACCCGTCAACGTCACACTGAACGCGGTTTTAACGCGGGCCTGCGTTAAAACCGCGTTGGAACTGCCGTCTGCATTCAGTGTGCCGTCTCCCGCGCTGCTACTGACCTGCTCCGCGTCTGACCTGCCTTTGGTGTGGCAAAGCCTTAAATTAACTTCTAAACGATATAACTTTCCGGCTCAGCGGACAAAGTGCAACGGTTAATTGCTAACTTTAGAAAATTTGTTTGAAAACTAGCAGTTTTAGAGGAAAGTATTTTTAATACAATATATTCCTACGCTGAAACGCGTAGTTAGTTGACACACGTAGTGATTAAGGTCAAGTTTTCGGTCGACATTCATATTTAAGGAAATCAAAATACGTGTTTTAGGCATATAAATCAGTACGTCAACACAGCTTGAGTTCAAATGTTTAACGCCAACAATCAAAGCAAAGGGAAACAATTTACACGACACTTTAGACACAAACCATTCATTAGTTACTATCAATCAAGATGGACACAGGACAAATGGACGGACAAGGTGTTCCTCTCTAAAGGCGACAGCTCACCCCGCTGCGTCATGTTTTATGCAATTATGACAGACTCGGTGGATTTGTGGTTAGCGCTCCTGACTCCGAGAGTCGTGGGTTCGATCCCACCCAGAGCAAACATTTCTGTGATGAGCAGATATGGTTTCTCTGTGTCTGGGTGTAAATGTATTTTATTTTAATATTTATTTTATGGAATAGTAATAGGCAATAATACGTTTAATTCGTAGGTTATTATAACGCGACATTTTGTAGGAGTGATTGCCCGGGGTAAGCTATAGAATAGAAGACCATCGCGTGTGACGCACTCGTTAAGTATGTACACTTGAAAGCTGAAGACATCTCCGATGCGGTTAGAATCATTTATGTGCGCTCGCGCAACGGCATTGTAATTACTAAACGCTAGATATCAACGCAGTTTGATCATACAGGCAAGGATAGCGCTACACAATTAGAAGTCATAACTAGTCGATTATAAGAGTATTATAGTGATCTCTGAATCCTTTATTTAGACTTACGACTCTGTTAATAAAATACATATTGGTGTCGATTCGGTTTTCACGATTAAACTTATTTGACAGAACTAAACTTAATTTAAGTGTTTTGTCTTTTTCTCTCTGTCGAAAAGACAAGGATAGGATGCTTAAATTTAGTCCTGTCAAATAAGTTTAATTGCAAACACCGAATCGACACCATTATTTAGATACCGAAAGTGTTTTTCTTCACGTACCCTTTTATTGAACTTTGGAAAAACATTGTATTATCTCTCTTACAGAAATAACGATATGGCTCAGTTTAAAACTTATTCGCTGCAAAACAGACATAAATAACATGTAAATACATATTTTAACTATACCTACTTTATACCCTTTTTTAAATCTGTAAAAATATTCGCACACTGTTGAATTTAAATTAAATATCAACAACACTTCTAAATTCTAATCGACATCGGTCTCGACTCGGCTTCACTGTCGGATTGGCCGGCCGGAGGCGAGGCGCGCCCGACTCTTGCGCACGTCACAGTGACGTGACAGCGGCGCACGCGTCACCACAGCTGATCGCGTGTAAACAAATCATAGTAGCGCTCCCACGCCCCACCGCCTCGCCTATCGTGACTCGTGAGACTGAGAATGGACATTGCTTATCAACTTTAGCTGAGATTTTATCTTTGTGGAAACGCTTGATGTAATATATAATTCTTGGACGATAAATTCAATATTTCTGTAACGGCTACGGGGAGTCTAACAAAAGATTATTGTATATTAGCATGATTATATTACAAACTACAATTTGAATTTCGTATGATGCAAAGAATAATTTCCCTCATTCTCTAGCACCGCAGCAGAGAATATTCAAAGTCAAAACAAAACTCTTATCGGCAAGTCAGCCCTTTAATTGGGTGGCTGCAAAAACAACGGCAAAAGCTATTAATAACGGTCAACATCACACGACGGCGATAGAAAGATACCAGAACAAGTGGGGCAATAGAACTGAGATCAATAAACGTTAACTGTATTTTGAATTTTGAATTTTTGAATTTTTGTCAAGGTAAATTAAATACTGTTCACGTGGATCGGTCCTTTAAATTTAATAGTTAGAGGCTTAATTATTGTAATAATATTAATATTCTGTTAATCTCATGCTAACTGAAAACCGAAGATCTTATGAATACGCTCGAAAAGACAAGACCACCAGTAACTGTTCAAGGTTCTTAACATCTTCTCATAGATCTTGTTATTTTTTGTTTAGAAGAATATGTAGGAAGTTCCTATCCTATCACTCTGATCTTGAGTATTCTTTGCTGGTACGTTTTGGGGCTTCGGCAAGTCTATCAGGGATTATAATTGAACTATTGGGTGAGTTCACTTATATGGATCACACTGCAAACCAACCACTACAACCCACAGACTAAATCTCATTCATTTTACTAAAAGATCTAACAAAGGCATGAGTATAACAAATAATACAAGGAATATAATTACGTATGATGTACGTAGGTGGAATAGTATATCTTCAAAAAACTTGCCTAATGAATTTCATACTTTTTACCTGCAACTCCTATTTACCTAGTTCGAAGATATTATTGTTTATTAACGATTGCAACTTTTTTTTTCAAGTTTATGTAAAATTTTCGGGGCTGTTTTATTTTAAAAAAGCATCACAGACGACCATGTTTCTGTAGTATTGAACGCAATAATAAAAAGCGAAATCTTTTAACACGATTTTTACTCCGTTCAAATGGGTTTGTTTTTATTTACATTAATTGCACATCTGTAGAAGTAAGATTAGGGTCACATTGGGATAAAGCAGTTTTAGCCACCCGCGAATTCCGTATAAGCAAATAGTCGCCAACAGCACCCGATAACCTGCAGGTACCGGTCGTGTAATGGTCACCGTATTAGCATATATGTATAAAGCTGTTATTTCGCCACCACCGATATAAGGTTTTACGGTACAAACTTAGATATACAGTATACGGCAATTTTCCTTCGCTTTAAGCGTAAGCGCAGAATGCTTTAGCTGGAATCCTATAATTTATTTTTTAACTGAACACGAAATTTTGTTTGATACTAAGGCCTATTTTCAAAGATATAGTAACGGTTGGAATTTATAAAGATTATAGGATTTTTTACAAAAAACATATGTGACGATGTCATAGCAACGTGAAAATCCCAAGCAGAAAAGCACTTTAACGCAGATTATTTTCAGGCAAACAATCCTACCCGCAAATAAAAGCCCGCCGCACCAATTCGCACCAATTTTTCATTATCTCCGAGTTAAAATCCAAGTTAAAACTGCGAACCAATTTCCCATTGGAAATAAATTCATTTCACTCGAGACTTTACGGTTTGATCGCAGGTTGACCGATTCGCATAATGACATTTCAAAGTCCAATTTTCGCAAGGTAACATAATATATAACAGATAGATACTCTGATATAGTACTAGTTGTACCTAAATTTAGGAACAGAAGTTACAAAATGTATTATTGCTTCTGTGTCATGTCGTTGCAGTAATAATGTCATTTTATGCAAATTTTTTGTCTCAATACCAGCAGCCAGACCCCACCACCACGTGAGATTAAATGCACAGCAGAGTTTCCTCAATATTATTATGGTATCGTTTTGCAAATCAGACAATCTGCATCAGTATTAAAAACGTTACATTTTAACGCTTGTGTGAAAATTTAAAGTGAGCAAAACACGACGTAATTAAAAAATAAATACAATATTACTTAACACTTTTAACCGTCACTGAATTGTAGTTTTCAATTTCAATAAAGCATTGTCTTTACTGTGTCTCACCAGGTAAAATAATATTATATTTATACACGTTTGTTCTTAAAGAATTCAGCCGTCGACGAATCACGTAGTTCCCTTCATTATGACATACCTATGTATGTTTGTAAGTATATCGGGTTAACATTATACATGAAATGTGATTTAACTTGTTATATCAAGGTAATGTAACGTAAAAGAAATGCTTACTTAATAAGTACACGAAAAATCTTTCATTTTAGCATCATAATCATAATCATTTTATTGGTAAAGAAATTTTACACGTCATTTTCATCGATATAAGGAGAATCTTTCGTAAGCGTCGATAAAAAGGATAACGAGATTTGCGATAGTGGAGACCCCACCATTAATTCCTCTGTCCGAATTCCGAAATTTATTTATAGTAAGTATAAAAGAGTTATAAAGATTTTCTCTATAGATGCTTTTATGGTTTAATATGAATGTTTCCAACTAAGAATTTTTCAATGTCGGACAGAGAAATTAATTTAGGGATCACTTGCTTCGTATACTGGACTAATCTACATATACGTAAAACGCAAACTAATCTATAGGTAACCAAACAGTCTACTCTCCCATTACTACTCTTAAGAAACCTTTTTTGCTCATAGCTAGGAAAAACAAGCCATTCTATAGCGTAACGCCGCCGTAAGTGGATAACAGCTGGTGTTGGTCATTCGATCGGGACGCACCTGCGAGCGACTTTCCAGATAGCCTGCATAAAAGGTCTATAACAGGATTACTTTGTGCCTAGACTAATGAGTCATCAGACCATAAACCCGACGCAGGTGTATCGGTTACTATTGCGAAATAGACTGAAACATGTATCATATAGGATGTTTAAGTATCTGCATTGAAAAATAAACATTCGCACGTAGTCAATTGTTAATAGTCGTCTTTTTTCTGTCAAAAAGAACAAAGCCTATATAGAAACATCTAAAAAGGCTTGAAGCTAGGTATAAATATAATATTTTGAAGGCCGTATTTCATAATCAAAATCATATTTTCAGTGGGTGGGAATGCGCCGTTTCGAATCAACGAAACAACTTCTGGCGCGCGCAGAGTGGGGTTACGCCATTACCCAACGTAATTTTTTGGTCAAAACTTTTTAGAAAACTGAAATAAAATTGATTAGATTACCGCTAGACAACGCTGAACACGTTAAAAAGAACCGACTTCAATCATAAGAACTACAAACGCTGAATAGGTAAATTTCGATAACCACTCTGAAGTATTACCTAACAAAAAAAAACAGATTCATCAAAATCGATTCATAATTGGCGGAGTGATCATAAAAAAAAAAACAACATACAGTCGAATTGAGAACCTCCTCCTTTTTTGAAGTCGGTTAAAAACCTTAAAAGGATTTAGTTAAAGCCATAAACGGCAATGTGTAAAGCAATTTTTTACAACCCATTTTCAATCTTTCGTTACTAATATGAATAGTCTCCAAAACGAATCGATACGTTTTACCGATTCAAGCAGAAATACAAGTAGAGTACTGTGAAACATGTAGGGTGTATCATGTGTATCTAACATCGGCAGAACCTGAGAGGGTTTTATCTTACGTAGCTCTTCAAGATATTGGCACAGTGCAAACAAAGGAATTGCACGTCCAGATAACATATCGTGCTTGGCCCCTAAGCTGGGTCTAATAAAGATGACAAACAAACCGACCCCCTCATTAGGGGAGTGAAAAGAAATTTGTATAGCTGGCGAGAGTGTGATTAAGTTTGTAGTCGTTTCAACGTAGAAGATAAGCAAGCAAGAAGGGTGGAAAATGAATGACACCCAAAAAAATTGGCCTTATCTTTTGAAACAGAAATAATGCAGTAAGCCTCTTTAGCGATTATTTATTTGTTACGTCATCAAAACGATGTAGGTATTTTGTCTTTCTTATCTAATGAACCGTCTCTCTTAGCGTACTAAAATATGAGAACGGACCCTTATCCCAGCAGTAGCTAGTAAGGGCTGTGGAATTATATTTGTGCAATGTAACCAGTTTTACCAACAAAAACTACTTACGAGTACTACGAGTCAAATTGTTTCCAAAAGACTATTATTAGACATCTTGAAACAACAGCTAACTATCAATTTATTTATTTATTTTTACATATTAAGGAAATCATACAGACATAATACAGAGGTAGGCAAATTTTATATTGTAAAGCCTTAACAGATTTCCACGTATTGACAGTAAGCTAAGACGTATATTAACTAATACACACGTTATAATGTAAGTATTTTATGCATATAAGTATGCATGTATGCGTGCGTGCGTGCGTGCGTGCGTGTGTGCGTGCGTGTGTGCGTGCGTGCGTGCGTGCGTGTGCGTGCGTGTGCGTGCGTGTGTGTGTGTTTTATTACATGTTTGACATTATTCATGGTTGCTTTATTTTCATTTACTAGCATAGCAAAAAACAATTCCCGTAGCACGGAAAATAAAATTAACTATAATATGGAAAAGTTAGGAACGGGATCAGAAGAGGCCTGATTTAACATTAAAGTTTGATAATCCTGTAGCAGCTGCCCGCCAGAGATAGGGGCGAGGGACCCGGAAGTGAGGGGGAGGGGTATGCCATGATTCCGGCTTAGGCCTGTCTGCCATGAAGAACGGCAAGATTTGCAACCCTGAAAAGCTTTAAGTTTGGGAAAATCTATAGCCAACCCGCAGTTAGGACTATTTAAAACCTTTGGAACTGTCTGTATGATATTAGTTATAGGTAGTTTTCTTTCGTTTTGTTTAAGCTTTACAACACCTACTGTCTAGGTGTCATAATATTATATTATACTTAATAATAACAATTATATTTTTATATTCTATTTAGTAGTCGTAGTAGACTTTCAAGCGATAAAACTCGGAACATTAAAGTAATATTTCAGGTATAATGATGCCAAATTATTTTTAACCGACTTCAAAAAAAAGGAGGAGGTTCTCAATTCGTCGGAATATTTTTTTTTTAAATCAAATACTGAAATAATACAGAATGTACATACGTAACAGTTTTTGGGGCAAAAACGGATAACAATATTACTGCAAATATGAAAGCGATTAAATAATCGCTAGTAACTACTAAATAGTAAGTTTCAATAAATTTTCCAAGGTCAGTGGCCTGAAATGGGTGGAGGTTGATACTGATGGAAAATTCGGAAGAATGTATATGCTCTGCATGCGATACACAAACAAGTACAACACAGGAGAAACAATCCTGATTAGATTCCATGTTAGAACGTCATTAGTTTCCCTGTAAACTCTCTAAAACAACATAATTATGTCATTGATCACTACACTACACTCGTTTATTTAGTCACTAGTGTGCCACTGTACCTACTTCAAATTGTCATCGGCACACATCAATAAGAAATTATTGTACTTACTCTAATCGTCAACGCATGCTCAGCTCAAAATCTCAAATCAATATAAAGTATGGAGCAACTTTAAAGATTTATATACATATACTTACTGAATCTTTTACTTGTTATTGTTAACCCCGTTGCAACCTTGTAAGTATCGTAATTAAAATGACAACATTAAACATTTATTTAAACGATTCTTGTGAATTGCCATTCTGGCTGAAACAATGAGAATTCAGAGCAGATTATTGTTTCATGAAATAAAAGATATTATTAGATGATCAAACGAACTTACCTCAAGTGAAGTTCGATCTTAATTATCCTTCCTTGTCGGAGAGATTTAATTGGTTAACATGTAGTAGTCCTCGTCTACGTTTGACCCACTCGCACGTAGTTTAGCGCCATAAGAGAAAAAGAGACAGCTAGGTACTCTCCCACCTCGGCGCCATTGCACGGTCCAAGCCTCATTCATTTTAGAGAATAAAAAAGGCAACCTACATACTACAACATTGGTATTAGGGGTTTTAATACTAGCATCCTAGTATTGTCTACTCTAGGGCAGGGAGGGACCTTAAATCTCTCCGACAAGGAAGGATAATTAAGATCGAACTTCACTTGAGGTAAGTTCGTTTGATCATCTAATTATCCTTCCTTGTCTTATAGATTTAATTGGTTAACATGTAGATGTTTAGAGAGACTAACAATGTTGTAGGTAATAGGTATGAGAATTATTGCAATAAAATATAATCTGAGAGATTTTATAACTATAATTAAATTAACAGAAATTTATTTCTGGAAGAAATTTCTTTTAGAAACAAGTTGCACCCCTTGCGTATATTTGATGGTAATCTTTTATATAATGCCCATTTTGTGTACACAATAAATTATTAAAAAATAACACTTCCTAGAAGGTTATCAAATAAACAATATGAAAATAAAATTAAATCTTGTTCAATTTTATAAATGTGATTGTTAGTTGAACTTGACGTTAGGTTCTGAGTGATGAGGTTACACTTAGCATAAGTGCAGCGATAGACGATAGTGTTTTATGAAAGGTATATGCAGCGTCGTTTGGAACCGACGTCGATGCATAGGGAACCTGTTTGACATTTCCATCCTTTTAGCTATTCGGAACATCTGTTCTAAGTCCAAAGAACTGCTAAGATGGTAATCTAATACGATATTCTGGTACCTTAATTACACTATGTACCTATCGTATTTTAACAAATATGGTTTTAACCTGTACATCTTTCATGTACTGCTTGAATAATTCACGTTGAAAATCTGAAATTAATTTTTAGGTAATTTGACAAAAAATGTATCACAAAATAAACCCGAATAACTATAGGTATACCCGCAATGGGGATGAGCCGTGAACAAACCAACGAATCTATACTCCTGATCGATAATATTCCCCCACTGTTTAAAGCTAGACGTGAACTGAAACTTGGTATTATCGACCAGTGATAGGAATTTTATATCCAGCACTGACGATATGCATTTGTTCGTTCCTTATACGAATGAATAAGTAAATATTTGAGACAATATTTGAAAATATAAGTTTCAGGTTCACTTATAAGAAATAAAATATAGATAAATTCTGATTTCATAACTGACCCTACGTCAGGTATGAAAACGGTAGTAGCTTGAGCAGCATTTTTTTTTAAGACTTATTACATAATAAGTCATAATTTCGAAATAATAATATGAAGTTCATAATAATTGGAAAAAGTGGGAACCGTTAAAGATAGTTACACAAATAAACGGAAAACATTACAAAGATGTAAAAATGTACTTATTACATTTTGTATTTATTCTTAAAGTTAAAATTATTATTTTAGGCTGGATAAGCTTATTTAATAAGTTTTGGAATGCAGTAGAAAACATGTTTAGTATATTTATCTAAACTGTATCGATAACGGTAATTTCAGCAAGTTTTATATGTATTCTATTGTCAATACCAGCAATAGTATTCTATTGTCACAACTTTTTAACATTTTAATTTCTCGTTCTTTTGTTGTGTGTTTACTTAAAAAAAACTACCTGTTTGGTTTATAGAGAAAAAAATTGCTGTAATTTTATATAGCCACGAAAGTATATCGCGGTTAATAAACTTTCAATTGTAAATAATTTAGTTCAAAATATACCAGAAGTTTCACGTAAGCTATGACTTATAATAATTTTGTTTTTGCAAAATTCGCTGATGTTCACATTTTTCATTTTTAATTCATTCAACATATATAAATCTTTTTAATGTATATTTTGATTATAGGCGATCTTAAACAATGCCGATAAATAATTTTCACCATCCTCACAAGGACATCTCCAGTGTGCTGTGGAGGCATCAACAAAAATTTTGATTATGCAAAGTCAAAATTTTGATTATACACCATCTAAGAATTCACAGATTTCACCCATCAAACATTATTGTTTATTCTTATCTGGTGATTGCGGCAGCTTTATTAAGACTTAACCTGCATTAAACTTAAAAACAGGCACACCTATGAATCATTGTCATCTAGACTGAGGACATGGCTTCATAAGAAAAAATAACGTAGGTATATGTATTTATTATAATTAATACTTCCCGAAACGCTGTCATTGCAAGTTTCGTGTAAGTAGCAGAAGCTAGGTACAAAAAAGACAATTTTAAGTATAAGGTACAGAAAACCTTATTTTATAAAATACTTTTATTTTTCTTATCATAATTATTAACGATTACTTGTCAGTTATGGTAACTGTAAATCGAAAGGGTTTTGAATCGTATACCGAACTGGTTTCTATCAATTAATTATTTAAAGAATTAATGTGTACAATATTGTACATACAATTTAATTCGTTGATTTAAAATATATTTGGTGTTAAGTTTAACACCTCTCAATAAGATAATAATATAATGATGATAACATCCTCAGATGGTTCCAAGTTTTGTGTTGGCGTGGAGTTTAAGTGTGGCGTAGTTCCCCAAACAATGGAGTATTTGACGTCGTGCCCTGCATGCCCAGATAACTGCAGGCAGGCAGATCTAATGAGTGCCACGGACAGTGCAATTCGCGTGGCTGAATTTTGGGCCGAGACTATTTAGGTTTGTTATCGACCGAAAAGAAGAATAACATAGAATAATATAGTAAAAACAGATTGAAAAAACTCCTGAATCTGTTCATAAAGTTAATGAACACTATAGTGTTCATAGGACTATAGTCCTATAAAAGTTGAGCACAGGCTGAAAGGTAAAACACAAGTACTTATATAGAAAAAAGTGTTTTAAGTAAGATAAAATCGTGCATGATCACGAGGATATCGGCCTATTTTATTTATTGCTTTTACCATGTAACTGCCCTGGGCAACTATGTAGGTACGATAAAATAGATTTCAAATTATCAATATTCAAAATTTGATTAACATTTTAAATCCAGTATAAATTAAACTTGTCTTCACTTTTATGGATTATAAAAATAATACTCGAAGCAAAGAGTTTTTCATAGGGTTGCTGCGTCAACTTTTACAATTTTGATCAAAAATATACCATATTTTGGCCACGACTTGTCCAGGGCCAATAAATTCATCTGGGGTAATGAGAGTCTTTATCTCAATATTTTGTGTAAAATGGTTTAGTTATACCAAACAATACCTTTTTAATGCATCCATAAAATATTTCCATCTACCCGCTACCTTAAAATGCGGCTGAGCTGCGGAGGGCGCGCTTCGCAGCGATCGGTCAGCGCGCCAGCGCGGCGGTGGCGGCGGCAGCGCGTCGTCGGCGCGGCGGCGACGCGACGGGTTGCGTTTGGGCTGGCTGAGCGGCAGTGGCACATACATACATGCGTATCTCCCTGCTCGCTATCCGATGCAACTCAATTCTTTTAACTTTTTGTATATGCCCTTTGACATCTTCACAAAACCACCGAACACAACACCGAATAAATGTCTCCCTTTCGATTCCAGTGTAAAAGTATCACAGAACACTATTACTCGCAGATAAGTATTTTATAATATGATGAAGAAATAAATAAAAGGCTGGTATATTACTTAATTAAACTGCACTGTGCACGGGGGTTTGCCGCGAAGATTGGCTATATTAGCTATTTTCGGGCGCCCCACAGTCAACAAGTCTACTAGGAGTCGAAGTGGTCGCCATGACTCATGACCGAAATCGGTCGGGTGTTTCATCATTCATTCAATCAGTTATATAAACTGAAATGACAGGATGTCTATTGTTTCAATAAATCAGGTTAGCGGTAGGTATTGGACATAACCGTAAGGTTATGGTTAAGAAAAATAGCTATAATATCCCTATTTTTGGCTCAATCTTAGATTAATAGTTCAGCATCGCCTCAATTTCTGGAGTTATTGTCGGATGACAAACTCGAGAATTTATTTTTTATTTTTTAAATAGACCGTCCTTCTCGAGGTTGGTTTTGAAATATTAACACACGCGTTTGGAAACACTAGAAGGAATCTCAACTGCGGATAGTAGGCATCAGTATAAACGCACGATGGCGGTGGATATGTGCCGGAAGATTAAATAGACGTGATGGTGCTTATGGTACATATCACCTGTAGGCGGCGGCAGTTTTGGTGGCGGCGCCGGCAGCGGTTTTGGCGGACGGCGGTTACAGCAGCGCCGTTGGGGAGGTTTCGGGATTTATTTTCTTCTAAGCACATTTTTGCACACTTGTTAAATTCAAATAATTAACGAACTTTTTAAGAAATATTTTTTACTACGTGCGGTAGCCGTGCGCGCACGAAAACGAATGAGGCTTGGACCGTGCAATGGCGCCGAGGTGGGAGAGTACCTAGCTGTCTCTTTTTCTCTTATGGCGCTAAACTACGTGCGAGTGGGTCAAACGTAGACGAGGACTACTACATGTTAACCAATTAAATCTAGAAGACAAGGAAGGATAATTATTATAATATCATCTAATAGTATCTACTTACTTATATTTATCTTGTATACACTAGATAAGAAATATGCCACTAAAATGTGCATTTAGCCATCGAAATTGTACCATTTATTTAACTAAAGTGATAGTAGTTTCTAACTCATAACTAAACTGATATATATCTATGTTTACTTTTTTTTTGAGATACATAGTTAATTAGGCTTTAAACTGAATTATTTGATATCTTCTGCCTAATTGTCACACCCGTTTAAATATATAAAACTTTCAGCAGACTCTTCAAAGGATTCTCTATCTACCTACCCTATGTACGGTTACAAAAGATAGAACAGGGATGCATGGGTGTAGTCATATAATATAACAACTTGAACCCATTTGATACCCCTGACATTCGCAGAGATGTCAGTGATAAGCACTGTTTAAGTTTATCTACACAAGTTCCCGCGCTCGCACGAACAAGAATAAAATTGGAAGCGAAGCTCGCAGATAGAGCTCGTCACACGCCAAGTAACTAATCTTATAAAAGCTTTGTAGCAAATGTATTTTTTTTATTTGATTAATTTTTACGTTGTAATAACGTCAGAACGACTTTACAGCAGCGCTACCCAACGTTGTACAGCAACGCATGGCAGAAGTTTATGAAATAAATATTGTTAATACTATGTGAAATCTGTGGCAGAAGTAATACGTTATCTATTCATGTTTCGAGTCCGAGTTTTCCTAGAACTAATAGTTTATCCCACAAAGACTTACGGTCCATAAAGCTTAACCATTACCAGCAACATACCACGGACGGTGTAGCGTTTGTTTACGAGCGAAGCTCCAATAGGGGCTGCCTTGGAAACTATAAGTTTGATAGCGGAGTATTAACCGCAGCCCGAGCGAGCTCGACTTTTAAAGGAGATAGAACGTGGAGAACCCGTCTGAGGGGGTGGGGGCGGCGTTGGCCTGAAGAGGGATACGAGACGTGACATTTTCGCAAACAAGCCACGAGTTGGCGCCGTGAAATTTGCAAGCTCGGCGCCCGCCGCCGCCGGGAGCCAACGGAGCCGTAGGGCTGCCATGGCGTATAAACTTCACCATATCTTCAAATTTCAATCAAAATTATTATTGAATGGTTCTGCAAAATATTGCTTCTTTAATGTTACTTCTGCTGCAAACATATTTCTTGGCGCTCAGATTATCAAGATACATTTTGAATTGAGCTGTATGTATAATGTCTAACTTGTTTATGTTTATTTATTTAGTCAAACCAACCCTGATAGAACTAATAAACGAAAATCGATGAATAAATATAAATTCGACGGGCTGCGAGTGAGCGTTCATTATTGCCGAAACCCTCCTATTATGCCGTGTTTTGCATATTTATTGTCTGCCTTATATTTACGTTATTGTTAGAAATATAATATTCTTAGTAAAGACCCAAAAAATATTCAGGAACAAAGACCGTTCCAACCGTTAATCGCGCATACTGTTTTATCTATCACCACTAACGCTACTAAAACGTCCATTTAGCTCCACTAAGTAAATGAAGGTGCGTGATAAATCCCTTGGGATGCTTTTAAATCCACGCATAATTGTAATTTGTTTGGGGGTCTCTTATAGGCCTCGGCGTATATGTAGTCCATTCTAAATAACCGTTTGGATGCCAACCAAAGCAGTTCTCATGGCGGACAGTTGCAGGGTTTAATTGCAGCTCAGCCTAAACTAAATTGTAAACATTTATTTGGACAAATAATTGTATTATCTAATATACCTCAAGAAAATGCGAGAAGTTTTGCTTTACTTTTCATAAGAGAACAGCTTTGAACCAGTTGATCACATTTAGTAATCCTGTCTCGTAGTATCTAAAGACACCTCAGCACACTCAAAAATCTGTCAAGCTGTTTTGGACCTTTTAACATAGTCTTGTCACAAAGTATCTAAAGACACCTCACACTCAAAAATCTGTTAACCGTTTTGGACCTTCCTTACATACAAAATACATGTACCTACTTACATACACACCTCATCCCTCTGCACGGTCTGTCGGGTAATTAATTAAACTTAAGTTCATGGAGTTGACCCTCACTCGGCTCATAAAAAGTAATGAACTTTTAAAATAAAACTACTTTTTATTTAGGCTAACGTGTGCCGGTGGGCAATTCTACAATGTCACTTCAGTAACTTTATAATTAAAACACAAATCGCATCGTAACATAACTGGTTACTGACAGTTTTACTTAACATGAGGTGGCAAGATTTCAAGCTGAATAAATAAGATTTTCACGGTTAATCAAACTTTCCATGTAAAACGTAAAAAAATATCTAAAATTGTTTTTCTTTATCACATTAATATTAACATGATATTGGTAATACCCTAATAGGGTAACAATGAGCGATTCTTAGATACAAAATTAAATCTTTTTTCGAAAACAAACGTGATTTAGCGAAATCAATAACAAGAGCATACAACATTAGACATTTAATAGTGTTCGTTATATTAAATCTACTTACAATTAGGTATGTTTTTAAACCTGAACCAAGGCGAGGCAATTTATCATTTTTTCAAAGCTACGACGCGAATCACGATGTAGTATTTATCTAGCTTATTTAATGAACCCAACAAATAATTGTATTGCTAAACCCAACAATTAGGTTTAGCAGTACAAGTCTAACGTAGACAAAGGTGTTAAATACTTAATGGCTATCTACCTACCAGACTTTGGGACCTTGGAACCTTTTAAAACTACTTTTTTACGTTAACCTGTTAGACGTTTACTTATACGTAAGTATGTTACGTAATATATTTTTCTATAACAAAATAATTGTGCATTTGCAACAGCAACGCTTAGCAATAAACTATGTCCTACATATAGTACGTGTGGCCTCTGTCAATTGGGCAAATGCAGAACCACTGCCTGCATGGCAGTGGCGTCATCTGAATACCAGATGAGGATTCATTGATTGAACAGCTTTTTTATCACATGGAATATATGAATTATTTACACGCAGCCAATTTCATGTCAAGGTCTGCCCGTGACGAAAAAATATCACATGAAATCTCATTTCCAATTTCCTAGTGTCAACTTCTTATCCGTAAATCCAAAAACCTTCTTCCCACATTACAGGTACATCTTAAAACCATATCATCCCTCTCCTTAAGTTGCAGGCAGTGATATTAATTCTAATTTCCTTCTTATCAATATGTGACTAGACTGTACTTTTAACATTATGTTAATTTGTACACGTCGAGGAAGGTATTCAAAATACTACATATGAACGAGGACAAGTTTAGGTTACCTATTGGAGCAGTAGACATTAAGTTCCTGGTATTACGTAAAGCACCAAATTACAATAGCAACGTGACTGCCCAAAGATCACCGTAAAAGCTCATGCACGACGTAACAAAGGATTTAAAACGTATACCGACCGTTTTGTTAGTTAACAGCCCATTTACAGATCGAAAAATACGTAACAGGGGCACCATATACACTGGTGGACTAAAAAATTTACTTAAGATTTGTTGCTCGACTTTTGAAAAACTAACTCAGTCTACAAAACTGCTAAACACTAAAAGAAAAAATACTAGAAAACCATCAAACTAAAATCATACACAGTAAACACACAGTTTTTGAACTTTTGGTTTAGTTTTATTTTTCTAGATTGAGTTAATTTTCCAAAAGTCGTGCATGAAACTTTGAGTCGATTTTTTTGTCCATGAGTATAGTATGTAGTGCATACTATGTACATAGGAATATTGCCGGTTACTTAGAGTTTCAATAGTTATGCAACATAATTTTTGGTATTAATTTAATGATAGTGTAATTGCGGAAATGAATATACAGATTTTTGTTTCTTCTTCGATCTTTGGTTAAATACAAGATAACATAAATTACTTATTATCCAAAACTCTGATATCCCTGTACATAAATAATACATAATATACAAATTAAAAGGTTATGTAGGTAGCAACAGATCAAGTCATATCGATATTGTGATAAGTTACAATGTTATAAATCGCTCGATTATCAATCATACGTTTCATAGTGAGTTTTATCAGTTAGTCTGAATGTCTGACTCACTAGTCCAGCGGTTTCCAAAAGGTGCTCCGCGGAACCCTAGGGTTCCGTGGGAGGGTCACAGGGGTTCCGACAGTTAGGCCTTACTGTCGTAGCTACATAGGAGACACACTGCCTTATATCAGTCAGTTTGGTATAATTCGGTACCGATCTGTGCAACGCATAGTATTCCTACTCTTTCGCGCATACGGTACAAACATAGCGCTCACGAAAATTTGTAAACTAAAAAGAATGTGTTTTTAGTTGAATATTCCCGTTGGCGAGGTAGGGCTCCGCCAAAAAAATTTAGATCAATTAAGATTTCACAGCAAAAAAAATGGGAATCGCTGCACTAGTCAACTATATAGACTCAGATAACTCAGTATTCGATTGCATTTCGATCTGCCTGGGAATATCTCACGTTACGTACGAGTACCGATCAATGATCAAAGCATAAATTATCAATCTTTCGCGGTAGAATATAAAACGATCATAAGACAAAATACATGCTGTTTATAAAAGTGGTTAGTGATACATATTACTGTTGAGTTCTAAGTATGTGTCTGTATACAGGATGTTAAAAAAGTGCGTTTGAAATTTTAAAGGGTTTCTCAGAATCAATCAGGGGTTCTTCAGATTTAGTATGGGAAACTAAAATAAATAAATTGTAGACCGATGATTTTATAGCATTTTGTTTTTCTACCTACTACTGTTATACCACAAATAAATTTTATAAGTACTAAATAAATACATGATCACAAAATAGTCATAACTTTGTTTTAGAGCTATATATCCGATCAGAATTTTTGTATAATTTCTAGTACAACTTCGTAATATTTAAATCACCTTTTAATACTTATATCAGAGTATACAGATACAAGAAAATTTCAAGTAATATGCGCTACAGATTTAGTTTTTTCTTTGTCGAAGCATCTGACTCAGATATAACTTGTGTCGCGTAACTCTCCAGCCCGAGGGTTACGAGGAATCGCTCGAATGAGTCAGATTGCATTTCCAGGTGGCAAACAGAATTCTGATTCGATCATGTTAGGTTGCAGCGTTCTTCAGGAGATCCCAGAACTTATCTGGCACGAAGGAAGACCATCGTGGGATTTTAGTCAGCAAAAATTTGATATAACCAGATTTTTCAGGTATGTCTACGATACCTATGATATCTATGATGATTTCGCTTAAACGACAATAAAAGTTAAGTATAAAACTTTGACATTTGCATTTAGTATTATAATGCCTATGACCTGTAGACGACGAATAGTCCGGACCATGAGGTCAGTCAGTTGCATTTCGTGGAACAGTAAGAATATCGAAAGGGCCTTGAACTTCACTCATATGACTTTTCGCGTTTCTGACTTTTTGCGTAGCTGACATTTTACATATTTTTCATTTTGATACTGCAACATAATGCGTGGTTATGATATCCAAACCAGATTTATAGCAGCTCCGCTTTCCGTAGTTACAGAAAATATTTTCGTAATTTTCGATTTCACACTGCAGAAGATTTAGAAACCTTGCATTCGCGTGGGCCGCCCCGTGGGAACAACCTTGGAATAAGCGCACGATACGATTAATTCTTAGTTAAAAGCGAAATGTTTATAAAATTAATTTTCCATAGCAAATATAAAACAAGTACACGAAAAAAGACTGCAAATTAAAAATAAGTACAATTAATCTTTAGGCTGTATTATTCGATTTAGTCTGCAGTAAACATTAAAAATTAATCATATAAGAAAGTACGTTTAGATACAACTACGATATTTAGTTGTAATTACAAAAATATTATAATATCTAAATGGCTATACCTACTTATCCACATCTGTTTACTTAGATCATAACAAAACGGAGACACACAAATTATAATAGTATTCCACGCAATAAAAAAAAATACAAATTAAAAAAACAATGCAGAGCTTCGTAAACAAAACTAAAACCCGTAGATATTTCTAGCCACTCGCGATCCCCACCGGGATTCATAATGACTGCACCACTAAATTCCTTCACTAAGTGCAAAAGAATGTACCGACCAGCTACAGGGCGGTGTTTTTTGCAGTTCCAGTTTTACGAGTAGTGCAACGAATTGCAGCTTGACAGTGCAACTATACCTACAATATGCATTGCATACAATTCAATAAACAGATTAATACACACAAAAATTACAGGCGGTAACTTTGGAAAGGACGGGCATATACATTAACACGCCCAAAAACATTAGCCTGTGCTTGGGCAGTCAGCTAAATACTCGGAAAATAGGCTCCTAAATTCCGAATAAAAATATCGATCACCTGTTCAAATAACGAAGTCATCGTAGAATAAATAATTGCATAGCGTTCTATAAAAAAGTCATATTTAGAGGAATGTTTATGTCAGTTATATGCCATTCCTCTACGCCATTAATAACAGATGAAGTGAAAGAGTGAAATTTCGGTCATTTCGTGAACTAAATTGCCAGTTTGTGCATTCTAATTTTGACTGTCATTTTTCATGGCTTATTTGGAGGTCCATTCCATAAACGTCCAAATTTAGCTCCAAATATTTTGACATAACTATGAATTATGCTTATAGCGTGCATATGGCGAGTTTTTCATGGACTATAGTGTCATGGACTAACGTGTTATAGATAACAGGTAACTGGATGTAGTTTTTTAAAACATGTTTGCCGTATTTTGAAAGTGCAATAGATCCGCGCTCGTTCGCAGACTTATATACGAGTCGAATATAATATTATACGTATAGGCGTTATCAGACTTAGAAACATTTCATTATCTGAAAAAGTTCGAACCGTCCCAGCGCCCACTTGTTGAAAAAAAAAACAGCCAAGTGCGGAGGGTTTCGTATCTTTATATATCTCCACTAGTCGGGTAAAGAGATACATTTATAAAGTGTTCTTTAAATACCTGCCAAGGCACAAACTTATCAGCTGATCTTCCAACTTTGTAAGAAGAGGGTACATTTTTTTTAAATTGTCAATATGTTCCGTGGTTAAAGTCGTTCAAAATGTGTAGAAATCTTAGTTTTGAGCTCTAGCAGATATTATAAGAGCACGTTGTGTGTATATCTATTATACTAGATAGTTTTCCACGCTTCATTTCTCAAGAGTATTACAACTGGTACATTAGTATTAACAGCATACAGGATGTTCATAAATGTCGGAATAGCGACGGATGCGCAGGTGGTGTGCGAGTGCGACCCGCGTGCCAGCTGCCGACACGACTCACAACACAGTATCTACCGTAATCAGAACTTGTATCGATGACTAGTGAAACATTGCACTTTGCTACTTTTGAAAAACGAAATTAATGCTTATATACATATTATCATTTTTACGGCTCTTTTATATTTAAGACTATGCAATGCAACCTTGTTGTTATCGACACAATAAAACTCTTATAAAGAGTTAGCAATAGGCAGTATTAATGTGTAATAACATGCCAAGAATATTATCAATCCCGACTTGGCCCCCGTGAGTCGAGTATGGCCTAACCTTCCTGTGCACCAGCCCCCAGCAGTGGGGACGATATAGGTTGGTAACAAAATGTGTATAATTGTGTACCTATCCTATAAATTAAAGATAAAGTTGCTTAATTTTGAGCTTTACGTGCTCGAATGGTCAAACTTATCACGTAACAGAAAAGAGTGGCATGCTTTGATCTCGGAGGCCAACATGCACTTCTGGTCGCTGAGTCAGCGAAGTAAGTAGGTAAGTTATATAACTATAAATGCGTAAGTATAAGCCTCCCCATTAAATCTTCTCACGCATAATTATAATATTATGGATCACAGGACTGACTTATGATCAGGGTTTACTCTGGGGACTGGAATATGTAACACTGCGGCGCCTTTAACATAATTAATCATTATAAACACATACTTAACAGAGGTACTTACATATTTAAAGTGGGGTTTCTACTCATGAAACAAAAACCCAAGAACCACAGAACAAAATCGAAAAAACTTCTCAAACAAATAAAACAGCTGATCGACGTAGTTATTAGGGTTCCGTAGCCAAATGGCAAAAAAAACAACCCTTATGGATTCGTCATGTCTGTCTATCTGTCTGTCTGTCCGTCCGTATGTCACAGCCACTTTTTTCCGAAACTATAAGAACTATACTGTTGAAACTTGGTAAGTAGATGTATTCTGTGAATCGCATTAAGACTTTCACACAAAAATAGAAAAATATATATAAATTTTGGGGGTTCCCCATACTTACAACTGAACTTCAAATTTTTTTTTTCATCAAACCCATACGTGTGGGGTATCTATAGATAGGTCTTCAAAAATGATATTGAGGTTTCTAATATCTTTTTTTTTTCTAAACTGAATAGTTTGCGCGAGAGACACTTCCAAAGTGGTAAAATGTGTCCCCCTCCCCCCTGTAACTTCTAAAATAAGAGAATGATAAAACTAAAAAAAATATATGATGTTCATTACCATGCAAACTTCCACCGAAAATTGGTTTGAACGAGATCTAGTAAGTAGTTTTTTTTAATACGTCATAAATCGTAAACCGCAATTTACCTACAACGAACTACAAGAACTTTTATATTATGTTACTTGCTGCTACGGAACCCTTCATGGGCGAGTCCGACTCGCACTTGGCCGCTTTTTATATCTTCTATCCATGAAACTGAACAACTTTCCTCAAAATACCACAAGAACCAAATGGCAAAAGAAATAAAACAAAATAATAAACAGCTGATCGGCAACTTAGTATTTTTACTACAATATTTTTTCGCAAAAAGACCATTGGTTTCTTAGAGAAAGTTGTTCAGTTATCAGAGTTTGAAACATATCACGTTGCTAATACATAATTCTGTATTGGTTATTTATTATAGAAACACGGACGCCACGCCGCCGGTATGGGTAAAATTGTTTGTAGGTCACCTAATGAAGAATGAGAAAAGTGCAACGCTGTATGTATATTTACTCACATTGGCACCCAGTTTGTTATTTAAGCATATTGGAGAATAAACAGAAGGTTTCATTACCTGAAATAGAAAACAAACTTCAATTAGATCGTGCACAATAAGAACAAACGATGAATTTTTCGCGTCTTGTAAGCTATGGACTTTGATAAAGCATTCAGATAGCTCTATGATTCCAGTAAAAAGGTAATTAAAAGGCATGGAAATGAGACCACAGGACAGGGAGGGTTTGAGGGCGAGGAAAAGGGGGGTGAAAACTGGTGTGAAGCGGAAGCTTCGTTGAGGGGGTCGCGGTTTCTCCCCGGAACAACACATCCTCTAATTTTAGCCGTCTATTATTAGCCGTATAAAAGGGTTAACATTTGAGTTAAAATTGTATACAAAGAACTTAACGTATAATAAGAACTTATTAGAAATGACGATTTAAAGTTACTGTTTTAGATAAAAATGTAGTAAAATCACTATAATTGATATACTTACTAATTGATCCGCCTACAATACAAATTTTAATTCAAACGAACATTGATTTTTCTTATAATGATGTGATTTTGGTTTAAGAGATCACAGTAAAAAGTAAAAGTTAAATGCACGGCAGAATTCTCACATACATCATCAATGATCATTTAACATCGAAGTTATCGACATTACTTTTAAACTCTATCGATGTAAGTAAATCACTACCCCTTTTACAAATTGGCAAATTATGTTAATCCTGAACTTGAACATTTCATTGAAAGTCACGAGTACTTCCCGGTAGTCAAACATTATTTCCTTTTATGGCCTTAATTATTTTTCTGTGGAACGGTCCCATGGAATTTAAACTGCTGTATTAAAGTCTAACACATCCTGTGCATGTATACTGAGAGCAAACAATCCAGTACCTGAAGAGGCTTTTATAGCCTTTAATACTGGGAACCTGGAGGTCTTATAGGTTTATCATGCAGGTTGTATAGCGGTGCGCTGGCCGCTGAGACAGCAGCGATTAGAATATGAAGCAGAAAAACTTGGTGGACCGTGGGCGAAGATCAAGGCTAAAATATTATATCCCATTATAGGGTATTGTGAATAACGTGGGAAAAGTTCAGCTATTGTCCCTAGCGCTAACGCGGTACCTCAACCCCCAGGGTATTATCGGACACATTTCATCGTCACATAAAACCTACTTACTTGTTTTCATTAAATATCGCTATAAATCTATAAATTATCAATATCGAATTACGAACGTATTCGCCTTATATTTGCAAAATGATTAGAGCAAGGTTACATGCTCAGTCTGGCGTCAGTCTGGTCCATTAGTCTTGACTGACGCCAGAATAATGGATGTTTTCACGGTACACGGTTAATCCTGACGGCAGACAGTGGGTTACACGATCAGTCTCCGATCATTCTGACCAAACTGATGGACCAGCAGACTGACGCCAGACTGAGCGTGTAACCTGGCTCTTATACCTCCTTCGGGAATAGTTGTTTAGTTTCATAAATAGAAGCCACTGTTATTATTTTTGAGGTATTTCAGAACGGTTATTACTGAACGACGAAAAAAAATATTTAAAACTATAGTTTTATAGTTTATCCATCAAGATATATGAACCATAACCGTAACTTTTTAACGTTTTAGTAACTTAATAGTTAGTGTTATACGTATACGGGTTTATAGTTAATACAACCGGCCATATCTTGCCTTTTTTTATTATTTTGGGATACACGCGGTGTCAGAACGGCAGGACAGACCCGGGTGGTACAGTACCAGTTGTATATGAAGGGGCGGGCGTCGAGCGAGAGATGATTGATGGTGGGACATACCCTATGAATTGTAGTGTGATACTTTAGGAACCTAGCAAGCCCGGTTTTCTGTGCCCACCACGCCTTCGCCTGTACGAATAAATCTTAGCAATATGATGCAATAAATAACATGTTGTTTGCTGAAAAAAAAGGTTAATGTTTTACGTGACAAGATTTTCATATTTACTGTTTTACTTACGTTGAAAACATCACAAAATTACAAATAATTTCGACCAATAAACCTGTATGAAATATAAAAGCTATAAAAAGAGAAAAAGTATATTCAGACGATTTTTTTAAGTCCCAATTACCTAAAAATAATATTATCTCGTTGTACACACATGTACAATGCAGAGAAACCATTTTAAGAATCCTCATGAAATTTGGTACTCGAATACAAAAGATCTTAATCTTGATTATATAAAAACTGCTACTACCCTGAAAGAAGGAATAAAACTCTTCAACTACAGAAGAGTTAGCTGTTTTTTTTAACTTCATTTAATTTAAATAATAATAAATAATTGTATATTGAAATTACTGACTTAACAACGTGTAGTAAGTGTCAAACTGCCTTCAGCTGTAGTGTAGTTAAGGAAAACCTGCACTTTGTGTGCAAATTGACAAATAAGCGTCAAAGCCCGTTTGCTTTGGAGAATCTTGGCAAGCCCGCTTTCAGTGCATTATCATGTAACGATGTAACGATGCCAAGGGCTTAAAAAGCAGGGTTCGCATGATATATATCAATTGATATATATCGGATATATATCATGATATATATCAATTGATATTTATGCTTGACATATATCAATACTGATATTTATATTTTCCTAGCTTCTAAGAGCAGATTCTTAAGAATGAATGTGCCAAATCCAAAGAATAAAGATATGATTATAACAATAATAAATAAATGAGGTTAATTTAATTAACTATCTTCAAATTAGCAAAATGTGATAAACATCTTCAAATGATCAAACATATACCTGCATTTTAACTTCAGCTATTTCGAAAAAAACGTGTTAAGGCTTTACCACACCAAAAGCAGGTCTTTAGCAGCGCAGTTTAAATGCGGGCCCGCGCATGTTGTAATACAAGAAATTATATGAAGTACGTCACACCTAATTTGAACGCGGGCCCGCGCTCAAACTGCGCTGCGCCGCGCCGCTCTGCAACTGCCGGACGACAAACCGGGCAGCTCGAGCGCGGGTCAGAAGCAGCGCAGGCGCGGCGCGGCGCAGTTTGATCGCGGGCCCGCGCTGCTGTATAACTATGGCAACCATGTTAGCATGCCACACTGGGGGCGGGGCGGTTGCGGTATTTTTTTACAACCGCTTGATGGATTTAAACGAAAAAATATCGAATTAATGCGTGGGAACAAAAATATATACGATTTTCGAGACAAATATTATAGAAATGTAACATTCAAGTAAAATTCTCTTTTTTGGACTTAGAGCCAAAAGCAGCAAGAATCCGTTCGACATCTTGCAGCCAACTAACCTCCACCCGTCAACGTCACACTGAACGCGGTTTTAACGCGGGCCCGCGTTAAAACCGCGTTGGAACTGCCGTCTGCATTCAGTGTGTCGTCTCCTGCGCTGCTACTGACCTGCCTTTGGTGTGGCAAAGCCTTTAGAGTAAGAAAATGAAATTAGTATGTAATTTTGATAAATATCAAAAATATCTGATAAAATCAAAAATATTTTATCATAAATATTGGGTATTTACGAACCCTGTTAAAAAGTGAAGCCAAAAACCTTTGTTCAAAACTCAAAAAACTCAAAATGTTTTTTATTTAAGTAGATGCTTTACACATGCTTTTAAATCGTCAATTTTTTTTTCCTACCTAGTACAAAGTCCACGCGGGACTTGTACACTCAACGTTTCGGGAAGTGTTTGTGAAGCGAGAAGAAACGTCGAGCCCAAAAGAAACTCGCTTCAACACATTTTTTAAATAAAATCTTAAATTCTATTACAATTCATGTCAACAATAAAATTGTGAGCTGGAGGATCTATACATGTCCATATATCATTGTCATTTACATAATCTAGTATTTTGTAATACCCTCTACAGCATAAACAATTTTTCACATGCAATTTGAATTTGTTTTCTGGCAAACTAGTCACTGTTTATTTTTTTATTATGGCAGAGGCAGAGGGATCACCTGATGGGAAGCGTTTACCGCCGCCCATAGACACCCGCAACACCAGAGAAGTCACAAGATCGTTGCCGACCGGTGGTTTAATATTTTATCGAGTTCTCAGAGTAAAAAAGTATATGGTTGAGTTAAATAGGTAAATATATAAGACTCCGTAACCAAACCAAAGAGCATAACTGCATGCGTAGAGTTTTTATAGTTTTTACACTTATACACAATAATCTTTCAACAAAGTAACATTGTATGTTAGCATAAAATTAATGTACCGTTTCCACATACCGTTTCTTAATACGTAAATTAAGATTTGATTCATTCACCTATCATTGTTCTTATAATTTACACGCAGCACTTATGATATGATATGAGATAGCTAAGTTTAACAAACAACACTCTCATTATTTAATTAAAACCTTGAGTAAGTACCCAAGATAACTGATTTATTCGCAGAATTATCCAGCAAAGATGGGAAAATTATGAAAGAAGCGACGCAACTTCAAACGAAGTGTTTGTAAAAGAAACCAATTATGGTCTAGTTTTGAGATAATGAGAAAGAATGAGTTGTTTTTAATGAACGCCAATATGAAATGACAAGATATTTTATAAAAGTGGTACTTACATACGCTAGACATACGCGCCGGTTTTTCTAAGTCGCTTCTTTAAGAAAGCAAAAAAAACAGAACTACGACCTATCTTAACACGAGTAGTCACGAGCTGTCGAATGAAGAAGAAGAAGAAAAACGACCCTCGATCTGGATTCCTCGGACCCCCCAAAGCCAACACTAAGGACAGGAGAACGCAGATAGGTATATTCAGAATTCTATGGATTAATATAAAATAAATAACATGAAAATAAGATGTGAGCTCGACCTCAAAAGCGTTCTTATTTCTTGTTAACTATATTTAATATTTAGTTACAAATTATTTATGACAATAATGGTAAATAAATGAAATGTTGTCAATCCAGAAACTCACCTTGTTACATCAAATACATTTTATTTCCAAATAACATTATACTGCAAATATATGTAATTCTGTACCTAACAGTTCTACAAAGAAACTTGAAACGAGTAAAAGGCTTTGTCTTTCATGAACCAGGTCTAACTACAACCTGCCAGCAAAACAAGCTTCGTATTATATGTATTTTATGTGAAAATGCAACGTCGTAAGAAATAATTAAGGATTATATGTAGTTTCCAAGGGCTATATTTTTCTTTCGGAAATGTATCGGGCACTGGGGCGGTTGAGTCCGTTACGGTCCACAACTATTGCTACAATACGACAAGCGTAATAAAAATCTCAAAAGAAAAAAATTCTTAGAAGGAAGTATTAGATAGAACCAAGTGGACTCACTCGCTTTGCCTTATACGTATCTGACCTTCATTCCCGTCCTTCGCATAAATTTACAGAAACTGTTACCATGGGAGTAGATAAAACGGCCTGCCATAAGTTTAGGGGTTATATGATAAGGGAATCATTGTGTTTCCTTCATTTACAATCCCTACTAACAGATTAATTAAAAATAAATTTACAGCAGAAGTGACAAACTGTTTAAATTTAAAAGCGACAATGTTTAAAGAGTGTCATTTAAGGAGTATTTATATCGATTCGTATTTTAAGAAGATACTTTGCATAAATTGTTGGATCAGGATACAACTTATAATAACTCTCTTAACTTAACAACTTATATTAACTTAGACGCTTTGAGTTTACACATATCACTATAATATCAGGAGTTTATTACAAGTAAGGTAACACCTCTGAAATACAATTCCAATATCACAATAACACATACGAGTAATGTGTACTAATATCGTTAATTATGAACAACTTGGTTAGTACTTAGTAATTTAGCTAGTTCGTAAGATAGAAGAATTTACTTATATAGATAAGTATTAGAGCAATCCATATACCCTAGATCACAAAACGTAACAAAACATGCTGAAACTACTCCAATGCTTTCTTTCTTTAGCACAGAATTTAATATGGGGTGGAGAACAAAATAAGTCGTATTTTTATTGTCCCTATACTTCCTTACTTTTCACGTTATTTCGTTCATTTAATTATATTTTTTTCCTGGAAAATTTCAATAGGGGGGTCTGAAACACTCAATTCCATGCTCGCCATCTTGAGGCAGGCAAAAGTTAGTAATGACTATAAACTGGAAACCTTTGCACACTAATATCGCGATCAGCTGTCGAGATGGCTGCTCTTGGCGCCGGCCCCACCACTGAGCACAAAGTACCGAGCGTCGTGCCTTACTGCAGCTTGGCACGGCTAGCGACCCAGTTCCACCACGCAACAAAACATAGACTGACATATCTCAGGTTGATTGATTTATGTGAAACGTTAAAAAAACTGATGTTAGATGGAACCGGGAGTTGTAAAATTCGGGTCACTTTATACTTTTTGCAAGTTTTAGCTAGGTCACAGCGATTATAGGTGTAAAAATAATTTAGATCGTTTCAAATTGATCTTTCTTTGTATTAGGTTGATAAACACCTAACTGAAGGATGTAAATAAAGTACATTTCTGTAGATAACATGAAAGATCAGGAATTAAAAAAATCTAAAAATAGAGAAAACAATGACAATAAAGGACGTACGCCATACTTACAGCAGCAAAGCCAACCAGTAGAAGCTACAGTGTAGTTATATACTATGTAAGTGAGAAACTTCTGTAGCTCGAAACGTCAGTAATAACATCGTTAAACACATTTTGCTACTTAGCTTACTAAGTAATCATTATTTTATTGACAACGTATGTAGCCAACAAATGGATAAAAGCAGGTATCGAAGATATATTAGAAGCTAACTATGTATGAGGATGCTAGCATACGTTCGCGACTTCGTCAGCTTTGAACTGGAATTTGAATACCTTTCCTGTAATAACCTAAAAATAGAACCACCTAACTAAAGGAACACGAAACGTATACTGCGATGGAGAATTTATACGCTAACCTTCAATCTTTTTTTCTCGAAAGAACTCTTTGTAGTTTGCCTTTACCAACTTCACGGTTTAGGACAATTATTATAATACCTATGTATTTAAACCAAAATTTCTGCGTGGCTAAAAGATACAAAAACATCTTTAATAGGGAATTTCATAAAAGTTGTGCTGCCATTTATTTAGGCGGATCTCACACTACACCGGAATCCGCTCCGGTGTGCGGGGTTGCGGTTTTTTCCTTAGACAGTGTCAAGTATAAATTCGCAGCTCCGCACACAGGAGCGGATTCCGGCGCAGTATGATATCCGCCTTATAAAAGTTCATGTTCAGTCAGCCAACAGGAGAATTCTCATTGCCTTCAATCCTGTACAAAAAGTAAAGACTAAATCATTTATTGTTAGAACACGTCAATGTGATGTCACATTCAGACTACGCATGGATAAATGCGTATTGAAACATTCCATTTCAGAATGCAAAGCTAACGGTGGAATACTTGCTGATAAACAAATGATTCCAGCATTATGCTGCGTATTAATCATGCGCATGTCATGCGGTTGACGTTCATCGAACATAAGCGTTACTGAATCCAATGCAAATGTTTAAGCTGGTAATGAATTTATCGATTTTTATTCACTATCTCGTTCGATCAAAGCAAAGGGTTCTTTATTTTCTGGAAGGAAGTCGTCCATCATTTTAAAAAATCCATTGTTCAAAAGGGAAATCAATTTATTCATTTACAAGTTATAGGCAGTATATACAAATACGTATGCTTTTCTTTACTACAATTTATATGTATAATGAAAATACTTGTTTATATTTTACGCTTTTTAGTTTTGGACATATTCATTAATATGAGCAAAATCAAGTGAAAACGCGCCATACAAAAGAAAGAAACTAAGCTCACATTCCAACTATAAAGGAAACGCTGCTTCCCTTCCAACAACACTAAGCTTATTCCAGCTCCGTGCGATGTTAGTTCCAGAATGATTTAATTTCAAATTCGGAACTATTTGAACTAATCTCGTATTATAAGCACATGTGCATGGCATAATATAATCTTTACCAGCCGGCGGCAGTTAACCCAGATCCGTTGGTGCTGGCAACTCCTGGCGCGGAAGTGACCGCGTCGGAGACAATGCCCGGTCGTTCGCTTTTCAATTTCAATTACCAATGCGATATTTTGTACACTTTTGCTGTACTGCAAAGATAGCATGAACTCGCCTGTACGAATATACTTAATATTAGTATCTTTGGGACGTGGATAACATAATTCAGGACAATAATGTCGTTAAAGATCTACTGTCGTGCCAAAGTTACTTCTTAATCGATCTACGCTGAAGCTTCTAAGGAAATTAGCACAATTTAATTTTCTTTTCTTTTGTCAAAGCGAAAGCCTTGTTGTGAAAGGAACAGCCATTAAGTTGAACTAAAGAAAATTTTGAACGGCACTGAATTGAAAGACTTCGCGAGAAATGAATTAAGGGTTAATCCACATTGACTGAGCTCACGTTAATAAATAAATTTGACAATGCATCTGAAATGACATATCTACGTCGTCGTCTTATACTTCCTTACGAATAGCTATTAGAATAACATGTTGAATCGTTGGTAGAGATCACATTCAATTAACGCGAACTGATGGGCGGGTAATTTGAGTAATAAGTAAAATATATTCAACATACAAATATGTAATAATTTACCAAAAATGAGTCTTGATCCTAACTACTAAATCAGGTAGTAACTTATGCAGTCATATCTGTCAATTTGGTGGTAGACGATGAATAAATAATGCAGAACTCGTTGACGGTAACATTTCAATGGTTTCCGAACTACAGTTGCGAGGCGATTATGTTATTTTCTACGGCACGGCGGAGTAATCGGATAGGTTTACGACTCATGGTTCAATTATGTTTTAAGTAGAACAGATGTAAATGTCCTAAAGAGTATCTAAAGAATTATATCACTTTTAGAGTACAAAGCAAATAAGTAACCAAAAGACGTTAATTTATACGAGTAGTTATATCGATTCGCATAAATCCGATAACGATTACACAATTTTCGGTGTCCAAAGCAACGTTATCATTTTAATGGTGGTTTTTTACACGATATTCTCCAATCGTCCTTATTTTTGCAATGGAACTGTTTTTTGATTATGCTATTTTATCCTTGGAATTTTACTACACTAAGACGAAGAAACAGCAATTTTCATTAATATTAGGGACGAAACATAACACGAATCGTGCTATCAATTTGCAATTAACAACAAAATAAGTTAAATGATTAATAATGAAGCAGTAGGTACGATCGATATGACTAGGTCGTGAATGAACCTCGCGTAGCGAATCGATTAGTCTTTACAATTATTCGGACTCCATTGTCGCTCCGTAGACCGTTGAAAATCAAGAGTCGTAACAAGTAATTAAGTGCTTTAGAAGATGTATGAAACAGTGAATTAAATGTTTTTTTACAACTTGTCTGAACACCACTATCTCTATCAGGCTTACACAGATATAACATAACAAAGAAGCAAAGAAATATACTTTGACAAATGATAGGAGTGATGCGAAAATCTCCGAGACGATATTTTTCTGGGCTCGTTCGGTGAAAAAGGTCTGTTCTTCCATCCATTTTTGGGTAAAGGTCGCGAACTTGCGAAGGGCGGTTGCGATGAATGGGCCAATCTGGAAGGGGGTTGTGGAGGCGGCCCTCTTTTTATCTGTGTACTTAGTACTTACAGATCAACAACCCCAAAGCATTTATCAAGTGTAATTTCTTGTAAACTACGTATAATACAATGGTATCAAGACAAAAACATTTCATGTTGGTTAGAGAGTAGAAGGCAAATGATTTCAAACAGAATTCCTTTGGAATTAGCACATCCATAAGGTGATTGTCCATATAAGCAGCGGATGTACGAGTATGTCATTTCTTTATTTCAGTTTAATATATGCTGTTACGCGGGTCGCGACGGTCTATTAGTATGCCCAGGTCGGCAGGATCCGGGTTCATAGCAGGCTACCTGTGCGGTTTCCGGCGGGCGTGCCGGGCGATCCTCGCGACCGAAATTACGACCGCACCGACGTTGATACGAATTCCTTCACTGCACATAGTTTAACGCGAGCTCTCCTGAACAAACTTTTATCCACGTATTTACTGAAGGCGTTCATTATTCGAGCTAATGAACCCGGCCGTGTCGGTAAAATGTGATTCTTGAGCGGCTGCAGCCGTAAAATCGACAGAAACAACCGTGAGAAGCAATTTACGAGCAAGCATGAAAGAAAAGTTATTAAACAAGCTAGGCACGGGCGTCTTTTATGGTATCGGTTGTGTTGGTCATGTTTAGGAATTAGAGCAGAAGGCATATCTCTCCTAGCACCCGACTGTACAGAAATAACTGTACGAGTTATGACCGTAAAAGAACAGACATTTAATTACACGACAAGTTTGAATCCACGTATTAGATTGTATTTCTGAACCAACGTAAACTAAAGTTTGTTGGATGTAATAAATATTTGTGTAGTAAAAGTTTACAGTAAGTTATGTATTTTTTATTATTTTGTGTAAAAAAATAAAGGTTTGTTTTATTGTATATTAGAAAAGAAACTGTAAAACTAGCGAAATCAGCGAAGCGTGACCCTCGGGACACGACCGACGGAAGCGTTATCGATTCCCTACAACAGAGGGGAATGGCCATCGATATTTCGAGTTCTTGTCGATCTTACCATACAATACTAATACTACCTAGCTCGGAAATTGAATTTGGAAATAGAAATGAATATTTTAATATTAAGAACCAGTCCTTCTTAGAATACACATTTCGGGCACACGTTTTCGACGGGACTGAGACTGAGCCGCAATTTCGCATGAAACTTGGAAGGCTGGAACGGCATTATTCAGTTCGGGTCTAATATTTCTGGAATCCTTTGTCTCGGGTGCTGCGCGATCGGAATGCGTCTTTGACAAAGCGTCTCCTCGGCACCAAAATTCCGCTTTTCCAGCCTTCGCTTGATCTCCGCCGCGTACCTGAAGCAAACCAGTTTGGAGGCAGTTGCGTGTTCGTAGAACTCCTCCGTTCTATTATCTCGCATCGTCTTTGCTTGATCGAGATTAGTCCCCGGATCGGGTTGAAATTACATAGCTGCTTTAATCGGAATAGATGGGTAAACCTGATACCATTCACGCCTTCGCCTGTCGTTAGGGGCGAATGGACAAAGTCTTAAAATAGACGTTGTATTTTTTGCAAATTAGGTATAAATACCCGTGGCGTGATGGAGCGCACACTGAAAAAAAAATTGTTATTATACATCAAAAAAATGTTTAATATTATCAAGTCACTAGTTTATATACGAGCGCACAAAGCTTTGTGATTCCGGGAATCAAGCCTTCTTGATTGAGAAACGAAACAAGCATACATAGTACATTCCAATAAGTAATTGTCGGCTTAATCAATTCTAATCATTATTTTATAATATTTTATTGGATGAACTAAGTGTAATGTGTAGTAACAATAAAGCAACTTGATGGATCTAAATAAGTTGATGATAGAACTGACTATACCTCGACATGAATAAAGTAAACTTATTAAATTCAGCACTTTCAATTTGATAAACGTTCAATCATTTCAGCCGTCAATTATTGTTTTTGATATTTCCTTGAATGATTCAGTCATATTTTTTTCAATCAAGCAAGATTGTAACTTATTTAGCCATGATTATTTTCAGTGCACTTAACGCATTCTACAAATCGAAACAACGCGTCGATCGAATATAATGGATGCTGCGTAACGTGTAGACTGACTGTGAGAAAACATACGTAGTCGGTCCCATAATGAATTGGCCCGATATAGTTCTACGCGACATTTCGATACATGTTATGTTGCATTGAATAGTACGGTTCTCAGACACTTTATAAACGAACACGCATGGACTTGACGAGCGTAGTTCAGTTTAGCAGTTTGTTTGAACAACAAGTGTCGCGTATTTTTTCAAAATGTCGAAAACAGAGTATCGAAGCGTCATAAAGTTTCTATTTAAAGAAGGTTTATCCCCCGCCCAAATTAAAGAACGATTAGATGGTGTGTATAAGGAGTGTTCTCCCTCTTATAGCACAGTAAAAAATTGGATGAAAGAGTTTCGCCTCGGGCGAGAAACCGTCGAAGATATCGGCCATGACGGTCGACCGGTAGAAGTGCTCACTCGCGATACTATTGCTCAAATCGAAGAAGAGGTTTTGAGTGACCGCCGTTTGAAGATTAGAGAAATTGCAGCTAGACTTGGGCTCTCTAAAAGAAATGTCCATCGTGCAATCGATGAACATCTTCATATGAAAAAAGTCAGTGCATGATGGGTCCCGAAACTTCTGTCAGCTGTGCAGAGACGGGAGCGACTTCGCTGTGCTGCCGAGTTTTTAGATCTTTGTGGAGAAAACCTAAAGAACGTGATCGAGAGACTAGTGACTGGTGATGAAACTATGGTGTTATATTATGATCCAGAAAGCAAGCGCGAGTCAATGGAATGGCGTTATAAGGGTGAAAAGCCGCCTAGAAAGGCAAAGGTGCAACAATCTACCAAAAAAATCATGTGCACAATCTTTTGGGATTTTCAAGGTATTTTGATGGTTGATTTTAAAGAGCGCAATACAGTCGTAAACGGCGAATATTATAATTCATTAATATATAAACTGCGAGATATTATAAAGGAGAAGCGCAGAGGCAAACTGAGTAAAGGCGTCCTGTTGCTTCACGACAACGGCCCCGTGCACACCGCCGGTGTTTCGAAGGATGCAGTGCGTCAATGCGGGTTCACGGAGTTGGACCATCCACCTTTTAGTCCAGACATGGCTCCGTCCGACTATTACTTATTCTCAAATTTAAAGCGGGACTTACGGGGAAGAAAATTTTCAAGCGATGAAGAGTTGCAGGCGGCCGTCTTCAGTCATTTTGAAGACAAAGATTGCGATTATTTTTATAAAGGATTAGAAATGTTATTTCACCGATGTCAGAAGTGTGTCAGTATTGATGGAGACTATATTGAAAAATAAAAATGATTGCATTTAATTTTCTTTTTTATTTCATAGTTAGGCCAATTCATTATGGGACCGACTACGTAAGTGGCATAACTTCCCAGTGACGCTCGACTTGTCAAGAAGTGTGAAATCATGTACCTTTTTGTTTCAAAGGAGTTCGGTTGCCGATAAAATATGAGATGGGTGGTTTATAATGGGGTAAACTTATAAGTGCATGTCAAAGTGGATGGAAGCGTTGCGTTCCCATTGTGTTGTCCGATTAAAATGGAAGTACATATACAGTTTGGTAGGTAGGTACAGCGATCGATCGTGCGGTGAGCGCCCGCGCCCCTGGCACGGTGGCGTGGGGTAGCAGCTCGCGGTACCCCACTCAAAATCTAATGATAAATAAAGTATCTGCCTCGACGGAACTCGATTTATGCTTTTCTACAAAAAAAGGTAAGCGTTTTGGTAAGTAACCAGAGATTTTACTTCACTTTCATGTTATCTACTTCAATTACATTTACGTGTAAGTTTACTGAGCGGTTTCTCAAATATGGAAGTATGCTCTTCCTCAAATCCATTAAGAAACCCATCTGAGATAATTTTGAAGACTTTTCGGGTATACTTTGGGGTCACATTTGAGGCCATAAAGGAGCTATGTCGTCGTCCCGAGCATGCAGGTATGCGTACGAAGTTAATGCTCCTGCGACACAGTCGGAGCTGTGTCCCGGGCAACTAATGACCACTCGAAACTAAATTACGGAGCGCACCAGCGCGCGCGCACGGCAGATGGGCCGAGTCACGAAGTCGTCGGTGATAGAAGATTTCAGTTTTATACGTAACCACGAAGATGTTCATACTAAACGAAATATTTATAGAAAAGAATATTATGATAGCTTTGTGGAAGCGTAGAACTTTGAGTAACTCATATCTCGTATTTCTCAAAACCTGTTTATTAGTGTAAGGTTACGTTATTGTGCGTTGGCGAAGATACTAGTAGTACTTACTAGTACTTGAAAATCTTAAAATCTCAATGTAACAGTAAAAGTCTCAACGAACATAATATCATTTCTAAGAATCCTACACGAAATACGTAAATAAACAATACAGAGTACGTCACACGATTTAAGTCACTTAATACACCTCCCTCAATTGTTAATTCTAAAACTCATTCCTCTAAGCAGCTGCGGCACAAAAGGGACTAGAATAAAACCTCATTAAGTATACAGGATTCTTTGAATAAAAGCGACAACGATACGATACGTGCGCGTTTCTTAGAACACATCGTGTAGCGTACGCTGCGTGAATTTCACGTCGCTTCGAGTTCCCGTCGGGACCGGGCGAGTCGGGAGTCGGGAGCTGGAGCACAAAAAGCTAGTGTACCCATCTGCGGGTGCAGTGACCCCACCATCTGCCGGCTAGCCCTACACGTCAATATACTGGAGATGATTTCATATTGGTGTAGGTTACATGCAATTTTTTTTGTTTGATATTTTTTTTAATATAGAATATTGATTGGATTCGTTTCGAGGACAGTCCATTTGACAAATAAATCTAATTCAACACGTAAAACGCATCCATTTTGGAGTTTGCATTCCTTTGGTCATGAAAATCCCAATAAAATCTCTGTTTTTATTTGAGTAAGTATTCTATTTTTTGTCACGCATCACAGAAAAACAAAATACGATGCTTGTCCAAATAAAGCTTTGGATGCCTTTAGCGGAATCTATACAAATACGGATTTAATACATAAACAAAAGAAATTGAATCGGAAAAAGTCACGTTTTAACTACGACCACAGAATAACAGATGCGGGATGAATCGACACGTGAATATAATCCCATTGCAGTTTTGAAATAGAATATCGATTATAATTTTCACAATAACATAGGGTTAACACTAATGTTTGTGAAACTTCATTTTAAAAAAAAGGCATGCAAGATTAAAACATGCAAACAAAATGGGGGAAATTGTCACGTTTCCCGCTTTATTTAGATAGGAGCAAGGCGACACGTGCGACGTTCCCTATCGGGAGCGAGTCTAAACGAGGAGAAAATGTATCTTTTTTAAATCGTTAAAATAGAGCAAATATCGCTTAGGACATCATGCTTGTATAACCTTGGCAGCTTATGCGCACTACTCTTGACTAACCAAACTGACAGAAATACCTTATCATTACGTTTCGCCCAAAATATAAAAGTACATATTTGCAAAATCGCCAATCAAGGTCTTCTAAAGAATCCAAGGTGCAAATACGTCAGAATTAGTAACTAACATCGAGCATTATATTTGGAACATGACTGTGAAGGATCGTGGCTCAGTTCTGCATTCATCAATCACAAAAAACTGACCGTGGCCACAGCCGCAGTCTTGGTTCTCGCTCTTCTATTATTATTATTAATGACATTCGTCTCCTGCCTTAACCACACGGTAATTTTATGATGGGCTCTTCCTTTTGTGCCATCATAAAAAGTGGAATGAGGGTATCCTATTATTGTGCGTTAAGGTGTTCAAATGGTCAGATATAGATGTGAAGTAAAAATATAAATCATAAAAATACAAAAAGGTAATAAACATATGTATATTTGTGGTAGCGAAAACCTATAACAACAGGTACTGAATAATTTTTATTAAGTATATGAAAGCAAATTAAAACTGAACCTTAACAGAAGCTCCACTTTACATGTTTACATAGTTTATGCTTTCCTTTCCTTTATACGCTTTCAACTGTCAATGTTTGGAACAAACAAAGCAAACTCAGTCACGTGCAAACTGCGCACGAGGGTACTATTACATCCAGTCTTGTCAAGTCCAGTACAACTTCTATTGTTGCGGCTATGTCTTGTCGTAGGTAACCCTATATCCGAGTAACTCTAGCTTAACAGAAGCAGTAGTCGGCGCCTGCATATCAGGACTATGGAAATCAGGAACTGAGAAACCGACCTGACCAGTTCTAGAATATTCTTTGGAGGATAAGACAATCTCGGTTTGTCCGTTTGAGCAAAATACAAATGCAGACCTCCAAATACAAATGCAGACCTAAATTTGAGAGTTCCTAGTTTTTTTTTAAATCAGATTCAGTTAGATAGATATTCTTCAAGATTAAATCACTGGATAATCCACATTTTTTTAATTTAAGGGTTCCAAAGAATGTACCATACAAAACTGGTTTATTTTTTATTCATTAAATATGTACTGAAGTTTCTTTTTATACAGGGGGTGTTTCTAAATGTAAAGGGACACTATTTAAACTAGCTAGGGCATGAAACTGAACAAACAAGTTTACCAGAGAATAATTTGAGAAAAATTTAAGTATATAATTTCCATATTAAGTTAGCCGATCAACGACTGAACGACTTGTTAGAGAGAGAGACAATGTTTTTGGCGCAATGACGATGTGTTTCACGGGAAACGTGGTTAATTTAATATCCATACACAGTGTCAGAACCTTTAAAAACATCCTGTAAAGAGAGAGACTGCATTTACTAACTGGACGTTAAAAATAAACAAGTTTAGGGTGAGTTTTGGAAACCTTAGATGCTTCATCCTAAAGTAAGATGTGATAGTACCTAATTATACTATTATATTATATATATGGTAATTATAGAGACTGTGGAGGTAATTAAACACCGTTCGTCCATTAATTTGTCGAGTCAAGGAGAGTAAAGTTACAACCTATTTATAGGTATAAAACAGTACCATGACTAAGTCGGTAGACCTAAAGATTTTAGAGGAAATTTTGCTTAAGAGGTAAGTAAGTGTGGTAGGTAAAGTTTTAATGAAGAGATATTTTAAGTATAAATTAACTTTTATGAGATTTATCTCCGAAGGGAATGAAAAGGGACCTTAGTTTGCTATTGTGTGTATTTTGTATGTGGAGTGTTTACATCTGAACATAAAATTGTTTGCGCTTGGTAAAAATCCTGAGATTGTCCGAAGCCACTATTGTATTATCAAAACAGGTGTTGAACGTGAATTAATTGAAATAACTAGTAATGTTTTAATGCTACCACTATCATTATTAATTAAAGGGGCATTTACACTAGGAGAAACATATCTCTACTCTAGCACTCAGTTGAAACCTGTCTTAACTGACAAATGTCCTCAAAACTGAGGTAAACTCCAGACGAATCGCAAGACGCGCCGTTAATTTGGAGTCCCGGAGCGAATGCAATCACAGGCGGGAAACTCATTCCCGCTGCACCTCCGGGGTACGGGGTTCGGGGCACGGGGCTCGGGACGAGCGCATCTGATCTACCCCACACTCAAATTAAGGATGCCGGGCATATCCACCTATCGCGTCGGACGCTTATCCAGGCGTCATGGGAATTCCACGTCCTGGGCCTGGGGACTAGAGCGGTGTCGCAGTAGATTTTTCTAATGATTATTTCGAATTCTAGTCTACAATATGGCATCAGTAAAGAAGCAGTAACAGTATTTTATATTTATCGAATTACTAAAAAATATACAAAGAACCCGAACTTAAAAGGAGCCTGCACCAATCCGGACTTGGACCCTGTTTGTGGAATAGACCTAACCTTTCCCAACTATGGGGAGAGACCCGTAATCCTCCAGCAGTGGAGAGGCTATGGAACGATAATCTATCAAATATTTAAGCAATTTAAGTACACATATAAAGATAATCAGTAATCTAACGCACCGCACTAAAATTACATTGCAAGAAATAGTTTATATGACACAAGAACCCAACGAGGCATATTAAATTAATTAATGTTTTTTGAAAGCAAGTTTCATGAAACATTATCATTCTGATGTTGTCTGTAATTACTGAACACAGAAAGATATAGACTAAAAAAGATTCCTTAGAAACCTAAGACGTTTTGTTTGCATACTTACTATGTGTAATTTTTTATATTTATCAAGGCCGCATTAGCTAAAGGTGTGATTTTACACGGAGCATTAAAAAGACTATCAGGCTATGTGGGTCATCGGCCTAATGAGTACAATTTAGTGGGCGAGTGATGTCATAATGCCGTTCATCAAGCACTACTGACCGAGGGTTTCCGGTGACTAGCAGTTTAGGTTCAAGTGACTTTAAAATCTTCACATCCCTATTAATTTTTACATTTGTAGAAACTTATTCTTAAAACCCTAGACATATTTTCAATTTTGTTGTATTTGTGGTATCTGCAATATTTATCAAAATTGTAATGCGTATTTCGTTACCGTATTAATGTTTTTGTCTTAGAACTATATTAGACTTTATTATGCGATGGATGTTGCCATGTTCACTGGACGTGTGCAGAGCATCTCTCGGGGCCCAAACCTAATACTATATCGTCGTGTCTATGGGTCACCCGGAGTGTTTTCGTGTCCTTATGGTACTGCCGTCAAGGCTTTATCCTCTAAGTGTTTCATGAGCATTCAGAAATCGTATACAAACCACTTCTGGCTCTCCAACATGGTTGGGAGTTTGGGCCATGCGGCTTTGAGGATTTATCCTCTACTCTACAATGAGTTCTGTCAACATGGTTGACGTCACTATTATTTACTTTATTATCAAAGTATCCCGGAAGTATAAGCATTCAACAGCTAGTCGCTAGTGTTACTCTTTATCGCATCCCAAAAAAAAATGATTTTCTTATAAAAACATTTCGAACTGTGACCTATGACGCCACAAGGCGATAAGATCATTTCTTTACTATATTAATTACGAAATATTCGTCGCTTACCCACAGTACCCCGTCGTCGTTGTACTCCTACTCTTTTACTTATATTTTACGTGTATCGTATATTTTTTAGTAACTTTTTCTCCAATTTCATCATAAGAGTTAAAAAATTACTTATATTTAGTAAACAATATTTCATAATTTATTTTTCTTGCAAGAATATACCCGATGAATGTTCAAAAAAGAAATTAAGTACCTATAATGTTTAGGCTGCATAAAATTTGGCATAAAATAATTACACGGTCAAACTTTTCTATCAACAACTGACAGACAAGTTTTCTACACGGATATCAGCACCCCGTTTCTATAGAAACATTGACAATGGCGGAGCAATGGAGGGGCCGGGAAGGCCGCATTTTGCAACGCGGCAGCCTGGCAATTTGACATTGTGAAACGTTTTCATATGGGGCCCGAAACGGAAGCTTGGGGTAGGGTACGCTCATTGCATACTAATACTTTTCAACCGGCGTATACAGAGTAGCAGCTCAAAGGTACGAAAAACTGAACAAACCACTTGCTTTAACGCTTATCAAAAGTTTATTTCGTAGAATAGTGAGTTGTGGTTATTTAATTTTAATAGCACAAGCGAACGGTCGTTTATTTATATGTTCGGTTTAGTACGCAGAACGCTGCGAACCTGGAGGCCAATTTGTGCAGCCATGGAAATTAAAATCAAATTCGTAATTAAACAATAATAAGCGCGCACGCATGTTGTGTTGATACAACACCTGCTGCTTATGTTGCCACAAGTTCCGCTCTGCGATCATGAATGTTCATTGGAAACAATGTTTATTATCATTATGGGGCCGGGTTTCCTGTGAATCTCACTTTCTCTTAGATAGGAATCTCAAATGTAATAATACGAGTAGTCGAGTAACGAAGGTTTCCTACTAAAAAAATAGTCCAACTCATTTCGCACAAGTTCTCCAAAAACAAACTACATTTGATTGGAACATTTTTCACTTGCATTGTGATATTGTAAAGCGAAAAAGGCTTGTATTATGACCGCGCTGCTGTATTTATTTTGTATTGTAGTTTGTGGAAAATCAATTGCAATCAAACATTTATTTACCGTCAATTTAAAATTCATTTTACAAAATGTTGTAGTGTTGTACTTCTACGAATACACAAGTTTTTATTTAACGGCTGAACGGCAAAATAAAAACTCTTTAGGAACTCACGTTTCAGATTGAAAAAATCTACTAAGCACAAAAATACAACAGATATACGTGTATGATAGAAAGAAGGTTACAGCGGAAAAGCGTAACGAGGCACATTCAAAAGTTGATGAATTCGATTAGGAGGTGATTGATGGACGGCTCAGCTCAAAGACGAGGGCGCGGTGTGGGTGTGGGTGTGAGTGAAAGACGTACGTCATCCACGGTTCCACGCACACATGCGATTTTGGGTTGACAACATCAAACATTAGAGATCGAATTTTATGTTTGCTTGGCCAAAAAGTTTTCGTTATACCATAAGTAAATACAACTTATACTTATAGATTAGATATGTATAAAAGTCGCGTTGCACACCAGACAACCGCCGTCTATATATACCTTGGAAATAAGCGGTTAATTGTATGTGTGCCACACGTTAATTAAAATAATATAACTTGTATCAACTAATAGTACTGTTTGATCGTAAAAAAATATTAAACCACATAAGAGTTTCTTTTTTAACCGACTTCAAAAAAAGGAGGAGGTTCTCAATTCGAACCGATTTGGAAAATTCTATTTTTGTTTAAAAGGGTATACTTCACAGGTGGTCCCATAAAAATTTTATCGAAATCGATTCAGCGGTTTTTGGGAAAATCAACAAAAACATAGCAAAATTGGAGTTGTTGCGATTGAAGTCGGTTGTTTTTAACCTAATCAACGAGGTCAATTATTTATAAAAATATAAGTACTTATGCCTACTGAAAAATTAGCTATTTTGGTGCGAAAACCCGTGCAACTTTAACAAGATCAAAAAAATCATCGATTAAAAAAATCACACATATACATATATAAGTTACAAAACCAAAAGCATACATACCACTATCGATTAAAGAAATCACACACTCTTTACTTACTTCAAAACCAAAAGCTTACATACAGTATAACCTTGAAATTATACAATCACAATTTTAAGAAACTAACACACTGAGAACTCTAAGCGAAAGAAACACCTCATCCATACCGTGTTCGCTCTTTAAAGAACCGTATAACCGTAAAAGGATTTGGCAGTATCCATTTTCTAAAGCAAACAGCCCTGATCTAAAGTTTCGCACAATACAATGGCCTTAGTACCCGGGGGCAGGGACTATCGGCAGGGAAACTGACAAAATATAGGGGACGATGTGATCAATAGTCCAGTGAGAGGATTGTTTGATTAAGCGGAATGAGGTGTGGTTTTAAATATATGAAACTTTTAGTAAATTTTATTTTTTTTTACGATTTTAATGTGTTCATTATGCAGTGCGCGATATTGTTAATATGTATGCTAAATACAATACAGTAATTAATTGAAAAAAAAAAGTCGGATAATCATAAATGAAACATGAATGAGACAAAACGAAAGTTCTAGGAAATAAAGCAATTTGTTTATAACGGCGGATTCGGGAAATAAAAATAATGACGTTAGATTTGCGCTCGGAAGCCTCCACATAATCTTCTCAGTTTCAATCCTACTAATATTCCGGCAACCACTAAGCTGAAACACCGGCCGTCAATACTTAATGCATTTAAGTAACTTCAAATGTGTTTACAACAATTACATATTATAATTTATTTACTTTAAGGAATATGTGTTTTTTACTGCGTGACTTTGTTTAAGCATATACTTTCGAGCCCTATGATGGTCCAAGAAGCCACCGTGTTCACTTTATAAGGATTTATGTCTCAGCTAGAACCTAGAATTTCATGTTCATTTGGATCAACTCTTATCCAGTGTTTGATCGATACTTGATTTGAGTTGCATCTTTTTTATTTATTTCGCCATGAAAAGCGATCCAGTAACATAGAATAAGTGCAGATTAACGGTCCCGAGCACGTGCTCCAGAGGGGTGACGGGAAACAAAAATGGTGGCGTCCACCCCCACCCATGGCTGGATAAGGGAGCAATTCGCGAAAACCGGTGCGCAAATGAGACTATATTGTTTAATTTGTGTCTGAATTGCGCGTTTTCCACGTGCCCATTTGAATTTTGTGAATTTAAATTCACAGCTGACTAAAAATTGGCTTCATTAAGGCTTAAGGAGTAAAACGTTACGTATTATTGTAATAGATTCGTTCGCCACATACAAAGCATGGTCACATTATTAGTTTATTATTCTATATATTCAGTTTTGCTTGTGAATCTACACTCGATCCAATTTTTCATTAAGTATTGTATTGTAATGTAATTTTTTTTTTTTTTACAAGCAAATAATCAGCTGCAAATAGGCAAAGAAGGATTTTTGTACTGCAACGACTCTTTAAGACAGTAGTCAGAATAGCGCAACACTTCATTTCGTGGTTTTGATATTTTATTTTGTCTTAATTATAGCTGAAAATGAGTCCAAGAACTACTTCGTCAAAAATGTTAGTTTAACGTCAGTAGTATACCCATAACATTATCTAAATGTTATGTTTGTTACGAATAGGAACTGCAGAATGGTTAAATTGGTTTTAAATAAAATAAATAAATAATAAATAAAATATCCGAGACAAATCACACACGGTCATCTGGCCCCAAACTAGTATTCCCTGTATTATGGGAACCGGAGACTGATATACATACACAATGACTAATGACTAATGATTTGGCAATGTCTAGGAAAACCCAAAAGAATACTTTCTATTCTATAGAAATATATGTCGATATATGTAAATAAGTATGAATATTAGTACCTACGTATGTATCTGTATTATAAAACATTCTGTCTGTCGTTTGTAGTGCTTCTGAAACGCGAGTTGTATTGTTCATTCGGATTTTAACGTTGACGACCTTTTAACTGCTGTAATTAAATCAAAGTAATAAGTTACGCGTGCGTTTCTAAGCTTACTTATTTGTTTAAAACTTATGGGATCAGTCACCCAGTACGACGACGTAAAGCGTAAGATCCCAGGTTAGTAAGTTTTAAATTTCAGACTTAAAATCCATCAGAGGGCTTAAATTTTTCACCTGTTTTAGTTCAAATGGTTTTTCGTAATTAGCCATTTTTTAATTAGCAATATTTACATGAACTGAATAAATTATTATTAAGACTTTTTTTCAATGACAGCTCAGAAAGGACGAACGGCGAAGGAATTCCTAAAGGGATTTCAAAACGTACGTCATTTACATGAATGGGCAGACGCCTACTACCGAATTCTTCGCTCTCGAATCAAGGTGTATGCCCAGCGCCACAGCGCAGTGCAGTGCTGACTTTAATGCTGACGTGTCGAACGGAAGAACAGTTAAACCTAAAAACAAACAGATCGACAAACTTTCGCGTTCAGTTCGATGGCGGGCATTAAAACTGTTTAGTTAGTCGTTCTATTTTGGTTCGGCGGTGCAAACCTGCGCGGGACCCGGGTCGAATGTCATTGGCATGAAAATGGCCGACGGATTACGCACTAAGGGAGACTGTGATGGTAGTGTTAATGTATTGGGTTTGTAATAGTAATATTTGGTCTATTTAAGACAACTTTCGCCATAAAATGCTAATGTTGGATTTCCAGGGTTGAGTACATGATACATTCTCGCACAGTTACAGTGTACCAAATAAAACAAAGATAAGTAATAGAAATAAAATTCTGAAACTGGAGTTTTCAGAGTTACTCTGGGCTAGTCAGCTTCTCATCTCAAATGGTTTTACTAATGAAAGGGCATCAATGAATATGGTATAATTAGCACCATCCAATACAATCTATTCACTATTCGAATCTCGTGAAATATGAGTTGAGTGAACTCGCAACGTAACGCAATGATACTCGCCATTTTTTTCACCAATCACCAGCATCGCGTGACAGAATTAAACCAAAGAGTAAAACTAATCTAATGGTGATACTTGACAGCCTAAGTCTTCAAATTCATCGTCATATTTTTAGGTAATCGTAGGTAATTTAACGCGTCACTCAGCGTGTTGGGGTGTGACTCTGGATTCAGTCTTGCCCAGTGAATCAATATAATGAATTATGCTTAGTAAAATAAAGTTAACCTTTGTAACTATCATAATTATCCATCTCTTTATCGTGTTAAGACATACAAGCACGTGTCAAGTTGGACCACGTGAATTCTGTCACGTTTTGTGTGCGTTTTGTTATCTCTTTATAATTGAGTTACACATTGATAACGTAAGTTTGGTAAATAAAGGAAAGAATTACCCTAAATAGAAGACATTCCTTAATTTTCATACCTGTGCAAGTCATATTAACTGTTTTTTTTTCAGGAAACGAAAAAAAAAAATCGGCTTCTCCATACAAAATTATAAATTTGATTGGACAGTTTGTATGGAGAAGCCGATTTTTTTTTTCGTTTCCTGAAAAAAATTCTTGTGGAAAGTTGTTCAGTTTCGTCTACTGAGCAAGCCCTTAAAGTTTTCGGAAACCTGTCCCTTACACCCTGTATATTTTTTAGTTTTATCATTCTCTTATTTTAGAAGTTACAGGGGGGGACACACATTTTACAACTTTGAAAGTGTCTCTCGCACAAACTATTCAGTTTAGAAAAAAATGATATTAGAAACCTCAATATCATTTTTGAAGACCTATCCATAGATACCCCACACGTATGGGTTTGATGAAAAAAAAAATTTTAATTTCAGTTTTAAGTATGGAGAACCCCCAAAATTTATTGTTTTTTTTTTCTATTTTTGTGTGAAAATCTTAATGCGGTTCACAGAATACATCTACTTACCAAGTTTCAACAGTATACTTCTTATAGTTTCGGAAAAAAGTGGCTGTGACATACGGACGGACAGACAGACAGACAGACAGACATGACGAATCCATAAGGGTTCCGTTTTTTTGCCATTTGGCTACGGAACCCTAAAAATGATATAAATATTCCGGGACAAATCACACACGGTTCTCAAATTCTCCAAGTATGATTAAAGCTATCACAAAATCGAGGTTAATTACTTAGTGCAGGCGTTATGGAAATATAAATGAATAAATCTATCAACGCGGTGGTTAACTATCAAACAGACCGGCTTATCAACCATGGCTACTAAACAGTGACAAGCAATGATCAGTTAAGTATGGGATACAAATGAAAGTAAATTATGTAGTATATTAACTACTTCTGAGTACAAGCAAACACAAAAATTTCGTAGTATAGAAACATTAGACTGTCTCTAAGCAAGACACGAGTAACATCTGGTCCGTCATGCTCAGTTGTCTGTGTAACAACACAAATCTTCAACCATAACCTATCATATTAGATTCAGCCCCCAAAACAAATTGCGGTTCCAAAACATCAAGTTATTTTGCACATTATGCTATTTAAATTCTCCGCTGCTCTTCGTGGAATAAGTAAGACAGGGTGTATGAAACCACAGAAGAACTATGTTTATAGTACTTATAATGTTAAACTGTTCTATAATAAAGCTTATTTACGTTCATTAATGTACATTACTACGCTTGGGAAATACTGACATTATTTAGAGCCAGAAGTTTTCATATAATTAACAATAACTGAAATATTCTTACAAATATTGTAAGTATTCAGTTTGGTTGTACTCTGTAATTGTGAACATGTAAGGGTCAAGGCAAGGCAGTCCATTTATGTCATCTCAGTCGCGTTCTTGACCCGATCTGTGACACCAATTTCAATTTTGGACGAGCGAGTTATTTTTGTGTGGCCAGCTTAACAAAATAAGTGTTTTAAATTTTAATGAAGTACAGTACCTACTAGCAATTGTATTGTCGCGTCCGCGTCGAGCTATAAATAGGTTTATGTTAATTACGAGTACGTTTCTATGCGAGTGCTAATAAGTATGTGAAGCGTTGCTGCCGCAAGAGATATGATACAGATGTGGATTGTGGATTCTCTGCGTATTTAAGAGCTAGGTTACATGCTCAGTCTGGCGTCAGTCTGGTCAGAATGATCGGAGAATGATCGTGTAACCAACTGTCAGCCGTCAGTCTAGATTAACCGTGTACCGTGAAAAATATCCATCATTCTGGCGTCAGTGAAGACTGATGGACCAGACTGACGCCAGACCTTGTTCTAAGGATGTAAACAACAAGGCGAAACTGAACAACTTTAAAGGCTTACTTAATCCCGAAAGCTTTGGCCAATTCTGGGAACATTTTTGGACCTCCCGTAGAAATCGATCAGTTGAGGTGAGGTGAAGGTTGAATGGGAATCAATATATTTTTTCACCTTTATCATAATTTCCTTGGAGAAAGTTTTTCAGTTTCACCTTCCCATTAAATATAGATTTACGCTTTGCATGTTGGTTTGTAGTTGTACTCACGACTGCATTATAGAGAAAAGGGAAAAGTTTTAAACTTAATTCGCGAATTTAACTACTACTACTTACTTACTTTAATGTTACCGAAATCTGAATATTATTTATTTCACAGAAGGCAATATTTAGGCTCAATTAGTGGCCGTGAATTTTAGAAACTTACAGTATATTAAACAAATATCTCCATTAAATAAAGACTAAGAATAGCGCGAATACAATTATTTATAAGAAGCTAAAGGTTAACAGTTATGGTTATTGATTGATAACTGGTTAAAAACTTGTAATTATGTTTAAACTGTCTCTGTTCGTTAACCAATATTATATTCAAATTAAAATTCAAGGTCTACAACGGTTTCTATTTGTTCGAAAAAGACGGGTTCAGTTTTTACAATGGCTCTTCATCACTTCTATACTTAAAACAAGTTTGTGTAAGTTAACTTAATTTCCTGAAACGTTAAGGTAATGAGATGAATGAAAATATATGAAAATGAAATACATCTACGGAGCAAACACTACATATGTGGATAAGGAAGAGGCAGTCTGTGAACGTTATCAAATCAATGTTTGAGGCAGCTCAAAACGTATTGGTATTTCAATGATCAAAAACGCACTGATAATGACTCTAGTAACTCAGTGCCTTTATGCGAGGAAATAGGCATTTCCTATCAGGTCAACTTCTTTACACCTTTTACAATAAAAAAACTTTTTATTCCTTTCATTGACTGACATCGTCAAAATATCTTTAAAGGGCTATCTTGGTAAGAATTTTGAAATCCAGCCCCAGCCTAGTCCAGAGTCCAGTTAGGTAACAAACCACTCTGTAACAATTATGTCATGTCATACGCTACGCGGGCTCCCCGTGACCCGGTTGTGTGCGCTGGCGCCGAGGCTGCCGGTATCGGGGTCACAGCCAACTTGCGCGCACCACCCGTTATCTACACTGCGCCAATCAGGTTCGCACTTCGGCAAGTTGGCAGTTGGCGACTTGGAAGATGCATGTTGGAGTGCTTTTTTGGAGTAGAAATTCCAGAGAACAATTCCCCAAAGTAACTTTTTATTTGTTGTATTTTGATACTACATATTAGACTAGTAGTTAGTACCTATATTCAGCTCGAAGAGTCCGAGCAACAACGATACGTTTAATAAAAAAACGTTTCTTTCATTTTTCCATCGAACTGTTTTCTACGTAAATGTTATATGTCAGATAACGGCAGCGTTTTTTATGTGTAAACAATCTATGAAACATCGGTTTTAGATAACAGACCCTGTGCCTAAATTCAGTGACGACTGGGGACATAACCGAATTAGAGCAACACCTAGTAGTAGGTGTTGATTAGAGTAGATTTACCCAATTTAGCGAAATAACATTAGAACACCAAAACATTCACCAAACGACTTCTTCAGAAACATCGTAAAAGCCACTTCAATCTGTCAAAAGAAAAGGACAGACGAAGCAGGTAGAGACAGACCCACAAGAACCGCAGGTAAGAAACAGAACCAACTTGAATTTACTTAATAAAAAAAAATTCAACACCAAATATGTTCTCGAATACAATTTTGAGGTCATTCAAAGTCACAAAACATTTGTACTTCCATTTTTGAGAAAAATCATTTGAAGACATTAAGAAGTAAATACGTGTTAGAACTTTTAATGAAAAGTATCATAAAAGCGTTATAAATCCTTTGAAGAGGGGCTTGCTTGAAAGCGGATGGATGGATCAAGTTTTTCAACGTAGCTTGGAGCAATTAGATGCGGGTGCGACTTGAGAGCTCCAGGGTTGTCTGTATCGTTGATTTAGAAGATTCTAACAATAACCGGTTCTTAAGTATAATGAAAGTAAAGTAAGGAAGGAGACTAAGGCCTTTTTAAGCAAGCTAGTGTCAACTGCGTAACACGTAGTTGTTTTTATGAAAAATAAATCTTCAAGAATCATTTTCTTGCAACCATCAACCTTTGATAAATCAACCCTGAGTCAGTGTTGTAATTAATTTAATATATAGGCCACGCAAAGTGCCGATGTGACATAATTAATGACATGACATTATAGTCCTATGATCGATCCCTCTAAGTAAGTACCACGCAAGATGCTATGCGATGCGATCCGTCATACATTAACTTATTTTTCATATGCTTAAGTGTATGTAGGTATGTCGTGTCGTGTCGTGGCCAGATCATAGGAAATGCCAAATCATGATATTTTCGAGGAGCTCCTACAAAACAGAGCCAACGTAACTTAACCTAGATTTTTCGGAGCTTCTCAACGATATATTTATGTCTGTTTGTATCTCTTTTCTGTGTACAATAAAGTGTAAATAAGTATAAATAAGTATATAGCCAGTCTTTTTATGATCGCCACGACATGTAAATTGTAGTTATAGTAACTATTAAGAGTATTCTGCAAGTCTTCTAGTTACAAACATAAATAAAACCGTGAGCAGTTCAGAAAAAATGCTAACACAAAAAAAGTAAATAATTACTTCACTCATGTCAGCGTTGAGTAAGGCCCTAGTTATTTTTAATTAGTCTTGGCGTTCCACGGCCAACGGTCAGTTACGCACGCCAGGTGACAAAGAGGAGCTCGTAAGTTGGTCTTTGCGACCATTTCTATGTAGTTTACTATACATTACAGTGAGTTTAACTACATCTATCGTGAACATAAGATATCCTTTAATCCCTTATATTAAGATCCGCTTTTTGTCGATGAATTTTGGTGTAAATGTGAATCCATTGTGTGAAAAATCTCGTTTTTGCTCTTTATAGTGGAACACCTCTGTCCTCTGTAGTAAGGCAAAACGTACGCTTTTCTACCTGCTCTACTAAGTCCCCAGGTCGGGCTGTGACGACAACGCCGGGATTGTCTTGTCAACGGCAGATATTATGATGAAACGAACTCATTACACGGCAAGATGAACAGAGCGATGGTAATGGCACAGTGCAAGTGCAATTACTTGGAGTTTTTATGAAAGTTGTCTTCAAAGGTTGAGCGAAAAAGAAAACTGATGAAAAAATATTAGACATTACAAACTAAAAAGTTGAAAACTGTATTAGTTTGCTACCTTGTTAGCATTCAACGAACGAGAACTAGTGGGAGTCGTGTAAGACCCGGATTTAGTTTAGGGCTCTCGAGTCCGATCGCCGCGGTTCGGTATAATCAGGCGCGCCACCCGCCCCTCAGCGCGGTCGTTCACACAAGCGACGAGCCAACTCACGAGCCAAGGGGTCTCTATCTCTACCTACGCACCACGAGCACAAAGCTTCCACCCATAGTCCCATACCCGACCCGACCGACCGAACCGCTAACCCCCGCTGGCTGCCTCGTAGCTTCGAACGCAAGCTGAAACCAACTTTATTCCAAGCAACGAAGGGCCAATTTGGAAAAACCACCACCACGCAGGCGCTGCACTCATTTCATTTCTACATTTTCCAACGGCGTATCAAACTCGAGCTAACAGCGCAGAGTGATAAAGACGATATTCGGTCGGTCGCAGCTGCATTCGCAAGACGCAATGTGCACTCGAATGCGGAAAACATGAATATTGAAAACCGCTCTTATTTCGTTCGCGGTGGATCGAAACCACGTCAACTGATGAAGGCAACACCACGTGTTTACTGAGGACATATTACGACCGAGCGAGCTAACTTTACAGCACATGTTAAACTTTATACTTCGATCGTTGTCCTATAGTTTCACTGGCATTTTAAGTTAGCTACTAACAGTTCGGATCATAAACGGCGAACATCTTCCTTCGCAATAAAAAGATAACGTTAAAAAGCGAATAAAAGAGACGTTCAAATGGAACTGGGGCTTTCTCTCGTCGTAACGAGTAGCTCGTGTTCTGAAGCTATAAAACTTAAATGAAACGACTGAAATATAGGTATTTACTCGTAGATCTAGCTAAAGCTACTTAAAAGTATACGTTTTAATCAAAATCACACACGGTCATCTGGACAAACTAGGATTCCCTGTATTATGGGAACCAGAGACTGATATACATGCACATATACGTTTTAAATACATACATATGTATAATAGATATAATACACCCAGACACAGAGCAAACAATTCTGCTCATCGCCGAAATGTTTGCCCTAGGTGGGGATCGAACCCGACTCTCGGGTCAGTAGTCAGGATCACTAACCACTAAGCCACCGAGTCAGTCAAATACATTATCAAGTGTTAACTAAGAAAAAATAATCAATTCCGGGATAAGTCACACAAGGTCATCTGATCCCAAGCTAGGATACCGATATACATACTTATTAAACAATAAAATTATATAACACACAGGCACAGTGCAACCAATCAGCTCATAACATGTTTGCCCTGGGAATAGAACCCAATAAAATCAGTGCTTGTTGTCTTTATTGATTGGTTTTCTTTTTTCACACTATTTTAGGTCATCAATAAAATAAGTATAATACACAAACGTATATATCGATATCGCGAAAAAATATTGGAAAGACCCGCAGACGCGTCGTCGCCCGTTTCGTTCAATTTAAGTAATTCAGTTCAATATAAGTAAATACTTTATTATAGTACTACATAATATGTGTTCCTGTTCTCTTTTATCCTAATACCCCTCAAAACATGTGTTCTCTGCCCCCTAAAATTAATGAAAGGAAACTTAAAATTAAAGGTTGTAATGAAGTGTAATATTGGACACATAATTATGGGATCGCTAATATTTAGTTACAGTCCAAAAGACGATAGGGCTGTAATCACATTATGCTGTTTATATTGGATACAATTGAATTTGGTCACATAGTGGCTAAATGCAATTAATTGGTTGTCAAACAATCAATATTGCTTATCTTGGTTACTATCTGCTGAACTACAATCACTCTATGCATATAACTTAAAAGATTGCTTTTATTTTTGACCAAAATAAATATAGCAACAAAATCTCTTTGCGAGTAGTGCAGTGATGCACAAAAACAACATACCTTAACTTTTTACATACTCTTACATATTTAAGTACATACAGATTTTTACATACGGATTTCTGTAAATTTTTGTCACCACATTGCATAAATGAATCATTTAGGAATCTTCAAGGTGCGAGTGAACAGGCACTATTTGAGCTTGCGTGCTACATCTTCGACAGCATCGTCACTTAACATCAGGTGAGGTGTTGCCAAACGCACTCAAATCTATAATAATAAAAAAAATGAAGTAATTTACCTTTGACCAAATGGGTCTATGACTAAAATAGACAGTCACGAATATTGTGCGCACGCGACGCACGGTGGCTGTCGTGCACATTGTAAGTGCAACAATGGGGCATCGTCCCCCTGTGATAGCGGCGGTAGCACCATAAAACACAAAGTTTTCACATGCTGTAAGTAGGTATGTTGATACACTGTAGCAAGCAGTCTCTAACAGGTCTTCACTATAGTAATACATAATACCAAAAGTTTTTGGCTTGCTATTATTAATTTAAAATGCAGCCAAAAACACAGAGGAGTTAAGAACCTTGGGTTATGTAAATTTTATACAGACAGCAAGATCAAAATATCCTTAATAAAAAAAGATTAACAGATTTTATAGGTTCTTAGAAAAGATCCAAATATTTGCTGTCAAGAACATTTTTGTGGTGCTAAAAAGTTTTATTATGTTTTCATGGGCTACACAAAAACATAACAAAGAGAAAATCTACCTAGATTTTTGAGGCTACAATATTTTATGGCAGAGGAGGCTCGATCGGCCTGATCCCTGAATTAGGTTATTACCTTTCAAAAAAGAGTTTTATGAGTTCTTTCATCTTAGGGCGGCCTGCTTGCTAGTAAACATGTAAATTAATTTATGAGAGGCAGTCATTTGCCAAATGCTTATGGTGGCTGCTAATTACCAGATTATAATTTAAAAATATGGGTGGTATTCCATTCATCAAATAGGTATCTTTAACCAATGTACATTTGATTAAAGATTGGATGACTGCATCAAATGTACTAACATCTTTGGCAGTAAAAGGAATATTTTGTTTAGCAGCAATTTGATGAAATATTGTCGAAATATTGTTTTTTGCCTAATAAAAGTAAATACCTACTTACTATGGTGAATATTAAACAAATATCATCCAACTCAGATAAAATGAGAACCAACACTCCAGATACTGTCATAGTAACAAACTTTTTTAATTAAAGAATGTGTTAAAAAACTGTAAACAAAAGAATTTCAATAGGTAGCTAAATGTCATTATTTTCTTCTGTGAAAAATAACAGTAAGTAGGTAGATAGATAAAGTCATAAATTATTGTAAAATTGTGTGCATAGGATTAGCAATGCATGTATGTACTGGTCAATGACCCTGAATTCTTGAATTGAGGTAAATACCGTTAAAGATTATGTATTACGGAAAGTAAAACAAATTGTGTACCTTCCCACCAATTCTAAAATGGAAAATTACTAGTTTGGATGGATGGATTTTGCTACTTTTATCAAAAGGCGTCAGTCACATCGAAGCCACAGGCAAACCGTCAACCGCAATAACTCGGGTGGTTGCCTGGTTTCAGTTAGCATCACCCGTCACCCGTGGTCTCATGTAGGGCAACTCAAGGTCAGCATGTATCCTTAGGGACTAGGAATGTGTGCATCATGACCTTCATATTGAATTCACTTACCTAAATCTGCTGGGTTGGCGCCATACAAAAAGTTGTTAGTGATAGATATCGCAAGGCATAGACTGCTAAACTTTCAAACGTAATATCATGACTGGATTCCTCGTTCCACTGAGCATCGCTCGCCAGCACTTGTCATTTTTTAAGACAATATAGACGAATGTATTGAAGTGACTTACCATACAACTCCGAAAGCGCCGTACCCAATGGGGCGGTCAGGCTGCACGTCTGTGGGGATCGCCGGCGCCTGGTAGTAGGGCGCGGCCGCAGCCAGGATCGCGCCCTGCGGCGCGCTTGGCGTGCCCTGCATCAGGGACATAGACACGCTCATGGAGACGCGAGAGTGCCGCGCTGGGCCACCCACAGCCGCCATCAAACCGCGCCTCTCCCGACCGTCACCGCTCACTCATCACACGCCTCCCTCACACTTGATCACCAGCCCGACTCTCCTGCAGGACACGCGACGCTATCACCGGCTACTTCTATATTATTCATGCTCGAGCGACTCGACTATGCGGGAATAACACAACACCACAACGGTCACGATACCACGTTTACTATTTATGATTTCGATATTCAATTGACAAATCGAAGGACCAGTCGGCTCGGATCCGTAATTTCGGGACAAAGGATAAACCGTGGTATTATTTGAGGACGCACTCGACGAGAACGTCCACCCGCCACGAAAATCGAGCGAAACTGATCGGCGGAGGGGAAAGGAAAGGGAGAGGGGCGATGGAAAGAAGCGGCGTTAGAAAGAGACAGATAATAACAATGGCGCCGAACGAACGGAACGACGCGTGAACAGCTGCTCGGTTGGAGGACGGACGGACGCGAACGACACAACACCAACGCACACGGAGCTCGGCGTCATCGGAGGTTTGTTAACTTGTGCTTGCTAGTTGACTGAGGTCTTCCTTTTTAACCGACTACAGCAAAGACAACAGGAAGGGTTCTTAATTTCACACCCTATATGTATGTAGTCGATCGATGTGGGCATGTAGGATTAGCAGCACTGCACCTGCCAATAATAATACTTATGTGTTTTTTAAAGTGACCAATTACCGGCCAATCTCAATACTAACGTCCCTCTCGAAAATTTTGGAACGAATAATGAACAATCGATTAACTAATTACCTTGAAAGCAATAAAATCCTCTCTGATTCCCAATTTGGCTTTCGCCGTGGGAAATCCACGGCTGATGCTATCCATGACCTCATTGACTTCGTGACAACTGCACTAGATTCAGGTAACAAATGTATATCCATTTTTATGGACCTAAGTAAAGCTTTTGACACAGTTTCAATTCCACACCTCATAAAGAAACTGGAGGCTATTGGTGTTAGAGGAAAACCTCTACAACTTTTCTCAGACTACCTAGCTGACAGAAAGCAATCCGTTGTTATCGATAAAGTTGTAAGTGACGAAATACCAACTACCTTTGGGGTATCACAGGGTTCTATCCTGGGTCCAACTTTATTTTTAGTGTATGTCAACGATCTCTTCCAAACATATCTTCCAAACAGTAAAATTATTGCATACGCCGATGACACAGCATTAGTGTTTTCTGCAAAAACCTGGAATGACGTATTTACAGCTGCTCAGACAGGTCTTAATCTCGTAGCCTCCTGGTTTCAACAAAATCTTCTCACCCTTAATGCCTCTAAAACAAAATACATGTTATTTGGTATGCGCAGCACTTCTCTTCCAAAACCAAATAACTTTACAATAACTGCACACTTTTGTGGATTACAATCTCATCTACTATGCGGCTGTCAGAAACTTGAAGCTGTGTCTTCTATCAAATATTTAGGAGTTATGCTTGACCAACATCTTACTTTCCTACCACATATTAGTTTATTAACTTGTAGAGTTCGGAAACTTTCATATGTATTTAAGCAAATCCGTCACTTTACTGGTCCCGATATTATTAAGTCAGTTTATCAAGCACTATGTCAATCATTAATCATCTATTGCATTACAGTTTGGGGTGGTGCAGCAAAAACGCATTGTATAAAAGTTGAGCGAGCTCAAAGGCTCATACTTAAAATAGCTACATTTAAACCATTTTTGTTCCCCACATCCGAACTCTATCAACAATGCCAAATTCTCACAGTACGTCAACTTTTCATTCTATATACTGTCCTTAAACAACATTCACTTACTCCTCTGCCTGATCCTAATATTTCAAGACATAGACCTCTTGTGTGTAAAACATATAAATGTAATTCTTCTTTTATCAAAAAATTTTTCTGTTTTCTTGGCCCATTCCTTTACAACAAAATTAATTATATCCTTAAAATTGTATTTATGAGTAAATACGAGTGTAAGCAAAAACTTATTATATGGTTATTACAGTTAAAATATGAGGACACTGAAAACCTAATTTACAGTTAATCTCATAAAACACACACACACACACACACACACACACACACACACACACACACACACACACACACACACACACACACACACACACACACACACACACACACACACACATACTCACTTTCATTTCATTTTTATTGTTGTATTTTTTTAATCACTTCTTTTTGTATACTTAAAATACATACATTTATTTCCTTTTTTTTTTTGTTTTTTCCGTTCATGTATTTCATTATAAGTGACATATTTTAATGTTATTTGTCTTGTATCAACTCCGTAGGGTGGGGGCCTGGTGACCCGAAACACAGACTTTTAAAAGTCTAGCTCAGGCACCAGTCCACCACATCTTCTTTAGTTATACAAAACTTATATATGTAACCTGAGTTTATAATGATGTGGTGAGAAAATAAACGGATATTTTTTTTTTTAAAAAAAAGTGCGAATTTCTCTCGTACCTATTAAAAAGTGGTAAAAAAAGTTGTAATTTTTGACCCAAATGAATAATAGCGAAGATAAGTTCACATCTGCCATTAAAAAATAAGCTTGTACCTATAATAAAATTAAAAAAATTAATACTGAACTTATTTTAATAATTGAGGTGTCTATAAAGTAACACAGTACACAAAATTTATTTACTTTTTACTTCGAGCAGCGTGCGATTCGAGCAAATATCTGATCGATATAGGTAGTTAGGTACTTCCCTCACATACCATATAAACCGTTATTTGTTAATTTTTCTCATAGCATTTGTCATATGCATAGCTCCGATAACTAGCAGTTGACTGCTAGCTGACTAGCAGTTGACTGCTAGTTATCGGAGTTACTGTTTTATCAAAAGCTGTTTAAAATTGGTTTAAAATAGCAACCTATGACGTCATAATTTAGTATAGACTTTTCCATACCTACCCATTACGATTTATTTTTTTAATAAATAAAATAATGCTAATACAATGAAGGTCTAAGCTAGTGATTCTACATTTCATTAAAAAGCTATTTTGTGAAAAATATTTCATAATCAATTTTATGTCGACATGCTCCCGATTTGATATCATTAACTTTCTTACTAAACATTGATTTTATGATTTTTTTTTCTAACATAGTCTACTCATTAACAGTCAGCATGTATAATTATTTTAATTGGCAGCCCACTTGGATTGGATCTAATCTGTGAATATGGGATTTGGCTAGAATATGGGATTCTGAAGCCCTTGAAATTGTCCAGGATAATTTTTTTTATATCTCTTTTCGTTTTTGAGAAGTTTAAGATTCTTTGAAAAAAAAAGTCCCAAAAGAAACGATCAAAAATTGGTGCTTTTAAAAAAAAAAAAAAAAAAGATAAACTTTTTACAAAACCTTTTTTGCAGTACATATTGTAGTCCTTTCAGTAACGCATCTTTTGATACCGTTTTCATTTCTCTGTCTTAATAATTGAGGACGCTAGCCAACGGCAGCAATTTTCTTGAAAACGGGTACCCTACTGAAGCGATCGAAAAAGCATTTTCAAACCTAATAATTGACCACTGAATACGTTAAAAACAACCGACTTCAATCGCAACAACTCCAAGTTTGCTGTGTTTTTTTTCCCAAAAACCGCTGAATCGATTTCGATAAAATTTATATGGGACTACCTGTGAAGTACCCTTTTAAACAAAAAAAGAATTTTCGAAATCGGTTCAGGCGTCTTCGAGTAATCGGTGAACATACATAAAAAAAAGAATCCGACGAATTGAGAACCTCCTCCTTTTTTTGAAGTCGGTTGAAAATGTACAGCCACGCTGTGCATAAATTTTTCGCGCATCCCTATTTACCATCTGACATACCTGGATGGTCTGCTCAACATAAACTAGCAATAAAAGACCCCATAGGATGCGCTGAGTTACGTTTATTTTTAGTGGAAACCATATTCTGATGTAAAACCGAACAATATTCTGGGCTATGCCCACCACCAAGTAATCTGACCTAATGTACCGAGATTATGGCCGTTTTTTAGGGTTCCGTAGTCAAGAAGGAACCCTTATAGTTTCGCCATGTCCGTCTGTCTGTCTGTCTGTCCGCGGCTTAGCTCATAGACTATGAATACTAGAGAGCTGTAATTTGGCACGGATATGCATAATAATCACTCCGACAAAGCAATAAATAAAATCTTGAAAAACATTTTTTTTAGGGTACCTCCCCTACACGTAAAGTGTGGATGTTATTTTTTCTCACTATCCCATGGTGTTGGGTATCGTTGGATAGGTCTTTCAAAAATATTGTAGGTTTGCGAATACCATTTTTCGATTCAGGGATTCGTTTTCGAAGTATTAAGCTTTAAAGTGCAATCTTTTGTTATAGTCATGTGTCCGTGCCGAGGGGGGGAGGGGGGGGGGGCTCTGCTAGCTAAACGGTTGTTTCTAGAAATGTGAAAAACTCACGGAATACATGTTATGGGGGCAGGCGGGGCAAGGGGCAGGAGGGTCAAGGGGCAGGAAGGGCAAGAGGGCAGGAGGGGCAAGGGGGAAGTAGTTAAAAGGAAAGCTATCACAACTAAATAGGCTTTACTAGTCAATTTTGTAAGACGGGAAGTTTTCCCCTTGAAGCAGTGTCTGTCGAAGTACTACGGAACCCTACACTGCGCGTGGCCCGACACGCACTTGACCGCTTTTTTACTTATGCATGGCCCTGGAGGTGGTACAGGAGCTTATAGCTACTCCTTACACGGTGATAACAAGTAGCAGTCTCAGGCGCGGTCGCAGCCAAAAGTTTGGGGGGGGGGGGTCATATTATCTATCTATTAGCCGAAAGACGTCCACTGCTGGACAAAGGACTCCCCCAAGGATTTCCATATTATAATTATTTTTATTTTACCTGCACCTTTGCGTTGCGGCATTTTTTATCAGATAAAGTATCTCAGATTAGCTCATTTATAAGAACTTTCATGTAAATTTTACGCCATCCTCTGCATGTTCCTCGAGCATTGTAATTAACGACGTAGCAGAATCCACAGCGCTTCTTGTATAAAAAAAAGTGAGCGTAGCAAGCCCGAAAATGTTTGCGGTATAAATCAAAAACTTCAGATTCCCTGCATTAGTTAAATTTTACACCCTCCTTTGTATTCCAGTAATTAAAAAAAAAGGCGCGAGCGAAGCGAGCGCGAATTTTTTATATTATCAAAGAAAAAACCTTAGTTTACCTGGATTTTTAAGAGGTTTTATCTGGTTTTATCAATTTTTCGTTCTTTTTTGCATGTCCCTCCAGTAAAGTACTTTATGAGGCAGTACAAGTAATCTTTGTGTTTATACATAAATATAAGAAAGCGCGAGCGACTTCTTTTGCGCATGTGCATCCAGTAATATTGTTCACAAAACAGAAAAACCTACGGTCCTATTACACAAAAATTTTAAGGTGGTGGTTCATTATTTATTAAATATTCGTAAGTTTTCTATTTTTAGGTTTGGCAATTTCACGTCGACGATTTGGGGGGGGGGGGGGGTCATGACCCCTATGACCCCCTCCCCCCTCGGACCGCGCCTGAGCAGACTATGACTAGAAAACATAGGAGTACCAACTAGTGGAATAAGAATATAATCGGATTTTAAAAAAATTGTAAGACTATGTGGATTGCTGGTGGTGGTAATGTGGCGTATTTTTTAGATTTTTTCTCAAGATTCCTAAAAAATAGCTACAATGGTACAAGAACAAAAAATACAATATTTACCTACACCACTACATAAATAAGTACTTCTTGGTCTCTGAAAACAATGCTTTTTGACTATCTTTGATTCATTCTGCACTCATTATTTAATTAGTTTATGGCTCCATAATCATTATCAAAGAGTAAAAAGTCAAACATAAAAACGCGGATTTGTACATTGTGTCCTGCGTATAGCCTCGACTCATTTGATATGAAATTTTCAAAAATAAACATAGCGAGAAAAATAAAGTATAGATTTACGCAAAAGAAGAGTGTTGTTATAGTAACTATAGTTTTTGTATTTATAATCAAAATATTTTTTGACTCAAACCTTTCGCCAGATTTGTATTTTATTAATTTCGAGGCAAGTGACAACATATCATGTTACAGCACCAAGTTTGGCGATGTGTTAAAGTCTGCGGACGATTTGATCTACTCGGAGCAAAGTATATTCTTCGTGGAAACGTCTTGCCGAGGTGATTTGACAGTGAGGCAGCTGTGTGCCGTGGAGGCAGCTGCGAAGCACAATCCGGAGTGGCAGGTCCACGTATTATTCACCTCACCCATCAATGAGACAATTTACCGTACAGGAGTACTATCAGCACTCACCAATGTTACCAATGTCATATACTCAAGGGTGCACTTACCAGAGTTTGCGAATGGAACTCCACTGGAATCGATGATTTCTGGAGGTGCCCTGAACAGGACTCGATGGAAATTTTCACATACGTCCGATGCTCTAAGATACTTGGTTACCTATAAATATGCAGGGTTATATTTGGACCTAGACGCGATAGTGGCAAAATCTCTTTCCCCGCTGGGAAAGAATTGGGCATCAGCCGAGGATGGAACCTTTGTATCCAGTGCAATGTTGTCATTTGGAAGAGATAAGTTGGGAAGAGCACTAACACATTCTGCGATCAGGTAATTTATTACCTATTTACAGTGTTCTACATTATAGTAAGATACTGTGATGTCATCATCATCAACCAAAAGACGTCCAGTGCTGGACAAAGACCTGCCCCAAGGATTTCCACACCGACCGGTTTTGCGTTGCCCACATCCCAGTGGCTTTTTGCAACCTACACCAGGTCATCGGTCTACCGAGTGGGAATGCAAGTATCTTGACATCGCCTTAGTTTTATGGTCCCGTTCCAGAACTAAGGTAAGATTTACTCGACGAGTCTGTCTCTTTCACACGTAAAAGATTTAAGGCTATTTGCCTGTCAGGGTAAAAAAAAACTCACCAAGTGTTCTGAAACGCTTTCTATGCTTAACTTCAACAAGTCATTGTAAAATATGTACTTATGTAGTTCCGGTATAAAGGGAATGAGTTTCGAAATTAGGTATCTACTAAAGTTCAATATCAACTTATAGCTAGTTTTCCTATTGTTTCAGGTATTTCGAGACAAATTTTAGGGGAGACGATTGGGGTCAAAATGGGCCAGTAGTGATAACAAATGTGCTTCGAAAGTTATGCGGAGTCTACTACACCCATCAAATGACGCCTGATAGGTGCCAAGGTATTTAATTATGTTGGTACAGGGGAAGGCCAAGTCCTATTAAATAGTTTGAGCGATATGTTCAGGTGTTTTGTCAATTTTAACAAAGCCCTGGAAGATAACTGATAGTTTCGTGTCGAGGATCTCTATCTGCAATAAGGACTTTCTGGTTTTTAGAAAACCTAGTACACAGAGTGACTTTTATTCGCTGACAAATTGCAAATGATCCAATATGTTTAATGAAACTGAAAAAAAAATCCCCAGGAGACTCTAATGCAGTGCATTCTAATACGATACAAAGTTTGCAAATCGACACATTAATTTATGTCAGTATAGGAAGTCTGAGCTCTATTTGTCTGGTTTCCTTGGGTAAACTTGTTCAGTTTCATAAGTAGAATCTACCATTTGCCTTTGCCACTTATCAGCATAAAAAAACGTCACACGCCTTCGTCTAATTACTACTTATTGGATTCTTCTGACTGAATCCATTACCTAATGGATCTTGGGACACTTTTTCTCCACTCAGATCATGCATCTTGGAAACTTACGCGCCTACTGGGAGCCATCTTGTATGATTGTTTTTAGGGTTCCGTACCTCAAAAGGAAAAAGGAACCCTTCCTTGTCCGTCCGTCTGTCTGTCTGTCTATCTGTATGTCAAGACCCTTTTTCTCAGGAACGCGTAGACGTATCAAGTGTAAAATAGGTTTTGATTCCCATGCGAGTGTCCAAATATGCGGCGGGCGTAAACAGCCGTATCACTTGATTACGTTGGCACAGAAGTTTGATTTTTTCACAGCTTTAAGGGATTGCAGGCCTTAGAATTTGATATAGAGTTCAAGACATGTGTTAATATGAATTTATACGGAACCCTCGGTGCGCGAGTCCGACTCGCACTTGGCTGGTTTTTTTTCGGTTATATTCACCTAGGTAAATACAATACATAGAGGGAATAGTCAGCTGGGGTACGGGTCCATTCCCATACCTCAGGAAGTTTAGGCTATACTCCACGCCCGTGCGTGCTGTCATGATGGCCAAGTCCGGATTAGTGGAGCTTGTGGGGGTAGTGGTCAACCTCAGTTTTAGAAGTTTTCAAGCCGCCTTCTGTTTTGGCTCAACTACTTCCATCCAGTAATAATCAGCGGCAGCCGCACCAATGGGTTGTTAACACAGAAATGGCCAAGATAAATGTCACTAACGGTCAAAGCTACCGAGTGCTAAGACAGCTCCTATAAAAAGTTTTTGTTGTACAGCAAGCGTGGAGAATTCGAAATATTTAACGTACAATATAATACCTATACGTAACATAGGCTGCGTTCAGAGTTCCTACACATTTGTACGTCATAGAATATATAGGCTTACGTATTATGATTGTAAATGCCAGCGCTACACAGGTTATTATTTATCGTATGGCTAATTACTGGTCAGAATCTAATACTACTTTGTTTCAGGTAGGTAACAGCGTCTTGTGTTACGTAACATTTTTAGTCTGTCCTTATCCAGTAATCTATTATTTGACCCCCGTTTTTCAGGATTTAAAGTGCTCCCGAGAAGACAGTGCTTTCCAATAAAAAAAATAAAAAGCATATTATATTATAAGAAGAGTGAAAATGTTACAGACTTTGATGCATATATTTATCATATATACAATACTTTCACGACCAATTTTAGGATTGAAAAGGGAAGCCTTTACGAATACATCGCTAAGAAGCACTGCCCGATTACTTACAATTCTTTCAAGTAAGTACCTGAGAGATATGTTGTTTGAAAATTAGAAAAAAGTTTTTCACTCACCATCGATAAGCCCTTAGCATTATTTCACCCGATGATGAGTGATAAAAAAATTATTGTTAAGATAAGATAAATAAATAATAATATGTATAGTACGTGTTTAGTAGCTATATTTTTCCCCCTTAGTTGGAAAGCTCTTGTCATCATGTCATCTGTTGGTAAATGATGATAATGCCGAAGATGGAAGCGAGCTTACCAAGATTCCCCAACGCAATGGGAAACTGGCTATCTTATATTCATCTAGCTATTTTCTGAGACCCAGCTTTAAAGATCCTGGTCATATCATCAGACCTTCAAAATTATGGGTCTAAGTATTTAATTCTAAACCCTAAGCGAGCATCCAGCTCATCTAGGAGCAAAGATCCAGATATGAAAACGTAGTCACCGTTAGATTGTTAAATCCGGGCTTTGAGCTTTTTTATATTTTTTTTATAATTTATATATTTTTTATTATGGGAGTCGAGGTCCAGCTTGTTTAAGTTTATTGAATTGAATTGATTTTTTTACATTTTATCACAACATCTTAACATTGTATTCTAAACCCGAAGTTTCGAACTTTGATAGTGACCAAGATCCCTTCAACAGCCATGATAAGAGCTTTATGTGTTTCAGCATGTACGCACCCCTACATCTTAGACAACGCCGGACGACACGCTTTACACTTAGCTAAATGCAGCATGCTCTCTGAATATATTATAAGACTCATTTAAGATAAATATAAAGACAATATCGCGACGTGCTTAATAAGATATGAGGACCAAACGAGGACACTTAATTTTTCCTGCTGGCCTAACATGCGCAACACGACTTATCTCATGTCGTGTATGATAAAATTTGTCGATCCCGATTATTTTGTCGTTTTTCTTAACATGGTTACCACGGAAGAGAAGATTTCTCGGCATGACTTCGCTTTGTCGTGACAAGTAACAGCGAGAAGTTGATGTTGCCATTTTAAGAAAAATAACCGGTTTGTCATATAAAATTCGTTAGATTTCAGCGATAAAAAGTTTTTAGTCTGAGCTTTTCAATAATTTTATGAAAAAAATAGTGATTATATTCTCTTTTGTCACAGACTTTTTGTTTTCTTCGTGAGTTTTGTTAGATCTCAGCAATAAAAACTTTTTATTCTGAGCTTTTCAATAATTTCGTTGTTAAAATAGTGATTATATTCTCTTTGGTCACTGACTTCTTTGAGTTTATTGATTTCTTCGCGCGCGCTTCAATTTTGATCAATGTTTTCTTTTAAGAAATCTTATATTTTTTGCCACAAATAAAGCGACTGTCCAATGTAGCGGTAAAAAATTTGGGATTTTATACATTTCGGGGACAGTTAGTTACTTTCATGAGTAGAAATAATATTTAAATAACAAATTAAATACCTACTTATTTCAGAAGAACCCATATTATTGTTCAGTTTCATCTATTTCCATAAAAATCAAACCACCTACCCATGTGGCCCAGTGAAGCGGTCGTGACTCAGTGCGGCTTGCGTGGTCGTGTAGATCACGCAGGTTAACTGACTACAAACACGGTCGTAACCCGGATGAGTCTGACTGTTAGTGGCATTTATCTCGACCGTTTCCGTGCTTCGCAAGGCACGTTAAGTCGTTGGTGCCGGCTGCTATCGCTAGCAGTCGTTAAGCCATGTCATGTCAGAGGCCTTATAGGCGGCTTGAAAACTTCTGACACTGGGGTTGGCCAATAGCCCCACAACCTCCATCAATCCGGGCTTGGCCCCGTGCCCCTGCAGTGGGGACGTAATGGCCATTTGATCATAATTGTATATTTATATAGTCGTAATACAGGGCTGCCTTTTTGTTTTCGCGTTTCTCGTTTATCTCGTCGCTCAAATTCATCGAAGAGAAACATGTCGAGTAGAAGTTTCAAATTTCGAGAAATAAGGGCGCGCATGTTAGAGTTTGTCGACAAAAGTTTGACAGACGATAAAATTTCATAAAATGACAGATCGAAAAGAGTTCCGTGTACTGCCATGTTAGGACTCCTCGACAAATAGACATATCTCGTTTTAACACGAGAAAATGCGTCGACAAAATTTTGTCACGTTGCGCATGTTAGGCCAGCTGGTCTGGGTTTTTTCATAGACCATCCTCTCTCTTTAGCAAAGTGTAACTATTTTGCCAGGCAGGGATCACGCGATATGCTGCCTCAGTCGCTCAGGCATTTCAGTGTGAACATTTCTAATTATGGTATGTGTATTCTGCGTATGTATTGATTTATTTTTGCTATCGTATCACTAATGCCGGTATGTTTATTTCTCAGAATGTTTTATTTGCTGGTCTTAAAATACACTTAAAATGTGAATAATTGACTTTTGTTTTATTTTCTGATATACTCTGACGTGAATAACTTTAATGATTGTCGGGGCATTTGTTCTATGAGCTAGTTTATGTGCCCTGCCCACTACTATTTCAGTTTAGCAATTCTGTAAGCAAACGAAATCTCCTATCCCCACTCTACCTTAACAGGTCCGGAAGGGTTTTCTTACAGAACTAAGTATTTATAATCGGTTGGTCCACGGGTAAAGAAAATTTCATCTACCCTACATTCCTCTCTCGCCTCCGTCACACAGAATTCCAAGGGAGCTACTACTTTCATAGTTTGTGGGGTCTCTTAAAAGTATTTTGCCAATGTCATGTCAGGGGTGTATAACCCCTTACATTATACATTTTATTAAATTTATAATAAGAAGGGTTTTCTTATAGAACTAAGTATTTATAATCGGTTGGTCCACGGGTAAAGAAAATTTCATCTACCCTACATTCCTCTCTTGCCTCCGTCACACAGAATTCCAAGGGAGCTACTACTTTTATAGTTTGTGGGGTCTCTTAAAAGAATTTTGCCAATGTCATTTTATTAAAATTATAATAAGAAGGGTTTTCTTATAGAACTAAGTATTTATAATCGGTTGGTCCACGGGTAAAGAAAATGTCACCTACCCTACATTCCTCTCTCGCCTCCGTCACACAGAATTCCAAGGGAGCTACTACTTTCATAGTTTGTGGGGTCTCTTAAAAGAATTTTGCCAATGTCATGTCAGGGGTGTATAACCCCTTTACATTATACTTTTTATTAAAATTATAATGAGGACGTACGACATGAGGACGACGGAAGGTCGGCACTACCTTAAAACCTCAGGCTAAAAAAAGTCTACCATAAAGATTCTATAGTCTGAGCCTAAAACAAAGAACTTGTATATCTACTATAATACATATAAATTCCTTGGCCTAAAACGCCTTTATGGACATGCAGAATTTATATTATGCAGTGAAATGTCATATCTCCAGAACACTATTCTATATCGCAAACATGCCCCAACGGCATATATGGCTAAAAGTCTTATGAGTTACTCAGTCTGTATCAAGCTACGGTCACGACAACGTGTCCTCCGTACTCACTCCTTGTTACACAAAAACATGCCGAATTGCGTAGTAAAATCGTGTAAATCTCATTCCGCCAGAGATAACAAGAACACCGGTATCACATTTCACAGGTCAATAAGTATTATGTTAAGATTTTGAATAAAAATAACTTCGTAAAAATTCATCACAAATTGTCGCCATTTTCCATCGTTCAGTGTTGCTTAAAAATAAAAATACTAAATACCCTAATTTGGGGGAATTTAAATGAATGAATGATGAGGACGTATTACGTGTATCTATCGATAACTGTTTAAATTGTAAAAGTACTGTAACTGTATATTTTTTGTATAAAATATATACAAGGTGTTAAAAAAACGCGCATGAAATTTTAAAGGGTTATTCAGAATCAAGTATAGAATACAGGAAAAAATATTTAAAAAATCCAATATACAACTTTTTTGTAGTTTTCTACACAAATTCTTAATTAATTATTCAGATTCAGTATTAGAAACTGAAAAAAATATATTGTGGACTTATTCAATATTTTTTCCCGTATTCTGTACTTGATTCTGAGTAACCCCAAAACGCACTTTTGTAACACCTACTATAAATAAACGATAAGAGAGAGAGAGAGAGAGAAGAAACAATAAATAAAAATGTTACCCTATATTTGTATTTTATATTAATTTAAAACGTAAACTAGGATTCGCAAAGATCCCGTGAGGAGAAAAAAATTGTAATAAATAGTAAAAGTCGCGGGCGAAAGCTCGTGACAATAAATACAATAGTTGATAAAACTAAATTCTCGTATTTTATATTAATTACAGTTATTGCTTGAAGTAAATGCCGATTACAATTACAATTCGGCTGTTCCAAAATAAAATACTGAAAACGCCATTTCGATAATTTTATATTAGCAAAATTTGAAAGAAAATCCTTAGCCTTAAAACTTTCAAAACACTTTATTGCCTTTTTTCGGTAGCTCAGAAGCCTGATTCTTTTACAAGCTATCGAAAAATAAATCTCCGCTAAGGTGACATCGTATGCAGTAAATTCAAATGTAAGAGTGTCCTTTTTTGTGAAATAGCCATATTCAGTGTTTTATTTTGGAACAACCTAATAATTGAATTTAAAATTGGTTCTGATAATATTTACGAGTGAGTTCTGATAATTTTAATAAAAGTTCCTGGATTTTTAAAAGACTATCAATTAAAAATTAAAGTACGAGTTCTCAAACACGACACAAAATGACCTGTCAAACCTAAAAGTTATATGATTTATGTCGTTTAACATTAAAAATTAAAAAAACAGCTCTTTAGGTTTTCTTTCATTTTTCAGTTTTTATTAATCCTGCTATTGAGAAAAGTCTTTCGGAAGTCACATCTGAATGTTTTACTAACAAGTATTTGACTAAAAAGTTGAAATAGTAATTATTACATCATTTCAGTAAACGTAACAATAAGGGGTTTTCATTTTCAAGCAATTTAGTGATTTTCAACAGTGAAAATAGATGGCGCTGCACCGAAGTCGAGCGTTAATGTCGTAAATAATTATGAGATTTCATGTTTGTACGTAATTCTTTTTATAGGTAATTACAATTCTTTATTGGACATTTAAAGAAGATTATTAAATACAACACGCACATATTCATACAATTCAAATGGTCGGCAGCCTTATACAGAGTATTAAGAAAATTAGAACTAGGTACTTTTTGAGGGGCGATTTAGAGATTCTTTAATATTTATCAAACTGAAAAACTTTTGTCCCACATCTTTGTAAAAAAATTGTGTACTCCATACAAAGTTCCCATGGAAATATAGGCCGAGTACGGGTTGCCAGCTGTTTAATTTAATACCTAACTTTCCATCAACGCCACCTATTGAAGAGATTCGGCAACTTTTTTTTCTTAAAAACCTCTCATTACAATTAATTGTTAAAATGCCAATAATTGCCAATTACAATTAATTGTTATTGTTTTATCACTAACATTTTATTACACTCTGACTGAATAAATATTTTTATAAGTTTCTATTAATTTAAAAACCTTTGTAAGTTTCATTACACCTATTCACTTTTGCTTTTAAATTATTACTAGTAATTAGATAATACGATATTATCCACTCGTTGTTACATTACAGTTACAAAAATATCGATCTATCATTCATTCGTTCATTCATTCATTGGGGGAATATGATACTACTACTGGCAACATTGTTCAAGTGTCATTGAAAACATATAGCCCTCTTTTTCTTACTTGACGTTTAGTTGTATAGATTCGCTTAGTAAGAGTGAAACAAATATAGTGTCACTTTCACATAAGTTCATGTTTCAAAGCTACGTCCTAGTTTTTGTTACTTTACTCCACGTTGTCATGGAAGCGTTATAGGTGATTGCGGCTCTTGTATATAAACCTCTTTGATATTGGTGTCGATTCGGACTAAAAGACGACTATACTAAACTATACTAAAATACGATTAAAATAAGTTTAGTGATTTGCATGCGCAATTCGGTTTTTCGCGATTACTAAATTTAATCTTCTTGTTTGACAGCACTAAAACGTAAATGACACGATTAAATTTAATAGACTTTGATCCATAGACTATAATAAACAGTGAAGTGAAATCGCGCGTCACACGAAAGACTCAAAAGTCGCTCTAAAAAAGAACGAATGATACGGTGATACGACGTATGCAAGACAAAGAAATAAGACTTTTTCATATGATTTTATGTAGCGCTATCTCTTTTATATCTGTCATTAATTTCTGCCTCCAGGGGAAATAATCAACCCATGAAAAAAAACAATTGTCAAATAGAAAATGCGAGTTTTGTTCTTTGTTTTTGTTTATGTGAATTTGTGAATAAATACAAACAAATGGACTGAAGAAAAACAATAAAAAGCTGGAGGTATTTGGGAAGAAGTTTCCTTCTAATATACTTTTGGTAAGTGGTAAGTAATTTCTTCATATTCTTTGTTTATAAATTGTGTTAGTGTCTGTGAGGAAATCTTAGTAAATGAAAAGCATCTAGTGGTGCAACCTCAGTATTCAGCATAAGCGCTGCAGGTGCCCAACGGATGCAGCTTCCTGCTATAACAATAAAATCCTTGAATAGCAATCAGGACTGGTTACTCAGGTTGAAGTTGTATGAGTTAACTAATTGTAGCCATGGTCATTGTTATCACTCCATACGCGTCTAGGAATATTACTTTAACTCACATAAATCCAGTGGTCGCCCGCATATATTCCACAGTTCCTTACCACAGCAGAGGGAATATACAGACCAACAGAAATATTGGAATCAGTTAATCGACTTGTGCTGTTCTGTTGTATTGTTTTTGAAAATCATATAGAATTTAGATCATTTTTGCACCTGAGGAGTTTAACATTATGCACTGGAATGGAACTAATGCAGCTGGGCCTGTCGTTAAATGCATATATGACTTATCACATAGGCCTAATAATTATATCGACGCTTGAAAGGAAAAGTTGACTAAGCGCCATTCGTCCCTCACACGACTAACACTCCTATCACTGTAACTAAGCACCATTCGTCCCTCACATGACTAACACTCCTATCACTGTGACTAAGCGCCATTCGTCCTTCACACGACTAACACTCCTATCACTGTGATAGTCGTGTGAGGGACGAATGGTGCTTAGTCAACTTTTCCTTTCAAGCGTCGATTTCATGTTTATGGTACTGTTATCAAGTTGCCTATTTTATTTTTCTTCAGGTTCTGCCAGTAAATGGTTCCATGGTCAAGATACTGGCCATAATGAGAGAAGCCTCCTGTGGTGCAACTTCAGCCGCAACATATTCCCCTGCCGATGCGAACGAAGAGGAACGAGAATGGTGAACAGAAGGGACCTACAGTCGGATACACCAAGCAGCCTCTAGACTGCCTACTGTTCATAAAATTATCATGTAATAATAAAACAATCTGATTTAGAACTGTATTTTATTATCCTTAAAATAATTACATGTTTTAGAGTCATAGTTCAATAATAATAAAAATGTTTATTGTCTTGGGGCGATGAACTTCACAATGAACTTCACCATTTGTAGGTAGGACAAATATTAGGATGAACAGAGGGCCATCCATCCCCCTTTGTATTTTATTGTACTCCTGTTTCCGCATTTAGACTCCTATTAGGTCCTTTAAATGTGCAGGCGTGGTCGACTACTCCAGCTAACCTAGCTCTTTCCAGAAGCACAGAAGTCTCCTGGTACATACACAGGCTTCTCGAAGCGACCCTTACATGCTGAAGTATTTTGTCCATTGTTCGGTCAGACCAGTGCATTTCAGGATTAAGTGGATGACTGTTTCTTCTGTTCCGAGACAGCCTCTGGATAGCGGGCTGTCCTGAACTTTCACTATAAATCCCCCTTTTAAATGCTACAAGCTTCTCGTTTACTCAACAAATCTACTCATAGGCTACAACTGTGCCTGCTGGCTGCTGGTGCAACGCAGGCGTCCAGTTGCTCTGCATCCACGTAACAGTAGGTATTCAGTATTATAAGAGTAATAGCCTTGATGCTGATACTACAAGAAACATAGAAACATGAGCAGTCTTCCATGTCATGCAGATACTTTCCATGTATTCATTACTGGTGTCATTTTCGGTCAGAGAGAAGCCTTAGGTGCTCTCCGCAAGTTCAAAGGTCCTCCCCAAGCTCGGTAGTTTTTGTAATAAATTATTCTTGGAAAAAAAGTCTCGTCATGACTAGTTTTGGAAAACATTCATTTTACTCCTGCTGTATACATTTCTTCTGCATCTGCCATAACCGCAATGGCTCTCCCACTACCACAGATCACTATTTGTCGTATCTTCGAAACAAATCTGGCATTTCTGTAGATTTCCTTGATACATTTTAATTTAATCGTCACCCAAACAGGTCGCGATTAAAATAAGTCGAATTTTAGTTTGACATCTCTAAAAATGACAGATAAATGGCTGTTCCGAATAGCAAAATGGCGATTTTGACTAAATTGAATTCGACTAAACTAAAATTAATATTAGTCCTGTCAGTTTAATTAAGTTTGTTTTTCCGAATAGCAAACGCTATTTTGACACATCTAAACTTAATTTTAATTTAGTTTAGTGATTTTTGCAATCTCGAATCGACACCATTATGCCACTAAAATTCGGGCAAAGAATTCTTATGTGAATAAAAGATGCACAGACAGAACTAAACTAAATTAATAGCAAACCAGTAACAGACGCGACAACTCATGTGTGCATATTTTCCTAAGAAAAATATATGATTTATATTATGGAAATATTTGTAACAGTTTGATTTATAATTTGTCAATGAATCCGTCTTTTGTCTACCTTCTACTATAGACATATGTAACTGGTACATTTCAAGCATGTGCATTAGAACTTATTGGCCATTAGTTGTTTCCGAACATTGCGGTAGTACCAAGAAGCTTATTCTACTACACCTATGGGTAGTACATAGACATCATTTTAGAAACAAATGCTTTTTCTTTTTTAGACTTTGATTTATTTTATTTTGTAATGATTTATTTTAAAACATACATAGCCAGACAAATAAAGCATTTAATTATACAAAACAAAATTGTTGTAATAATTATTCTTTTTATTTATATAATTAAAAAGTTTTTTGAATCAGATCTCTCGCCAGATTTGTATTTTATTAACTACGAGCCTAGTGACAACACAACATGTTACACCTCCAAGTTTGGCGATGTGTTAAAATCGGCGGACGATTTGATCTACTCGGAGCAAAGTATATTCTTCGTGGAAACGTCTTGCCGAGGCGATTTGACAGTGAGGCAGCTGTGTTCCGTGGAGGCAGCTGCGAAGCACCACCCAGAGTGGCAGATCCACGTGGTATTCACCTCACCAATCAATGAGACAATTTACCATACTGGAGTACTATCAGCACTCAACAATGTTACCAATGTTATCTACTCAAGAGTGCACTTAATCGAGTTTGCGAAAGAAACTCCACTGGAATCGATGATCTCCGGAGGTGCCCTGAACAGGTCTCGATGGAAATATGTGCATACGGCCGATGTTCTAAGGTGTTTGCTGATATACAAATTTGGAGGGCTGTATCTGGACCTCGACGCGATAGTGGCTAAACCCCTCACCTCCCTGGGTAAGAATTGGGCAGCAACCGAAGGTGAAACTTACGTGAGCAATGCTATTTTTGCATTTGGAAGGGATAAATTGGGAAGATCACTGATACATTCCACGATCAGGTAATGTAAATTAGATGCAACTGTATTGTCATCACTTTGAAGTCCTTTTGCTTACTTTATAACATTTGTATTAGATAAGGTTTCAAATGTGTTTCCTTCCTAGAAGTCCAAGAACCCTCAAGCTGTGGAATGAAACTCATTCCTCCATCCGAGATTTTCCCCAAGTTCTACAGTATTGGTCTCATCAGGAAGGAATTGAAAAGGTTTTAGAAGCTTCGGCGAAACACTGATAGCAACCCTTGGTGTTGTCCCATAGGCGGCCGATAACCACTTTCCATCAGTTGGGCCGTCACCCTTTTGCCATCATTTACAAAGGTAGAAAATACATGTCATTCCGAGGTTATTTTGAGAACTATTTATAGAAGAATGTAGGCACAATGACAACGGACGTTTCGGTAACTGTTCTTTGTGTACCTGAAGAGTATGGGAGTTTCAAAATAATCCACAGTATAAAGTATGATAACTTTTCTGATAGTTGACCTATTTTTTCAGGGATTTGAAGACAAATTACAGAGGCGATGTTTGGGGTCAAAACGGGCCCATATTGATAACAAAAGTGCTTCGAAAACTATGCGGAGTCAGCTACACTCACCAAATGACGCCTGAAAAGTGCCAAGGTATTTGATGAAGTTGGTATATTTAAAAAGGTGAAATGGAGTAAAAAATTGAGAAATTATTGTTCTGTACTGGTCAAATTCCGTTTTTTAGTTGGGCGGCCTGCCAGTCAATGGGCCATGTACTTACTCGACGTGTATCGGCTGGGAATATGACCACGCTGAATACGTTAAAAACAACCGACTTCAATCGCAACAACTCCAATTTTGCTATGTTTTGTTGATTTTCTCAAAAACCGCTGAATCGATTTCGATAAAATTTATATGGGACCACCTGTGAAGTATACCCTTTCAAACAAAAAAAGAATTTTCGAAATCGGTTCAGGCGTCTTAGAGTAATCGGTGAACATACATAAAAAAAAAAATAAGATTCCGACGAATTGAGAACCTCCTCCTTTTTTTGAAGTCGGTTGAAAAAGCCGCCCACTAGATCGGCCGCCGTTGGCAAATTCCCTTTCTGGCCTTAGGAAGATACGTCCTGCGGATACTTAAGTATTCGATATAAAGCCTGCATTATACAGATTGCTGGTAACATAATATCACCTTCGTTTTTCAGGATTTAAACTACTCAAAAGAAGAATGTGTTTTCCAATACCAACAAAAAAGAGCGAATCATATTTTAAGAAGAGTGAAAATGTTACAGACCTTGATGTGTATATTTATCATTTCTACAATAATTTTTCGAAAAAATTTAAGGTTCAAAACGGCAGCCTTTTCGAATACCTCGCTAAGAAACATTGCCCGATTACTTACAAATCTTTCAAGTAAGTGCCTGCGAGATAGTATTGTTTGAAAATTACAATAAACTGTGATTTTGAGTATCTGAACTGCATGAGAACCGCCTTTACAGTCAACTAATTATAAATCAGTTGCAATTACCGCACACAATTTGTAGGGTTAGTACGAGTATTAGGTATCTCGGGTGCCCTTCCTTCCGCACGCATAAAATTCTGTCATATTTTTTTTATGCTATTTTTTCTATCTGATATAAACCCAATTTGTAGAAATTACAGTGTATAGTATAGTATTGCAGTAATTAATTCCGCAGCACAACTGCATTCTGATCTGACGGCTAGCTACGAGCGATGCTGTTGTTGCACAGACCATCTACTCTTTTAATGGCAGAGTATATTTAATTACAAGGAACAATTTAAACGGACGGTCATATTATTACTCAAACTTTATCGTCACATGTCAAAAAGGCTACAGATCAAGTTCCACCCCTTTTATAACCATGACTACGCTATACGCATTTTTGTAGGAGAGAACCTCGCGCTCGCTTTTCTTAGCGCACAACGACATAAAAAAATATCAGACCCTCGCACTTTTCAACTGTTCCTAGTTCAAAGGAAGTTTCATGTATCGGCTGGTAAGGGCAGTATCAATCAATTCTATCATAATTGACCACGCTGAATACGTTAAAAACAACCGACTTCAATCGCAACAACTCCAATTTTGCTATGTTTTTGTTGATTTTCTCAAAATCCGCTGAATCGATTGGGCGGATCGTGAATTTGTGGGGCCCTGGGCTAATACTACTTAGGGGCCTACCAAATTAGTAATAAAATAACACACCCAACTAATTGCCATTTTGTCAAAAGACTGTTTTCTATAGTGATATAGAGAAAAAAGACAATTAAATATTTAATTTATACAGAGTGTTAAAAAAGTGCGATTGAGATTTTAAGGGCATTACTCAGAATCAAGTACAGAAAACAGGAAAAATGAACAAAAATTATTCATTCACTATTCACATTTAGTATGGAAAACTGAAAAAAATTACTATTGATCGTATTTTTTTAATATTTTTCCCTTCAGTTCCCTGTTACTATTGTAGTAAAAAAAAGCATAAAAGTATAGAATCTCAGTATACCAGAATTTGCGCATGTGCATTCAGTATATCGTTCAATCAATAAATCTCCTACCCTGTTCATACAAAAAGCCGCGAGCGGAGCGAGCGCAAAAAAATAAGCTGGTAGGGTATTATTTATTATTATTATTATTATTTTTATGTGATAAGGAAGGCAAACGAGCAAGTGGGTCACCTGATGGTAAGTGATCACCACTGCCCATAGACACCTGCAACCCCGGAGGAGATTGCAGATGCGTTGCCAACCTAGAGGGCTAAGATGAAATGCCTCTTGTGCCTATTTGTGAAAACATTCGTGAATTATCTATAGGTATTTATAGTTCATTCCAATCAAAAAAACGCCTCGCCCATGAAGGGTTCCGTAACAGCAAGTAACATAATATAAAAGTTCTTGTAGTTCGTTGTAGGTAAATTGCTGTTTACGATTCATGACGTATTAAAAAAAAACTACTTACTAGATCTCGTTCAAACCATTTTTCGGTGGAAGTTTGCATGGAAATGTACATCATATATTTTTTTTAGTTTTATTATTCTCTTATTTTAGAAGTTACTGGGGGACACACATTTTACAACTTTGAAAGTGTCTCTCGCGCAAACTATTCAGTTTAGAAAAAAATTATATTAGAAACCTCAATATCATTTTTGAAGACCTATACATAGATACGCCACACGTATGGGTTTGATGAAAAAAAAAATTTTGAGTTTCAGTTTTAAGTATGGAGAACCCCCAAAATTTATTGTTTTTTTTTCTATTTTTGTGTGAAAATCTTAATGCGGTTCACAGAATACATCTACTTACCAAGTTTCAACAGTATAGTTCTTATAGTTTCGGAAAAAAGTGGCTGTGACATACGGACGGACAGACAGACAGACAGACATGATGAATCCATAAGGGTTTCGTTGTTTTGCCATTTGGCTACGGAACCCTAAAAAGCAAAAGGTAAACAAATGTAGTATGCAGATGACATTGACATATGTCAGTTCCATAGTAAGTTTGTTTACGTTTTGCTTTTTTTTGATTGGAATGAACCATACAAAGAAGTTTTATATCGTCGCTCCGCTCCTCTATAGAACGCTAATACGTCAGTTTCAATATGAAACCGCGTGGACCAAGTTGAGGGGAAAATCTGAGGTGCGGGAGGGGGAAGCTTCATAACTGTTCGAATTTTTGAATCTAAGAATGTCATATGTTTGAATTACGACCAATCACCGCAAGATGTCAACTGTCTAAGGATTTGAATCGTCGAATAGCAATAGACTATTTGAAAATGACAAAACTCAAAATACGACTGAAATATCTAGTGATGGAGGTAATAGAAAGGATCACAAATATCGAAAATTCTTACGATAATTTTTAAAATGAGGATAACAAAATAAATTAAGCGTATTGTTCCTTGTTAAATCTTAATACATTAACAACACGAATACAAATTCAAAAATATAATAAAGTAAAAATACATATTAAAACAAAAAATATATGTTTTAAAAATAAAAATCAAACCGAATCATAGTTTCCAAAACATACGAGTATCTGTAGCCAAGCTGGGCGGAAATGTTAGGAGAAAATATTCCAGCTGTCGTGTCTGCTCATAGTCTTAATTTTCGTTTAATTATTATTTGGGTTCCTTTAGAAACTGAAAAAAATTAGAAGAAAAAATAAGTCAAATACATTTCATATCTACTTTGGATAAAACTATGTAAATATGCAGTCGGATATTTTTTTGTTGCTAAACTTTTTGCTATATCTATCGAAAAGTCGATGAAGCGTTACATCACTACCATATGTTTTGCAACGAAGTTATTTAAATAAAAATTAGTCATTATATGGCTTACTTCTGGTATGAAACCCCGCACGTTTGATTTATTGAGATGCCCAGTGCGGTTTCCGCATCAGACAAAGATGCAAATTGGCATTTTTACGATTAATTTACACACATTTTGTCCTATGTTACCTCGACAATTGACAGAAATAGACTGAAAGACGAAAATTGAACAAAAATGACATTTCAATTTAACTTGGCCATCTGCCCACCTTGCGGCGAGCAGCCGATGCCCTGTATGGCTAGTCTATAGGGGGGGAGCGGGGTGCATGTCTGTGGAACCATATATAGAAGGTTTGGTGATATGACGTGCACTATGACGTTGATCCCCCTTTCGGACCGCGCCTGTGGCTCGGGGCCTTTGTATCCCCGGGGCCCTGGGCTACAGCCCAAAAAGCCTATAGGGAGATCCGCCCCTGTCTGTTACACCCTGTATCCTCTGTCCTTTGTTTCAGCATCTACGCCGCCTCACAACTTCCACAACGCCGAAGATAAGCCCGCTTAGCTTACCTCTTTGCTAAAAGCATCATGCTTCCTGGGTAAGAGTCGAAATTTAGAAAGTGTAAAGGGCAGTTAGACACAGAGAATGAGATAGCAAACTGCCGATCTAAAAGCCACTTTAAACTCCATATACGAGAGTAGTCTAAATTACGGTTGTTCTTTTTTGTCCCCGCGAGCCTGTCCCCGGACGGGATGCGAATTCAGCTCTTTGCATCTACTCGTAAATAATATTAAAACTTCCATAAAATAATTATCATGCCATTATGGCAGTTTTAAAATGATTTAGAATAAGGAATGTACAAAGATATGAATTGTTGATAAAAATAATTTTCGGGGACAATCGAAACTTTAAAATTCTCGTTTGTCCCCACATAAAAGTTCGCGGTCAGGCTCGCGGGGACAACCAGGAAAACCTTTGATTACCCGTATGCGTATTGTGTATATTGTGCGTAAATATAAATACTTAATTATTTGTTTTTGTTATCGTATGGTTTACTGTTTTTAATACAATTTTATTTATATTACGTTTTATTTTATAGTCTGTTTTTTTCTTGGATAATTTATTACATTCTGGTGGTTCTTAAATAAATATAAACTATTTGTAATTAATTTTTATTTTCTGATATGTATAAGTAAATAATCATTTAGGTACTTTAGCACTTTCTGCATCTTTTTTGGTACAGTACATATAACAAGCTTTATTACCGTGGCAAGCGCGATTTTTACACGACTGCTAAAGAAAGCGTCATGTTTTTTGGGTATTGTGTATGCATAGGGTGTGAAGTGATTTCGCTAAAAAGTGGCAACTGGTAGACGATACTTAAGAAATAGAACAAATTCATTTTACCACAGAGCAGAGTTCTTATGCCATACCAATAGTATGGTATATTAGAAGTCTCGGAACCCGAATAACTCGAAAACCACTGAACTGTTTTTCACCAAACAAAGCTAGAACCTGCTTTCAAATGAAAATCGAATTCAAATCAGTCCAGTCGAAGAGGCTATGGAGCTATTGATACACAGATACATGTACCAAATACTCTCATGCCTCCTTTCCATCGGGGTTAAAAAGGAAACGCATGCGATATAAAACACAAAATAATAAATATCAATTATATTATCACAGAGAATCACATTGTGTTATAAACATTTACGTGGCTAGTACAAAATAATAATTACAATGATCCTTCCTTGTTGAATCGTAACTACTTTATACATATGTAGGTATGTAACTATGACTGCCTGTAAGTAGTAGCAGATAGGTATACAGGTGTTAAAAAAAGTGCGTTTGAAATTTTAAGGGGTTACTCAGAATCAAGCACAGAACCCAGGAAAATATTGAAAAAATCCGCTCTTCATTTTTTTTTTACTGATTCTCATCTAAATCTCCTTTAGGATTCGTGTCCCCACTGCTATGCTTCACTAGTGGGGCCCGCAGGACTTTCAAGTGCTCGTGTCTCTGAATAGTGAATCAAGAATTTGTATGAAAAACTGAAAAAAATATTGAAGGGCGGATTTTTTCAATATTTTTCCTGGGTTCTGTACATGATTCTGAGTAACCCCTTAAAATTTCAAATGCACTTTTTTAACACTCTGTATATGTAAATCGTAAATAATAGTAAGCGAATCTAGAGTTAATAACGAAAACATTGAAACACCCTACAAAATGATATTATTTTGTTCTTTTAGTTAATGTATGTATGTACAGTGGATAGAGACATTTTAGGTAGCAAAAATCTCTAAATGGTAGGGTATTAGCTTAGAATCGAACAACAATACATTTTACCAACACACAGTAATGATTCGATGTCAAAAATTATAGGAAAGTGTTGTCGTTAATTCAGTACAAACACTCTTTTGTAAAAAATAAAGAAACTTCAGTCCAATAATCTTGATTGCAATATTCTTTCCAACCATATATCATCTTGTAATAAAGTCAGTCATTTCATTTCAGGACAAAAATACAATATTTCTTCAATTAAGACCTTTTTATATTATAGATACTATAGAGCCAGGTTACACGCTCAGTCTGGCGTCAGTCTGGTCCATCAGTCTTGACTGACGCCAGAATGATGGATGATTTTCACAGTACACGGTTAATCTAGACTGACGGCAGACATTGGGTTACACGATCAGTCTCCGATCATTCTGACCAGACTGATGCCAGACTGAGTGTGTAACCTGGCTCATACAAATCCAAATCCATACATATCTGTATATCAATCAAAAAAAAAAATAGCTATTAACATATGATGCGCTGAGGTCAAGAGTGGTGTAACCCCATTCTCGCTTAAATATATATATATTTTACTTTGAAGTCATTTATTTTATTAATCATTAATATTATTATTATTCGTTTATCCATGTTCGTCACTATGTCAAGATGCATTATAATGGGATAGTTTAATTATGATTTAGGTAGATATCATCTAAAGTGCTAAAAAGTGGACCAGAGGAAGACTCTTGCTCTCAGCGCGTCATATATGACAGCAATTATTCATAGCCGTTCTGTACTTATGTATGAGATAATAATATAAGATAATATTTTATTTACAATAGGACAAGATCATTACTTCTTGCATTTAGCTATAATTTTGGAAAGTACATATAATACTAAAAAAAAAAGTATACTGCACCGCCTATAAACATAAGAATTAAAATAATAAAGAAATTGCACTATAAAAATAAACTATGAATCTTAAATATTTCAGTACATAAATAATTGTACAAGCATACAACAGTTTTTGGGGCAAGACTGATTTATAAAAAATGTTGTGCATCATTAAAGTGTCAATAGAAAAACACTGTAATCTAATTTTACAATAAAACACAGGAATAATTATCTAAAGCTGAATAAAATTTTAAAAAAATTACAAAATTTTTGGGGGGTTTAAAATATATTACAGTTTAAAGTTTTCATCAGTTCGTCTACTCATTTGCACAACAATTTATAATCACCTGTTCACAAAATATTCGAATAAAGGGGTATAAAATGTTACAAATTCTATATTCACGATTTTATATAAATATCTATAGTACACCATATAACTATGTAGTACTTACAATACATTAATAACACACGTGTTTATTGTCTATATACACATGGTAAAATTTGGACTGGATTTTTATAATTCGTCAAATTTTATTTAAAATCAGTTTTGAATTTGTCGTTTAATAAACCAATAAGTAAAAAAATACCACACTAAAAACTTTGATTTGTTTGTTTATTTTCTCTATTCTGTGGTTTGGCTAATACGCAGAAGAGGAATAGCAAAGGGTATAAAAGGAAATCGTCACTGGAAAAGTAAAACTACTAAAGCGTAGCGCTACACTGGCACTTTAGTATCTTTACTTTTTCAGTGACGAAATAGATAAATAATAGATGGGCCAGTTTGGTCGGCTTATTTCAAACCGAGCGAGAGAGACAAAGCTATAGACTGGACAAGGACGCAGTTCGTATCTCAAGCACTAGCGACTGTAGACCCTATAAACAATTATTAAGTCATCATAGGCCGAAACAACTTATAAATTTGTAATGAAAATTCACTGGCCAGTAATATAAATAAAAATTGTGTATTTTCATTTCTCTATTTCAATTTCGTAAGATCAAGCAACTGAAATGCCACTGAGATCGAAATCAAGGTTTCTGATAGTAAAATAAGAGAATAGGTTCAAAAATATAGAATTCACAAGGAATTTAAGAATATCAAAATATTAATGCGAATGTAATTGCCTTTTGGAAATATATTTTTTTCTCAAAAAGCCCAACAGTCTTGTCAAAATAGTATTCAGCGTCCAGTATGGTCCAACGTGCGTGTGCACTAAAAATTCGTTTTCGATAACCTGTTTCTCTTCATCTAATTCATCAAAGATTTTCTGTTAGGTTTACAACGCGTTATCATATACTTAGTTTTTTTTGTAACTGAGACGTAACGCTCTGGTAGTTTTATTAACGTAGTAGCTTCACAGTACCAAATAATTTAGGCTACCAAAACACACGTCTGTCTAAAACTTACCTTTTATATACAGTAACAGCATCCAAAAGATTTCTGTAAAACAATTTAGGACAGCTCAAACCCAGTATTGCAGTTCACAGCGTAGCGTAGTTTGTCTCTGAGTGTACTTCGCTTCTGATAGTTGGGCAGCTTTAGAAGGTTGAAGCATGTGGAGGATGTTGGTAGCCGGTTAAGGGGGTCCTTCTTGCGAATGGTGAAAAAGCCGCGGATTACGCTACCTGTGGATATGAAACTTGTTTGTAAGAAACGCATGAACTTAAGGGATAACAAGGGTTAACATGACCCGCGGTCACGTGTTTAGTTTAACACCTACGGACGCAACGCGTTCACAAACCTAACGCGGTGCCTCGTTTTTTGTATGGTTAACAAACAAAACGCCGTTTTCGGTTTGCATTGTCTCATATAATCGCGATGTGCGCTGAGGACGCCGCACTGCGCTGCTTTCAGTTTCAATTTTGCTTTCAGATCTTCGAAGTTAAGAAAATCTTACCGTATATATGGCCCAGTATAACTCGAGACATCGAGACAGGAGCGGCGAATCACAAACGTGGGGACACCAATGAGGTGGGGAAAGAAATAGTATAGAAGAAATAATGTTATTTGGAGTTGACGCTTCCCGATATTCGTCGAACGGTGCAGCAAATAAGAAATTTAAAGGTTTAAAGGTTCACTTTGTGAGTGTGTGTATATGGTGATCTACCATACCTATAGTATCGCCGGTGTCCTCGTCGTCGCCCACCTCGACGCAGCGTATCGAGAACGGCGGCTTCAGGTGGGCGAACCCCAGCACCGGCGGCTTGGAGCACGACGTCACGAACTGGAACAAGCACGAATAGATAAGATTCGTCAGCTTCGCCCGTATGCAATGCAAATAAATATTTTGAATAATCTAAAGGCGACCAAAGAAAGCGTTAGATTGATTGGTTACATTTGATTGATCTAACAAAGCTGATTTGAGCATGGACAGCTAATATGTTGGACATTAGCATAACCACACAGAAGGTCTTATGCATCTATGTATGTACAAAACGTAATTTTTGTAGTAGTAGTAAGCGATTATAACGCGATTTGTTGGAGTGTCGCACCATGTGGTGCTTTTCTTGGGTCTAGCAGAACAAAAAGAGGAAGAGGACGCCCACCTTCCACTTGGTAGTCCAATATATAGACAGGTCTCACGAAATCCATATTGCCCGACAAGACAACTCAGGATTCACTATCCTGGCTCACTAGAGACGAGGCCCAAGTAAATGGGAGAAAGGGAAGGAAAACAAAAAGAATTTATTGCAAGGCTAGAATGTGAAAGTGTTTTAAAGGGAAGAAGAAGACTACATCAACATGAAGCATTCAGCAGTTACCTTAAGAAACATGGCGCGTTCGTGCTCGCATAAGTCTCGCTGCAGCAAGTCCCACAGCCAGCACATCACGCGTTACCAATTAAATGGGAAAAAGGAAAGGAAATGAAGGAGACTTTATTGTAGTATCCAGGGCGCACTCGAGCTTGAAGTCACAACCCCTATTTAATGAGAAAAAGAGAACGAAATGAAGAAGACTTTATTGCAGTATCCGGGCTATGTCATCAGTAACCAGTCACCTTGAGAAAGATGGCGCGCTCGTGTTCGCTAAAGTCTCTTTGCAGCACGTACCACAGCCAGCACACCACGCGGTGTCATGTAAATGGGAAAAGAGAAGGAAATGAAGAAGTCTTTATTGCAGCTTCCAGGGCATGTTACCTTGAGAAACATGGCGCGCTCGTGTTCACTAAAGTCTCTATGCAGCACGTCCCACAGCCAGCACACCACACGGTGCCAAGTAAATGGGAAAAAGCGAAGGAAAAGAAGGAGACTTTATTGCAGTATCTTGGAAATGCAGCAGTAACCAGTCACCTTGAGAAACATGGCGCGCTCCTGTTCGCTAAAGTCTCTTTGCAGCACGTCCCACAGCCAGCACACCACGCGGTGTCATGTAAATGGGAAAAAGAGAAGGAAATGAAGAAGTCTTTATTGCAGCTTCCAGGGCATGTTACCTTGAGAAACATGGCGCGCTCGTGTTCACTAAAGTCTCTATGCAGCACGTCCCACAGCTAGCACACCACGCGGAGTTAAGTAAATCGGAAAAGGGAAGGAAATGAAGAAGACTTTATTGCAGTATCTTGGAAATGCAGCAGTAACCAGTCACCTTGAGAAACATGGCGCGCTCGTGTTCGCTAAAGTCTCTTTGCAGCACGTCCCACAGCCAGCACACCACGCGGTGTCATGTAAATGGGAAAAAGAGAAGGAAATGAAAAAGACTTTATTGCAGCTTCCAGGGCATGTTACCTTGAGAAACATGGCGCGCTCGTGTTCACTAAAGTCTCTTTGCAGCACGTCCCACAGCCAGCACACCACGCGGTGCGAGTCGTGGAAGCCGCCGTAGTACTGCGTGTGCCGGCGCAGGTCTCGCAGGTCTAGAGCCGCGTTGTCGCCGCTTATTAGCCTTTGCAGCTGGAAGGTAACGTCGATAGTAGAATATCCGTGATATGGAAAAATAGTAGATATGGTTACAAAGTGGTCACAGAAATCTACACGTGTATTAAGTTTCAACTTATCGGTCCAGAAGATTCGAAGAAAATTGGCTGTGACTGAGGGACAGACACACGATAACTGTGGTTGATCCTGTATGGGTTTCTTTTTTTTCTTTCTGAGGTACGGAACCGCAAAAAGTCACCCTGTGCAGATCACATTCTTTAAGAGATTGTTAGGTTATCATTATCCATGATAAAAAAAAAGATTAGTCAGAAAAACTATATTATTAATAATGACTACTTAATAGAGAGACTTTCAAGTTTGCAATGGATAGTGATCGTGGATTTTTGGAATCTTCAGATACATAAACTTCAAACATACATTAGAAAATATTCTTGGTAGCGTAGGATCGTTAAAAAACCGTATCAACCCAACTGCTGAGCTACTGTTGTTACTGTGGAGGTTATGGGGCCAGTTGCCAACCCAGTGTCAGAAGTTTTCAAGCAGTTTAAAAGGTCTCTTACGTGACTTAACAATTCATCTAGTGATAGCAACCTGCACCAACGGTTTAGCGTGCCTTGCAAACATGGAAACGATCGAGATAAAGGTCAATAACAGTAAACCCATCCAGGTTATGGCCGTGTCTGTAGCGAATTAATAAAAAAATCAACTTCTAAAATTATAGCTATTGTATATGTATTTACCTCAGGTGTAGAAAAAAGAGACAGCCATTCTGGATTGATTATTGTCCTAAAACCTTTGATGAAAGCATTAGTTTGATCTTTGATTTGCGTGTGCATCCGAAAATGCGCCATTTGATGTATGTAGTTTATTCTGAAATACAAAACGATACTCAGATAAATGCCTTAAGAACTTTCAACTTTATTAAATACTAGCTTCTGTCCGCGACTTCGTCTGCGTAAACTTCAGAATTGGGTCCAGAGGGATAAAGGCAGCGCCATCTAGTGGCGAAGTAAAAATTTCAGTTTTTAGCCATTCCTCCGGGAACCTTAGAGTTTTCCGGGATAAAAATATCCTATGTGTTAGCCGAGCGCTTTATCTAACTTCCTACCAAATTTCATACAAATCCGTTTGGCAGTTTCAGCGTGAAAGCGGAACAAACAAATAAAGGAACATCCATACTTTTGCATTTATAATATTAGTGAGATGAGATAAAATGTTTGATTGACTTACTTGTTTTCGTTGGTAACTGGTATAACTTTCCCTCCAGGTACTAATTCGTGAGTAACTATTTCGCCTAATCTTTCTTCATCTACTGAGAACGTTAATTCTAATGACGAGATGTCTCCCTGCAAATAAGAGAATCACAGAACACATTCTAAATTATTTTGTTACGTTTTCCCTTACTTACAGTTCTCTGTAACCTATCAAACCAAGTTACAAGTTACAATAGTTTGTTGCTATATTGTAATGGTTATTTTGATTTGGGATCGAACGATACGTTGACTATGTGGACCGATGACCTGGTGAAGGTTGCGGGAAGCCACTGGATGCGGGTAGCGCAGGACCGGTCGGTGTGGAAATCCTTGGGTGGGAAATGTTTGTCCAGCAGTGGACGTCTTTCGGCTGATGATGATGGATGACTAATGCAATGCAGGTTGACAAGTTATAAAATAGTAAATACTTGAAAGTGTTTGATGTAGGTCAAGCTGCGATACAGGTCCCGGTCGAGCGAGGGCAGCTCGTCGATCCAGCTGTAGAGCGCCTGCTGGGTCTGCCCCAGCACTTGGCTCAGGAAGAATGAAGCGAATGGCACGTCCACTAGGATACCCTGATTAGAAAGAATAATACTTTGGCTCATCGATAACTTATCTATGCTCAAAGATGTCTATCTGAATCTCGGAGACACCTTTGTGTGTTTTATATACATCTTTATCTTATGCCATTCTGAACGGTATCATTATCAAAATGATGGTAGTGAAAAAAACGAGTTAAGCTTAAGTTATAATAGTAATATTCGGGACAAATCACACAAGGTGATCTGGCCCCAAAGTAGGATTCCCTGTACTATGAGAACCAGAGACTTATATACATACACATATACATTTAAATACATACATATTTTAGATATAATACACGCAGACACAGAGCAAACAAATCTGCTCATCACAGAAATGTTTGCCCTGGGTGGGGATCGAACCCACGACTCTCGGATCAGAAGTCAGGAGCGCTAACCACTGAGCCACCGAGTCAGTCAGTTAGTCAAAACCTTTAAAATACCTCAAATAAATGCGATGCCTATAGTTACCTCATAAACCGCTTTCCCGAGCATCCTCCCAATGAACTCGAACAACTGTAGGTGGTTTTCTTGCAGACACGACGTGGGCGAGGGATACAGGCGTTCCTCGCTCGTCACACGGAAAAGGTTTAGAGAAGGGTCGAAGACGCGCTTTATCGTTTCTTCTAGAAATTCTGTTGGACAAATGAGGAAGTTTTACTCAAAGATAAAAATATTTGGCAACAAACGGCCCCATTCGCATTAAGGGCCACAATATGGTTTGCTCGGTAGTAAATGTAAATCTCTATCAATGGATTAATCATGGCCAAATTATAGGAATTGGAAATGACTAGCCGAGGAGTTCCGACAAAACAGAGTCAACGGAGTCCCACATCGCGGCGGTCCTTTATACGGTAACACCACTAACCTAACCTAATCAAATTTCTGTTACAAGTAACAACAACAAGTAACAAGTTATAAGTTCATTAGAATCGGCTTTATCATTTTAATGATAGAAATGCTATTTAGTTCTTGTAGACGACTACTTTCTGTACAGCCGACACATTAGGTCGCGGGTTCGCTTCCCGGCGGGGTTCAACTTTGTGGGACTCGTTTTTATTGGTGGCATTTACGGCAGCCCGCCTGGGTAGATACCGCCATCTTATCTAAGTTTTGCCGCCAAACATCAATGTTAATAGCAGCGATGAATATTGTCTATACTCCACTTACCCTTGAACACGCCATCCTGGTCTATGCCCGCCTCGTCCAGCCCCTGCTCGTTGATGAAGCGCACGCGCACGACGCCCTTGAGCGCGCGGCTGGGTAACGCGGCCAGTTGCCGGTAGCCGTCTTCTACGAGGCGGGCTCTCCGCACCGTGACAAGGGTTGACCGGCCTCCGCAGGCACGCTCTGTTAGCCCTAGAACGACCTGTGAGCGAAACCGCCGTTAGCAACGGAAGGGATAAATCTAATGTCTATAAAAAAGAGATGATTCTAAAGGGTTCTTTAAAATACGAAAGATATTAATATTAGTTATGTCTCATTAACTGATTAACTTTCAAAAAAATCCATCTGGTTTCTATACATATAATTAGCGAGTCTACGCTAAATTAGTATGGAAAATCTTTGCCGAATAGTTTCCTTGTAGAAAGTTGTTTAGTTTCATGTGAATTTTTAAAGGTATCTAACCAAGACCCTATATTATGGCAAACAGAAAATAAAAAACGAGAACCTCGAGGCCAATATGAAACAAAACATACCTTTTCATCAGCTACCGCTCGCCTAAACAGTCGGACTCGCTCACCATGTGAAATCATGTGAGGAGTCTTCTGAACTAGCACCTGGAAACAAAAACTATGTTTACAAGTCCTTTTCTTCGCTGTGTGTGGCACAATATTAACTGTCTACCCCACGGTACAGAGAGCGGTCGCTTGGTTTATTTTACTTTATAATTTACAGGTGGTTTTCTACCAGATTATGGAAAGTTACTTCGTTAAAAAAAATTGTTTTTGTGTGAATAGCCCTTGTCTTTTACAGGGTGAAATTGAAATAGCGGACCAAATTTTAACTGTGGCTTCTAGTAATGACTTAGGAACAAATTCAATCGGAGAAAAAGAAAGTACTTTCCGTACAAAGTTGGCTACTCAGCTCATCTATTTATTTTGTATGAAGAGTCCAATTTTATTTTGCTTTGACTGAATTGGTTTCTTAGAGAAAATTGTTCAGTTTCATGAGAAACACAGTTAAAGGGACAATCAAACAGCTTTCACGCGTTTTTACGGTCCACGCTACCCTTGCAGGTATCACTGCAGCATTCACCTGGTGAGTCTTCTTCCCTTTAACCAGGCCCTGCAGGTCGTGCGTCGCGAAGGTGGCGCGCCAGCCAGTGGCCGGCAATAATAGCAATCAAACAGCTTCCTCTCATTCCTCCTGCCCATGCTACCCTCGCAGGTATATCTGCAGCACTCACCTGGTGAGGCTTCTTCCCCTTCTCCAGGTGCTGCAAGAACTGCTGGTCGCGGCCGGTAAAAATGGCGACCAAACATCTTCCTCTCATTCCTCCTGCCCATGCTACCCTCGCAAGTATATCCGCAGCACTCACCTGATGAGGCTTCTTCGCCTTCTCCAGGTGCTGCAAGAACTGCTGGTCGCGGCCGGTAAAAATGGCGACCAAACATCTTCCTCTCATTCCTCCTGCCCATGCTACCCTCGCAGGTATATGCGCAGCACTCACCTGGTGAGGCTTCTTCCCCTTCTCCAGGTCCTGGAGGAACTGCTGGTCGCGCAGGTCACGCGCCAGCCAGTGGCCGGCCGGCGTGTAGCTGCGCCGGCAGTCGCGCCGGTACAGCACTAGTAGTAGCGTGTGGAGCGACGAGAATAGCTCGTTGCTTTGGATGGTCTTTAGGTCTGACAAATAGAAAATCCCACTAATAGCTAATAGTATAAACGCGAAAGTATCAACGTTAAACTATTACACAAATAGAAAATCTCATTGATGTTATAAACACGAAAGTATGGATCTTGTTTGTTTATGCCACTTTTAAGGCTAAACTACTGAAAGGATTTGGATGTAATTTGGTAGGTAGACAGATCAAGCACTAGCTAGATTAACAACACTACGATATTTTTTATCTCGGAATAATGCATGGTTTCTATATGGTTTTGGTTGGTTATTATTCCAAAGAAGTTTTTTTAAGCGCCAATTTTTCATACGTCCACTAGATCTAGGGCGGAATGGACAGTTCGACGTATTTTTTTCAGAGAAGTGACACAGAAAAAGTTTTTAATATCCCGGAAAAAATCATGTCTTTTTTGTTTGTTTAAATTATATTTAATATAAAAATCTATTGGTTACTAGAATCACTTACCAAACAGTTGTCCCATGATGGATTTATAAATAAACATATTGAGAAAGGCTGACATGTTGACAAAGTCTTGCAATTTGAATGGATCTTGTTGTTCATACATTTCCATGTCATCTAATATTCTGAAAAGGTAACAGATTTCTTGAATCTTGTCCTGAGTTTGAAGGCCAATATTTAAACATTATGGTCTGATTTTTTTGAAATACTTACGTAACATAATGCGTCATGCAGTCAGAAAACAAAATGAGCATTTGGAACTCGGGAGCAGACGACTTCGTATTTACAGCTAAGAGATCTAAGAAGGACTTCAGACCACAATTCGGGCCAAGAGTGCATAGGAACTGCCATAGTGAGTGCAGAATTTCATCTTGATTACAAAGACCTGAAAGAAATTGGCGATAGGTTAATAGGTAAAAATGCGAGTAAGTTTTAACAAGTCTCAGATGCTTGGGGCTGGGATCAAGACGATGGTAAAAACTTCCTGGTCAGTTTGAAGACACGTGAAATACTTATGAAGGTTTGTTGAAATTCTCTAAAGAACTGCTTTTTAAAATTCCATAATTGGTTAGTCCTTCATGAATTGGCTTTGATGATTTACCAATTCATCAAAGCCAATTCATCAGGTGAAATCCTTATGGTAAGTGATGATGACACCGAAGACGGAAGCGGGCAGTGGGAAACTGGCTATGTTATCTCCTTGTTGCTACACATTAATGCCGTTAACATTGATGTTGGGCGGCTAGATCCAGATAAAATAGTGGCAAGGTATCAAGGCGGACTCAAGGAGAACATGTTCTATCACCAACCTACAGAATCCTACAAGTTGGACCTCGACGAGAATCGAACCCGCGACATTCCGTTGTGAAGCGAGTGGACGGAGGAGTTGTAGAGATGGAAATGTCTGCTCGCAGGCGAAAGGCCGCGCAATGCCAGTCAAGAGAAAGATGGTACGATAACATGTAAACAAATTTCCACGTTACCAAGGATTTCAGAAAACACTTAGTACCTATAGTAAACTATTTTTGATCAGAGCAAACACATAACTTCTAGTATAACAGCTTACTATAAAAACAAGGATATTACCTATATAGATTTTATAAAATTACACCTTATAAATTTACCTGTCAAAATGTCCAGTTTGACTTGTGTAAGAGTCTGTAAAGCCGTGTGATACATAGAGCAGATCAAGGCAACCTTCGTACATTCTGGAGATCCTAATTTCCTATAGTTCTTTTGGGCGTTAGCTCTGAAAAAAAAAATACTTATGAAATCTGAGAGCTCTGTATTAACTTGTTGCTATAATGAGTATAAGAAACCGTATAAAAATTCCAGTAAATTTCAACTAAATATCAATACCAGAAATATCAGAAATAAGGGGATACATAGGCGAACTAAGTTAATAGACACACCTCAAAGAATCGCTAAACTGAAGTGGCAGTGGGCGTGGCACATAGCTTGTAAAACTGATGGCCGTTGGGGCATTATATTAAAGTTCTCGAATGGCCAACGCGCACCGGAAGACGTAGCGTAGGTCTCCCACTCGGTGGTGGTAGAAGGTCGCGGAAAGCCGCTGGATGCGGGCAGCGCAATACCGGTCGATGTGGAAATCCTTGGGGAACCTTTGTTCAGCAGTGGACGTCTTTTGGCGGATGATGATAGAATTCAGCACTTGCTTAGCATGACGCGAGATAGGCATGTATGTACACTCGGCTTCAAAAAAATCGCACGTCCGTAAAAATAGGCTTCAAGCACTGTTAATCCTTAAGACAAGCAGTTATTCGTAGCAATATTGGTATCATTTGAGAGCCCTATAAAAACTCTTTAAAAAAATATCCATTTCATTTGATTAAAGAAAAAGCTTGACACTTTAAGTCACTGTGAATGACAATGGAACTGATTCTCCTCTTCAAATTTTGTTTGTATTGTTTTGTTTTTTGGGTATAAAAGGGTCGATACAGCTTATCGGGGGATGAATTTGCTACCAACAGTCGAAGAAGACACAGAAGAATATCTTTCATCAGAAAAACGTCCTTGAAGATGGACACTACTGCTGCTGAAGCCGCCCAAGTTATCGCACTACTGCAATCAGGACTACGTCAGTGTGATGTTGCTCGGCAATTGCAATAATAATAATAATAATATCTGGGACAAATCACACACGGTCATCTGGCCCCAAACTAGGATTCCCTGTATCTTGGGAACCAGAGACTGATATACATACACATATATTTTTTAAATACATACATATATAGATATAATACACCCAGACTCAGAGCAAACAATTCTGCTCTGTGTGGGGATCGAACCCACGACTCTCGGATAAGAGGTCAGGATCGCTAACCACTTAGCCACCGAGTCAGGCAATTGAGTCGCTTTTCTGTTCGAAGAGTGTACCAGCGGTTCCTGCAGACCGGTGGCTTTGTCCGAAGGCGTGGGTCTGGTAGAAATCGCTGCACTTCTGCGAGAGATGACCGATTCGTCGTATCGAAGTCTTTGAGAAATCGGTTCTCTAATGCTGTTGAGTTGCAACAGCAGCTTCAAGCAGTTCGTAGAAGGGCCGTGAGTGTCTCTACAGTTAGAAGAAGACTAAAGGAGAGAAATATTGTGGCTAGAAGACCTGCCACGGGTCCAAAATTAACCGCAGCGCATCGGCGAGCACGCCTGCAATTTGCTCGCGCCCATGTCAATTGGACCCTGGACCAATGGAGAGCTGTTCTCTTCTCAGACGAAACGAGAGTGTGCCTTTTCTGCAACGATAGACGCAAAAGAGTATACAGAAGACAATGGAAACGTTTTGCCCAAGCCTGCATCCAAGAGACGGTAGAATACGGGGGCGGTTCCTGCATGTTCTGGGGCGGCATATCTGCCGACGGCAAAACTGAACTTTCTTGCGTCTCTCGGACCGGTGGTGCTCGTGGGCAAGGGTCGATGACTGCTCACCGGTACATCACAGAGATCCTGGAAGAACATGTGGTCCCCTATGCTGGATTTATTGGCGACGGGTTCACATTAATGCACGATAACGCTCGCGCGCACACTGCTGGAATTGTGCAGGGCTACCTTCAAGAGGTTGGGATCCCGGTCATGCAGTGGCCAGCGAGAAGTCCAGATCTGAACCCGATAGAGCACCTCTGGGACCAGCTGAAACGCAAGGTTAGATCTCGTGATCCCGCTCCCGCGACTCTTCAGGAGCTCCAAGACGCCGTTATTGAGGAATGGGACAGAATCCCTCAAGAAGAGGTCCTAAAGTTGGTGCGATCCATGAGGGAGCGCATGGAAGACGTCATTAGGGCTAGGGGGGGTAACACTAGGTTTTAGGTTAGTTTTAAGCAACTTTGTTTTGAAAAATTAATCAGATTTCATTTGGGTTTTTTTAAGGATTTTTATTGTTTGGTAAATTTTTCTCAGTTCCAATAAAAAACATTGAATGAATTATTGTTTTTGCATTCTCTGTTTCCTTACCTTTCAAATGATACCGAACATTACCAATATTTCATAATACAAATACGATTGAAAGATGTTTAAAATAGATTTCTTAAAAGGTGCGATTTTTTTGAAGCCGAGTGTATATCTGTTTTAAATCAATTCCTCGAGTCTGTAGCAACTATCAAGTTACAAATACACTGACTTGTTAGTCCTGGCTTCGAGGGCCCGGCGGATGAGTGCAGCGGGGTTGGCACTGGCGGGCGGTGAGGCGCTGGGCCCCGCTTCCTCGCTTCCTCCGCCCGCTGAGGACACTAACTCCTGAAAATACAATACAAACATACGTAACTAGTATAGAAAAGAATAGGAATTTATGATAATCTGTGGTAACTTTGTGATACAATGTCATCTTAGATGCTATACTTTAGTTTCTGGAGGGCTGCAAGCAGTTCTTTTTGCAAACAAATGTGAAATTACTCTTTATTTATTTTATTTATATTCCAAAATTAAGAAAAACCGTGGCCTCGTTCTGTTATGTTTAAGATTATAAAATGAAAAAGAGTTTTTGAATCAAATGCTGCTCCCCACGTTATAGCTGGGTGCATAGCATGAAAAATTCTTGTCAAATATTTGATAATTTTCGGATAACGCAAAATGTCTGCGCATATTACTGATATTTATACATTTTTACATCCAAAGATAGCTATGTAAAAGTTCTGACTAAGAACAGTAAGTACTATACCTTCAAAGGCTCAGCCACCAGTTTCTTCAGCAGAGGACCACCCCACAGCAAAGCGAGCTGACTTCTCAGATTCCCCATAGCCGGGGGAAGGAAAACGTCGAAACTCTGCGAGAACCAGCCCAGGATTGGATGCCAGTTGCTCAAGTTGCCCTTTTTGCAGACCACATATTGCTGGCAGGAGTCAAGGAAGCGGGACACTACCAGCTGTTTGACATATAAATTGTTCCTTTAGATTCTGATTATGATAAGATTACTCATGGAATTAATGAACTTTCCCCAAGGATACTAGATTATCAAAAAAAGGGTTTCTCAGGGAAAGCTATTAAACCTTAGAGTAGAAGCAAATGAGTTACTATTTATAGTTTCAGTGGATTTTCTAAGAACTTTTACAATAAAACTGTTGATACCGATAAAACTTAATCACTACGACTATAAAGTACCATATTCTTTTTACCTCTCTAGCGCGAAAAGGGTTCCTTTGGTCCCTAAAAACTCGAAGCAAAAACGACTTTTGCTGCGAGAGCGTGAGAAAAAGTGATTCGAAATTCGAACACCACCTTTTGCGTGACGCTGAAAAAATATGGGTGATAGTTCGTTCAGAAACTTATTTTGGCCTAGCAATTTAACTCATACACACAAAATGTTGTCAGTTATTTAATGAAATTTAAGTTTATAAATTACACAATTACATAAATTGTGCTATTGCATTTTTAAAGACGTTTTATTTAAAATAAATATGTACTAGTAAACATGAATATCGCTTACTTAAAAATATCATGTTTGGTTTTCATCTTAGGTTTTCATAAAAATGACAAGCAGCGCAGTTTCCGAACGCAACCGCTAAATTAAAAACATTATAATAAAAAACTATATTATCTCAAAAGAGAATTTAATCAACTACGTTTTTACTTTTCTCACTGGTCGAGGTGAAAAGTTGTATGTTTCACTCGAGAACAAGTTATTTTTATGTCTCGTGGCTTTAAATCACTCACTGTGGTCAGTAGTCTATATTAGAATCACTCGCTCGCGATTTAATTCTAGACTACTTTGCTAGTTCGTGATTTAAAGTCAGCACTCATAGCAAAAAATAACTTTGCTCACTTGTTGAACAAATAACTATTATATTGATATGGGGTAATGTTGGAACCGGAATACTTCATGGACATTTTAAAATGATGTCGTAGAGGTCTTCAGATGCCGTATTTAGTAGAGAATGGATAAACATATTCTAGCAAATCGATCAAAGTTCACACTTACGACAAAAGTAGGGTAGAATGTCTGCGGCAAAGCATGATCTCTCTCCAAATGAGCTAACTGAACCAAGTTCGCCAGCAGGCAAAGTGCGTAGTTGCCCTCTAGAGTGTTGAAAACAATACGCATGTTCTGGTCTGTGCTGAGAAACTCGACGCTCTTATCAAACATGCCGTGTGTGCGGAACGCTATTATTGACTGCAAATAAAAACAGATGTATTATTAGGTAGTTGTTTCCGGTTGCTATCACTAAAAAGCCAATAGCACTGCAACGTTCAACGACCCGGATCGGTTTTGTATTCGCATCAGTCGGAAGACGTCCAATGTTCAACATAGGCCTCCCCCATAGACTTACACTTAGCACAGTTGTAAGCTCCAGGGGCTTCCTGCAAGCTTAACAAGATCCTTGCTTCATCTTGTTACATCTTCTGGCCCGCGGTGACCACTTGAGAAACTTTCTTCCCCATCAGTTATTAGCTCAGCGAGCTATATTGCCTATGGCCGAAGCAATCTTTATTGGGGTCATTTTGTGGTTCTATTTTCATCGGAAGATGCGACGTCTCGGTGAGAATAAAGTTAAACTTAATTATTAAAAAAAAAACAGCCCGCGCTACTTAGAAGAAAATCTAAACTTTGCAACGTTACATTCTGTCAACATTCGAAACATATTTTGTCACGCGTCAGCTGGATTTATGTGTTACGGAAAATATACAAAACTTTCCTTCATGCTTTGCGTCAACTATTCTTGGATATGACTGTACTGCCGCATTTTCGGCTCTTCTCTTTTGAAAGTTGTTTACAAGTTGTAAATTACAATTCGTTAATCTCTTTTAACTAAGTACCCGAATTCAGGTTTTGTTGACTACTATAATGCTAATCCTTAGACAATTGGCATCATTCCATCTGAACGTAACCAATGATAATTACGAAAATTTCTCATGCCGGAACCCTTGTATAGAGTATGAAGAACAGTGTTTTTTTTATAAATTTACAAAACCTACCGTCGTCGTAACTAATGTCGACAAAAACCAGCACCCCGCTCTTTCATTAAGCCTAAGGATATCACGATAAATAAATAAAAGCTTACGATAACATAACAGAGCTTATTTTAAAAAGACTAACCTCAGGCGATATCTGATTCATGTGGTATACCAGAGTTGGTACCGAGAGTATCTGTATTATGTACATGGTGAGAAGTTTCTCTGAAAACTGTGCGGAGACAAGCGGCCGAAGAGACAAAGTTACAATTGCAGTTAGGGCTACGTTCTTGAGTGAGACCTTCTCACGACAAAGGCCTCGAAGTAGCAAGGACTGTGGAAAAAGATATAATCATGAATAAACTGTGAATAAGTAAACCAAATATTCCATACAAATCATACATAGTAAAATGGTAAACTAGGATTTCGTGTGTAATGGGAGACTGATATCATTGATTGCATAAACAATACAGAAATTAAACATGTATACTTCATTCCAATCAAAAAAAAGCAAAACGTAAACAAACTTACTATGGAACTGACACATGTCAATGTCATCTGCATACTATGTTTGTTTACCTTTTGCTTTTTTTGGTTGGAATGAACCATAGGTAAATTAATATGTGTTTGTTACACAAATGCTTAACTTGGGTGGGAATGATATACCACGATACTTGGCGCTGCAGACAAGAGCGAGCGGTACGCTAATGTTACGCCACAGAAGTGACTGTTAGATAAATTGTACCAATGCATTGTTTTATAATGCATAGGCCAACTGGGGGAAACACTATTTGTAGCATTCTATAATGGTTATGGGGACAATGGAACTGTAATAATTTACTGCATGAACTCGTCATATTGGCCTTTTGCATCTGTAATAAACGAATAAGCTATTGTTGTGGATAATATTGTATAATAAACACAGGGCTGCCTTGGACCTTAGTCACCCTCTCAGCCTTGCTGGATATACAGGAATGACAAGTCGATATGTGTAAAGCCAGCTCAGTTGCAGAAGATGGTCGCATTTCTGGTTGAACCCTACTTGAAATACAAATGAAGTTTTATGATCAATACAATTATATAGAATACTTAATTAACTTAATTAATAATAATTTTTTTAACTGGATAAAATTAGAAATTAAGTAAACAGACACCCACCTTCATAGTCAAATAATATCCTTTATGGAACAGTGAGCCCATAATGTTGGCACAGAGCTGCATCATGCCTCCGCGCAACTTCTCCAAATTCTTCATCCGAGTCAGGGCCCAAGTGTTGGTGGACGTGAACTCCAGCAGCGTGTGGAGGTGAATGAGTATACTTTGCATGTCTATTGGAGACTCTGGCTTGAGTTCCTCTAGGTAGACACAACATTTGTAGAGGAGGTCCTTGATGTGGGTTATCCATCGTAAGCTGTAAACATAAAAAAATATATTTAACAATTACAATTATCTGGTGAAAACCAAACTGAGTGGATAAAATGTTATTTGAAAAGCTAATTAAATGCACTCCTTACCTGTACTCCTTATTCAGGAAAACACCAACATAGGACAGCTTCACCGACTCCGAGTGCAAACTCCTTACAATATATTTGCAGAGTTTCTCAAACCGCTTGCGATCACGCTGTGGCTTGAAGACCAGGAAGAGGCGGCATGTGGTGCGGTACACGTCGAGAGCTGGGACCAACTCTGCATGGACTGGTTGCTCTTCTGTTGATCCTTGAGGGGGTGAGTCTGGGAGTAGATGGTCAAAGTTCTCTCTGTGGGAATAGAGAAACTAAATCAATTTTTGGCACTTGTGTTTTTTTTTCAATATTTTATTTCATTTCATTTAGATTGATGGATTTTAAAGTGTGAGATGTCATTAGAATTGCCCTAATTTCAAGGGTGTTCATTTTTCATTTTTCTGTTAAATTATTTTTGAACTAATATAGAGCTATCATTCCGAACTATCATTTCTTTTAGGGAAATGTTTATTATTAGACTCAGCATTAGGTACGTAGACTTTAAGACGTTATGGCTGAGATGCAGAAAACCCTACCATAGCTTTCTACATACAGAGCATCTTCTTTTATGTCATTTTATAATCATGAAATCCCTGTCATATATCCCAGTAGAGATAATAAAAAAAAAACACCTATATTAACATTTTAATATTCCTTTAACAACTTAGGGAATATTGTGTAGGATAATGTATTATAAAATTTTGATACGTATATCAAACATAATATTGTAGTATTGATACATTTATTTATATTTTTATATATTTTGTTTTGATCAATTACTTAATTATACCTTGGCAAAATTATTTGGCTCAATGTTACTATCGGCTTTCATATATGTACTAGAGGTGAACTAATCCAATTAGCATGTTTGGAATACCTCATAATTAATCTATCTACCTATATGTGAATTGTAATACTTAACTACACTATATTCTGTAAATATTTTCCACAACGTCCATGCATATTTAGAGCATGAACTTAGATGAAAATATGCCTGTTTGATGAAAACAACTTTAGGTTTCCGTAAAATTTTGTTTATGAGAAATGTACTGAGGGTTACAGAAAACGCCCTCCCTTCCCTTTAACAACTTAGGGAATTCTACTGTGCAAGACCAAAGGCCGATAACTGTTTAAATAACACGTTAACTACGCAATCATAGTCAGTTCAAAAACTATTGCTTACAAAATACATTTGAGGAACCTCCGTCTCGCCAGCCAGCCCCTTGCGACAGCTTGTATCTTCACCGCCGACTGTTCCCGTTTTTTCTCCATCGCACGCTCCTCGCGAGCAGCCTTCGTCTGCTCCAGAAATGTGTCCTTGCTCGTCAGAGACTTAGAAAACATTTTCAGGCCGCTCAAAAACACTCAACATAGAATAAAAACCTTTGTTTTCCCTTTCAACTCGGATGTCCCAAGTCCCGATACATAACAACAATTCAACACTGTTAGTCCGATGTAAAAGTCATTTTCATTTGACGTATTTATCTTTACATAACGAGAGCCATTTGTAAACTAATTTCTGTTTATTTGGTCAATTTATTACAAGATAATCCTGAAATTATTTCACAAATCTCGTATAGACCAGTGGGCGGAAACTCTCATACATGGCAAGAAAAGTATCCCGATTTTCTGTGTTATTTACCAGAGCAGTGTTGCCATTTTAAAATTAAAAAAAATAAAAATAAACATTTATTGTTTAAGTACAAAGTTACAAATTAATTGCTCCACTGGCAATACCTAGAAAGTGTCACTGTGTCAAAGACTGTCTATGGTAACGCTTACGGTTTGGTTTGTCGGCGTCTTGTTAACTTGTAAACCACGTTAATTATTGCGATAAAACTGTGTTTTTAATGTTGAATGAGTAATATGGAATATATCCATCACATCTGGTTTTATGCAAATATAGTAGAGAAATAAACTCCTTTAGTAATTCTTTCGAGACAGTGACTCTTCTAATTAGTGATATTTTCATCGAGACAGGACTCCACAATAGTGTTTTTATTTCTTGTAAATCTATAAATTCCATTGTACAATGAGTACTAAACCTAAACGGCGTGCTCGCCGTAAATGTGAAATTTGTGGCATACGAGAAACTCATCAACCTGATGATGACAGTGTATATTTTGCACAGTTCCCTCGTGATGTAAATCGGTAAGTCAAACTATAAATTGCCTTATTATCAAGAGGTCATTGTATGAAAGTTCTTTATGTAGATCTTTTTCACCATGTAGTTCAAAATTTGGTTAAACCATACATCAGCGAAGTGTCACTCCCATGACTGACAAGAGATGCCACGAACTAAGATAGAGAAAAGCTGTGCCGTCTTTATGCATAGTCTGCATTGGTACCTATTCTGTCTGTACTGATGATAAATGAATAATAAGTAAGTAAGACGAGCGAGTTCCTTTGCAATATTTTCTGTAATGTTTGTAGCAATAAGTCTAAGAAATTAATTGGAATACCTATCGGAATCCAGATTATTTCACACTGCAATGTGACCTGTATGTATAATGCAATAAGTGGATTTTTTTTCAGTAACGTTTGTAGCAATTGCTGTATACTATATATGTATATGTATAAATTAACTTAATTGGAATCCAGAAGTCTAAACCATATTATTTCACATTCTAGAAAATAATTAAATATAGGTTCAACTATTATCCTAAAGGAAGTTCCAACTGCCTCCGTGGTCTAGTTCACACCAAGAGATCGCGGATTCAATTCCCTTAAACTAGCAGTATTCAAAATGCTTATTTAACTACAGCTGAGCTAGAAGACTGTAATTATTCAAAACAAAACTAAATAAAAATTGTAAACAACCCATTACATCCCCACTGCAGGGGCAGGGGTCTCTTCCCGTTACTCGGGAAGGTTAGGCCATACTCCACACACAGGGGCAAGTACGGATTGGTAGAGGTTGTGCGACTAGTAGCCAATAAAAATAAACTACAACAATTCTTATTATTGCCAATATACATAATATTAATGAAATATGTCACACTTTTAAAAGAAATGTATTTTCAGGTCAAACTACTGCTGTTGTTGTCTCAGAACAATCAGAAGAGGATATTATGCAGGTTCTTCCATCTGGGGCTGGTAAGTTACTACTTGTTTATGGTAGGTACCTGTTGTACTTGGATTATACAGTCCATTTTCTAACCCAACCTTCTTTTTATTTCAGGAGTGAAACCCAAAAACATGTGGCTTGAAGCAGCAATATTCAACATACAAATTTATCTACAGATGTGCTAGCAGAGCACAACTATTCGAAAAAAATTGCCTTAAAGCATCAAGCGTCACTACAAGAACTAGGTATACGTTTTTATTAATTTATTTCTGTATAACAATTACATACTGTGTGTGTGTGTGTGAGATGAGAACTTCTCACATTAGCTCTCAAATTAGGAGGTAATCACATTCTCACCGTAAATGCTGCATATCTTCCCGTGTGCATCTGCCGCATTATTTCCTAAATCGAATTCATATAAGAGACAGTGTCTGATATGTATTTGGCCGCTTCCATGTTTATCGAATTGTCACCGTTTGTAGATACTACGCTTTATAGCTACGTATTATACGTGTATAGACGTTTCTAGAAACAAGTAGGAGCCTATGTAAGTTCAAAGAACAATTATTGACAGACTTGACAAATGTTTTAGGCTTTAGGTACAAACCGAAAAAACTTTTGCACATACCAGAATTATAATGTGATGAATTAAATACTTATTGTAAGTCAAAAATTAAAGTCATTCAATTATGAAGCAGCATGGATAATTATCAGATAATTGTCATAATAATTATCAAAGAAAATAATTATCTTGATAATTACGAACCCTGATTTTAGAGAAACTCTCATTTATTTAACTTATTAAATTTCAGTTTCCCTGCCTGCAAATAAAGAGCAGCGAGACTCCAAAAAACTCAGCCGCATCTACTTCGCATACTGGTGTGTATAAACATAGAACCATTGGACAACTGACCTATTACAGTGGAAATAATGAATGTATTTATGCGACATACTCGTGTGAAGTTGTTCGACGTTTAAAGACTCGTCGAACGATGCGCGCAGCGCAAGACCGGCTATCGTTGACTTCCTTAGAGGAGGAGGCTTTTGTTCAGCAGTGGACCCTTTTTTGGTTGAAGATGATATGGTGGATGACTTACTCGTTTAAATTATACCCCTCATCTTAACAACCCTTAATCAAAGCTAAACTCAAACTAGCTGTCATCTACCCACCAAATGCAATTTGTGTCGGGTAGACTTACACTAAGATACTACTGCCAAATAAATTAAGAAGATTCAAAATATATTTTAAAAAATCATGATTACCAAATTAAAACTGTTCTTATTGTTTTCTATTATTAATTTCAAAAAAGAACGCATCACAGTATCAAAGAAGGTTGATGCGGAATCCAGAGGTGTCAAAAGAAAGCTTACGGCGAACGACGGTAAGTCATTAAGGCGAGGTAGTACAGAGCTACCGCCCATACAATTGTGCAGTACTAAATGCATAGCTCGTAGAACAGATGGCCGTTGAGGCATTAAAGTTCTCGAGTAGCGACCACGCACCGGAAAACGCAGTGTAGGCAGGCCTCCCACTCGGTGGACCGATGACCTGGTAAAGGTTGCGAGAAGCCGCTGGATGCGGGCAGCGCAAGACACCGGTCGATGTGGAAATCCTTGGAGGAGGCCTTTGTCCAGCAGTGGACGTCCTTCGGCTGACGATGATGATGACCGCCTCCATAGCGTAGTGGCTTGCTGCTCGCTTTACATCAGAAGGTCGCGGGTTCGATTCCCGGCGGGGTCCAACTTTGTAGACTCGGTTTGGTTGGTGTTTTCTGAGCCCGCCTGGCTAGCTACCACCATCTTATCTACGTCTTGCCGCCAAACACCAATGTTAACAGCATTGATGTGTTCCGGCATGAAGATAAGAGAGCCAGTTTCCCATTGCGTTGGGGAATCTTGGTAAGCCCGCTTCCATTTTCGCCATCATCGTCACTTACCATCAGGTAAGATGATGCCAAGGGCTTATCAATTGAGGGTAAAAAGAAAGTGATGAAATGCAAGTCCAACTCACACACTCCACGCGAATTATTTACGTTTTAGATATTTTTTTTCTGAATGAAAGTGTTAAAACTAATGGCGTAGTTTCCTTCGCATCGTCGAAACTTATATTTTTATACAATTTTCATACTGGGAACTGTTATAAGTTTTAAGTAACGGTAGACCCATCTTTGATTTTTTTCATCGAGCCAAAATTGTTGCATCGTGTTTCGGATGGCGTAAAATCGTAATTGTAAACAAAACAACGACATTCTGTTCTTTTTTAAACAGTGCCTTGCTTTGTATTTATCTGTTTAGTGGATTATGAGTATAACTTCTTACCATTGTATTTACTTAATTTGATTTCTTTAATAATTTAACACGCTTCTCTACTTCATCATAAAATTATAGATATAGCGGGTATTTGTGTTGTGGTTAAAACAGAGTTATTCTTCAGATAGTGTTCCTTCAACGAAAACTTACCACTTTCACGGACAGTATTATACTTCAATTTTTTTTTAACGTGACAGTACATGTATTCTACTCGCACAAAGATTCTATGAGAATCATACGCTTATTTCCGTGGTAGCAAAAATTGAGTTAAAACTTTTGACTTAAATAGCTGTTCTGTAATAATATGAATTTGCCGAATCCCGTAAATGGGCGATTTGTCTGTGACAGTATTAATCTTATAATAATTTGTCATTTCTTTTTAACTTCTTTATTATCAATAACAAAAATAAAATTACTTAAAAAATACTATTTATTTTTCAGAAAATTCTCTAAAAACACAGCGTGTGACAGCTTTAAAACAAGATATCGAAAGCAGAGGTGACAAGAGAAAGTTTCCCAAAGACGAAGGTAAAATCTCATTTTTCAAACATCCTATACTATTAAACGAGTTAGGTGTCCCGACGATTTCAAAAACGGCTTGAAACCTTTCGACGAAAATCTACAATTAGGGGTTAAAAGTAACGAGAAATCGATCTATGAGGGAATTATCTTCGAAAACTTTCATTTTAGGGAGATTTGAGCGAAAGTAGGCTTAGTAAGGTGAAAAAATCATTTGTGGGGCAGTGTGTACGCTTTTATAACAAAATTCCGAATGACGTATGTGAACTACCGGAATGTAAATTTAAGAAACATATAAAACGCTGTATTTGTTCAAGAGGATACTATAAGACTGTAGATTATTTTAATGATAATGACATTTGGAATATTCCTCCAGCAAAATGATATGACGTTTATAAGGGTGCTTAATGTACCTACGTAAAGAAATAAATGATATTGAATTTTGAATACTTAAAATATGAACGCATTCGTAACCCACGAGACTTTATTGTTTTTTGTTGTCTTTTTATTTTTTGTGAACTTAAATAAGTAAATAAAATAAAACAAAACATTTTGTGCTGCCTTGCTCCATGTAACTGGCAATAGGGGATTTTCCACGGCTTTCTCTAAACTAGATGGCACTGATCAACAATTTAAATAAGAACATCCAAGATTGACAAAACTGTCGACGACCAAAATTATTACGTATTATTAGCCAAAAAATACATTTCATAATTGTTGATGCACCGCGCTTGTCAGTATTGCTTTTGTGTTTTCTTAAATAATTCTAACATGATACCAAGTTATTAATTGTATTTTAATTATAATTTATTTTTTGTTTGGAAGAAGAAATTACATACCTATTTAACAAAGAAACCAGAACGCACCGAGCTCATTCATACGTGATCAGGTTGAAAATTATCGTTTCTGTTAATTCAGTTAATAAGAATCTATGTTTATATGGTGTGACATACGTCATCTGAAAATTCCCTATTATAGGATTTATTTTATTTAATTTTTTAATTTATTTCATTATATTTTTTTTTATAAAAGGGTAATTTGAATTTAAATGTTTTTTTTTCAATAGAATCAAATTATAAAAACATATATTACATATATTATAGATATTTTCAGAACAAATATTGTTTGTCCTTTCGTCCCATAGAAGATTACTTACTATCGACTTAAACACACCCTGCAAAATGTTTCATAGAAAATAATTCTTATAGGTAGGTACTAACTACTACTTTTTTTTATGTGTTAGGTGGCAAACGAGCAGACGGATCACCTAATAGTAAGCGATTACCGATTATTACTAAACAAGTTATCTTACTTCATTGAACGAGCGACGCTCGGTCTCCAACTAGTAAATATTATACACAATTATACAGCAGTTCTAAATATAACTCTTCTAGGTTAGCCATTATTATGAAGCTGGGATACACGAGAAAAAAATGTTTTTTCTCGTTTGTACCTTACCGTTCGCTGGTTCGCAGCAGAAATGTTTTAAAAATGACCATTAGTGTTTTATTATATCAAACTTAACTATTATTCTAATTGAAAGTACTGTTGTTCCTTTAAGAGATCACTTTTTTTAAATATAATAAATTATGTTTTAATTCAATTTTTACATGGTGTTTTACTTATTTGTTTATTCTTTTTTGTGTTACAGAACTTACCCCAAGGAAAAAGAAATGAGTGTGGAGGGACTAAGAAAAACATAATGCACTGTCAGGGATTTCACGCTCTGACCAAAAAGTTATCAAAAAGTGTTGAAAATTGTGGTGGAAAAAAATATCTGCACTTTTATGTCCTAATTATGGTCGTAAAAAGCTTTTTAATTGGAACCTCCTATGTATAACGTCATAAGTTTTCTGGTAACGTAGGTAGTAACATTTCTGTTGACACCCCATCTCATCTCATCTCATCTCACTAATATTATAAATGCGAAGTATGGTTTGTTTGTTTGCTTGTTCCGCTTTCACGCCGAGACTACTGAACGGATTTGGATGTTTGGTAGGCAGATAGATAAGCAGTCGGCTAACACATTATTTATCCCGGAAAACTTAAGGGTTGCTTAAAAACTCAAAATTTCCACTTCGTCACTATATGGCGCTACCTTGACATTTTCTTTCTTTCTGGACACAATTCTTAAGTCCACGCGGAGAAAGTCGCGGGCGGAAGCTAGTATGGAATAAAACTCTGTTTTTGGAATGTTTTGTGACATTATGTGATGTAATGTCTGTTCTACGAGCTATGTGCCCTGCCCACTGCCACTTCGCCTTTTGAGCCTTCTTATGAGGCTCATAGTAAGCGACCATGTCTCTGATCCATATGCCATCACTGGAAACATACATTGGTACTTTATTCTTGAGACACGGTGTTACACTGTGGTAAATTTTTATTTATTTATTTGGTATTTTTTATGGCGTTATTATTTCAGTTTGCTGTCAAGCATTCTTATAAGATATTGTATCTTTTTTTGGTTCATTTTTTTATTTGTATTTAATCTGTCTTATCATTGTCCTTGTAATTGTCATATATCGGATGGTATTTAACTGTACCTCAATTTATTCCCGTTTTCTTCAACAAATTTTGCCTTTGTTCCGCCAAAAATACTGATTGTGCACCAAAATATGCTCACTAAAATATTTCCTTATGAGCACCTATTTAATAACTGTTGCAAAATTGTAAAAATAATAATTCACCTTATTATTAAAGAAGCTTTATTTTTTTTAGTGTTACTTCAAACAATATACTGCAAAATATATTTTAATCAAACACCAAATAAATACCAATGTAGTTTTATATATCAAAATTAAGTACAATATAAAATGTAAGGCTTACCTAAATGTTTTGTTCGAGGATGTGTAGCTGTGCTGTGGAAATGTGTGGGGGTTTCCACCAAACATGTGCGAGGAAAATGACTCGTATGAGGATGTGTAGCGCAGCTGTGAAAATGCGAATTAATGTGCGGTGCGCGGATGCGTTGCGGAGCTGTGAAATGTATGGGCGCAATATAAAATCACATCCCTCGCAACACATCCCTCGGAACACATCCCTCGCGCACATTTCTCAGTACTATAGACCTCGCTTCGCTAAGCCGGTATCCACCTGAGTTGTGCTAAGCGAGGCTAGGAAAACGAAGCCTTGGCTGCCTTTCCAACAGAGATATGCGAGGAAGCGGAGCGGTGTGCGAGGAAAAATCCACCAATAGAATCGCTTCATTTTCCTAGCCTCGCTTAGCACAGCTCAGGTGGAAAAGGGCTTAGCGAAGCGAGGTCTTTTGTACTGAGAAAAGTGTGCGAGGGATGTGTTGCGATAAATACTAGATAAATACACATACTCTTACGAGACATTTTCCTTGCACATGTTTGATGGAAACCCCCACACATTTCCACAGCACAGCTATACATCCTCGTACGACACATTTTCCTCGCACATCTCTGGTTGAAAAGCAGCCCGCGTGCCGCAAGTGCGTCAAAAACATTTTCAGTAAAATTAATGTATTTTTTAGAAGTAATTTTGCAGGAAAGGCATTATTTGTTCTTCAGTAATAACTATTTGAGTAACATAAAAGTTGTACAAAACCGTTTTAAATGTGGTTCCGGTTCCAGGATGTGTATTAGATATTTTGTGTAACAATTTGGAATATTGGTGCACAATCAGTATTTTTTTGTGAAAGAATAATATAGCTATGTTAGAATATTTGCTGCGCAGTAGAATAAAAAAGTCTTATATCTTGGTGATAATTTTGAACTTGTTTTGTGTAACGCATTTTGTTGGCGGAGTAGTTTAATTGTAGCAAAATAATTTAAAGAGTTTTAGAGTAATATTTTAGAGAGGCCGTACAAAGGTGTACCCTTAGATTTTTGGTGAACGGTTAAAAATTATGCTTTTTAAAAATAATATTTTAATATCATTTCTATAATAGCATATTTTTTGAGAACGTCAGATATGAAATTACTGTTAACACTCAACATGGAACAATATAGTGCCACCAACTAATCTGTGGAATGCAGGATGGCGCCACTATCGAAAATTCCATACAAACTGACAACAACAAAATGACGTTTTCATACTGGCGTCAGTAGTTCTGCTTTTTTCCGTTCTACAGGTAAGTTGGTGGCACAATCTTTTTAGTGATATTATGTAATGTCATGTCATAATCGTAGTTGTGTTTCATGTCGTTTTTGTGTAGGTGGTAATTTCGGTGGTAAAATGACGTCTTTACATAATCTACACGGGGTGTGGCTCTATGGGGAAGAAAACGCAAAGCTATTTGCAGATGGCGCTACGGACGCTTGACTCATAACAACTTTCAATTTGTTCCGCGTTTTTTATTATCGAGGTGCAATAAAATAGATTTTTTTCTGTAAAATTGTTAAATGGAAAATGTATGCGACTTGGTTTGTTCCTTAATTAAAGGCGAAGTTCAAAAATACATGATTGAAAATGTTCGCTTTCCCACGTCACGAAAGCTAGATCTTTGAGTTATTAAATTATCAAAACTAGAACTAGAAATGCATCTATCAATAAATTAAAAAAAAAACACATTAACCATAAATTATTCATGTAGAAGGTTTCATCGTAACTTTCAGCAATTTTTATTTTTCATCAGATCAGATAGCTTTAGAAAAAAAAAAATAGATACTGAGCTCCCAGCTTGTATACATATAGTTCATTCCAATCAAAAAAAAGCACAAGGTAAACAAAACTACTATGGATTTGACACATGTCAATGTCAGTTGCATAGTAAGTTCGTTTACCTTTTGCTTTTTTTTGATTGGAATGAACTATATATGAAAACTAGTCTTAAGGTAGGTCAGTAATGGTGTATTCCTAACCTAGCTCGCCCCTCCCGTCCCTTCCCCAATCACCCGTCATTCCTGTACCAGTACAGCGGTATCAGTTCCGGGTTCGTTTGCATCCCCACTCCAAGTCGCGTACGCGTTTCGGTTCCAGAGGAATGGTTCAGACTTGGAGTCGCAGTTACATCCATCATATCCGCGAAGGATACGGGTCCGCGGATTCAATTCCGGTCGGACCTACACAATCTCAAGTTGTTAGTAGGGCGAAAACAAAAGAGCGGTGTGGCGCCGCGACACCAAATTCCGCGTTCTGCTCCGCCGCAGATATCAGCGTTGCGGTGCCGCAAAAACAAAATTCACAACGCAAGTAAAATCGTTTTGCGGCACGACGCTGATATCTGCGGTGAGCGGTGTCGCGAGTCGCGCGTGTGACCATATTTTATTCGAAATCAGGAAACTCCACATATCTCCCTCCGTTTCTCGGCTTTTAGAGTCCTATTTTTAAAATCTTCTCTAGTTTATCCCATAAATTGGGATGTTGCTCTATTAATGATATAAAATAATCAACATCTACTGAATTGACGACTAGGTTTGTTAAAAAAACAAGCGTCTGACCTAGAACGTGTGGACATCAAATTAGCCGCCGCAACGCGGATACGAGCGCTGCGCGCCGCGCGCCTCCGAAGTCAGCGTCGCTGTTGTATTTTCGCCCGTACTATTTATAGTTCATTCCAATCAAAAAAAAGCAAAAGGTAAACAAAGAAAGTATGCATTTGACATTGACATGTGTCATTTCCATGGTAGGTTTGTTTACCTTTTGCTTTTTTATTTATTGGAATGAACTATAAATGCATCTTTGTTATATAAATCAAACATACTTCGGTGTTAATTCGCTAGCTTTACTATACAGATAATTTTGTAAAATAATTTATTTTGTAAAAATAAATGCATTTTTTCTTGGTAAAATGTTTTTTTTAGATTTAGGGTTCCGTACCTCAAAAGGCAAAAAGAAACCCTTCTAGGATCATTTCTTTGTCCGATTGTCTGTCTTTTAAGCAACATTTCCTATTTCACAGGAGTACGTGACAATATCATACCTACAGTTTGTATGGAACCCTCGATCTGCGAGTTAAACTCGCACTTGTCAGATTTTTCTTTTTGCAGTGACAGTTTGTTTCAATGACTGCTACTGGAAAAAGTCGATATTGTGGTTATCGATAAATTACAGCACTATTATCGACTAAAGCCAACCCTAAATATTGATAGATGCCTCCATAGACAATATACCAACCATCTCTTAAACCATAGACATATTCACTAAGTCTATGCTCTGTTCAGTTTACGTTGTTATGTTGGTAGCTCTGTGTATCTTGGGTACTTTTTTTTTAAATATTGTCTATAGATGGTAATCTAATTGAAGATGACAGTTGGGCCGAAAAAAATTTTGTTATATGAAGTGCGCACTCTTAAACGTAGTGATTATATTCTCTTTGGTATAGACTAAACTGTCATTTTGATGTTTTGGTTCAGTGTTGCCGTTTACCAAAGGAGAATATTCAGTCAGTATTGCCATTTTTATCACAGTAAAAACCAAGGTTCGGAACCGGTTAACAAATACCGGTTAATTTCGTTCGAATTTCGGTTAACGATTCCGTTCAGGTTAAAACCGGTTTCCAGCTAAACCGGTATTTTTGAATATAATACCGGTTAAGCAGGGAGCGGTATTCTAACCGAAATAAGAACGAAATTAACCGGTTAAAACCAAACGCAGTCAAGGTCAGGCGCGCCGCGCTGTTGCCACTGTTCGTGTCTTTCGCTCTCTTTCTCGCAGTCACCGCGCCGGCGGCGGCGGGCGCCGCACGCCGAGCCGTTGCATTGTTTTGCGTGTATTGTTTACTGTAATTGCCAAGAACGTGTTTACTATGACGTTTATAAGATATCGTTATATTTTGACCTTACTTTTTAGGTTACATATATTTTTTAATTTAGTTCCATGTTTAAGCTACAATAGCTACATTGAACATTAAATCAGTTATTGAAGGATAAAAATAAGTAATTCAAAATGATGAAAATAGTATTACATAATTATTATGATTAGTAGATTTTAAAGTATGTGTACAATTATAAAAAAGTGCGTTTGAAATTTTAAGGGGATACTCAGAATTAGAGATTTAAAAACTGGTTTTTCTGAGGTGAAAAAAAAACGTTCGATTTTTTTTCTGGCGCAGGTTTTTTTTCAGGTGTATGAAAATGAAATAAAATATCCTTAGGTAGTTATCGTTAAATAAGTGTATCATTGTTTTGTTTATTAATTTTTAACATTTGAAACGAACGTATTTGTTATTTATAGTAATTAAATAGCTCGAAATAGTTGGCACTCTCTAGGAAAAATATTGAAAAAACCGATCTACATTTGATCTCGACCTCCGTTACTTTTTGCAAAAACTGCAAATATCTGGGAAAAGGTAAAATATATTAAAAATCTGACAGAAAATTTTAAAAGGTAAACGAAAGGCGTGCATTACATGATACGCACATTGACTATGAAAAAAAATCGCAAAACTAATTTCTTTTCGATTTTACATACAAGTTCTTGATTCATTATTCAGATACCTCGACCACCGCTTTTTTTTGTAAAAAATGCAAATATCTCTGAAACGGTAAGAGATATCGAAAATCTAACAGAAATTTTGAAAAGCTTAACTAAAAGCATATAATACATGAGATGCATGTTGACTATGAGAAAAATGATCTAACTCATTTTCTATCAGATTTCCCATACTAAATGTGAACAGTGAGTTACGAATTTGTATGGGAAACTGAAAAAAAATTGAGTTTGGCTATTTTTTTATAGTCAACATGCGTCTCATGTATCATATGCTTTTACTACAGTTTTTCAAAATTTCTGTCAGATTTCCGATATCTTTTACCGTTTCCAAGATATTTGCAATTTTTGCAAAAAAAAAACCGTGGTCAAGATATCTGAATAGTGAGTAAAGAATTTGTATGGGAAACTAAAAAAAAAACCATACAAATTCCTTGCTCACATTTAGTATGGGAAATCCAAAAAAAAATGATTTAGGCCATTTCTCTCATAGTCAACATGCGTCTCATGTATTATTTGCTTTTGTTTAAGCTTTTCAAAATTTCTGTTAAATTTTCGATATCTCTTACCGTTTCAGAGATATTTACATTTTTTATAAAAATAAAATAAATATAAAAAATGTGAGTAAGGAATTTGTATGGATTTTTTTTAGTTTCCCATACAAATTCTTTACTCACTATTCAGATATCTTGACCACGGTTTTTTTGCAAAAATTGCAAATATCTCGGAAACGGTAAAAGATATCGGAAATCTGACGATATCTCTTACCGTTTCAGAGATTTTTGCATTTTTAATTAAAAAAAAGTTTTCTTTTCAAAGGGCCTAGCCGAACTTCCATAGCAAAACTGCCCCCAATAGGAACTTATATCGTAACCTATGCTATATTGTAGAGGATGCTAATAGAAGTTGATGGAGTAGATACTAGCTCCATATCTTCCTTAATTGAGGAGCTATTTGAAAAAAAGTGTCTGGAGACGACGTTTTTTCATTTCATTTTTATTATTTTTAAAGTTAGGAAAATAAAACCAATGTTTATGGTACACTTTATAGTTTATTTTATAGAAATTTTCTATGAGCCAAGCCTAAATAAAAATATCAAAAAAATGCAAACAAAACATTTAAAAATTGATTTCTATCAGATCTTATAAAATTACCACTTTGAAAAAAATATATAATAATTGTCTATACCTTGCCTAACAACATGCCAAGTTTCATTAAAATCCAAAAGGTGCAAACTGTCAAAAAAAAAAGTTAAATAAGTGGACCACCTTACGACCACTACGTTGAACGCTTTTAAATTGTAATACATTTTATATTTTTTCAATATTGGACATGAACAGTCTATAAAAAAACCGGCCAAGTGCGAGTCGGACTCGCGCACCGAGGGTTCCGTATAAATTCATAATCACACATGTCTTGAAATCTATATTTTTATATTTAAGTTGATTGAATGAAAGGTAATTTGCGGTTTACGATTTAAAAAAAACGTATTAAAAAAAACTACTTATTAGATCTCGTTCAAACCAATTTTCGGTGAAAGTTTGCATGGTAATGTACATCATATATTTTTTATAGTTTTATCATTCTCTTATTTTAAAGTTACAGGGACACACATTTTACCACTTTGGAAGTGTCTCTCGCGCAAACTATTCGGTTTAGGAAAAAATGATATTAGAAACCTGAATATAATTTTTGAAGACCTATCCATAAATAACCCACACGTATAGGTTTGATGAAAAAAAAATTTTGAGTTTCAGTTCTAAGTATGGGGAACCCCCAAAATTTTTTTTTTTTTTCTATTTTTGTGTGAAAATCTTAATGCGGTTCATAGAATACATCTACTTACCAAGTTTCAAGAGTATAGTTCTTATAGTTTCTGAAAAAAGTGGCTGTGACATACGGACGGACAGACAGACAGACAGACATGACGAATCTATAAGGGTTCCGTTTTTTGCCATTTGGCTACGGAACCCTAAAAATGAAATAATTTGTTCTGAATAACAATTAAAACTAAATTCATAAAAGAATAACTTTTATTAATTATCATCACTATTTTTGTAAATTATAACGTGATCTCTATTTATCGAAATAAATTGAACAGCCACGCTGTACACACTTTCTTGGAAATCCCTTATATATATCATTTGGCATACACAAGATTGCAATAGCTTAACATAAATCAGCAATAAAAATTAATAATAACTAGCAAGTGATAGCCTAAAAATTATCAGTGTTGTTTTGTATGGGAGGTACCTTATTCTGGCTTGGCCCGTAACAATTCATGACCTAGTATAGTAGGTCGTATAAAGTTATTAAAAAGTACACAGTTTCATTTAAATCGTTACAGCTATTTTTGAAAAACAAAAAAAACGAAAATCTATTTTTTGTATGGCAGGTATCAGAAGCAGATTTTTCCTATGGACCTATTTAATATCATAGGTAATATAAAAATATGGTATTGTACAAAGTTTCATCAAAATCTTTAAAGCCATTTTTGAGCAAAAAAATTACAAGTATTTTTACCATGGTGGAAAACCTAAAATATGGCGTTATTTAAAAAAAATTAAAATGGCTAGAGATATTAAATATTGCCCTAATCCAAATTTCATTCAAATCCGTCCAGTGGTCTTGGCGCTTATTGAACTTTTTCTACAATTTATTTCGATAAACAGCGATCACGTTATAATTTATAAAAATAGTGATGATGACTAATTATTTTTTATGACTTTCGTTTTAATTATTACTCAGAACCTATTATCTCATTTTTTTATAAACTGTTCATACCCAATATTGAAAAATTTAAAAAGTATTACAATTTAAAAGCGTTGAACACAGTAGTCGTAAGGTGCTACACTTAATTTAACAATTTTTTTTAACAATTTGCACCTTTTGGATTTTAATGAAACTTGACATGCAGTTAGGCAAGGTGTAGGCAATTATTATATATTTTTTTCGAAGTGGTAATTTAATTAGGCCTGATAGAAATAAATTTTTAAATATTTTTTTTGGATTTTTTTGATATTTCTTTTTAGGCTTGACTCATAGAAAATTGCTATAAAATAAATTATAAAGTTTACCATAATACTGGAATTGGTTTCATTTTCCTAGCTTTAAAAATAACAAAGTTATATCATTTTGAATAAAAGTCGTCTCCAGACACTTTTTCAAATAGATCCTCAATTAAGTGAGATATGGAGCTAGTATCTACTCCATCAACTTCTATTAGTATCCTCTACAATATACCATAGGTTACGATATAAGTTCCTATTGGGGGCAGTTTTGCTATGGAAGTTCGGCTAGACCCTTTTCTGTCAGATTTTCGATATATTTTACCTTTTCCCAGACATTTGCAGTTTTTGCAAAAAAAACATTTTTTTATGAAAAAATGCAAATATCTCAGAATTATGTATGGGAAATCCGAAAAAAATAAGTTAGTCCATTTCTCTCATAGTCAACATGCATCTCATGTATTATTTGCTTTCGTGTAAGCTTTTCAAAATTTCTGTTAGATTTTCGATATCTCTTACCGTTTCAGAGATATTTGCATTTTTTATAAAAAAGAATGGTTTTCTTTTTAAATTTTCTGTCAGATTTTCGATATATTTTACCTTTTCCTAGATATTTGCAGTTTTTGCAAAAAAAAATTGTTTTATTAAAAAATACAAATATCTGGGAAAAGGTAAAATATATCGAAAATCTGACAGAAAATTTGAAAAGGTCAACGAAAGGCGTGTATTACATGATACGCATATTGACTATGAAAAAAATGGCTAAACTATCTTTTTTTAAAATTTTCCCTACAAATTCTTGATTCACTTTTCAGTTATCTCGACCACCGTTTTTTCCGTCCAGTCAATCTACGAATTTTTGTATGGAGTAGGTTGCACTATTTAATGCACTTTGGGTGAAAACTTAGAATATGTCACTTAAATAATTGCAAAATGAAAATTCATGAAAATCTCTTATGAGCATTTAATAATTTTTCGGTAGTTAGCCCCTAAAGAAACAAAATTAAATTTAAGTGTGAACAAAAAATAGAAAACTGGTGATTTTTTACATGAGGGCTTCTTATAAGACGTTTTATTTATATATATAATCGTCCCCGATCAAGATCAAAACATTGAGTAGATATTTAATATAATATATTTAAAAAAATGAGTGATATTTTGCCTTAGGGGTACATAGCCACTGTCAATAACCATGAGAATTATCTCCAAGGTGACTTCGTTTTTTTTTTTATTAAGTTTTATTCGATTTTAACCCTTGCACACTAAATACACTAGGAATATTTTTATGAAATCTAATAGTAATATTTTTTAAACTAAGACAAGAAAATCCCCGATCAATCTGTTGCACATTTTCTGTAATAATCTAATACAAATTATAATTCGCGAGCGGGCGAGCGGGGGGCGCGAGCGGGGGAATGCGGCATGCGCGGCGCCCGCACGTTCTTAGGTACTTCTAGCTTAGCTGGTGATTTGCTGCAACATGTTGTATTAGAAATATTCTGTTCTATTATACTTTTCTATTTGGCATTCCACATCTCATAACGAGCGTAATTTTGCCTATGTCGAGTGAAAAATGGGAGAATCTTCAATAAAAAATAGCGAAACGCCAATGTCAAGTGAACGCTCCACGTGGTGCTTTGTTGTCGGAACTCGGAAAACGGAGCTGTCTCCCGAATTAATTTACAGTAGGTAAATCTATATGGTAAATCAGTAGGTAGGTGCTATGAACACGTTTGGATGCCCACAATCCAATCAGTATGACAATTATTGAATACCTACCTATTAATTGTGTTTTTTATCACATTTGCGTTTCGTACTATCCATCTAGCTATCCGCGCACTCGTCTTTTTCGCACCCAATAGCTCCGTCTCTGTCGCACACTGGCTATGCGTACGTGGCAGTTCACGCATCTTCTCGGCGTTTGAAATATACCTAATTAATGTCTAATACATTTTAGGTAAAATGCGTTTTTAGAAGAAACTTCTTTGTTTGTACAAGGGACGATGATGATTTACAATAGATAACATTAGTGTTACGGCACAGCCAAGAAAATAATTGAAGTCTCTTTAATGTGTAATACAGAAATATTAAAAAAATCATTTTTAACTGGGTTCTGAAATAGTCACCTAGGTGAAAACTTAACACATGTTCAAGCCTTATAAACATGAAAATATCCGAAGGCTCCATTTTGTAAGTATTATTTTTGACGCAATAACATAAAAAATATCGTAATGTTAAGAATTTATTGCTTTAAGCTAGAGACAACTTAAGAACCATATTTATAAGGTAACTATAGTTAGTTTTCACCAAAAGTGCATTTATTGTTTGGCGTATACAAGTTAAAAGTTACAGTTACAGTTAAAGTTACCTGTTACAGATGCCTGTATATTAAAAGAATAAAATTGAAAATTATATGACAATATTGCTTTCGACGATATGAAGGAAACTACGCCATTAGTTTGAACACTTTCATTCAGAAAAAAAAAACCAAAATAAAAACGTAAATAATTCGTGTGGCGCGTGCGGGTGGGACTTGCATTTAGTACTGCGCAGATGGATGCGCAGTAGCTCGGGGTAAGATGGCCTTAAGTACTAGGACTGCAGCAGGACAAAGAATCTCAAGGCGGTGATTACGGAGAGGTCAGTCTTTAATGGTTGTTCGCGATGATTTCATACAAAACGGCTTACCGTCCAGTACAACTTGACCCGTGCGTATTTACAATGGTATGAATCACTCACGGACGGCGGCGGAGGTGCTTGTGTGCGTGCGGTGCTAGCCGGCTACCGGAATGTAGAACATCTTGTGCGTTTATGTTCTCCTATTTTAGTTGCACGATTTTTAAGAATTGAAATTGTAATTAAATTTAAAAAATAAAGAATACAGAAAACACGACTGATCTTATCAGCTGTTCGGGGGGAGAGGGATTCTTTAATTTAACCGGTTAATTCCGTTCGAACGAAAAAATATCGGTTTTGGTTAAACCGGTTAAATATACCGGTAACCGTAACCTGAACGAAACCTTAACCGAAATTATTTCGATATAGGGGTCAATGACCGAAACCGGTATTTTCAAAAAACCGGTTTCCGAACCCTGGTAAAAACTATTGGGTTTCTTTAATTTAACTGGGTTTGGGTTCCAACTTTATAGGAATCTTTTTTGTTTCGATGGCTGATGGGATTCATTCAACTGCCCAACGAATTGGTCAATCAGAGTTTCAGTATTTGTGTTCTAACTTAACGTAAATTTCAAAAAAAGCGTCGGTGTCTCCACGAGCACGGCGGACCTCCTAACCAAAGGTCTCGGGTTCGAATTTTGGCCAGTAATGAATTTTGTTAAACTTACGTGCATATTCATACTGATTGCTTAAACGATGAAGGAAACTTGCACATCTGGTGTATACTTAACGTCCGTAGGTGTAGTAAATCTAAATACCTTACACGTGACCACGGGTAATGCTAAGTGCAACACTTAAGCAACTGCCGTCTATCCCTTGCGATAGCACGGTTAAAAATGCGACACACGATAAGAAGAAAACTATATGGTCCTACCTAATCTACCTTCGTAAACCCTCAAGCTGTGTCAATAACCTTCCATCCGACGCTTTCCCTGAGGTCTACAGCATGAGACTCTTCAAAAAGGGACTGAAAAGGTTTTTGAAGGTTCGGTAAAGCTGGTAAGTGTTGCAAAATGCCCACAGGCGGCGGTAGCCACTTTCAGTCGGGACGTCAGTCTTTTTTGCTGACATACGCAATAAAAAAAATATTATGATGATACAGTGCAGCATCACTACCTTTGAATTTAATCGATTAGTTAGCTATACATATATAATGTTTAATTTCGTCGGTTATAATATGTTTGTGTTAGATATCGTGGGGGAGTCTGAAATTAGTTATATCGAAATATTTGCAGCGGAACTAGCGCAATGTTTGTGGGTTTTAGCAGCTACGGCCTCGTGCTCCTACAAAATACCTACACTGTTAGGAGCACAAGGACATACTTATCCTGATTCTCCTACTGTAATGGGTTTGTTATGAATCATTTGGAGATTTCGTTACGGGGATAGTCACGCACAATTTATTTCTTTATTTTTCTTTACCTACTATAATAATAATACGGCGACCCGGCGGCGGCCGTTCCTGCGCATATGGTACAAGCCGGTAACAAGCTATCTTTTCTCTGCTAATGTACAAGTATTAAACAGTTTCACGTAAATCTAATTAGCAGTTTTTAAAGAAATCGCAGTCACACTTACATACTTAATACGATCGATAGCGAAAGGATATTTATTTATTGAAATAAATTAAATTAACGCGCGTTTAGGTTTCAAGTATTTCACAAGTTTGGAAGTCTTGGAAGGTTTGTAATAATAACTGATAATAGCTAAATATTCACATCAACTCATTGTTATGTATGGCATTCGCAACTTGGATGACCAAAAGAACTTCCGGTAATTAGATAAGTTCTATGAAGTTACATACGTATTATCTCGGCGGTGACGAACCATGACTAATATTGAGTAAGTAAACATCTGATTAGAAAGTTGGGGCAGAAACTTATTGACTAGACTTTCTATACAAAATCAGCTTACAAAAAAAAGGAACAAAAATGTGATTTCAGCAGTTATAGATTTAAAAAATACTTATACAGGGTGTAACAGAAAGGTGTGATAATACTTCAAGGTTGACTTTTACCCATCAAACTGAACAACTTTTGTTCTACAACTTTGTTGAAATCGCAAAGAAATTTTTGGACTTTTCATACAAACTTGGTTCGCCAGCTGATCTATTTGTATGAAAAGTCCAAAAAAAACTTTTAAAGGTTGTTCAGTTTGATGGGTAAAAGCCAACCTTGAAGTATTGTCACACCTTTCTGTTACACCCTGTATATTAAAGTTCCTTTTGACTTTTTGTTACATTTGTGTATTGTATTTGTACATCCACCGGGCGCCGAATAAACAAATTAAACAACAATACTACGAAACGAAATGCTGAAATTGTACTTGAAGTATTTTAGAAACATTTATAGTTATTATATTAGATAGTGGTTGTGTTCGACATAGGACAGACTTTCGTAAATAGCAGTAATTTTCTTATGATATTTTCAATTTATATAACTGTAACATTTAAATGTAATATTATTTATTTTAATTAATTAATTAGATGGTAGAACAGATGGCCGTTGGGGCATTAAAGTTCTTAAGTGGAGACCGCGCGCCGGAAGAGGTAGCGTAGGCAGGTCTCCCACCCATTCGGTAGACCGATAACCTGGTGAAGGTTGCGGGAAGCCGCTGGATGCGGGCAGCGGGCAGCGGTCGATGTGGAAATCCTTGGGGGAATGGCCTTTATCTAGCAGTGGATGTCTTTTGGACGATTTAAATCAAGCATTAAAAAACTGCATTACGACTTTCGACATTCTTGTGATTCGCGATTACAAAATTTTGTTGGCTTGGTTTAGTTTTACCAAAGAAGTTTTATATCTTCGCTGGGGGAGCGGGGTGCAAGTCTGTGAGTTTTACAATAAACATATTGGCTTTGCAAAACCATGTCTGTAAAGGATATTATATAACTATGTTTGAAAATTTACTGTAAAACAAAATATATGAATGATATAAATACCAACATAACTCAAAATAAAATGCCATTAAAATGGTCACAAGATTCCCTAGAACTGGTAACGGAACGGCGTCTTCATATCTATCGTTAATTGTATTTTTAGTTGTTATCTATCTACAGTTTTAAGTCGGATCATTGGGTATTCTGGGGTTGGATCTAACCTATATTTCCCTATCTATATGTCGAAAGGCAAAATTGACATTTGAAGTCTACTAAAAACTTATTAGGTATCTTTTCATACGCTTAAGCTTCCTGATAAGGATTTAAAGCAAAGTGAAAACGACTCTAAAAAATAGGTTAGCAAAATATTTTTTGGATTCATAGTGGCGAATAGGTACGATCGACCTATCAGTTATTCTTAAAAATGCAGTATTATAATATCGGTGAAGCATCAGTTACAATGTACTTAACTATATTCAAATTAATTTTGATTACCAATTTTTTAAGTATAAATGCATTCAAGTATTGTTTATATCATATCTACATAGAAGTAACACAATAGGCTTTCACAAGCACATGCGCCTACGCATCTACTTCCAATCGAAGCCCTATCCTATCCTATCTCACAATCTCTGTTCACCTGTCACGGAGAAGGCGGGTCGAAAAGCTCAGAAAAGCTGCCGAGGCTTTGCCGCTTACCCCGTCGGTGACCGCTCGACCAATCACAGCACAGGGGCGTGGCCAAGCGCACGCGCCGCCCGCGTCGACCCACCCGGTCAGTGTAAACGCAGCTGTCACCGCGTAGCGACGTATCCTACCTTCGTTTGTTTGTTTTCATAATTATGAACTTTCTGTGAACTTCGCGAGTGATTAACTTATCCTGTTATACTCAATTTTGAACTATCTGAAACTTAATCTTTGATTGGTTATTTTTAACTTGGACCTGTGATTGGATATGATGGTTATGTGAAGTGACATTTTCTGTGACTCTTGAAGAATTTGTGTTGTTATTCGTACTGTCGAGATGATGATGGATCAGGCGCATTTTGGAGAGTACCTGCTGAGGCAACAAATGATACATGCGGCTTCCCTCAGTGGATTGCGTGAGTATTTTTTTAAATTCTGGTTGCTCCTTTGTTTCTTTATTATATATTATTTTAATGCAATTAAGTAGGTACACTAGGTTTTTTTTATATTTAATTCAGTAAAACAAAGCAAAAGAAACAATTTATAAAATGCGGGTACATAAAAATAAAGTTAACTTTGTTTTTGATTTACTATTTTTTTATTAGTTGTTCATAAGCTTTGGTTTTGACGGCTGTTTGTGATAAATAATTTTATTAACATGAATGACTATTCTGACTGAATTCAAAAAAAGTCATAACCTAGATAAACTAAGTAACCCTTTTGAATTTGCTCTAAGGTATGATATGAAATATTTGGCCGTCTATTACGTTATTTATTTCCATAGATCTAAAAATAATAATGTAGATAGATGGTTATTACCTAAACGTTACACTTTTAGCCTTTTAATGAGTACCTAAATTTTGAAAAAAAAAACATTGAGCAAGCAGATAATTTTATGATTCTATCCTAAAAATAAATACTTTTATATATCTCTGACTGCTATTACCTTTGCAATAGATTTAATACAGAGATATTCTGTATTTTTAAAAATAAACATCCCTACACTTAATTATACTTTAATGTATTTGGAATCCTTACCTATTTTTACTTATTGTAAAAAGCTTATTACTGTGTGACCCGTTGAACTCTTTTGTATGAAAATGGCGGAGCTATCGGCGTTTCATATAAAAGACATCAACGCGACATGTTTTAATATTATTTTTTCCTTTGTTTTTATTTATTTTTTAATATTGATTTTGCGTCTTATTTTTTACACTTGTGGTCCTGTTTTAGAGAGAACAAAAAAGAAACATTTGTTTAAAATACTTTCATACATAACTTACCTACATTTTTAAATTTCTTAGTAATATAAAAAATAAGCTATTGGATTCTAGTGCACATGGGTGGATGGATATTTGTATTTTAAAGTTTTCTCCATATAGGTATATAGAAGAAATATTTCATCACGACTTTGTAACCCTAAAAACACAGTAACGGTTGCTATTTTCATGAACATAAAATATTAATTTATTTAGTTTTATTAAATTATACATATTTTATGAAGTTTGAACCGCAAATCGGCGTCTTTGAACCCAGGTGAAACCATGAATTTATTTAAATAGGCACCTTACAGAAGGAAGTTGCTAGAACACCACATATTGATAAACGATATTTTAAAAAAATCGCATACTTATAACTAAAATAGTTATGAGTTGTCACATAAATATGAAATTTAATAGCTCATTAGCATTATAAAATATCGGCTTAGAGAAACCTTGTTAGACATTTCATTTTAATATTACATATACTTATGTGTAAATAGAAAGCTGTGAAACCGATAAATAAAATAAATAAATTATTTATTTGGAACAAAGTAATGACATTTACATTTTAAATAACACACTAACCCTCCCACTAGGATTCCCTGTGTCGGGAGGATTAGTCTATTCCCGGTAACATCATGATAAAAATATTTTACAAAGACTTATTCCAAAGACTAAATTAAAAAAGTAAGTTAAAATTAAAATTTAATTATTAAAAAAATAGGCAGGTGCAAAGTGGATGTTAGTTACTTAGAAAGGTGGTTAGAATAATACTCGTGTAATAATTTACTACAAAATTACGTATTAAATACTTTCATAGAAATCATCAAAATATTGCCTCATTTTCTGGGTCCAGGAAAACAAAATAATTACAAGTCTTAAAAAAATTAAGGCTGTGACTTAAAGGCCTTAGATAACCTTACAGTATTGAAGGCTGTGAGGTTATATAACGTATCTGAAGTTATAAATAACAAAACAAAATAGGTATATTAAGTTATGTATGGGCTAAGCTTATTAATAAATCGTAACTGTAGGATAAAAATATACTTATTTCTTGTTAGCTTTATCGAAAATTTTATATAACTAGGTATATGTTTAATATATTGAAGTAGTCAAATAAAGCAGATAATGTCACGTAGAGGCTTATTGTAACCTAATTTAATATATTGAGATGTATGACTGCAAATAATAAAAAAATTAAATAAAAAATTATCGAGTATAGCCCATATAAAGGAAAGGGTGACTTTATAATCGCTGAGAAGCGGCAAATAGTATATACCATTTATCCATGAAACTGCGTACAAATATCCACGTGAAACGTATAGGTACAGAGAGCTACAAAGATATCTGAACCTCTCCGTAACACACATGTATTACAAATAGCTTTACTAGGGGTTCAGATATCTCTGTCGGCCAGTGTACATTTGGAGCAAAAAGTCATCCTGTATTTCGGTTATTTGATTCTTCACAGTTTACTTCTATGATAATATATTTTTAATAAAATTTGCTTTTAAACATTAATTATTTTTTATCTCATTAACCCTTTTCTCAATCTTTACTGATCGCACAAGCATCTATTTTAAATTACTGTTAAACTATACATCAAAATTTATATAGATATTGATATTTTTCATGTTCAATAAAGTATAATTTATCTTATCCTGAGACTAAAAAAATTATTTTATCCTTATCTTATATTTTAGAGCAACGAATCGGCGCAGAAGCAGAGCCGCCGGCATGCGAGGCGCGCCTGCTCAACGGCGATCTCTGGCGGCGGTTCCACGACATCGGCACCGAGATGATCATCACCAAAGGAGGCCGGTGAGTTCACTCATGTAATAGTCTTAAGTTGGCAGTCACTGCACTGCTTACCATTATCCTCATCAGCCAAAAGATGTACACTGCTGGACAAAGGCCGTACGTATATAAAAGTCTTAACGTGGCAGATGATGCCAAGGGCTTATTGTGGATAAAAAAAGTATTTGCACTGCTTACCATCATCATGATCAGCCTCAAGGCATTCACTGCTGGACAATGCCTCCCCCAAGGATACTCGCATACCATACTTTACCACAATTAGGTCCCGTTCCAGAACCAAAGCAAGATTTACCTGATAAGAGTTTGTTCTTTTCAGAAGATTTACAATATAGGTAGCTATCCTGGCGCCAGAGTAAAAATGACTGTCGCGAAAGTGTTCTGGAACGCTTTCTTACTTTAATGTCTAGCGTGAGATAACGCGAGCTTGCGATGAAACGGGCCAGCAACATTTTGGTTGTTGTTTATATCATTGTTGTCTATCCTAGCCGATGGACTGAAGACTTTAAAAAGACACAGGCTACGCAAAATAGATGTGATGCAAGAGGGTAGCAGTTTTTAGACTGACTATAATTCAAAACGTATAGAAGCATACAGAAACGTAAGGCATACAGAAATATTGTCTTTTTTAACCGACTTCAAAAAAGGAGGCGGTTCTCAATTCGTCGGAATCTTTTTATTTTTTTATGTATTTCACCGATTACTCGAAGACGCCTGAACCGATTTGGAAAATTCATTTTTTGTTTAAAAGGGTATACTTCACAGTTGATCCCATATAAATTTTATCTAAATCTATTCAGCGGTTTTTGAGAAAATCAACGAAAACATATCAAAATTGGAGTTGTTGCGATTGAAGTCGGTTGTTTTTAACGTATTCGGCGTGGTCAATTATGACTATCTTATGTGACCCATATCACCTGACTGATGGTTATGATACAGTCAACAATGGGACACTTAAACTACTTATAATTTATGTAGTAAAGCAAATTAACTTATTTTCTATAACTTTGATGGAAGTGCACAAAAACATCAGGATTCCCACACAAAGCGGCTGATCTATTTATATGAAAATTTCATAAAAATATTAAAAGCTCAGCAAAGTCGTAGATTTTTTTTCAGATTTTTAGTAGTAGGCTTTCGGGTTAATTACAAATAATAATCTCTGGGTAATACAATATTGTGAATCCTAGTCTGTGGCCAGAGTGACTTTATGTGCTTTATTCTGGCATCGGCATCTAGAAGACTTAAACAGCTTTACTATGCCTTTAGGAGAATCTAATTGTAAACTTTAAGGCTGCTTAAAAATATGGTTTATAGCTCCGTACCTGGTATTTAAAAATACAATACAAATAAATTTCTTCTCCAGTCAAGCCTCTAGTCAATAAAGTGATGCAGCTGTCGCAATTCCAGAATCGAATTTAGAAAAACGCATTACAACTCATAAATTTCAAAATTACTACAAAAACTTAACGAAAACCCATTAGGGCTGCCGAATCTGACGCGGGGCTTGTTAACGGATAATTTGGGAGCCGCCGGACCTCCGTCATAGACAAAACAAACAGCTGCCTCGACGGCAATTTGTGCATTTCTCTAAATGGCCGAACACAAATTACACCTTATTATAAGCTTGTTTGCTTTACGACGAAACCCCTTCAATTATTTTTTTTTTCATGATCGATAATGTGGAGTGAAGAAATTACATAGGACTCGCGACGTGGGCGCCTCCGCCCCCGAGCACGGCGGGCGCAGGCCTGTCCTGCGGAGCGCCCGCGCCCGCGCATACCGCGCGCTCGTAATTACGTATTCACAGCTCATCCCGTCATTATTAGCGGCTGGCAGCCCTACTCGTCGCCTGTGCCAGACGAACTCTTCCACTAACGACCGCCATGTCCGCCATCGAGATCGAAATATTCATTAATAGCGCGTAATTGCATACAACATACGGACCCCGCGGTCGCGCGGCTCCCAAACATGTCCGGTAAAAAGGTACGATTTTTGTAAGCAAATAGCTGTCATGCTGGTGGGCTGTAGCGGCGCGCTTGCGCATCGTCGCCGTGCTGCGTCGCCCTCGCCGGCTTTTTGCAGCGCCGATAATTAGCCGAGCTCATCTGCGTCGCTGTCATCTTCTTACACGTTTTCTCCACGCGGCCGCCGACGCAGACCACCGCGCTGTGCCGCCCGGTTAACATTCCAATAATTTACCGCTTTATCCGGCGGTTGGTGAATCTCGTTAGCTGCCCGCGTCCGCCGTCTAGAGGTCACTTTTGTTTGTTTTATATTAATGATGCCGGGGGCGCGCCGGCGCCGGCCCTGGCGCCACTCCGCACGAAATGGGTCAAAAATATTTAATTTATTTCTAATATTGAATACTATTTGAGCCATGCGTGTTCGGAGTAATTGAGTTATTCCATCAGACTCGGCTCGAAGTTGCACCGAGACTTTCATGTAAATGTTTCAAATTGTAGCGTAACAATGCTTTTAGTCGGCGTTAAAAGTGGTCTCATTAGGTGCATTATCCAGGGCTTTAGGGGGGTGATACGAGGGAGGCGGGAGGGGTACGATTGAAAACGCAAACAGTGGGATTTGGGCGGTGCGTGTGAGGCCCGCGAGTTAACACCTGCGCCGCCATCGCTGCTATGAGCTGGATTTGTGGACCGGCGCGGTTCCCACCTGCGCAAGCGTGTAAATTGGATACATAACACGTTCCTTACATGCTTTGCACACAGGTCCGCGTCTCACCTAACTGGTTTCGGAATCACTTCATTTGTATGCTTTTGCCTTTTATCTCCCAGCATCTCTTAGCCGCCGATGCTTATAGGAATTGCTCGAAAACTTGAAATGTTACAGAATGGGAAATGTTCCATCTGTTTGTTGTAGATAATAGTTTACCCTCAATAATCGTAGTACAAATAAACATTTGTTAGAATAGAGTGGAGCTATTTATTTTTTCTCAAAATTGAAATATGACGGGCGGTGCGCGCACGCAGGCCGGCGCTCGCGTGTCGTCGCGGACCTCCCGCCATTTTAAAAACAAACACACATCACAAAAACTCGTTAGTTATTTATTCGACGGGAAGGCGCGCCCGTATTCGCCCGAAAAAATCATAAGTTATAATTAAAAACGTCCGAGGCTCTACATCGCTCCTTTCTGAGGAGAACTCACAGTGACAGGTTTTTATCGAACCGTCGTCGCTGAGACCCGGTTTCAAGCTGTAGAAGTTCATATCCGTTTCCGTTTCAGTGTCATACCATACCATGTACAGTTGATTTCAAATTAATTATGTTGGTAATACTCGCTTAGTTTCGGGTGAAACACTTGCCCAATCAGGTGAACGAGAGACACCGATGTTTACGAGATAGAGTCGTTCGTAATCACAGCCGCATCTCGGGCTGTAACGAGCTAAGCTCATTCTGGCTTGTCCCAAACCGCCGATTAATTGATTCGATCTGTGTCGTAATTAAAATGGGTGATTAGGGCGCGGGAGCGGCGCCGGCGCCTCAAAGCGTCGCCGCCGACATTCCTTTTGTTTTACCACGGGTCGTTTGTCGCCTTGCTGCGTGGGTTATCTGGCATCTCTCTTGCGCTAGCGGCTTTTTTCCTAGGTGGGAGCGAGAGGAGCGCGGGCGCCGACCTCCTGGGGCGCCGCCGGCCGCCCGCCGCGCGCCCCGCCCAGCACAAACAGCAATAATAATCAGATTATGACAGTCCGCCGTCTCTCAGCCAGCACCGGCTCCGCTAGTCCACTCGTCACTCTTCAATGTCTCTTCGAAAATTGACATTTAGAATTTCACATCACAAGCGCCGAGATGTAAAGATACGTCATATAGTGCTTATCGCGCGGCGAACACGAAACTTGATATAAAGCCTCTTTGATTCAGTTCCCATTAGCGGCAGGGGGTAATAGAGGAAGGCCAATTAAATTCAACCATGTCACTATAAACTTCTCACAAATATAGTTCTGATAACAGATAAATGGTCGGGAAACGCAGCATGTTATTCCACTCACAAAGGGAAAGGTCCCACCGATTACTACACAAACAGTAATATTGTATTTGTAAACTGCTGTTTGTACGATTCGAATTTAATAGAGAACGTTTAAAGTAATGATGGCTTAGATGGAATCGTTTAGAAATTTTGTCGTCGAACAAAACAAAAAGCGTAACGTCATTGGGTGTAATGGGTAATTCCGGGGAAGGGGCCGGCATCCGAAGCACGCGCCGCGTCGCAGCGCGGGCGCAGCGATCCTATCGCGATCTCCGGGGACCTCCACCTCCACCCCGGCTACGGCTTGTCAACCGCTGCGCACGGGACGCTCTCCATCACACTCATCAAACCCCCTGACTTGACAACATTCCTCGCCCAGCCGGCAATGTGTCACGAACACCGAGACGAGTTCATCCATCTCTCGTGCGATCATCGGAATCGCACAGTCACCGGCTCCCGCGCCTTTTTGCCTTAAAACAATCGACGATCGTTAAACGAAAAAATAAAACAACAAACACGAAACGATTCGAATTCGGACCATAAAAAATGTGCCTTCCAAGTTCCAACTCCGTGTCTCGTATTAGTTTTTTGCTGTGCGCTGCTACGTCGTCGACTGATGATAATTTCTCATTAGGTCATAACATTTAGTTTCTGTGGAATCGTAAATTCCTCGAATAATTTCGTGTGGAAAGTGGTGTTTTGTTTTTATGGCGCCAACGAGGCAGGGTTAGATCGTATCGGCGATACACGCTTTCGGCCCATGTTACGTGGAAGTCGGGTTCTCACGGATCACGGGCAGCTTCGGATCGATAACAGATTGTAATGGCCCAATGAGACAAGTTTTTTCTCTGATAATTTTAAACCACAAGTGTGTAGCGTAAGCTTCCGAACAAGTGCCTTTGAAAGACACTGAACTGTGATAGACGTCGGAACAATAAAACTTCTATTGTGAATTGTTTACTGCCCTTGAAAGTGATTACATTTCACTGTATATTTGAAAATTGCAGCATAAAAAATCAATAGTCTTCTTATCGTCAGTCTTCAGCGTGAAACAAACACGTATAAAACAAATGAGTTTAAGCTCACACAGTAGTTGTGGTAACAGCACCCGAAACATTATCCTCTTGACTACCGACGCCAACGCAACACGGGAGACAGATCGCATCACATCTTACACTCGAAATCGAGTACGTGCTTATATTTCTCACTACAACTCCATACAACCTACCTTATAGTGCACTCCTAACAATATCTGGATTAAAACAAACAAGTCCTCACTTTCGTTGAAGGATGTACGTCCACAGCTCATCTTCCAGAAACTAGTGATTATGAAGCACCATAAGGCAGGGATAGGGTGCGTCGTCAATCATAAAACACATAAAAACTTGGGCACGTCTGGTAAAAAAGTGACTGGACGTCTGTGAATTTGTTACATTTCACAGGGGGTTTGGTTAGAGCAGCCTATTTGTTTTATGTTTGGGGAGGTATTTTTATGGATGATTAAGAAACTGGGATCCGTGGGCAAAAAAAAACATACTAAAAAGTTTAAAGTAACAAACAGAAAATAGTATAATAATACAGTTTAGTAAACTTGGTACAAAGCCGTAAATAATTATGTATTGCTAAGTTGTTCGTATTTTTCAGTTTACCTTAATGAAACTTAGCATGCTTGACCCGCGTGCGGGTCAAATAAAGATAAGTAATTTTCGATACTCATATTAATTATCTAGGTTCACATAAACCAAACTAGGTGCATCAAATATCCTTATGTAAGGATTGCAATTACCTAGGCCTCTTAACAAATCTACCTAATACCTAGCAGTATTCTTCAAAACGAATTTTTCCTTTGTCAAAAGAAAGTCCGAGGCTTTATTCCATATTATAACAATCAGAATCCAAGAAGCTAACAGTGGGAGCGTCCCCGGGCGATAAGATCATCGCGCGCGCACGTCCCGGCCCTCGAAGACATGTAAATGTGCGCTGGCGCCGCTCTCTATCACGTTCATCTTCTCTCGATCATTTGGGCAGGGGAGGCAGTGACATACAGGAATTTAGGGAATTGAATTGGAAATATTTAGTTATGTGGATATAAAGAAATTATATGGTAGCTATGTTAATTAGGATTATTCAAATGAAAAGTTTATAAAATGAGTGAACTTTATAGATTACAAAGTTTGCAAAGCATTTATAATAAATTTTTCAATACCTCTTCCTTAGTTCAGAGGTTATTTGTTAATTTTAATTTTTGATATGAAATTGTATTGATTCAATACATTAAAGCACCTGGTACTATTTATAAAGTCGTAATCAGCAATTCTTTTGATATTATTTGAGCTCGTTTACGTCTATAATACAGATGAATATGAATATTTTGAATTGCAAAGAACATATGGTTCATTCCAATCAAAAAAAAGCAAAACGTAAACAAACTTACTATGGATCTGACACATGTCAATGTCATCTGCATACTATGTTTGTTTACCTTTTGCTTTTTTTTGATTGGAATGAAGTATACATGCAAAACCAATACAATTCTCCTTGAGTAACTGTCATGGTGATCCCACTTCCGTCTTCAGCATCATCATCGTTTACCATAAAAAGAACTAAATAATACATAAGAGTAACAAGCTGTAGGCAGGTTGTAGTTAAAACAAACTGTTACACGAGCGTTGAACCACACGCTTCTACTAGATTACAGGGAAAGGAACACTATCACCCATCACGACTATCCTTACGTTTGGTTAAGTTTCTTCCCGGGTGGCTTCCGTCGTGTCCCAGATACCATCGTATCGCTGACATCCCGATGCTATCAGCCAGGCGGTTCTGCCGACTCCCTTTGCTACCGAAAACGAGAACCAGAGATAAGCTCCGGATAAGCTCTGGTAGAGTCGGGTGCCGACTGAAGGGCCACGTGGGCTGCCTTCGTGGGGAATGGGACACGATTCTGGCATAAATGTGTTGTTATAGTGTTATCGTATCTTATTATTGTTGGGGTTATGTTGGGACTTGTGAATTTGAAATTACATAGTATGTCTAGGTATTGAGGCTGTTTTTTCTTACGAAGAGATTAGGTACATTTGTTTGAGTAATGCTGCGTCGTCTAATATGTGGTAAAGCTCAAGCAATATTTATATTTATTTATTTATCTACTAGTTAGATAACATTAACAGAGTGTAACATAATTGACCACGCTGAATACGTTAAAAACAACCGGCTTCAATCGCAACAACTCCAATTTTGCTATGTTTTTGATGATTTTCTCAAAAACCGCTGAATCGATTTTGATAAAATTTATATGAAACCACCTGTGAAGTATTTAAACAAAAAAAGAATTTTCCAAATCGGTTCAGGCGTCTTTGAGTAATCGGTGAACATACATAAAAAAAATAAAAATAAAAGATTCCGACGAATTGAGAACCTCCTCCTTTTTTTGAAGTCTGTTAAAAATAAGTGTTGGCTTATATTCATCATAGTGAATAACATTAACAAAAAAAATGCGTTCTTGTAAAAACTGATCAGTCGACAAATCAACTTTAATTACGATTTTTTTTTATTGTTCATTATTTCCGTATGTGTTCCAGCATATACGTTCTACCCTTCTACCGTGTCAATAATTGTGAAAGTCCTTAATTTTTTTAAATAGAGGATATTAAACAATTTCATGTCGCCACAATTAGCAAAGGGCGTTCCATCTCCTCCGAGAAGCTGATGAGAACGCATCAAACGAATTCTGTGAAATGTGTAACTGTAATTAGTAGTTTCAATGTCAATGTGTATTGCGTCACATGTGCCTGGATAGAAACGTATGGATGAGAATCTTGAAGCTAACAGTTTGATTTTTAACATACATACATATATACTTAATTTGCAGATTTCTTTCTATATTTTGTCCACCTTTTTAGTCATTGCATTGGCTCTAGTATATTTGTTACAAACTCAAAACTCTAAATGTTATTTTTTTAAGTTTATAGATGATACACGTAAATCGTTATTATTTTTCTAGTTATTACAATGTTTAACGTGGAACTTGTACACTCAACATGTTTTTTTATTAGGTCGTGTGGCACAGTTAAACCGTTGTATCACAAAGAATAAATGGCAGTTGCCTGGTGTTCACGTAGCATCACCCGCAGTCACATTTAGGGCATTTTATCGTCACATTTTTCGAGATGTGCCTACACACCTTTAAATTAAAAAAACCGAGTACTTAATATTATATTTTCAACATTATCAACAATACTGTTCCCAAAATTTGATAAAGAATCTCGTAAAAATTTGGTCCTTAGAGAACACCGGGGATATAAGACTGGTCTGAAGACCACGCAAACCTATCTAGTGAATTTATTTACCCACTCCCACGTCACCAGAACAGTGTCACCGAAGTGTCGCAATTGCACCAGAAACGCCCTCCAATTGCGGCGGTGACGCGGTGCGGCGCGTTTGATGTTCACACATTACACGCAGCCTTGACGCAGTTCCCGGGATCAGTGCGGGCGCAGCAGGCCAAGCGATGCGCATGCGCGGTTCCGATGAGCCTGCAATTAGTCAGTGTCAAAGGATTGCCACTTTGTTGGAAGAGGACGTAACGACTAGTAGAGCTGTGTGAATGTTATTTTCTCTGATCAGATCTGTGAATGTTGCGAAAAATTCAGTGAAGGCTTCAAATCTTCTTGTTTGTTGGGCTTTTATTGTTTTTCGGATAATTTGATGTTTATTTCTTAATTTTCTCTTAATATCCTAAGAAACAGGACAATAATATTGTGCTGGTTCTATTTTAAGCCAGAAATCTTAACTTCTCTTTTTTAGATCTAGCGTAAAATTGAATTCGTTCTTAGCGTTTATTACCCTAGGCTCAACTGCGAGGCTCAACTGGTTGAGCCTTACCAAAAAAAATTCCCCACGGCACAACTGGTTTTGTAGTGTAGCAAATGTATGAAAATATAATATTATATTTTTACCCACGGCACAACCAATACCCGTTGGCTCAACCGCTTGAGAATCTATACTATATACAATATTTAGATGGGATTCCTACGAGAAAATTTCGCGCTGAATCTAATAGTCATCGAGTCGTCATCCAGTCAACGAGGTCATAATTTTCACAAGTCTATTCATACTTTCCATCGATATACTTTCTGTACCAAGGGTCACCATTTGTAAACTGTTCTTGATCAATAATTCGTACTCTTTACAAGCAGAGCTGGTAGTTTTCCACTTACACCACACACACGAAATTAATATCAATTAACACACACTGGCTTAATTGTGATTCGAGCAGCTCGCGTGCGGCGGCGGCGGCCGCCTTTGTCGGCTGCGCGAGCGCATCACAATCCGCAACGTCTTCAACGAAGCTTCTTAAAATACTAGCGCCACCGTTCGGCTCTCGATATTTCAAATCAAATCAAATCAAATACTCTGATATATGATATTATGATTATATATGATATTTTGATCTAATGTTCAATTTTTATTTAACTCTAACTATCAGCCTAAATAATATTATCTAAAAATTTTCGAAAAAGTTGTCTTATAAAACTGCCTTTTTTAGTGTACATGCCTATAAAAAGTTTTTTTTATACGAATTCAGTAAAGCTTGCCTTAAAGTTGAACTACAATGAAAATAAAATACAATGAAACTACAATGAAAATAAAATAGAGCTATTGAAAGTCAAGATATCCTTTGTGTTTTAATTTTGTTACAAGCCTATATATTTACGCTCGCGATCGGTCTAGATATACATAGTGCTATAACAACACGTGTTAAGCCCTAAGATGCTGCTGATTCCGCGGCCAGTTCTAGGTACTCCGGCATCACGGTAGGGCGAGCGGAGATCCTGCGGCTTGTGATTGATAGAAGCTCGCTCTGTCGGTCTGTTTGTTTGTCGGTAACACCTGCTACTGCGCATACGCAACCAAGATATGCAATGATAAATGGCTCTTTGAACGATTTCCCTTTTCGTACCATATATTTAATGTACATAGGTACGCTTGCATTTGCTGTCACAATTCCATAGGGTGTCCGTAGTTATATAAAGGGTTTTCAATTATCTTTAAATGTGTTGTTACCCTAATTTCCAATAACTGTTTGCTTGATGACATCTTTTTTGACAAAATATTATAAATATAATATGGTATATTAAAATTCAACAGCTACTATCTGAATCTAAGATAAAGATCACTAGTTTTACTACAGCTATCATCAATTTTGTCCTTATATAGCGGCTTTGACAGGATTATAATTAGAAACTGTCCGTTCTTATGGTTTGTCGTTTTTAATGTCGCTAGCTGGTCCCATACTGCGCTCGCGCCGCTTTCATTAAGGCGCAGCTTAAAAAATCGGGTCTCTCGTAAAAAGATCTGATTTATGCGAGGATCGGGAGCTAACGAGTCAGCGGCCGTCGCCAGCCGACCGCCGCCGCCGCTGACCGTCCGTCGAAGATTCCACAACAGAATGTCAGAAATGTATAACTTGACATCAAGTTGCTAAAACCTTTAAACCATTTTCATCCTAAATACTTATCTTTACTACTTTTTTCCATTAGCTAGTAAATAAAATTGAAAATCTTATGTGCATTAATGTACATTAATGAATGCCTATAAGCAATCATCAATATAAATGCGTATCTATATTTATTTTCAAAAAGTTCGTAGGTTCGATCAAACGGATTTTATCTTAACGATCTGTTGTTCAGTGGGGACGGCGTCAAATGGCGCATAATAGCGTGTAGATGTGGAGCCAAGATAAACTTTTTACAGTGCTACCATTGAAATTCGATCTCAACTCACCTGTGTCTTGTGGCCATCTCTCACGCTATTGAAGACCATAAGGACGCACCGACGAAAATGATTCAAAAGCCGCGCTTGAGCTTGATAGTTCAGCGTGCCCAAGTGATATTCCACTTCTTAATTTCGGCGGTACAGTTCGAGATTCCTTGGTTGCTCGGTCCAGAGGTTTGCACTAACTGTCAACTAAATTGCGGTGCGTTTGTCGGCCCTTCTTGCAATTTACGACCTCCGTCCTCTTTGTACACTCCGCCGCGGCCGGCGCCGGCGCTTGCTGTGATGAGGTGCAAAATTAATTCTGCATCTTCACTTAGAAACAAATTTTAAAAATCGATCGAGTATTATCAGTTGGGTAATTTAATGCTTCTGTTGTTACTGTTTCTAGTTTCTATAATCCAACACTATAAGTCATGAACTTTATTATTCAAAATAACACTAATTAAGCCTGAAAAGGTTAAGCTCAGTTATTTCCTTGAAGGCTTTAAAATTCGGTTTGCAATCAAAAAGCTTCATTCATTGATTTTAAATTAAACGCAATATCAATAAAACACGACATCCGATACGGTTAAGTCCAAATGTTAATTGGCGGTTTAACGTTAAATGACAGTTTTACAAGCTGCGAAACGTTATTCGGAAAGCGGCGTACTGGAACTGAGTAGGTTAAGAGTTGAGAGTAAAGACGCCGACTGGTGATTAAAAATTTCCAATATCCGCAAAGTGGTGCCGCGAGGGTTATGGTGATAACGGGCGGGGGTTGTAAATTTGGCGATGGGGCATAAACATGTCGCGAAGAAGGACCATTGTGCAGGTGCTCGGGCGCAGCGGGCGAGCTTTGTCTCCGCACAGTGTGCTCACACCCCCGCTGCTGCCCCGCCCAAGTCCGTAGGCACTTACGCAAGCTTCGTGAGAGAATTTATGGAGTTTTTGATCCGGAGAGCTTTTGATATGCTCCGATGATTCTCTTATGCGATTTTATAGCTAAAATAAAAACGCTTGCACTTGCCAGTATGCTACTTTGAGGTGTGAACTAGAGTCTGCTCGATGTAAGTTTCGAAGGAGGCTCTATTTATTTAATGGAGGTCATAGAGTCTTCTTCTGTCTAAGATTAACTTATAGATTAAACACTGTTGATGATTACTATAGATTGAATTAATAATCTACTAAAATTACAGTAAATAGTTTTCACAAATATATTTTTATTTACACATTTTTTAACCAACTTCAAAAAAAGGAGGTTCTCAGTTTGACCCGTATGTATGTTTGTATGTTTTCCGCAATTATCTCGTTTTGCTGAACCGATTTTAGGTAATGCGGTTTTCAGAAAAGTTTTTGCTTCAAAAAATGAGTTTCTCAGTTTGACCCGTATGTTACGCGATTGAAGTCGGTTTTTTAACGCTTTCAGCGTTGTCGATTATAAGAAGCAATAAACAAAACATAAAGTAGGTCAGTCAGGTAGATTTGAAATCGGTTAATTCTTTTTAAGTCCTTGCCACCTGCAGTTCGTTGCAATCGGCAAAAAGTGGCCAATAAAGTATACCTTTTTTCACCATATCGTTATGATTGAAGGCTGTGTCGCTGATTCTAAACAAAGCCCGAGATAGTCGGCCATCAATATGTTAATGTTAATACGAATGTTGCTCACGGGACGGCTGCCCGCAAGCTTTTTTTGTGACCGAACCCAAAAATTGGTTTATTTGTTTTGTTATGAACATGTTTCTTCAAAAAGTTTGTTTGATTTGCGGAGGCGAACTCTTGGAGCATATGGGAACTTTTTTTATTGTGTCCAAACAAGACCAAGTATTTGTCGTTGTAGTTTTTTGTGCGAGAGGATACTTTCCGGCTGGTGCGTCTAGTACCTTGTATTGTCATAATACTGTCCTGGCCCGCCCCTAGTGTGTACTGGATAACTATGTAATAACTTGCTGATTCACTGGTGATGTCGCTTCGACCCACTTGTGAAGACAACAATGATTGTCGGCCTCGCTAGAACTAGATTTAAACTGATTTATAGCTTTGCACAACAGTTTTATTAGTGCAATATGGAGTAAGACTAATGTACGCCCATGTGCTAATTTCACATTCCAGACTTAACAATTGTCTATTTCAGTAATCACAAAAATACTCTTGCTCCTATATTGTTGTCATTTTACATTAGCAGCATGGCATATCTGTATTATCATGTACTTCTTTAGATTTATACCACAGTATTAATACCACATTTCAGCTATGGTAGCTTTGACGCCATCACGAAGTCATTACGGATATATCCGCCGCTTTATGTTCAATCTCAAAATTGGTAGATCTGTATGTTTTGTCAAATAATTAACAGGCCCTTGTGGGATGTCTTCGGGCCGGATTCACACGCAGCCCGAGTGAACATTTTGACACATCCAGGTGTTCAATTTTTTTTTTTTAACCCACACAATGGTGAGTGGGTGAGTGTTTGCCGGGCCACATCTGGGACGGCCAAAAAACCGGCCGGACCTCTCTGGAGAGTGCTAATCACTCGGATATACCCTCTGTGTGCACTGTGCTAGTACATGGTGTTTAATAGAAGGGTTTTTCTTATATTATTATTTGATTTACCAAAAAAAAGCAAAGTAGGAAAATCCAATGGGACTTTTATCCACAGTTGTTATATATTTTTTTACAAACGTTTTTTACTAATGTGAAAAATTACTTTGCTGCACTAATGGCTTAAGAGCAGGCACCATGATAAGCAAAAAATTATATCTCATTGATTACCTACAAAATAACTCTGAATATTCGTTTTTTAGTACATGTAGGTCGCTTGTTTCATTTCCAGTCACATCGTTAATTTTTTACCACACCCTGTATACCTAAGTCATTCCCTCTCGAAATAATTAGAGAGCTTTGTCGTCAGTGTAAATGAAACACGAAACATAAGTACATACACACCCTACACGCGGACAACGCCAGTCTGTGGTTTAACGACTTTTTAACTACTTAACATTGAACTTGATGATAAAAGGGTAATGAAATTAGCAGTAAAGATAGCTGGGGTAGGTTAGGGCTGAAGGATAATGTGTCTAGCTGGTGGCTGGCAGGAGTGGCAGGACTGACAGGCCTCAGTAGCCCTTCATAAAACTTATCTGTTCAGTACAATGTAAACTGTTTAGACGACCGTGACGCAGTTTAAAGATTTATTTGTGAGTAAACTAACTAGTTAGTTGCTTTCAGAGGTTGTTAAGTTTCGTAAAATTTTATGTGACATGAAGGCATTTGTTTAGTATCCGTTGAGGAAAAGAGTTTTTTTTTAAATATAATAACAAAATATATAAGTAAAATTTTTTATATTAACCTCAAATAATACTGTAGTATGCATAAGAGCATAGCTCAAATTAAAATATGTATATACAGAGTGTAACAGAAAGGTGTGATAATACTTCAAGGTGGTCAACAAACTTGGTTCGCCAGCTGTCCAAAAAAAAAATTGCGATTTGAACAAAGTTGTAGAACAAAAGTTGTTCAGTTTGATGGGTAAAAGCCCACCTTGAAGTATTATCACACTTTTCTGTTACACCCTGTAGATAGATAAAATGATTAATTTCACATAGCCAAGAATACAAATATAAAATAAAGCTAATGCTAAAGAGACAAAAGAACAATAACTTGATATATCAATAACTTGGTCAATATATTGTTTATGCGTCTCTACAACTCTTGAACGTTTAAGTTTTTTCGCGTTTAGAATTTAAAATCAAATCAAAACCCAATTCCCAAGAGCATTTAATCAATCTATCGTAACAGTATAACGACAAACAAATGCAAATGAAATAAAGATACCATAAAGTCGGCCGGCTCAAAAGGTTCTAAGCCAGCTTGAATACAATGGGACCACCAGAATAGCCACGGCTGTGTAACTTTATAAGTTTAGAGTGGGTTGTAAAGGTGTAACAGGAACGACGACTCGCGAATAGCCCCACGGAGGCGCTAAACGGGGAAACCGCCATATCCGCTGTAGCATCCGCACTCGAAATGTATAAATCTGTTATAAATGGAGCAAAATATGACGCTTTTGTCGGCGGATTTGATCAAAGCTCTCGGAAAGTGTCGTTAGTATTTTATTCCTTCAAAAGCATAAGTAAAATAAATATTTTAAAACTTGCATTTCTTGAATGACCAATTTCCTTCACAGAATATGCTCGTATTATATTATGATAAGAATTGTTTTTCATAATAATCTAGAACTCAGTTGTTGACCACCACAAACACGTACAAGACTTCAATCTACTTACTAATCGGACATTTTAAAAAATAACCATTTACTTAAGAGGCTCATGAATTTTGCATGGAATCGTCACCTTTGCGGCATTCAGCTTCAAAGGTCTCGATAAGTAGCCGACGCGTTATCAGCAGAACGGTAGCCGCTGGACGTCGTGTACGGTCAACAGAGATGATAACCAAATTGTTTGGTCATTGGAAATATGACAAGATGGAAATGTCAGGCACGCTTGGTGTGTTTGCGGTTCGATAGTAGACAAATATTGTACTCAAACACCGGACAGGAAACTTTGACACGAAGTGGAAAGTTGAGGTAGAATGTGTTACTCATTATCGATTTATTTTCGATAAGTTGAGAAAGTGTATTGTAGCCTTATTTGACTTTTTTTTTAAATCGTAATTTTTTGAAATAATCTAGTTTCTTTTTTATCAAAATAATTTGAATTTTTAAACTCTAAAGCTTCAATACCCTCCAAGCAACCCACCCGCCGAAACCAAAGAGACAAAGGACAATCGACACTTTTTTTCTAACCGTCTCGGTCAAGCTCACGTAAGGTAGTAGCCGACATCGTAAACTTTAAATGGGGCTAATTTAGTTTGTTGTTAATTGAGCTTCTGTCGGCGCGCCTTATCGAGCCCCTGCATTAGCGGCAGGCCTCCCGGACCCGCCGCTGATAACACATGTTATGACTGATGGAGCCGCGGTGGAACAACACGGATTCCACCACTATCCTTTTGAAATTCGTCGCTTATTCAATGACCGAGATGAACGCACCTCTTTGATAAAATGTTTCGAAATCTCAGGCCCATAATCCATTGTAAGCGAAGTACGAGCTGTGTAAATCAAGAATCCAAAGAGGAATTCAACTCTTTTGAAAGTAAAACAAGCATAAAAAAATATATGTTTTTGCGATCTGCTTATTAAACATCAGGGTTCTATGAACTGACTTTACTTAGACTGATTTTGTAAGTTTTTTGAAACTAGGCCAACATTCTTGTCGCTTAAAATTGACTAGATCATGCTAATCAAGGAATCGCTTATTAAATAGTAAAACAGCATTTTATATATTAGCCAAAACAATGCATTATTAGGCTAAGTCAACTGTAATTTCCTGGATTTTCGCCCTAAAACCGGTGCATCTTCGTCGGGCAGTTAAGGAATGCAAGGGCAGGAATGTGAGGAAATTGACACTGATTAGATGCATCGGCCAGGTTTATTGGGATCATTGTGTTGCAGCTATCGGGCCGTTGCATTAGTTGCATTAGCGGGCTCGCCAGCGATAAGGATAACTTTATGACAGACGGCGACAGATATTGTGGTGAATTTGATGACGACATTCTCCAAATGTGGTGGTACCAATGGCATAATTTGACATGGCTAACGATAACTTTGTGTACGCTTTATATACTTTTTGACTTCAAAAACATGGCGTTTATTTGGGGAAGTTTTCTACAGGATATAAAAATAAAAGATTTCTGACTGAAAATTCAGTATGATTCATTAAGAAAAGTTGTTTTGTGCGATGGGTAAAAATATATTTTAACGTCCTGTCTACAGAAAGCTTTCGTTTGATTTTTGCAGCTTCTTACTTTTAAACTTTTGCATGTACACTTAAATATCATTGCTTGTATAAAGTCCACTTATTTTTTTCTTTATAACTAATCTCTATTTATGGGGGACTTGATTTGCTAAGTGGCTGCACGGTGGCTGCCCATGTTGGCCCACCGGCCGACGATAACAGCTGGCGCCGGTGTATCATCTCCTTAGAGATGATAGTTCAAAAAAGTTTTATTTCGAACCTATCTTTATAGCCTGTGGTGCCAAATGCCCCTCGTTGAACCACACTCGCTTCTGAGTCCTGGGTTTTCATTTTTATATTCCTTAACTGAAAAATATTAAAAAGTTTATTGATTTTAATTTTAGTATCGCAAAATAAGTACAAAGTTGTAAAGTTGCGGCGTCATTTGTGCTTACTCTTCGTACATTAAAAAGCGTCAAAAAGGTTTTAATTTTTTTTCTTTTCGTGTTTATGTTTATATTGTACTAGCTTCCGCCCGCGACTTCGTCCGCGTGGACTTCAGAATCTAGAAATTTTTAGTTTTTAAGCATTCCTTCGGGAACCCTTAAGTTTTTCGGGATAAAAAGTATCCTATGTGTTAGTCGAGTGCTTTATCTATCTACCTACCAAATTTCATCCAGATCCGTTCAGTAGTTTCGGCGTGAAAGCGGAACAAACAAACAAACAAATAAACAAACAAACTGACAAACAAACAAACATCCATACTTTCGCATTTATAATATTAGTGAGATAGTGAGATTAGTGAGATGAGATTAGTGAGATGAGATAGTGAGATAGTGAGATAGTGAGATATATAAGGGGATATAAGGGGAGAGGGAGACCAAAAAAGAGATGGATGGATTGTGTGAAGGATGATATGTGTCGAAAGGGTGTGAGTACGGAGATCACAGCTGAAAGGGATGTATGGAAGAAGAAAACATTTTGCGCCGACCCCAAATGATTGGGATAAGGGCAGGAGAATGATGATGATGTTTATGTTTATATTGTATTTTCCTGTCTTGTTGTGCAATAAAGTGTTTTCATTCATTCATTAAAAAAAACTGTAATTGGGCCGTGCGTCACCTTCAGTTACGATATTTGGTTGTTTATTTGCAAAGACTTGTACTATTTTTTTTATGTTGGATATTGGCCTAGTCTTGGTTCGGTCCCTTTATTACCCGTGGCACTAATGTTTCGAACTACCAGTATTGTCAAAGGATATTTTCTTACCCACTCTCTCACCATACCAGATAGTATAAAACTCTGTGATAATATCTGTTGCATGCTTTTCATAAATGAAAGTGTAAAGATACCTTTGTCTGCCCATGCATGGTATAAATAGATATAAATATCGTGAGATTCGATAGTAATTTTATTACCACCCTCTTTGTTTTGTTACTTCGTTGGTTGGGACGTTTTTATGGGAGCTCCTACTTTGTTTGTGTTAAGTGGATTTATTACGGCCAGTAAATTGGTAGGTACTATTATAAAACTTATTATTCAACAAAATAGCAAAATATAAGAACTTTTAGCCGAGGAAAATCAAATCAAAAAAGATTGAAAGCAATTTTGAACCTTTAATTCAAATGTGGGTGCAATTGAATTGATCAAAAAATTGTTTCATAAAACTGATCTTTGTATTTATTTCTTATTTTTATTAAAAAATATATCATACATTCTCAACGATGCCTCCAGGAAATTCTGGCAAGCGACGGCAAAAGAAACGGGTGAAATATCAGGATCTTAACTGTTTTTCTAAATTACTGCGTTGTCTTTCTGTTGGGTTAATATACTTTATAGAGCAATTACTGATATCCAGAGCCATATATTGGTTGCCTGTGTCTTACTACGCTTTCTTCATTCTGTACATCAGAGAACCAGAGTATGAAGAATATGGTAATCTACAAGAAATCATTGTATTATTGATAACTTTTTACGCATTTGTGAATGTTTTGGGCAACCATGTGATGCTTGTGAAAACGAATGTCACACCGAATTCGCTGCCTACAGAAACCTTGAACTTGTGCTTAGATGCTGAGCAAGGCGATTACGAGGAAGATTATCAGTTTTGCCAGACATGCCAGTTGGTTCAAATGGAAAATAGTGTGCACTGTAGGCTTTGCGACGCATGTGTAGCGGACAGAGACTACCACTACCTTATAGCAGCAAAGTGCATCACCAGGGAGAACAAACGTTACTGCATACTGGCACTCTTCCATTCTCTGCTTTTTCTCATCTACACAACGTCATATATAATAAATTACGAATGCTACAGCGTTGAAGTAGAATATATCCTCGCATTTCCTATACGTATCATTGGTGAAGTGTTGTATGCATTGTTTCATTACATGGACGCGACTTATTTTTGGTGTTTTTCTAAGCTGTTCCTCATTGTAATTAATTTGGTATTATTTTATTTTGTGCTAAGGCATTTTTTTTGGAATATTACAAATGTGATTCATCGTAAGACGTGGAGGGAATCGCGGTTATCACCTCAAGGAGGCTTATGGAAGATTTTAGAAAAGCGATCGTGGGTAGAGTTGCTGGAGGATATGTTTGGTGTAAGATGGTACTGGGCTGCTCTGTGGCCGTTCGTCGCCAGTCCCATGCCGGAACGAGGCAAATATTTACTTATGGTCAATGATGATGACGGAGAATTGAAACAAATAGTATAGTAAAGTAATTTCGATAAATTTCGATTTGTTGCTATCGAAATGGTATTTAAAATTACTTCTACTTTTTAGTTAAATATGTACTTATAGATAATAGAATGTAACGTTGACTTAGTAAGCTCTGTATATTTATTGTTTGTGAATGTTTTAATAAACGATTTAAATTATATTAATATGTTATAACTCATTTTTTTATCTTCTTAAATTACGTATTCCTAATTATATTTAGCGATAACTTCAGGGATATTCGACTGTAATTATTCTGTTAAGAGTCCCGAAGTTCTTGAAAACAGTCTTTCAATTCTTATAAATCTATGCGGCTGATTCTAAGTAATTTTATTTTATATTTGTAATCAGATTAGGTATAGCTATAACGATACTGTATTGGTTTGTTTGAAAAAGTGAACTAACATCGATTAAAAGCTTAAAAAAAGGAAATTTTAATATCGGCCTTAAATAAAACGAGCTCCAATATTCTCCAAGTTTGTCCTGCTGATAATTTTTAAGTGCTTTCACATGAAACCATATCTTTACATCTCCTCTCTCTTTCAGGCGTATGTTCCCGTCCCTTCGCGTTTCCCTCTCTGGCCTGGACCCTCGCGAGGAGTACTGTGTGCTTCTGGAGCTTTCCCTGGTGGGACGGCGGCGCTGGCGGTGGGCGGGGGGTGCTTGGGCGGCGGCGGGCGGTGCAGAGCCTCAGTCCCCGAGGCGGCTGATGCTGCACCCAGATTCACCTGCGCCTGGGCACCATTGGACGGCGAATCCTGTGTCGTTTAGCAAGCTGAAGCTTACGAATAACACTATGGATGCGCAAGGGCATGTAAGTACCTATACTTATTTTTTATTATCAACGATAAAAATGTAGTGATTAGAAACAAATGCTTGGTTATATAAGTATTGGTTATATAAGTAAGGGCACGCGTGATATTTTAGTATTTCTGAAGAACAGGATTATTTTTTTAGGAATGTAGGCTATTTTCTAAATAAAAGTTTAGAATACAACGCTTAAGAGACTTCAAATTTACGTCTGTTTTAGTTGAGTTAGGGGTTCTTCTAAAGCCAGATTCTATAATTTACTCAATGCCAGGTTATGTGAAGCATAAGGGTGGCAAAGTTATGATATGAGAATAAATAAAGTGCATTGGTGTCACATATGTTATTATATCTTTAGAACAATAATACAAATTAATAAACACTAATAAGGCTTTCAATTCCTAAACTTTTGTTTTCATCAACTGTTATTTTAATTTTAGTGGTTATAATTATGTTCCTCCCTAAAATGATTCATTTCATTACTTAACATTTCTGTCGTAGCATTGCATATTTTTAACACCAACACATATCTCAAAAATATTATCCTAATTACTTATTGCAAAAAGCATATGTGTCTTTAATAATCAATATCCCTTATCGATAAAAATAACATTAGTCATTCGCAATGAACTTATATATGTATAAAAGGTCTTTGGTCATTCAATTGTGTTGTTATCTATAGGAGCTTTTTCTTGAAATAATCCTGTCACACTGTGACCCAGTCACGCACTGTCACATAGCACGTCACCAATGCGCCTGCGCTTGCGCTTCGCACCGATTAGATAAGGGCTGAGTTAGGGTGAGTCGTCATTTGCGACTTCGTGCGGAATGCCACTATCGATGTTGGTCGTTAGACTAATCTATCGCTTTTTTATCACGAGCTAATTGTTTTTGATTTTTTTGGAAAAGTTTTACCAGCTTTTTGACTCATGTAGTTACGTTAGTGGACTGATAAATTAGTGAAAGAAATAGTTAATCCTATACATACATACAGGACATTAGAAGAAACAGTTCCAAAAATATGTTACCTATTAGTAATTATCAACATATTTTTAAGTCGTTTATTAAGAGGAACTGCATTTTTATAACCAAAATGAAACTATAATCGTTAATTATATTTTTTTGACAGTAACAGTCTCAAAAAATAACACGCCAACAGGTTTCAATTATTGATCCCTCTGATCGATACTGAATCAAGTTTATGTTTTTATCGAAGTTAAAACTGATATGAGATATTCATAAGAGATTAGTAACCGGTGTGTGGAGCATGGCCTAACCTTCCCGAGCGATGGAAGACCCGTGCCCCTGCGCTGGGACGCTATGGGTTCTAAACAAAAGAGTAACCGTCTCCGTGGCGTAGTGGCTAGCCCATTCTTTTTACATCAGGAGGTTGCGGGTTAGAATCTTGGCGGGGTCCAACTTTGTAGGACTCGGTTTGGTTGGTAGTAGCAAGTTTTCTGAACCCCACTGTGTTGTCTAGCTACCACCATCTTATCTAAGTTTTGCTGCCATGTGTTGCGGCATGAAGGTAAAATAGCCATTACCCCATTGAGTTGGGAAATCTTGGTATGCACGCTTCAATCCTCGGCATCATTCTCATTTACCGTGCGGTAAGATCATGCCTAAGGCTGCTTAGCCTTCAGGATAAAAAAACTGTAGCATCGAAAGTCAACATGTTACAATGTTAATTCAAATTCTGACCGGGTCGTGATGTTGAACCACTGCGTGCTTTCAAAAGGAAACGCCTACCAGCCTTCAAACTAACCAACCGAACTCTCAAACAAAAGCTCTCAAATTTTGACTGTGTTCCTAAGAAACAAAACTCAAATTTGTAGCAACTACCTACGTCTATAACCTTTTTATTAGAAAAATATATAACCACGAGTTTAAACTGAAATCGACCTTATAACAAATGTATAAAGATGATAGTACTAAGACAGATAGCTAGTTTGATTTGCGCCGCATGAGTTCCAGACTACAAAGACGCACTGTGAGTGCTTCGTTGCTCGAACAAACGCGCTGAAAGGTTTTGTGTGAAGGCTCTGTTTAGATATGACGCTTTGTTCGCGCGACTGTTTAAACAGGGCGGGTGACGCCGCAATTGATGATGGCTGTCTGTGTACCTATGAGCCTAGGTTCTGTATAATGTACACTTGAAGTGTTTGAAGAAACAGTTCCACAGTGTAAAGCTTTATGACGATTTTATGAGAATTCCCACGTTTGTTTTAGAATTTTAATATTCTCTCTCTCACATTTCACTAATTTCCATAATTAAAGTAGTCATAATTCATAAGAGATTTTAACAGAGGTAGGTTTTAAGTTGAAGAAAATAAAATAAGCGTTCGTTTATATTTCTATCGGTTAAATGGACCACGAAACTATCTAGAGTGACAATAAAAGGTTTATAGGAAAAGACAGAGGTGAGTTCAAATTGTCCAAAACCATTTATTATAGATACATCGTAAGATCATAACAAATATTTTGGCCTATCACAACAAACTCTATTTACGGCCATCAGACACGCCAACGCTACAGAATATCATAACATGCATAAATAACATAGCATGCACTATTATGTTATGACGTGCGGCAAAAACCGTGGCACGCTTCAGTGCATCGCGGCGGGCGGAGGGTGTGTTCCGCTGGGGCTCTTAAATGTCTATAAAATAACTAGTTTCTGTCCTCGACTTCATCTGCGTAGACTTCAGAATTGGGTCGAGAGAGAAATAAAATATTAAGGCAGCTCAATCTACTGGCGAAGTAATAAATTTGTTTTTAGCCGTTCATCCGGGAACCCTCGAGTTTTCCGGGATAAAAAGTATCCTTTGTGTTAGCCACATTTCATCCAAATCCGTTTCGGTTCAGTAGTTTCGGTGTGAGAGTAGAACAAACAAACAAACAAATAAATAATCAACAAACTTTCGCGTTTATAATATTAGTGAGATTAGAAGGTGCGATATCCTCTTATAGTAATAAAACAATTAAAAGGTACAGAATTAGCAGAAATAAAGTGAAGCTTTAAATAAGAGGTAGTTTTTACATATCTACTATTTATCTACACATACAAACTTGAATAAATTAAAAACTTGCACAACATAAAGCAGGACAACATTAAAAAGAATACATGAAAAAAGCATGACAGTCTTATCACCAAAAACCGATGTCTTCTAGACAATCTTGCGCACTTAATGATTTATCATTAAGTTTCTATGTTTAGAGTTCATTAAGTTGCCTGGGTTGAAGCGTAGTGGATAAAACTTTCTCTTTGATATTAGAGCCAATTGGAACAAACTTTAAGAACCTTCTTCGGGTTAAGGCGAGGCGAGGCGACAGGCGGCATCTTTGTGCACTCAGCCTAACAATAGCCCGGCTACCGGGACCCAGCGATCATTTCGCATGGAGAGGAATATTCGCTTGGCTTGCTGCGCACTTGAGAATTGCCACCCTACAAATAGCTGCCACCTGTGATAAAAAGGGTACCTATTATCTATTATTCACCCTTTGTGTGCAGTACAAAAGATACACTTTTTAGCCGCGCCAAAGAACGCACTATGCTGTCTATGATCACCTCGCTTACCTCTTGTGGTAATTATTGCAAGAGGGATTACGCGTTGAATAAATGAAAGGCAATTACAGTCAACGGATTATCCGTTTTTAAGTGAGAACTTGGAGGTTTAATGGTAAAATTTGTTTAAAAGTACTGAGAAAAGTATGAAATGGATAGGTTTGGTTATCGACACAAACAAAGGCGCTAATCCCTTGCCGCGGTCGCGTTTCCCTCTAATTTGCTTTTGATACATAAACGAAACGCGTTTAAAATGAAGATAAGATAATAAAATCACATGAACATGGTAAAATTGACTATGTGTAGATAAGGCATGCGTTGCATTTTTAATTCACCATAAAAAAATTTATGAACTTGTATGTGGCGTTGATATCTTTAGTACTGAAATACACTTTGCTTTGAAAAGACATAAACGAGACATGTTTCTTTATTTAATTTTTTTATTATGATATTTGATGAATTTTCTAAGAAAATCTACTTTGTTTTCAAAAATTAAATTCTCCAGAGTTTGAATTGACTAGAGTCATGTTGTAGTTGCCGCGATTTACTTTGAAGTTGCTTTCCAATTTTCATTAAATGTATTTTTATTTAACACAGTTTTACTTATATTAATTAATTAAGATAGATTAAGAGTCTCTCAGCTATCATATCAATAAATACTGCAATCTTTTTGATAACTTGCTAATAGAAAATAAACATTTATAATTGAAAATAGAAAATCGTGGACATCCAGACATATCTTATATTTTGGAACTAATTTTAAGTTACAATGTTTTTTTTTTTCTAATCAAATAAACATGATATAAAAAATATAAAAATTCTTATCGCGCAAAAAAAAATATAATAGATATTAAAATCGATGTACCAAAATCGAGTTTATCTTGCTTCGATCGATGTGATCGAAGACTTGCCGTTATGATGAATTGGCTTCCGAAGTCGCGGGTAACTTTATACTGTCCATCTTTTGTCTGTCTGTCAGTCTGTCCATGTCACACCCTCGCCTGATATAGGCAGTATCGATCTATGAATCAAATATTATATCAAATTTTGATCTAGGGTAGCGTGTGAACGTTGGTTTGTTCGCATTTCATGATGTTTTTTGATATTTTTTTACTATAGTTACTAGAGACTTATATCATATAAATGTAAACGTTTAAATTCCACACTTATTTATAGAAATTGTACAATCAGAAACTAAGCAAACGAACCTGTAGGTTGTGTACATCACACATATGTTTGCTTTAAGTAAGAATCGAACTCACAACCCTCGGTGTAGCCTGCAATAGTTGCAGACATTCACTAATGCTTCTGAACAATCATAATATTATAATATATTATATACAAGACAGACATACAAAATACAACTACTGGGTGATCGTACATCACTTTTAAAAGTTCTGTGGGCGTCATCCGTGGGATCTTTAGGAGGCGTGCACACTCGGTGGACTGTCGCAACGACCGCCGCCGGCGCACAGCATAAGACAGATAAACCAACCTGCAATTAGCAGCGTCTAGACGAGTTTATCTCGATCCTCGACAATTCAGACATATGCTATGTCTGTTCTTTGCGCAAGGGACCGTGGTTTTTTAATTGCGCATATGCCTTGAGTGGAGGACCTTGATGGTTTTTTGATTGCACGAAGTGGCTCTGCTAGTTATCTTAGTTTTCCTTGTTGTGTCCCCTAAAGTACTCAACAATTATTATCAGTTGATAGGCTAAAGAAGAAAATCTGGTTCTTAAATTATAATTATCATTAAGCAGTCGACATATGAATCTCCGCTAGTTTTTTAGGTGATCTATCTTACCGCGTGGCATAATTACTGTACTTTCTCCAAGGAACAGATGCCGGTTGCCTGGCTTTGCAATCAGCATCACATGCGATCACGTGTAAGGCAATAATATTTACATATTGGACATGTGCAACGCCATTTTCCTACAATTCTTATAATCAGATGTACAGGTTCCTTCATGATGTAATGTATATAATTTTGGAAAAAATATTGTTACATTGATCACGATTTAAACCCGGATCTCTGGTTAGAAAGGTCGAATCACTTCGGTTGTACTGCCATATACATTTTTGTTGAAAATTTAGATGTTACAATTAGTAATATAGTACGTAAATAACACTTACGTAAAAAGTTTGGCTACGTTTTCTATCTATCTATCAGCCGAAAGACGTCCACTGCTGGACAAAGGCCTCCCCCAAGGATTTCCACACCGACCGGTCCTATGCGGCTCGCATCCAGCGGCTTCCTGCAACCTTTACCAGGTCGTCGGTCCACCGAGTCGGGGGCCTGCCCACACTGCGCCTTCCGGTGCGCGGTCGCCATTCGAGAACTTTACTGCCCCAACGGCCATCTGTTCTACGAGCTATGTGCCCTGCCCACTGCCACTTAAGTCTAGCGATTCTGAGAGCTATGTCGGTAACTTTAGTTCTCCTACGTATCTCCTCATTTCTGATTCGATCACGTAGGGAAACACCAAGCATAGCACGCTCCATCGCCCTTTGGGTGACTTTGAGCCTTCTTATAAGGCCCATAGTAAGCGACCATGTTTCGGATCCATATGTCATCACTGGCAACACACACTGGTCAAAGACTTTAGTCTTGAGGGACTGCGGTATTTTGGACGTAAAGATATTGCGAAGCTTCCCGAACGCTGCCCAGCCGAGTTGGATTCGACGATTGATCTCTTTCTCGAAGTTGGACCTACCTAACTGGACTGTTTGTCCTAGGTATACATATTCGTCAACAACTTCGAGTGTAGAGTCTCCAACTTTCAGAGGAGTGGGTGTAACACGGACGTTTGACATGATTTTCGTCTTATCCATGTTCATTTTAAGACCCACTTGTTGGGAGACTCTACTAAGTCCTTCGAGCATTGCGCCTAGGTCTTCCAAGGTCTCAGCCATGATCACGATATCGTCAGCAAATCGAAGGTGAGTGATGTACTCGCCATTGATGTTAATGCCGTCGTTAATCGAAGGTGAGTGATGTACTCGCCATTGATGTTAATGATGTTAATGGCTACGTTTTACGTATAAACATTTATGTATAAGTAAGTTGCAATAGCGTTTGAAAAACATACCAAAAACACAAAACAGATATAAACATATACAAAACATTTAATTTGATCGTAAAACAATCTACAAGCCATAAGCTACCCTTTTGCGTAAACACAAGTTTACGCACTCGCCACATGATATTGACTTTCAAACCTTTTTGTGACGAACAAAAGTCATTTTTCAAGAGCGATGTTTAGGGCGTAGTGTGTTTGTAAACTTGCGAGTACCGTTTTGAAGTGGGTGCGCGGGCGCAGCTGCAGGTAGCGGGTTCTCGTCAAGAGGCTGATAAGGGCTGTTGCACACAGCCCTGTCGCCGGCGCGACAGTCGGCGCTGTCGCTTATGAAAACGGCGCCTTATAGATATGGCAGATGGATATTTGCAATATTAGTCATGTTACGTTTTAAACGCAAAAACAACATTTTTAGTATGCAATCATCTCTTTAGTGTTAGACTTGCCAAAAATAAGAAGCTTCATTTTTTAAATATAACGGTGTGAATGTCGTATAATAAGCTAGATCTGAATGTCGTATAATGAGCTAGATGTTTATTTGTTTTCGCTAAAAAATATGATATTGAAAAAAGTATGTATAGTAAACGCTTGCAGAGTGCTTTTTATTCGCTGATTTTTCCTTTTAATAACTAAGTTTGCAAATCGATTGATCATTTTGTTTGTTTGTTTATTGTAATTCAATTGTTTATTTTTATGTTGCATAGATTCGGGAACGTTATTCATTTTCATCAAGTTAATTGCAAAAGGCATAACAAAGTAAAGTTCCCTAGTTGTATTAGGTAATTCATTTTTTATATCATAATACAACTTGCGATATACGATAACATCCGTTTGTCATCTTCTTCTTCTTATCGCGTGGCATATTTTGACCGTTCTATCCACAAGGTATAGACGGCGGGCGGTTGCCTAGTGTTACACTATTAGCATCACCCGCGGTCATGTGTAGGGCATTTAGATTTACACTTTTGTCATCGATTAGCTAATTTTCTAAACTCTTATATTTGTACTTCTTGTTCCAGATGGTACTGACTTCCATGCACAAGTATCGACCCCGGGTCTTGGTGGTGCGAGCCAGGGATGCCGCGGCCCTGGCCTGGGGGGCTCCGCACGCTGCTTTCAGCTTTCCTGAGACCGAGTTCATCGCAGTCACTGCTTACCAGGTAAAAAGAAATATTTGACGTCAAATTTTGTACAGTGGTAAAGGATATACGTATATTTTAAAAAAAGTTACAAAATAAAAAGTTTGCGTGGCCAATTTATGAAACATTAAAAAGCTGGATGTCTTAAATGTATATCATAGGAAACTCATATAATTAACAAGAATCAGACAACACCTCATACTCCAAAATAACTCAATCCGTTTATGCTACAGAAACAGCCAAACAAACATACATACATGCATTTGAAAAATGCCCCTTCTCTAAGGCAGTCGGGTAAAAAAGAACTCATGGGAATAAATATTTCTCTGAAAAGTCCCGAAATGAAATTGGGATTTTTGAGTTGGTTCTCATGACCGAATTCCAATGTTCTTTGCCACGACTATATTGTTCTCATGGTGGCCTCTTAATGGTGGGAATGAATCATACTCAAAAGCCGTAAGGCATTTGGGATTCTAAGTGTTGTGAAAGAAATGATAAAATTTATTTTACACAATCATTCTATAATAAAAAATACCTAGTATGCAAGCCTAGGCAATTTAGGGAAGCCCGATCTAATCGGTAGATCAGTCACATATCCCATTCCGTGAAACAGACAAACGATTCCCGGAACCCGGCGACAAGTGCCGACGATTCGCACTTATGCATGCGCAGGAGATTTTTTTTCCACCCCGAGGCGCCAAAGCTTTTACTCAGAGCGCCACAAAAACTCCAGATTGCGACGAGCGCCGTCATTGTTTAAAACAAAATACGGTTCAAGACAAAACCGACTAATTTCTGTCGGTAGCTCAAACAGTTCCGCATTGTTCCTTTTAGATGGCGGCATCTCTTCGTGGGCAGAACCCGTGAATTTAAAACTACAGTTATTCCTTAAAAACCTCTCTACACAGAAGTGATAATGTGTCGATATTGTTGATACTTTGATAAGAAGACCGTTATGTGAAATTAAATATAGAGGATTTCAGATTTAGAAAGTGATCACCGATCAGTCTTTTAAGGTTCTTAGTTGATCGAGACTTGGTTACTATACAAAGCATGGCTACGTCAATAAAAAAAAGTAGCGAGAGTGGCACAGCCGTATATTTTCATAGACTTCTTTTAACGATACATAAATATGCGTTCGTTTCCTTAGTTAGTATTAAAACGTTTTTTTAAAAGCCTACTATAAAGGCTACGAATTTAAACTAAATTTGTTTTACACATAATAATAAACACACTCAAATCACACTCGTTTCTTATTACTACTAGCTGTGGTTTGCGCATGCAAGCAATTAAAAAAACTAGTAGCTCCCTACCAAATACTTTATTCGTATTTCGATTACAACAGGGGGAGTGTTCGAGGACATTACCTATTGAAGGTATCATGCATTATCGGATTAAAAGACACGTTTATATTCTGCTGCCAATTAAAAGTATCCCCTATACGAACTCAGCAACTCCCGCTGTTTGTTTCTCCAACACCCAAATCTGCTTTTGACGAGCAGCACAGCGTGCAGGCTCCTTGCATAATCTCCAGACAAATAAGCTAAATTTTAGCCGGGAGCAATTACTTCGCGGCATCTTTATAATAGATATACTCCATGGTCTCCTCGGTCGGTGCTTTTCATGTTGACTCCAACGAGGCGCGAACATCGGGCCGTCCAGTCCAGCCACCGGCAGCTTTGTAGGATTATCCCGAGCTGTCCGGCTAACGGGACGCGGGACAATGCGCCGGCGGCGTATCATTGCGCATCATCCCGGCGGCGACGCACCCGCCATTGTTGCGAATTACACACGAATTAACAACACCCTGTGTAGTAGCCGCGCCGCGCCATCCCACGCGTAACTAGGTGGCACGTTACTTCAATTACAGCCACATAATAACAAAACCGCCAATAGCAAAAAATACATGTTTTTGATATTCCTCAAACGAGGAGCGTCATCGCTTAACCTGTCAACGCTGTTTGTGTGTGCCACATCGATAATTTACCACGATTACCTAGACAAATAAACCAAATTTACTCAGACCCTAATTACACATTCCCAAAAAAACTGGCGACAGTCGCCAATATGTGAAATAGTCACGCAAAAAGTAAAAGCGGGTAGAGTTTTGTGAGGTGACGTCACGGGCGGCGACAGGGCGGGCCGAGGGCGGCGCCTGCGCCACTCGAGCGCTGCGCCAACCGGCCAACTCAAAAACTGCACTTTAGCCACCTAATAACAGGCTTTTAGCACTCGTCACTATCTCGGGCGGGTGGTCGGTTATCTGCGCTGCGCTAGGCCTGCGCGCACGCACCCGCCGGCGCCGCCTTATCACGCCAAGCAAACAATCACTCGTTGCAAGTGAGTTCGCGTATCGCACGGACTATTTGCGGTCAGGATTTCTCCAGATAACTGGCGCTGCCACGTCGCTGAACCGTTCTACGGCGGCAGACAGACGCAGAAAAAATCGTCAACACGTTTTGGTTGCTACGTCTCGACAAAGTCAGTTGGGCTTTAACTAAAAACGTCATCGTCACTTACGCAAAAGGGGAAGAAAAGTGTTTCAAATATCGGGTTTCGCGTGACGTTTTGTAGGTTCTGAAAGCTTGGCGCCGCCTCGCGCCGGGAGGGCGCCCGCCGCCGACTCCCGCGCACACAGTGCACATGCCATGCTAATTGGCCTGTCGCCACACACATGTGCGACAATTATCCCTTACAAGCTATTAACGACAACATGTATGCGGAAACGGATGTTTAAATTGCATCTCGGGACGGAGATAAGGAAGGTTCCGTTGGAGTGAGACGATCCGAGGCGGGGTCGAGTGGGTGGACCGATTTGAATAACATGTCTGTCTAATGCGCAGTGACTTGCGAGTTACAGTTTCAATTGTAATATATAGAAATCACCAAAGAAGAATCATATGCTTGTTTATACAGGCTGACTTTATACGCTAAAAAGTGGCAAGCAATACAAGGAGCTTATCAAAAACTGCTATTAATTTTTTAAATAGATTATTCAGTTATTGATACCTAGAAAATTACTGCTATTTATAGGATCTTTTAGCTCATCAACCACTTTCTGCTTTATTGAGAACAAAAAATCACCCCTTATATTTGGTATCAGAAAAAACAACGAAAGCGTTGATAGACTATTTAGTATTAGTAAATAATCCCAGGCAAACTTTACGTACAAACTTTCGTCTATTCCCGTTTCCCTCACTTTTTGTCCTTTACTGGAGGACATCGGGAAAAAAGTTGCGATGTTTTTTTTTTTTATGTGATAGGTGGCAATCGAGCAGACGGATCACCTGATGGTAAGCGATTACGGCCGCCCATGGACACCCGCAACACCGGAGGAGTCACAAGTGCGTTGCCGACCTTTGAAATGAGATGGGGGGATGGGGGAATGGGGAGGGGGAGGGGGGGTTGGGCCTCCGGTACCCTCACTCACTCGGCGAAACACAACAAACGTTGCTTCACGCCGGTTTTCTGTGAGGCCGTGGTATCACTCCGGTCGAGCCGGTCCATTCGTGCCGAAGCATGGCTCTCCCACGTCTAAAAGACAAGTGGTAGACAAAAGGTGGGGGACAACGGGAATCGACGCAAACTTTTTGCTACTCTCTAATTCTAGTATTTTAACTTGTCATTAAACTGCAGTAAAAACCCATAAATTAATAAGAATTTCTTGCCTTGTCCACAGAACGACCGCATAACAAAACTGAAGATCGACAACAACCCGTTCGCTAAAGGTTTCCGCGCGTGTGGCCAATCCAAGTGCAAGCGGAAGAGTGTGGAACCCTCAACGTCAGAAACCAGCGACGCTACAGAAACCACTGAACCGAAGCGACCGTGTTCTGATGCAGCATCATCCTGCTCAGAGGAAGGAAGCTTACGATCTTCGTCTCCAAGGTCTCCGCCCTTAGTCGAGTCGCCTGCTCCGGTCATTGCGCCGCCTGAGAATATCACCCCCCCACCGTTCTACCCTCCAGAGCTACCTTACTTAGCGCACCTTCACCTGCCTATGCCCTTGGCGCCGTGGCCGAGTCATATACCAGGATTCACGTGGGGCCCAGCCCTTCCCCCTCCTCCACCCCGCCTGCCCTCCCCAACCCCCGCGCCGGCCCCGTGCCGCAGAGTAAAAAGCTTCACCATCAGCGCTTTGCTGGGCGAAGGCTGACTGACATGTTTAAATGTATTGGTTTGTGTGTAAAGGACTATGGTTGATGTTAGAACAATATTGTATAAATACAAATGTACAAGAATTTTATACGTTACTTTTAGCAGAACTAATATTTATAAATATTGTGTTTAAAAGGGCATGATAAGCAATAACTACATAATTAGTTTCTTTGTTTAGATATACTTCTCTACTAAATATTTTACTACACTGCATGTTTTCTGTAATTATTCTCTTTTATAGTAGCATTCTTATGTACCTACCTCTTAGTTAAACAAAATAGATGAATAAATGTTACGTATACATGTGATATAAAACTGTGCCTTCAGTAACAACGAAATCGAGTTGTTTTTTATTTTTATAAATGTAAACATAAAAGTAAGTACATAAAGGTGTAAATATTGTAAATATAACATTTAAGAATACATACTTAATATACTTTTTATAGTGAAAAACTGTGTTGTTTCAGTTATTAAAAATCCTATAGGAAATTAGAAACTATAATGGAAAGAAAAAATCCTTTTCATAGTTTATTTCACATAGTACAGATACCAATGAATTATTGAAACACTGACACTTCAACCATTAAACAGATTAAATTTTCACAGTACACGGTAGCATCCAATACCTTCTGATAACAATTTACTAATAACAACATTGAACATCTAAAATAAAAGAGAAAATTGCACTAATTACTAATACATAATGGACACAAGTGGTTCATACGGCACAACATTCATATTTCGATTACAGTTAATTGATTAAAGGCCTCAGAATAGATTTGTTCTTAATGCAAAACTAAATAAATATACAAAACTGTTTCAATATGTGGTCAAACTTTACATTCCCTTGACGACAGACTGTTAGCACAGATTAACCAATAGCTTAAATATTATAGTAATTTTGTAGGTAACTATTACTTTGTGGTATAGTGTTTAAATAATACATACCCAAAATTCTTGTTTATAGTATTTTGTTTCCTGCTTCATGTGGAAGACAAATATGCATTTGAAGGGGTTTTATTGAAAAATAAACATACTGCATCTTAAAGTAACATTGTCCAGATAAATACAATATACTTTTTCAAATAAATTATAAGATCTCCAATTTTAATACATATTTTCTATAACATGTATTTACAAAATTGTTTGTGAATTGTACAATCTAAAGAGACAAATTATAATATTATATATTCCACTTATCTCAAAGACTAAGGAGTGCTTACGAAGTTAAGACCATCAACTTAAACATGTTTTAAATTGACAATGTGTAAGTTCCTATCCAGCTACTAGTTTCTGAAGTTCCACGCTCAGTTCGTTGGCATCAATGTTGGCCTTTCCAGTGGTGGCCGCCGCGGGCGCACTTGACTCCCGATTGCAAGCCTTCTTATGTACGAACCAATGCAAACGTTGACACTCCCTGTCACAGTACTGAACCGATTTACATTTAGAACACTTCTTTGCTGGTTTCTCTTCTCCGCAAGTGCTGCAATACGGAATGGCATCCACAAAACCTCTTTGCCCATTGATGGCACAGCTTATCACATTCAAAGCCGGGGGTGGATCTTTACTAGTCAAAGTAGTTACCATTTGGTGGAAAGTTGTGCACTCCCGATAAGGGAACTCCCTTACACAATCTTTCAGAAACGTATCCATGAGGTCCAGTGATACTCCATCTTTGCCCGGCTTTAAAAGCCTTTTAGCAAACACTTCAACGATGTCATGTTTGGTTTCCTCTTTAACTTTCTGCTTATCTCTGAGGTTGTGTATTTCTCTCAGAATGTAAGATAGATAGTGGTACTTGAATGCCATTACTTCATTGGTTTCAGTTCCTCTAGTCATTTCCTTTTTACACAGCTGTTCTAATACCTTGCTCAGTTTATCAGCGTGTTCTAGCAGTCCAGGTATATGCTGTATGTTGAGGGCTAACCTCACAGGGTGCAGGTTCACACCTAAGACAAACTTGTGCAGAGGTTCTACTAGAAAGGGAGGTAACATCGGTTCAGTCTGCTGACCTTGTGGTTTCGAAAAGTATTCCAACTCACTGCGGGGGATGTAGTTGTTGATTGTGGCAACGGTGTGATGGTTGCCAACAAATCCGGCCATCTGTGCTGCAGTGCGTCCCACTGAGTTGGTTGCAGAGGGTTTCGCACCAGCATCAAGTAGCAATTTGCAGACGTCGGAGTTCCCTGACAGGGCTCCAAAGTGTAGAGCAGTGTAATTGTATTCATGGTTCCCAGTGTTCACATTGGCACCCTGGAAATGAGATAACACATCTTAGAAATTGGTTTACTTGTATTCAAATAATTACAATAAGAAATAGCTAAAATGGCATCCTAGCCAGAAGATGTTGAACATAGGGCAGAGGGTATCCTTAGGGGCAGGTTCCCAAAGATTTTGCATGATTATGACCTATTTGCATTTTCATGTATCGTGCACTCTTGCAAACCTCAGCGTATTGTCAATGATGAGATCCCATCCAAAACGATACCTTCTGACTCTGTTTTACCATTAAAGGCACTTTCTTCTCTGCTTATTTTTAGTTCTAAGAGTTATATGGCCTATCCCTTGCCATTTCTAATGTATAGGCTAGGTATGTAAGTATATTCAAGAACTTTCCGATCCATTGTCACTTCAAAATGGGTTATTTCAGTAACCCTCTGACCACCATATGTGTCAGTCAGATAACATACGATATAATTCAAGAACTTTCCAGTGTTTATGAGTACGACACACAATCCTCAATCATGCCAAGACACACCTCAATCGCAATTCGCAACAAACGACCTACCATACATACAAACGAGTGGAAACAATAGCAAATTTCACTCACCCTATCAAGCAGTAACTGGAGCATGTCCTTGTTGCCCTTATAGGCGGCGTGCTGTAGCGCCGTCATACCATTCTCGTCCATGATATCGACGCTGCCCTTGTGCTGGGCCAACAATGCCTTGAATTCATCCAGGTTTTCCTGAGCGATAGCGTCGAAAATGGTCTTTTCTTTAGCACTACTTTCCTCAGTTTTGTTCTCCATTATTGATTTTATGACACTTTCTGTTTGAAGTGGGTATAAGAAAAGAATTATAATATATTTCAAAATAACCAGCAATATCACAATTCACAAGTGAATATTATAACCTCAACTATCTATCTTACTGTCAAATTGACATTTGATTAGACGATAAGTGCGGTCCGAATACTGCAACATGTCGGAAAGCATGATAGGTGCCGTTCCAAAACGTAATCGAGAGTACGTTTATCAACGAAAACTGCTTTAATTGCATAGAGGAATGAAATATTTAAATAATTTCACTCGTTCTAATATGGTCTCTCTCTTATCGATTTCGTGTGGCACAATTTAACCGTCTCCTATCCACTACGTATAGGCGGCGGTTGCCTGGTGTTGCACTTGTCATCACTCTCGGTCATGTGTAGGCATTGTGTGTAGGGTATTTTAGATTTACACCTACTACAGACGTGTGCAACGCGACCATCATACACAACTGGAAATCAGATGTGCAGGTTTCCTCACGATGTTTTCCTTCACCGTTAAAGCAGTCGGTATGAAAATGCACGTAAGTTTCGAAAAACTCATTGGTGCACTGGCCAGGATTTGAACCCGAGACCTCTGGTTAGGAGGACGAAGTCACTAACCGCAGAGCCAGCTAGGAAGGGATGTTAATAAAACACCAATATACTTTACGTAAGTATAAACAAATTTATTTCTATAATCAATAGTCATAATGGCTGGTATGACTACTGATAAATCACATAAGTGTATTGTAACATCAACAAACAGCTAAATATTTTTTACGGTACAATATAATACGTTACAACAACTTTGAGCTAACATCAAAAATCTTTGAAGTTCAACTACTAATTGTAAGATATTTTAAAACTTTTATTTGGAATTAAGAAGTTGGGAAAACTCTTTAATAAAATAGACACCGATTATTTTAAAAGTTTTCAATCTACGTAAATACGCATAGCCGAATAAGACGTCTGGCGTGTGTGGACAAACATACATATATCTAACTTACTTTATTATATTAAAATATGGTTTCAATAAATAAATGCGATTCATCTGTCCGTATTGCCCACAACGAAGAGATGAATGGCATGAAATAGATTGATTAAAAAAAACCAAAAGACATACATACATTGAGATATACAACGAAAAATGGAGCGTTTTTAAATTTGCTGTTTAACCACAACATTTGAATAGAGGGGAAAAGTTTATTATAAACATTTAAAGATATTTTTATCGTTTTTTTTTAATATTTGTAAAGCCGACAAAGTTATATTTAAGCTAGTAATATTCAATGTATTTTTAGTAGATACGTACACGTTTCAAAATATTTTTAAAGTTTATTATTATTTTATATATTTTTATACGTTTTAACTTCCACATTTATTTTCACAATATCAATAATGTGGGTATATGAACTTTTGTTAATTATAATATAATGGGTACATATTATAATGTATTACATTTTATCTTATAACAACTACTTTTTCTATTATCTACACAGCATTTTTTGTTTAGTGTATATCTCTTAAACCAAATCTCTTATATAGATATAATTTATTTCAAACAAGCTCTTGTCTCTTCATGAAGCTGCGAATATATTAATAATAATTATATTTAGGTATTACACACTTAAAGAATTTTAATACAAGGACATGGTAGAGACAAAAACTAGCAAAAATCATTTATTACATACTAACTTTAAAATATAACTTACCAATTAGATATGAGTACTTTAAACTTTTTTTTACTTTGTAAGTATATTCAATCATGGTTACTGTTTTTTACTGGGTATATTCTATTCTTAAACGTAGTAATGCGTCAATACACGTTCATATTAATATACAGTATTTATTTTATACAGGTACATAAGATAAACTTATATTTTACTTATTAGGTTTTTGATTAAAACCCTTATTTTATCAACAACCTACGACATATATAATGCTTAAAAAAATAATTACAAAAAGGTTTGCTAAAGGACAAAGCGAGAGGAAATTTTACTTACAAACTTAAAATTATTTGAATCTATCGATAAATAAATAAGCGTGTCATTGGACTTGTACAGGCTGATTCAAGTTAAGTTTCCGTGAGAGGGTTTTAACACACCCCATAAGAAAGCAACCCATACATAATAGGTTCAAAGCATTAATTTTCAATCACGTTTTCAGTTTGGGAACAAACTTTTCAGGCATTTCTATGTACAGTAATTGTTCCAGCATCAACCTGAAGCTTATATTTTTTATTTAAATTATTATAAATTTTATACTATATTTATATAAACTATCACTAACTCTATCGACGGGTTACTGACCTTTTAAACTCCTTTCGATTTCCAAAATATTTCAATTTACAACAAATACACTTATCCTACACATTCATTCATAAACTCTAATATGAGATAATAATACAATAATATTATATATCCTATTATACTCAGTAAAATCCATCACATCAACATTATAATTATAGTAAAATTAATCTTATATTTGTTAAGTATAGATACAATATTATTCAAATACGCATAAATATTTATTTAGACTTTTAATGGCGTAACTTAGCTATAATTACTAAGACAATTGGTTAAGAAATAACAAAGTGCGAAGCTTTTTCTGCATTTCTTCTACAGATCCAAAGAACTTGTATACAGGGTGTTTAAAAAGTGCGTTTGTTTCAAGAGATTACTCATAATCAAGTATAGAATACAGGAAAAATATTGAAAAAAATCGATCTTCAACTTTTTTTCAATTTCTCATACTAAATCTGAATAGTGAATCAAGAATTTATATGGGGAACTGAAAAAAAAATTATATATCGGATTTTTTCAACGTTTTCCCTACCTATATACTTGATTCTGAGTAATCCCTTAAAATTTCAAACGCACTTTTTTTTAACAACATGTATAGGGTGTAACAAAATAAGTGTAGGCCCGGTTAACTGGAACTTCTACTGAAAAAAAAACTAAACTTTAGTCAATAATGAAAGAAATAAGTTTGTATAAAACCGGAACAATGCTGTTTTACCACTGCGATACAGGTTTGATCCTAGTGTGGGGCGATACAGTTCGTCTCCCGTATCTCTATGTTAACTTGCCTGTATATTTCATACATTTTTCTTATTTTTTTTCCTGAGAATGGACTGTATTAATTTTAGTATGCAAATAAATCATTTTTACTTTACTTTTAATTATCTTTTGCACATGCAATTGCAATTGCACTCTTCATACCAATTTGATCGACAATGTGTATAGAGAGTATGTGTAGCTCTGTTAACGGAACCACACCTATTTTATTACACCCTGTATAGGATATTGTCTATACAAAGTATAAACTGAAAAAATCTAGCGCTATGACATACAATACTGCTATAACAATAAGCATATCTTTCACTCCTAGAAACAACCCCTCTTCCGTTCCCCTACCTGCATAACTTTATTTGTATAATTACCTATAGTTAATACTACACTAGAAGAAACCATCTACACTACAACTTATACTTGAGAGTGGTGACCGAATATTCTAAGCTATAATACTTAAAAAAATAAAAATAAAAACATTACAGAGAAAACGTTAAAATGTTTCCCGTAAACAATCAATGAGACAAAGTTTTACGTTTAAGTATACAATATTTAAATAACTACTCTCCAAAAACTCACACTTCAGAAAGGTTAATTTCCCCTAATCCTGATACCTGCAACTTTTAAAGTTCACAAGCAGCATAGCGCATGAAAAGCCTCACGTTACCTATTTAACATTCACCAAAACATTATAAACAATAGGTACATAAAACGTACTCTTTTTCATCATCTACCTATCTAATGTAGCTACTTCTTTTGAGCCACATCAGAGTTACGATGGACTATAGAGCGTTTCAACAAATAGTTCCTATACCCGGTATAGGAACGGTATAGTATACCGTTATGTTGGCAGCAATGTTTTCCACACACACTACATAGAACTCAGACACACACTACATAGAACGCAGATACACACTAACAAAATCGGTAGAAGAGTCTTTGTGTGTTGATGTCGTTGATAGACAGGGGAGCCAACATAACGGCATAGGAACTATTTGTTGAAACGCTCTATACTAAGCTTGCTGTCTCCATCTTTATAACCCCACATCATTCTTTCACCGCTCAAGTACTATTATCTAATCTGTGGCTCAACCCTGTTCGAGCTTAACCCTATCTATAATACAGGATGTAACAAAACGGAGAAAACGAACTTCTATTCATCAAACTGATTTATTTTATTGTAGGACTTTTTAAAAAACATTTTTTTTGTAGGACTTATTGTAGGACTTTTTAAAAAACAAACAAACGTTTTTTTTTGGACTTATTCAAAGCTGGTAATTCAATTTGTTGATCAATCTTAATCTGTATTCAATTTTTTTTTTGTAATTTCATCAAAGTGGTTTCTCAAATTATTGTTACACCCTGTATACCTAACATGTATACCACCACTTACTTCCCTGAGCTTAACCTCTCAATTCCTTAAAGCCTTTACTACACCGCCGCTAAAGACCACCAAATGTACCGCTCATCCCGCCCACCTTCTCTAACTGCCTAACTGCCTTTACCAAAACGCCCCCATACGCCTTCATTGTAAGTCCCTTACTCCGTTCCGTTCCACCGACGCTACACATAGTAGACGTCGAAGGATAGCTGAGCTCAGACCAGCGCGGGCGCATCGGCGAGCGCGGGGCCGGAGGGGGCGGGGGAGGGGGGCGACGGTGTGGGGGGAGTGCCGGCCGCCGAAGCCAGGCGAACCCCTCCACTCTCGGAGATGACCATGCCGTTCTGTGCTGCCATGCGTTCCGTGTCTGCGTAGGGAGTGGTCAGGATTCGAAGACGCTGGAAATGTGGTTATTAAAATGTCACTGTAGAGTCTGGTAAGCCTATCTTTGTATTGAAAGTGAGAATCACGAGGTAACTTTAAAGTGTTGTGTAATGTTTTACTCCTTCATTATCAAGATCAATGCAGTGCGGTTATTATCCTCTGCTGGTCGATCTCTTCCTGGGTGGAAAGGGTTTACTTTCAAGGTTCACATCGTTCTTAGCCAAGACGCTGTCTAGCAAGTCTGATAGGACTAACAAACTGCTAAATACGACAGACTGACAGTCATACGACTGATTGATAGATAAACTAATCTACCAAATAAATATTATCTACTTACCTCAAAAAAGGTTCCTTTAGTCGTCAACAACTTAAAAATCGCTACAACTGGTATACACAGCACACTGGACCCCGCTATAGCCCAGCCCAGCGCGTTGGCCCACCACGGGTAGATGTAGCCTTCGTACTGCAGGGGCTCGTAGTCCATGAGGCCGTACGCCGTGATGAAGAGGAGAAAAACCGGAGCGGCGAACCGCCAGCAGAAACGCCAGTACGGACCGGGTCGGAAGCCAATCATATCGCGGATGTCTTCGCAGAAACGCTCCGTGCCTATGGAAACATTGTGGATCATTGTAACAGCGGTAAAACTTCCTTTTAGGTTCACTATTCAAGGATGTTTCGTACAAGAGGCCTCATAGGCGGCTTGAAAACTTCTGACCTTGGGTTAAGTTGTAGTTTCTCCACAAATGCCGACTTGGCCCCTGCGCGCGTGTGGAATATGGCCTAAGCTATGGGTAAGCATAGAGATATAAGAGGAGACGCATGTCCCAGCAGTGTGGACTATATCGGTTTTATCGTATCGACAAAAGGTATAAAATCAAATCCGTACGAAAACAACTACAATATAAAATCTAATAAAACCCATAAGATTAGCTTTCAAGAGATGTTAACAAGAATGATTAAAAATGGACCAACTCACCATAAATCCAAGAAACAGCGATAGCCTCAAAGAACACTGCAATCAAGATGGAGTAGCCGGCTGCGTAGCGGTCGAGGAGCTGAAAGAAGTAGAAGCCGCCCTTGGTGCACGAGGCCAGCCCCACAAAGAAGTACAGAGTGAAGAGACAGGCCACGAAGATCTCACGATGGCGCCCGATGGGGGGAAACTCGTCGCTTAAAGCCGTGATAATGGCTTCCGAACCGCCAAACTGAAAAATAGAATAAAAATTTAGTTTGAGCTGTCATGCATGGTGACAGTTTCGTCACTCTCCTTAAGTCCAATGAAATGTATGGAAACCCACCCGGTGTCACCACATCGGTGGAAAAAAACTGCCAACGCAACAAAAAATCCCTATGCACGTTAGCTCTCATGATATTCAAAACTTTGGTAGAGAGTTAAGTCTTATAAAATACGATAATAGATGTACCTATAAAATACAAGATGATCCTATTTCAAAACTAAACGCCTTTAGCTTTCGATGTTTTAATTGCATCTTCTGTGTGAGTGAAGTTCACTGTTTTCATTACAAAGTATGTTACACAGGTAAACATTAAAGGACTCATTAAATTAAATGTCATGTTTAACCAACTGTTTTGGAACTTTAATCCGATGTAAGTAACTATCACACACATTTTATTTTTGTTAACATTTTTTTTTATAAGCGCTATACTTACAGAACTATCCAATCCAAGCGTCAACAGCATCATAAAGAAAATCAGAGCCCAGAACGTCGATCCTGGCATCGTGGCTATAGCAGCTGGGTACACCACGAAGACCAGTCCTGGCCCCTCCGTCGCCACGTCCTGGACTTCCCGACCTGATGCGTGCGCCATGTAACCTAAAACGCTGAAGATTACGAAGCCAGCGACGAAGGAAGTAGCAGAGTTGATTAAGCTCGTGAGAAGCGCGTCTCTGAAGACAAAAAAGTTTTATGTTTTCTTTTGTTCGTTTGGAAGAAAAAGATTTTACTGTATACAAAAGAAAAAGTCTACTTTAATGACTAAAAAGTTTTTATTTTCTCTATTTTAAAGTAATACAAAAATATGCTTTATCCGTGTAGAAAAAGAAATACTAGGTTTTTTTTTGCAAAGCGTTAATGAAAGAACGTTTTAATACTTCGCGAAACTGATAAAGATGTTCGTTTATTTCTATGATTTATTTCTACCATATAAAAAATATCAAAGCGATCAACAAAAAATAACAAGTTGATTGAATAATTAAATAATTTGCGTTCGCGATGTAAAAAAAACTGCCATTTGTTAACCTTACTTGTAAACGTTGTTGTGGTATTTATTGTAAGATGCGTAAGCAAGAAGGACTCCAAAACCGGGACCGAGAGAGAAGAAGACCTGAGTTGCAGCGTCTACCCACACCTGAAATCAAAACCTGAGTCAGACTTTCAGTTCCTTATTTTAAACAATTATTAAAAAGTAATATTTTTATTCAGTACCAATATATATACTTTGCTATAGTTATTACCTGTGGCTGAGTAATAGCTTCGAAGTTGGGGCTGAGATAGTATTGAATGCCAGTGGCCGAGCCAGGGAGGGTAATACCGCGAACGAGGAGAATCAGTAGAACAGCGTAGGGGAACAGCGCTGTGAACCAGACCACCTGAAATATGTTAAATTAAATCTTTATACATCTTGTACAGCCATCACATGTAGTGGTTTCATCCCTTTCTATAAGTTAAGAAAAGATAATCCTACAAGCTGTTCAAATAAATTAGGACCGAACTTGATCTTCGTAGCGCTCGCTCCTTCCTACCTTTAGAAAGGCGAGTTACAATCTCCTTTTTTTTAATGAGTAAAAGTGATAAACTTATCTTTCAAAATAGCAAAACTATAAATCAAAGAAATGTTGCCACATCGGGATGATTAGTGTACAAATATTTTTTAGTCTGAGGTCATACAAAGCATTGCAAAGCTGCGTACCAAGCCTACTACGCTCTGACTGCAACTATTCGGATAGCATACTGTAAATTGGGCAAGTGTTTAAAAGCAAGATAGAGATCGGTTACTGTTAGAGTGTAGCCATGACTAGAAATACTAGACCAAAATACTCATAAATACAATCAAAGCCCCCTTCGCATAGTTGGCTAGTCATGGCTACTCTCTGACAGCAACCGATCTCTATCTTGCTTTCGAACACTTGCCCAATTTACAGTATGCTATCCGAATAGTTGCAGTTAGAGAGTAGGCTTAAAACGCAGCTTTGCAATGCTTTGTATGACTCGTTGAAGTCTTTTGTATGAAGCACGCAGCGGTTTTGTAGTTCTTTTTTTATGGCAGAGGTGGCAAACGAGCAGACGGATCACCTGATGGTAAGCGATTACCGCCGCCCATAGACACCCGCAACGCCAGAGGAGTCACAAGTGCATTGCCGGTAGTTCGGTAGTTCGATAGGAAAGACATCAACGAGACATGTTTTTGAAATAGTTGTGTTTTAAAAACTTTCGATTTTTAAGCTATCCATCATTGACTCTATCCATTCACTAGTAGGTATCTCTATGTTTTTTGTGTTTTGTTGGCAAAAGCTTAACTCAAATAGCAGACGAAACTGAAATAAAATAAAAAAACAAATAATTACTGTCAGAGCGTAGGCTTGGAACGCAGTTTGGCAATGCTTTGTATGATGTTGAAGTCTTTTGTATGAACCACGCCGCGCTTGTGTTGTTCGATAGGAAAGACATCAACGAGACATGTTTTTAAAATATTTCTGTTTTAAAAACTTTCGACTTTATACGCTTCATTCACTAGTAGGTACCCCTTTATTTTTTATCATATGTGATGGCAAAGGCTTTACTTAAACAGTATTTGAAACTGAAATAGAAAAAAACAAACAAGGCTGTCATTATACATAGTATACTAGCTGGTGTGTCCAGGCTTCGCTCGGGAGCTGATATGAGATCGTGTGGTAGTTGGAATAAAAGGAAAAAGCTGAAAATCAAAGAGGTTTTTTTTTATTGAAAACATATTCTAAGTATTTACAATTTGTTAAAACAACCCATATCGTTCCCAATGCAGGGTCACGGATCTCTTCCTATACCTCGGCAATGTAAGGCCTTACTCTACACACGAATCACGCAAATGGTCGAGATAAATGTACTAATAGTCAAACCCATCCAGGTTATAACCGTTATATAGTCCTAACCTGCTTGCAGTTAACTGACGCGACCACGCAAGCCGCACTAAGCCACGACCATTTCTGCTATAGTACTTGTTTATAAACAACCTTTTTTATTATGTTATCTGGGGTACATATTTTTCGAATTCCCTACTCGAGAGCAAGCTGATCGTGAGAAAAGGAGGAGTCTTCATTCCAGAACATTCCACAACATTGGTGTTCCCTTGTGTGCACCTCCCACCTTACCCCTACCACTCCACCCCTCAGCCACCGTCCCTCCCCGCACATCAGCCCCCCCCGCAGCCCTCGGACAGATTTTTTGCTACCCACACCCTCCCACTTTCACCCACCAAGACCAAACTCTCTAACTTTCGAATGCACATCAAGAGCTATCTATCACTACAATCACGAGTGATTGACAGTGGATGGTTTTAGGGAAAAGGCTGGACATACCCGCACACACTAGATTTTTATAATATATATTGATTAGTCTAGGAGCCCAAGTCCCTAAAAAGTAAGTATGAAAATATACTTTGCCAGAAGTGCTGATGCCTTTCCACAGAGAGAAGTAGCAAATGACGTAGACAGCCAGCAGACACAGTGCCATGTCCCACTTGATAGCGCCCAGGTCATGGAGACCTTCGCTCCCTTGCAGCTCCAGGATGGCACGACTGAAAAGATTTGGAACCACTGCGTATCCTGTTTATGTAACGTGTTTATAGTAATGTTTGTAAAACATGTGACTGTATATGTATAACTGACATCATGAAAAATTGTTGACCACCGTATTTATGTATTTTATACGGAAAAAGCAATAATGAAATGAAACACCACATTTGTCAAATAATAATACTCATCGAAATTACTTTTCTCCGTTGGGGTTTCATCCGCTGTCTGAACGTAATGCACCTATGCCAACTATTTAGTCCAGCTAATAGAAAAGCTTTCACCCCCTATACAGTCTAACAAATGAAAAAAGTAATACTCTCGGGAAATACGAGATTACTTGAAAAAAATACAACAAAATCTGTTGATGTTTTATTCTTACTTATAGTACATAAAATTTACATACAAAATGGGAGTCAAAATTTTTTAATGCTTTCAGTTGTAAACTTACTTGAAGTATTCGGAAGCAGCTGAAGCAAAGGATTCATTGTGATGACGGTGGGATCGGTTCAAAGACGGCTCAAGGATGGGTTCGAACTGTAATATTATATTAATGAGTCATCAGCAAATAGTGAAAAAGTCACCATGTTTCAAAAGGCATAACTACATATTATTATAGCTATGAGTGGATACCGATATTAGTGGATTTCATATTACACAGATTGGAAATCACCGAAATAGACCATCTAAAGAGCAAGTTAAAGTGGTAATACACAGACCATACAGGGTGTACAAACAAATACCTCTCTCGAAAACTGAATCAGGAATTTGTTAACAAATTGAACCACTTTATCCAAGAAACTCATACTGAAGACTCGGTGGCATTTAGCGCTCCTCACTGCTACCTAACGCCTAGGGTCGTTAGTTCGATTCCCACCCATGGCAAACATTTGTGTGAAAAATAGATTGTTTGCTCTGTGTCTAATATAAATATGTATTCCTCTAATATAAATATGTAGTCTCTGCACCGAGTCAGATTGAGTGTGTTTAATGTGTCCCGTAAATAAAATGTCGCGTACGATTACCTTATATACACAAGGCATAATGAGTAAGTAGACTCACAGGTTTGCAGTTGGGCGTGTTCCACTCGTTGTCGCAGTTGGTCCAGGGCAGCATGGTGGTGAAGGAAGCGAAGAAGAAGCGAAGTGCCCACGCGATGATGACGTTGTAGTAGAAGTCTACGTAGAACGCTATCAGGACCACTGCGTAGCCGATGCCTGGCGAAAAATTTGTTAAAATTATAATAGCACGCAAAATGAAAAAAAAATTCGTCATCATCATCATCAGTCTGTATTACTCCACTGTTGGACATAGGCCTCCCCCAGGGCACGCCACTTAAATCTATCGTCAGCCATGCGCATCCAGCTGTGACCAGCAACCCTGCGAAAATTATCGCTCCACCTAGCCGGGGTCCGTCCCACGCTACTTTTGCCCAAACCACAAAATAGACACAGAAGGTCCGCTCAATACAAACCACTAAATCCGCTCCGTTCCGTTCCGTTCCGTTCCGGTGGCTCACTGACCAGAAGTTCTTCTGCAGGGGCGTTGAGGTCAGAGCATAAGGGATCATGGGCGAAGTTGTAACACCCTAAGTGAGTGGCTCGAGCACCGTGACGGTATCCAGCATCCAACCGGATCCTGAGGGTACGTGGGTGACACAGCCTCAGGTTCCGAGGTCATTTACTGAATCCTGCCGGCAGCACAGGAGACCGTTCACCTGGGGGCGTATCAACTCTCGTCCTTGTGCCTCTATGCAGCTGAGATCTACCCAAGACACCAGTGGCCACGTAGATAGGATCAGGAGTGTAGGCGGCTTTTGCAGTCGGGATGGGGGCGGGGGGATGGATAGGGCCGACAAGTATACCAGCAACGAGTCAGCATGTGGAAGATAGATACTATACTTGGTGTGTAACATTTACAGGGAGGAAAGCATGACTGCTTGTTTTGAAGTAGTTGCAGTAGAAGGGTGTCTTCAGATTCCATTGTACTGTCTTTTTAGGTTCTATGCTTTATCAGTAGGTATTTTGCGGAGATATCATGTATCAAGTTATCGGATGGATGCGCTGTGCTCTTTAATCCGTTGCGACTTGACGTTTTATTCTTTGTCCTGCATCGGTGTTACTGTTTTTCCTTTTTTCGGAGTTGTATTTTCCGTGTTTCGTCGAATGTCTCGTAATTTTGATGTTATTGAATCGGGCCTAAAGCTTTGTTCTCGTAGTTACACTATCCACTCTAATGGTTTCTTGGTTTTTGTTACAACTTTAACTTTATTACCAACCATGCTAGACCAGATGTGGCGATTCTTTTGTAAGCTGCACGCGGCGCAATATTATACAATTCAAAAGGCGTAGAAAGTGGTATTCAAATACTCATTTTTTACATCCTGTTTGCGTTCCTGGGAATCTCGTCGCCTAACTATAACTTAAGGCTGTCTCATGTCTTGTCTAAAATACAATACAGCAATTTATAAGAATAACAGCACAGTCCTGAAGTTGAACCTAACTATGTATTTATGATTTTTAGTGCAGTAATTCGGTATCACATAACACTGCATTATCTGTATACACTTCACTCTCAGTCTAGAGATGATATTTTAAAATGCACAGAAAATATTATTTCCACAAAAAACTTATATGTAACACACACACCCATAGCACTGCATGTTATAAACGAAATAAAATAATAACATTCACACTTTTGAGTTTGTCTTTTTGTTCGCATATCAACGTTCAGTGCCATTGGCCATTATTCTTATGGCCTACAGATGTTTCTTCCTCGTTGTTAGAAATTCTTGAGTAGGTAGCGAGGATTTTTTTGGGTTCTCAGAATCCGCAACTGATGTCCTGCTGTGTCGAAGCTTCTTGAAATTAGAACGAAACTTTTTTGAAAGGTGGACACTTATGGATTTTATAATCAGCTTCGCGTTTAGCCTGCTTTAATGACACGAGAAAACCAAGGAGCACAACACGTAAAGCACGTGAAATAAATAAAAAACACACCCATGACACTTGGCACGCACCAATAATCACAAACATATAAATTGTGTTGAGTGAACAATGTAAACAAGTACCTGTAATAGTGTAGTATCCCTACCTAGGTCTTCTTCTATCTATTAAAAACTCATATCAAACAGAGATAGATCATCTCCGATGTCATTGCTCTCTACCATCATCATTCAAACACTCTATTTTTGAAAAGTTTGTTTTAAAAAGTTTTACAGATTGCAAATGTTGTCAGTACAAATCAAGCATTGCAAAATCAGAACGGTCTCACCGGGTTCCATATGGTTGTTTTCTTCTCCTCTGCAAAACACCTTTGAATTTTCGCGTATGCACTGCGGCGGTGTTTATACGATATTATCACAAGTTATTGTCAATAAATCTTAATTTTCACCTCGAACTTAATTTACGTCACACCGCGATTAGGATGCGCAAGCGCTCGGGCGCAAGGGCCATTATCACAGTCAAGTTATCGTAAAGCAAGCACTCGGGCGCAAGGGTCCTGCAATAAACTAAAACAAAGGAATTTCTAAACAAAAGCACACCCGCACCGGATGGACCGCGCGGCGACAACGGCGCGGCTGCGTCCGCTCTCGACCGCTGCCCGAACAAGACTCAATACAAACCACTAAATCCGCTCAATACAAAATCGTAAGCATATACATGCTTATAGAAATATACGGTCGTTGGAGGCAAGGTCATGATCGCACAATACGTGATCTTGCCTACAACGACCGTATACGTCTATAAGCATGTATATACTTAGGATTTTAGTGACCGTATTGAGCGTACCTTCTGTGTCTATTTTGTGCCCAAACGCTGTCTTAAAAGAAGTCTTATCTACATATGTGAAATAAATAAGAACCGTGACTGATTTCTCTGTTTATTTATTCTCTTTTATCGTGTTAGGCAACCAACAGATAAAACACAGCCTATTTCACTAAAGACACTGACATAAACATGAAATAAGAAACTTATATATAAAAAAAAACTTGAAAGGTCTTAAAGGTCAAAGGTTAAGGTCTCTCGTCTTATTCACCGTGTAGCCATATATGATACGACGCCAATAAATGTCTCATTAATCGAAGTAGAATTCTAAAGTGAATTTATTATTTTTATACGAATTCATCAGATTTTATGGAAAAATCAAAATAAAAGTGAAATCGTAAAAATTTGTTCTGTTTTCTTGAGTATATTCTTATTTACGTATTGCATACCTCTGTAATAACACATCGATAACCTTCGTGTCATAGTTCGCAATTGTTAAAAAAAAACAATCCCTGCAGCTAGATACAAATTCTGTAAGTTGCTTTCTGTTTTTTTTTTGTGCACAGTTAATTGTCTAGAGTCTAGGGTAATCTGTTATTGACCATCCATTTTGACTTTGTACTTTTACTTAAGTTATTCAGCATCGCTGTTGATTACCTTTAAATAAATAAAATACAATTAAGTTCGTTTTGAATTCATACCGCCTACCGCAGACCGTCGCAGCAGAACACAGCTTGTGTGCGAACGAATGAGTTTATTGAAGGACCAGCTTAGTTGGATTCCGGTAGTTGACTGCTAGTTACTTTTTTTTTTTTTTTTGTTTGGTTCTTTCCTGCTTTTGCAAGGAAAAGGCAAAGGCTTCTCTGGCCATACAGCCTATTCTTACGTAGTTTGCTCTTCTCTAAATATTTTTCTATTTCATTTGAGTTCTCATTTATCAATTTCTGTCGTCTTTAACTTTTTCTCTATTCTTCAACAAAATGATAGCACTTTTGATGAAGATTTCATGCACTTCTTGAGAGCACTCGAAACACAGTCTACACACTTTTATTTCATTATCCTACATATTAGACACTTAAATGGCACTTTATTGAACAATACACTATCAATATTATGCATTAAAAACCACGATATCTATTTTTTCGGATAATAAAACAAAAATGACAAACTCTTGCCGCGAGTTCCCGCCAAAAAGTCCTGCTAGTTACTTTTTATCAAATGTCAAAAACGGCATTTTGTTTTTAAAATGTTTGAAATTTTGTACAATGACGTCATTGTTCAATATAGTAGTTTGCATAAGTACTAATTAGGAAATTCTTATAAATAAAAAATGAAAATGTAATGAAAATTTAAGTGATTAAGTTTTTCAACAATTTCAATTAAAGAGCTATTTAGTCAATAATATTTTGTAACTTATTTTTTATGCAGTCAACTCCCGGACTGCAACCTTCCCCAATGATACAACAAATAGAGGCTGAAGCTACTTACATGGAGTGGCAGCGCTATCTCCTTATGTCCGGGCCCGGGACGATAATCCACACATTTACAGTTCAAACATCACATTAAAGTTAACAAAATTCAGTGTCACAGGGTTTTAAAACCACATGAAAATAAAACACATAAAAAGGCACACGATGGGCGCCGCGTTCTACCATCACCGGCACGTAAAAAACAACTGAAGTTCAAAAAAGGAGAAGTATATTTTTCATAAAAACGCGCTATATCACCTCCTTGGACGCAGCAACAACCTGTTTGATGCATCAAAGAGGTCGGAAGCAATTGTGGTTTATCAAACAGAGCTTATTGCAAATTTTCGCTATAAAAGAAACAAAATTGTTAGGTACGCGCCAAAGAAGTTTTATATCGTCGCTCCGCTCCTCTATAGAACGCTAATACGTCAGTTTCAATATGAAACCGCGTGGACCAAGTTGAGGGTAAAATCTGAGGTGCGGGAGGGGGAAGCTTCATAACTGTTCGAATTTTTGAATCTAAGAATGTCATATGTTTGAATTACGACCAATCACCGCAAGATGTCAACTGTCTAAGGATTTAAATCGTCGAATAGCAATAGAGTATTTGAAAATGACAAAACTCAAAATACAACTGAAATATCTAGTGATGGAGGTAATAGAAAGGATCACAAATATCGAAAATTCTTACGATAATTTTTAAAATGAGGATAACAAAATAAATTAAGCATATTGTTCCTTGTTAAATCTTAATACATAAACAATACTAATACAAATTCACAAATATAATACAGTAAAAATACATATTAAAAAAAAATATATATATTTAAAAAATAAAAATCAAACCGAATCATGGTTTCCAAAACATATCTATAGCCAAGCTGGGCGGAAATGTTAGGAGAAAATTTTCCAGCTGTCGTGTCTACTCATAGTCTTAATTCTCGTTTAATTTTTGTTTGGGTTCCTTTGGAAAATGAAAATAATTAGAAGAAAAAATAAGTCAAATACATTTCATGTCTACTTTGAATAAAACTATGTAAATATGCAGTCGGATATTTTTGGTTGCTAAACTTTTTGCTATATCTATCGAAAAGTCGATGAAGTGTTACATCACTACCACATGTTTTGCAACGAAGTTATTTAAATAAAAAATAGTCAATATATGGCTTACTTCTGGTATGAAACCCCGCACATTTGATTTATTGAGATGCCCAGTGCAGTTTCCGCATCAGACAACGATGCAACTTGGCATTTTTACGATAAATTTACACACATTTTGTCCGATGTTACCTCGACCATTGACAGAAATAGACTGAAAGACGAAAATTGAACAAAAATGACATTTCAATTTAACTTGGCCATCTGCCCACCTTGCGGCGAGCGGCTGATGCCCTGTATTGCTAGTCTATAGGGGGGGAGCGGGGTGCATGTCTGTGGTACGCGCTTTGTGCAATACAAGGACCCTAAGAGTTAATCAAAATAGGTACCGACCAGTGATCTATTAAATATTCTCCTTGTATCCTTTGCTTTAAAACTTTATGAAATACAGATACATCAGATACAGAATGTAGTGCATTAGATCTAAAATCTTCGGAGATCTTTGGTAGTCAATGGTGTCGATTCGGTTTTCACGATTAAACTTATTTGACAGGATTAAGCTTAATTTAAGTGTTCTATCTTTTCTTTCTATATCGAAAAGACAAGGACAGGGCGCTTAAATTTAGTTTAGTCCTGTCAAATAAGTTTAATTGTACACACCGAATCGACCGCATGTAGTGTATCCGTAGCCTATCGCGTAGCCTTCTCGTAGTACCCGTGTCCTTTTATATTGATGTTAGTTAGCCCACGTGCAATAGTAATATTCCCTGTGAATTAACATGAAGTTACAACAACGGTACTCGTACCAGTTAACTTTCAGATATTAGCTGGGTTATTTGCCTTTTCTATTACAACAGTTTTTCTAAATCTTTTTCCAAATTACTATCGAATAGAAAAGTCCCTTATAAACCTTCCCCCTTTGCCTTTACTATAAAAAATACTTTATCTCCACTCTCTTTCCGCTCCATTACCAATTTTATTTCTTTCAAAAATCATATTGGAGTGAGCCACTCAAGGGGACGTGACAATGAAATCACGGCTTAAGCCGGCCCACAAATCTGGCGCCGTATTGCGGCACTTAAGGCAGCCCTGGTGTATGCGGCACTTAAGCGGGCCCTGGCGAACGGTGTCACTTAAGCGGGGCCTGGCGAATGGTGTCAATTATGGCGTTAAGTGCGGGCGAGGGAGCTAGGGCTGGGACGCGTCCCCACTTTTCTGGTTGAATTGTGGAATTGACAATATTTCAAATTATTTTATTTCCGTATTTTTTTATACATGTTATACAGAAAAAAGGAAATATTAAAATACTCTCATTTTTCCTTTTTTTAATACCTATATTTTTCTCCATTAGAGTTTTCTAGACTGTATATATGGTGCCTTTTCCAACTGGGTGATAGCTAAGTTAAAAAGTTATGACCTGACGGAAAGGCTTCATAACCGAGCAAAAAAAATATTAAAAAATATTCTATTTTTGCATTTTCTATGTAAAAATACACTGAAATATTGTCAACTGATGTTGAAGAAGTTATGAAATGTTTATGCGCTTTGTGTAATTTTCTTTCTTTAAGAAAGAATCAATGATGTTGTATTTATAAATTAGAAATATTACTAGATTTCACATGAATAATGCTATTTTAATCATAGTCTATGATTGGAAAACTAATGTTTTACGAAGCTTACAAGAAACTGCTTGATGCATGTGACTACATCTGAAGTCTCTTTAAACAGTGGATATCTTCCAGCTGATAATGGAAGTATATTGCAATATGCTACTACGACTATAGCCAGCTGCCAGTATGGACTCATATATATTTTTTATTAACCGTCCTATCTTAAACCTCTAGGATCGGCAACCATTCTGAGCTCACAGATGATAACAATCCTTTAGGTGTGCTATCAGATTGCTACTTTACCCATAAAATAATCATAAAATAATGTAGTATTCAAACTAGTTAATATGCTTAAACTTTTCATCAAAGCTCACAAGAGACAACCCTAACCCATGCCAAGAGCATGTTCAAATTTCGCGAGGAAGGATTGTGAATTTTTACTTCCACCGCCCACTTCATGTAATCGACAAGAAAATATGTCACCAGTACAGTCGACGGAAAATAAATTCATCCTATTGGAAAAGCAAGAAATATGATTAAGTTATGAAGACTAAAGGCATTTTAGCGCTCCGGTGGTACGATTAAGAGAAAAATCAGAGGCAATATTTCAAGATTGCTGAGGCTTTGACGAAGTTACACTGAGCACTCAGGACCCCATTTCTGCAGGACGTGACTAGAAGAAATGCTATAAATCTGGGAAGTATTAACTTTAACTAGTAATAAGATAGAAATATAAAATCTTAAGCACTTACACAGGGTAGCAAGACACTAAAGTGGCTATTTACTTATGGAACTTTTTTCAACAATTCAGTTAAAAAGTTATTCAGTTTCAACAAAATGAAAATGTTCAAATCGCAAAACAATACTTTTCATTCTACATTCCTTGAAATATCATCATCAACCAAAAGACGTCATCATCATCTCAATGACCGGTCTTGCGTTACCCGCATCCAGTGACTTCCAATGGCCTTCATTCACCAGGTCATCAGACCACAGGAGGACATGCTATGATGCTTGTAATAGGTATATGCTATGACTAGGACAATAAGAAGGATCAAACGCCTACACATTATACAGGGTGGGCCATTTAGATGGGTCAGTATGGGCAGTTCTGACGAAACTATAAGACTTACGGGGACCTGTTCTTAGGAATGTCATCGATTTTAGTGACAAGAAAAACTGTATTCATAGATTTTACAAAAACTTGTACTCAGTTCGGGAATCGAACCCGGACGTATTGAAAAATAAAACTGAAACTCATTTGAAAATGGAACGTGTTGGTTTGACTGGCCGAATAGCAATTAAAAAAAAGCCATTGGCGGGAACTTAAAATTTTATCAAGGTAGGATTTTATGTGTTTTTGCTGTGTACTTCCGAAAATGCGTTTTATAAACGGTGAGCAGTTGGACTTATTTATTCATTTTAGATTTCATGTTTCATAATAACATTTTCTGCTTAAGACCTACACAATCGATATCGAAATAGAAATTAAGTAAGTGTTATTTTTCAACACGGCCGGGTTCGATTCCCGAACTGAGTACTTACAAGTTTTTTTTAAATCTATGAATACAGTTTTTCTTGTCACAAAAATTTATGAAATTTCTATAATTTCAGACTTACCCATACTGACCGATCTAAATAGCCCACCTGTATACCGCATAGGCGCGTGTAACTACCACCATATACATAACTCGTGGCGAATTCTATTCACGTTTACCACAGGGATGTCATCTAAATTACTTTTTATCAAATGTCAAAAAGGCTCGTAATTCAGGTGGCATTTTGGGGCATTAAAGTTCTCGAGTGGCGACGTAGCACGGGCAGGCCTCCTACTTCGGTGGGCCGATGACCCAGTGAATATGATGCATTCAACTACCTGAGGAAACATGTTAACTCTGAGCCCTGGGCGAGTTGTACCTACCATGTGGACGTACCTTTGAACAGCGGTACCAGCCGCCCCCAGCAGGTGATGGCGCCCTTGCGGTGGTACTGGCCCAGCGCGAGCTCCATGTAGAAGAGAGGGATGCCGCCCACCACCAGCATGATGCAGTATGGCACCAGGAACGCGCCTGCGTCAAGGAACTTATCACAGTATGTATTTCATAATAAAATATTTTTAAAAAAGTGGCCAAGCGAGTCAGGTTTCCGTAAAACAAATAATTTTGAGACTTTTATAATCTTATTTTAAGACTAAAGACTTTCTATATTTTCCTGTAATCTATAAATCGTATCTATTCCTGTAAACTATTTCACAGGGTACAGTGCGCAAAACTTTTATTAATTTTCTGGAAAATCAGGCCCATGCTGAAAATTCATTTATTTAGGTTACACGTCCATGTTTAAGTCACAAAACTATTGTATGTACATTCAACTTAATCTGTCCAGTAGATTCGGAGACTGACTCGGTGCCCCACTGGTTAGTGATCCTGACTACTGATCCGAGAGTCGTGGGTTCGATCCCCACCCGGGGCAAACATTTCTGTGATGAGCAGATTTGTTTGCTCTGTGTCTGTGTATGTGTATTATATCTATATATGATGTATTTAAACGTATATATGTATGTATATCAGTCTCTGGTTCCCAAAGTACAGGGAATCCTAGTTTGGGGTCAGATGACCGTGTGAGATATGTCCCGAAAAAAAAGATTGGCTGTGACAGACGAACAGACAGACATACGAGTGATCCTATAAAGATTCCATTCTTTCTTTTGAGATAAGGAACCCTAAAAGGTAAAACTGAAGATAATAAAAAAAGTGTAATTTCATCCTCTTATTCCTCGAAGCGCAAATTAAATTTATTAAAGAAACAAATCCTCTTAGTGCATTGATTTCCCAAGCGCATTCAGTCGTGGATCTTTGAGTATTATTACTCTTACAGTCACAGAGCCTGCTTAAATCAGCTCAGCAAATGGGGTGTGAGCAAATTGTACTGTGATTGCCCTTTTTAACCCCCAATGCTAAAAAACGGGTGTTATAAGTTAAAAGACTATATAATATTATTGTGTGTTTGTGGGTCTAGTATACGTATATATTTAAGTGTAGCTCCTAGTCATGAAAACTTTCTATAAGTGACTAATGTAAACGGAGCAAAAAAAAAAAAATTTTCCAAAGTTGGCTACTCAGCTCATCGATTTTTATGAAGAGGCAAAATATTTTTTTTGCTGTGATTGAATAGGTTCCTAACAAAAAGTTGTTCAGTTTTGTTTTTGTTTTTTTTTCGATTTTATTTTATAAATTTTTTAAAAGCAGGTTGTATGTTGTTTTTATTAAAGTTATCTTTTCTTTATTTTAATTAAGTATGACATAGTCACAACGGGTGTCAGGCCACTCCCGGAAAATTGAAAAGCGGTGGAGTCCACTCATCAAACTTAAAAAAAATCTCAAGGAACCCATGCTGAATTAAAAAAAAAAAAAATTTGGACTCTCCATACAAAATTGGCTGGATGGCCGATCGATTTCTATGGAAAGTCCGTTATTTGCGAATTCAGTATAGATTCCGTTGGGAAAAAATCCAGTGCCATGAGTAGAATAAGTACCCGGAGTACTCGAATAACCATAGTTACAATGTCTACGTAAACGTACGAGTAATGAGCGAAGCTCCAGACGTTAAACTACTCTTTTCCTTTAATTCCAACGTTAGAATTCTTAGAAGTACAGGGTGTAAAAGGAAAACATATTTTTGAAAACTGAAAATGTTTATTTTAAAATTTTCTGATTTCAAAAAGGTTGCAAAAAGGTATTCAGTTTCATTAGAAGCTTACTTTTTGTTCTGAGCTGTATAGCAGGGTATTTTTACACGGAACTTTTATTTAAAAAAATTTAGGAAATGAAAACTTTAATATTTAAAAATAGTCACCTTTGATTAGGCTAAAACTGGACTCGTTTATTATTTATTTATTAAAGTTCCATATCGCTGAGTTTCATATTCTTAAATTACTAAAGACTGCGAAGCCAGATGATTGGTTTATTTGCAGTCAGGGAGTTCGAACAAAATATAATTATTTTTCTTTTGAATATAAGTATTGTTTTTAAATTAATAACGTTCAATGACATTAGTTAGTCAGAACCTCGGTATACTAAAAAAATACTGTTAGTTAGTGAGAAGTTTTCAATAAGATTGTAAAATTGAGGAGTTGTTTTAACAAGCAAAGCGCATGTAACACGCCATTTTTAGGGTTCCGTAGCCAAATGGCAAAAAACGGAACCCTTATGGATTCGTCATGTCTGTCTGTCTGTCTGTCCGTATGTCACAGCCACTTTTTTTCCGGAACTATAAGAACTATACTGTTGAAACTTGGTAAGTAGATGTATTTTGTGAACCGCATTAAGATTTTCACACAAAAATAGAAAAAAAACAATAAATTTTGGGGGCTCCCCATACTTAGAACTGAAACTCAAAAAATTTTTTTTCATCAAACCCATACGTGTGGGGTATCTATGGATAGGTCTTCAAAAATGATATTGAGGTTTCTAATATCATTTTCTTCTAAACTGAATAGTTTGCGCGAGAGACACTTCCAAAGTTGTAAAATATGTGTGTCCCCCCCCCCCCCCGTAACTTCTAAAATAAGAGAATGATAAAACAAAAAAAAATATATGATGTACATTACCATGCAAACTTCCACCGAAAATTGGTTTGAACGATATCTAGTAAGTAGTTTTTTTTTAATACGTCATAAATCGTAATCCGCAATTTACCTTTCATTCAAGTTACAACGAACTACAAAAACTTTTATATTATGTTACTTGCTGCTACGGAACCCTTCATGGGCGAGTCCGACTCGCACTTGGCCGCTTTTTATTTTTTATTTTTAATACTTCATCCTTATTTTATTAAAGGCGGCAAAGTTTGTCAGTTTGTCAGAAATGTCAAAAATGTTTTTCCTCTCCATACAAATAAAACGTCGGGTCGGTTGCCGGGACTTGTACCGAGCACACGTCTGCTGAGTATTTTTTTTAATTATTTCCGTTTTAGAGTAGTCTCAACGTTATTTTTGTGATGGGGAAATAGCTGTGATTCCGATTCAGTGATAAGCGGTCATAAGAAGAGGATTAACTCGGGAGACAGCTCCGATTTCCGAGTTCCAACAACAAACCACCACGTGGAGCGTCTATAAGTGCCCATCACCCTTAGAGCCGCGTCTTTCACTTGACATTGGCGTTTCGCCTTTTTTTATTGAAGATTCTCCCATTTTTCACTTGACATTGGCAAAATCACGCCCGGTGTGAGATGTGGAATGCCAAATAGAAAAATAGAATAGAATAAAACGTCGGATTGACAATTATTGTATGGAGAGTTAACCGTTTTTTGATTTTTATTTAAATAGTGGTAGAACAAAAACAAAAAGTTATCGGATTTGGTTTCGATATGTTCACATCCGCCATTAAAAACTCACCCTGTAGCATAAAAAACAATATAAATTGAGCTTGATTGATTGACTAATAAAACCGTTGTGTTAATTCATTAATCTATTAAATTGATTTGATAAATGGTATTAAGTAATGTATAAGAGGTTATATGTGTAATATGTGTGAAATACGGAAATTGAAAATCCTAGAATCATTTTTCGTGTAAACTGTCAATTTTATTTTTGTAACAAGGTATTGTAAATATAGGGTGACTTCAAATTAGTTATTGATACGAAAGGCTATGCATGTGCTCGTGATAACAAACAACTTTCCCTAGGGAACCCATAGTCAAATCTCAAAAAAAGTTTTGGGTCCTCCATACAAATCGGTCAACGGACTGGCCAAATTAGTATGAAGAGTCCAATTTTTTTTTGCGATTTGACTATTGGTTCCATAGGGAAAGTTGTTTGTTATCGCGAGCACATGCATATCCTTTGGTATCAAGAACTAATTTAAAGTCACCCTATATAGGTACGTATTCTGTAAACAAATTATGGAAAAAACATGAAGGAAATTCCCTTACAAGAATGAATTCAGTTCTAGGATTTTCACATCTACGCCTACCTACTCAACAAGTCCCTCGCGTATTGTCAATATTGCAACTCGAAAGGTAGCGAGGGGTAAGATCGCCCGGCTTAACTTTATTGCTGGATGCAACAGGTCGCGGGGATCAAGCGAAGTGGCAACTTTCAAGAAAGCGGTAAGTCCCGTATAATGGGGCTTTTGGCTTTGTGCTACCCCAAGTTCCGACTTCTCCAGTAATGGCTTCACGGTTGACAGATATGAATCTATTCCATATTTTATAGTTTATGTGTATGAGTGTAAATGTTGAGAAAGTGGTATCGAAAGCTCTTACGTGAAGTAGAGTAGTATGTAGGTAGGTATCTGTCATTCTTTACAAGTTAGCGCTGAATATTGTTTTTATAATCTGTGATGTCGAATCAAAATTTAAAACTGTAGCTTCACTAGCAAGCACAGAAAGTAATAATTTTATTCAGAACATCTTAATAGGATAACAATTATGTAAGTAATATTAACGAAGAAAATTTTAAATAAAATATCTTCCTTCCTAGAAATTGAAATATAAAATTGAAATGTCTCAGAGACTCAGTCTCAAGTAATCAAATCGTTCGAATAAGAACCGGCGACTCGAGTCCCAAGAGGTTCCGAACAATTGGGTATTATGAGATTTGCACTAGATAGTATTAAATCATCGAAGGGACAGAATCGTTTTGCAGACTACGTTGATTACTAAGTAGATATTGGGTCCGCAATAAATACCCACAGTTATAAATTTTGATTTGACATCACAGTTAATAGAAACGATATTCAATGCCAACTTGTAAGGAATTATAGATACCTACATAATTAATAATGATTTTATGATACTTTAAAGTCTGAACCGTCCCTCTAAACGCGTTTAAATTTTCCACCATAATATAATAATCGCGACGTAGTTTTATTAATTGTAGATACTATAAATTCTAGCTAGATGTAAAATATCCCTTTGTAGTTGACATTTCACCTATTCGCACGAAGTGCTATGCTTTCTCATTTATTATGCGAACTTCGAAAGAGTGGAACTCCTTGCCTGCGTCTGTATTTCCCGATTTCTATAATCTGGGGATCTTCAAGGCAAGAGTGGATAGGCATTTTTTGAGTTTGCGTGTACCACATTCGACTATATCATCGCTTTTCTCTCGCACTCAAATTCATGATTTGAAAAAGGCTAATGACATAAATGGGAGTAAAAAAGTTAAAAAAAAGATCGAACAATGTTTTCGTAGAAATAACTACAAACAAACATTCACCTGTACCTTGCACATTATTAAGTGCTCTCATACGTACAAGTAGTTAACCCTTAAGTGGCCTGCGGTCTACGTATGATGATTGATGACAGACGGAAGGGTTGTGTGATGGAGTGGCCACAATCAATTAGTGGCCAGACGGGACACCACAATACGCCGACTTACCCCGGCTGACCTGATCTGATGTATGAATTGCAAACAAGAGATCGAATAATTATTTGCAATTTGTGGATTACTTGGCTAAGCTTATTTAGTAGGTTTTAGGTTTTGATAGTTTCTATAATATAATAGTATTGCATCGTAATTTACTCAACAGTCCCAAAAAGAAGGTACCGTTTTTGTGGTGTTTATGTGTTTTTTTCTAAGTTTGTTTGAGTAAGCCTTGATAGGAGAGTTATTATTAGTATAATTCATTATTATGCTATGGGTATTTTTTATTCTTTATTCAATAATAATTTTGGATGGTATATTTAGTAGAAATGGAAATTCACCAAACGTTCACCATTGTTATCCTTACCAAAGTAAAAATGTGAAATTGAGTTTTTTTACATGTTTTTCCTTCTTTCACGTCTCAACTTTACAACTAATCGACGTGATATTTTACAATGATTTTGTTGATGGGATGGGAAGTGAAATCCAATAAAAATATTGAATTTCCTCAACAAATACACCGGAAATCCAAAATACACCGGAAATCCTAAATGCAACTTGACAAAACTCAACCGAGGCCAAAGGGCGGGGAAAAACATAGAGAGTTTAATTCCATAAAACCATTACCGTGCTCGCCAGCCGCTTGCGGCTCGAGCATTGCGTACTCTCAACGTCTGACATAAAAATGATATGATAAAAGGTGCTGCTTTTATAATTTAAATCATTAGCGCTTTTTGCTAAAATGGAAGTAGGTTATGTACTTTTACTCGCATACCACTATTTAGTGAAGGAATAATTTATTTTTAATTTTCATAACATACAAAAAAAAACTTACACATTTATTATACCACTTTAACCATCACTGTTTAAAACACACACACACACACACATACACACACACTCACACACACACACACATTGCACTTATTGGTAGGCGTAAATATAATTCCCTACACGTAACCGAACAACAGGCATCCGCCCTTTAAACCTTGAGGAACTAGTGCCACATGATGAGAATAAAAAGATATATTGATACTAATAACCCATAACGTCTCCACTGGACCCTGGGGCAGGGGTCTCTTCCCATATATGGGGACGGTTAGCCATACTCCACACACGGGGGTCAGGTCCGGATTAGTGGAAATAGGATCTAGTCTAGTATAATACAGGACAATTTAGTAACAGAAGCATATCGGTTTTATTCAGGCATCGAGTATGATAAAGGGTCGGGAAAGGGCAACACTAAACAAATTTCCGGACTAATCTCTTGCAGCCATTCTAGCCTGATGGAGGGTGGAGTACTTCTCGATTAAATTTGAGTTCCGGTAAGACGTAAACAATAAAGGAAGTGGACGAAAATTCAATATTAAGAAGGGATTCTCTCGGTTTAGATTTTTAAAAATCGTTTCAGTACCAAAAACAAAGTTTATTTTTAATAAAAGATGGTAATTTTGGAATTTCTAACATTTTAAAAATGTTACCAAGGAAGCTAGGAATCAATTTTGCTTTTACAGCGCGTCCTTAATTTTCTTCTATAGAAACTTATAATTTCTTCTAAATGGCAATCGCGCTACATAGTTTCTACCGGAACGCAGGCGGCCAAGTCCGTGACTAATTCAATCACGGCTCGATCGTTCGCAGATGACCTTCCATTACCTAATCATGTTCCCCCGTTATTTCGTTACTAATTTTCCTGCGAGGACCTAACTAAGTTCCATGGCTCGGCAAAGGGCGTTGTGATTGTCAATTACGGAGTCAAAGGCAAGGATGCAATTAGAAGGGCGTCGGTGGGGCTGACACTGAAACTTCGTGAGTTCAGTTTAGGAACAAAAGTTGTTGTAGTTGGCATCAAAGTGGCGCGGCGACAGCAATGATACATGGTATTTTCAAAAGGATTTATTTTTCGACGAAAATCGCTATGACGAGCTATTAAAACCGTCCGCATTTTACCACTGCTAGTTTACTGTTGAAAATTTTGCTGTTTTACTTTTTTAATCTACGAGTATCTTCTAACCGCCTCCGTGACCTACTAGTCGGTGTAGCGCAGATTCGATTCCCGGCGAGGTCTAATTTTCTGAACGTTAGTGGTAATTTTCTGGACGTTAGTAGCATTGAAGATCTAAGCCAGTTCCCCATTGCGCTGAGGAATCTTGATAAGCCCGCTTCGATCTTTCGGCATCATCTTCATCACTAACTTCAGGTGGAATAAAAAATCTATAAATAAATATTAAAGACAATTCATATAGAGTTAATCTGCCTTAATTATAAGAACGGATTGGATCTTACAGGTTGAAATAGTTTTTCCGTTTCTTTGAGTGACTGGTTTCTAGTTTCAGACAAAGCATAAGCTGAGCATAGCTGAAGACGTCTTAAGCATGCGCGAATAATACGCATCTACGAAAAAAAATCTACACATTTACATGAAGTCTTCTCTTACAGATCAAAAGAGGTTGTAAATACCTACGAGCAACCAATCTTATTATCCGCGTTTTTTTTTACTATCTCGTTTGACATTTTTCATTTTTGATATCTTTGATATATTTTTGTAGTATGTAGCGATAAGTTTTATTTTTTATTACCTATACTTATAGCTACTTAATTTTCCTAAGTAGTAAGTACTTCATTGTACAAAATATAAAATGTCTCTTTATAAAGTTCCTACAATCCAACTGCACGCCTACTTCACGCAATGGACCACAACCGACAGTTCAAATTCAAGTGAATCTCTATCTAAATCTGGGAAGTTCTACCAAAAATTCAAAAATGACTTGGTTCCTCTAGCAAGTACGATATCCTACGCTTCTACCATGAACTCGACTATCTTCGGACTTCCCCGAAAAAAGGCTGTCGTGTCTTCAATTATGTTTAATAAACCAGATGTTTGCCTGGACCATGTATCTTTGTCAGACACCACGGTGGAGCAACACGCACTGTTCGCCTACCATTCGGTCTCCGACCCCGGCATCGTGGAAGCTCTTGAACAGCCAACAAAATCTGAAGTCTATCCTGAAGACGGTCTAAAATTATATCTCCATCTCTGTGAGACTATGAATACGTGTCCTGTCGGGATCGTCCTTCGGAATTTGGTTAACAAAGAAATCAATTTGAGCTACTACGGCTTATCCAACGTAGGAGTCCACGCGATAGCAAAGGCCCTGAAATATAATAAGCACGTGAAGCGGCTAAATCTCACTGAGAACTTTCTTGATGATGACGCGTGTTATCACATCGGGGAGATCTTCAAGACCAATAACACGCTGAAAGACCTGGACTTAACAGGCTGTCGCATAGGGTCGTCAGGTGTGATTCGAGTATGCGGACCATATTTAATGTTATTGAAAAGTCTGAATTTATCCAGAAACTCACTAGGGGATGAAGGTGGAGAGAAGTTCGCGACATTATTGTTACATGCGTGGATACAACGAATTAATCTAAGTAAAAACTTTTTAGGTAGAAAAACAGCAGAATCACTGACTGAAGTTTTTAAGCAGAAACCAAGCATCACGCATTTAGACTTGTCGTGGAACAATTTCGTGCACGCGCCGTCCACAGTGAAGATGTTAGAATCTCTGTCTATTATCAACAGCCTGGAGGCGCTCAATCTAGCTTGGAACTCATTAAAAGGAGAACACATATCACAGGCTCTAAGTAAAATCACATTAATACCTACACTTGAAGTTCTAAATCTACAACATAACAGGTTTTGCGGAAAAGATGTAGAACTACTTACGTCCTTCTTGACTAAAGCTAGACGTCTAAAAACTCTAGATCTGTCTTTCAACCCCATGAAGCCAGAGGACGCTGATATTGTGATATCAAAAATGCTATTCCGTAGAGTAACAATAGACTATTTAGGATTACAAGGCGTTTGCGTTAGTCAAAATTTCCTAAATATACTGAGTAGAGTTAAGAAGTTGAAGTATCGAGCCAAATTTAAGGTGGAACACGGAGAAGTGACGAATGACTGGACTGTGGTGGGGCCTGACGAAAGGGAAATAATATTAAAGCGAGCTAACTACCTCGGACTTAATCCTGGACATCAAAAAAATAAGGTCGACGTCATAGCCTACTTCTTGAAATTGAGCAAAGAGTATATTATTCCAGAACCAGTGAAATCGTTACAGACCCGATTCGGGCAAGATCACATACCTTTAGACGTTAACTTTGTGGCTGAACTATCGTACGCGTTCCCGGGACCAGTCCAGAAAAAAGATAGAACAGTGAATTTCTCAGCAGTCGCGGAATATATACGAAGGTTGTGGCCAGAGAAGTTGGCTCAGCAAGATTCACCATTGAAACAGAAGCGGGCAAAACGCAGTAGAATCAAAAAGGACAAAGAGATGAAAAAATCAAAAACAGAAAACGTGAAAAAAGATAAATAAATAATGTAAACGGACGGAGCTTAACGATACTTTACGGCCACGGTAATAATGAATATTCGCATTGTATAAAATTAATTAAACAAAATAAGTTTAATATATTCGGCTCTGTTCATAACATTGTAATGCGATGGATCGTCATTTTTATTGATGTTGGGTGATTTCATCTATGATTTCAAAAACATACAGGAATGATTATTTGAAGATTTTATTTTTATACTTTGAAGTTTTTATATCTCACGAATTTTTAAACTTTTACACTTTTATTCTATATTTTTATAATGTTTTTGAGTATTTATATTTTATATTACAGATGGTAATAAATAATGGCTTCAATTGCATAGGTATTTTTCTATCATTCCAAACATAAAACACGTATCGGTTATCTGAGTAATTTTAAAAGGCCATGCATCAGTTAGTCAATGGTATAAACATTTTAAAAATACATAGAAAAATTTATAACTTTGCTTACAAATTTTTCAAAAATATATATCGTTCAGTATTATTCTTTCAAGTTATCTGCACCTTATAGCTGTTCTATATAATTAACGTTTTTATTGTGCAACCGATCCGCACCGATATTGCGCACCAAAAATACACGAATAAGTTGTGTACAAGACGTAGTATGTAAGGCCTAAGATATAATAAATTTCAGACGTCTCGAAGTATGGAACTGAAGTCTGAAGGACCAAAGTAGGACAAACAAATCTCATTGGATCGACTTCCGGTGAATCCTGCGCCTGCCAGCGCACCCACGGCCTCATTTCCGGTTAGCGTAGTTCACACCACTAGCCCTTTGTAGGGACTTTATTGTTTGTTTGCATAAACATTGGTAAGTTAAGAAAATTAAATCCATTTGTTCAAGAAATGTTCTCGTGAAACCAACGATATATGAAGCTGAAAAAATTTAATAAAATTGCAGTGACATGCATGGGCAATACGCGAGTTAACTGCAACAAAAATAAAATATTAATATTGTTCAATAATTGATAACCTATAATGCGATCGAAATCATTTAGGTAAGACGTGACGACACGGTGAGAATCCTAAAATCCTTACTTATAATATAAATGCGAAAGTGAGAATGTTTGTGTGTCCTTTTTTCATGTCGCAATGAATTCACCTGATTGTTTGCACACTGATAGTTCAAGGATGGGAAGTAACGTAAGAGACTTTTATCCAGTAAAAATATCAGATTCCCTCGGAAAGCCAATGTGCCTCTCAATGAAAGATTAAAAACGATATCCATCCGGGCGGAGCCACGCGCAAAAAAACTATCCCCTTAATAAAATTTTGCCGTGGCTTGTACTCATGAAGTTGAATCAAATTACCATTTGTATATTTGTACGTAAGAAGTCAATTTTCTCAGCTAATCAATCAAAATTCCAGCGAATTGGGTATACAATGACCAGCCAGCACCAGCTGAACCTGGTCCATTGGTCGCCAAATTATTAAAATAACGTGTCTTTAATTTTTATTGTTAGTGATAAGTTCATTTGTAATATTATGTTTAAGTTATTTTTTGCGACGATAAACTTGCTTTCATTTCATTTTCAATTTTCCGGGAAAAGTTGTTCAGGTTATGAATTGACTAACTGACTTAGTATTTCTGAGCCTTAAATATACTACCTATGTAAGTATTTATACCACAGTAATCTGCACTGTATTACTGCACTGTGCTTGCAGCTCAATTAGCAGCGGCAGGTGCATTCCAGGGCTCTTCAGACGCGAGACCAGGCTCGAGGCAAAGGTGAGGAGCCCACAAGGCGGCGGTTAGCAGACTATTATGCAGTCTAGTCGAGCACTCTACAAACTGAAGCGTGGCGCGGAACACAATCAGACGCGATTCAAGCTGTAGTGTAGTTGTTATGAATGCAGAGATTTTTGATACGTGTTAGGTATAATATATAGGGTGCTACTTTATTAGTGCCCGATATTTTAGTCAGTGGTTCTACTCCTGATTCTGATCAACTATCCCCAAGGAAACCATAGTCAAATCGCAAAAAAAATTTGGCCTCTTCATACAAATTTGGGCGCTCGACTGTTAGATTTGTATGAAGAGTCCAAAAATTTTTTTGAGATTTGCAGAGATTTTTGATACGTGTTAGGTATAATATATAGGGTGCTACTTTATTAGTGCCCGATATTTTAGTCAGTGCTTCTACTCCTGATTCTGATCAACTTTCTCCAAAGAACCCATAGTCAAATGGCAAAAAAAATTTTGGACTCCTCATACTAATTTAGCCGCTCGGCTGATCAATTTGAATGAAGACTCCAAAAAAATTTTTGCTATTCGACTATGAGTTCCTTGGGGAAAGTTGATCAGAATCAGGAGTAGAAGCACTGACTAAAATATCGGGCACTAATAAAGTAGCACCCTATATAGGGTATCTGCCAGGGCTGAAACTAGTTACCCTCAAACAACTCATAAATCTGAACAACTTTCTGCAAGGAAACAATAGAAAATTTGCAAAAGTTTTTTTGGAGCCTTCTTCGTACCATCTATCTAATTCACGAAAATTTGACTCAGCTATAATCGACTAACAAGGAGACCTTACACCCTTCACCGATTTGGCCGCAGCTCTGTGTTTTCGATGATCACCTCACTATTGACATAACTTATAATTTGTATTCCTATATTTTATGAATTTGTGATGTGTAATAAATAAATCTAAATGTGTATTGAAAGAGACTTGCTAGTGTAGTATATTCCTATAGTCCTAAGGTGCACAATTTAGAAATAAGGGAGAAATTCCTCTCGAAAGGGTCAGTCTTACCATTTGTCCAAGTTTCAAAAATGCTAAGGTACGAAAATTTTTGTGTCCAAATTTGTACCTTTCGGGTTCTCTATTCATATTTTGATAATAATCAAATTCACTATGACTTTTTGACTGGAAAATAAAGACACCTAACATTAAAATGTAAAAGTAGGTTCCTAAAACTGATTCTTATTTTAATTTTAATTGAGTTTTGTAGCTTGTAACATTTTTAGTAAGAAGATTTTACAAAAGTATTTATTTGTCAACTTAATTGGAAGTAATAAAATTACGGAATTGCAGTTGTTTTTTTAAATGATAAATGATAAAATGCAGTGGACGTTGAGGAATAAATCAGTTATCGTTTTATTTACTCGCGGAAGGGTTATGCGTTTAGGTATATACGTGTGATGTTCTTACCATTTCATAAAATAAATGCGTCACCAGAACCACGGATTAGAACCAGAACTGTGCCCGTGATATAGCTACGACATTAAAAAAACATAGTTCGTACGCATTGATCTTTTTATGCTCTCGATAAATACAGTACGTACCTAAGAAAACTTTACTCTTCGAAAAATTTTCGTTTCGTAATTCATAATTATTTATTGCAACCACAGGTACATACATTATATTAATAAAATAAAGTCCCTTTGTGATATCTTTTATAGGCACAGCAATACAGTAGCCTGGTATTGCTTAATAAAAACGTCTATAATAATAATTTCAATAGTCAGTTTTGTTTGTCTAAAATAGTCATGTCAATATCATAATCATGAAAATAAATAATAAATATAGTATAAATATAACATTAAACTCAATTACAATTATAATAAGAATCAATTTTAGGAACCTACTTTTACATTTTAATGTTAGGTGCCTTTATTTTCCAGTCAAAAGTCATAGTGAATTTGACTTATTATATAAAAATCGATGTCATTATCAATATTATTAATATTGTATAAATAAAAAACATGAATAGAGAACCCAAAAGGTAAAAATTTGGACACAAAAATTCTCGTTACTTAACATTTTTAAAACTTGGACAAATGGTGAGACTGACCCTTTCGAAAGGAATTTCTCCCTTATTTCCAAGTTGTGCACCTAAGGACTTTAGGAATATACTACACTAGCAAGTCTCTTTCAATACACAGAGCTACGGCCAAATCGGTGACCTGGAGGGTGTAAAGTCTCCTTGTAAGAAGTTAACACATTCATTGCTTTATGATACGGAGAGCTTTATTACAGGTGCCCAAATATTTTTATTTGGGCAGTGAATTTTTGCTATGTGCCACGCGGGAAACGTTCACGTAGCGCGAGTACCCGCTCTGTATTGACACTTAGAAAATATACACCCGTGAACCACGGCGCCGCCGTGTGCGGGGCACCCCACCCTCTCTACGGCGCCGTGTAATGAGCTGTGAATGTGTTAAACAGAATCCATTTGAATTTCGACTGTATAACCCCGTAATTTAGCCAATTTTATGTATCGAGACAAAATCTCGTGAAATCACTGAATCCAGGAGCTTTTCCTTGTTAATCCTGCTTGTCGGGGAATTCCATATCTTCATTATTACCACCGCTTTCACAATGCAAATCTACTCAATCATTAAAACTTTCTCAGACCGCACATTCTGCTCAGCAAAAGTTCATCTTGCGCGGTATTGTCATCTCATTTCTTTGCAAAAATTGCAAGACTTCGCGACTGTCTTCGAAGTGGCTTCCGGCGAGGGTCTGGAGTGGCGCAATTAGCGACCAAGTGCCACTTAGCGGAGGCGGAGTCACACCGAGGATGCCTTGATTACTGCGTAATTGATTAATACGGTTCGTTCGTGAAGTCGTGGGCGGATGGACGTCGCCGAAGGGACTCTTGCCTAGAATGGTGTGAACGTGTGAACAACTAAGTAGAAAGGAATTATTCACGAGTCGATGACAAGTAATCATTGTGAAAGTATTCATTATGAACCAAATACCTAGTAAAACTTTGAGAACGAATCCACGCAATAAGATCTTAGATTTTTTTGTAAGATTAATTAAGTTTATTTAATGTCCCACCTAACTTATATTTGAAATGAAGCCGTCATGGGCAAGATCTGAAATTCATATATCTGCCGTGCGATTGGGAATTTGAATTTTTGGTACCAAGTAGCCGTCCATAAATGTACTTAATTTACATTGTGTGACTTTGGCATTTTGATCGAGCTCCAGCGGACCAAAGCCCTCCATAAAATAGTCCATACCGCTCGCAGTTTCAGTTCGTCAAATACGTACTCAAGAAGAAATAATTCAATAAATTACTGCTAATGCCGCAATTCTTATATGAATGAATGAATGAATGAAAATAATTTATTTGCGTTTGATACTGGGTACAGATATAAGGTGGAAGTTTACATTACAGTTCCTTACAATATCTGCTCTGATTTGAGCGTGCAAATTTTCCAACTTAATTTAACATATGATTAATATAATATAAATTTATTAAAATACATGCAACCTTTTGTCAAAATAACCAATTAATTATCTTATATTTATATTTTCCATTAATTAGGTCCAAATGAATGTACATTATATTGGCATCACTACTCAAATTCATTCTGGGGTTCTAAATATTCTTTAATTGAATAAAAACATTTGTTCAGTAGCCATATATTAATTTTTGATTTAAATTGATTTCCCGTCATCGATCGTAGGTCATTTGGCAGTGAATTAAAAATTTTCACGGCCATTGCATATACATTTTTATGTGACATTGATAATCTATATATAGGTATATCTATATTGTTCTTTGGTCTGTCCCGGAGTATACTAGAAGAAGGGAACGGTTAGTTCCTAGTTAGTTAGAAAGCAGAAAGTTTACATTTTTAACCCACCCCTTGTTAGAGCTATAGAAAGTCTCGCTGATTGGCTAATTCACTAGCACTCACCGCCGCCATTCTTGTAGCACAGGTAGGGGAAGCGCCACACGTTGGCGAGGTCGACAGCGAACCCGATGACAGATAGCAGGAAGTCCACCTTCTTGCCCCATGTCTCGCGCTCGCCGCCCACCGGCGTGGGAGTCTTCAGCGCCATGCTACTGCCAGGCTAGAGGCCGCCCCACCCTGGGGACAGAAAGCTGGTTGGAAAAAGCAAGTGAAATCTAGGTACAAAGTAAGCGAGTAGGACATGTGAACTGGGGTTTCTGCTCATCAACAGAACAACGTTTGAATGTGATAAATCGTAAAAAAATTGGAGTCCTTCATACAAAGTTGCCCAAGCAGTTGACCGATTTATTATATATCGCTCATTTGGTGCAACAGCGACGTAATTACGCTTTTTGTCAAAATGGACTTGCATATTTCAAACCGTGTATTGAGGCTTATTATTTACGTTCAGAGAAATATCAAAGCAAATTTATGACGGTGACGCCATCTAGATAATGTTTATAGAAAAACAATTTCGTCGACTTTTCTCCAAACTTCACAAACCTCATGTAGAATACTCAAGTCAGTTTTGACCAAAAGTGTAATTACGTCGTTGTTGCTCCAAATGAGCGATATGAGGAATCGAATAGGTATTTTGTTTTGGATTTCAGCAATGTTGTAGAACAAAAGATGTACAAAGTTGTTGAGGAGAAGCTCCAGTTAACGGGTCCTTCCTGTACCTATTTTATTACATCCTTTATAAAATAAACTTAAACTATGACATCCTTAACTAAGAAGTCGTTCCATAACCAATTTAAGATTTACCTGACAAGAGTTTGTCCCTTTCACACCTCAAAAAATTTCAATAGGCTATCCTGCTGTCAGGGTAAAAATTACTGTAACTTAAGCAGCACGACGTCATCGGCAGACACTGGTTGCTTGCTCTTGACTGAACTTTAGGAACCAATGATATTTGTAAGGTAAACAGAAATGACTCTTTTGGCCTGCTCAAGAATCATATAAATTTTTTTTTTCGATTTTCCTAGTAAGTACATACTAACCTAACGCTCACTACAAACTAAACTAAATATAAGTACGATATAATGCACTTTTCAACGCACTTGTTAATTCCATCAAGTTAATTTAATCACGCGATCTCAAAAGTACTCCACTAGTGACGGATTGTTAATGGGGCGACGAATTTAAACGTGGAACCGTGACTAAGGGCACTCCACACTCGGGTATTCACGGCGAGACTAAATTAGGGCTGCCTCTAGTTGCATTTCGCCTCTTAATTATAAAATTCAAAGGAAGCTGTGTTGTGTTTCGTCATTGGTTTCAGTTTCAGTAGTTTAGGAGATTTTTTTTATATTTTTTTACTTATTTATTAGAGTTTTACAAATATACCTTTGCCAGGAAGGCTCGCTCTTCTATAACATTTAACTTCTTAATAAACAACGTAATACATCAAAAGAAAATAAAGTCAAATTACAGTTTATAAAAGAAAACAAAAATAATTTAGATATCATAAAGAGAACAAACTAAATGAATTAAAAGGTTGATTGACATGCTGGCCATGGTTACGATTAAAACGATGATATCAAGTAAAAAAAATATTAGGAATATTATATGTCCTGCATAAAATATTGAAAACTTAAGATAATAAAATATTATGAAATAAAATACATATTATCCAAGAAATTAAAATAAATTCCTTCCGAAAAAGCAGAAAAAATATTCGTTTGATTTTATTCCACTATCAGTTTTATAATTAAAGACAAATAACCAAAAAAATTAATGATATCACATCACATATGACTAACACGACCAATTCTAGTTTAGAATGTCTTTTTTGGACATTTGAAAAAAAGTAATATCCACACACATAGTGAAATGCGGTATTTCGGCAGCCCTACCGAAAACTCTCTCAAAGTCCGCGCTGACCTATGGAAGGGCCTGTCACACACAAACCAACGGACTGACATGCATGTACACTTGTCCTATGAATCTGTATTACTAGACCGGTTAGCGGTCATCTCTGCTGGCTGGACAATTAAGCAATTGAATTTACATGACCCTAAAGCATCCTGAGTAAAGGATACAAAAATTTTCGATAGTTCTACATATAGGATCCTTCTAAAATACCTGAAAAAAATTTAACAGTGGCTTCTACTCATGAAACTGAACAACTTTTCCCAAAGAACCTATACTCAATTCGCAAAAAAATTGTTGGTTTCCCATACAAAATTGGCGGTTCAGTTGATCAATTAGTAGGAAAAGTCCAAAAAAAATTTTGCGAATTGAGTACAGGTTCCTTGGGGAAAGTTGTTCAGTTTCATGAGTAGAAGCCGTGGTAAAAAAATGTTCAGGCATTTCATAAGAACCCTATACCGCGTGTAACAGAAGTGTGTGACAATACTTCAAGGTTGGCTTTTACCCATCAAACTGAACAACTTTTGTTCTACAAGTTTGTTGAAATCGCAAAAAAATTTTTGGACTTTTCATACAAACTTGGTTCGCCAGCTGATCGATTTGTATGAAAAGTCCAAAAAAAATTTTGCGAATTCAACAAAGTTGTAGAACAAAAGTTGTTCAGTTTGATGGGTAAAAGCCAACCTTGAAGTATTGTCACACACTTCTGTTACACCCTGTATATGAAACTTCTAGTCATCAAAGTCTTGCCGCCAAATATCAACGTTGATAGTACTGATGTGTTCCGCCATGAAGATAAACTAGCCAATTTCCTATAGCTTTTCGGAATCTTGTTAAGCCCGCTTCCTTTTTTCGGTTCATCACTTACCTACCATCAGGTGAAATAAAGCCAAGGGCTTACCAATCGTAGATTTAAAAAAAACTGAAAACCTTAATTTATTTTAACATCTTTTCATGGCGAAATTGTATTTGTGCACCAATTTCAAGGAACCTCAATTACTATAAGAAACTAAACAACTCTAAACAACTTTTTAACGGTTTCGCTGTCTAGAAAGTAAAATGGATTCCCATAGAACTTTGGCCGATCGGCTCCAATTTTCCCATTTTAAATTCACTCAGTACAATAATGCCATTTGCTTTAATTTAAAGGGGATGGTTTACTAAATCCACTGAACTTATAAGGAGGGTCATATACAGGGTGTAACAAAATTGGTGTAGGACCCGTTAACTGGGAATTCTTCTCATCGTACTGAACAACTTTTGTTCTACGACTTTGCTGAAATCGCAAAAAAAATTTTGAACTCTCCATACAAAAATAGTAAAAAATGACAAAACAGATGATCAATTTGTATTAAATGTCCAAAATTTTTTTTGTGATTTGAGCAAAGTCGTAGAACAAAAGTTGTTCAGTACGATGAGTAAAAACCCCAATTAGCGGGTCCTACACCAATTTTGTTATATCCTGTATAGGGTTCTTCTAAAATACCTGAAAAAATTTAACTTTGGCTTCCACTCATGAAACTGAACAACTTTCCCCAAGGAACCTATACTCAATTCGCAAAAACATTTTTGGACTTCCCATACAAAATTGGCGGTTCAAAAAACTTATTGCGAATTAAGTATAGGTTCCTTGGGGAAAGTTGTTCAGTTTCATGAGTAGAAGCCAGAACTACCAAATTCACAAAAAAATTCAGGTATTTCATAAAGACCCTATATTATAACGCTCCTGTTTTGCTTCCCCGTAGTCGGGTAAAAAAATTATGTGCTCCATGGTCTCTTTTTTGTTTTTTTTTATCCACAATTGGTAAGCCCTTGGCATCATCTCACCTGGTGGTAAGTGACGATGATGCCGAAGATGGAAGCGGGCTTACCAAGATTCCCCAACGCAATGGTGAACTGGCTATCTTATCTTCATGCCGGAACACATCAATGCTATCAATATTGATGTTTGGCGGCAAGACTTAGATAAGATGGTGGTAGCTAGCCAGGCGGGCTCAGAAAATGCCCTACCACCAACCAAACAGAGTCCTACAAAGTTGGACCCCGCCGGGAATCGAACCCGCGACCTCCTGATGTGAAGCGAGCGGACTAGCCGCTAGGCCACGGAGGCGGTTAAATTTCTCTCTAAAGGTCTCGATAATTTCAAAGTTACAGTATGCTACGCCGCTCGTAGCAATCTATTTCTTCTTACATATAGTATGGTCAGCAACATTAACGCATGAATCTCAAACTGATGTACTGTTTGAGATTGTATAACTGTTGTTTGTATAACTTTAAACCAATTGACCGTGTGTGATTTGTCCCGGAAATCTATTTATTTCATCATAAAAATACTTTGTTAGGCCAGTATGTTCAGTAAAATGTTATAAATTCAATTAAAATCACTGCAAGTTGATTATAAAATGCTATTTTATCAAATTGAAGAATTTCATGTATGTGTATGGTCCTTAAAAATACCACATTAAAGTAACCGACTTCTACTGATGAATCTGACCACCATCCCCCATGTCACCAATACTTTTTAAAAAATTAGCTTTTCATACCTACTAATAAATCAGATAAGTCTTAAACATAGTATAAAATTTCAAGTGCTCTGGGAAAAGTTGTTCAGATTTAATAAGTAACATCGGGTTAATATTTTCAGGTATTTTAGAAGGTGGTAGTATAAATTTAGTATAAATTAACTGATTTTAGATTCGTTTAACAGAAATAGAATAATAAAATTGAGTGTAGGTCGTTTGGAAAACCTTGGTCACGTTCATTTCATAAGTAGACAACAATTCAGGTATTTCATCTTAGGAATGGATTCAGGCGCGGATCTAGGATTTCGTTCAGGGGGGGGGGCAAATTTGTTGTGTACTCTTATTTATGAAGCGGATGGTGGAATCAACCATTATTATAAAAAGTCGCAAGCGTAGCGAGCGCGAAATTTTTTGAATATAATGCCTCTATTTATTTGCATTTTATAGAAGTTTTAGTACTTCGGTCAGGCTTCAGGATTGCACCCATTGCCCCCCCCCCCCTGGATCCGCGCCTGAATGGATTCTAAAATATCTTTGTTTTATTGGGCGTAGACCAAGTGTGGATGAAACATTAACCAATTATAATACAAAAGTTACTTCACTAGCTTCATCGACCCTAAGAAGATCTTGAAAATGCTGCCATGTAAAAGTTCTTTGTCGATAATAATTTTGCAAACTTTCCACGGAAAGACAAATTAGCAAAGATTTTTTATGGGACAGGAGGCAAACGAGCAGACGGATCACCTGATGGTAAGCGATTACCGCCGCCCATAGACACCCGCAACACCAGAGAACCGGCCGGAGTTGCCGGCCTTTGAAATGGGAGTACGCTCTTTTTTTTAAGGTTTGTAGGTCGTATCGGTCCGGAAATACCGCAGGCGAAAATTTTTCTCACGTGTAGGAATACATTACAATATGTATGGTCATAATAAAGACTCTATAGTCCGAGTGTATGGTACTCAGACTAGAAAATGAGGTCTAAGACTAAAAAGTTTTTTTTTGAGGTTGTCGGTACAAAGTACTTAAAAAAAGTTTTTTTGTATTATGTAGTTGTGCTACAGATAAATAAAAGGGAGAACTAACACATACTTTTTCTCTACAAAAATTAAATTATTTATTTCACTTACAAAAGCATCAGTTACAAGCTTCGTCAAAAATATAAATACAAAAAAAGAACACAGAAATAGAATAAATAGTAGGTACCCACAGTAACTTTTTATATCTATCGATATAAGAGGTATTATCGGAGATAAGGGGGGTCAATGTTCGTTAATTTCCTTATTACTTTTTATTTTAATATAAAAAATTGAGATCCTTACAACAAGCCCTTACATTTGATACATCACACGAAAAAGGTTTTTATTTTCTAATTTGCCCCTCAAAAATGTACCCCCCCCCCCCCACTTAATTTATTTATACGAAGGTGACACGTCCTTGTTGGGGGTCACAAAAATCTATAAGTGTACTAAGTTTCAACTTATTTCGGTGATTCGGAAAAAAATGGCTGTGATAGATGGAACAGATAGGAAACAGACCGACACCTTAAAATTGGTAATATAAAACGACAAAATATTTTAAAAATTTTAACAGAAACTTAACTTGTCGCTGAAACATAAAAAAATGTTTGCACTTTCCTCTTATAACTAAGCCTAATTAGCTGATGTATTTGTATGGGAAATTCAATGTTTTTGTTATAATTTTCCAACTAAGTTTTTTAAATTATTTAATTAAATGTCTTAAAAAACGAATATTATAGTATTTTACTTAACACTCTGTACATTCTCTAAAAACCTAGATATTCTTAATTTTTTACACAAATATCCCAGCCCTATTATATCGTAAATAAAATAAAACAGTGATGTACTCACGTGATCGGCGGGCGCAAAGGTCGCGCCATGTCCGCGCGGCGCCTCAGGGCAGAGTGACGCGGTGGCCGGAGGGCGGGGCCAGCCGTGGGGCCTTGGGGCCTTGGGCGGCTGAGCTGACGAGCCCTCCTGATGTCTTGGGGCATTTGGGGCATAACAGCCAGGACATCTTGAAGGTGACACGGTCATACCACAGTGCGTACTGTCTCGTGCAACTAAAAGTATACAGCCAAGTAGTGCAATCAAAAAAAGCAAAAGGTAAACAAACTTACTTTGAAACTGACACATGTCAATGTCATCTGCATACTACGTTTGTTTACCTTTTGCTTTTTTTTATTGGAATGAACTATAGATGGCACGTAGTACTATCATTCTGTAATACCCAGTCCGTGTTCCTCTCTAAAGGCGACCGACTTCACTACTTTCTTTTAATTATTCTTATCGAGTAGCTCGATTTTACCGTAATATTAAAAGGCATACACGGTGGTTACTCGAAATTTTCTCACCCCAATTTCGCGTTCACTATCGTTCACTGCCCATAAAATAAAGCTACTATCTACCCCTTAGGTCACACACAGACAAAATAGTAATTTGGTATCCGTTATATGTATGTATATGTGCCTAAATCTCGAAATAACATGAACAGAGTTATGACAAGACTCAAAAGGAAGAAAACTCAGTTTCAGCAGAGACAAGTTTCAGGCAACTTTTAAATATAATGGGAACAAATCAAATATTTCGTGTTAAGTGAGAAAAAAAAACAAGAAGTAATTTGCGATACTAACGTCCAATCTATCTGAAAACGGTTAACCATTAAACGTCTAATTTTAAACAGCCAGATACATAGCAGAAAATATGCTCATCACCCAATATTATTTGCCTAGCGTGGGGATTGAACCCACAATCCTCTAGCGAGTATAGAAAGGCTACTCTTTTACATCCCTGTAGAACAGTGTTTTTCAACCTGTGGGTCGCGACCCCCAGGGGCTTCGCGACCCCCAGGGGGGTCGCGAAGCCTTTCTCAAGGGATCGTGGGTAAAAGAAAAAGTAAAGTTTGTAGGTCTTATACTGCAATAAAAAAAATACGTTTTTGTGAAAAGACTGAGCCTGTTTATTATGAACAATTTGTTAAAACGCGGTTCTATTTTGGAGACGATAATACCCAAATAATTTTCTACTTGAAGAAAATTATAAACTTAGTCTTTCAAATCACTGACATTTTGTATGTTTATGGGCCTAGGGGGGTCGCGAAGCCTTTCTCAAGGGATCGTGGGTAAAAGAAAAAGTAGAGTTTGTAGGTCTTACACTGCAATAAAAAAAATACGTTTTTGTGAAAAGGCTGAGCCTGTTTATTATGAACAATTTGTTAAAACGAGGTTCTATTTTGGAGACGATAATACCTAAATAATTTTCTACTTGAAGAAAATTTTAAACTTAGTCTTTCAAATCACTGACATTTTGTATGTTTATGGGCCTAGGGGGGTCGCAAGAATTTTTTAACTTAAAAGGGGGTCGGGTAATGAAAAAGGTTGAAAAACACTGCTGTAGAATGAGACGAATTGAATTAGCAGTTCTCAGTTATCATGCGTAAGTAAATTGTGTGGTGCTTCATTCAGTAGGTCCCATTCGGTGATGCACTCGCATAGGATTTCTTAAATTAATTCCCATTTAAAAGCCCGAAGTACCACCCTCATTGTATTCGTCAAGCTTGAGTAGCAATTGGTTTGAATGTCTAGTAACTTATCGACAACTCTATCCATCATCGTAACTTCATCGTGAACTTACAAAAATAATGAGTACTTACCTAGGACTACTTTTTATAGTTTGTTTTTTAATTCAAATGGTTAGCCCTCGGCATCACCCATCCAATGAACTTAGGTACAGCGAGTGTCGCCGGTACAACTACTAAATATTAAGTTGAATTATAGGTGAGTTTAAATTAGTTCTTGATAACAAAGGATGTGCATGCGGTCATCATAAAAATCAAATTTTCCTAAGGAACCCATTATTATTATTATTTGGGGGTAAAGGGGTATAGGACCAGGAGGGCCCCTATTGGATCACTGCGACCTGGGTAGATCTATTGTGATCACTGCCCCTGTTAAATTATATCCTCAAGGCCAATAGTTCTAATGAACTGTAGGATGCACTTGGGATCGAGTTCCCTAATGACCTCTGGAGTTACCATCGGTCCACCTAGAGATTGGCTTCTGGCTTGGACCAGTGCCTCGCACTCGCAGAGTATATGAAGAGGAGTTTCCTCTTCCTCGAGGCAGAATCGGCACTCGTCCGTATCTGCAAGCTTCATTTGATAGAGATGTTTGTTAAGCTTGCAGTGGCCAGTTAGAGTTCTGACTAGAATCCTAAGTCCAGGCCTAAGAAGTCGTAGTGCTCTAGACGTGTGTTCCCGCGAAAAACCAGATATGAGCGCTTTCGAATGCTTTTGGCCTGGTGCACTAGCCCAGAGTGTTCTACTCTGTTCCTTAGCCCATTCCTGCAGCATTCTTCTTCCGGTGCAACGAGGCACTCCCACTATTGGTTAAGGAACCCATAGTCAAATCGCAAAAAATGTTGGACTCTTCATATTAATATTAATTAATTATATTAATTAATTTTGCTAAGCGTTGATTAGCGCTACGCTCTACGTGATGGCAATCAGCTCGATTTTCGAGCCATTAAACACCACGTAAATACTGTTTTTCACTGTAACATCTCATTATTCATAATTTCATGAATAAACCACAGCCTGGAAAAGCACGTAGCGAAATGTATGACCCGCGATGATAAGATATTTTCGATGCGATATGCTGGCGAAGCGATACGATACAATTTCTATTATATCGTATCATTATATACAGGTGTAACAAAATTGGTATTATATGTATTATTTGTATTATATGTAAGTACTGATATATATGTAGGTAAATTATTTATTTATTTTATTTATAAGTTCGTTTTTAGAATAGATATTAGTTTTAAATGTTAATTTCATGTACTTGCTTTTGTTTTGCTCAGCCCAGTATTATGTATAAGTTTCCATTCTTCAGGTTGCCTGGAAGAAATTGCTCTAAGCAATAAGGCCGCCTAAATTGTACAGCTACATTAAATATTTGACTATCATTTATTATATCTCTGTGCAATAAAGAATATTTGATTGATTGATTGATTGATTGGTTTAGGACCTATTAACTATGGGATTCTACTCATCGTACTGAACAACTTTTGTTCTACGACTTTGCTCAAATCGCAAAAAATTTTTTGGACTCTCCATACAAATCGATCATCTGTTATGCAATTTTTTGCCATTTTTGTATGGCAAAGTTGTAGAACACCCTGTTACACCCTGTTACACCCTATATAGAGTGGTCTCAAAATATCTGCCAGGACTCAAAAATCTACTAATCATTTTAAATAACTTTTCCCAAGGAAACACATACATATTCAATTGCCAAAAAAATGTTGTCTAAACTTGCGTAAATTTTCATACCCATTACTCTAACGTCGATGGAAAACATAGTGAGGTAACCTGCACATCTGATTACTAGATGTGTATGAAGGTCAGGTTGCACACGTGTAAATCTTAATTCCTACACGTGATTGCGGTTAATGCTCAGTGCAACACTTTAGGCAACCTCCGTCTATACCTTGGAAATAGACGGTTACTTGTGCTACACGATAAAAAGAACAAGGATGTATCGAGGCATTGCATGAAGCGCATTGCAGACAGACAAATTTAATTAACGTTGTTCTCTGCATACTTAAACAAAGCTACCACTAATATTATTTTAAAAAATATTTCACGTCCTGGTTATCTGGGGGTTTGTTACTCATCATTGTACTCCATAGCTTATACTCTACGATTTTTCTGAAAAAGCAAAAAAAGACGAATAATGAGAAACCAGCTGATCGACGAATTTTATAATAGTCGTATAACAGAAGTTGTTGAAGCGGTCGTGGCTCAGTGCGGCTTGCGTGGTCGCGTCGATCACGCAGGTTAACTGACTACAGACACGGTCATAACCTGGATGGGTTTGACTGTTACTGGCATTTATCTCGACCGTTTCCGTGCTTTGCAAGTCACGTTAAGCCGTTGGTGCCGGCTGCTATCGCTAGTTGGGAGTCGTTAAGCCATGTCGGAGGCCTTATAGGCGGCTTGAAAACTTCTGACACTGGGGTTGGCCACTACCTACCACTAGCCCCACAACCTCCACCAATCCGGACTTGGCCCCCGTGTGTGGACTATGGCCTAACCTTCCCGAGTTATGGGAAGAGACCCGTGCCCCTGCAGTGGGAACGTAATGGGTTGTTAACAACAGAAGTTGTTCAGTTATACAGTCCTATACCTATTTTATTAAATACCATGTGTAGATATTTAATTCTTACCGTAGTTAAAATAATAGCCTCAAGGGGTACATACCTAAGTTACCAGTTTTATAATTACGTACCTGTATTCTCCAATGCAAGGTCTAGGCATCGTACAACAAAGTGTCGCATCAAACCAAATATTTCTTATACGTATGTATCTATAATAATACAATTTCACTCAATTGGGAAATCAATTAGGCCTGGGCGGGCGGGCCGCCTAAGGCGGGTGGGCGGAGCTTGTTCACGCCCTTCTCAAGCCACGCCCATTGCCACCGCAATCAAACTCACAATTGACTTGGCTAATTTTCAGTCCACAAATGCTACGCAGTCAGCAAAGATTTAAAATTTTCATCTCACTAAAATGTAAGTAAGTATACCTAAGGTCCAACGAAATCAATAAATTATCGAAACTGATTTATTCTTAACGAGAAACTGAACTTTCGCCAATGCAGAAGTCGTCGAATTATTATGAATGTATTTGTATTTTTTTTTTGCTACCGGTGTGTAGAAATCCTTGGGGGGGGGGGGGGGGGCTTTGTCCAGCAGTGGACGTCTTTCGGCTGATGATGATTTGTTTTTACGATTTGGAGTTTTTGGGGTAGAAGGTAGTGTTGTTTTGTTTAAATAATGTCAGCTGATTTTGTAAGACCTTATAGATCCTATCCTACTTTTTTAATATAAATGCGAAAGAATGAATGTTTATTTATTTGTTTTTTCCACTTTCACGCCGAAACTATTGAACGGATTTGGATAAAATGTGGTAGGTAGATAGATAAAGCACTCGGCTAACACATAGGATACTTTTTATCCCGAAAAACTTAAGGGTTTCCAGAGGAATGCTTAAAAACTCAATATTTACTCTTATTCACTAGCTGGCGCCACCTTAACATTTTATTTCTCTCTGGACCCTAATTCTGAAGTCTACGCAGACGAAGTCGCAGGCGGAAGCTAGTTCCTTTATAAGTACCTGAAAAAATATTGTGGATTCCACCCATCACGCTGAACAACTTAGGTTTAAAGAACCTTTATTTCTCATTAAAGACATAAATAAGCCACTTACATGAGAAAAAATATACAAGTATGTTCACAATCGTCGTTCCAGTAATTAAATTAGTCTATGACGTGAGTAAACTGCCTTTCTGAAGAATATATTGCATTAGGTTTATTTTAAATTTATTAAATGATTCACTCTTTTTTATAGTTGAGGGTAATTTATTATAAAGTTGGGCAGCCTCGTAAGTAAGCATTTGTTTGCCGTAGTTGGTTCTCGTCTTTGGTAGTACTTGGTAACTTTCCCCACCAATTAAATAAATAAACCAAAATACCACAAAAAACCACAAATAAATTCACAAAAAAGGCTAACATTTCCGAGGTATGGGAAGTGACCCGTGCCCCTGTAGTGGGGATCATATGGTTTGTTAACACATTGTAAATATTTTGAATATATTTTCAACAACAAAATTCCTCTTACATTTTAAGCTTTCTCCTTTTATTCCAACTACCACACGATCTCATACCAACTCCCTGAGCGAAGTCGGGGTACACCAGCTAGTTATAGATATTTGTTAGTTTGTTTATACTTTCACGGCTTAACTGCTGAACGGAGTGGATTACTTTTAGCAGCAGGTAGATAGATCAAACACTGTATTAAGACATAACCATTTTTTATCCTGGAAAAAATTTTGGTTCCTGTTGAATATACTATAGCTATATAGATAGACAATGGATGATTTTTCAAAAAAAAAATAGACATCTAATCGCTATGAAATACTATGAATACATTTCGACGAGATTTTTGCACAGAGATAGATGTCAGGATAGGAAAAATATAGTTCCCGAGGTATAAAAGAAAACGTTTTACTTTTTAGTGCTATTTTATGTGGAAACTACTTAATATGGAAATGAGTTTTTTTGCAATAAAAGTATCGCGAGAAAAAAGCAACACCAGTTAAGTATATAATATTGGGGGCTCAGCCCCGCTGATTATGTCATTGGGGGGGGGAGGGGGGCCCCGGCAATTCCCGCCGAGAATCGAACCCGCGTCATTCTGATTAGGGCATGGAACCGGTTTTTCCCGGTTCCGAAAAAACCGGGAGAACCCGGTTCTGTCTAATAAAATAAAAACCGGTTCTACAAGTCATAAGAACCGGTTCTCTCGGTTCTTCAAGATTTGAAGCAGCATATGATCATTTTATGATCATTTCTTTCGCCATTTAGTGTGAAACTGGAAAATAATGCTTTCAAAACCAGCCGTTCAAAAAAGAACATCTCGGATCTTGTACTTCACCAGCAAGCTCATGGACGAAAGAGGGAGCCTGATTCTGAAATCCTCTGAAGATGCTTTTCAGTATCGACGACTAAACAGATAGATCTCTCCAAGTCTGTGTCTCGCGATATACGCCTATTTAATACTAATCGTATAAAAGAGGAGATTCATGTTCAGTAAAGGCTCAAAAGAATTGGCAATGGATCTGATTGCCAACTGACAAAGCTGAAGACTGGAGGATGGCAGAATCGTGTCTTCCAAGCCTGAGCTGTTGGATGAGGTTGAGAAGTTCTACGGAAAATTATACACGACCACACGCTTACCCTTCAGTAATCTGGCTAAAGACTAGACACTAAACCGAAGATATCCCGGACATCAGCTTGTATGAAATTAGAATGGCTCTCAAACAGCTTAAGAACAACAAGGCACCGGGTGAAGATGGAATTACGACTGAGCTTTTAAAAGCAGGTGGAAAACCGGTACTTCAAGTTCTTCAGAAGCTTTTAAGTAACGATATGCTCGAGGGACGAATGTCTATGGCATGATACAGGAAAGTGGTGGTGCTCTTCTTCAAAAAGCGTGACAAGAAGAAATATAGACCCATCTCACTTCTGAGCCATGTCTACAAGCTGTTTTTGAGAGTCATTACAAATCATCTCGCACGCAGGTTTGACGAGTTCTGGCCTCCTGAACAAGCCGGATTCCAAAAAGGCTTCAGTACCATAGACCACACTCATACGTTGAGACAGATTATACAGAAGACTTAAGAGTATAGTTACAGTCTCTCCAACGGTGCCAAATCGACTATCGATATATCGAAGTGCTAAAATATTTGTATGAAAGGCCACCATGTCGGTCCACCTCCAGGAAAAGAATTCTAAACCAATCCGGTTGCAGCGAGGGGTGAGACAGGGAGATGTTATATCTCCGAAACCGTTCACCGCTGGCCTGGAAGATGTTTGGAAGCTTATGGACTGGAGAGGAATCGATATTAACATCAACGGCGATTACATCGATTACAAAGAGCGTACTCCCATATCAAAGGCCGACAACGCACTTGTGACTCCTCTGGTGTTGCGGGTGTCTATGGGCGGCGGTAATCGCTTACCATCAGGTGATCCGTCTGCTCGTTTGCCACCTCTGCCATAAAAAAAAACATCACCTCGCCTTCGATCCACTGATGATATCGTGGTTGTGGCAGAGACCTTGGAAGACCTAGACATAATGCTCGATGGACTCTTCCAACAAGTGGGTCCTAAAATGAACATGGATAAGACTAAAATTATGACAAATGTCCGTATCACACCCACTCCTCTGAAGGTTGTAGACTCTACACTTGAAGTTGTTGACAAATATATACCTGGGAGAAACAGTCCAGCTAGGTAGGTCCAACCTCAAGAAAGAGATCAACCACCGAATCCAACACGGCTGAGTAGCGGCGTTCGGGAAGATCCGCAAAATACCGCAGTATCTCAAGATTAAGGTCTTTGACCTCTATGTGTTTTGCCAGTGATGACATACGGAACTGAGACATGGTCACTTACTATGGGCCTTATAAGAAGGCTCAAGGTCACCCAAAGTCCAAAGGGTAATGGAGCGTGCTGTGCTTCCCTCCCTACGTGATCGAATCAGAAATGAGGAGATACGTAGGAGAAATAAAGTAACCGACATAGCTCACAGAATCGCTAAACTGAATTGGCACTGGGTGGGGCACATGGCTCGTAGAGTCGTTAGGGCATTAAAGTTCTCGAGTGGCGACCGCGCACCGGAAGAGGTATAGGGTGGGCAGGCCTCTTATTCCGTGGACCGATAACCTAGTAAAGGTCGCGGGAAAGCGTTGAATGCGGGCATTGCAAGACCGGTCAGCGTGGAAATCCTTGGGGGAAGCCTTTGTTTAACAGTGGACGTCATTTGGCTGATGATGATAATAATAATTAATACTTAAGTTGTTCCAATAAAAAAAGGAAATTATACATATTTTACGTTTTTTAACCATCTGTCTCTTACGTAAAATCGTGTCAAAAAAAATCTTAGAAGAACCGAAAGAACCGGGTACCCGGTTCCAAGTAGCTATCGGAACCGAAGAACCGGTTCTTACTAAAGAGGTCCGGTTTTGCACCCCCTAATTCTGATGTGCAGTAAGTGGACCATGCACGACGCCATGGAGGTGAAGTGGGCTGTTAATGATGATGAATGAAGTAAATAAAACATATTTTCCATGTATTAAAAACTTTAGAAAAAATGGTAATTTATTGTAAACCAATATTTAATACATATTTTTATTACACTCTAAAACAGAAAAGAACCACGGTGACAGTGTTTTGATGTAATAAGAGGCACAGTTTATAATGTCTATTATAGGAATTAATCTATCGGCTGATTGATGTCATTTGAAGTAGATGTACAAAATTCGTCAAAGCCATAGAACAAAAACTGTTACTGATATGAGTTGAAATTAAAGCTCAAAATTCTAAACTTGTTGAACTTGTAATCTGAGTTCAGTTAAATAACGAAATTAAAAATTGTATCACCCCTGTCAGTAAATTAAAACCACTAAACCTATTTTTACCAAACTATATAAACCACCGGCACCGCCATGAAACTTGCTTTCAAGTGAAAAAAAACGCCCATATCATTGAAAACTACGGTGTCACAGCCAGCCAGACACAAAAACACATTTTTTGTGAACATTATGGCAACATTAGAAGATAGATTTACAGAATTTCACATACTGGTCACCTCAAGTTTCTATTGGCTCTATCGGTTGTTTCTATTTTACGTGAACCAATCACAAGCTTCCAGGCAAGCTGTCGAGTGGTACCATTCCTTAAAAAACCTCTGAATTTGAGGAATAATAATAATTCATTACTAGAGATGAATTGATTCCAGGACAAAAGCTACGAACGACTACGATAAATATCAACAATAAAATTAAATGTAAGCAAAAAAGACAGATCCCAGAAATACATTAAACCTTGCTTGCCTTCGGGTGGGCTCAGATCAGACGAACAAAGAACATCTCATCCTCTCTCCTTTCTCCGTCAGCTCTCAATCTATTTTGGGGAATCGTAAATTAGAAACGACAACATTGGTTGTCGTAGGCGTAGTTTTTCCGTAAAATACCTAATAATTTTCTCTTTATTTTTCCAAAACAATAGCTAAGCTAACACAGTTGTATCCACAAATTTTTAGCTATATAAGTACAACTTGTGTTATTTTTTACTTAACAAATAAAAAAGGTGCGTTTTATTACAATATATGTAGTTACTTTCACTTTGTCAGAATCCTCTTCTTGCTCCAAATGTTTTTATCTTAATGTAAATAAAAACAAAGACTGATTTACTTTTGTTACATTACAATAACAGAAAAAGGAAACTAGTGGCCCTGAAATCTGTGGTTCCACGTTCAGTCGTTTTAGTGTGAATCTGATAAAACCTTGAAATATTAGACACGGCTCTTATACAAATTGTTTTTTAGTTGTTGAGTTGTCGTAATTTGTGCAGGAAAAAAATGGGTGACGAAATGGATCCTTGCGAGTGCCTGTGGAACCATGAGCTGGCTATGAGGAGGCTGATCTCTTTGGTAAGGCTACATCCTCTTTATTATCTATATTAAAAGCAAATTATAAGCCAGAGAAATGATCTAATAATGACAGTATTCACATGTCCACAATCTGCTGTGCATTAACAAGATAATAAGTGGAATATTCCAGTTGTTTTTCAATATTTCGATAATTTAAACTACCTAGCACTATGCATACAATTACATCGAAGAATACTTACTTAAATTATATTTTAAGTACTATGCTATCAGTGTTTTTAATCATCTACCAAAAAGGTATTAAAGATTTTATACTTAGCAGTTCTAGAATTAACAATCCGGTAGTTGACTGCTAGTCATTTGAGTTACTTTTTATGAAATGTCAGAAACGGCATTTTGTTCTAAAAATGTTTGAAATTTTGTATGATGACGTCATTGTACAAAATAGTAGTTTGCATACTAATTAGGAAATTCTTATATATTAAAAATTTAAAATGTAATGAAAATTAAAGTGATTACGTTTTTTAACAATTACAATTAAAGAGTTATTTGGTCAATAATATTTCGCAATTTATTTTTCATGCAGTCAACTCCCGGATTGGAAATGAAATAAATTGTTTGTTTTGCAAATATTGGCTGTAATTAGCTACGAAGCTGTGATCTTAAAGACAGCTTAATGAAATACTTGTGCTTAATAGCAACATTAAAATGACAAGACATAAAAACTGTAAAACAAAAGAATAGCTATTAAAAAAATATATAAAAAAATTTAAATGATTCTCAAAGAGGTGCTATTCAGCACAGAGGCTAGGCTACTAAGAATAACAGCTGAATAAACTATGAATAATTTGATTTTATGAATTCAGTTGGTAAATAAATTCATGTTAGCTCTGGCACAGCTAAAACTCTTATCAGTTTCAATATTCCAATTACTGTTGCGACTAATTCATACCCGATAAAGGTTGGAACTTGCGCAACAAAGTTGTAAAATCTTTTTACAGTGAAATTTGAAATTGCTATCATCTAATATTCCTGTTATGTACATTAATTGCCTTTAAACTACCGCTACATATTTAAAACTAGTTTTATTACACAATTAAAATAACATTATTGAGTAACTGAATGAAATGTGTTAAAATAAATGTAAAGAATTCTAGCTTGTTTTAAATAAAAGTTTGTATTCGAATACTTATAATAGGGCACAGAATGCAATATTTCAAAATAATTATGTTTCACCAAAACCTATTATCAATCTGGCAATAACAATATAATGCCTATCATCACAAATTTACAATCATTACATATATGGGTGAAATGCAGAATAGATGTACCGTAACGAAATCGTTATTAAACTGAGATTGTAATGAAACTGATAAAATGTTACGAAACTGATAATGATAGGGTGAGATCACACAAGCATTAAAAATAAATCAAATATTATTATTTGATTGTAGTATTTAATAATGTCGTTTTATTTTATAAATTTCAATTCATATAACATGTCTTTTTTTATTTATATTATTAAGTTATTTATTTAATTTATATTACTTAATTTCTTATGTAAAACAAACTTACATTTTTTAATATTTAAATATTAAATATCAAAAACTCATATTGTAAGCAAAACCTAAGTGTAACGAAACTGAGAGCTCAGTTTCGTTTCGTAACGAAACGTAACGAAACGTTACGAAACTGAAAAAATATACTGAGACATCCTAAACTCAAAAATATCTCCTGCCGAAATCACTATTGATTTGACAATAATTTGTATCCTAGCGGACATAATAACTCTCACGCAAGAAAAATAAACAAATAACTTACAGATTGCACTTACCGAAAACAGGAAAATCGCGTTATTAACCCTGATATTTATTTTAACAGATGCAGGTCACGTATATTACCAACGAACTGCGAAGCAAATGGTGGCTATCTAAATGCCAATATTTTGACATAACTTGAGAAAGTTTTGCTATTTTATAAAAATACAATTTATTTGTAGAATTGTTGTTATAATTGCGCTCAAAATGTCGTTACTAACCCTGAGTTACGAAATTGACAAAAATGGAGACAAAAATTAATACGCTAATTCTTATAACTAGATCATTTTATTTTCACTGCAATCTATTCCATTTCATAATTTAGATAGTAGGTGGTGATTTTAACCAAAATAAGATTAAAATAAACCAAGAAATAAAAAAATGCTACTCATACAAAATCGCCAAATGGTGAAGAGACATTAAAATTTAGTATGAAAGCATTTTGCATTAAATTAAAGATATATATATTATTTGTGTCTAAATGCATGTATCAAAATAATAAAAAAACGGGGCTTTAGAGAAATAAAAACACTACCCATAATTATAGACATAATTTTAATTACGAAAATATAAAAGCAGATATCTTGTTTAAAACTTATGGGACAAATTAAACTCTAACAATGTACATCTATTCTGCATTTCACCCATATTGCACAACACTAATTTTTTTTTTTTTTTACCCTCAATTGGTAAGCCCTTGGCATCATCTCACCTGATGGTAAGTGACGATGATGCCGAAGATGGAAGCGGGCTTACCAAGATTCCCCAACGCAATGGGGAACTGGCTATCTTATCTTCATGCCGGAACACATCAATGTGTTAACATTGATGTTTGGCGGCAAGACTTAGATAAGATGGTGGTAGCTAGCCAGGCGGGCTCAGAAAATGCCCTACCACCAACCAAACCGAGTCCACAAAGTTGGACCCCGCCGGGAATCGAACCCGCGACCTCCTGATGTGAAGCGAGCGGCAAGCCACTACGCTACGGAGGCGGCTAAAGTTTATCTATTATATACTAAAATTTATCTTGATTGATACTGTTGCGAGATTTTATAGAGCGCTCTGTGCTCAATGTACTTTCATAAGCAAAATCGTCTCTTTATGATAAGATGTAAAGAACTTTATACCCAGATGAGTGTGATGATGATTAGTGAGATACCAGCAATGAAAATTGCCTTTAGATTTTAGAATGGATAAAAATTAATGTCACATTTTGATTTATGTCCAAATTAACATAGGATACATTTTGTTTAAGCCGAAAGGTTTTTATTTTTATTAGGTTCTTATTTAAGTACTTTAAAAACCCTTAATGGTAATTTTTGTACAAAGTATGTTACATAAATGGATACTATATAATTTCTATATTTTTATACCATATTGACTGATATTTCTGCTCTTTCAAAGTTTTGTTTATATAAAAACAAAGCTTTGCTGATGACATGAAATATATATATATATATATATATATATATATATCATCAGCAAAGCCAGTCCTATTGTTACATCTTTTTCTACTGCCCAGTCCAACTGTACTATAGTGACAGCAAATCAAGTACAACCTTGGTACAACATATCTAAATTTAAAAAAATCATGATAAAATCTTTTTTCCTAATCTGCAGCTCCGACAAGGCCAGTCGTACTGCACAGACAGCGACTGCCTGGAGCCCGGGCTGCCCGCCCCGGAGACAGCCGGCAACAGCTTCCTGCTGGTGTTCCTGACGATGGCGCTCGCGGTCGCCATGTACGCGCTGCGCCCGCGCTCGCGCAACCGCGCGCTCACCGAGGACGTGAAGCCGCCACGCAATGCGCATGTCAGTGGTTTTTTTTATTGTCTATGATCTTTTGTAATAGCAAGCTTTTCGAGAGCTGTTGCATAAAAAGGTTTTGCTAAGCCTATGACCAACAGTGGATGATGATGAGGTCTAAAAAGGTTGATTAGATTTGTATGTTTTTTATGCATAGCTGGCAAACGAGCAGACGGATCACCTGATAGTAAGCGATTACCGCCGCCCATAGACACCCGCAACACCAAAAGAGTTACAAGTGCGTTGCCGGCCTTTGAAATGTAGGGGTTAAATAGGTGAATTTGATCACCAGTAGAGTCGGAAAACGCCAATAAGACTGTGGTAGCTATACTTCCCTCCAGTGGACCATCTACACATTTACCACAATAGTAGGTATGTAAGGATGGATGGACATTGTTTTTTTCCTAAGGAATTTATACTTCATTCGCCAAAATTTTTGTTTTCACATCTATACAAAACTGGCAAATAAGCTAATAAATAAATATGGTAAAATGTTTTTGCGACTCTTTATAATTTAATTTTTACCCAACTTGGCTTATTTTTTTTTAGTTTGAGTAGAAGTCCAACTAGATAAAATTGTTCCCGTACATTTTATGTATTTATCTTATCATATATATATATATATAAATATAATTTAGTTAATAAAGCCAAGCCATATAAAATTTAAACACCCTTTATACATAACTGCAAAATTCCGAACGACCATCGTTACCGCATATGTTGCAAAATTAACGCTTATTAGACAAGTTTTACGGAGACGAGTGGGGAGCGGGGCGCGGCGCATCGGCCGGCCGAGCGCCCGCGCCGCCGCGCCGCGCCGCCGGCTGCAGGTGGCTCGCTCACCTATTATGCCTTTTGATGTTTGTTGTTTTTGTTGTCTTACGTATGTGATTGAAGAGGGAAACCTTTACTGTTATTGCCCACTTTTTCAAATATCTTGAGTTTTACGATTTTTAGACGATTGTTTTTCGTTACCTATAAGTAATCTACATTAATGCGTGTACGACGACGAGTGACTAGTGCACGGATAAATCTGTTAAGGTTTTTGTTGTACTAGCTTAAGTAAAAAAAAAAATTCTTTTCAAGTATAGGGTTACTTATTATCTCGAACGGTCGATCGTATATGTATAGAAAAATGTTCAACAAAAACCAAATAATGCAGTGGCTGGGATGGAACCTACGAGTCCTACGACCATGCGATGGCTTATTGATTTCTTGTGGTATTTTTTCAAAATAATAAATGAGAACTTTGATTTCTTAGCTTCAGATAACGCACTAGTTTTGCGAATAGAAATACGCTGCCCTTCACTCACTGTTGTATAATACAAAACAATGTTATGTTTTGAAACATTTCCACACAGGTGTGGCGTGCTTAGATTGTTCTGCGCTATAAAAATCTTAGGCATGTGCGGAAATGTGTCTGGCTGGCTAGCTATAGCTTGTCTGACTCTAGAACAGATAAATATACAAATCACTCCTAGTTACCGATACCTATGATTATTTTACTTATTTGTGAGAGTCAGCTACTGGACAGTCGTTTGATTCGGAGGCAGTTAGCAGTCTGTCTGCGGTTTAATTCACTAGATGTCGCAAAAAGAAAATATATTCTGTGTTATGCATACGCTTTTTAAACCTTTGAAAGATGCACCGTTTTCTCAAGGCAAGTGTGCAACATAAAACACGACATTCAACCGTAGGAGAGCCATGATTCGGCACGAATGGGCCTGCTCGACCGGAGTTATACCACGGCCTCACAGAAAACCGACGTGAAGCAACGCTTGCGTTGTGTTTCGCCGAGTGAGTGAGGGTACCGGAGGCCCAATTCCCTCCATCCCATTTCAAAGGTCGGCAACGCACTTGTGACTGACTCCTCTTGTGTTGCGGGTGTCTATGGGCGGCGGTAATCGCTTACCATCAGGTGATCCGTCTGCTCGTTTGCCAGCTATCACATTAAAAAAACATTCTTTTTTAAGACCCTTTATTTTAATTGACACATTTATTGAGTTCCATCCTTCTAGAATTCTAGTATATCAGCAGTCTCTATAAAAGCATAACGAGCGAATAGGTACCTTATCGAACACAATTTCCGTTCGCGATGAAACGAGCTGAAATTATCGCGAAGAGGCTAATAGAATTCTGCTTAGGTACGATTGCAGCTGTCTGGTTTGCTTAGCTGTTTTCATGATGTTTTTTATTTGTAGATAGGTACAGTTGCGTTAGTTAGTATGTGAGCTGAGCACTAACAAAGGCGATGATTCAAAATATAGTTCGAAAATATATATACAACCAGTGATATTTATTCTCATGTAATGTTAATTTATCAGTATGCGGGCACTAACCAAGGCGATGATCTATAGTTCGAAAATATACATATACAGGTGTTAAAAAGTGCGTTTGAAATTTTAAGGGGTTACTCAGAATCATGTATAGATTTTAGGAAAAATATACAAAAAAAATCATTTTTTTTTCAGTTTCCCATACAAATTCTTGAGTCACTACCTCTTTAGAAAAAAATGTAGATCGAATTTTTTCATTATTTTTCCAGTATTCTATACTTGATTCTGGGCAACCCCTTTTTTTTTTTTTTTTTTTTTTTTTTTTTTTTTTTTTTCGATGGGAAATGATTTAATCATACCCCCCGGGCCTGGGGAAGCCTGGGGGGTTATGTCGGACTCCCGCTCTGCGGCCTACCGACTAAAACCCACCGGGTGTCCACCGCCGCCGTGTAAATGCTGGATCGCAGGGCCCGCTAACGCGATTCTGCTGCAACCCAGCCAAGGCTGCCCCGACCAAAGCCAGGGCCCACCACGTGGGACACGAGGGCCCAACACCTTATCGTGTCCCTCCTCCGCAAAGACGCCCAGAACACCAGTGGGCGCCCTGCCAACGCGGGCCTCAAAGCGTCAGGCGACAGACGTCCCCACGTCTGCCACCCGGAGGCCGGAAGGGCTGGGGTGACCGGTGACCCCTGCCCTGCGGCGGATAGGATGTTAGGCTCCGCCGCTGACCTACACCTGCCGCGCAGAAATCATACGCGGCTCCTCCGACCAGGGTCCGCGGACCGGGAGAGTGGTGCCAAGTGACACCAGATCTCCCTTCTCGCACGGTCCCCACCCGGACGTGGTGGCTAGGAAGGCCGGTGACGGGGCGACAAATCACCAGTAGTCCCACTCCACCACGGTCCCACCTCGAGCATCAAAGTGACGCTCATATACTCCTGCCGCGCAGAGACGATGGAATCTCGCGCGGCTCCTCGGATCGGGACCACGGATCGGGAGAGTGGCGCTACGTAACACCAGATCTCCCTTCTCGCGCGGAACCTACCCACACGTGGCAGATACGAACGCCGGCGGCATGGTGGAAACGCCACCAGCAGTCCCATTCCGCCACGGTCCCACCTTCGAGCATCCCAAAAGGGGAGCTCCACCCCGTGGCCCATCACATGTATCCTCTGCTGATCAGAGGATTACATGGAGGGCCCCTCCTTGTGCTGCGCTTCGTCTGGTCCCTCGCTTCAAGCCTGTCCGGTATGGGTGACCCTATCCGGCATAGCCTTGAAGTTCATAAGGACACACAAGCCCCCCCACCACGACAAGGTGGCAGCACGACGGGGGGGATTCTGGGTAACCCCTTAAAATTTCAAACGCACTTTTTAAACACCCTGTATATACAACCAATTATATGTAAGGGCCTGTTCACACGTACCACAACCACACCACGTCGCAGCGACAAAATGCTGTCAAGCAGTGGTTACGTGTGAATAGTGTCGCTGCAGCTCCTTGAAGTTGTTCGTGGGGTCGGTATCATTCACGTGGTTGAATTTGACGGCTAAATGTAGTCCGTGTGAATAAAACTATGCATTTCCATGCAAATTAGCGCCCGCCCACGTGGTTGTCGCTGTGGTGTGGTTGTGGCACGTGTGAACAGAGCCTAATCATCATTGGCCTAACGCGTCTATGACAGATGATTCACTCAGTTAGTCCGCGATATATCTCATGTAATGTTACTTTATTATATGCCTACTACGGTATACTTGATTGAGCTATGACCAGAACAGTTTGATATCAGAATTGTTTTTTCAAAATTTTTATTATCTGCTTTACGCTTTTATACACGGAGAGTATTAAAAAAATATATATACACATTTTTTTGTTCTTATTGTATGGGGCTACATAGAGCGTCTGAAGTCCCTCTTTTATTTTTAATGCGTGGATATAGAGAACATACTAATGATCTCGACTGTACCCTATTTTTAACCGACTTCAAAAAAAGGAGGAGGTTCTCAATTACTCGAAGACGCCTGAACCGATTTGGAAAATTACTTTTTTGTTTAAAAGGGTATACTTCACAGGTGGTCCCATATAAATTTTATCGAAATCGATTCAGCTGTTTTTGAGAAAATCAACAAAAACATAGCAAAATTGGAGTTGTTGCGATTGAAGTCGGTTGTTTTTAATGTAATCAGCGTGGTCAATTATAATTAGCTCTGTATTTTCTCATATGGAAAGTTTTATCAGCTGTTTTTGTTTTTGAACAGCTGTAACCAATCGTGCCTGTCATAGTCTTATTTACGATACAATTATAATACTGGTAGGTACCTACATTACATAGCACTCTATATAGACAGGAACATATTCCAAACTGAAATACATATATTATTAAGAATTATAACTGGCGCTTTGGAAATCTGAAACTAGGATTCCCTGTGTTATGGGAACCAGAGACTGATATACATGCATGATTTTAAATACATACATATACAGGATGTTAAAAAAGTACGTTTGAAATAAAGGGTTACTCAGAATCAAGTATAGAATACAGGAAAAATATTGAAAAAATCTGTTCTACAATTATATTTTTCAGTTTCCCATTCTAAATCTGAGTATTGAATCAATAATTTGTATGGGAAACTGAAAATAAATTAAGTTTGGATTTTCTCCTATATTTTTCCTGTTTTCTATACATACTTGTAAGTAACCCCTTAAAATTTCAAACGCACTTTTTTAACATCTGTATAGAAATAACGCACCTCGACCAGACTCAGAGCAAACAAATCTGCTCATCACAAAAATGTTTGTCCTGGGTGGGACTCGAACCCACGACCCTCGGATCAGTGGTCAGGAGTGCTAACCACTGAGCCGCCGAATCAGCCAAAAGGCAGGTGCCGGTTGATATTGACGTCAGTACGTCACTGAGTGCTTATTTGTTCAATCCCCATATCCAAAACTTTATACAACAAAGTTTTTACTGATTATTTCACGTAAATTAAATGATTTCTCACAGATTGGGTTGTCAACAGGTAATTCTATGTTTAATGTTCTAAAAGTCTAAATTATAAGATTCATACACCAATCGACGGGAAATTGGATAATATGATAACTGCATTTAAAAGTAATTTTCGTTAATATGGTCGATTGGACAAATAAGCACTCAGGTGACGAGTTGTTAAGCCTTACTGAAGGCTTGGAAACTTGTGACCCTGTGGTTCACCTCACCACTACCTCCTCAATCTCCAACCAATCCGGACTTGGATCCCTTTATGTACAGTATGGCCGAACCTTCCCGACGAGCTAAGGGAAAAGACCCATGCCGGTACGTAGTGTGGAGACGATACGGGTTGCTAACGAATTCCTTTAAAAGCTTAAAATTCTCTAGTCTTGGCTTCTTTACAAATGCCACACGAAAGAAGACTCAATCTTGATCAAATAAATATCATTTTTCCAGGACCGCGACGACGGGGCGCCACCGACGCCTCCCAGAATTTAATTCGTCGCCCGCGCTCCCCCTGGCTGATGCCAACTGATGCAATTCCATTAATGTATATTGTATGATGAGGCGTGCTAACACTGGCTTATACGACGCATAACAGAATAGTGGATCAGTAGGACCGACGACTGGAATAAAGCATATTTGTTATAAAATGGCGCTGGGGCGCTTTTAATATACATCTTATAAGAGTGCACAAAAATATGTTTGTCACAAATTCATGGGTTGGTGAATATCTGAGCCACGTACAAGCTAGTTAGCCTCGCCTTTATGTGTATAGGTGTAGATAGCAAGCAGGGGATTTTGATGTAAGAGCTTTTATTTTTAGTGAATATCGTCCTTTTTTAAGTTTTTGACCTGTAAAGATTGTCAGTGTAGACGTATTGTTAAGTGACTTTGTGATTTCCTTAAAATAAATGTTTTTACATCGTCTTTGCCCTACTAATAGAATGTTGTTTGGCGTATCAATGTTTTGTTATTTTGAACTTCTGGTTTTAGCCTTTCCTAAAAAAAGTTAAGAATACGCCATCCGTAGATGATGAGAAGAATGAAGTAAAAAGAAACAAGACAATATAAGAACTGCCAGGATCTTCTAAATTGTATTAGGTTTGAGTGGTCAAGCTAGGGAACGCTTATTACATACTAAAGCTCTTGGTGACTTGGAAAATCGTACAAGAATGTACATTGTCTTTATAGCAATATCGCAGTTTCTTTTTCTATTTCTTCCTTGGTCGGACTCACCCGATTAATCATTCCATGTTACTGTGTCCTAGGGCAGTTCAATAATGCTCTTATTTTGCATAATTATCACAAGGGGGAGTCGAAGTAGATAATTTTAAAATGAAGAAACTTTAAAAATCTTATACTATCTTATTATAAATAGATCGCCCAAACTAAAAATATAAAATATTTAATATTTTCAAATAATATTAAACGTAATATGGGTTTCTGATTTGTTTTGTTTTTTGTATCATATTTTAATATAGGTGCTATAATTTATGAAAAATTATTTGATGAAAAAGAGAATATTCATTTTTCATTCTAGAAAAAGTGAGAACCAGTGCTCTTTAAAATAAATTAATTCTATTAAAAAAATTACAAATAATTACATAAAAGAGCAGATAATTAAACATGAAACAAATGAATCTTAAAAATTACAATGCTTCAGAAATATAGATCTGAAAAAAATACTACTTATATCGAATAATGGTGAAGATAATAGAAAATTTATATTAAAATCACTTGTTTATTTATTTTGATAGTAAAAGTTCTAGACCGCGGGTTAAAGCAAAAGGGTTAAGAGATTTTAGGATTTTTTCCAAAAAAAAAAACAAGTTACAAGTATTTCGTAATGGTTGATCGTTTTACTTCATTCACGATTCCCGGGTTAACGGTTTATCATAAAAACTTCCCAATCAATTATAATTAATAATAATTTATGTAACACCAATTAAGATTCCATTTGAAGATTGTAAAGAAATAAAATAAAAACTATGTATTGTATTAAATGTTTGTTTTATTTATGTACATTCTTAGATACATACATAAGTCTTAAAAAACGAGTCAAAGTAAAAGAAGAATAATACCAATATTTTTTTACATGCTTATAAACTGATAAGCTCGGTTTATTTTGTTAGGTCCTTTTGAAAAACAGTTTTTCAATATACATATATTCAATTTCAATAAGTATGAGGTGTCCAACAATTTTTTGTAAATTAAATATTAGGCGCTGAGAGCAAGAGTGGTGTAAGCCACATTTTTTGAAAATCTTCCTCTGGTCCACTTTTTTGCACTTTAGATAATATCTACCTAAATCATAATAATAATATCTGGGACAAATCACCCAGACTCAGAGCAAACAATTCTGCTCTTCACAGAAAAGTTTGCCTAGTGTGGGGATCGAACCCACGACTCTCGGATCAGAGGTCAGGATCGCTAACCACTTAGCCACCGAGTCAGTCAATGATAATGAAACTGCCCTATTCTTATAATGCATCTTGACGTAGTGACTAACATGGATAAACGAAGTTTTTCTTAAAAATTAATGAAATAAATGATTTCAAAGTAAAATATGGGGTTAAACCACTATTGCTCTCAGCGCGTCATATGTTTCTAGGGAAAAGTAGTTGAGTTTCGTGAGTAGAAGTCACAGTTTTTTTATCAGGTGTTTCATAAGAAACCGATATTCCGGGCTGAAATACATTTTTATACGACTTCCTTTTTTTTCGGATAGTTTTTCTCGTGAAAGTAATTGCCAAAGATCGGAATGGCTTCGCAACTAATCGATCGGTACATCTCTTTTTGAGGAAAAATAGTTGCCAAAAGTTTTGATTTTAACAGCCAAATTTTATGTCAAATAAGTATTTTGTAACAAAAATATTACCTTAAATCAATTTGCTTATACTACACCACGTATTATTTCAAAATATTTGAAAGCAAACAGGCACAGACTTGCACCCCGCTCCCCGGAGCGACGATATAAAACTTTAAAACTTCTTTGCAAAAAGGTTACACAAGAAAGATTCATATTTTCGGCGGCGCGGCTCCGAAATCAGCAAATCATACACCCCATTCCGATCTTGTAGGAGAGTTATAAAATCTTTGATAAGGACAGTAGATTTAGGACAAATCTCCAAAAAAACCTTAAGTATTGTACTAGCTATCAAAATGTAGGTACGAGCTAAGAAAAAAAAAAGACTAAATTAGCAGAAAGATAATATAAATAGGCAGTAAAACATAATGACAACCCTATGATCAATTTAGGAAGATCAACGAAAAGAAATTCCAAAAAAATTGTACTTATAAATTTCACTAGACTTTTAAGCTAAGTATTGCTTTCGAGAAATACTTACTATATCATATAAGTTCATACTTTATACTTCTTATCCATAAGTAAAAAAATACTCTGGCTTGTCTCCCCAGTTGGAGAAACTCCTAGCGTTTCACATAAACCTGTTGGTAACGAGCCTATTCAAAAACAATTTGAAGTCTTTCCGTTTCCTTCATATATCCTCACAGTTTTACTGGTTGGGCTATTCGGATTTTTTTTTTGTGTTCCCAAATTATATTGCACTTTTTCAGTTTACCTCTGCTACTTATTGTTAATTAATTAACCATTTGTCCGCCAGAGTCACGCCGGACATGTCATGCCTTGAGACAGATTTTCATTTGTTGTTTTTGATAAATATCATAGAATATCCAAACCAAATCGTTATTTACACAAAATAAAACCGTTAAGAATACGACAGACTAAAAATTAAGATACGATTCGAGTATAACTTATAATGCGTACTGTTCGTTATTTCATTTTATGTCTTCGAACAATGCGTGCATCAATGTCATATGCGATACTCTGGCGCTCAAGGACTCATGCTCAGTACTTTTGGACTTTAAAATTTGGTTTTCAAATGTGAATTTCTACCTCTGAAGAGGCAGGTAGTGTACATCATGACTCTTGTATCCTATCCACTTCACTTTTAACCTTTTTGAGTAATTGGCTTATCTGCTTGTACTTTCCTGTCGAGTTTGGAAGGTTTTCGAAGTTGATTACGTCACAAATGTCTTTTGAAAACTTATCATCAGTCGGTAGTTTTGTAAACGGAGATGCTATGTTCATAACTGGTGTACCGTAGGCACTGGTTTTAACATGACCTGTCCTTAAATCGGGAGTTGATGGTGAAGGAATTTGATTTGATGGTTCCACTTTTTCTGTATCTTCAGCAACTTGTGGTGAAGCAAGTTTTGAGGTGCTAGCCTCCTTATTTGGTGTAGATGTGTTTGTTGTTTCAGAAGGTATTTTGACTTCAGTATGATTAACTTGCGTTTTCTCAGTATCTTCAATTGCTACTGTGATTTCAACCATATTGGATTCTATTTCACCTTCCTCCATATCTGTACTTTGGGCTTCATTATTTACAACATTTTCTTTGTCACTAGTTTCTACATCGGTGCCTTCTTGACTGATTATGCTGATATTGTCTGGAGTCATGCTGTCTTTGAGAGCGTCTAACAAACGTTTCTTTTTCTCTTCCAAATCGTCTAGGGTAGGGCTGTTGCGACCGCTACTTAGTAACGATCGGTCCTGCAAAGATTTTTTTTAAATTAATCATCAAGACGACATTCCCATGATTGACATGACATGGCAGAATTCTTTTATTAGACGCCACAGAGTAAGTTTTTAACTTATTAAATAAAAAACATTAGCCGGCTAACAGCCAGTTAAAAAATAAATATCAAGAGAGAAACCTCTTTACATTTATTTTTTAACATTACTCATTATTTTTAAAGAAACAGTACTTACATCCATATCATCATCAATGGTGATCAAGTCATCCTCCGGCACCGGGATATCCGTTACTTGGACCACATTGATGACTTCCAAATCATCCGCCGTGTCATCAGCAGAACTGTCCTTAGCTTGGTCGCCTGGTTTGTCTATGGTCTCTGTTGGGGGTGGTGGGGGGGCGTCAGGGGGCGGTGGGGGGACTTCGGGTGGTGGAGGTGACGTGGGAGGGGGAGGGGGCGGTGGCGGAGCTTCGTCTGGCAGCGGCGGCACTGATGGGAACACTGCAGTCTCTGTTAAGTAGGCAAGGAGTTACTATAATGTATAGTGAGTGTTGTTTGCCGACTTGGCATACGCTGTGGTTGTTATTGTTTGTTTTAAGAACTCTGCTCTTCTCTGTGGATATATTTCTAGCCCTTTCATTCCTCAGTCAGTATCTTATTGCTCCTGATTCGACACAACACGACAGAATACGACACAACAGCCAAAAGACATCCACTGCTGAACACAGGCCTCCCCCAAGGATTTCCACGCCGACCGGTCTTGCTCTACCCGCATCCAGCGCTTCGCATGTGAATTTTGTTTGTTTTTCAAAACCAAAAAGGGATATGTCAAAAAAGGTTATTGCTTGAAAGCGCCCACGTGTTATGATTTACGTTAAGAAAAACCACTACAAGGATAAATATACTAAAAAACCTCAGGATACGTTAGGCCTGATTCTACATGCCTGGTGTAAAAAAAACTCGAAACTAGCGAAAAAAATATTAACATACCGTCCCCGCTATCGAGTTCCATCTCGGCCTGTCCTACAAGGGACGTGTCAGGGGTCCCCGACGACGGGAACATGGTCAGTTTCTTCCGTTTGTAGGCCTTCATGGCGTTCGGAGCCAGCATCTGGAGCATGGCGATCTTGCTGTCCTGCTCAGACATGGGCGGCAGGTTGAACAGGTGTGCCTCCTGGGACAGACAAAATCAATTGTTGTAAAATAAAATAGTAAACTGGGGTTTCTACCAATGAAACTAAGGAAAACTTCAGGAACCTAATTATAAGTTACAGCAGTGTGATGGTTGCTATCACTACATAGCAGCCGTTAAGTCATGCTAGACGCCTTATAGGCGACTTGAAAACTTTCCCTACAACCTCCACCAATGCGGACTTGGCCCCATTTTGTGGAGTATGGTTTAATCTTCGCGATATATGGGAAGAGACCCGTGCCCCTGCAGTAGTAACAATATGACATGTTAATGTTAACAATATAATTTTTGTAGTTATACTATACAGTGTTGTACCAGGCCTGTCTCACTTCGACGAGCTATTATACAGGGTGATTGGTAATTCGACGTGATCCTTCAAAGGAGTTATGCTAGAGGTAATTTGCAACAAATTAAGTCCAGTTAACCAGGGGTCAAAAATGTATGGTTACTGTGATATTACTGTTTTTAGATTTTTTTGAAATTTTCTACCTTGTTACCAAAAACAATTACCTATGAAAAAAAAATTACACCGTTTACATTAAATTGATACTTTTATAAAAGCTGAGAAATTAGCGCTTTCTTTGAAAAAAAAATATTGCCCAAAACTCACATAGTCTCAAAAATAAACGGTCTTAAGTTGCATAAAAATATAATTTTGTATAAATTTACCATAAGTAATTGAGTATTACTAGAAAAAGATGTTGTGAACTTGGCGTACAAATTAGTGGCAAAAGTTCCTTGTTTTATAAGCTTTCTAAAAAAGTACAAATGTTACCAACTTTTGCACAGGGTCGAAAAAAAGTCCATTAAACCAAACAAGTAACATATTTTTTCCATACATATCCTGCACGGTGCCGCCTTCTCTTTTACTCGTGTCATGCGTCACTCGTGAGCTTAAGATGATTCGATAATTTGTAGCAATCTTCGCGACAGTTCGTGGACACGAATTCGTAGTTTCCAACCAGATGGTTAGTTCGTGCGTACAGAAAAGTCACAGTATTCGTTAAATAATAGTTAATATCCTTATTAATGCCTCCGACATGGCTTAACGACTGCCATCTAATGATAGCAGCCGGTGCCAATGGCTTAACGTGCCTTGCGAAGCACGGAGACGGTCGAAATAAATGCCACTAACATTAAAAACCCATCCAGGTTTTGACCGTGTCTGTAGTCAGTTAACCTGCGTGATAGATGAGACCAAGCAAGCCACACTGAACCACGACCGCTTCTATGTTCGTGCTAAAGAAGCCTCCCAAAACCACGCATATCAAAATAAAAAGTGTTTAAACGTAGTTTTAGTCAATTAACAAGGATATCAACTATTATTTAACAAATACTGTGACTTTTGTGTACGCACGAACTAACCTTCTGGTTGGAAACTGTGCGAGTTCATGTCCACGAACTGCCGCGAAGATTGCTACAAATTATCGAATCATCTTAAGCTCACGAGTGACGCACGACACGAGTAAAAGAGAGTGCGACACCGTGCAGGATATGTATGGAAAAAATGTGTCACTTGTTTGGTTTAATGGATTTTTTTTTCGACCCCGTGCAAAAGTTGGTAACATTTGTACTTTTTTAGAAAGCTTATGAAACAAGGAACTTTTGTCACTAATTTATACGCCAAATTCACTACATTTTTTTCTAGTAATACTCAATTACTTATGGATTTATACAAAATAATATATTTATGCAACTTAAGACCATTTATTTTTGAGACTATGACTCGCACCTTGAGAACCATAACGTCATTATACGAAATTTGGTAAAATCACAAAATTGAGCTTTTATCGCCTTTTATAAAGTTCAAATTTGTGATTTAGCCAAATTTCGTATAATGACGTTACGGTTCTCAAGGTGCGATGTGAGTTTTGGGCAATATATTTTTTTAAGCAAGCGCTCATTTCTCAGCTTTTAAAAAAGTATCAATTTAATGTAAACGGTGTAATGATTTTTTCATAATTAATTGTTTTTGGTAACAAGGTAGAGAATTTCCAAAAAATCAACCAGTAGCCATAAATTTTTGACCCCGGGTTAACAGGACTTAATTTGTTGCAAATGACCTCTAGTATAACCCCTTTGAAGGATCACGTCGAATTACCAATCACCCTGTATATACGCGCGCAAGTACAGCGCCGCGTCCCCTCGAGGGGATGCGATGAGGCGTATCACTGAGGGCAAACAAGCGCAGGAAATACTCGGCGTTCAGCGTAAAAGCAACTCTCGCGCGTTGTGAATAGGTACATTATTCCCTGAACGTACGCGTGGTGGGCATTTATATACATACATAATGAAAAGCGCGTAGCGTACGGGCAAGCAATGTTGGACTTTATTGCTGTGTAGTGAGACTATCTTTTTAACATCACTGCAGAGTAAAACTTCTTTATTCTATGGTTATACTAAGAAACAATATCAGATAGAACCAGGTGGACCGCCGACAACGGACAGACGCGCTTCCTAAGATCTTTCTATGAATTTTTTTTGTGCTGACCTCTTTATATCGTGAGCTGGCGGGCACATTGAACCCGGGAAAGTCTAGAATCTTCTTGATGTCAAACTTATCCTTGCTGCCTGGCTCGCACACCTCGCCGTCTTCGTCTTCGGGGTCCTGAATTGCATTCCCCTGGAATTTAAAGGTTAATTGTATAGGTGATCGCATAAAATGTAATTTCACAAATATACGTGTAATTTCATGACAAATCGGAAATTCTTATAAACGAAAGTTTTAAAGAGATCTTACTAAATGCAAACTGCAATTTTGCGTATTGAAGCCGTTTGTATTCCGCGTGAAAATTTACGAAATCTTATAGTGACATAAAAATTGTTGTAAATTTGAAACCTTCATCAATGTTATTATCAAAGAGTATCAGTATTAAAAATAACTACGACATTATTCATTTTGAAAGACGCTCGGTTTTTTATAGCTTCATAAACCAGAACTCCCTTTTTTTCTATCTACAGGTTTTAATGTACTTGAACATTGTTGGAAATTTTTAACTGAAAGTGATGAAATCTATTGAATCTACCAATATAAGCTGGTCTGAGTTTGTGAAAAGTTTTCTTTACATTGTAGTCCTACTTAAACTAGTACATTACTACAATCTTACAGTTGAATCAAACATGGTGATCCCAGAGTGAGATATCCTGGCTTCTTCCAGCCACCCCGGGGGGTAGCCCAGCAGTCGCATGCGGTAGATATGCACCGGCAGTTCATGCCGCTTCAGCCCTAACGCATGCCTCAAGTTGCCAGAAATTCGGCCTGGAATTAGGTGGCCATACTTCTGTTCATCCTCTACATGGTAGCGACTGGAAAACAGGAAAATTAAATTTGAAACAATAAATACAAAAACTTTTAAAGCAACACCCCGCAAATGCGTTGTTATACTAGAGTCATATTTATCTGTAAATATTTTAACAAGACATGCTCCAATACTTTAGATTCTTTTTTTACTTCAACCATAGACAATTTTAACTTGCATTTCTACTATTGAAACTGAACATCTTTCCAAACACTTATAGATAAATCAACATAAAGTTCAACATTCGTCTTCTGGCCAAACAATGTTAACAGCATTGATGTGTTCCGGCATGGACATAAGATAGCCAGATCCCCATTGCGTTAGAGAATCTTGGTAAGCCTGCTTCCATCTTCGGCATTATCACCACTTACCACCAGGTGAAACGATGCCAAGGGCTTACTAAATGTGAATAAAAAAAAAAAAAATATACTGTTACCAACCCCAATCTGACAGTGGTCATATTTCTTCTATTCTCAGCTATCCTGACACTATTCCTAGGTTGTTTGCAGTCTCTCAGTGCATGCGCTCCATTGCAGTTGAAACAGGTTGGCCCCCTCCTCATGACTGGCGGAGGAGACGGCTCTCTTTCAGAAGCTCCACTTATTAGAGTTGTATTCTGAAAAGTAAACATGAATACTATGAAAAATCTGATAGTCCCTCTCTTATCATGTAGCACATTTAACACCCTCCACAAGGTAGAGATGGTGGTTACCTTTGGTAGTTGACTGAATAAAAAATAAGTTATGAAAAATTGTGCATTTTTAATGTGCTATCATTAAAAGCTATTTAATATCTGAGTTTTAACATTTACCTGTCTATATGTTGGTATATCTGCATATGAATCCATTCCAGGAGCAGTGTCTATAAAGAACAAGTTGTCCTCTTCTACTGTCTGTTTCTCCTCAACTTCTTCCCCATCTGGGAAGTCCTCTGGCCAGATATCAAGCTCCAAGTCTGTCTCAGTTTCCGAGCCCGTCAAACTATCCTCCTCGTGGAGTTTTATAAGTTTCAACATAAATTCCTTTACTTTCTTCTTGTAGTTCCTTGCCATTTTCTTATCCTTGAAATGCACAGTGACTAGAGGTGTTCTATTTTCACATCCAACGACACCTAAATCGCTATTTGATGCTGGAGAGTCAACTGCTATGTCTTCATTGCAAATTACAGTATTGCAACAGTCATCACCCATTTGATCACTACTTTCCAATTGTTTTTCTGTCTGCTTAGGTGCTTTTTCATCTTTCGGACTTTCTGAAGTGTCTGCTATAACCACACTCTCAGAAGTTTTCCCTCCATTATGTTCTTCAGTCGGCGTTACAATTTCACAGTGTTTATCGTTAGAGCTATCAAGATCAATAACATTAACACCATTTTTATCGCCACTGGGTTCATCCTGAACCCGCTCGGGTGCTTCTGCTGGCTCCAAACGATTTATTTTCGCATCTTTACACTCCTCGTCGCTGCTGATTACAACGTCGTCGTTGTCTAGTTCATAGATGATATCATTAACTCCCGCCTTCCTTTTGGACATTGTTGTTTATCCACATTGAAGACAGTCACAAATTATTCTTAATAGCGTATTCCATTTATTTTAAGGAACAAAAATAGCAAAAAAACAATCACGCTTAAAAATCTGTTGACTCGTCCGTCCATAGGTGCGTGTGTTCGAAAAGTGTTGTTATTGGTGTCTGTAAGTACTTGGTAAGTACTGACTGGACTACAGTTTCAGCCTAGCTATTGTATTTATTTACGACCCACCCACCCTTCTAAATCCTCTAATTGTAAGATCCATCCGTTCCTCTTTATTCCTAGTTTCATTTTGACAAATATTACTAAATATTCTAAAATAATCATTGTAAATAATTTGCTACACGTACATTTTAAACACATTTTATGCATTGACAGATGACAACTGGATGACAACCACCAACCAATCTATGGTGTCCATTTCTACGTATGATCCAAGCTCCTAGAGAGTTTTTGAGTATACGAGGCTTTAGTGCCGTTTAAAAGATGTCCTATGATCATATTCCGCTCATTTGTGCCGCTACGGTTGGAGAAATATTCGATGGAGACGGTGGTACAGACAGGGAAATGCTTTTGACATCCTAACCTAAAAATTTTCGAAACCAGGCAGCGAAGGCCTCGTTTTCCTTGAAATAACTTTTGTGACGGAGAAAAAAATAAGATCCAACAAATGTCCGACGTAAAATTTGCAGTAGTTTTGATACAATTTGACTCAGATGGTGGTACAGAGGATTTCGTCGGGCCCACCTGAGATCAGGACAATGAGCCTGTGCAGATACAAACTGATTTGTGGAACACTGTCACAAATCGCAAACGATCATTTGTAACGCATTCGCAACATTTGTGACGCAACAGAAAAAAAAATAAGCGATCGAAACTTTCGAGGCATTTCCCCGTCTGGCCCACCAATACACCTCAATATCTCCGCAAGTTTGGCGTTACAAACGTAGTGAGTTAGCTCCAGGTGAATGTTTTCTCCGTCACTAAAACATAGTAAACAACAAAAGCATTCTATGCATTAGATACAGAGATATCAATACCTCAATTTGTATGGAGATATTGACTAGGGTGTGTTAAGTTTCTCTTTTTGTAGGACAATTCACTTTATAGCAGATCATAAAAAAGAAGTAGATTTGATTAAAAATGTTTAATATACTAAGATGTAACATTAAATAACTTTTAATAAATACTAAATAACTATTTTAGAATAAACATGATGTCAGAAACAGTTTATGGACGAATAAAAAACTTATATCAATTTTTTTATATAGGGTCCTTCTGAAATACCTGAAAAAAAAATTAACCTTGGCTTCTACTCATGAAACTGAACAACTTTCCCCAAGGAACCTATACTCAATTTGCAAAAAAATTTTTGGACTTCCCATACAAAATTCGCGGTTCAGTTGATCAATTAGTATGAGGATTCCAAAAAAAATTTTTGCGAATTGAGTTTAGCTTCCATGGGGAAAGTTGTTTAGTTTCATGAGTAGAACCTGTGGTAATTTTTTTTTTCTGGAATTATAAGGACCCTATATAATTATTCTGTAGTTTAGCATTATTTTCACAGTAATTTCAGTTATTGTATTTTTTTATTATTTATGTATTCCTATCAAAGTTGAATCAAATAAACGCTATAATAAAATTCACATCGTATTCTAATATAATGAGTTCAGTAATTGAAATAAGTGTTATCAGTCCTTTTTCCCGAAATACTAACTTTATTTATTAGATTTATTTTTCAATTGGTTTATATACGTATGTATTGTAGCTTAGTTATCAGTATAAAAACATGGGTACTTGAAACACATAATATTATGAAACTATACTACTGTTCTACTGATATGGGTGTTTTTTCATAGAAAAATAGGAAACTTACAAAATAATATAATAATCTGATCTTGAAAAATCAAATGTAATTTTTACTTTTAGTTACGTCCAAGTTTCGACAAATAAACCTGGGCAATAAAGTGTTATAATGTTAATACTCGTATTATACCATATCGTACACACTGCAGGGGTACAGGTAGATATGTAAAAAAAATAATTCTGATGTGAAAAAAAAGGCGCAGGTTTTTTCCAAGTGTACAAAAATAAAAATATCCTTAAGGTGTTATCGTTAAAATAACTGTTACATATTTACTTTATCTTTATTTCCAACTTTATCCTTATTTTTTTGCAAATTCCTTTTTCTTTCTTTTTGTAACCTGACCAAAGATATTTCCTATACCTTTAGAATGTCTATGGCAAATTAGGAAGTAGAAGCCAAAAAACTAGGATACTTACATCAATGTTTTGTTTATTCATTTTAAAAATGTTATGTTTGATGTTTACTGAGGCATAGGATTTCCCCAATCCTTGTATGGTTTATATTTTGGTTAAGAATTTTTGTAAATATAATTTGATTGACTTTATCAATTACATTTGAAGAAAACATTTTTTTTTAAATATTTTATTCCATTTCAGTTGTTTTCGCTTGTTTATATTAAGTACATTAATTACTAGGCTTGATAGAAGATGCAATTTTTCAAACTTAAAATCTATATAAGAGAGAAGGCACTCTTATACGGGACTTGACCGCATGAAAAATAAATTACGAAATATTATTGACTAAATAGCTCTTTAATTGAAATTGATGACAAACTTAATCACTTTAATTTTCATTACATTTTCAATTTATAAGAATTTCCTAATTTGTATGCAAACTACTATTTTGAACAATGACGACATCGTTCCAAATTTCAAACATTTTTAGAACAAAATGCCGTTTTTGACATTTGATAAAAAGTAACCCAAATGACTAGCAGACAACTACCGGAAAGTAATATTATGGTAAATTCACTAAGAAATATATAATTATTGAATTTTTTTAAGATTAGTTTTCTCTACAAGAACAACATTACGAATTATAGTAGAGTAGGTTTTAATATACTAAAAACATAATTTTATATTATAAAGTCATTGTAAAACTGTAGTCCTACAAAAATAGAAATGAAATACACCCTACTTTTAATATCTCCATACAAACTGGGGTATTGATATCTCTGTATCTAATGCATAGAATACTTTTGATTGTTAACTATATTTTTGTGACGGAGAAAACATTCACCTGGAGCTAACTCACTACGTTTGTAACGCCAAACTTGCGGAGATATTGAGGTGTATTGGTGGGCCAGACGGGGAAATGCCTCGAAAGTTTCGATCGCTTATATTTTTTTTTCTGTTGCGTCACAAATGTTGCGAATGCGTTACAAATGATCGTTTGCGATTTGTGACAGTGTTCCACTAATCAGTTTCTGTCTGCACAGGCTCATTGTCCTGATCTCAGGTGAGCCCGACGAAATCCTCTGTACCACCATCTGAGTCAAATTGTATCAAAACTACTGCAAATTTTACGTCGGACATTTGTTGGATCTTATTTTTTTCTCCGTCACAAAAGTTATTTCAAGGAAAACGAGGCCTTCGCTGCCTGGTTTCGAAAAATTTTAGGTTAGGATGTCAAAAGCATTTCCCTGTCTGTACCACCGTCTCCATCGAATATTTCTCCAACCGTAGCGGCACAAAAGAGCGGAATATGATCATAGGACATCTTTTAAACGGCACTAAACCCTCGTATACTCAAAAACTGTCTAGGAGCTTGGATCATACGTAGAAATGGACACAATCTATGGATGTACTATCAACAAACGCTGTGCCTGCTCGGTTTACAAACCTTTTGGCTTGCACAAGGCAATCTTAGCTAGCCCCGCCTTTTATTTTGTAACAATGACAGACGAAATTAACAGTTTGCCGGTATTCCTATCCCGATCCGTCCGAAAAGCCAGCGACGCCAGTGCCGCCCTCTCTTTTACTCGTGTCGTGCGTTATTCGTGAGCTTAACATGATTCGATAATTTCTGGCAATCTTTGCGACAGTTCATGGATACGAATTCGCACAGTTTCCAACCAGATGGTTAGTTCGTGCGGACAGAAAAGTCACAGTATTCGTTAAATAATAGTTAATATCCTTGTTAATGCCTCCGATATGGCTTAACGACTGCCACCTTATGATAGCAGCCGGTGCCAATGGCTTAACGTACCTTGCGAAGCACGGAAACGGGCGAAATAAATGCTACTAACAGTAAAAACCCATCCAAGTTTTGACCGTGTCTGTAGTCAGTTAACCTGCGTGATCGATGAGACCAAGCAAGCCACACTGAGCCACGACCGCTTCTATGTTCGTGTTGAAGAAGCGTCCCAAAACCATCTATATCAAAATTAAAAGTGTTTAAACGTAATTTTAGTCAATTAACAAGGATATCAACTATTATTTAACGAATACTGTGACTTTTCTGTACGCACGAACTAACCATCTGGTTGGAAACTGTGCGAGTTCGTGTCCATGAGCTATCGCGAAGTTTGCCAGAAATTATCGAATCATGTTAAGCTCACGAGTAACGCACGACACGAGTAAAAGAGAGGGCGGCACCGTGCAGGAAATGTATGAAAAAAATGTGATACTTGTTTGGTTTATTGGTTTTTTTTTCGATCCCCTGCAAAAGTTGGTAACGTTTTTGCCTTTTTAGAAAGCTTATGAAACAAGGAACTTATTTCATCAATTTGTACGCCAAGTTCACTACATTTTTTTCTAGTAATACTCAATTACTTATGGACAATTTATACAAAATAATATTTTTATGCAACTTAAGACCGTTTATTTTTGAGACTATGTGAGTTTTGGGCAAGGATTTTTTTTCAAAGTGAGCACTCATTTCTCAGCTTTTAAAAAAGTATCAATTTAATGTAAACAGTGTAATGTTTTTTTCATAATCAATTGTTTTTGGTAACAAGGAAGAAAATTTCAAAAAAATCTAAAAACAGTAATATCTCAGTAACCATACATTTTTAACCACTGGTTAACTGGACTTAATTTATTGCAAATGACCTCTAGTATAACCCCTTTAAAGGATCACGTCTAATTACCAATCACCCTGTATATGTGAAGTTAGTTATTTATATATGATGATACGAAAACAAATTTGTAATATCAATGCTCTTTGACGTAATGTTCATGTAAAAGTGCAAATTAAAATATTGCATTTGAATTTCCAAATTATAGTAAAGGTTTCCTATTTATCTATGAAAAAACACCTTTTTCAATGGAACAGTATTATAGTTTCATAATATTATGTTTTTATAATGATAATTAACCTACAATACATACACGTATCTAAAACAATTAAAAAGTAAATTTAATAAATAACGTTAGTATTTCGGGAAAAAGAACTGATAACACTTATTTTAATTACTGAAGTAATTATATAGGAATATGATGTGAATTCCAAAATAATGTTAATATTGCGTTTTTGTTTCAACTTTGATAGGAATAATCTGATAACTGAAATTACTGTGACAATCATGGTAAACTAGAGAATTATTATAATAAGAAGTTAGATGTAAGTTTTTATCGTCCATTAAAAGAGACTGTTTTTGACATCATGTTTATTCTAAAATAGTTATTATCCTTCCTTGTCTTCTAGATTTAATTGGTTAACATGTAGTAGTCCTCGTCTACGTTTGATCCACTCGCACGTAGTTTAGCGCCATAAGAGAAAAAGAGACAGCTAGGTACTCTCCCACCTCGGCGCCATTGCACGGTCCAAGCCTCATTCGTTTTCGTGCGCGCACGGCTACCGCACGTAGTAAAAATATTTCTTAAAAAGTTCGTTAATTATTTGAATTTAACAAGTGTGCAAAAATGTGCTTAGAAGAAAATAAATCCTTACGTTACTTTTAGATAAGGAGATTATGTGGAAAGGAAATACGAAAAACATTTTAAAAAAAAAAACAAGTGCAGTGAAAGTTATTTTTATTTAAACATGATGGGAGAATATCAAATAATTTTATTTTGCTTCGAGTCAACGCGAGACGTTGACCAATAGCTATTTTTGCTTCGAGTCAATGCGGGACATTGACCAATAGCCAGTTTTGCTTCGAGTCAATGCGAGACATTGACCAATAGCCAGTTTTGCTTCGAGTCAATGCGAGACATTGACCAATAGCTACTTTTATTAGAGTTAATGCGAGACATTAACCACACTATAATATTCCTGTTTCGTATGAACTGGAATCACCAGCTTTCTAATGCTTATGCGGCTGCTCCATCAACCCTCGCTCGCCGCCACAGGTGAAGCGTTGGCAGCATCGTGGCTCATATCACTGCACTGCCACCACAGCCACCGCCGCTTATGCAACTGACAACGATGCTGAAAAATCGACAACGACGATGGACGGATTGCCTTCCGAAACCTCCCCAACGGCGCTGCTGTAACCGCCGTCCGCCAAAACCGCTGCCGGCGCCGCCACCAAAACTGCCGCCGCCTACAGGTGATATGTACCATAAGCACCATCACGTCTATTTAATCTTCCGGCACATATCCACCGCCATCGTGCGTTTATACTGATGCCTACTATCCGCAGTTGAGATTCCTTCTAGTGTTTCCAAACGCGTGTGTTATTATTTCAAAACCAACCTCGAGAAGGACGGTCTATTTAAAAAATAAATTCTCGAGTTTGTCATCCGACAATAACTCCAGAAATTGAGGCGATGCTGAACTATTAATCTAAGATGGAGCCAAAAATAGGGATATTATAGCTATTTTTCTTAACCATAACCTTACGGTTATGTCCAATACCTACCGCTAACCTGATTTATTGAAACAATAGACATCCTGTCATTTAAGTTTATATAACTGATTGAATGAATGATGAAACACCCGACCGATTTCGGTCATGAGTCATGGCGACCACTTCGACTCCCAGTAGACTTGTTGACTGTGGGGCGCCCGAAAATAGCTAATATAGCCAATCTTCGCGGCAAACCCCCGTGCACAGTGTGCAGTTTAATTAAGTAATATACCAGCCTTTTATTTATTTCTTCATCATATTATAAAATACTTATCTGCGAGTAATAGTGTTCTGTGATACTTATACACTGGAATCGAAAGGGAGACATTTATTCGGTGTTGTGTTCGGTGGTTTTGTGAAGATGTCAAAGGGCATATACAAAAAGTTAAAAGAATTGAGTTGCATCGGATAGCGAGCAGGGAGATACGCATGTATGTATGTGCCACTGCCGCTCAGCCAGCCCAAACGCAACCCGTCGCGTCGCCGCCGCGCCGACGACGCGCTGCCGCCCCGGCGCTGGCGCGCTGACCGATCGCTGCGAAGCGCGCCCTTCGCAGCTCAGCCGCATTTTAAGGTAGCGGGTAGATGGAAATATTTTATGGATGCATTAAAAGGTATTGTTTGGTATAACTAGACCATTTTACACAAAATATTGAGATAAAGACTCTCATTACCCCAGATGAATTTATTGGCCCTGGACAAGTCGTGGCCAAAATATGGTATATTTTTGATCAAAATTGTAAAAGTTAACGCAGCAACCGTATGAAAAACTCTTTGCTTCGAGTATTATTTTTATAATCCGTAAAAGTGAAGACAAGGTTAATTTATACTGAATTTAAAATGTTAATCAAATTTTGAATATTGATAATTTGAAATCTATTTTATCGTACCTACATAGTTGCCCAGGACAGTTACATGGTAAAAGCAATAAATGAAATAGGCCGATTTCCTCGTGCTCATGCACGATTTTATCTTACTTAAAACACTTTTTTCTATATAAGTACTTGTGCTTTACCTTTCAGCCTGTGCTCAATTCATTAACTTTATGAACAGATTCAGGAGTCTTTTCAATCTGTTTTTACTATATTATTCTATGTTATTCTTCTTTTCGGTCGATAACAAACCTAAATAGTCTCGGTCCAAAATTCAGCCACGCGAATTGCACTGTCCGTGGCACTCATTAGATCTGCCTGCCTGCAGTTATCTGGGCATGCAGGGCACGACGTCAAATACTCCATTGTTTGGGGAACTACGCCACACTTAAACTCCACGCCAACACAAAACTTGGAACCATCTGAGGATGTTATCACCATTATATTATTATCTTATTGAGAGGTGTTAAACTTAACACCAAATATATTTTAAATCAACGAATTAAATTGTATGTACAATATTGTACACATTAATTCTTTAAATAATTAATTGATAGAAACCAGTTCGGTATACGATTCAAAACCCTTTCGATTTACAGTTACCATAACTGACAAGTAATCTTTAATAATTATAATAAGAAAAATAAAAGTATTTTATCAAATAAGGTTTTCTGTACCTTATACTTAAAATTGTCTTTTTTATACCTAGCTTCTGCTACTTACACGAAACTTGCAATGACAGCGTTTCGGGAAGTATTCATTATAATAAATACATATACCTACGTTATTTTTTTTTATGAAGCCATGTCTTCAGTCTAGATGACAATGATTCATAGGTATGCCTGTTTTTAAGTTTAATGCAGGTTAAGTCTTAATAAAGCTGCCGCAATCACCAGATAAGAATAAACAATAATGTTTGATGGGTGAAATCTGTGAATTTTTAGATGGTGGATAATCAAAATTTTGACTTTGCATAATCAAAATTTTTGTTGATGCCTCCACAACACACTGGAGATGTCCTTGTGAGGATGGTGAAAATTATTTATTGGCATTGTTTAAGATCGCCTATAATCAAAATATACATTAAAAAGATTTATATATGTTGAATGAATTAAAAATGAAAAATGTGAACATCAGCGAATTTTGCAAAAACAAAATTATTATAAGTCATAGCTTACGTGAAACTTCTGGTATATTTTGAACTAAATTATTTACAATTGAAAGTTTATTAACCGCGATATACTTTCGTGGCTATATAAAATTACAGCAATTTTTTTCTCTATAAACCAAACAGGTAGTTTTTTTTAAGTAAACACACAACAAAAGAACGAGAAATTAAAATGTTAAAAAGTTGTGACAATAGAATACTATTGCTGGTATTGACAATAGAATACATATAAAACTTGCTGAAATTACCGTTATCGATACAGTTTAGATAAATATACTAAACATGTTTTCTACTGCATTCCAAAACTTATTAAATAAGCTTATCCAGCCTAAAATAATAATTTTAACTTAAAGAATAAATACAAAATGTAATAAGTACATTTTTACATCTTTGTAATGTTTTCAGTTTATTTGTGTAACTATCTTCAACGGTTCCCACTTTTTCCAATTATTATGAACTTCATATTATTATTTCGAAATTATGACTTATTATGTAATAAGTCTTAAAAAAAAATGCTGCTCAAGCTACTACCGTTTTCATACCTGACGTAGGGTCAGTTATGAAATCAGAATTTATCTATATTTTATTTCTTATAAGTGAACCTGAAACTTATATTTTCAAATATTGTCTCAAATATTTACTTATTCATTCGTATAAGGAACGAACAAATGCATATCGTCAGTGCTGGATATAAAATTCCTATCACTGGTCGATAATACCAAGTTTCGGTTCACGTCTAGCTTTAAACAGTGGGGGAATATTATCGATCAGGAGTATAGATTCGTTGGTTTGTTCACGGCTCATCCCCATTGCGGGTATACCTATAGTTATTCGGGTTTATTTTGTGATACATTTTTTGTCAAATTACCTAAAAATGAATTTCAGATGTTCAACGTGAATTATTCAAGCAGTACATGAAAGATGTACAGCTTAAAACCATATTTGTTAAAATACGATAGGTACATAGTGTAATTAAGGTTCCAGAATATCGTATTAGATTACCATCTTAGCAGTCCTTTGGACTTAGAACAGATGTTCCAAATAGCTAAAAGGATGGAAATGTCAAACAGGTTCCCTATGCATCGACGTCGGTTCCCAACGACGCTGCATATACCTTTCATAAAACACTATCGTCTATCGCTGCACTTATGCTAAGTGTAACCTCATCACTCAGAACCTAACGTCAAGTTCAACTAACAATCACATTTATAAAATTGAACAAGATTTAATTTTATTTTCATATTGTTTATTTGATAACCTTCTAGGAAGTGTTATTTTTTAATAATTTATTGTGTACACAAAATGGGCATAATATAAAAGCTTACCATCAAATATACGCAAGGGGTGCAACTTGTTTCTAAAAGAAATTTCTTCCAGAAATAAATTTCTGTTAATTGAATTACAGTTATAAAATCTCTCAGATTATATTTTATTGCAATAATTCTCATACCTATTACCTACAACATTGTTAGTCTCTCTAAACATCTACATGTTAACCAATTAAATCTAGAAGACAAGGAAGGATAATTAGATGATCAAACGAACTTACCTCAAGTGAAGTTCGATCTTAATTATCCTTCCTTGTCGGAGAGATTTAAGGTCCCTCCCTGCCCTAGAGTAGACAATACTAGGATGCTAGTATTAAAACCCCTAATACCAATGTTGTAGTATGTAGGTTGCCTTTTTTATTCTCTAAAATGAATGAGGCTTGGACCGTGCAATGGCGCCGAGGTGGGAGAGTACCTAGCTGTCTCTTTTTCTCTTATGGCGCTAAACTACGTGCGAGTGGATCAAACGTAGACGAGGACTACTACATGTTAACCAATTAAATCTCTCCGACAAGGAAGGATAATTAAGATCGAACTTCACTTGAGGTAAGTTCGTTTGATCATCTAATTAAATACCTATTGAAAAAGTCTGCATATTGAAAGTTATTAATTGTTACATAGGTATTAGTATATTAAACACTTTAAATCAAATCTACTTCTTTTTTTTATGATCTGCTAAAAAGTGAATAGTCCAACAAAAAGAGAAACTTAACACACCCTACTTAATATTTTCATATAAACTGAGGTTTTGATATCGAATATAGAATAGATATAGAATGCTTTTATTGTTAACTAAGTTTTAGTGACGGAGAAAACATTCACCTGGAGCTACTTCACTACGTTTGTGACGCCAAACTTGCGGAGATATTGAGGTGTATTGGTGGGCCAGACGGGGAAATGCCTCGACAGATTCGATCGCTTATATCTTTTTTTCTGTTGCGTCACAAATGTTGCGAATGCATTACAAATAATCGTTTGCGATTTGTGACAGTGTTCCACTAATCAGTTTGTGTCTGCACAGGCGCATTGTCCTGATCTCAGGTGGGCCCGACAAAATCCTCGGTACCACCATCTGAGTCGAATTGTATCAAAAGTACTGCAAATTTTATGTCGGACGTTTGTTGGATCTTCTTTTTTTCTCCGTCACAAAAGTTATATCAAGGAAAACGAGGTCTTCGCTAGCTGGTTTCGAAAATTTTTAGGTTAAGATGTCAAAAGCATTTCCTCGTCTTGCCCACCAATATACTTCAATATTTCTTCAACCTTAGCGGCACAAATGAGCAGAATATGATCATAGGACTTCTTTTAAAAGGCACTAAAGCCTCAAATAGTCAAAAAGTCTCTAAGCATTTGGACAATACGGGGAAATGTACATATCTATGGCAAGCCGAACTAAAGACGAGGCGGTATGGCCATGGAGCCTTAGCCTGCCCTAGAAAGGGCGAAAAAAAAAAACTATGGCAAGCCCAAGGCAAGCCGCGTTCCATGAGCAAAGAGGTTTACATAGTGATTATATTCACTTTGGAGGTTTATTTTATATACATTTCACTGGGGGCACATGATGATGATTCATTTCACCACCCAAACTGGATTGAGTACCTTGCAAGAAGAACATGTTACGTGACGAAAAGACAATCTAACTATAGCCTTGCATCTTCTTTTAATAGAGAACGCCACATATCGTCGGGTGTTGGTAGTATCTTTCCTAGCCATATAATTTATACAGGCTGTTGTTTTGGTCGACAACGAGCTTTTCAGGGGTGATAGTATACATGATACTGATGCCGAAAAAAATATAAAAATGGTACCTTAAATTTTCTTAAGAAAATCTTAAAAAATAATTATTTATGGTATCCTTGTTTCCTTGCGTAACGTATTTTAACAATGAACGGTTGCGTAGCAACGAGGTGAGGTGTGCGGGGGTGCGCGAGGGGCCCCGGCTGCGGCAGCGGCCGCGGCGGCGCGAGCAGTCTGCCGCGTGCCTCCGCGCCGAAACTGCGTCTCATTTTCTCAGCGAGAGCAAGCGCCTCTGAGCGTGAACTTACGCTACTATACGGCCTACGGCTATGATCAGGAACAAGTCTTTATTCAATAGTCAATAGTCGTGAACTGAGCGATGTAGATTTACATTTTGTATGGTGTAAATCAAGTGGAGTGTGTGAGATTTGGATTGACGTCGCGCCACCGTAACGTGTTACGCAATAAAAACATTATTATTTACAAACTCCGCAAATCGTGTTCTTCCCAAAAACATCCCATGCTGAAGGTAGAGCCCAAAGTAGACGAGAGTTCAAGGAAGAAGCTATCTTGGAATACTTCTCCCGACAGCCACGTTTATGTAAGTGTCATTGACCTTTTTGTAGGAAAATACGTGAATGAGCCGGCCGTCATTGACTGACTGCTCGAACATGCGTTTTGATTATTTTGGGAAAATTTGTATGTCATTTTTTCAGTAGAATCAATTTATAAAAAAAAATATTATAGATATATTCAAAACAAGTATTTTTTGTACTTTCATCCCTTAGAAGGCCGTTGTCGACCAAAACAACACCCTGTATGTGGATTTGATTTGATATTTAAATTATTGAGGAATGGGTACTGAATGAATAATATACTTAACTATATTACTTTAATTAATTATACTTTTATATTTAGTTATTTTTCCTTTTTGTTTGTTTTCTCTGTTTTGTTTAGATTTATCAGGTTATATCAATTTTGTTAATCTAATCGCAGAATACGTGCAAGTGGCAATAAATGGGCCTCGCTGAAAACCAGCGTTGCACTGTGTCACCGCAGTCGCAGCTCATGCTGAGTCGAGGGCCATTTTTTGGCACAAATTAACGATTAAATCCTTTATTTAAAAAAAAAATATTTGTGTTTAGTTTTGTCGTTTTATAATCTAGTATTATTACTGTTTGTTTTGTGTCAAAAATCAATATATGTCTATGTCTATATGCGTGTTGTCGGGTCGGGTGTCGTCACATTGTCGGGCGGGCGGGTAGCGTTCATTAATATGTTTCCGCTTAACCTAGACAAAGCTGTATGAGTGTATGACTATGGAAGCCTGCGTTTTCCCTACTGAGAGAAGCAGGAAAGAAAAATACAAAAAAAATGTCAATGTCAATTTGTTTACAAAAATTACAAAGAGGTTATGTGCAAAGAGAATATATGGTTATGTGCTAAAATAAATTGAAAATGTCTCTGTTATTCAGAAAAATACCTCTATACAACGCTAGAAATGTATTTATTAGAAATGCTGACGCACAAATTCATGTTATATCTTGCAGAAACCTAAGTCTAGTACCCACTTTTTATGGTAAGCACTGCTTAATATACGCATTGCATGCACAGATTTTTTTTGCATAGTATCTTAAATTATTGATATATATTTAGATGGAGAACAGGATCCTGCTCCCAAATTCTTCTCACCAAATGTCCAGTCACTGCTGAAACGACTGACTCGGCCAGACTTCACCAAAGTGTTTCGAAAACGCACTAACAGTGGACTCCCCGTTTTGAAGACGCCTAGATACAAATTTTTGACTAATGAAGAACTGGAGACGGAAATTGCTAGAACGGAAAAGAAAGCTGATCGGTTACTGCAAATGCCTCCAGTTGTGAAGGTTATTATAATTCTAGTTTGAGAACTGTGCACCTAAACTTCTATAACTTAAAAAAACATACAAAACTAACTTAAAATGAATGCTCTTTAATGAAACTTTAAAAGTAATTTAGACCTGGTCATTCGCTAACTAATTCTTTCGGTTCTTATTTCAGGTCCACCAACCTATCAAAGAAATACTCTCCAAAGACCCAGCTCTAACAGGATATGATACAGCTACACACCTATTCACAGACATATCCTTTGGTGTCCTGAATGAACACAGATTTATTGTGCAAAGGTAAATAAAATAATGAATATTGGTCAAACTTTTTACTTGTTGCTTATTACAAAATACGCTTGTCTTTTTTTTTACAAAATAACCATATATTTCCATAGTCTACACTTAAAAATTCAGATTATAGGTGAAAACTGATGATTGGCATTGCACGCTTGTCTGCTTGTTACTATTCAAAGTTGTATGAAGTTAAGTTGTTTCTTTTCTACTAAGCTATTTCTTATATCGCTTACAGAGATCCTGATGGCACATTGCGCAGTTGCGACCATGATATAAGGAAAAGACTTAACCAGGTATAAATAATTTAGTTAAAAAAAGTTACAATAACTAATAAGTTTCTAACCCATCTATAGTAGTTTGTCATACAAACTTAAGAAACTTGAAACTTGTAAATATTTTTGGTATTACAAAGAAAAGTTACTTACTAAATAATTAAAAATGCACCATGTGTACATTTTCAGAGACCAAAGCACTATCTTAACTTTTTCTTTCTTTCTTACTAAAATTGTGTCCTCCCTGTTGTTATGCTAAACTATTTAAATTAGAGGATCTTGTTTAGAGAATCTTAGGCAATATTAGGGAATCTTGAAATTCCCTTGTAAATGGGGCCTTAATGAGAACTCTCGACGAAACTTATTTTGTGTATCTTTTGTGTGAAAAATATTTGAAGTTGTCAACTATGATATGTAACAGTGTTACTATGGAACGCTATTGTTGGTACAACAGTATGTGGTCCAACACTCACTTGACCAGTTTCTTATTACCTTGTTTTTGTTTCCAGGTTTACTTCCCAATGAACGGCCGCAAGATCAAAGACCCAGTCATGTTTACTGACGAAGAGTTGTTCAACAGTTTACTGGACAGGGAGGAATATGAGTTTGTCCTGGATCGAGCCTGCATCCAGTATGACCCAGATGAGCCCCAATATCAGAGGATTACAAGCATAGCCTACCAACATGTTGATGCTTTGAAAAAATATGATTTACTCAGGTATAAACTTAAGGAAAAGCATTACATTTTCTGATAGCTAAGATAGTTCTAATCTCAAAATACTAAATACTTATTATATAATACATGCACTCTGTGACATATTTTTTTATATGTAGGTAGATCCAGGGTTTAATTTTGAGAGTAGCCAGAGTTATTTCCAGTTGAGTTCAAGGTTTGTTGGTTGTGTGTAGTGTTAAATTGAATTGTTCCCATTGAAGAGCTAAATCTATTGGAGGAAATAGTTCAGTAGTAAGGCAATTTTCTATTTATTTGCAAGAACACATTTTATTGCATTCCATTGAACTTTTGACAGACTCGGTGGCTCAGTGGTTAGCGCTACTGATCCGAGAGTCGTGGGTTCGATCCCCACCCAGGGCAAACATTTCTGTGATGAGCAGATTTGTTTTCTCTGTGTCTGGGTGTATTATATCTATATATGTATGTATTTAAATGTATATGTGTATGTATATCAGTCTCTGGTTCCCATAGTACAGGGAATCCTAGTTTGGGGCCAGATGACTGTGATTTGCCCCGGATATTATTATTATTTATGTCAGTTATTGAATTGTCTATGGAAATAACGATCATTTATTGCTTTACGGTAAATTCAAGCTCTATTACCCGAAAATTACGTAATTGTCTTGTGACTCTAGGGCCGTCAAATTTGTGACTCTTTTTGGAGTCATGGACAGTGAACCTGTTAATTGGATTCACTAATGCTTAAAACTTACATATCATAAAATTGGAATAACACTTCACAGATCAACACGGCACTTTGGTCCCCTGGTGTTCTACCTGACCTGGCACCAGAACATCGACAGTCTGATGCTAGAGCTTCTGCAGAACACTGTCATCAGAGAGGCGGTGGTTCTCATGGCGTTGAGGCAGGCTATTCTGGGCGACGTCACCGATGCGAGCACGGCACAGGCACTTTGTGAACAGGTATATAAGATATTTAGGATAATTATTAACATTAAGTCTCGGTGATGTGATACAAAAATATGTTCAGATCTCTTTCCATATTGTTTATAAAGATTTATATAAAATGTTGGCTAGTAAAATATGGAACCAATGGGTAATATTAGGAGAATTAGGATTTAATGATATTCTTCGTGATATCAAAAAAAAACACCGCTTAATCTAAGTTACTTTTTTATTATAACTTTTGTAGCAAGATCCAATGTGTGATATCAATTATCTTATCAAACAATTGAGTTGGCAAAAGACATCCCACACAATCTATTGACATATAAAGTTTTTTCTTGTATATTTTATACCCCCAAAAAGAACAATTCAAGTTTGTAAAGTTATTTGAACTTGATTATAGAATTTCACAATAAACATCTTTACTATTGTTTCTCTTTCTTAGATCCTCAAAACCCCGATTCAGCTAACGAAACCAGAGCGAGTGACTGAAGATGATATAGAACTGGACTCCAAATGCATTGACTCTGTTGCCAAATACATCGTCGGGAACTCTTCGATGAAGAGTCAGCAGGAACTGGCCTTGCAGGGCTTCAGGTGTGTTGGAATTTCAATTAAAAAGGTTTAAAAAAGGTTGATTCAATTCTAGTTTCTCTACTTCAAATAACATATGGGAAAACTCTTCTCACTCAATGCACGGTGACAAAAATATGTACAACTGTTAATGTTGGTAAACTTGTTTGGGCGAGTTAAGTAAGTCCCGCCTTTCTGGCCAGCAACGGATCTTATTTGCACATGTACTATCGAAATACATACCTGGTAGTTAACTGGTTATCCAAGTTACTTTTTATTAAATCACAATTCGATACAAAGGGCGCATAGGGCGCATACGCCTAAGTTTTATTTAGCGTATACGCCCTTTGAGCTCAGAAGTATCGAATTATACATGTTCTTAAAAAAAATCCAATTCGTAAACGATGACGTCATTGCTCAAAAAAGTAGTTTGCAGACTAATTATGTTTTTATAAATAAAAAAATAAGTATCTGTAATGAAAATCCAATGTAGTGGACAATATTTACTAATATATTTTTGATGCAGTTGGCAACCCCCTTGTTGCCAACTGGGTGATAGATAAGTTATACTACTCCTATTCACTACCATAACTAAGTGGATTATTCATTTCATTTCAGGGAGTACTACCAGCAACTGATCGATTTGAGCCGGGGACTGAGGAAAGCCCATGGGAATGCGTGATTGAGTTATGAATACTGTAATGTTTGTTAAAAGAATTAATTAGATATTTATAAGTTTACATGTTGTTTTATTCATAAAAATCTGAAATTATCCTATTGTTTTGTATACGGTTGTAGGGTTGGGCTTTTTATAGCTTATAATATATTGATTAATGGATGATTTTATATTTCTAAGGGTAGGGTGAACACTTTTCTTCCAAGTGTAGTTAAGAAGTTGACTCGGTTTGTACATTTCCACCAAATATGTTTAGCCTTTTCGACATGAATTGGTAACCGTCCAGTACGGGAGGTCTTGCGAATCGTAACATCTTGGGGTATTTTTTTTACCCTTATTTGGTAAACCCTTGGCATCATCTCACCTGATGGTAAGTGATGATGAGTGATGGTTTGGATAAACAATATGAAACCTTGGAATACGTGTTTATAAATTTATATAACGATATAGGGGTTTCTGGAAGGCCATGCTTGATATTGACAATTTGGTGTTCATGGATTTTAATCTTGCAAAGTAAGTAAATACATTTTGTTAAGAGGATGTTATAATGTGCCGGCAGGAATATCAACTTTCTAACTATCCTTATTTTTTCTTTCTGATCCACCTGAGGTAATCAAACTTCATTTTTAGTGTACCTAATAAATGCTTTTTACTCGTCACTGAAGATTACAAGACGAAGAAGGTTGCAGATTGTCATGTCCACAGAGGTTTTCTATTCTCAACATTGTTTCTCAAACGAGACATCTACTTGGTCACTTGTATTTACTGTGGTTATTTTAATTATGACAGTTACATGTTTTGTTATTTTTTATTAATAATTTTGTATATATTATTTTAATCGCTTATGCCGTTTTATAGGAAACCGCGCAACTTTACGCCCTTGTCGACTCTAGCTGAGAGGAAGTCTAGAAAAAATGGTGTCCACCATGCAGTATTCACGTCACGATTCGACAGATACGTTGGTGACTGGCGACAAGACTTGAAGGAAGGTACCTGCTTCAGCATTGTTATATCAAACAAAGAACTTCTATACGATGTACACAGACGAGGTACTTATAGTGCCTTCGCTTCGTGCAGATACAAATGAGGTACTAAGTAAATCTTGATGCAAAGATAAGTGTCAACAAACCCTCTATACTATGAAAACCATTAGATACTAAATCTGTGTGGTGTTTAAACAAACCCTCACGACAGTAGCGTAGCAAGGCGTGGGCGAAGTGGGCCCTCGCCCACGGCCTCGCGCTCAAGGGGGCCTCGCGCGAGGCCCTACCTAAAATGCTAACGTAAGGGGGTCACATTATTTCATAAAATCTTGTAATTAAGGAGGCCGCGCGCGAGGCCCCCTTCAGTGCTTTATGTGGGTATGGCTAAAAATAAAAATGGCAAAACTGTATACAATCAAGTAATAACCATAAAAACATTTGAAATCCAATTGTTCCATTTTATTTATAAAGGAATAATATTTTTACATTACAAATAGCGTCGCTCGAAGCCCCTGTGACTATTAAGTATAGCTAAAAAGTAACTGTGATAACCTATACTCTATGAATAAAACCGCGATGGCTATCATAGTGGGGTCTCGCTCGAGGCCCCCTACTAGGGTGCTGACTGCTGACTTACCTTAAAGTTAAACGTCAGTGCTCTGTTAGATGACGTTAATTTGACTATAACTTTAATTGTGTGTATTTGTGTAGTTTTTAGCCAGTTTTTGTATGAAATAGGGTGATAGACGTTTAACCTTAAGTTGTAATATTTTTATATTAAATAAGATCACGCGCAAGGCCCCCTTGAGTGTAAATATAGTTAAATAAGCATAGCTAAAAAAATACTGTAACAACATGAAATATATTCAACCAAAACTACCGATAAACAGTGGAAATCCAGTTGTTTCTTAGACTGCGAGCTAATAAGTGGGAATGTTTTTAAAGTAAAATTGGCTCCGCGCGAGGCCCCTCTTAGTGCTGATCTGAGTATTAAAAAACATTAAAAACTATTTGAGGAATAGCATCTCTTTGCTTTAGCAATACAGGATGTTTAGCAATACAGGATGTTAACAAAAGTCTGTTTTAAATTTTAAGAGGTTACTCAGAATCAATTATAGAATACAGGAAAAATATTGAAAAAATCCGCTCATCTTTTTTTTACTGTATTGTCAATCGCAGCAGAGTTGGCTTCAAAAATCTACTACATGTCTATAAGGATATAATACAGGACTTAAGCAAAACGAAGACCCGAAAGCCATTGAATGAATGAATGAAAACACTTTATTGCACAACATTAAGAGGAAAATATTACATGATAAGACAGTTATACATGAAGGCGGTCTTGTCGCTGTGATCTCTTCCAGACAACCTTTGGGTGGAGGAAATTGCGTAATAACATATTTGAGGGGTGGTGCGCAACAAAAAAAAACCATAAAATAACAATTAAAACTAAATACTGAACTTAAGAAACTCCTAATATATACTTATTACTACATAAATACATACATACATTATATATAACATGTACTATACTAACATATACATAATCTACAATGTGATACTTAATAACCAAATATGTACAACCAAAGACAATAAGTGACAGCGTAAATAACTTAGAGAGTTAAAAAGTGCTCTTTCACTTGCAACTTGAAGATATTGAGAGAAGGAGAACGGCGAATAAATTCAGGAAGAGAGTTCCACAGTCGGATAGAACGAATAGTGAAAGAATTAGAATAGAAATTTGTGGAATGAGCAATTATTTTTGTAAAATGATTAATATTTTCCAATGCATTCCCACAGATTCCTTCCCGAGCTGCTGTTTATTCTCAGTTAATTTGTTGTGCGTTTTTTATTCAGTTTGTTTTGTGTAATACTCAGTATCGGGCTTGAAGAATTAAGTACGAAGTGAAAAAATATTTTTTTGCGTAATAAATTAGAGAAGTAATTAAATGGTTTGCCGTTATTTAATTTGGTTAGCAACAAAAATCTGCTAATTAATCATTGAGACAGCAAACAAATATTTTGTCTGCAACAAATAAAAATCTTGCTGCAAAAAATCTTAATATTGTCAGCAATTTAACTAGTATGCAGACAGCTTGTAATATTATGTGTCTGCTCAATAAACATTCGCGATATTAAATAATTACTCGGTTAGCAAGATTTTATAATTGGTCAGTAGATAAAACATGTACATAAAATAAAAATATATCGTATATAGGCAGTTTATCTGATAGGTACGCATATTTTACAAACGGTTACTTATATGAATAATTAGGTTGCGTTTGTATTGAAAAAAAAAGCAGGATTTTTCGTTAAAGTGGGCGAAGCAAAATGCTGACGCGTGACACGAGCGGAGCGTACGTACTGAAAAAAAAATTATAGTGGCGCCCATTTTGTGCTTGACGAGTAAAGTTTATTTATTTAATGAATTTCTGCTAACAGTCTGAGTGCTTACCATTTGATTAAATGTGGTTCACCCAATGCAGCCAAAATATGTAATTGGTGTTCCAAAAAAATTTCGAGTAGTCCAGTATGACATTAACTGCTGATCGAATCTGAAATGTTTGCTGGTCATAAGTTGCTGACCAACTAGTTATTTTGTCTGACCGAATATATTTTTTTGCTTACAAAATTACGAATATTTTGCTAACCGTTTAAATGATACCCATAAAATTATTCGACACACATTTCAGTTTTTTAGCACTGGAAATAAAACCGTGAAATGACTGACCATCTTATCATACCTATGTAAAAATTTCTGAAAGGTAGGGGGCCTCGCTGTGCGATTTCGCCCACGCCTAGATTACACCTTGCTACGCCACTGCCTCACGATAGTCACAGGGAGCAGCTCCCGCTCAAAGTAGCGCCTCTACGCGGCATCCGCTTTGGCTCCCTCTGCTCTTGTATTTTGAAGAAACTAACCCTGCAGCGGGTGCCGGAGCAACTCCCGCTTAACGTGGGGAATGGCCGTCATGAAGTCGCCCTTTAGACAGGGGCAGGGAGTTTCCATTATTGTTCTTAAGATGCCAATAACCTCTAATAACAGATTGCTAATAGTGTTTTTCTTTCTTACTATTTTCTTCACTCTAGGTCTTGGATACCGTAATTCCTTTGCAATGGCAAAGCAATTCGCGATTGAACTTTTAATGCTTCCATGCATAAAGCTGCTTTTCCGCCGGCGAGGCGAGGCGAGGAGTGGACTGAAGAGAATTGAAATCGCGTCGGTCCATTTCCACCGAAGATGTGCGAGAAGAGAATTGATTTTTCCTATACATATCTACATATGTATGTATTTAAAAAAAGTATATGTGTATGTATATCAGTCTCTGGTTCCCAAGATACAGGGAATCCTAGTTTGGGGCCAGATGACCGTGTGTGATTTGTCCCAGATATTATACAACTTAAAGTTCTTTTCCCTCCTCGCCTCGCCGCCGGAGGAAATGCAAGGATTCAGTATTACACCAAGAAACATTTAAATTTTCCCCCGAAGATCCCCATCACCGAAGATGTGCGAGAAGAGAATTTATTTTTTCCGATACAATTTAAAATTCTCTTCCCTCCTCGCCTCGCCTGTTAAAATGCAGCTTGACACCCGATATGGGTTTTGAAAAGTTTTGACTCATACTCTTTTCAAGTCAAATATTATTAAAGAAACTCTATATGTACATCTTCTGCGTGATGGTGACTGATCGCTAAATTATTTTTTTCACAGGCAAAGGGTTCTTTCTGACTATAAATGGAAAGTTGTATGAAGGTGACTGGCATAAAGGCTACAGGTACGAACTTATCTGTGAAAATGAAAATATTTTATTCGAAGTAGGTAGCAGTGTACACTTTTCGAACGTCATTCTTTGATCTACCTAATACGAGGTTCCTACCACTCGGAACTCGTATACCCACCGTTTCGGGAAGTGTTTGCGGAGTGAGAAGAAACGGCGGGCCCTAAAGAAACTCCCTCCAACACATTTAAAAAAAAAGTCTTATATTCTATTACATCTTAATGCTAGAGCAATAAATGAATTATACAATGTCATGTCTGTAAATAAAATATGAAAAAATAAGAACAAAGAAAGGATTCAAAAGAGATAAAAAAATATTTGTAGTTAATGACTAACAATTCCAAAAACCAATGACAAGAGCAGGCCAGTTCACATGGACAGCACCCGATCACGAGTATAACGCGAGAGTCAGCCATCGCTCCTATATCCTACATCCTGTCTATACGTTTATTAAGTTATTTAGTTTATAATCCTGTGGATATTTTTGTTGATATACTTACGGACAGGAAGCGGAAGCGGTCGTGGCTCAGTGCGGCTTGCGTGGTCGCGTCGATCACGCAGGTTAACTGACTACAGACATGGTCATAACCTGGATGGGTTTGACTGTTAGTGGCATTTATCTCGACCGTTTCCATGCTTCGCAAGGCACGTTAAGCCGTTGGTGCCGGCTGCTATCGCTAGATGGCAGTCGTTAAGCCATGTCGGAGGCCTTATAGGCGGCTTGAAAACTTGGGGACGATATGGGTTGTTAACATATGGTTACTGACTTTATGGGTGTTTCACAAATAGATACATAATATGGCAAATATGATGCTCGGGTTTAAAACAAACAAAATGTTTTTATTTATTCGACTGAGAGTTAGATACCTAATAAGTACATGAAATAGTTGTTAAAAACCCTGGTTTTGGGTTATAGTCTATACCTAACAACTATAGGGTTCATAACTTATAGATAGTTGACCTAAATACAAGTTTTACAAAAGATGGGGCCGACACGCGGACATAGGGTTTCCGTGTTGGAACGGCGGAACCCTAAACAACTCGTCAGTTCTACTTCACCTAAACATCCCCAACCCATCCTTAGGTTTTGTTCTTACCATAGTAAAAACAAGGAAATAATAATAATAATATTCGGGACAAATCACACACGGTCATCTGGCCTCAAACTAGGATTCCCTGTATCTTGGGAACCAGAGACTGATATACATACACATATACATTTAAATACATACATATATAGATATTACACACCCAGACTCAGAGCAAACAATTCTGCTCATCACAGAAAAGTTTGCCCTGTGTGGGGATCGAACCCACGACTCTCGGATCAGAGGTCGGGATCGCTAACCACTTAGCCACCGAAAAAGAAGATATATCCTGTTTCTTGTTCTTAGACACGGTTTCGGCACGCTTAACCATCGTCGCGACAATGGGACCTTTACCCTCATGTACCGCGGCGAATGGGTTTACGGCAAGCCGGAAGGCATCGGCTGGTGGTGGTACGACAACGGAGACGTTTACTTCGGCTTCTGGAAGCGCGGGCACCGGCATGGCTTTGGCAAGATGTGGTATGCCGACGGAACGTACTATGTGGGCTATTGGAATAAGGACCTGAAAGGTGGATTAGGGATGTTTGTTCAGAGTAAGTAGTAGTCATTTGTTTTGTCTGTGGCGAGTGGTAGAAATTAGTTTTCGTCATCGTTATTACTTCGCATAAGTACTGTAGATGGTAACCTTACACTACAGCCGCGCATTGAAAAGCTCTACCGCTGAAGAGTTTGCAATGCGCAGCTGTTCCAACGTCTTCTTGCATGATTTACCAGATTATCAGTTTGGATAGGGTCCACTCAATACTACGTCATCAGCTCCGCTGGATGCATTATGTGACTCAGAATCGCACTGACTGGAAACCTATAGAGAAGGCCTACGTTTAACTTCGTTCTCCGGCTGAAATGAGGAGACTGTTGGACTTTGTTAGGAAGGGAAACGAGAGAATTACGGCTATCAGTAACTAGTTTTCAGTACAAACAACTAAGATCATTTCTGGTACACGCAACTATTATGAAATGATTAAGACAGTGATAATGAAAACCGATAGGATTCGGAACCTTTAAGCACTATGTAGTTTAGTATACTCTGCGATAGTTTAGTAGGTACCTGCTTATAACACATCACGGAAACCATCATTAGAATCTTATCGTCCTCCGCAGACTAGTGGCTAGTCCACTCGCTTCACATCAGGAGGTCGCGGGTTCGATTCCCGGCGGCCACAACTTTGTAGGACTCTGTTTGGTTGGTGGTAGGGCATTTTCTGAGCCCGCCTGGCTAGCTACCACCGTTTTATCTAAGTATTGCCGCCAAACATCAATGTTATAGTTCGCGTCACGTAAAAAGAGCGCTGGCTGGCGTTCCGAGGATGCACTCTGACAGCAACTGTTTAGTTCCCTCTCTTTCACGCTTACGGGGTTTTGTATAATGCTATCCTGTTGTCAGAGTAAACTGATGGGACCTCGGAACGCCCGCCAGCGCTCTTTTTACGTGACGCGAGCTGTAACAGCATTGATGCGTTCCGGCATGAAGATAGCCAGTTCCCCATTGCGTTGGGGAATCTGGTAAGCCGTCTTCCACTTTTGGCATCATCATCATTTACGTCTTACCATCAGGTCAGATGATGCCAAGGGTTTACCAACTACCAACTGAAGGTAAAAAGAAACCCTAGGCTCAACTGATACCGAAAAAAGCACAGGACAACTGGTTTTCTTTTTGGAATACAAATATTAGAATACCTACTCATCTTCAATCAGAAAACGGCAACCGCTACGAAGGCCACTGGGAAGACGACACGAAGAACGGCCTCGGAAGGTTCTACCACATGCACACCGGGCAGTTGCAGGAGGGCATATGGGTCAAGGACGTCTGTGTCAAGTCCAAGATGTCCGACATTATCATCAGACAGTTTTGCGATCTGCCGACTGAGTATCCTATACCTCCGGTTAGTACTAAACTCATCTTTGGTTTAGTGACAAGACTGTCAAAAGCACAGAATCACTGGAGATGAGATTCATTAGTAACGCATGTACTTTCGATATATTGGTTTTATTACGTGGCATTAAGTGATAAAAACAAACAAAATATCACGAACGAACAGTTAGCATAACGATTAACTACGTAAGCGATTGCGATGATATCTGATAATCTCTTATGATCATTTGTTTGAGTTATACTAACTAATCGGCCTGTAAACAGAGATTGCACTACACTATAAAGTAGGAGCAAGTCTGTATGGTATTACGCCCGCGCCGCTCCGGTAGCGAACGGCAGCTGGCCAGATGTCTCGCAGTTGATAAAACAATGCACAATGCGAATAAACATGTGTTTTATAGTAGTTGTGAAGTCCCCGTTACTACCTACTCAGCAAGAGGAAACGAGCAAAGATATTCTTCTCTATTATTGTATGACACTATTAATAGTATATGATGTGATAGTTCAAGGAACAGACAGTTGTTACCTAAGTAGCAATAACGACTTGAAAAAACTATTTTATCCGATTTGTTCGATACTAAAATACTTCCTTCAATCTCGATAGAATATGCAACCATGTTTGATCGTATAGGTGCTAATCACAGAGATTAATGAACTTTGTACTACCACTTGCATGGACCTACTTATATCCATACGCACAGCCAATTAATTAAAGTCAATGAGCACTTGTGACTTCGCCCGCGTAGAAGTAATACCTACTGTTATAAGTACAGTAAGTTGTAGGTTTTGGTAGAAGCCGAATGTAAAAGTACTTGAAAATTCAGTTGGAAATTCAATTTTCCTTACTTTAAGATCACTTAGGGATCGATATTTTAAAATCGTCAATTAAAGATCGTATGCTCCAATTTTCAAGTTTCTATATTGAACGGTTAAGGCCATGCGTTGTTTATCCCCTACGATACGTAAGTTTTTAATACCCATAGACCATAGTATACACGTGTATTCTTTGCAAATAAAAATATTCTATATTCTATTCTATTCATTTATAATTTGATGTTTGCAGGAGACGTTAGCGAACTCGCGAGCAATCCTCGAAGAGAGCGCGCGTTGGTTGAAACAGAAAATAGGCGATATAGACAAACAACTGCAATTTTGCATCGATCAATTGTATTAAGTTTTATTTCGATGAACAGATCAATTAAGTGTAATAAGTATTATTTACAGTACCTACATATAAAAAAATTGGTTTAAAAATGGTGTTTTTGCACAATAAATTCCTTATGCTAATTGTAACTTCGACAATTTTATTACAAATGTCATTTATTATATCACAGAGTTCTTATAAACTGATATTTAAGTAATTAATTTGACAAATCTGTATTACTATATAGCATATTAATAGCTTTCTAATAAAAATACTTTCCTGATGTCCTTACGAGATATATTGAGCAACTCAACAAAAAAAGTAGTACATAAGTAATTATTGCATGGAAACTGGCAACATTTTGGATTTTCAGTTTCCACCTTTGACAATAGGCATTTGAAGCAAAATATTCACACTTCTATAAACATATTTTCAATATTCTTTTCTTAAAATACACAAACAATTCCGAAATAAAATAAAATAAACTCTTTGCTTCTCTAATACAGTGCTTTTCATCCTTTTTTAAAACCCGACCCCCCAGGAGGTCGCGACCCACAGGTTGAAAAACACTGCTCTAATACATACTCAAAATTTATCAAAACACCTTGTACCCATCGAACGTCGCCGTTTGGTTTACAATTATTCAAATGAGATTCAGCAGTCATGCTTCTGTTTTTATAAATTAAAGGATATTTAGATTTCATGTGGTGTTTCTCATTCATTCATTTATTTGCAAAAAAACAACATCGTCCATGACATAAACAAAAAAATCTTTAAGAACTTTAACTGTGCTATTTAAGCACATATCTTATAAATACAGTTACACAATCTTAATAAGTACTTGATAGTTAACAATAAATAACAAGTTTAATGCTAAGTATAACATTCCAAAAATGTGTTTGGGTCTATCCAACTTACACAATACATAGACAACGGTTTTAAAAACTGACAGTTTTATGATAAGTCTTCTGGGATTCTGTATCGCGAACTGAACGGTCCCAAAATATATTCTCAAGTCTCATTAATCTCACTCGAATCACACGATTCTTCCTTGCTCGAGAAGGGACAGATTCCCTCTCTCAACATCACTTGTCTCAATTTGCTTCTTCAATTGTTCCAACTCCTCTATACCCGTCCTCGTCACTTCATACTTATGTGTAGCTAAGGACATGTAGAAATGCACAGCGAACGCTAGGAAGACTATCATGACTGGAATCAGCACCACGCAGGCCGACCAGGCTGCTGCTGAGCTCAAGTCGTAAAATTTCACCCAGCACAGGATAGCTATTTCTATTAGGAACAGTATGAGTCCTAGGAGTGTTGAGAAGGCCCAGGCTATTTCTATGTACCAGTGCAGTCTTTCGTGCGGTGACTCGTGTACTAAGGAGATGCTATGTAAGTTGCCGACGGCCTCGATGTTGGGCAAGATGCATGTGCTTATCATGAGCGCCAGCATGTGAACGGCGACTAGAAGCGTGGTGCATACTGTGAAAGCGACTAACATTGGGCAGGGGACCCTCGAGTCTTCGTTTAGCTGTACCTCTACCATGGCGACCTGTGGACAAGTTTGCAGGACTGTTGTCATGAACATCGCACAGCTTACCTTTAAGTAATACGGGTATGAAATAGGAAGATGTTTCTTTAAATATAGTAAGAAGGTTACACTGCATGCAAAACTCTAATTTATCAGTAAATGATTGGCTGAAACTGATAACAACCAGACCACGTTAACGCTTAAACATTTAGTATTTCCGTGTTCCGATAAAGGTACAAAATCATTACATTTACCTAATTTATTGCCAGCCTTAGTCCAATAGAAATTTGCATTCTAAATTGGTATCAGAGAGATTTGTATCTCTCTGGGATAATTTAAGCGCAAAAGCGTTGAAATTTAACAACGCAAAATAATCCTTTGGTGCAAATTAACCTGTGTGCAGTTATTTCTCATATCGATACATTTAGTACTATTAATATAATTAAATACTTAGCTCTTCACAAAGGCTCTACATCAAAAAGATGCTTAGCTCTAAGTTATATTGGTGGGGAAAAACATATTTTTCAATATTCTAACCAATTTAAGTAAAAAATACTGAATAAAAACTGCTGAAAACAAACAAAATGTGTGTCAGTCTGGGAACGGACGGGAAGTTTTAACATATACATATATACATAGTTATTTTATACGATAGGCACAAAGCCAGAGCAAATAAATCAGATCATCATAAAATGTTTTCCCTGGTTGACGATCGAACCCATGCCCAGGTGCGATCTAAAGTATGAAATTTTATTAATGTTGTCTTTGTGCTACAGATTCTATGAAAATACTGAGTAAATCGGTTAAGTGCGATAGTAGGCATCCCGCTACGAAATCATCATGACAATTGACATAAGTCGCATTAACCACTAACCCCACCAATTCAGTTAATTCTGTTAACACTGAAGTTTTGTTATAGACGGTGCCCGCCCATCAACCGACCAAAGAATCCTATAAAGTTGAATGCCTGCTGTTAATCGAACCCGCTACCTCCTGTTTGGAACCTTTTGGACTAGCCACTTGCCCACCCAAGCGGTTGTAAACAAGATAAAAGGCAACGGCGGGTAAAATAGTAAACTAATGTCTAACCGCAGGAGACTTACCGACAGTTAAGACTAGCCATAAAATTTTATACTTACACATAATTTTACGATTTAACCAATTTGCATATACATATTATTTGAATAAGTTAGCGCTAATGAGTAATGACTCGAATGGTAACGAACTACTACACAGTTTCCCACAAGGGAAGGCAACAATATAATTTATTGCCTGCACTTCTGCATTACTGTTAACGGTAAGTACCTACAACTTCTTGAGTATATCATAAATCTGAAACTGTTGGGCGCTGTAAATTGTAACGTATTAACCTAGTTTATTGCTCAAATGAAAAGCTATGTAGTCGTTTAAGTGGCTTATAAAACACAAATAAAATTAAAATGTAAAGGGCTGTTTACTCTGCTACTTACAATAGTTGATTTGTTGCCAGTTTACGTACACTCATCATCATCAATGGCTTCTGCGTCTATTACAGACGATGTACTGCAGTGTCTTGGCGCTATTCCGTGTTGTTAACCACGCAGCAAAGCTGCTGTGGGTGGAGGAACCTCTCACCAGACACTGCACCGCCTGGGACGGAGTTAAGGAAACGCAGGGCTGCCCAGGACTTGCGTTACCCTCTCGCTGGCTGATTCGCTGGCTGATTCCACACAATACGTGTGGAGCCAGTTTGACTGCAGGAGACCGCCGCTTTTCGAGTAAGACCCTAATCGCGCCTAAAGGAGACCTTATGTCGGGTTTGAGTTCGGAGATTTCCTTCTCCTAGACGGGTTGCAGACAAATGCTAACGAGGCCCATCTTCCCGATATACACTACAGCCCAAATGACCTTCATTTTGGGGCAGTCGGGTAAAATATATGAACTATTTCTGTGGGATTACAGATTTACGTGCTAGTTCTGTGACACAATGCTAATATACTGCTATCGAGAGGTTTGAATGTTTTCAAACATTGAGTGTTGAATAAGTGACTATAGTATACCTTTCTATCATTTAAGCGCGATACTTTATTTAAGCGCGATGATTAATTTCTGACCGATTATGATGTGTTATGAATTTTATGATGTATACTGTTTTACTGAAATTTTGCATGCTATTGACTAGCTAAACAGGCCTGTTCTATGAAATTACATGTTATCTTACATTTTGTTTACCCTGTTTATGGCGATTATTTATTATATGTTTATTATATGGAATTGGAATTGGATACACACAGAGGCGGCCGCGGGACGGTACCGGGAGCGGGATTTTTTGTAATGTTCGGATTACTATGAAACCCTTCACACCAAAACCGGGCGGGTGCCGCGCGTTTTGGTGTGAAGGGTTTCATAGTCATCCGAACATTACAAAAAAATAAATGTCGGAATATAAAATGGATCCTAACGGAAAGAAAGGATCTGTATCCAAAGAATGACTCAATCTTCTTCTTCGCAAAATGATCCTACAGGCTTCACTGAATGTATACAGATTAACAGGTCACTGTTGGTTTACTCAATTGCGGACAATCTAAGGGGATCCCCAGGTCACAAAGGGGTCCTTACATTCTTCCTGTATTTTATGAATCGGTTCAATCCTTTGGCGTGGGTTCAATATATCGGGAAGTATTAATATACTGTATAACTACAGGTTGTTAAACGAGTACGTTATTTTAAGGAGTTACTCAGAATCAAGTATAGAATACAGAAAAAATATAGAAAAATCCGATCTACGATTTTTTTTCAGTTTCCTATAATAAATCTGAATAGAAAGTCAAGAATTTGTTTGGGAAATAATAATTGAGTTTGGAATGTCTTGGATATTTTTCCGTTATCCTATACTTAATTCGTATTTTTTTACACCCTGTATGTGTATATTTACCATAATTAGAAAAAAAGTTCAAAAATGTATTGGACACGTAAACATATAGAGGTAGTAAGTAACAATATCTGTTGTGCCTGATATGTATACCACTACTTCCTGAGGTATCTTATCAGTTATTTATTATAGGAACTGTAGGTTCATATTAATTCAGAAAATGCGCTATATTAAGTCCGAAAATCCGATATATTAAGTAGGTAACAGAGACAGAGCAAATATTGTAGATCACGTGCCAACAACGCCATCAGCTGTGCAAGAGTTTGGCCACAGCCACAGACAACCTAAAAGCTAAGAAATACACAAGATAGATGGACGACTCTTAAGAATACAAAGATTTAATAAGATAATTACTTGTCATTAACACATACCATAGCAAAACCAGAGAGCAGCGCCGATGTCTTACTGGAGGCCTTCAGCTTGGCTCTGCTGAGTTGCAGTTTCCGCCATGACAGATATGCTGGCGTGTGTAGACCATCGCCGGTCTGCAGTGGGGTCTCCGCAGACATCACGCACTTGTGCTGCAAGAATAACATTCCGTTTAGCCAACAAAAAACCAACACAGCAATGAGATTATGTGCAATGGTCCATTAAAAAAGAAAAAAAACTAAAGCAAAGAGTTTTGGTCTAAAGTAGATGATTAAAACAAAAAAGAGTTTGCATATGTACAGATGGTAGTAAAGGAAAATGTTAACTGGCATGCGTGTGGTTGCAGATAGAAATAAAAAAGCCCATAATGATCATGACTGAGCAGTTAGATGGAACTAGTTTGACTAAACTAGTGAAGGAAGCATGACTCATATCAAAACTGAAGAGACAGAGTCCATAATTGAATGAATTATTGTGAATGGAACTATACATATACATCTGCTTATCATAACCTCCTTGCCTTGATATTGAAGGCAGACAAGAGGAAAAATGCACTTTCATAAACATTTGTATATGTTATCTTAAATACATTGATTAGTTATTTGAGTACAATTTTCTTTTAAAATACCAATCAATAATGAATTTATATAGAAATAATTTATTGTAGATAGGTATAAGGATAGATATCCACTTTGGCAATTCATCATAGCATCATAGCATTAAAGCAATTTAAATATTTTAAAAAGTACAAAATAAAAGCAAAGAACGGAAATGTGTACAAGTAGCAGGAATCTGTGCTGTATTGGTTACTTGGTTAGGTTGCAGCATTATTTTGTAATGACCAATACTAAATAGTATCAACATAAAATTAAATATAGATGATCTATCACTGGACTGCGGGGCAGTGGTCCAATTACCAGATGTTTAACTTGTAATTTCTTTGGTTTCTGACACATGTCACAAAACAACACAGGACTTAAGGTTAATAAATAAATAATTTTAGCCTAGAACCGGAGACTAAAATAAAAAATGACAATATGCAAAGAATATCAAAATAATAATTATGCTGTTTCGCAAAAACTGTAGCCTTGAAATACATATTATGTTACATGAGTTGCCAATTATTCTTGTTTTGTAACATTTTGCAAAATAACATGCATGCATGTAGTACCTACGTACTACATACCCTTGGATGAAAAATCTGTAAAAAACAACATTTAGGTATTTACGAGTATTTATATCCTTAACCAATTAGCTTTTTCCACACCAATTCAGTCTGAAGCGAGACCAACCCTGCCCCAATGATTACTAAACATCACTCACTCTGTGTTAAAAAGGAACAGATGCAAACGCCAACTTCAAACAAAACCAATTTCCAAACTTTGTTAAAGACCAGTCCTCAATTGCTCTAAACAAAAACAAACAAATAAATTTAAAAATTGTGATATTCACTAGAAAAATAAATAGACACATGATCTTGCTACGAGTTCCATACATGGTTTTTGATAATCTCCATTATGGGCTTTAATGTTTTTTTTACTTAACTCAGCACTCTCTTTCATGACAACCTGCTTATGGCCTAGGGAGATGAAACATGGTAGCTTGTACATTAAAATTATAATGTAGGTATATTTGCAATAAGGGGCCATCCATAAATTATATCACATGAATTTCATGTTTTTTTGACCCCCCCCCCCCCGTCCTTGTCACAGATAGTCACATTTATGGGACCACCCCCTCCCTGGTGTGACGTCACATATTTTGCAATTTTTTGCCCAGAATTGAATAAATGAAAACAAATTCAAAAATTATACACTCGGCTTCAAAAAAATCGCACCTTTTAAGAAATCTATTTTAAACATCTTTCAATCGTATTTGTATTATGAAATATTGGTAATGTTCGGTATCATTTGAAAGGTAAGGAAACAGAGAATGCAAAAACAATAATTCATTCAATGTTTTTTATTGGAACTGAGAAAAATTTACAAAACAATAAAAATCCTTAAAAAGCCCAAATGAAATCTGATTAATTTTTCAAAACAAAGTTGCTTAAAACTAACCTAAAACCTAGTGTTACCCCCCCTAGCCCTAATGACGTCTTCCATGCGCTCCCTCATGGATCGCACCAACTTTAGGACCTCTTCTTGAGGGATTCTGTCCCATTCCTCAATAACGGCGTCTTGGAGCTCCTGAAGAGTCGCGGGAGCGGGATCACGGGATCTAACCTTGCGTTTCAGCTGGTCCCAGAGGTGCTCTATCGGGTTCAGATCTGGACTTCTCGCTGGCCACTGCATGACAGGGATCCCAACCTCTTGAAGGTAGCCCTGCACAATTCCAGCAGTGTGCGCGCGAGCGTTATCGTGCATTAATGTCAACCCGTCGCCAATAAATCCAGCATAGGGGACCACATGTTCTTCCAGGATCTCTGTGATGTACCGGTGAGCAGTCATCGACCCTTGCCCGCGAGCACCGCCGGTCCGAGAGACGCAAGAAAGTTCAGTTTTGCCGTCGGCAGATATGCCGCCCCAGAACATGCAGGAACCGCCCCCGTATTCTACCGTCTCTTGGATGCAGGCTTGGGCAAAACGTTCCCATTGTCTTCTGTATACTCTTTTGCGTCTATCGTTGCAGAAAAGGCACACTCTCGTTTCGTCTGAGAAGAGAACAGCTCTCCATTGGTCCAGGGTCCAATTGACGTGGGCGCGAGCAAATTGCAGGCGTGCTCGCCGATGTGCTGCGGTTAATTTTGGACCCGTGGCAGGTCTTCTAGACACAATATTTCTCTCCTTTAGTCTTCTTCTAACTGTAGAGACACTCACGGCCCTTCTACGAACTGCTTGAAGCTGCTGTTGCAACTCAACAGCATTAGAGAACCGATTTCTCAAAGACTTCGATACGACGAATCGGTCATCTCTCGCAGAAGTGCAGCGATTTCTACCAGACCCACGCCTTCGGACAAAGCCACCGGTCTGCAGGAACCGCTGGTACACTCTTCGAACAGAAAAGCGACTCAAGTGCAATTGCCGAGCAACATCACACTGACGTAGTCCTGATTGCAGTAGTGCGATAACTTGGGCGGCTTCAGCAGCAGTAGTGTCCATCTTCAAGGACGTTTTTCTGATGAAAGATATTCTTCTGTGTCTTCTTCGACTGTTGGTAGCAAATTTATCCCCCGATAAGCTGTATCGACCCTTTTATACCCAAAAAACAAAACAATACAAACAAAATTTGAAGAGGAGAATCAGTTCCATTGTCATTCACAGTGACTTAAAGTGTCAAGCTTTTTCTTTAATCAAATGAAATGGATATTTTTTTAAAGAGTTTTTATAGGGCTCTCAAATGATACCAATATTGCTACGAATAACTGCTTGTCTTAAGGATTAACAGTGCTTGAAGCCTATTTTTACGGACGTGCGATTTTTTTGAAGCCGAGTGTATAAGGTGCTACTTTATTAGTGCCCGATATTTTAGTCAGTGCTCCTACTCCTGATTCTGATCAACTTTCCCCAAGAAACCCATAGTCAAATTGGAAAAAAATTTTGGACTCTTCATACAAATCGATCAGCCGAGCGGCTAAATTAGTATGAAGAGCCCAAAAAAATTTTTGCGATTTGACTATGGGTTCCTTGGGGAAAGTTGATCAGAATCAGGAGTAGGAGCACTGACTAAAATATCGGGCACTAATAAAGTAGCACCTTATATATTATTTATTATGTGACGTCACAACGTTTATGACTCCCCCTACCCCTTGTCACATAATGTCACACTTCGTTGGCCCCCTCCCTCCCCCTTAACGTGTGACATAATTTATGGATGGTCCCTTCTCATTGTATCATTCAGACTAAAGTTTTATTTTTCTAGTGAGACGTAAACTGAAAGTGTTTGATGGTGAACACATAGTGCATAATATTGCTCTGATTCATAGTGAACACCTAAAATTCATAAGGAACACCCAAGTCTAATAAATATCAGAAATAATGTAAGTCAGAGCAGTACAGGCACAGCCTAGTGTAAGGAACATAGTAAAATCTTCTTAGTGTTTATTTCATTATTATGTTTTAGTTAAGGTTTGATAAATCAAAACAATGAAGAATACCACCAATTTTTGTTTTTTATCTTAAAATATACTCTATTAAAAATAAAAAAATATGGTGAAAAAATTTTTTTGATACGTTTGATAGTTTCCGAGATACTGAATTATTTAGGTAGGCAAGTGACGCGGGGACGCCGCACGCTGCTGTGACGTCACTCTGCAACGGTCGCTCAGTGCGCGCACCGCTCCCTATCTGTATGTATGAAGTTTGCGTTGAAAATTTTAAAAATGACTAATCCAAAAACTAGAAAATCGTGCTCGTGTCAAAGTGCTTAAATACAACTACCAATATACCCGAAAATTTATTTTTTACTGTTATATTTTTGAACCTTAAAGTCAAAAGAAATACATGAAAAGTATGATCCACCCAGACCCAAAGCCAAAAGTTGTGTCTATCACCTTCTCCTTATCTGATAACTTTTGCATAAACAGTAACGTCGTCGCCGTAGCTATTTCTAGCCAATCTAAAATAAAATAAATATGAGTTAACCGATACACATAAAAAATAAAAACCGGACAAGTGCGAGTCTGACTCTCGCACAGAGGGCTTTGTCCACACCTACAAACAAACAATATTTTAAATTTTATCAACTTATTTTAAGATTTATAGATAACTTCTTAGAGATTTTCAAGTAATTTATAAGCGAAGATCTATTTTCTGTATATATATTTATTTAACTTTTATGCCCAGTTTTCGGAAATAAGGAGTGAGGAGCATGGTAAAGGTGATGGTGTCAAAATCACTTATGTCATCAACTGTAATATAATGACACAATAACGGCACTTAAGCGGTCATGGCACAGCGCTGCTTATGTGGTCGCATCGATCACGCAAGTTAACGGACTACAGACACGGTCACAACTTGGATGGGCTTAAATATCAGTAACTATCACTAGATGGCAGTCGCCAAGCTATGTCGGAGGCGTTATAGGCAGCTTGGATGGACTGCTAGTCAAGTCCATCCAAGCTGTGACCGTGTTTGTAGTCAGTTAACCTGCGTGATCGACGCGACCACGTAAGCAGCGCTAAGCCATGACCGCTTCAGTGTCGTTATTGTGTCATTATATTACAGTTGATGACATAAGTGATTTTGACACCATCACTTTTACCTTGCCCCTCACTCCTTATTTCCGAAATATCAAGTTCATAAATATCATTATTACCTAAATTTTTCAATACTAGCAATGAAAAATAGGTATGTAAGTATATATGTATAGGTATCTTATAAGGATCAACAGATTTGTGATAAGAAAGAAAAAAAATAAGTTGTAAGTACTTTTGCATTTTTAATCATTGTCTCGGCGGCCGCGGTAAAGAAATCGGAGTTATTTGAGAAATAGTAGCTTAACTCGTCTATTTAAGGAATCATTCGATTTTTCAATCAATTTTTAAAACTGTCATCGATTATACTTGTAACACTACTGTAACACCGATTCACATAAAAAAAAACTACAGTTAGAAATGTTATTGTGGGCGAACGTAGGGACCATCCGATAGCAATGTATGAAGAACACAGTACGGTGAGAGCGGCGAGTTGCGGTATGACGTCACGCGCGCTTGGCGCGCCCGAGCGAAGTATTTGAAAAAGGCGGAAACTAAAATTATCGTAACTTCAAAACTACTCGCTTGATTTAAATGAAACAAAAACAAGTGTATTTCTAGACATTTAGGCTACAAGGTCATAAAGTTTCAAGTGATTTAACGGACCCATTAACATTCTTCATTGTATTTATAGTATGCCTATAAAATTACATTCACTTACTGTCTTAAAGAAACTATGCAGTGTCAGGCAAATGTTAAAAACCACAAAATTTGTAGATACACACTGTAAAACACATTGTTATCACAATCATCATCAAATATGTATACAATAAAAAAAATCAAAACATGCATCAAATAACAGTCAGAGTAAACTACTTAGCTACTCAAGATAATATACATATAAAATAATATTATATAGGTAGGTGAATAAACAACAAAATACAGGTAGGAGCATTTTTTAAGTGAACAAGGTACATCGGAAGATCAATTCAATATCTGTGCAAACTGTAAATGAATCAACGCTTATACCTCATGAGAAAAAAATAAAAGACAGTAGCACAGCGACTGAAAGCAGCAAGGTAACTGGTTTTACAACCTATGAAGGTGAACCTTGAATCGCTTGCAATTATAGAATAAACAGTGGAACAATAGTATGCCTCATGAAAATACAATGGTAGGAAAAGATCATACCTTGCTCAATTTTGGACACCAGTTATTAGCGTGACCGTAACGACCGGCGTGGTAATTATTACCAACAGTACTGGCTGACCAAACCGACATACCTAAACAGTATAGCAAAGCCAGTAGTCCTTTGACTTGATGCGGCGAGGTCACTAACACGTAATCTCGGCACTACAAATCCACACAAATGAAATTCCAGGGTAGCAAATAAATATGTGATTGTCTTTCCGAGCACACGTGTTATCCGGGTCGCAATATATCATTAAAAAACTAGATTTTACTCAATTTTATAGCGCAACGCAAACATTATTTTTCAGGAAATTGACATATGACACTTGTCATTTACATACATGTTTTTTGGTTCGAAACGCTGCAACAAATAATTGTGTAAAATGTGTCAATATTCTACAAATGGATTAGCTGTAGCTTTCTCTATTATTTTAACCTTACCGAGCTGCCTACGAAACAAACGCACCTGCCAAATGTCTCTTCTGTCAAGTTCTGTCTGATGCTTTACAATGACGTGGGGATGCTTTACCACTTTACCACACAGTCTCGAAACAAAGAAACGTGTAGAGAAACCTGTTCGAGTTGCTTTCGAGTTTTAATGGTAACTAAATCATTCTATGTCACATTATAAGAATATTATAATTCTATGTCTTTCGTATATAAGGAAAACAAAAAGAGTCTGGCAAACGAAAACGTAACCTGAGAAAGTGCGGCAAATTCAATAAATCTTAATGTGGTAACACTAGAGATGGGCAATCTTCCCATACCCTATCTACCCGGGAGGGTATTTATAGGGTAGATTGGGTATTTATGGGAATATACCCAGTTATATACCCAATCGTTGGGTATATCATTTATTTATCATTATCATTTATTAATTATATAAAACTAAATTGTCATTTAAAAATAAAGTCTTAATTTTATAAGCTTTTACTTAGTATTTTTGAAATTCTGAAGTAAGTATCAACTACGTCAGTATCGAGAATAAAGCAAAATTGATTATATTTCGAAGATAACAATGATTGAAGCGCAGAAACTGACTTATCATATCGATATGGCTGTTATTTTATTAGTTTTGTGGGGTGCTGATTACGTTATAAAAAACATCTGTTTTATCCAAGGTTGCGGCCATGCTTTTAAAAAAATGTTGAAATGGGTTAGTTAGTGAGGATTTCTAAGGTGCTGATTACGAAAATGTCATCCACTTTAGAACCTAAAATGGCGGAAATGTACTTTTTCGAGGTTCTCATTATGAAAAATGACATCGACAACGATTCAAGATAGCGGCCATACATTTATAAAAAAATGTCGTACCATAAAAGTATAAGTATAGTTTGATTCCTGGGTGTGTCAAGTGTATTTTCAAAAATCTTTGAATGTAGTTTTGCTTCTTTTTAGAAATAGAGGAATGTTTTCTTTGAGTAAAATTGGCTATCTCTAATATTTAAAGTAGGTACTTTCCCTCCAGGTGACGTTACAAAATTTCATCCTGTCCTGTATACATGACCGTGAGAAAAGCAGGAGGCTCCCCGCACTCCCACCCGCGCCTCACTCTCGCACCTCGCGCCAACCTCCCGCACCCCGTGGCTCACGCCCCGCACCCCATGCCTCACCACCGCGCCTCACCCCCCGCACCTTGTGCCTCACCCCCCGTACCCCGTGCCTCCCCCCCCGCACCCCGTGCCACGACCCCGCACCCCCAACCCCCGCGCCCCATGCCTCACTCCCCCACACCCCGTGGCTCACCCCCCCCCCCCCGCACCCCGCACCCTGCGCCTCACCCCTCGCATACGGCTTCCCCGCACCCCGCTCCTCACCCCGCTCCTCACCCCCGCACCCCGCTCCTCACCCCCGCATCGGGCGCCTCACCCGCCCGCACCCCATGCCTCACTCCCCCACACCCCGTGGCTCACCCCCCCCTCCCCCCCGCACACCCCGCACCCCCCGCACCCCATGCCTCACCCCCAGCACTTCGTGCCTCACCCCCCCGCACCCCGCACCCTGCACCTCACCCCGCTCCTCACCCCCGCATCGGGCGCCTCATCCGCCCGCACCCCGCTCCCCCCCGCATCCCACACCCCGCGCCTTACCCCAGACTTACCGCGCGCATTGCTCCTCACCCCCCGCATCCCTCGTCTCCCCCCCCGTGCCCCGCTCCTCACCCCCACACCCCACACCACACTACCCGGAACGCCGCGCCTTTACCCCCCCTCCCCGTTTTTTGTAATTATCACACCACAAAATGACACCCGTATCGATATTTTTCGAAAAAGCATGGCCACCATGTTGAATTTCATAATAGATAATAGATGTCATTTTTTCAACTAGAAAATAACATCATATAACTCGGAAATTCAAAATATCATACTCAAGACTTGTTATGTAGATGTGAAAAAAAACACTATTCAGATTTAGTATAGGGAACTGAAAAATTTACATATATTTTTTAGGCTGTTATTTATTGTAAAAAGTTACGAATTACATAAGATTCACTTAAGCAAATTATCGAAATGACAGTTTTGAAGTGAATTTTAAAACAAAAAAATATAATGCTCATAAGTTTATATGTACCCTGATAAATACCCACTGGGAAGGTATTTATGGGTAGATATTGGGAATATTCCCAATCTACCCGGTAGATTGGGTAGATTGCCCATCTATAGGTAACACCAACCTATAGCAGGAAAAAATATATTGAATACTAGTGTGATAAATCTTTATTATAATATATTCATACTAGCTGAAATTACAATTTAGTATATTCTATTTATTGGTATCACGGACTATAATGACGCTCCAAGCGGTTGTGCAAGGCAATTCATTTTTTTGGTCAAATATTGAGTTTTCAATGCCGTATACCTTAGCTTCCCCTAAACCGTCTGATATGTATATATTCTGTATCCTGGTATCCTAGCCAATATCTTAAACCACAAATGGTAGCGCAAGGCGCTATTTTTTTGGATCCAAAATGGAAACTTTGAGGCCCCATATTTTCCAAAAGCGTCCAAAACTTTTGGTAAGACGGGAACTTTCACGTAGTCTGGAACTATTCCAACAACCTTCAATACACCACTTAGCGCAAGGCGATACATTCAGTTTGAGGTCTCGGCTGAAGGTCTATATCCTCGTAAGGCTCAAACTAAAAGGAAGGTAGTCATTGCGGCCCAAACGTCCTTAAAATAGGTCATAATGGTTGCGGCCCAGAATTTCATTATGCAAAAAAGTTAAATTCAAATTCAAAATTCTTTATTGCCTTCATGAGTGGTAGTAAAGGTGTTAGTTAAAGTTTAAAAGTACAATACACATCATGACCCTGCAAGGGCACAGCAAATAAGATCTTATAACTAAGTTTACCACATATTATCAACATTTCGAACTAAAATAATAGTTATTACAACGAAAACAAGAATAAAATTGACAAATTAATATAACATAAAAATAAAATAAAAAACACGAATCAAAATTGACAAATTAATGTACTTAAGTAAGTAACATGAAATATTTCTAAACTATTTATAAATGAAATGTTTTTCGTATTTTTTCTCATAAAATTCTTGCAAAGAGTAAAAACAATTATTTATTAGGTATTCATTAAGTTTATTTTTGAATTTGTTGAACTGTTCTTCGTTTTGTATATCTTTAGGAATATTATTATATATTTTAACGGCCATTGCTTGAGGACCTGAGCTATACATTTTGAGATTGGAGATAGGCACAGATAGATTATTTTTATGGCGTAAATTATGTGATTTAGTGTGATGATTACTGGACAGGGGAAAAAGATGTTTTTGTTTTCTAATAAATTTACAGAGTTCTAAAATATACAGCGAAGTTAGAGTGAGTATTTTATGTTTGATAAAATGTAATCGGCAAGATTCCATCTGGTCTATGTTACAAATTATTCTAATGCATTTCTTTTGCAGTATAAATAAATCAGCAGCATCAGTGCTGTTACCCCACATTATGATTCCATATTGGAGCCATGAATGTGCATAGGAATAGTAAGCAAGGATGGCGGTTTTTTGATCTGTAGCTTTTTTTATTTCTTTTAATGCATATGAAAATCGTGCCAATTTAGTGGATATTGCTTGTATATGGGCTTTCCAATTTAAGTGGGAGTCAATATATAAACCTAAAAGAGAAAAGGTGCTTACGCAATCTAAATGTATATTATTATGAGTGAAGTTTATAGTCATGGGGCGTTTTTGATAGGGTCTGAACTGCATTAATTTAGTTTTGCTGAGGTTGGCTTCCAAGTTATGATCTTCTAGCCAGTTAACTATGTTTGAGAAAATATTGTCTAGATTGTTGTTTAGCTGTAATTCATTGGGACATGGGATAGCAACAGATATGTCATCTGCGAAGAGGATACAAGGTGAGTTTAATACTTTAGGTAGATCATTTATATAAATTAAGAATAATAAGCAACCCAGCACACTCCCCTGGGGGATAGATTTATTGACAGAACTTTTTTTTGACCTGATGTTGGATATAATCATATTTTCAAAGTCATAGTATACAATATCGACATACTGTATACGATTATTTAAAAATGAAGCAAACCACTCGTATGCAATTCCTCTAACTCCTATACCATATAGTTTGTTAAGAAGTATCTCAAATGATACCCTTTCGTAAGCTTTGGATAGGTCAAGTAGGATGCCAACAGCATATTCTTTATTATTTATAATACTCAAAATTTCATTAATATATTTGAAGACGGCTAGAGATGTGGATCTATTTTTTCTGAAGCCGTTTTGACTTTCACTTAGAATATTAAATTTTTCGCAGAAAGAATATAGTCTGGAAGACATTGCAGTTTCAAATATTTTGGAGAACGTTGATAACAAGGCTATAGGACGGTAGTTGTTTTTGTCTGTTTTATTACCTTTTTTGTGGATAGGTTTAATAATTGATGTTTTCAGTACATCAGGGAATGTACCTTCTGCAAAAGATTGGTTAATGAGCCATGTTAAAGGAAGGATAAGTTCTTCTTTACATATTTTAACTAGCGTCGGTGGTATTTCATCGAATCCAAAACTTATCTTATTTTTTAAATTTGATATTATGATTTCAACTTCTCGGGGGTCAACAGGACTAATGTAAATTGAATTGTCTGTAGGTGCTACTACTGGACGTCCGGCTGGCGGTGCTCTTGCTTGAGTATGAGTTTCACTACTTAAATCGGAAAAAGTTTCATTGAACGAATTTGCTATTATGTAGGGATCATCTGTAAGATTACCATTTATATTTAACTTTAAGTTTATTTTATCTTTTTTACAAAGTTTATTTGTTCGTTCTTTGATTATGTGCCATGTTGTTTTTGTTACATTGTCAGAATTGTTAATTTTTTTTATGTAGCTCAATCTTTTTGATACCATCACAGCCCTTTTAAGTAATTTTTCGTATTGTTTGTAATGCTTATACAAGGTAGGATCTTCAGTTTGAGACAATAATATTTTCAAAAGTCTTTTGTGTCTACAAGATTTTTTCAGGCCTTTCGTTAACCAGGTTTTCTTTTTAGTATGTTTCCTTTTTATCTTTTGTTTGGGAATATTTTTATCTAGAAGTTCAATGAGAGTAGTAAGAAAAAAATTATAGTTTGAGTTAATATTTTGGCAGTTACTTAATATTTTATTCCAATCTATTTTGCCTAATTCAGCTCTAAAGCGACTTATGTTTTTATCATTGAAGATTCTTTTTTCTACAAACCAATTTCTGTTATCTTCTATGGATTTGGTAGGTAAGGTAAGTAATATTCCTTTATGATCTGAAAACCCGTACTCATTAACAGACAACTGGAACATATTGTTATGGAAGTTTGAAAATATTAAATCTAAGCAAGAGGAAGTAGTACTAGTAATTCTAGTGGGCTCATATATATGTTGATGGAAATTATAACTCTTCAATAGATTTATAAGGGAAGTGCTTAAGATACTGTTATCTAAAATATTTACATTAAAATCTCCTCCTATTATAATATTTTTCCTAGAATCCTTATTAGATACCATTAGTAAAAGTTTTTCAAGTTACCTAAACTCTTCAACTCAAATATTATATTTCTATACAATGTTAATGGAATGTAATAGTAACTGATAAAGTGGAAAACGAGACAATTTAAGACGTCCAAATTTTAGCACATTGGGTGTTTATTCCAACAGAAAAAGCCATATACTTTCATTTAATTAAGAAAAATATATAAGAAAGTATTTATGTTTGTTCTACTATGTTTCTTTTGCTTTTTTTGTGATAGATATTTTTTTCTTTTAAATTATTTTGACTTGTATTTACCAATAAACCAATTGCATAAAATCAGTTTTTTTTATATAAAATACAAAAGCTTTAAAGAACTAAAGTTTGTATTTTTTAAACATAATGAATTTATTTAAACAAATGACGCGCGGCCGCCGCGTGGCTGCCGCGCTGTTAGGTAACTGCTAAGAATTTGTACGTTATGGACTAGTCAATAAAATTTAATTTGCTATGAATGAAAACAAGTTACGCAGCCAACATGCGGCTAACGCGCGGCGGCCGCAATAAAGTTATCGCGTCGTCTAAACGGGCCGTCTATCAGAGTGCAGCCTCGGAACGCGGCCGTATGTATGCGGTGTATGTATCTGTATGTTTGTGTCAAAGAGGTTTATAACATTTCACTGATGTGTGTGTGTTATTTTGGATGTGTATCCGAACTCGACAAAGCACAAGCTTGACAGATAAACGAACGAGACAGAAAACACTTTCTTGTTCACTTTTGTAACGGTACTACGTCCGTGCGGGAGTGTCCATGCAAATTGGATGTTCGGGGAACGAGGATGATAAGCGAGTGACAAGTGGACCATTTCGTTGATTAGTGGATAATGTAGGTGGGAACACTTGTTGTTAGTGGTTTGTTTGATCGCTGCTGTGAAGTGAGAGAAACTGGTGTGACGGCGAGGCTCGCCTTGGATGCTGGTGTCTGTAACCAACTTGCTTTGGGTACTGTTGTTGCTTGGGATTCGCGATGGCTGAGGCAGCGAGTGCCGCTAGTGCCAACCCTAACGCTGAGATCGTCCGGGGACAGGTCTTCGAGGTTGGACCGAGATATACAAACCTGCAGTACATCGGGGAAGGAGCTTATGGGATGGTGGTGTAAGTAACTTTTTGAATATTTCCTCATAACCTCAACACCTTTCAGATAATCATCAGTTCTCTTGTTGTGTCAGGTGTATTCAGCATTGTAGTTATAACATGTACCTAGCTTCATGTATGTATGTAAATAACAGGTGTAAATTACATCAATTCTATTGTGTAAATATTAATCATGAAATAATCTCATCAAAAGCCTTGTTGATTTTCTGTATCAAGAAGTGCATCCCCAACTGGAATGTTTTGTCATACCTACAAGTACAGAATTTAATGTTTGAGTGATATGGAAATTATCAATTTATTGTTTTATGGGTGTTGCTGTATTTTGAGTACAAGATAACGTTTATCACATACAAATTATGCTCTATGTAGGTAGATAATGTGGTGCTTTTCGAGTAATAAAAAAGTTGTAGGCTGTTTGTAGTAATTTTTTAAAATATATGGAAATAATTCTTATTTGAAACATTTAGGTACTATTATTTTAAGACAGTCGGCACAGATTAGATAATAGTACTACATAGTCAGCCAAATAGTTTTCTTTTTCAACCTAGTGTATTAATTAGCGTAGTAGCGTTCTTAAGTTCAGCGTAATTAAGCTCAGACAGCCAGGATCCACTATCTTTAATAAGCTTGACATCCTTCTTAGTGCGGTAGTTTTCTGCATCTCTGCATAATGGGTAAAAATCTTTATTTTGGAATTATCTTTGAAGCAGTTACTGACAATTAACTCTGTTATTAAAAAAAAAAACATTAATTTTTTATGCCTATAAAGTCCTTTTTGATGCAGTATAGCTATATACCAACTTCTTACTTACAAGTTTGTTTTATATTTATCTAGACGTGGTCCTTATGTGTGGATGGACTAACTTTGCCCTGGGGAATGCCCAGGGTTTTAATGTTGATGGAAATAATTACTTAAAGTTGAAAAGATTTTTAGTGTGTGATTTGTGATCACATTTTAGGTAATATTATTTCTGAACTTTTTGAAGGATTAGTAAAGCACTTTTACAGATACATGTAATACCTATGAATTATATGCATTGTAAGCCAATTCCAATTGGGTCAGACATTTTTGTCTACTTTTACTGCGATAGAAATCTTGTTTTTAGACTAAAAAACTATATTTAAAACTTTTGAGTTATAGGTAAGACCTCTAAATCAGAAGTTGTTTTTTTTTATCGCCAACTGGTATGCCTTGGGATTATCTTACTTATCTCAAGAAAATTACTTTAATTTGTTTTTTTTTTTCTATTCTGATCTTTTAAAGTTATTGTTGTGCTGTGATTTTATCATACCTCATCATCATTTATATTTGCAAAATAATAATACTTAATGAAGCTTTTTTATTTCCATAATGAACAAAAAAAAAACAATTAAGTACATTTCAAATGAATAAGTTTTGTTAGTAGTACTTATAATTATTAGTCTTGGTTAGTTAACTATCAAGTATGGACCCCTTCTGGGTAAAAGCCACCAGCATCATCCAAGTGTCTCTATCTCGGTCAGTGGCCATCCAGTCTCTCCCAGCTACAGTTATTATGTTGAACAACCATATCTTTTTTGGTCTCCCCCATTCTCTTTCCCCTTGGTCTATTCCATTTAGTAGTAAGAAAAGTCACCTTTTATCTGAGCTCCTTGAGATGTGGCCTGCCACTTTAGTTTCAGAGCATGCTCTAGGGCATCTTGGAGCTTCCTTTTCTTTCTAATTTATTCACTTTTTGGATCTTTCGTAATTTCAGAAGACATCATTTACTTATACTTATAGGGTCCCGAAATAATAATAATATCCGGGACAAATCACACATGGTCGTCTGGCCCCAAACTAGGATTCCCTGTACTATGGGAACCAGAGACTGATATACATACACATATACATTTAAATACATACATATATAGATATAATACACCCAGACACAGAGCAAACAAATCTGCTCATCACAGAAATGTTTGCCCTGGGTGGGGTCGAACCCACGACTCTCGGATCAGTAGTCAGGATCGCTAACCACTGAGCCACCGAGTCAGTCAAATACCTGTTTTTTTTAACTGAACAACTTTTCCCAAGGAACCTATGCTCAATTCGCGAAATTTTTTGGAGTCCTCATAATTATCAAATGAATCACCAGTTTTGTATGGAAAGTCCAAAGTATAAGTCCAAAGTATATTAGAGGGAACCTACAATAACATATGTACATACATATTTTTTTGAAATGATTTAGAAATTCATAAACTTTTCTCATAATGTAATTGTGTCAATGGTGTCATGTATGTCATAAAACTAGCCTTCCTGAACCCTCTAGAGAGCATATGACATCATTGCACACACCATGTTTCAGGATGGGTTTTAATGGTGTTAGTTTATGTTGTGTAATGCTCCAATTGTTCCATTTTTTTTAACATATATGTAAGTATATAAATAATGCTAAATTAATTTATTTCTCTTTTCCTTCCTGCTCCCACAGAGCTTGGTTTATAATAATACATTCATATTAACAGTTATTTAAAGTTTCCATAAAACTGGTTTAAGCAAGGTGATGAAATCAAAGATTCTGCCTTTATTAATGAAACTGTGAGTACAGCGAGTGCCCCTCAGTAACTGACAGTCTTACCCTACAAGAGGCTATATCGTAATAATATGTATATAAACATATTATCAAATTTAATTTATGAAAATTATAACCGAACTGCTTAACTATTATCCTCAGTGACGCTCAGGGTATTAATGATGAATCTAACGAAACGTGACCTCTAGTCTTAACTAAATCGTTAAGAGTAGTTTAGACTACAGGATCAACAGACAGACATACACCCTGAAAACATGACTCTCCTTCAGGAACAGTCGAATAGAAAGCGTGCAGATGCCAGCCATCAGTTAAGTCAGGGTGCTTCCAGTACAAACATAGTACAAACATTTGTTTCGAAGACGAGCCCGCCCACGTGTAAATCGTTGGATTATCGACTGACTGCGGATGTGGGAGAGAGCCCAATAGGGTGTCGCGTGACGTGTGTGCTCCATGAGGTGTTATTGAACTTAAGGCTTTTCAGGCCCCAGCTATATGGTTACAGACGCAATGATGGATCATTTGCCAGGATTTTGAAGTTCTCGTCAGGATTACAGCAGGAATTTAGAGTTACTAGACACAAAGATGGATTCTTTTGTCAGGATTTTGAAGCTCTTGTCAGGATTACGGCAGGGATTTCGAACTGTCACGATTCTTTTGAGTTTAAAGTCATAAAAACTTTTACCATCACCGACAACACCGATATGTATGTATTATGTAACATATTTCGTGTGCGACATTACAGGAATTCATCTGCTTACAGGAATTGGTTAGATCTTGATGCTATGATATGATCTTTGACTAAGTGGCTGAATTCCATCATCTTGTGTTGATATACTGCTAAACGTCAATATTAATAGCAGAGCATAAATGAGGACTAGATATACGCATAAGAGATAGTTCTCACTTCTTTCTTTGGGGAACAGTTAGAAGTTTTTTTTTATGGCAGAGGTGGCAAACGAGCAGACGGATCACCTGATGGTAAGCGATTACCGCCGCCCATAGACACCCGCAATACCAGAGGAGTCACAAGTGCGTTGCCGGCCTTTAATATGGGAGTACGCTCTTTTCTTGAAGGTTTGAATGTCGTATTGGTCCGGAAATACCGCAGGCGACAATTCATTCCACAGTTTGGTTGTGCGAGGCAGAACATTTCTAGTGAAACGCACTGTTGTGGACTGCCAACCATCTAAGTGATGGCGATGAAATTGCTGTCGCGTAGAACGGTGGCGGAAAGAGGCGGCAGGGATCAATCCGAACAATTCCTCGGAGCACTCCCCATTGTACAAGCGATAGAGAATGCAGAGCGAGGATACATCTCTACGCAGCGCCAAGGAGTCAAGCCGAAGTTGAAGCTGACTTGGTTCGTCTTATGTGCAATACGTAGCTTTCTGTTTCCATCTTCTATAATTAACAGTTCACTCTCTAACGCACGAATATATCACTAGTGTTAACATCTGTTTGTTAGAAATGGTGGTGGTAGTTTGTCAGGTGGCCCTATAACGTTTCTTCCCATCAACCAGCCAAGAACTTTTATTTTTTATATATTCTTTGCCTTTATTTTAAAATATTAATGAAAGTAAAGCTTTTTTACTCGATTGCCCAAGCAGAGAATGATTTTCGGGTGTATGTTTGTAACGTTCGTTACATTGTTACCAGCTGTAGCCAAAACTTAAGCCAACAATTGGCCGTAGTTATGTCATAACGATCCAACTGACTTAAAACTAAGTAAGGGATAATGTACTTTATGTACCTATGCCATTGATATAAAGTATATTATCCCTTACTTACTTTAAAGTCAATTGGATCGTTATGGCATAACTACGGCCAATTGGATTTTAAAATGCGAGATGTTTTTAGTTTTTTCTTGATAAGTAAATGAACATAGTATAAATGTTATTCAATCGGGTTATTTATGTTTTAATTTAATGATTCGGGACTTTTGAAACGAGTGGCAACCCTCCAGTAGGCTTTCTTATTCGCGTCACGTGCGGGACGCCTCTACGATAATCTTCTGACGCGAACGAATCTATTCTTTCCTCTATACGCTCGATGACGTTGTGATACGAGTAAAGACTATTGCGAATCCAATCAAATTAATATGAGCGGCACGAATTCTCCATGTAATGCCGTCGATATTAATTTTTCGCGTTCTTATTCTATTTAAACTTTCAACTGGTCTGTCTGGACCTATGCTTGAAGCAGATTTAAGTTTTTTCCTCATTAAACCTCGGCTAAACATTTCTATCTAACGGGAATAAACAACCAACATGGTTTTCGTTATTTACGTTTGCTTGTGGTAAGTGCAAAGTTTTTTGGAGCCCAAGGTCGATGTTACCTGAAATTGTATGTAAATAACTTAAAGTTACCACAAGCTTTAAACAAAGTTTCCTTTCAGTAACACGTTAATATATTTTAATTTATTCATAATTCATATTACAATATCGTCTTGACCGGCGGCTGCTTTAGCTAGAATACGTAATGAAGTTCAGGTATTCAAATTCCTAATTCATGCTATGCATGAAGTGTATAATTTATATTATTCAAAAAGGTATTTTGAATTGTGATCTAATATTGCGTTATTTTAGTTTTATATAAACTTTTTACCCGACTACGGGGCAAAAAGGAGGGTTATGATTTGACCACGGCTATACTCTGAACATTAATATATGTATAATACTGTCTTGTTTCATACTTTTCAGAGAGAGATTTTCTGTAGTCGGGTTTTACTTTTTGAACTTATTCGTGCCTTACAATATAGGTACAACTAGTTTTATGTGGTTTAATTATAGACTCAAGCAATATGAAATATTAGGTCCTTATCTATGAAATTGGCGTTTCAGTTTTGAAAGTTCAACAGAATAATACTACCCCAAAAATGAATTTACTTTCCAAATCATCTGGGAAGGGATTTTAGTTTTAGAGGCCTCCATATGACTCATCTTTTCTACATGAAAGATCCCAAGCTTCATACGAAGAGCTGCTGAAAACTTGTGATTTTCATTCCGTACTTATGATCAAAATGGAGCTGGTGTATATAAGTGCGGTATATAGTTTTGAGAAATATTTTTTTTCCACTTACATTCATTCATTCATTATACCAGATTTCAGCTAGTTATAATTCATTTGGTGTTTTTCATCAAATTAAGACTTTTAATCCTGAGCTAAATTTGTCGCCATTATCTTGGCTAATCATGTAAAAATTGTCATGTTATTGTTATACATGACTATTATTGATAAGACATTGAATTTTTTTCTAACAAATCAGTGCTGTTTTAGTCTTCTTTTACTGTTTGAAGTTTCTTTAATAAAGATATCGGTCACATAAATATTTAAAAAAATATATATTCTATATGACCCCAACACCCTTTATATCTCAGGATACAAGTAGAGGAAGTATTTAATGTTTACATTTTCAGAGCTGTTTTAGTCTTATTTTACCGTCTGAAGTTCCCTTAATAGAGTTTGCGGTGTAAAAAATATATTTAAAATTTTATTTTTATATAGAACCCAAACACCCTGTGTATCTCAGGACGCAAGCGGGGGAGGAATGGGGAGTTTTGAGTAATTATTTACTACCACTTACAGAGTCAGTATACAAAATTTCAGCTAGTCCTGAAACAGTTTATGTTTTTGGTCAAATTTAGCCTAATACCCCTGAGCTAAGAGTTTTCTACTGACTATTGATTCGCGAGGAGCTAGGTAATGAGCTACGTAGTTGTGTATATATGCTCTAATTCCTTTTTATCCGTGTAAAGAATAAATTACGTGATTTTAAGTAATAAAAGTGATTTGGTCTGATGTGAGTTGCACGTTGTGGAAAAACGTTCTGGACTGGCGTTCACTAGCCAGAACACATATTTCACGGCCCCCACCAGATGAACTGATGATACGTGAGGCTTGTAAGAAGCTGCTGGATACATGTGACTCAGATTCGTACTGAGTTTTTACTCGAATTTCTTCTATCAAAATCTATAGGGGCCGATTTCCAGCAATGATAGTCGTATGGGTCAGGCCATCATCATAATGGTTTAATCCTAAATAGATGTGATCCCAGCTAACTACTTGGGTTATTTTGATAAAACGAATAATATTTCAAGTACAATTCGATGCACATTGCATAGCTGATTAGCCATTATGATACAAGGATAAGATAAGTTTTATTTTATATTAAGATAAGCAGACGGATCACCTGATGGTAAGCGATTACCACCGCTCATAGACACCCGCAACACCAGATGAGTCGGCGGGGGGGCATGGGCCTCCGGTACCCTCACTCACTCGGGCGAAACACAACGCAAACGTTGGTTCACGCCGGTTTTCGTGAGGCCGGTTTTCTGGAGCCTGGGCCATGGTACCGGAGGCGATGTCACTCCGGTCGATGTCACTATTCAAGGAAAATAAATATGATAACGGGTTACGCGATGTACATTAAATTGTCTTGTAATATGTAGACTACAGTTTTATGAAACAGGCCCCTAGCTGTAATGAACTTGACCTCACTTTCCGTAGTGACGTTTCAAGTTTGGGCCAATAATGACACAACTTCGTGACCCTGAGATTAAACTGATATTAATCGAGGAAAATAAAATGAAAATTGTTTGTTATCTTATATTTTAATTGCACACTAAACCTCGCGCGATGACACGACTGTGACTAAGAGTAAACACACTTGATAATCGTTTAAATACGATAATGGGTTTATTTTAACATTAATTACTATAAAGGAAGGAAAAATTAAAAAAAAATCCAAAATTTTACCGTCATCATTTCGAAAGTAAAATACTTGAAAATCACTGAAAAAACGCATTTGTTTGAAGGCTGCTATGTAATAGACACACACATATGTATAGGCTTAAAATTTGAAAACCTGTCTGTTTATAATATGTCCTATGACACTCGCAGTAAAATAAATCAGACCGAAAATCTTTTGGAAAAATTGCTTAAAGACAAAAAATATGAGTAAGTATATTTTTTTTCTTCTCTTTTATTAAACGCAAAAGTTCATTAATAATTTAGACGGCTTGTTCTTTATAAAGAAGGGCGCCGCAAAATTGACAGCATAAATCATTATCAGCACCTCCTGTAACGCACCTGCCTCAGTAATTTTGTTTGCTTCCATTAAATACGCCATAAGGGTGCCACCACCCTCGAGTTACAACCCCTTTCCTCCACATAATATAATTTAGCAAACTTTATAACCTAAAAGTTGAATATCTTGTTACGTAAATATTGTTATAGGGGGCTCTTTCACGGGACCATGCGTTTCATTCACAAAGACGTTTTACAAACAATCTTGAAACCCTTTGTCACCTAACTTTTTGATTGATCACAATTGTTTGTTTGAAATTAATGAAAGGAACAGTTAATTGTGTTGGAAGTTACATTGGGGTGTAGTTTATTGGATCCAATATCTATAATATGATCTTTGTTGCTTGAATTAAGTAACAATTCCAAAGACACCAAAACAATTTACAGAACATACACATCATCACGATGCGAGTTGACAAGCTCTATGGAACTTCTCATTCGATCGCGTAATTATATTCTAAACCTAGCTCTTATTGTTGTTGTAATCAAATCGACAGCTTAAATACTTGTATGACAATGGTGTCGTGTCGATTCGGTTATTACGATTAAACTTATTTGACAGAACTAAACTTAATTTAAGTGTTTTGTATTTTTCTCTCTGTATCGAAAAGACACGAAAAGGATGCTTAAATTAAGTCTAGTCCTGTCAAATAAGTTTAATCGTAAACGCCGAATCGACACCATTGTTTTAAATATTGAAATAACATGTCATCTTGTTAAGTTTTTAATTTGGTGACTTCTCTGTGTGAAAAATAACATTTTAAGAATAATATGTTCGTGCTAAGCGGACTTTCACGAAGGTCCGACCCACGGGTCATTGCAGCCACAAGTTGCAGTGCGCGAGTTCATGAATTGTTATGAATAGTTTTGTTCGACATTATTACAAATGCATGCGGATTGAGTTGCTAATTTGATGTGTCTTATCCCGCTCCAACTCGTACGTCAGGTAACTGACACATGCTTACAGCTATGCCGGGATCTCAGCGAGTCAGCCTGTAAACTCATTATTAATTTGTCACTTCGTTAAAGCGATGCGAGGATGGCACAATCTCTGCATATGCCGACCGACTATGTATTCACCCTAAAAATATTTTGTAATAATTACGCATAATATTATTTCAGGTAAAGTTGTTCGAAAAGAAATTTGTGTGAAAATAATAGGAACGTCTTTGGTTTTACGTTTTTAACACAGTCCACTGAATAGCCATACATCATTTTGGTCCTTCGAGTCGGATGTAAACCAGCGACATCTTGATACTTTTATTGAATGTTTCCATTATTCTTTCTGTGCCTTCAATAAGGAAAATATTGCTTAATAACCGTTCATTCCCATTACGGCAGTACGTGACCTGAACCATGTAAGTGTTATAAATTTATATACCTAACTGCATAGATGTAACGAATGCATGCCATTCCTACATATTGTTTGATACCACTAACATGAAAAAGCTCATTTATACATTCACGTGCGAGAATACGTTAACGCAAACTAAACTGAAATGAAAACAGCTTAAAAAAATTTAGACGAATGTATCAAATCGATCTTAAAATAAAATGTGTAGGTAGCTCTTGAAATTGTTGTTCACTAAAAAAATAAACCAAAAAACAATTGATACAATGAAAATTGATCATGAAAATCTATACTTCAAAAGTTTATTTGATTGCTGTTATTTAAACTTTTATTGTGTAATGGCCAGATTATGCCTGTTTTGAAGTGTTTTTACTTTACGCATTTTATTTTGTCCGTCACACTCGTCTTGCATCGTCAACATTATCCTTAATATCTCTACACAAAACTACATAATAATATCTCAAAGCCAGTCTAGCAACAATTTACAGTCTCTCTCAGACACTAGCGAGCATGCATAAATGATTCGTATCAACCACGAGGCACATGTGACTGTGAAGTGGACTGCCACTGACGTACGTAACCCATAAGCCATATTACGCTTCATTACACTGGAAACGCAGTCACAGAATACTTACGCAGGCTACCTACCTGTAGTTATCTGTGTCGAATCATGAAATTAATCAAGCTAGGTACGATAGTTTAGTTTAAACAAATAACATTATCATAATAATCTATTAATAATTTGACCTCTGCTTTAAAAATTGAAGTTTTTAGATATTTTCTCATTTCAAGTCGGTCAAGGAAGTTACGCGGACAAATAACTTCTTTATTACAACAAGAGTATTATTGTTCAGTGAGAGAAACCCAGCTTGAAATTAAAGGTGACCGAAACAACCATGACGGCCAATCTTAGTTGCGGTTTTGAGGCTTCGCAAGCGTGCGCGGGCGCCGACAGCGGATGCAGTGGCATACCGGCTGCTCGATCAAGCCAGAATTCGAGGGCCCGGCGGCGAGTCACGCACGACACGATGTATTTCATACCCGGTGACTTTGATTTTTACAACGATAGCTCAGTTTCTTAGTGATGCTCTGAGAAAAAATATTTTGTTTATGTTTCGCATTTACACCAGAATCGCAAGTCCATTTATCGTGGCTTAACCGACTAACAGACTTTGTTCCTATGGATGTGAAAATAGCCGAACCTGGAATGAAAGATTTAAAATTTGCAGGAAATATTCCTTAGGGGTGATAGGATTTTTCGAAATTGCATCCTTAAAGTAGCTGGTTTAAAAAATATGTTTAACTATTTATGACTATACCACTATAATAATAATAATTAACGATGATTAAACTTTGTTAATACGATATACACATTTAAAATATTAAATAACACGTTTCTTTATTTTTAATAAATGATTATTTTCGTCTTATGTCGTCGTACGTATGTAAATCGTGGGCTCTACTATGTAACCTCACAACATGCCGGCCGGATTGACTCCCAAGTTGTTCGTCTGTTCACTCGACCTTACCACAGTATATAAATTGGCACCATATACAGAATAGATACTCCCTGCTTTTCTCTAGAGGCGATCTTAAGCGGGTAAGATACTTAGCGCAAGCTACGAAACACACAAACTTATATGTTTCTTTGCTGTACAAGAGGTAACGGGAGGCTACTAAGAAAACACTGTATTTTATATGTATAATGTATATGTATGTTGGTGCTACTTTTGAAAATCCAAAGAAGAGAATTATTATAATTATACGCATGTAGAAACTGTCATATTTTTATGTAGTAGTACGTAGTAGGTAATATAACGAGTCTTATTTATGAGGGGGGGACCTTACCGTGACTTTTGGGAATGTTTGCAAGACTTAATACGTATAACGTACCGAGTGATGCTTGAAAATACGATAATATCAAAGTTTTTCAACATAAATACAAGTCTTACAAAGAAACGAGTTGTTTTTTTATTTATTTTATGTAACTGATATTTTTTTTACCACAGATGACATAATTACAATATCTGGTTTCACCTCATCGAATCGTGACTGCAGGTAAATAAACAGTGCCACGTTCTCCATACAAGGCCGACCGGTTTAAGACTCTAACATGTGTTTTTTTGTGTTCCAGTTCCCAAATATTATTAGTCTCAAATAGATAGGTAGAATTTAAGTTTTATTTTATTTATTAATTGAAAACTATTTATTACCTGATACTTAAAATCCCCCTCGTACAAGTAATTTTAAGTATCTACGTCTAATGATTAAGAAAAGCCACACCTTTTTAATGACTGTCAGTCAGTTTCTTTGATACCTGAGACGTCTGATTAAAATAATGTTCTTATTAAATTCTACTTATTTTAAAAGATCTATACTTTAACAACCCCACACGCGAAAGTAAAAAAAGATTTTCATCTTGCTTTACATTTACTTATCGGAAAACTTCTGAAACTTGAGTTCATTTATCAAAATTGACATAGAATATAATGTTCAGACTATTCTTGTGGTTGAAAAATGCCAAAATGCAAACGCTGTGACTGTCTGACGGACGGACAGACGTAGAGAACGCTTGTAAGATTCCTTCGTCCCTACTAGAACATGACCCCAAAAAGCGAAATATAATATATAAAATATATCATAACACAGCGAAAGGTTTTTTACAAAGTCCCTTGCCATACCCGGAGGGCAAACAAACTTTTCTTTTTATATACGAGACCCCAACAATATTGACCTACATTTAGTAGGTACAAGTACTTAGGACTGTACTTATTAAGGATCAATATTTATAAACCTGTCATACGTAAAATACCATTAGCCACAACATGACATTTTCCTTTATTATTTTTTACAATAATTAAACGAGCAAACTAATCCGCCGTTGTAATTAGCCTTAATTAAATCTGTCAGGCCCGCGGGTCAGGTGTCGTCATGACGCTAAGTTGCGCCAGCGCCAGTCGGCACCCTTGTCGAAATGTCGTTGTGGCGTTTATTAGACCCTTGAAAGCCTCCAGTGACCCGCTCTGCCTTTTGTACCGGATAAATTGACAGATGGCCTAAATCTTGCCGAGTCGGTGTCTCGACCTTGCGACCCTTTAGCGAAAATGTCGAGCGACCAAGCAACGCCTTATTGGAGGCTAAACCTAGAAGTAATTTGGATTTGCTTGTTTGCTGAAGCTGTTATAAGGCGCTCAAAATAAATCCTCTTAGATAACCCGTATTATTATTTTCCTGTTAGTCTCATGTAGCGCGAACAAAACACGTAGGACGTTAAATTGTTTTTGGAATAAAGTCCTAGCATTGTAATAACTTTCCTTATTATTTTTCTGAAGTCATATATCTAATTTCTTACCATAATGCATTTCAAGAGTTTGGTTTGTGTTAATTACGCTCCTTCGTATGCAACGCCTACTTTTACGAAACATTTGTAGCGTTAAAGTAAAAATAAGGAGAGCCCTCGAGAAATACCTTTTATGAGAGAAACATCAAATTTATTCCATCCACTCGATTGAGCGAGCAGTGAGAGGTTCTAACAAGCTCTTTAGGGCACTAGAAAAAGGTCAATTGATCTCTGAATTTTTTTCCAATTTGTTAGAAATAGAAATATTTCATATGTATGTATGTTACAATTCAAAGTTACGTGAAATTCAAATTTCACATTTATTTGATATAAAATACCAACTCCAACTAGACATGAAATAATATAAAGAATAAGGTTATGAATTTCATAGCTAAACAAGAAGTTCAACAATTATGCACACCAAAAATATTAACTCAGTAAAACTACAATAAATACGATAAAAACTAAAATCTATAAATGCGTGATTCTAATTAGAATAGCGTATAGCCAAGAATAAAAAGAAAAACATGAAGAGGTTCATGATAAACACAAAGGTACTTATGACGTATAAGTACCAAGAGGAAGGGTGGTGTCAAAAGGGGCACATGGCACCCAAAGCCACAGCGCTGGTTTTCTAATCCCCTAGTAACTTTTCTCATATGAAATTATTCTATGTTCGGGCTTAATTTATGAGAATATATTTACGAAAAGTAATAATATTTGGTCGTCCTGTTTCGGTCGATGACGTTCAACAAACTTACGAATAATTAGATCATCTGGTAGAAAAGGGGTTTTAAGGTTGTTATAAATTATCTATCGCAGTTCGAAGTTCGGTATGATGCCAAGGGCTTACCAATTGAGGGTAAAAAAAAACGTCCTAAACTCAAACTCTTACGTCGTGCAAAAATCAACGAGGCCCTAGGCGTAGACCGCTCATGAATACTGTTTCCGTTTCGACGCGATAGTTTTTTACCGGCACCAAACGCACGCATTCGTGATAAATCGGCGTAGGCGCGAGTGCTGTAATAGTCATCGTCGTTTAGCCCGTCAAAATTACATTTTACAGCATTGTATTGGTGACATTTCATTAACGTACTTATTAGTGATAAACAAACCTTTCCTTCGGTCATACTGAACTATGTTAGGATAACGATAGTAATGATTTACGCCTTTCAGAGATAATAGAATGACGTCATTAATAAAATATGTGTATGCGCTGTTTTCCTGTTCGATTATATTAGGCACGTGGAATTTTTATGTATACTAACTAGCTTTTGCCCGCGGCTCTGCACGAGTCGATATGGCACGGAAACCTTTTTTTTTTCAGATCTCCCTTAAACTGCGTTCGACTTTGCTTACTTAAGCTACAGTTTTGAAATAATATAAACTCGGAATTATGATAGGCTACCCTATTTCAATATTTTATATTAGAAAATAAGTGATGAATAGAGAAAATTTTAAAGTGACTCTTCGTTAAATATGAACGCTGGAAGCTTGGCTAGAAGACTTTACAAACATTTACTAAAGTTCCACACACTAAATAAAGTTCATTTAGACGCCACACACTAACAAATTTCGGGCACCATTTTCGTGGCGTTCGGCGGCGCTGGGAATCTCATGAATAATTCCTTTACACTTGTCCTAGCTGGCATTAAAACGTAAAACTTTGAATACTAGCTTTACTGCATAAATCTGCATAAGTCTGAATTTTTTTAGAAAAGCTAAACTGATAATGTATTCTACTTTACAAAATGTATCAGATTATAAAAGCTTTGAGTATGAAATGAAAACTCTGAAGCAACCACCCATCATGTAACAAAAATGAATTCTTATTTATGAACTGACATTAAAATCTTTGAATATTATTTCTTCACATATTTTTCACTGCCCAAAAAGGGACTTACGGAGAGACCAGTATTAGGAAGAAAAGCCTTACTTTACCTATTATTGTAATACAATATGCTCCAAAGTTTCGATTATCCAGTTGCCAGTGTGGCCGGAGGGAAATTTTGGAATTCGATTCCCATCACACGAAGCCTGTCTCTCGCTGATAACAAAAACGTTTCCTAATAAACTAGAAATATAACCACACATGCGCTACATAAACAAACAACAATAATAATAATAATAACAATAAGAGTCGTCTCACACGTGCACCGCAACCCGCGGCGTTTGAAGTAACTGTAGATCTTACTTGCCAACTTGTACAAAGTTACTTTAAGGCTTGGAATGCTTGAGCGTGGTTTAGGTAAATTAAGTTTGTCACAGTTGGCCGCAGTTAAGCTAGGCATGTGGAAAAGTAAATTCTTCCATCGTTGAAAACACTTAAAATTTGTTAGTAAAATTAGTTGTAAAAAGGGTGCATATATGTATAAATTATTCTTAATGAGCCTTGTGACAGTATTTTTTTAATTCTCAATTGGCAAGTTAAAAAATATGAAGATTTCTCGATACAAAAGCTCAAAATCTATTGTACATTACGAAGCTTTATAAGCAGGCGACCGGATTATAAACTTTAAGAAAGTAAGTCATACTGATCAAGTCAAGCCTGATTTACTCAAGCAAGAGTTTACTTTTTTTGGTCTCATAAAAGTCTTAAAGAAAATGTGTGTCTGACAGTGTCTACGTAAAACAGCTGTATCGTCTGTTAAACCCTTTAGCTGAGAGTAGCAGCGACGAGGCAGGATTAAAATTTGACCGATGTATTTCTACTCCCTTTGTTGTCTTGTTTGTAGTTAAAGCCAGTTAATTTATAACGCAGGAGCTACCCTGTTGAATGTAGTTACTACCTACTAACACCATCCCGACAAGGGTTGGCTCCGTCTGATGTGAATACAGGACCGACACGTTTCCTTCGCAAGATTAAGGATATTGTATGATAAACTATTATGTAGGGACTCCAGTCCCATTAGCTAAAGGACAGCACGTTTCAGAATCCTTGTTCATGCTTTGAACCGAGGGATCACTTAAGAGGCAACAAGAAAACTTTATCGGCCGTGTGTAATGAATTATAGCGGAGTGATATATCGCAGAGCTTTTACTTCTACAGGTTTTGTTTTACGAATTTACTGAAATCGCGAAAGTTTTTGACAGTCTCTTATAAATCGATAAGTTGATTACACCTCTTTGTATGCGTTTTTTTTTTCAACTAAAGTTGTTCATTATAATAAGTATAAGCCCCAGTTTTTGGATCCCTAACCTATTTAGTTAGAACTCTCAAAACGAAAAAATTCTATGTTTTCCTTCGTTTTTCCTAGAAAATCGTCACGTGGGTTAACTTCAGGAAGGAGTGAGTAAAAGCGCGGCTATTACAGCTAAATGCGTTTGCCTTGTCTTGTACGATGGAGTGATCTCAGGGTTGGCATTTATGGCCGTTACAAAGCTCTTTTCGGTTCCTCGCAAGGTTAGTTGCGACGTATATTATTTCCGACAATATGTTCTTTGCGAACCCTGGCTTAAGCTAGGTACGTAGGTTACGCTAGGTAGAAGAAGAAGCAGACGAAGTTTGTTCTTTAAGGCAGTAGCCTTAAAAAGTAATTTCGATAAGATTACTTGAATGTTACATTGTCTATACATGATATATATTCTCCAGCTCTTAGTTCCAGTAATGACATGAATTGTATTTGAAATTAAGTGTATATTTTAAAAAAATATGTTGGGCGACTTTCTTTTGGACTCGGCAATCTTCTTGCTCCGCTAAGATTTCCCGAAACGTTGAGTGTACAAGTCCCAAATAGTATAGGAACTTTGCTTTTTAGGTAGAAAAAATGCTTTAAAATAATGTCTACAGCATCTATTTAAATAAAAGCTATTCACGTTTATCTTGGTCAAGATTATAATATGACCTGTTAATAACCCGAGTTTTGATCTGAGTTATGCACTAGCACTCTACCGAATATTCACTCGTTAGGTATCAGATACCTATGCTTCAGAACGAAGCATCTTAGAAACTAGAACAAAACGAAAAGACTATCTAACGATCGCTATTCCTCTCGGGTGAACAAAGAATGCGTTGAGCTATATACGGAGTTTCATTTACATATTGGAAAACTTAAGTGTTCAGAATTCACAGAACTGAGATATTCGCAGGTAGATCTTTATAAATAAAGTAAAACCAGACATCTCAAAATACACTCGAAGAAATAAAATCTGTTGAAAACAAAAGCAAGCGAGCAATTATTTGCTATATTAGGCTTCTGAGAATCAGAAAAAATAGCATGAAGGTCGTATAACTATCTTTACGAAAAAACTGTTTACACGGTCATTGGAGTGAAAAATGTACAATAGTTTTCAATTATCCTGACAACCTGAGATTTCAACGTCTGATAAAAATATATCAATAAAGACGTCTAACATTGAAAATGCTTATTCGATCGCGTCAGTAGGGTACCCGTTTTCAACAAACAAAAGTGCAAGAGGCGCCTTAAGATATGAAAAATGAAGAAATGAAAATGGCATCAAAAGATGCGTCATTAAGGGCGGTTTTATTGTCATGCGGATTTCTGCTCCCATGCGGGCCGTGCCCGCATGCGTACCCCGCAACCTATCGTTTTAGTACATTTTAGGGCCCTTTTATTGTTATGCGTGTCACACGCACGTGGATCGCTTTGGGAACGCCGCCGCCGCACGCATGCGGACCATAAATGGTGCGGGTTGAGATCGCTTTAACCTGATCGCAGACCGCAGAACGCATCCAGTGTGACAAAGCCTTAAATGTACTACGTAAAGTAAAATAAAGTACTATGTACCGTAAGTACTAATACCCTAGTACATATACAACGCAGTTTAGTAAGCCGTTCTATGCGGTCCTGCTAAGTATTGTATTCTTTGCCGTGTACTCTCCTGGTGCACAATAAAAACACACTTCTTTTTTTAATCTTTAATTTCTTAAACCTATAGCCATTTTATCGACTATAGATAAGATAAAGCTGGCATTCGTTTTTACTATGCGGTATAAATGCGGCCGTAGCGTGGTCTCGGAATGGCCAATCAAAGGTGCGGCTGACGAGTATAACGGGCCATTATGACCCACCGGGGATATTAATTTATGACATCACAAACTTATCGTTTCTGCGGTGAAGTGCCAGCACATAATTTTGTAAGGACACAAGGTGAAATTTTTATTCGTTTCGGTCGCGGTTATGAAGAGTATTGTTTAAAAAACCTAGTTTTTTTTTTGATGGCGTTAACGTCTATTTGGAAAAAAGAATTCTCACCTTTTTGTAATGAATCAACAGGATTCAGTCAAAGAAAAAATGCTAGAGCCTTTATATAAAGTTGGATAATTATTTCAAAAAATTGATGCATCTAAGCATATCCCAAAAACATTACCTTATCCTTCTGAGACAGTCGGGTTAATAATAATTAAAAAACTTGGGCTTTCGTATCTTGGGGGCGTAAAAGCAGTTTATAATTAATTCACCTACTTATTTCCCAAAATATTTTTATAAACACTTTTTTGTAGTTATCTATTAGTAGTACCAAGTAAAGACTTGTGACTCAATATGAATTTAAACACGGTAGTATACTTAATACTCTGTGGTTTAAAACTAACCTAAAGTTCATCTGTAACTGAATATATTCCCTCTCCAGGCAATCTTTAAGTAAACGACGCGACGTTGCTTACATTTACAACTTAATTTATTGGCAACCGTCATGCATATTTAATTTGGGCTGGAAAGTTACGAACTAATATTATCTTTGTTGTAACTTTTGTTTTTGAGAGAACTGGGGTCTCGTATATTTGATTGGTATATAGTAGGTATATATTGTATAGCTAGCTTTGGCAATAGTTCTTTGAATGTTGGAAAAAGTAGCGATATTGTGATAGATGATACAAAGGTTGTTGCAAATGAGATGGATGATTCACCTGTAATTATCCTTCCTTGTCTTCTAGATTTAATTGGTTAACATGTAGTAGTCCTCGTCTACGTTTGACCCACTCGCACGTAGTTTAGCGCCATAAGAGAAAAAGAGACAGCTAGGTAGTCTCCCACCTCGGCGCCATTGCACGGTCCAAGCCTCATTCGTTTTCGTGCGCGCACGGCTACCGCACGTAGTGAAAAATATTTCTTAAAAAGTTCGTTAATTATTTGAATTTAACAAGTGTGCAAAAATGTGCCTAGAAGAAAATAAATCCTTACGTTACTTTTAAATAAGGAGGTTATGTGGAAATGAAATATAAAAATCATTTAAAAAAAAAAAACAAAAATAACAAGTGCAGTGAAAATTATCTTTATTTTAACATGATGGGAGAATTAGCTTCGAGTCAACGCGAGACGTTGACCAATAGCCATTTTTGCTTCGAGTCAATGCGGGACATTGACCAATAGCCATTTTTGCTTCGAGTCAATGCGGGACATTGACCAATAGCCATTTTTGCTTCGAGTCAATGCGAGACATTGACCAATAGCTACTATTAGAGTTAATGCGAGACATTAACCACACTATAATATTCCTGTTTCGTATGAACTGGAATCATCAGCTTTCTAATGCTTATGCGGCTGCTCCATCAACCCTCGCTCGCCGCCACAGGTGAAGCTAACGCAGCATCGTGGCTCATATCACTGCACTGCCACCACAGCCACCGCTGCTTATGCAGCCGACAACGATGCAGAAAAAGCGGCAATGACGACGGATGGATTGCCTCCCGAAACCTCCTGAAACAGCGCTGCTATAACCGCCGCGCCGTCCGCCAAAACCGCCGCCGGCGCCGCCACCACCAACTGCCACCGCCTACAGGTGATATATTGTATCACAACAATTATAAGCATTTGACGTCTGATTAATTTTCCGGCACATATCCACCGCCATCGTGCGTTTGGACTGATGCCTACTATCCGCAGTGAAGGTTCCTACTAGTGTTTCCAAATGCGTGTGTTATTATTTCAAAACCATTCTCGAGAAGGACGGTTTATTTAAAAATAAAAACAATTTTCTTGAGTTTGTCATCTGACAATAAACTCCAGAAGTTGTGGCGATGCTAACAATGAATCTAAGATGGAGACAAAAACACAGATTTTGTTGTGTATTAGCATTTTTGCTTACGTTACGGTTATGTCCAATACCGCTAACCGGATTTATTGAAACTACGGACATCCCGTCATTTCAGTTTAATTGATTTAATGAATGAAAGAACTATCCGACCGATTTCGGTCATGTCGACCACTTCGACTCCTAGTCGACTTGTTGGCTGCGGGGCGCCCGAAAATAGCTAATATACTCAATGCAAACCTGTGCACAGTGCAGTTTAATTAAGTAATATATCAGCCTTTTATTTATTTCTTCATCATAAAATAAAATACTTATACACTGGAATCAAAGGGAGACACTCATTTATTACGTGTTGTGTTTGATCCGGTAGTTGACTGCTACTCATTTGAGTTACTTTTTATCAAATGTCAAAACGGCATTTTGTTCTAAAAATGTTTGAAATTTTGTACGATGACGTTATTGTACATAATAGTAGTTTCCATACTAATTAGGAAATTCTTATAATTTAAAAATTGAAAATGTAATGAAAATTAAAGTTTTTTAGTTTTTCAACAACTTTAATTAAAGAGCTATTTAGTACATCATATTTCGTAATTTATTTTTCATGCAGTCAACTCCCGGATTGTTTTATGAAGATGTCATAGGGCATGCAGAAAGCTAACGAGTCGAGTTGCATCGGATAGCGAGCAGGGACATATTTATGTATGTATGTGCAACTGCCGCTTAGCCAGCCCAAGCGCAACCCGTCGCATCGCCGCGCCGCGCCGCGCCACGCCGGCCTATTACTGCGAAGCGCACCCGCCGCCGCGCAGCCGCATTTTAAGGTAGCGGGTAGATGGAAAAAATTTATGGAAATATTTTATGGATGCATTAAAAAGGTTTTTTGGTATAACTAGACCATTATACACAAGATATAGAAATAAAGAATCTCAGTCTCCCAAATGACACATTAACCTTCTTGGCCCCTGGCCAAGTCCTTGCCAAAATATGGTATATTTTTTGTCAAAATTGTAAAAGTTAATGCAGCATTCCTTTAAAAATCTTTGCTTCGAGTATTATTTTTATAATCCGTAAAAGAGAAGATAAGTTTAATTTATACTGGAACTAAAATGTTCATCAAATATTGTTGTACATTTTGAATATTGATAACTTTAAATCTATTTTATCGTAGTTGCCCAGGGCAGTTACATGGTAAAAGTAATAAAATCGGCCGATTTCCTCGTGCTCATGCATGATTGTATCATACTTAAAACACTTTTTCTATATACTTGTGTTTAACCTTTCAGCCTGTGCTCAACCTTTATAGGACTCTAGTGCTATGAACACTATAGTGCTCATTAGCTTAATAAACAGATACAGGAGTATTTTCAATCGGTTTTTACTATACTATTCTATGTTATTCTTCTTTTCGTGTCGATAACAAGCCTAGATGGCCTTAGTCCGGGATTCAGCCACACGAATCGCACTGCCCGTGGTGGCACTCGTTGGATCTTCCTGCGTGCAGTTGTTTAGGCATGCAGGGCACGACCTACACTCCAATTTGAAACCGTCTGAGAATGTTACCACCATTATGAAATAAGGTTTTTTGTACCTTATATTTTAAATTGTCTTTTTTTATGCCTAGCTTCTACTACTTACACGAAACTTGCAATGACAGCGTTTCGGGAAGTATTAATTATAACAAATACATATACCCACGTTACAGGTATACGTTTTCTTATGAAGCTATGCCTGTTTTTTAAGTTTAATGGAAGTTAAGTCTAGAAGCTACCGCAATCACCAGATAAGAATAAACAATAATGATTTATGGGCGAAATCTGTGAATATTTATATGGTGCACAATCAAAATGTTGACCTTTGCATAAGCAAAATTTTCGTTAATGCCTGCCTCCACAGTACACTGGAGATGTCCTTGTGAGGGTAATAATGAGGATGGTTAAAATTATTTATTGATACTGTCTAAGATTGCCTATAATCAAAATACACATTAAAAATATTTATATGATGAATTAAAAATGAAACATGTGAACATCAGCGAATTTCGCGAAAACAAAATTATTATAAGCCATACCTTACGTGAAACTTCTGGTATATTTGGAACATACATTATTTACAATTAAGCGACATCATTTCGTGGGTATATAAAATTACAGCAACTTTTTGTCTGTATTAACCGAAACACACAACGAAAGAGCGAGAAAATAAAGTGTTTAAAAGTTGGGACAATAGAATACTATTGCTGATGTGCTGAATAATAAATATATTTATATTTGCATCACACATATACATATAAAACTTTCTAAAGTTACTGTTATCAATACAGTCTAGATAAATCTACAAACATTTATAAAACAAGAATGTTTCCTACTGCATTCCAAAACTTATTAATAAGCTTATCCAGCCTAAAATAATAATTTTAACTAAAAGGATAAATACAAAATGTAATTAATACCAAAATGCATTTTACTGAACAGACCTCAAAACCCTTTTTCGGTTAATTATCTGTGTAACTCTATTCAACGGTTCCCACCTTTTCCAATTATTATGAACTTCAAATTATTATTTTGAAATTATGACTTATTATGTACTAAGCAATAACTAATAAGTTAAAAAAAAAAAAAAAACAGCTGCTGATCAAGATACCAAAGATCCGTTTTCATACCTGACGTAGGGTCTGTTATGAAATCATAATTCATGTATTTCTTATAAGTGAATCTGAAACTTAATATTCAAATATTTTCTCAAATATTTACTTATTCAATTCGTATAGGGAACGAACAAATGCATATCGTCAGCACTGTGCTGGACATGAAATCCCTATCACTGGTCGATAACACCAAGTTTCAGTTCACGTCTGGCTTTAAACAGTGGGGGAATATTATCAATCGAGAGTATAGATTCGTTGGTTTGTTCACGGCTCATCCCCATTGCGGATATATTATATAGTTATTCGGGTTTATTTTGTGTTATTATTTTTTTGCCAAATTGCCTAAAAATGAATTTCTGATGTTCAAGGTGAATTATTCAAGCAGTACATGAAACATGTACAGGTTAAAACCATATTTGTTAAAATACAATACATAGTGTAATTAAGGTACCCGAATATCGTATTTGTTTACCATTTTAGCAGTTCTTTGGACTTAGAACAGATTTTCCAAATAGCTAAAAGGATGGAAATGTCAAACAAGTTCCCGTATGAAATTTTTAAGTATATGTCAATAGATTATTCATTTATTACTAAAGTAATTCATATCCGGTTATGTAAGACGTCTAGAAAAAGCATACTTAAACGACGCTGCATATACCTTTCATAAAACACTATCGTCTATCGCTACACTTATGCTAAGTGTAACCTCCTCACTCAGAACCTAACGTCAAGTTCAACTAACAATCAGACTAACAACCACATTCATAAAATTGAACAAGATTTAATTTTATTTTCATATTGTTTATTTGATAACCTTCTAGGAAGTGTTATTTTTAATAATTTGTTGTGTACACAAAATGGGCATAATATAAAAGCTTACCATCAGATATACGCAAGGGGTGCAACTTGTTTCTAAAAGAAATTTCTTCCAGAAATAAATTTCTGTTAATTGAATTGCAGTTTTATAAATTCTCTCAGATTATATTTTATTGCAATAATTCTCATACCTATTACCTACAACATTGTTAGTCTCTCTAAACATCTACATGTTAACCAATGAAATCTAGAAGACAAGGAAGGATAATTAGATGATCAAACGAACTTACCTCAAGTGAAGTTCGATCTTAATTATCCTTCCTTGTCGGAGAGATTTAAGGTCCCTCCCTGCCCTAGAGTAGACAATACTAGGATGCTAGTATTAAAACCCCTAATACCAATGTTGTAGGATGTAGGTTGCCTTTTTTTATTCTCTAAAATGAATGAGGCTTGGACCGTGCAATGGCGCCGAGGTGGGAGACTACCTAGCTGTCTCTTTTTCTCTTATGGCGCTAAACTACGTGCGAGTGGGTCAAACGTAGACGAGGACTACTACATGTTAACCAATTAAATCTCTCCGACAAGGAAGGATAATTAAGATCGAACTTCACTTGAGGTAAGTTCGTTTGATCATCTAAGTATCGCTTATACCTTTGTCATGACTTCGCATTTTTTTTTGCCTTTTATTCCCATATTGTATTTTCAATACAAAAACAGGTGATACAAAAAAAAACAATAAAGCTATGAAATAACATTTGAAGGGCTTATAAATGTTAAGTTTTGTACAATGCATGTAATTCTAGTATGAGACCAAAATGAAAAATATTTGACTATGTCCCCGTGGAACAACTGATGTCTCCCGCCATACTTCTAACACGAATAATTAACATTACGGTTACATAATGGTTTCAGTATCCTTTAATGTCTTTACGGCATTACTAAATCTATTCAGTAGACGCAGAATCTATGGAAATGAATGTATTCATCGATGTCTAGACGAGTTTTAAGACCACTAAGTCTAATACTTAGTCTTTTCATTATAAACTTGTATAAACTTAGTACATGTATACTTTGAGCCTCGTATTAGGACTTGACGCAAAATTTATATCACATTGAAGTCAAATACACAAAATTCACATTTCTCTAGACTTTAAGAGAAACTTATTCGGGAATACTCATATATTCTTTCCTTGACTCGGTTAGTTAATCCCCTACGGACATCTAAGATTTTCTGAACGGGATTACAACTCTGCAGGCGATTAGGAAAGCTATCTGTTTCACGGTGTGTCCATTGGTAGCAATATCTACTGAAAAGTTCGGGCTCCCTCTGACCTAGTTATTGTCTGGAGTTGTAAGCATTACGCACATAGTGGCTTTTCGTGTTCTGTAAATTACATTGTTTTTTGATAATGTGTATGTTTTTTTATGACAATGTCGATAAACAATACCAAATAATGGTATTGTTTTGCCATTTTTTACTTTTATTGATTAAAGTGTTAAAGTGTATTAAAGTGATATGAACATGTAGCTCTCCTTACCAATCGAAAAGTTCATTTATCGTTTTTCCCCTATCTAAATTGACATTAACGCTCCTTTTCACATGTTATCACTCACTTCACGGTTGGGTTATTTTTGCGCCATTGAAGCAAAAGTAATATGAAGGATGATACGCTTTGTGGCCAGTTTGATTTCACTCATATAAAAATAAAAAAGGCGATGTATCCCTGCGTAGGTTAGGTTTTTACTCGTTGTGCAGAAATATACTTTATCTGTGCCTGTCTTGTTTGTGCTTTGTTGTAAGTAATGCAAACCCTCAGATTATAAATACCTTGATTTTGCCTTATTTGAAATGAGGTATTAATGTAAAATAATTGAATTGGCTCGCTACAGATTAAGTCCTGAAACAAAGCTGATTGGTTTGTTTCTAAGGGAACTTTTTGTCTTTACGAAAAAACAAGTTGAAACAAGATTGATATAATATCGTATATATGTAATCATCAGTAAAATTGCCTTTTATGTTCGCAATTCAGAATAATTTGAGTGTTCCTATTGCGCAGTTTTATATGCAAATTATATTTCAAAGCTGCAGGTTAATGCACCGTGGAGGTTTCTACGGAAAGTGGATTGTTTTTTTATTGCTCTCTAATGCCGTGCGCTGTTCCACGAGAAAATACCATTTGAAAATCAAACCTTGGATTTTCCTGTTCAAGATTTTATAAAGTAGTGCGGTGATACAACCTGGCATTGCGTGAAAATCAAAATACTCGTTTAGTTTTTATTTTCACCCGTCGAAGTGGCCATCGTCATACAAAATTAATAATCTTAACAATATACAATAATATTAGGTGCCTACCTATGAAATTGCCGTTTCAGTTTTGAAAGTTCAACAGAATAATATTATCCCAAAAATGAATTTACTTCTATTAAATTATATATCATTTTCTAGTACATTCAAGGTCTTTCATGAATTAGTGATGTCATGTCTCTCATGTAAAAACTGACTGAGTAGGGTTCCATTAAATACTGTATTGGCGTTTTCTTAGAGGTCAATTGGGTCAATTTTTTCTACCAAAAAAAAACGAAATTATCTGAAATCGTGAAATATTATGCGCAATATGTTCAAAAATACATATGGTAACGAAGAACACACTGGTGTAAATGTAGCCTTCGAAAATCAAAAAAAATTTTTTTTTTTTTTTATTGAAAAAAATGGCGATATTCAGTGACGAAAAAATCCATTTTCATAGCTTCTACACCAATGTGCTCTCAAAATATTCAGACAACATGCATTTAGCAAGCATTCTTTTATTTCTAAATGTCCAATGGTACTTTGAAAATAATAAGTTGTTTTAAAACATTAATTATTTTATATTAATTTTGTCTTTGAACTTTTTTAACCAAACGTCAATTTCATAGGCAAGCACCTAATACAATGTAATTTAATTTTAATGACAGCTCGCACTCCAAAATACATCATCAAGCCTATTTTGGCTACAGATGGTTACAATGAAACGGATGGTGAAACATTACCCACTGCGTGTGCAGTTGGGTAAAATGGCTACGAGTTTTCAGCAGATGAGAAAGCGTCATTACCGCTAACGTCCGTGGCACTGTAACGAGTATAAAGTCCGTGACTAAACCATAACAGATGGCGCTATTAACTCGCGGCTCTGGGGCTATTCCTGCAAAATGTTGCTGGAATTGAACCGTCGTTGCAGAATGAGCCTGTAACTATCTTTTTGTGTTTTCTTGCAACAATGAAGTTAATATCTATGTTGTCTTTTGTTGGTTTGATTGGTAATGTTTGTTTTAATATAAATGTAAATATAAGTGCGCACATGACCGCTTCCGCTTCAAATATATATAAGTATTTGAGTAAACGTTTTTATTATATTGTACATTTTCATGGTGACATAATAACGTAGGTTCAGTAATTACAAATGCCTTATCAGAGATATTAGTTTTATGAAATGACATTCGGGCTCCGTTTCGCATTTGGACACGAAACCTTAACATACTATAACATAATAGCTAACATGAATCCTGCATTAGACATAAGTAGTGTATTATTGGGCTTTTAAAATCACTTTTTGAGAACAGCGTTCAGTAAACTCCGTTCGCCTCGCTTCGCTCGTCTTCACTCCGTTTCCTGAACGCTATTCTTAAAAAGTGATTTTAACGCCCAAAAATCCGACGAAAACTTCTGTTCAAAACATACAAAGAACGAATGTTAAAAATATCTTAAGCGAGTTAGATTTACAATAATACTTAAATGGTTCAGTATTATTACTATATTCGAAAAAAGTTGCCATATAAAGAATAGGTATATAAAGCTGAAAAAATAAGTTATATTTCATTTTGTAATCACACCTGAACAAGATAACACTTTTTTTTGTTTGAGATATGAAATTTGTGAAACAACTTCATTCTTTGAATTTAGATAAAATTGAATTGGCACAAAGTAAACAACTCTACCGCCATGGCCCGCTTTTACCCGATACTATACGCTGCATAATTGTAGGTCCTTCAAATTGTGGAAAGACAAATCTCGTGATTGGTCTTCTTTTGCATGAAAATGGACTAAAATTTGAAAATGTTTATATCTATTCAAAAACTTTATTCCAGCCCAAATATTTATTCCTTGAAAGAGTATTTACACTTGTACCTGAAATTAAATTTGTGAAATATCGCGAAAATGAAGAAGTGATAAATATTCACGAAGCAACTCCCAATTCTGTTATACTATTTGATGACATTTCTTGTGAAAATCAAAACAATGTTCGTGAATTCTTTGCAATGGGAAGACATAAAAATATAGATTGTTTTTACTTAAATCAAACATATAGCAAAATTCCAAAGCAACTTATACGAGATAATGCGAACTTGATTATTGTTTTTAAACAAGATGATATTAATTTGCGTCACGTTTATGATGAACATGTTGGTGCAGACATGACTTGGATGCAGTTCCGAGATATGTGCTCAAAGATTTGGAGTGAGCCTTACGATTATTTAGTAATAAATAAAGACTGTGAAAAAAATAACGGATGTTACAGGAAGAAATTTGATACGTATGTTAACATAGACTGAACAAAACATTAGCATTATATGAATAGAATAAAATATAAAACTTATGCTTTTTATCATCAGTATTGCTTAGACATAACCACGACGAGAACGTATCAATTATGAAGGAAGAATCACTTTTAAAAAAACAAATAATCACATCAGCTGCTGCAGTGAAGCGTAAAGTAAGAATGTTACGAGATTTAAAAGAAACTCACGACATAATTTTAGAGTCCGCATTGAAACCAATAACGGAACCATTAAACCAAATTGCTAATAAACAAAAAATAGCAGAGAGAAATTTTAGCACCCCTATATCTACATCTAGGGATAAAAAATGTATTATTAATAAAGACAATAATATGTCATCTATAAAACGTAAGCGTTTATCAATGGCTACATTAAAGGGACAGAGTTTTAGTAATACGTCCGATGATTTGTATTCTGCCGATGATGAAAGTGATCCTATCGCAAATCTAATTAGTAGCAATATTCAACCAGGTAATTTAAATGACACGATCCTAAATGATTATGAAAATGATAAAAGTATTAATGTAGATAATAAAAAGATAAAACTTGACGAGAGTGCTGAGACTTCGTTATCTGATGAAAGTGTTAGCCCTCGACGTTGGTGGTCGCTGTTTGAAGAGGTCCCAGAAAAGATTCCATTTGGTGTTAGAAGAGAGAGAGGAAAGCTCATGATCGGCTCAACAAGAATGACAATGGATGATAAGGAGATTATTGTGGGTAGTAACAAATATGAAAACACTCCAGGATTACGAGAATTATTACTCAAAAAGACACCTGAGTTAGATCTTATTACTGAAGCTGATAAAAAAATATACAAGTCAATATTACTAGCCACAAACGCTCATCGGAGAGATTATGATCCTACCAAGCCTATTAAAGGTAACAAAGGTTTTAAGTATACACAAATAATAAAACCTCTGTTCATTAAATTATCCAGAAATGCAGCAACAACTGAAAGTGAACCAGAAAAAGAAGGGCAAGGTTTACCCATTACAAAAAAATTAAATAAAGACGTAGATTACATATACTGGGATGATCCAAATGAGCTGGTTAATCGCTTGAGACTACTAATTGCTTCTCGTGATGCTGGTAACACAGGTTTGAATAACGAAATAATTTCTATTATAGAGGAGCTAAAAGAAACTGGTATCATTTAAATAAAACCTATATATAAATGAAATACTGATTTTTATTTCTCATTCGTTATTCAATATTTGTACATTAAAGTCCCTGAAAGATGAATGTCGATAAATTTGGTCACCATGTTCATAAAAGATTACGTTTTTCTACAGAAAATTTTGATAATCACTTCGTTTTAGTGAGATTTGAAAATGGGGATTATGATTTTCATTCATCACATTTAAAAGGAGTGAAGATACCTAAAGACTCAAAAGACGCAGCAAACAAAGAATACGTTGATAAAGAACTAGAAAAATATTGTACACTTCAGCAAATGCAACAGGAACTGAGTAATTTAAGATCTAACTTATTGTTAGTTTTAAACAAACAAGTTGATAATAATAAGAAATCAAAAGTTGCTCCACCTTCAAAATGAGTAAACAGCAAGTTGTAGATGAAATCCATAAAGGTGCAAGGAAGAATTTCGAACGTCGACATGTCATTCTAAAAGGGATTGATGATTTATGGCAAGGTGATCTAATCGACATGCAAAAATATGCGAATGAAAATAAAGGATTTAAGTATATTTTGATTGTCATAGATGCATTTTCAAAATATGCATGGTGTGTTCCAGTAAAATCTAAAACTAAATGGGAGATTACAAACGCTTTTAAAAACATACTTAGAGAAGGACGTATTCCTTATAATCTTCAGACAGATTTTGGAAAGGAATTTTATAATGATTCATTTCAGACATTAATGAAAAGCTATAAAATAAATCATTATTCAACATATTCGGTAAAGAAAGCATCCATTGTTGAACGCCTTATCAGAACCATAAAAAGTAAACTTTATAAATACTTTAGTCTAGTAGGTAATTATAAATGGATTGACTTGCCTTTAAGGAACATTGTAAATTTGTATAATAATACTGTACACCGTACTACAAAATATAAACCAAACGAGGTTAATGTAAAAAATCAAGTATCAGTTATGAAAAACATTGAATGTTCTAAACAGTCTATAAAAAAGAAAGCAAAATTAAAAATTGGAGATCACGTTAGAATAAGCAAATACAAAAGTAGTTTCCAAAAAGCATATACACCCAATTGGTCTACTGAGATCTTTAAAATAGTCAAAGTTAATAATACAATTCCAGTAACTTACAAAATTGAGGACCAGCGGAAACAGAGAATATTAGGAACATTTTATGAACAAGAACTACAAAAAACGAAGCATCCAGATATATATTTGGTAGAAAAAGTTTTAAAAAAGAAAGGCAATAAACTGTTTGTGAAATGGTTAGGCCTTAATAGTAACGAAAATAGTTGGATAGATCAAAAAGCTATTGTTTGACTGTATAAATTTTGCTCACACAAAAACCCATCCTCAGTTGCATTCTAGTTATGCAAGGAGGAGGTCTTGTTAATAATATAATAAATAATTTACCGTTTGAGTTACATTTACCAGGATATAATTACTGTGGTCCTGGAACTAGACTACGCGAAAGGTTATTACGAGGAGATAGAGGAATTAATCAGTTGGATGACGCCTGTATGCGTCACGACATCGCATACTCGCAATATTCAAAACTAAGGGATCGACATAAAGCTGATTTAGAGTTATTAAACATGGCGAAAAAAAGGAGTAAAGCAAGTGATTCAAGTAGAGGGGAGAAAATTTCGTCCTGGTTGGTATCTAAAGCTATGAAAACAAAATTAAAATTGGGTGCCGGAGTACACAAATTTAATAATATCGTATCTAAAATAAGATCACAATTGCGAAAATTTAAACCAAAAGACAACAAATCAGCAATCAAATTTGCTTATGCCGCAGCGAAAAAATTTTTATCAAAAAACGCAAGAGTCCGTATGCCACGTGTAATTCCAATACCAAAAACAGGTGGTGTATTGCCACTGATTCCGATATTTGCTGGACTGTCAGCGCTGGGATCTTTAGCTGGAGGCGCAGCCGGTATTGCTAAAGCTGTTAATGATTATAAAGCTTCTAAACATCAATTACAGGAATCTGAACGCCACAATAAAATGATAGAATCCATAGCTCTTGGAAAGGGGTTGTACATTAAACCATATAAAAAAGGGTCAGGTTTATTTTTACCAAAAAACTAGAGAAAAGGTTACCCAATCGTGCATTGACTGATATCGATATTTTAAAATATGCAAAGAATATTCCATATTTTAGAGGTGTTTATATGAGAGACCGCCTGCCGAAGAAACCCAGAAAAATAGAATGTGCAGTTCTTAATTTGGATAGTTTTAAAAACAACGGAACTCATTGGGTAGCCTACGTTAAAATAAATAAATTTTGTGAATATTTTGATAGTTTTGGAGACTTGAAACCTCCTTTAGAGTTGGTTGAACATTTAAAAAAGTACAATATATTTTATAATTATAATAATTATCAGAGTTTCAATACTGTCAACTGCGGTCACTTATGCTTGGCTTTCCTTAACAACTTTTGGAATGATATGGGTATAAAATAAGATTATAGTGATAACTAGTACCATTCTCAAAATGTCTTTCACACTGTCAATATCCAGCACTTCATCATCTCTGACTACGAATTACTCGCCTCCACTTCAGCTAGATGGGCAATATGAGTGTGGGCTTCTATATTTATCCACATTTAACTCTATACCGAACATAGATAAAAGAAATAACATTTTTTTTTATGGAGATAACGAGGTCGTAGAAGTACCTGAAGGATCGTATGAACTATGCGACCTTAGTGATTTTTTGCAAAAAAGTGTTAAAGATTGTTCATTGAAATTGTCTTGTAACAATAATACTTTAAAAACCACACTTACCTGTACAAAAGATATACACTTTGAAAATAAAAATTCTCTTGGAAAATTATTGGGATTTGGAAATGATACTCTAAAAGCTAATAAATTACACGAATCCCACTATCCTATTAACATTCTATCAACAACCGTGCTTCGAGTCGAATGTGATATTGTGAGTGGCTCTTTTGTAAACGGAAATCCCTCTCATATAATTCACGAGTTTGTACCTAATGTTCCACCAGGCTACAGAATCATTGAAATTCCAAAAAATATTATTTATTTTCCAGTCAATCAAAACAGTATTAGTTGTATAAATATAAGAATCTTGGATTCTTATAACGAAACAGTTAATTTGAGAGGAGAAGAAGTACAGTTATATCTCCATCTTAGAAGAAAATGATAAATTTTCATAAATATTCAGTACCAGCTCCACATTCACTCAGTAGACATACTGATACCAGAAGGATAAAATCTCTGAAAACATCTAAACAAAAAAGGAAAACAAATCCACGTAAAAAATTAACACAAGAAAACAAGAAATTTTTGAAGTTAATTGGATTACTAAAATGAATATCCTAAATGTGACAGATCCTCTTACTTATGACAACTCAATAGAAAGTTATGAGTTTCATTCTTATAAGCCTTACGTGTCTAGTTTTAATCACAATGATGAAATCCGCATACCGATTAATCAACAAGATTTATATCTACTACCGGCAGCAAGTACGCTTTATGTCGAAGGTATTATTCGAGCTCAGAACGAACAAACGAAGACGGCCTTGCCATATTTTCATTTTACGAATAATGCGATACTTTATCTCTTTCAAGATATACGTTATGAATTAAACGGAATAGAAATAGACAAAGTGAAAAACGCAGGAATCACAACCACTATGAAGTCTATTTTATCAATGAATGAAAGTGAAGCTAAAATGTCTAAATACTGGGGTTGGAGCGTTGATGGTATAAAACACCCACAATCCGAGTTTTCGGTATCAATTCCACTAAACAAAGTACTAGGGTTTGCTGAAGATTATAACAAAATCATCATTAACTGTAAACATGAATTGATTCTATTAAGAAACAATACTAATTTAAATGCAATTAAATTTAATACGGGGGAAGTTGTAGAGGATATTACAATACGCAAGATAGTTTGGCGTGTCCCACACATTAAAGTTTCAGATCGGGAAAGGATTAATTTACTTCGTCATTTAGAAAAAGATCGTCCTATTCAAATTGTATTTCGAAATTGGGATTTGCACGAGTATCCATTACTTCCAAAAACATCGAAACATACTTGGTCGATAAAAACCTCATCCCAGATAGAAAAACCGAGATATATAATTTTAGGTCTACAAACTAATAGAAAAAATAATATTCATAAGGACATGTCACAGTTTGATCACTGTTATCTGCGTGATGTTAAAGTATTTCTGAATTCTACATATTACCCCTATGAAAATATGAACATAAGTTTTGCTAATAATAATTATTCCTTAATATACGAGCAATATGCTAAATTTCAACAGTATTATTATGGTCGTCGACCGGAACCGTTGTTAACTTTTGAAGAATTTAAAACAAAAGCACCTTTATTTGTGATTGACTGTTCACGTCAAGTAGACTGCTTAAAGTCAGGAGGCTCCGTGGATGTAAGGCTTGAGATAGAAAGCCAAACTGACTTACCTGAACAAACGACAGCTTACTGCCTTATTTTAAACGATTGTGTTATAGAGTACAAACCATTGAGTAGTGTGGTAAAGAAGATATCATGAATGATATTATTTTTGTAGACGTTCAAGGTTTCAAAGATCACTCCAATAATTTTATCGTAAAAGAATTAGCTTTAGCGACAGCAGAGTATACTCAAGCATTCTTAGTCAAACCTCCATATCCATATTCGAAACTAAACTATGAAGAGAGAAGACAAGTGACTTGGATCGAAAAGAACAGACGTATATTATGGAACGAGGGCTTTATTGATTATCAGGAATTTAATAGAATGACAAAAGCTATATTAGTGAATAAATGTGTTTTAGTTAAAGGAAAGGAAAAAATAAACTGGATAAAACAACTAAGTCATGAATGTAACATTATAGACATTGGTGAAAAAGGATGTCCTAAACTGGAAACCTTATACGAAAGATTCTGTAAAGGTAAACTATTTTTTAATTGTGCGTATCATGTTAATTATTGTGCTCTCAAGAATGTATTATGTATGAGAAAGTGGTATTTTGAAAACAATATGTATCAATTTAATCTATTTCATTAGCGTTACCTATATTATTTAATAATTATTATATTTATAATCTGTACTGTAATGTAATTACTAAATAAATTATTGAAAAGTTACAGCTTTTTGTTTTTTTCCTACCCAATCTTATTTAAAAAATAAAAGAATACAGTTTAATTAATATTATATTATTTATTTATTTAATTTAAACTATCTAGTACAATAACTTATAAAATACTAGCTTAGTAAAAAGTCTTAAAAAACATAAAAACTATATCCACATAATTTTTTAGAAATATTATGGACAAGAGCCTCAGTCTGGTCCATAATATCGTCCATCGCTTCTTTTACGATGTACTGCGCGCTAACCACAGTAACTCCTTCTTCTGCATCCTTATCGTGCTGTGGTGACTCTGTAGTATCAATTATTTCAATTTTGATGAGACGGCGACCCTTTCCCACTTCTTTGCTGATTACATAGGATGATGATAAGGCACTGTGGTTCGATTTTCTCTGGACATAATATGGCTGCTGTTTTCGGTCACGTCTTTTCGCTGTGCTTTTCACTTTGGAGGACGAGGGCTGAAAGAGGCTTGATTCTTCGCAGACTGAACAGGGTGCTTCTGGACTGGGAAGGTCAAAAATATATTTTAAACTTGGCTTCTTTGAAATGGGGTCCATCTTCTGAAACAAAAAATACAAAAATGTTAACACAGATTTTATTTCATTAATAACTACCTATTCAATTATTTTAAAATAAATCAAGTCCATACCTCTGAATTCAAGATACAGGTAGTTCACTACCCGTAGTACCAGCACTGGAATATGAAGGTGGTTCGTCCGTGACGCTTCGATAGAGACTGAATAATAGGCTAACGGTTTCGCAGGTTCGAGTAACTTATTTCATTGTAGCAAGTCAGCATTCTGATTATTTTGTTAATGCAATGCCTTTCATGAGCATGTTTGTGCATGCACTTAAATAATTAGGTATAAGTATCAATTTAATATTTGCGCACCTGCGGTATTATATTACCAACATGTTCGAACATGAAAGAGGCTTGCACATTTAATGTTTTCACAAAAAGAGTAAGTGTTACAAAACATAAAGGCAATCGTTTTAGTAATTGGTTTTTATTAGGTAAAAATCTATCTAAATTACAAAAGAAGGATATTACCAAGTACAATATTTAGGTAATCACTAAACAAATTATTTCATAGTATATACCTACTTAGAGGCGCTAAAATAAATGTAACATATCGCATTTAACGAAATTTCTTAAGTAATTTATATACTAAACGGTGTTCATTAATGACCACATGCATAGGAACAATTATTAAAAAAATATTTTTATTATAATATTATATGTATATTATGATTATAATAAATTTGCACTTGCACTTGAAGGATGTAATCACGATCGCCTCAAAGTTTTGTCCTTATGTTTAAACTATTAAATTATAAATTTTAATGTTTTAAATAGGCACGTGGTGATATAACACAGTTAAATAAATAACTTTCGTTCGTGGCTAGATCAATCAGTGTCCTCTCATGTGAGCTGAACTTTACTATAACAGGATAAGTACTTATGTGCTTTGAAACAATGATACTGACTTAAAAAAAACTTTCATAATGACCCCAGGATGAGGTTGAAATACGGTTTTCTTGAATAATACGTTTATCGTCATTAGAAGAAAATGCTACTTTGTTTTGTTCTTGGGTGAAAACCTCGTGTTTGAGTGATTTAAATATTATATTTTTCTTATATATTATCCTATTTTTCATGAGTACTTCATAGTAATCTTTTAAATGAATGTTCCTAATTTCACGTTTCTGTACCCCTTTTGCTTTTTTTAATTCATCTTTCTTTGTTTTAATACAATAAAGTTTGGAACGCAAACCTACAAATTCAGTTATGATTTCTCCCCCCATTTCATCTTTGAAAAATCCAGGAACTTTTTTATTTTTAATCTGAATACCATAAGAATTGTCCACTGAATAGTTACTGGTGTCAAAAAAGGTATGAAAATTATTTCTCAAATCTTTATAAAAATCTTTTGTTTCGATAGAATAAAGGAAACTGTCTGTATCAGTATAACAAAGTTTGATTTTATCCTGATAGTAAGGCTTTATGGTAGAATAATGGAAATCAAACATGTGACTTTTTGATATTTCTAAAACTGAAAATCCAATATAAATTGGTTTATCAAAAGTTATCGTTTCAGGCTTCATTTGAACTGCTACGAAATTTTCTGTAAATACTGTTACGCTGTGAAAATTTGGTCTTGCAATGAGTTGCTCGACAGAAGTCCTTTTTTTCGTTTTATTTTCCATATCATTCCATACATTAACCATTTTAACATCAACTCTTTTTTCAACATCTTCTAATGTTTTACCAAATATGCTATTAATGAACAATTTGAATAAATCCTGTTCAAATAATGATTTTGCCTTTTTTCTCAATTCAGTATTTACGTCGATATATTGTTTCAAAAAAGGGCTTTGATTAAATTTAATAACCCTATGAATTTTTTTAAGTTTCAATCCATGTTTGATACAAATTTGTAAATGAACATAATAAATTACGTAATTGTATTTATCATATAAATTTGGGATAAGTTTTGAATTTTTGGAACCAGGAGGTGTGAATTTTTCAGCACAAAATGGAAAATCATTATGAGAATCATGTAGTTCTTCAGGATACTGAAGATCTACTTCTAAAATATATCCATAATTTGAATCTGCAGGGACCTTAAAAAAGTCTGTTTGTTCAAATTCCGTTCTTTCTAACAATTTAAAACCAGAGTGAGGTAAATAGGCGCACATGGCATATCCATACAAATTCACACAATCAACGAAGATTATGTAATTATCTTTTATTTTTGGGTCATAATCACTTGTGTACTTATTATTAGCCTTAGAATATCTGTGAGAACATAAACATATACCACCGCGTATACCCTGCTTAATCATTTTCATAATTTCTAGGTCATTAATTAATTCCAATTTTATATTAGTTTTTAATAACATAGCGTCCCAACTAAGACTTGGAGCTGTTAAGTAAAATGCTGGATCGAGCTTGTAATACGATTTACAAGCTCTGCGAAAGTTTTCAAAAACATCTGCAAGTAATATTACATCTGTTTTTAAGTACAAGTCCGTGTATTCTCCTAAAGATTTTAAATCAAACACATTCCATACATGCAAAGCATGGGTATAATCCTCATCTGAGATGTTAGAACCAGTTACTCTACTAAAGAAACAGGTTTTGGGTGGTAGTTCATTTTCTTCATAAGTATTCCAATCTGTCATATATTCATAGGGATACACTCCTTTTCGCCTCAATAATTTGAAATGTTCAAAGTTATGGAAAAACCGAGGCATGTGCACAAATTCATCATCATTTAAACTTACCACAAGTTTCTCTAAGCTGGTACCCAAAAATTTGAAGGAATCTACGAAACGTACTGGAAGACAATTATCAAGATCGAACATTTTGGTAAATGAAATATAATTTTCCTTATTTTTCGCTACAACTTTAATTTTACCAGGAATTTCGCCTAAATGTTTAATAAAAAGATGACTGTCATATCCTGATAAATTGTGAAAGAATACAGGTATGAAATTCGGTAAACGAAATTTGATGTTACAGTATGAATGCGCTGCACCACGATACCGTCCAGTAAGATGACAGTGATCTCGTACTTTATCTTCAAACAATAAACCATTACAAAGAAAACAATATTTAGCTTTCTTAAAGTTATCTTTGTCTTTATCTGTTAATGACATAGGCATAGGTGAATTAAATATTGAAGAAATATTTTTAACATCGCTTTTAAGGTTATTTATAAATTCATCAACACAGTCTTCCCCTCGATAAGAAACGTATTTGTTAAGTGAACTATCATATGAACACACAATATAGTAACCAAATGCAGATGGTACGTGTTGTTGTAAAGTTAATGTATTTGTTTAAGAGTCTCCAGTACTTTTCGTGGGTTTCAACAAAGATTCAAAGTCAGCGTAAATAACAAAAGGCATGTCTTGTAATCTCTCAAAATGTTCAAATTTAATATGAGTTCCTTTATCAGGTAGTACAGTTGCTACACCACTGCAAATGTGAGAATTAAGTTTATCGCTTTTATCGAAAAATATCATGCACTGCTCACAAAGAAAAACTTTTGAATGATGTTTAGTTAACTGAGGACGAACTAATTTTGCTAAATCTTTAATAAGACAGTAATGAGTTCGAGGACCATCTTCCACAAACAATAAATTAACATGATGTTTTTTTCGAAACTCGCTTTTATACAGAGGCCCAACAATTTTTGACTTTTTCAAGCCATAAATGTTTACACTTATGTTTTTGTTATTTTTTTCAAATACCTTTATGTCAGTGAATCCTACAGGGAATGACATGTTCCGTGTGTTAAGTACAGTACTAAAGTGAGGATATGAAGATGTTCGCTGCGCGTTACTTGTGGCAGGAAACAAAGCTGCCATTATGCACCACAAAAAACAAAAATAGTCATTGTTTTTTATGTTGATACAAGCCCTTTTATATTTAATATTTTTTGGTAACTCAATATAACTTGAAGCTCTTAAGGGATTATATTTGTTTATATTTATTTCAAGGTAAAGGTTTCGTACAAATGCCCATCCACTATCTTTTTCTTGAAACTCGTCAATTTTTTTTGTTATTGATTGGACTATTCTTGAAAATAAGTCTTCAAAGTTATAGCTTTGATGCAAGACAATGTTTTCTGTAGCAAAAGATTTAACAGAAAGTAAGTCATTTTTGGGTAAAAAGAATTCTGAAAACAATTCAAAATTGACCTTGAGACTATTATGGGCTTGCATACGTGCTAAAAGCAAAGCACGCACGCGCTTTCGTAAACACATCAAGAATTTAGCCGGCAGAAGCACTTCTGCATCGTTTGTGCTGGCTTCCGACTCACATTTTAATCTATATGATGCAATTCGACTTCGAAATGCGCTAGCAACTTTCTCAACACCATCACATTCGCTCACAGCTGTGTTGTTTTTATGTACTGTACTTTTTAAATGAGCAGAAAAGGCTTTACTTTTTACTGAGATATCACAAACTGAACAAAATATTGATCTAGCCATGATATTGAATTGGAAACAAATAAAAAAAAAACATAACAAGTTAAAAAATTTAGGACAGAGGCTTTGAGGTTTAAAACTTAGAGCAGATTTTAGTTGATATAAGATTAAAAATTAAAAATATAATTAATTGTCACTAAGAAGTATCATTTATTTATTTAAGTAGTGTTTTAGTAAAGTATCATAGAAGTATCATTTTTATAAGTAGTTGTACTGATATAAAATGTACCCAGTTTATAGAAGAGGGCACATATCAAAAAAACAAATCTTAAAAAACTGACAAAAAATATTACTTTTTGGTTTTAAAAAATGTGCCCTCTTCTGTAAACTTAGTTTTAGCTATTTTTAAAAACTTTTTCAAAGCTTGCAGCTCCGGCGAGTTGGAGTCTCCAGTGTAACGGAGCCACACCACTGCTTTTTCGCACCTCTCGTAACCGTCGAGGCCGCAGACCTCGTCCGGGTTAAACAGTCGTAGCTCCGCTAGTAGATCACCTGACAGATGAGCCTTGCGTCTGATCGACCCGCCAGCGACGCGCCTCGCGTACACGCTGTTATGCTCACGCTTGCTGATCTGCTCCTCTTCGCGCTCGTCCTCCGACTCGCTGAATAACCACGCCTTAGCGTCAACGTTGCTTGACGTTGATGGTGCAGGTGCAGCCTTGCGCGCCGCTGCTGTTTTTCTTGGCGCCGCCGTTGATTTGGCTTTCTTTTTGTTGCTGAAAATAAGTAAAAAAGAATTAAAAAAATCACAATGTTTTCGTAATTAAATGTAAGACTGACACGACTGGACTATGAAAAAACAAAAGAGTATCTATACAAACAACACCAATACAATAAAAGAGTCACAGCTGAGCAGTGCTGAGCACGGACCTTGTCTCAATCACTTTGAAAACAAAAACTGGATTGAAAATTATATCGTATGTACCTACCTTACGGATTCATCCTCTGAATCGAAGAACGCCTCGCTCTTCTTTTTACGGTAATTTTCTTCAGACCTGTAAGAAAATGTAAAACTTTACTTTCTTCCTGCAAAAACTTTGAACGGAAAGCGTATTCCACTCAGAGTAGGTACCTAGATCAACGTGAACTGAAAAAAAAAGCATAATAGCTTACAAAATTATAAGAACTTACGAACATTATTTCAACGGCGAAGTGTCTCAGGTTGATGCGACGACGTAGGGCAGAGCCGGCAGCAGAGTAGGGATCGGATTCGGAGGTGCTTCCGTGCACTGAAGAATTTCACTCAAACACTGAGCAAAGTATGTAACAAATTCCGCAATTCTCCCCATTTTATAACACAATAATTCCTGAGTAAGCAGAAATCCTCACACGTGGTCCGAGCTAGTGATGGGAAATAATCGAGAACTTTCTCTCCGCAAGAACTTTGCGCTTAAGTTCTCGAGAATGTTCTCCGTGGGGAGAATTTGCGAGAATTTAAAAATGTATTTAAAAATGTTTTTTTGAATAAAATAAAATTTAATTGATAAGGTGATTTAAAATAACATTTATATTTACTAATATTGAATGCTAAATAGTTTGTTAAGAAATATATTGTTTTAAGAATTTGCACGCTTAATTTAAGCAAAATTTTGCGGTAATTAATATTTATAACAACTTGTACTTGTACTTACCAAAATTTATGCAAATAAATATATTTGATTTGATTTGATATAAAGTATTCATACTAAACTGCCACGTAAAGTTAAATTTTGTATACTAAATTTGTAGATGTGTTGGTTGCCTGTTACTTCACCAGTATTGTCAAAAATATTGAAATATAACACTTTAATAAGATTTTGAGTATAAAATAAACCGCCTTCATATATAACACATAAAATACAATAATAATAATATACAAAGAGGTTAAAACATTACTTTGCTAACGGTAAACAACTTGAAAATTTTGAATTCAAAATCAATTTTTAAATTCTCGTAAATTTCAGTAATCGATTGGTTATTTTATTTATTTATTTTATTTTATTTATTAGGTTACCAACAGGATGTACATCACACTTTTAAATCTAAACATGTTATATAAACGAAATTAGATGTCACCCTAATTATAGGCAACGACAACATGCACCAGTAACTGTAACAATTAATGTTATATTATAAAAAAAAAAACTTAACTAATATTTTATTTTAAAAAAGTGGTCAATACAGATTAAAGTTTATGAACTAATAAGAATTTTTATTTAAATAGGTTGTTAGAGAAAATATCTATCTCACTAGACTTGACAATCGAGACAATTGACAATTTTATATATAATTGGTTATCGAGAATATTCTCAAACATTTTCTGAATGAGAATGTTCTTGAACCGAGAATATTCCTTTCCCCATCACTAGTCTGACATGCACTTGAACACCTATTTTCTCACAGTAAAATGGCAATCTCATCAAAAAAAAAATTCATATTAATAAATTGAATTATAAAGCCTTTGTAACTTGAAACATGCAGGTGCGGTATTCACTTGTAAGTTGATTAAGTCAGCAAAAACGGTCGCCTTCTTGGTCAACCTAACACATCGTATACAGCAGGGTTTATTTTATACAACAGGGTTTTGATATTTTGATTTACTCCGTGTTGAGATTCGCAGAGCGATCGAATTATAGTACCTACATAGAAACTATAGGCTACTTTTTATGAAACAATTAGTATTGTAAAATAAAATAAATACAAATTTAACATAACTAAACAATTAAGAGATCCAATAATTTGTCCGATGATATTGTATTAAAAATAAAAAGCCTACTCGACATTCGATAGATAGTCAGTGAAGAAACGGGAAGAGGTGGGACGTTTGGATAACACAAGGGTTCGAATTAGAAGTGGTTCAGATTTAAGAGGTTCTGCTGAATTTGATTTCAATAAAATTATGTTAGCAATAAAAAAAGGATGTACATATTTAGCGAAATAATTTTTGATCTCTGTTTCTTACTCAACAGGGTAAAATTACTATTTTGATATTAATGCGAGTCTTACTTACCTTGTTATCTTAAAATCCGTTTCTAATAAAATCTAAAAGACATTTGTTTGAGATAGTTGCGTTAAAAACTCTTTGAAGAATACACGATCCTGTAGGCAAAGTAATTTTTTGTCACGAATGTTGTAGTCTTAGATAAGCGAGTTGGTATAATAAGGTCAATGAATGTATTTTTGTCACAACAGAATATCATTTTTTTTTCGTATTAACTATTAATGTTTTGTCATAAGCTTATTGAAATTTTAAAGTGTAAATTGGTCACAAGAAGCATAACCGATACCTATATAGTGTTAAGTAACTGTTTTTAATATTAGATTTTTAAACTTATTTTTTATCCACAATTGGTTCCCCAACGCAATGGGGAACTGGCTATCTTATCTTCATGCCGGAACACATCAGTGCTGTAAACATTGATGTTTGGCGGCAAGACTTTTGGTTATCATGAATGAATCTTCACTTGTGCATCACCCTAGTAGCTGTTATTAATTTTATATTTTTAAAACGTAGAGCTCTGTGATATTTTTTCACCTAAGTAATATTTGCATCCATTTTAATATAACGTTATTATACTCAGCATATTAAAATAATCAAATTCTGTTACCACTTTTAATAGCGACCTTATTACACTAAACTATTATTTGCGATTGAAATTCTGTGACCATTATTTACCATGACCATAATAGACTAGCCAAGCAAGCAAGTTTATTCATAATAATATGATCAACAACTCAGCACTTTGAGGTAAAACCTTTGCCGTATATCGTGGTAATGGGAATGTATTTTTGAAGTACAGTCAAATTTAAAAAAAACATGATTTTAATATTCAAGTTAAGTTAATTAGAAAAACCTACTTAAATTCCTCTCCCTCTCTCACGAATTTCCAAAGAAGTTTCAATTTTACCTATTTATTTTTACATTTACATAATTAAAGGCTACATTATCACAAAAATCACATGTCGTTGGACTTCTGATTACATTAAGCTACAAAATGTTTAATTTAATTTTAAAGAGTTAGTATCAGTAATACTTTTTATAATATAGAAATAAATCATACTTCATACTTATTTACTTACCTGCTAATCATAAGTACACCGTTGAGATAGAAATTATGTGTGTGACAGTACTTATTGGTTGAAGTCATAAGCGCATAGCGGGAGTGAAAAGCAAATCATTGGAAGCTTAAAAAAACTGAATTGATAAATGATGAATTCCTTAGTTCTTAAAATTATCATCAAATGAATATTAATAAAATCTATATATGTTTTCTTAAAAAAAAAAACAGAATCTATAAAATGAAGATGTAAACAAAACGAAGTAATTTCGTAATTCCTAATTAAATCAATTCTTATGAAATAAAAATTCTACTTCAAAACTTATTTAGCTAAATTGCTACTAACTTAATTATTTTTAAATAAAAGGCAAAAACGCTTGTCGCTTATGATCACGCCGTGTCATTTGTGTAGATTTGCAAGCGTCAGCAGCTTCTTCTAGTGGAGGTTTACAGTGCAGCGGGAATGACGTCGGATGTTCCCGCTTAGTGAAATATATTATAAAATTAATTAAATGTGTATAACTTAGTTTTGGTGTGAATATAACCAAATTTTATGAATAGATAAATATAGATGCAGATCGAACATGTTTGAAAAAGTTGTAAACCCAACTGAAGCACTCCTGCAGTTAAACGAAGTTATCAGTTATTTTTATTCAAGGTGAACCTAATCATAATTAAAGGTACTAAAACTTCAGCAACTCAATGAATGTCAGTGTCGGGGAGCCAGTTTCGAGTAGTTCGAAACCCCCAGCCATACACTGCTGCAATTGGGTGAAGTTATGAAAATTTAAGGTACTGAAACTTCAGCTACTCAATGAATGTCAGTGTCGGGGAGCCAGTTTCGAGTAGACCGAAACCCCCAGCCATACACTGCTGCAATTGAATGAAGTTATCAGTTAGGTGCAGTAACTGAATTATATAAGTGAGCCTTGAAAAAATTAAAATACTGAAACTTCATCCAGTCAGTGAATGAAACCTAAATCAACCAATTTATAATATCCCATCCTATACGCGACCGCGTAGTTTAATAACCAACCTATCACAACAAAACTATGTTATCTATTTTTTTCAAGTTTATGTGCGTTGTGTTAAATAAATAGTGAGATTTAAAAGATGTTAAACTTCAACGGAGGCAGCGGCTTTTTACTGGTGAGTACTAAGATAATTTTAACATTCGCTCTTTGTATGTGTTGAACCGAAGTTTTCGTTGGATTTTTGGGATTTTAAAATCATTTTTTGAGAACAGCGTTCAGTATACGGAGTGAAGACGAGCGAAGCGAGGCGAACGGAGTTTACTGAACGCTGTTCTCAAAAAGTGATTTTAAAAGCCCAATAATACACTACTGACATAAAAGCGAATGAAACAATAAATAAAACTTCACCCATTATATTCCTATATCACTGAAATTACAACATTATTACGACGCCCATAAGAGCATAATGTACAGTAATACCCCGCTTAACGCGACCCCTTTTTACGCGGATTCGTTATATTGCGATTTTTAAAATTCGCGCTAATTTACCCCGCTTTACGCGAATGCGTTGTTTGGTTCATTTGCATGCTAAGTGGTGTGATTGCATTGACCAATAGCAAACCGTAACTGCTCATTAATTGAAAAACGATTGACGGTTGACTCGCCGGTAACTCCAAAGATAGGAAAATAGTTTTTAGAATTTTGCAAGAGCGCAAACAAAATGCGACACAAAAACCTTAGACAGCTATTTTTCTAAAGTGCGAAAAAAAGTGCAAGTGATTAATATTTTGTGACAATTTTCTCTAACAAAAGTACATTGATTTATATTTTAACTCGTTATTTGTTTGTGCCCCGTTATGCGCGAATTTCGCTTAACGCGATTTTGTCTGGAACGCATCACTCGCGTTAAGCGGGGTATTACTGTACGCACTCGTTCCAACGTCCACTGGGAGTACGGTTGACAAATAAATGACTGTGTAGAGTCCACTGCCGTAGCTCTTCATTAGTTCGACGGCAGACGGTAGAAACGCGAGCCAGTCTAATGTACAACTATGCGCAACCCAGCAAAGTTACAATGTTGCCAGAGCTCATAGTTGTTTGTGGCGTGAGGAGGATTACAAGCTTTTGTTGGGTAATAGCTCCCTAAAGATAGAACTTGTCCCGTAAACACAACAATACGCTTTTTATTTCGACGACTTTGTCTTGAATTCTTTGTTTTATCTTTAAGGATGGTTCGGTTCGATCATGTCGTAAATATCAATTTTCCAATGTTTGTTATGATTAATGAACCCTATCTTAGATCTAGTAAATTCTAGTCAATAACCCATATTCCATTTTCCTATCTTTTTATATTTTCTAGGTAATGTACCTATTTCAATATAGCTTAAAAGTTACCGATAAAATCTAAGGAATATTACTTTTTGACGCTTTTTCTTCCTTATATTACCAAAGAATATTTGCTAGATTACTTTAAATAGGTAGAAAATTAATACAACAAGACAAGGCAATAAATAACGACAAATAATAAAAAACTGGAAAATTTTGAGACTCCCGCCAAGATCAAAACGAACCACCTTTAAAACTTAAATGGTTTCTTCTATAGTATTATACAGATGGGTGTTTTGTTTTACTTCCACGTGGCGCCCGGACTTGGGACCTATAAATAAAAAAGCAGCACTTACATTCAACAATAGTTACACGTGCGGAATATAACATCATAAGTAAATACAATTGCCACTGTGAAGAGAGAACACGGCAATATTCAATGGAGCAATCTGCATGAAAGGCCTATTTCTGATTCTACGAGTACTTATAGCTCTACCTTGTCGCGAGGGAGCAATCTTCTAAGTGGTAATGTATCTTTGTAAAGTCCTACGGCACGCGAATACTAATGTTTTGATTATTCTGTTCCTAAATTTATTTTAAAAGTATGATAAAACTACGACAACTACGACTACTACTACTGTAACTACGATTTATATATTTTTAAGTTATATCTATTCAAGTAACATGTTTAATTATGTGCAAGATGACCGTGTTTGATTTATCTCGTTACTTGTTTATCTAATATCGTTAAATTTTCACTGGTTAGTTTCGTTATGTCTTTAACTTAGCTTGGCATATTTCCTATGCGCATATTACGCACAATCGAACCTTACTAGCCTTAACCTTACTAGATTTACTAGCTAAAGCAAGTATAATATGTTTATACATATTTGATAAACTGTTAATAAACTTTAAAAAAAAAACAAGATTAATGCATTTAAATCGCAGCCAGTGTTTCATCGATACAGGATTGTTTCACCTTTCTCCGATATTGCAGCATTGAGCGTGAGCTTGGGTTCCTTTGGGAGCTATTTGTATCCTTATAAAACGTGATGCAAACGCGCCTTTGTGTCGCCTAATGTTGCGATTTGCTTATCGATACAAATGTAACAATCTGCTTTTTGGATGTTTCGTATATTCACATCGTCGTCGTTTCTCCGCCATCGTCGTATAAGGCTGCATTTCCACCGGCGAGGCAAGAAGAGAATTTTAAATTGTATGGGAAAAAATCAATTCTCGCACATTTCGGTAGAAATTGACCGACGCGATTTCAATTATCTTCACTCCTCGCCTCGCTTCGCCGGTGGAAAAGCAGCTTAAATCCCGCCGTGTGCTGTGGGCGATTGCGTTTGAAATGTCTTCATGTAAGACCCCCATTGCAATCTAATCTTTGATTTTCAAAAAGTTTGTTAAGAAAAAGGTACAGTTAATGACGATACGATCAAAACTATTTTTCAGACGTTTTATTTTTTAAAGGTTACCACTATACATAAGCTGTTACACCCTGTATACATAAGCCATCAGAATTTGATGTGCGGAGTTTTAACTAGACAATTTGCGAAGGGGTCTTAAACGAAAATACCCTTTTTATTATAAAATATTTTCTGCTTAATTTCCGTTTGGTAATTTTCGCCTCTTAAACATCTAATTTGAAGCCGTGTTAACCGTTAATTTATTAACCGTAAACCGGGTTGACGCTGAGGCTCTCGTTAAAATAAATCCTCTCTTGTCAACAAAATTGCCTAATTCCAAGAAAGCTAAAAAAATTCGCTAACTTTGTGTTTAAATTGTGTGAAATTGCATGTTCAGTTCGTTTAACCCCAATCTGATATGAAATACGAACTTATCGTTAGTCAAACTTATAAAGTTTCAGAAAACTGTGGTTTATCTTACAATTTTAAGTTTTTTTGTCCGACGCAGTGCCATAATAATCTTAGGCGAATTGTCTTTATAGAAATTATCACTTTATTCATTCAGCGTTTCTTTACAATTCTTTGAAAAAAGGTTTTTGTATAAAGTTTTTAGACGAAAATGTTAATAGAGTTAACAGTGTTTTATTAGTGTGACGTTATTTCTGCATTTCTTGAAAGACGGTTTGTCGAATGCGGTATTTTTTTCTCATTTAAGAAATGGCAAACAAATAAAAAGTCGTAAAAATCTTTAAGTGTTAGGTTCTTCAAATGTCCGCTAAACACAATGGATCTATTTCTTAGGCATTGTTATCCGACTTCCCAAGCGGAGGGCAATGTTTTTTGGGTGTATGTATGTACATACACGCGTTCCAATATATCTGTATATGCTAAACAACTTAATAAATTTCAGAGTGCGAGGTGTCTTCAGAATTCGTCTTGATCCTCAGAATAACAAGATGCTACTGCACCCTACTGGGTGTTAATGCTTTTTATTAATTTAAAATTTTGATAGTTTGATAGGGTTCCGTAGCTACATGGCAAAAAACGGAACCCTTATGGATTCTTCATGTCTGTCTGTCCGTCCGTATGTCACAGCCACTTTTTTCCGTAACTATAAGAGCTATACTATTGAAACTTGGTAAGAAGATGTATTCTGTGAACCGCATTAAGATTTTCACACAAAAATAGAAAAAAAAAAACATTTTTTGGGGGTTCCCCATACTTAGAACTGAAACTCATTTTTTTTCATCACCCCATACGTGTGGAGTATCTATGGATAGGTCTTCAAAAATGATATTGAGGTTTCTATTTTTTTTTTTTCTAAACTGAATAGTTTGCGCGAGAGACACTTCCAAAGTGGTAAAATGTTGTCCCCCCCGTGTAAATAAGAGAATGATAAAACTAAAAAAAATATAAGATGTACATTACCTCGTTACCATGCAAACTTCCACCGAAAATTGGTTTGAATGAGATCTAGTAAGTAGTTTTTTTTAATACGTCATAAATCGTAAACCGCAATTTACCTTTCATTCAATCAACTCAAAACATTTAATTTTATAAACAAAACGAACTACAAGAACTTTTATATTATGTTACTTGCTACTACGGAACCCTTCATGGGCGAGTCCGACTCGCACTTGACCGTTTTTTTGTATTACTTTGTTATTAACAACTAAAATTGTTAAAATCTGTATTGCTTTACTTTTATTGTATTCTTACTTGCGATAGCAAACGTAACATACGTTTACTTTTTCATACGTATCACAAGTAAGAATATGTAATTTTTTGTCGACAATTGGTAAATCTATTATTATTGCTTCTATGAAAAGTTACACAAACATTTAAAAATAACGGTGTTTATGTTCTATCCTATCTAATTAGCTTCATTATCTTAAAGGTATTACATTTTTACTAGAAAGTAACTTAAGCTAAGCTCTGAAACGCGAGCTCTTAAGTGGGCATCCTCTAGAGATCCTAAGTCGGATGTTGCCTGTTTTTAAGACTTAGGTAATTCCTGCAGAGTAAACCTACTTTAGTCGTGTTGCTAATTTTTTTTACAAAAGGAAAAGTTCTCAGAACCCATAATCAATGAAGAATGCAAGATTGGCGTCCGCTATGTCGAGTTGGCAAATTCGAGTAAGACATTTTGGACACCCTGCACAGCCCACAACCAGACACACTGATGGCTGATACTAGTAAACGGCGCAGGGAGCTGCTGGGTACATTGTCGGAAATTGTAATTCTTGGAGGCGGTCCCGAGTCTGGGTAAGGCTTGCAGCAAGCCTGGGTTTTCTTATGGAAGTCTTCCGGCGGAGATACTGATTGTAAAAATGAGATTACCTCGATTTTAACAGATTTTTGAACGGCAAAATTGTGCGCAATGGATAGTTTCGTGTTTGCCGCGCGCGCCCTGAGTGTTTCTGTATTGTTGCCCGTTGAGGAGATGGCGGCGGCGGCGCGGCGAGAGGGAATCACTTTCCTTCTAGCTCTCAAAATGTGCAATATTTCAAATCAACCAATCAATCGATTCGAATCGATTGTCGAATCGACTTCGGCTTCGGCGACTGCAGTCATTTTATTAGTGCGAAGTTCGTGTGCTCTAATGTGATTGACGTAGACTCACATGTATGTAAGTATGTTATTGTAGTACTTCGGTGTTTGTACAATATTTAGTTATGTATCTGTAGTGTTAGCCGAAAGTGGTCTCTTCTGAACACTGTAACTAAGATTAAAATCCATGTTCATTCTACAATTACGATTTCAATTACAACGTCAATTTTCATTACGTGTTTCATGTTTGGCTTTCAGTACTCCACGCCGCCGTAAATATCTTGCGCTCAATACTGCTTAACTTGCTTGTGTACACAATAACAATGAACCCACAAAACACCTAAATCACCCGTTCAATACCGCCACTAAAGCATTCTCAGCAGCATTCCTAAACTACACAGCACGCTCTATATACAACGTCATACTAAACTCCCATAAATTATATTGTTCTTGATTGTTTGATTGAAGGATTGCATACCATAGCGCATTCTGTATACGGCGGCGATCGTATGGGTCACTTTAAAATACTCATTGACGCAATGGGTGGGTTGTTAATTAATATTTACTATTGTAACATGACTATTGTTAATCATTTGGTATGACTATCGCCATCTAATATGAAGTGTAAGACAAGTGTAGGGCTTGAAGCGCGATAAAACCATAACGTCAGAAATTTGTACGCTATTAAATTACGCTTCTAGAGGCTACTGTGTTAGATTGGATAGCCACGTAGCATCTTGTCGTTTTTTTTTATTTGTTTAAGTATTTATCGTTTCGCTATCGAGGAGTTGGGAACAAGCTCCGAGTTGTAACTTTTTATGGCTTTTACTACTGTTGTGGGTACATGGACATACAACTATATTGCTTAACGGTACGCAGTGAAACTGGCAACACCGTTAAAAGGAAGTTACACTCGATACTTATGGGTATGGTCAGCATAATAAAGTAGTAAATTCCAACCAATCGGTTGTTTATATGACGCTGTTTAGAATGTGTATCGCAGACATTACATTTGGAACTTATAAACTTAACCAATTTAAAAAAAAATCAAACCTAACTGTTTAAATTATATTCAGTAAGACGAAGAAAACAGCGCCTGACACTCCAAAATCTATCAGTCTATATATTAAATTGATCAAAAGATGAAACAGACATAATATAACATACATTCGAAGACATTGGCCTCCGGCTGGGGTAATCTAGTATGTAATAAAAAAGCACTGGATTCCCGACGACTATGTTTTACGGGTATGTCAGCATATAGGGTACTTCTGAAATACCAAAGAAAAAACTAACCGTGGCTTCTCATGAAACTCAACTGGAACCAGAACACAGTCTGCTATAATTGACCACGCGATTGAAGTCGGTTGTTTTTAACGTATTCAACGTTAAAAACAACCGACTTCAATCGCAACAACTCCAATTTTGCTATGTTTTGTTGATTTTCTCAAAAACCGCTGAATCGATTTAGATAAAATTTATATGGGACCGCCTGTGAAGTATACCCTTTCAAACAAAAAAAGAATTTTCGAAATCGGTTCAGGCGTCTTCGAGTGATCGGTGAACATACATAAAAAAAAAAAAAAAATATTCCGACGAATTGAGAACCTCCTCCTTTTTTTGAAGTCGGTTGATAAAAATGGATTACCTATAAAGATATCGGATCAGCTGATTTTCGAAGGTTTTCGTGATGTACGGCTCCACTTGTTAATTATTTTCTTACGTTTCCTTTTTGCCTATTTAAATGTATTGTTATTTATCAAAAGTTATTTGTATTTTAGAAATAACTTATTCTTTTTAAAGCCTGTTAGTATAACACGTGTGGACCAAAAGTTGTTTGTGCCTGAATATGTAGAACTTGTATTGCTAAACTATTTAAACTAAGTACCAACTATTTAATCTAAGCACCTATAAAGCACTGGAACCGTGATATGGGGCGGCAATAATACTATTAAACGAGCTCTTCTCAGCTAAAATGTCTCAGAAACTTTGGTAGTTTAGTAGTGGTAGAAGGGAAAAAAGTAAAAAAAAGCGTTGGTGATTGGGGAGTCGACTGTACTTTGAGCGTGAACTCAGTTTGTACTTGTAACTAAAATGTGTTGATTTAGGTCCCATTTTGTCAGTTTGCTAATTCAACATTCAACTGTTCGTAATCGTTTATTTGTACTTTACTCAATGTATAGGGCCTATACATTGAGTAAAGTACTTATAGAGGGACCTTTTAAGGCGATGAAAATCGACAAATTGTTAATGCTTGTCGTAAGATATTTGTTGAAAAACATACAGATAGTTTACGGATGTATGACGGACTTTTCGACCCAGTAAATGACAGACACTTCGTAAGTCCACGCAAACGAAAACGCGAGCAGAAGCTAGTTGGAAATAAATTTATTACTTAAATAAAAACATCAATACATACTCGAGTGTTAAAAAACTGATCATGAAAAAACATTTAACTTTCCATACATGTTTCTAAAATCGGAAATCAAAGCACTTTTTGGTCTGATCGTATAGGTTCTTTGTGGAAATTGGTTCAGTTTTATTTACCCCTTTGCATCGAATTAAAAAATCACACTGTATTGCCGTTGCTTAGGTAATATAATTTTCATAGTTAAATATAGAACATTCCTACTTACTACGAATTCACCAGTAATGTTGTAGTTTTATTTTCTTAGAAGCTACTACCTTCCACTTAGGTTAAACGGTTCTCTTGAGGATCAACTCTATCTCAGGCTTACTGTAACCTTTTTGGCCCCTTGAATATATAGTTCAACCATCAGAATTCAATTTAGGAAAGTACCATTTATCTACGAGAGCGAGAAAGGCAACGAAAAACATAGAAATTGTAAAACTTTGTCATATAAACCCTGCGTAAATTATGAAGAAAGAAAAGCAACCAAAAAATCAGCGCGGCACCTCCTAAAAAGTAGGTTTCGGGTTCCCATTAAATCGATATAAACGTTTATATTCACGATAAACTTACTACTTTTGCTATTCAGAGACACGAATATCAATAAGGTGAAAAATGCGTTTAAAATTTATGAGCACAGCGGAAATTGCTCGAGAAATTAATTTATAATGTCCAGTTATGTTTAAAACCATGAAATGAAAATATTTTATTCGAAGTAGGTAGCCGTGTATACTTTTCGAAAGTTTTGTTTTCTCTTATTTTTCTTAAAAAAAAAACCTCTTAATATTCATTTGATGTAGAAAACTGGCCTATTTCGATAATCATCGTTTTCTGTTTTCGAGACGATATTAAATAAAAAATCTTTGCCTTTCGATCCGATATCGTTGTTCCCTTTAATATTCTTTTGATGTTTTTGTTACACTAACTGTTAGATTATTCAAGCAAATGTATCTCCATTAAGCAGCGATAGCTTCATCGAGTTCCTTTTGCTAAAAACGAAACGGAAGCCCGTTGTTTTTGTTTGATTTTTAGCAAAAGGAACTCTTTATTAAAATCATTTTTTTGGAAGTTGCTGTGCTCTTCTTTTGCAAAGGGAGATCGAAAAATGTATTGCGCAGGTTCTCTTTCCAACCCTCTGTCACTGGGTTGGTATACCTGTATATTTATGTGTAGTAGGTTCTTGCCTGTACTTTGTGTTTGATTAATTCAGTATTGTTTCTTACTTAGCTGCTAAGACTTTCAACTGTCTAAGGTAGTTTAACTACGCTTAGTTAGGTGTATTGACTAGACATTATACCAAGTAAATTTCATCTCACTAATATTATAAGAATGAAAGTTTGTACCACTTTCACGCTGAAACTGCTAGACGGTCTGGTTGAAATTGGGTAGTTAGATCAAGCACTGGATTAACAAAGGCACATTTTTAGGGTTCCGTACCTTAAAGGGAAAATAGGAAACCCTTATAAGATCGTTGTCTGTCCGTCTGTCCGTGTGTCTGTCTGTCAATACCCTTTTTCTCAGGAACGCGTAGACGTATCAAGTTGAAATTTATCTATATCAAATACTCAGGTCTGCAATCCCTTGAAGCTGGGAAAAAATCAATCGAACGCACTCATCTCCAAATATGCGGCATAAACGGCCGTATCTCTTGATTGCGTTGGCATAGAAGTTTGATTTTTTCACAGCTTCAAGGGATTGCAGGCCTGAGAATTTGTTATAGAGTTCAAGACATGTGTGAAAATGAATTTATACGGAACCCTCGGTGCGCGAGTCCGGCTCGCACTTGGGCGGTTTTTTATTATTATTATATATAGAATATATTTTATTAGAATATTATTGCTTAGAAATAATTTAAGGACGTTCTTAACGAAATTTTATTTGTTTGTACTTCTCATTATATTATAGCAGAGCAACGGACCAACGTAGCCTTTTGCGGAGATAGTTGACAGGGGGGGAACTGGCATAGGATATTTCTATCCTTGAAACAGTCACAATTTCCGAGGGATAGGACTAATCGGGACTTGGCCCCCGTGTGTGGAGTATGACCTAACCTTCCCGAGTTATGGGAAGAGACCCGTGCCTCTGCAGTGGGGACGATATGGGTGGTTAACAAAGTTGTATACTGTATATTGAAAGTAATGATCATCAATTATTTAATGTGATTCAGGATAAACGCTTGGAAACGACACAGTAGAACAGAATTTAAGGGGGATCTGGAGAATACATTTCTGTGCTTTCTGAAGGACAGTCATAAAAATAATATCCACGCAGGTGGAGCCGCGGACAAAAGTTAGTCTATAGTAAACCTTACCCGACCGATGAAATGCTTCCAGAGAAATACATATCAAACAAAACATAGCCTCACCTCCCCGTATCGAGATCTATAAATTATTTAGTACAAACATAGGATACGGTGGAATTGGCTAACATATCATGTCAAGTTAAAATTATGAGGGTCGTGGGCGCCTTTCTATACTCGCTAAATACCTAATTCGTTTACAGGAGTTACGGGCCCGTGTTTAATTATATACAAATAAAATTATTAATGAAAACTTTATTTTTATCTTTATCAACAACCAAATGAACGCGTAATTGACGCTTTATTGCGTGATCATACGGAATACAAACAGTATTTTCGCTAATTATCCAAATGCGACTAATGTTCCTTGAGAAATTGTAGTGTTGCGCACAATATTACGTAAAATTCAAGTAAAAGAGAATAGACTACGTGGTCCTGCGGTGACAAAAAGTTTCAACGTATTACAATTTTGAATGATTTTACTTATTACATTTTCAATTTGGAGCTAGTTATGGAGTTGGCCGCAGGTGGAGGGTTTTTAAAAAGATTAATTAATATAAAAGTTCATTTATTCAATTATAAATGATTAAAAGATACAAATTATAATTCTAATTAGCGTAATAACTATGGTGTGTCCTTGCGCTACCGCGATGGTGCGACAGAAGGCGGCGGGCTTCGGTGCCGGTCACATATATGGTCTTTGGTTTCGCAATCTTCAGTCGGTGAATCATGATGTGCGCTCTAGAAGGTTCGACGGTGGTTGACAACAAGGGTAGTACTAGGTGTAGGGTCGTAACTCCTCCGCCCCCAGATGAGAAACTATCTGCCAAGCTTGAGAGAAAATGTTGCAGCTTTTCTTTCTTCTAAAGACATTGCATCAGATGAAGAATTGTCCGGGAGTTTTACTTCGCTGGATTTGATTTGATTTCTTAGTATGCGGCGGCGTCCGTACAATATAACAAGTGCAAGTGCACCGAATAAGATGATTGTGTAAACAGGTATTGTCGTGTGGAATATACTTGTGGGATCCGATGAGTCAACTGTTGGAATTTCCATGAGTACTTGGTGCTGAATGTTGTGTAACTTGTTCAAGTCGATGGATGTCAAGTTATAACGAATTGATGTCTTTGCCGATTTTGATGACAGCTTGGGAATTGTTGTGATTTCGACAGCATGCCCTTGAATTTTGTCGTCGATATTGATGATTGTGAAAGACGCTGTTTTCAGTTTGCATTTTTGAGGAATCGTTGCAAGAAAGCTGCCTTGAAGCACCTGGTGTTCTTCTTGTCCACAGGATGTCTGAATTTTTGTGGGTTTCGGGAATGATAAGATGTAGTGCTGGTTATCTAATTGGAGTAAGGCTTCCTTCAGCAGAGTGACAGGCATAAAGTGGCATGTATTATCTATTTCTTGTTCATAGATAAGTCGGTGAATGCAGTCTCGCTGCATACGGGTCTGATAGTTTATTTGCTGTTTGCATATGTGCCAGGTGGCAACCTTCGGGCATTCAGCCTCCATATACACAAACTCCTGGGAGTTGGTTGCCATAAATGGGAAAGGGGGTAGGATTATATCTAGGTTTTTATTTGGAACTGGGCAGAGTCGGTACAAGTCATAGGTAGGCGAGGACAAAATAGGGAATTTTAGAACAATTACTAATTTCTTATCAAGAAAATAAGATCCTAAGCTAATTAAATCATAGTAATATCTAGTATCTAAATCTAAAACTGAGTGAGTGCCATATACGTTTTTTATTTCGTGAAGCATGGATGCTATATCTGCTACTGAGAGCAACGAATGGTGCACAGAACTAGATCGACTAAAAGCTAATATGTTACTTAACCTAGATATTTCATTGTATAAATCTTGGACATTTTCAGTGAGCACACTAAATAACTGTGACAACTGAGCATATAGGGATATGCGTTCTCTATTCTGGTCGGTCATATTAATAGTATATGAAATTGCCTGCTCTAATTTTTTTTGATTTTTAGTCAGATTCGATAAAATTTGATTTTGCTGAGATGTCATTTCTTTATAGAGACTTATATGATTATTTAAACTGATGGTCATGTCTTTGTCGTTTTTACGCAGAATTTTAAGAGCATTTTCAAATCTTAGAGCGTCATCGTTGTCTAGGTTTCCGGATATGCTTTTTATTAAGGTTCCTAAAGGGTTGAGAAGGCCACGTTTGACTCTTTTAGGCTCGAATGTCTCAAGAAGTTGCGTAGTTTGATTCATTTTTTTAAAAAGGTAAAGGATTTGATATTTAAATAGGGCGTAGTTGTTATTGGGGATCTTATTTGCGGTATTAGTTAACTCTGTTACCATAAGTTGGATACTTTGATCAATTCTGTCAAAGTCAATTTCATTCAAAAATATGTGATCATGGGAAGTTATCTTCGTGGGTCCTAATTTAAAGGGTAGGAGTCCAGGTCCATCTGTAAGATCGTCAAGTCGGATGGTGGACTGAAAGTCGGCTCGGGCCTGCGACAGGGTCACCGCTATTATCATGGTCCTGTAACAATGCAGAATTTCCTTTTTTATTGCGTTTTAACCTAATTTTTGCAACGGGACCTTTTTTTTTCGAGGTATATATGTAAATCGGAAGGTTAGTAACAACTTTGTCATGGGAATAACGTGGTGCAAGTTTTTGTCTGCTTGCGAGTGGGTTCTTCACGTATACGTCTTGTCCTTCCTTGTAATTTGTTTCGGGCTCACGATCACGATTACGTCTAGTCATTATAGCCTGTCGATCTTGGTATGAATGTTCATGAATAATTTTGTACACATTTTCCATTTTATTTCGATGTTCTAGTATATATTGTTGGAGGAGACGTTCGGATAAATTTAGCTCTGTTGGATCTCTAGGATCAAAATGTCCAGAGACAACTTCAAATGGTTTACATTTGGTTAAACTATGCACTGAGCTATTGTAGGCTATAATCGCATACAATATAAGGTTGGATGCTGGTTCGTTTTTATGTTGCAGTTTTAAGAGTCTAAGATGCTCTAAGAGAGTATTGTGAAATCGCTCAACCATGCCTCTTTCGTTTGGGGCATGTGCTGCAGTTGTATGATGGTTTACTTTATGGAATTTAAGAAATTCACTGACGACCTGGTTTGTGAACTCTGTGCCTCGGTCCGTTACAAGTGTCACAGGAAAGCCATGGTGGGTACAATATATAAGGAGGGATTTCACAATATTCGGGGCTGTACAATCGGGTAGTCTATAAACTTGTGCATATTTTGAAAATGAATCTATTATAGATAAGTATTTTTCATTTTCTATTGTTATGACATCTGCGAAAGCTTCTTCAAAGGGTTTACTAGGTGGGGGGACAATTTGGAATTCGGGACGAACTGGGTTACGGTCGTACTTTGCACAGTTACATATATCGCATGTGTTAATAAATTTAGTTATACTTTCTTTCAATTTTGGCCAGAAATATCTGTAGGAAATAGCGAGATAGGTTTCATTAATTCCTCTATGGTTTGTTTTTCCTTGGTGGTAATTTTGTATAATTTCCTGTTGCTGGAGATAGTCACTAATATTCTGGACTTCGCGCTTTACTAGAATAAGGTTCATTGAAGAACTTTTTAGGTTTCGCTGTAATATAGGCACAATGCTATACATTTTATCTAGTGGTTCAACTAGTATTGCTGTGCGCATTTTAGGGTCTATGTGGTTTTTAACAAGAGATATAATATCTTGCTCTAAGGTGTCTTCGTGAACAAACGCGACAGTTCTCTTGAATGTGTCGAATGGATGTGTTATTTTTGGATTAATTTTAATTGAACTATTAGTGAATTTTATTACAAGTTGTCGTTTGTTTTTATTAAGTGGGTCTTCTGACACGGGTATTTCCAAAATAGGCTGTTCTACGCAGGTATGGTCGGTGATAGTCAAAGGAATGTCTTCAGGTAAGTGTGAATTATTTTCAGGTATGTCATTGGATGTTTCAGGTATGTCATTGGATATTTCAGGTATGTCATTGGATATTTCAGGTATGTCATTGGATATTTCAGGTGTGGGGCTGTCAAGAGGTTTTAGGGTGGGTGCTGTGTCTGTTGATGATTGACTTATGAACGGTCTATCGTCCGGTGCGGTAAGTGTAGATTCTGTAGGTGCGGAGAGAGTAGCTTCCGAGGAAGTGGAGCTTATTTCCACTACAACAGATGATAAATCCTCATTATGTATCTCCACCCTGGATAAAGCGTCGGCATTGGTGTTGCTATTTCCTTTCTTGTAAACTATAGCGAAATCATATTCTGCGAGTTTTAACCTCCATCTAGTAAGGTGCGAGTTGGATTCTTTCATATTCATCAACCATTGAAGAGGCTTATGATCTGTTACTATTTTGAATTTTCGGCCGAAAAGGTATGGTCTAAAAATTTTTGTAGCCCAAACTATGGCCAATAATTCTTTTTCTATAGTTGAGTAGTTTATTTCGCTATCGTTCAAAGTTCTAGAAGCATATGCGACAGGTCTATCTTGGCCAACGGTTCCCTGGGAAAGAACAGCGCCAAGGGCTACATTTGAGGCATCTGTAGTTAGTATAAACTCTTTCGAAAAATCTGGGTATTGAAGGATGGGATCGTTCATGAGTAGAGTTTTACAATGCTCAAAGCAACTTACATATTCGGGAGTGAGTCGAATTTTTGCACCTTTTTTAAGACATTTCGTCATAGGCTTCGTAATATGGGCAAGATCTTTAATAAAGCGCCTGTAATATCCTAATAAACCTAAAAACCTTTTGATAGCCGTGGGTGTTTTTGGGATGGGGTACTTCTGTATTGCGGCTACTTTCTCTGGGTTGGGCTTAACTCCTTCTGGTGTTATGATATGGCCTAAATAGGGTGTTTCTTGTTTGAGAAATTCTGATTTATCCATTTGGATTTTAAAATTGGATTCTCGGAGTCTATCAAAGATTTTTCGTAGGTTTATCATGTGTTCTTGCAAAGACGTGGAAAAGACCAGGATGTCATCCAAGTAGACTACACAGATAACGTTTTGTAAGCCTCTCAAAACGTTATCCATAACTCTTTGGAAGGTCGAAGGGCTATTTTTTAAACCCATAGGCATACGTAAAAATTCGTAATGCCCATTTCCATCGGCAACGCTAAAACCAGTTTTATGGATGTCATCCGGATGCATTTCAACCTGATGAAATCCGGTGGCTAAATCCAGCGTGGTGAAATACATGCATTTAACAAGTTTATCCAGAATGTCAGCGATGTTTGGAATGGGATATTTATCATCTATTGTTTTTTCATTTAATTTTCGGAAGTCTACTACCAATCTCCATTTGACTTTTCCTGACGCGTCCATTTTTTTGGGCACTATCCATATGGGTGCGCTCCAGGCTGAGGTAGATGGCCTAATAATGCCTTGATCTAACATCTTTTGAATCTGTGTCCTAACTTCTTCTCTGTGTATAAATAGATATCGATAAGTTTTGGTGTAAACCGGATTTTCATCTTTTGTCTTTATTCTATGTTCGATTTGATTCGTGAAAGTCAGGGGTTCTCCGTCTAGATAAAATATGTCAGAGTATTCTTTACACAGTCTAGTCAAATTGTTTTTTTCTTCGGCATTCATATGGTTTGTGCGTAAACGCGATAAAACCTCTTTTTGTCGGTCAGTCGTAGCGTCTGTCGTTACTTCTTCATTAAAAATATGCGCTGATATGGGTTCTGTCAGGTTAAATACGATGTCTCTATTTGTAGGGTTCGTGATTTCAACGAACGCACTATTATCTTCCGCGACTGATAAACACTCGGTAATATTACATTCGCATATCACTTGAGAGTCTATCAGTATTTCGCCTTTAGCAATGTTAGTCGGCGCCTTAACAAGACAGCTGGATTTCGCGGGAATTATCGCTTCGAAGAAATGGACACTCGGCGGCGAGTTACGTGACTCATACATGCATATCGGGTTCGCAGCGCATTTAGTTGATAAGACGCGCGAACCAAGGTCAATTTTAGCTTCCCACTGCTGTAATAAATCTAATCCGATTAACCCATCGAAATATTCATGGAACTTGTATATAAAAAACTTTAAAGGCTTTTGTTCTTTAAATTCAGGAAAACATGGGATGGTGATCGAAAAGTCGTTTTTAGTACTTGCGTGGATATTAGTTACAACGAACGGTTCATAGTTTAGTGGATAATTTGGAAAATGAGATTTTACTATATCTGGGCTTATAAATGATTTATTTGCACCAGTGTCAATTAATAGTTTGAGTGGGGGTTCATTAATTTGAATATACGGCAATTGTTTTTTATCCTGTAAATTTAATTCTATTCTGGGGAAGTCGCTTTCGTAATTTTGGAAAAATTTTCGTCGCTCGATTGAGAAGTCATGTCATGGTTCATGTCAGTTTGGGGAACGGACTGGTAGTCTACGTCAGGGTTGGGATTATGATAGTAAAAGTCAGTGTCATAGTTTGAATTATCATAATAGTAGTACGGTTCACACACATAGTAGGCGTTCGGTTCATAGAATGTCTCATTCACGTTGAGTTGGTTCTGAGAAGTCGGAGGTAATTTCCGCGCAACTGGGTAACTAATACCACTCATAGGCTTGGGATAGCCTGTATTTTGCTGATTTTGGAATGGACGGGGTGGGATTCTAAACCCAGTAGACATATCCGAGCGAGGTAATGCTCTCATCATCTGTTGGGTTTTAGAAGGACCTTGAGGTCTAAAATTTTGTTGGTGAGGCATATTGTAGGGTTGGTTTGGTACAGGGTAGACAGGGGGGTTAAATGGTCTAGGCTGATTGAATTGAGGATTTGCTGGAATATTAAATGGAACAAAAAATTTTGGTTGAGTATTTTGGGGTTTGGCATACTGAGGTGTTTTACTTTGTAAGTAAAGAATGTTAGATTCTTCTAATGCATACTCTAGAGCGGATTCTATTGTAGAGGGACGCATGCATCTTATTCTAGAGCCTAGTGGCTCAGATAGGCCTTTTAAGAACGTTTGCAGGGCTAGTTTTCTGTATAACTCACGTTTCGCTTCAACCGTGGTTTGTATGGTTTCGTGTAACTCTATATAAGTGACAATAGTAGCAAATAGATTTTGCACACGTTCGTAAAAGACACTAGGTGTATCCTTACCTTGTGTAAGCATAGCCAAGTCATTATATAGCGATGTTTCATCCCTATGATCGGAGAAACTGTTTACTAAGGTTTTCCTAATAGATTGCCAATCGTTAGGGATACCATTTGCGGATAAAGTTCTAGCTGCTGGTCCTATTATTTTATTTAAGATTCCGTTCAACAGAGTCGCGTTATTTAACTCATTGCCTGGAAGGGGATTCGCGAACTTTATAACTAGTTTGTCACAGATATCTAAGAATCTCACTAAAATGTGGGGGTTCCCATCGAATTCTGGGACAAGCCTCAATGATCTCCAAATTTGTTCAGTTAAATCCACATTTATTTGCACTGTGGTTGGTTCCATATTTAAATTATTATGGGCCGTATCTATTTCCTCGTCAGAAAGCTCTTCTAAAACAGCTAATAAATTGCTATGGAATCTATCAGTCCTAAGACTTTCGCGAAGAGAAGTCAGACTGCCGGGCTTAAGGCCCCTGCCTCTACGAGGGTAAAAAAATTTGAATACTATACTATACACTTACACACGAAAATTAAAATTATATACTTAGGATAAGGTATCCGGGAATGGATGTGGCAACCAATAGGGCTGTGTATTATTATAATCTATATCTATTACTCACAAAAGCAGCATGATTCTGCAAGCGAGACCCATCGATGTTTAGATAGATCCAGTGGGCTCCTTCCAGCGGTCAACTGCGGTAGGTTCTTGATAGCTTGTTATTCCACGAAACGGCGATTCGATTTTCGGAAACGCGTCGCGAATTTTTAAGCTACCTCAACAACGACTGCGCCAGTTATGGAGTTGGCCGCAGGTGGAGGGTTTTTAAAAAAGATTAATTAATATAAAAGTTCATTTATTCAATTATAAATGATTAAAAGATACAAATTATAATTCTAATTAGCGTAATAACTATGGTGTGTCCTTGCGCTACCGCGATGGTGCGACAGAAGGCGGCGGGCTTCGGTGCCGGTCACATATCGTCCCTCACACCACTAACTCACGTATCTCATTTTTGCAAGTTCTTCAAAACAACCGTTTTTCAGTTAGGGAATTTCAAACTTCTATTATATTTTAATTCCAAGGACATGCTGAAATAAATCTAATATACCTATATATAGAGTAAAGTTTCTGCTTTCATTTGATATATCACCTACTCACTTAATTGTATTTGTAATATTTTTTTTTATTTTTGAAAACAGATACGAGACTTTGTGAAAACTTTGTTTATCAATATCCGAATAATTTTCCACTTACGATCCTACAGTTACACTAGTTTTATTATGAAAATAGGAAAATTTCCGACATAAAAGGTTTGTTACATAATATATATGTTTAATAAAATATAACAAATCATTAAAGAACTACTTATCACCAAGTCCTATAGTTTAATTAGCCAGAACTTCCCTGCGCCACCGTCGTTCACCCCCCGCAGACATCCTAAAGGCGCGGGCGCACTTCATCCAATCCGATCAGATCCGACAGATGATGTCACAGTCCGTTTCAGTCGCTGTACATTTTGTATGAGGGCGGGTGTACTCATCCGACTCCGACAGTTTACCGGACTTATAAAACGGATCTTATTTTATCGGTCTCACTATTCGCTGTACATTTTCTATGAATGTGCTGCACTCATCCGACACAGTCTGACACTGACATCCTTACAGGACGAGATGAAGTGTTATGCATATTTCATCGACATTTAGATTTTAGTTATCGATTTACATATATATATTAATATGATAATGTTTTATAGGTACCTACAGAAATCAATATAAATTTATAGAATATTCAAATGCATATGTTTGTATGTTTATTATGGTATTTTGTATTAATAGAAAAAAAATACGATTTAGGAAAATGTGTAAAGCATCTACTTAGATAAAAATACTTTGATTTTCAATAATATTTACATGTTAAGGTTCTGTACTGTAACAACCCAAGCCTCTTCTTATTTTAATGTAATGCGTTTTGAATAAAAAATAAAAGGTTCGTTTTTATCTTTGGACCTATTAACATACACTTTTAGAATATCGTCGGTGAGCAAACAACACCGCGTATGTCATTTTTACCTACTTTACAAGTCACCCAAAAAAACTATTTGATTAGTGGTGGCACAGAAAAAATACTTAGGTAGTGTTATTTTTTTTAATAACGGCTTCTTATCGGCCGATATGTTTACCTAAATCTTATAGGTACATAGGAGTGCGTTTAAAACCTGCTTCCAAAGGCTCTCATATCGGAAACGCAAAAATCAACTTGTGCGGTGTTGTTTGCTCACCGACGATATGCAGTTTCATGTAATGATATGGTATTTTTAATATGAAAAGTTCTATGAGAAAACCACAATTTTAGATGTATTAAAACACTTGGTTACCTACCTAGGTAACCAAGTGTTTTAATACATCATAAATCAAGCATAGGTATACTTATACTTTTACGCTGTATTAAAAACAACAACTTCAATAATTGGTGTTGGCTAAAAGCCCAAAGCACACATGTACTGGGCACAACACTATTCAATAACAACGACGCGACGACACTTACTTTGTGGCTAACAGCGCTGCTGCACTCATCCGATCTGGTCAGATCTGACAGAAGATGACTTCACAGTCTGATTCAGTCGCTGTACATTTGGTATGAGTACTACTGCACTTATCCGACATCGACAGTTTACAGGACCGATGACTTTCAAAGCGGCTCTTATTTTATCGGCTCTTACTAGTCGCTGTACATTTTCTATGAACGATGATGCACTCATCCGACGCAGTCCGATGCTGACATTCTTACCGGACGAAAAGAAGCAGCAGTGTTGTGCATAATTTATCGACATGTTTTTACTTACTATATTAAGGTTTAATGTATAGTTATTGAATATGCAAATGCTTATGTATGTATGAATATTTTATAGTATTTTGTACTAAGTGAAAAATACTATTTAAGAAAATGTGTTTTTTTTTTTTTTTTTATGGCAGAGGTGGCAAACGAGCAGACGGATCACCTGATGGTAAGCGATTACCGCCGCCCATAGACACCCGCAACACCAGAGGAGTCACAAGTGCGTTGCCGGCCTTTAATTTGGGAGTACGCTCTTTTCTTGAAGGTTTGAATGTCGTATCGGTCCGGAAACACCGCAGGCGACAATTCATTCCACAGTTTGGTTGTGCGAGGCAGAAAGTTTCTAGTGAAACGCACAGTTGTGGACTGCCAACCATCTATGTGATGGGGATGAATATGTTGTCGCGTAGAACGACGGCGGAAAGAGGCGGCAGGGATTAATCCGAACAATTCCTCGGAGCACTCCCCATTGTACATGCGATAGAGAATGCAGAGCGAGGCTACATCTCTACGCAGCGCCAGGGAGTCAAGCCGATCTGAAATATCCTGGCAGTCGACGATTCGAGTTGCCTGCGGTCCAGAGGGAGAAGCTGGTACTGGGGTGCCCCTGCCCAGAGATGAGAACAGTATTCCATATGAGGCCGAACCTGCGCCTTATAAAGTTGCAGGCGATGCGCCGCAGTGAAATACCGTCTCGATCTATTGAGCACACCAAGCTTCTTCGAGGCTAATTTAGCCTTACCCTCTAGATGGCCACGGAACTGGACTTCACTCGATATGTCGACACCAAGAATTCCGATACTAGCTGAGGCATTTAGGGGAGTGTCCTCAAAACGAGGTGATACGACAAATGGCATTTTCTTGGCAGTGAACGCGCAAACTTGTGTCTTAGTGGGGTTAAATTGGACCAAATTAAGTCGACCCCATTCTGAGACTTTCTTTAAAGAGGCCTCAATTTCCGACACAAGTTTGTTTCGGCTCTCGATGACGTTTTCCCGAGAAATGTTGGCACGGCCGGTATAGAAGGCATCACCTGTGCTGTCATCCGCATAACAATGAGTGCTGCTGATTTGCAGCATATCATTGATATGCAGAAGGAACAGTGTAGGCGAAAGCACACAGCCTTGAGGGACACCAGCATTCACAGACATAGAATTTGAGCATGCACCGTCGACTACGACCTTTATGCTTCTGTCTGCAAGAAAACTAGTGACCCATTTGCATAATTCCTCGGGAAGCCCATAAGAAGGAAGCTTCGCAAGAAGTGCTTTGTGCCAGACCCGATCGAAGGCCTTCGCTATGTCCAAACTAACGGCCAAAGCTTCCCCCTTAGTCTCGATCGCCTGTGCCCAACGATGTGTCAGGTAGACAAGAAGATCACCAGCGGACCGGCCCTTACGGAAACCGTACTGTCGGTCACTAAGCAGCTGGCGGTCCTCTAGGTACCGAAGGAGCTGGCTGTTGATAATGGACTCCATTATCTTTGAGAATAAGGAGGTTATGGCTATCGGCCGGTAGTTGGACGGATTCGAGCGGTCACCTTTTTTAGGGATCGGGTGCACCAAAGCTGTCTTCCATGACTTCGGGACTACGCCAGTGGAGTATGAGAGCCGAAAAAGGCGCGTTAAAACTGGAGCCAACTCTGGAGCACACACCTCCGACACGATAGGAGGGATTCCGTCGGGCCCACTCGACTTATGAATGTCGAGGGAAAAAAGTGCTTTACGCACTGAGCGTTGGTGGAACCGGATATCCGGCATACAGCTCGTGCACCGCGGTATGGTCGGCGGCTCGTTTCCCCCGTCATCCAACGTTGAGTTGGACGCAAAGAGTTTGCCTAGAAGATCGGCTTTCTCCTTTGCGTCGTGGGCCAATGAATCATTTCCCATGTGCAGTGGTGGAAATGATGGCGTGCAGAAATTCCCCTGGACAGCTTTGGCCAGAGACCAGAACGCACGAGTTCCCGAAGGAAGACGCTCTAGTCTCTCGCCAATTCTGCCTATGTGCGCTGACTTTGCCCTGGCAATGTTTCTTTTGAAGGACCTGGAGGCAAAGTTAAACTCCTTTTTTAATACGCTGGTCTTTTCATCCCGTACCTTCGCCGCATTGTAAAGCATCTACTTATGTAAAATATTTAGATTTTCAGTTTTTAATATTTACTTGTTTAGGTTCTGTTACCACCCAAGTATTTAAGCGTAATGCATTTTTAATCTCACTAATCTCATCTCACTAATATCATAAATGCGAAAGTATGGATGTTTGTTTGTTTGCCAATTTGTTTGTATGTTTGTCAGTTTGTTTGTTTGTTTGTTCCGCTTTCACGCCGAAACTACTGAAACGGATTTGGATGAAATTTGGTAGGTAACTTAAGAGTTCCCGTAGGAATGCTTAAAAACTCAAAATTTTCACTTCGTCACTAGATGGCACTATCTTAATATTTTCTTTCTTTTTGGACACAATTCTGAAGTCCACGCGGGCGGAAGATAGTGAAAAATAAATACTTACGTATAGATTCATACAATATGCCTATGGGCTATAAATATAACTAAACATACGAGTAAAAATTATTACATAATATTATAATAGTTGGTGTAAAAGTCGAGCACATTTTCTATCGTACAATAGACAACACTATTCAAAGCGATGACGACGCTTGCTATGCGGAGCGGGCGGAGCTGTGGAATATCTGTTTTCATCAGACAGTTATCGGACCAGTGCAGCAGCGTACATCCGACAGGTTTTTACAGAACCGATAGGTAGGCGTGGCTTGGCTGTCGAAACTGACCGGATCGGATGAGTGCAGCAGCGCTGTAAAACGGTGGAATGACTGTTTCCGTCCGACAGTTTACCGGACAAGTGCACCCGCGTACATCTAACAGTTTTTAAGAGGACCGACAGGCTGACGGATCTGACCGGATCAGATGAGTGCACCCGCGGCCTAACAGCATATCAACCGCCAAAATAAAGAACAGTATAATAATATCGTATCGTATCTCATTGCCTAAGTAAATAACATTTCACTAAAAATCCTATATGAGATACGATATAATATTTTATCAAAGTCTTAAAACAGGTTTTGACTAAAAACCCTAAGTGAGTTACGTCACTTAGTTGAATTTTTTCCTGGAATTTTATGAGATACGTTAACTATGTAAATACCAACATCATGAGAACCACTATTCATACAGAAGCGTGAGTTAAAGGGAAACATAGAGAACGACCCAAGGAAGTCAGTGGCAGTCCTAACTCAAATCATCAAAAAACTGAGATACGTGACTTAGTGGTGCGAGGGACGATATATGGTCTTTGGTTTCGCAATCTTCTGTCGGTGAATCATGATGTGCGCTCTAGAAGGTTCGACGGTGGTTGACAACAAGGGTAGTACTAGCTAGTAGGGTCGTAACTAGCTTAAAAATAAAACTGTTGTCAATTACATTGTACACTTAAAAAGCTTTCACGTTTTCGGTTCTCGTCGATGCTTTGTTCAACTTCAAACGACAAAGTGCTTGCCAAATAAAGCGTCCACTTTACGTACTAAGGCAAGGCAATCAACAAAGTGTCTTGTACTAAAAACCAGGCTAATGGCTTATATTGCTGTCTGTCCCATTTAAATGAAAAAGTAGACTTCTAATTATTAAGAAAGTGTCTAGAACAAATAAACGAGTATTTAAATCAATTACCTTTTAATTTTTACCCCGATTTTTGTATTAGATATTTCTCGAGATTATTGCTTATATCTCCATTAGTGTTTTTAAGGCTGCATACGATATGGAGTATTTCCATCAAATTGAGTTCACAATTTGTTTTTTTGTTACTCAGTTGGCATCTTACGTTCATGCAACCGTTAAAATTCAAACGAAGTGAGATATTTATTTTTGAATACTGTACAAAATGCTTATATAAAAGTGAGAGTAAAAAATTTGAAATGTTGTCAATTTACTGAATCGTAAATAATCATCGTTTTCTCTTTGCCGTAGTGGGGTAAAAAAACCTTTAATTAAATACTTTTTAGGGTTCCGTACCTCAAAAGGAAAAAAGGTACCCTTATAGGATCACTTCGTTGTCCGTCCGTCTGTCTGTCTGTCTGCCAAGACCCTTTTTCTCAGGAACGCGTAGACGTATCAAGTTGAAATTTATATAAAAATACTCAGGCCTGCATTCCCTTGAAGCTGTAAAAAAATTTAACTTCTATGCCAACGCAATCAAGAGATACGACCGTTTATGCCGCATATTCGGACACTCGCATGGGAATCAAAACTTATAGGGTACTTCCCGTATACCTAGAATCATGAAATTTGGCAGGAAGCTATGTATTATAGCACAAGTTAAGGGAAAAGTCCGAAAACCAAAAAATTTTTAGTTACATCACAATTTTTTTGTGATGTAATTAAAAATTTATACAGAACCCTCGGTGCGCGAGTCCGACTCGCACTTGGCCGGTTTGTGTTGAAGATGGTATTGGCAAAGATTTTTATTATATAAAGAAGCCTTTGGGTTTTGATACAAAAAACAACCGAAGACCGAAGTTGAATATGTATACTTATCTAAGGTTTACAATTTCAAATACACAATTTTTACATACAATCGTAAAAGTTAGTGGCAACACATGTTTTACATAGATTGTTGCGCAGCGGAGGCTTTTGATGTACTTAGTGACAAATATGTGATAAATTTTCAAAGAATTTAAAGTCCTATTCATCGGGGTGCACCGATGAATATACACTTTCTCATTCAGTGAAGTAATTAATATAGGTACATATATTCTGAAACAACTGTACATGTGAAACAATATTATAACGAGTATTCCTAGCAGATTACAAAGAACATATTATTAAAAAACTTTTTGCAGATTACATCGTCGGAAGTAAAAAAAAATGTTAATCATCTAGAGTAACAATAATAATTCTTTAGAGTAAAAAATAGATTTCTTTAACTTGGAAAGATTTATAATTTAATTAATTCATATACCGAAGTTAGTAACATATTCATTTAGATTAGATTTTCTTTTGTTGACGGTCTGGTCCGCTCTATAATTGAAAAGTCATTTGCAATAAGACTTTTTGTGACATGCTTTCGAGATAACGCTGGGGGTAAATAGTATTTTAGATATTTTTAGTTTAAAAAAAGAATTCTTCTTAATATGTATTCAGTAGCACTTTAGTAGGCCTTGATCTATAAAATTGTGATATTATATAAAACAAAACAAAATTAGTTTAGCAAGAGACCAAAAAGCTATAGTTCAAACTTGAAGCACGCATAAATGTTTTTTGACAAACACTGGTGTTTTATCTCATTTTATTTATGATATCTGTTTTTGTTATAGGTAAGTATCGCAGAACGAAAGGATGCGGTGGGGCTGTTGGTAATGTATACAAAATCATTAGATGTAAAAACGTCTGTAATAGATGCAGGAAGGCAAGTGTACTTAACCATTTTTTTGTATGTATGTATGTTCATTACATACAACAAACTATTCAAGATTCAAGATCTTTATTTGCAGAATATAGTATACAATGATCTTAATCTTATTCGTAAGTATCTTATAGGTAAATATACTCTTGAAAATACTTTCTTTCAATCGAACCTAAATACCCAACAACAACCAAACACCTACAGGGATCTTTACATTGTAGGACATAGACCTATTCATCTCAGATACGTGTCAAAGTAACGTTATTTATATACATATCTTTTTTGAAACTTGAATCACGTTAGTACTGCTTAGGGTGCGTTCCCACCCACTGACGCGGAGAGGATCGGAGACGTGCAAAAGTGACCAATCAGATAACTCATAATCAACAACGCTGAACACGTTAAAAACCGACTTAAATCGTAACAGGTACAATTTTGCTATGTTTTTGTTTTTGTTGATTTTTTTCAAAAACCGCTGAATCAATTTAGATAAAGTTTATATGGGACCACGTCTGAAGTATACCTATACCTGAAGTATTACCTACCGAACAAAAAAGAATCATCAAAATCGATTCATAATTGGCGAAGTAATCGCGTAACATACATACAAAAAATTAAAATAAAACATTGAGTCGAATTGAGAACCTCCTCCTTTTTTGAAGTCGGTTAAAATCTCCGCTCCACTTCATTTCGAGCATTATGGTTGGTCAATTCGGCACGTCTCCGCTCCGCTCCGCGTTAGTGGAAACGCACCCTTAATCGACATACGACACTCGGGACACACGTCACCTCGGTTGATAAATCGCTCTACGGTCCGCAAAACAGATTATCCTCGGACTCTCGGGTCGCCTGAGTAGTTTTAATTGAGTTTGACAGTTACGATTATTACACGAGCGTGCTTAATATAGGTACGGTGTGTAACTTGCTTTCGATATTACATCTTTACCTATAAATAAACACGATCGTGACTGGCTGAATGTCAGACAAGGTGCAGCCTAAACCATTGAGGTTAAAACCTTGATTTAAACATACGTTGTTGAGTGAGTGTAAATTTAAAAAGGGGCGTTATAAAGTTTATTTTAGAATAGAATTTCTATTCTATTAAAAAATAAAAAAATAAAATAAATCTTTATTCTTTTTTTAATAAATCTTTATTCCGAACACAGACTTACAAAAATAGAAAAAAATGAACAAATTACACAAACTTACAAACAATAAAAATTTCACAACAGAGAGTTTATATCAAAAGTCTACGCGGACGAAGACGGGGGCACTCTAATAGTAATAAACAAAGTACAGCAGGACCTCTTTAATCCGAACAACCAAAATTTACCCCCCGTTCGGATCCATGGAGCATTGAGCATGGAGATTATAGTAATGTAGACATTTTGAAAGGCATTTCTGACGTTCAGATTATAGAGGGGGAATTATTTTTTTTTTTTTTTTTTTTTTTTTATGGCAGAGGTGGCAAACGAGCAGACGGATCACCTGATGGTAAGTGATTACCGCCGCCCATAGACACCCGCAACACCAGAGGAGTCACAAGTGCGTTGCCGGCCTTTGATTTGGGAGTACGCTCTTTTCTTGAAGGTTTGAATGTCGTATCGGTCCGGAAATACCGCAGGCGACAATTCATTCCACAGTTTGGTTGTGCGTGGCAGAAAGTTTCTAGTGAAACGCACAGTTGTGGACTGCCAACCATCTATGTAATGGGGATGAATATGTTGTCGCGTAGAACGATGGCGGAAAGAGGCGGCAGGGATCAATCCGAACAATTCCTCGGAGCACTCCCCATTGTACATGCGATAGAGAATGCAGAGCGAGGCTACATCTCTACGCAGCGCCAGGGAGTCAAGCCGATCTGAAATATCCTGGCAGTCGACGATTCGAGTTGCCCTTCGTTGAATGCGGTCCAGAGGGAGAAGCTGGTACTGGGGTGCCCCTGCCCAGAGATGAGAACAGTATTCCATATGAGGCCGAACCTGTGCCTTATAGAGTTGCAGGCGATGCGCCGCAGTGAAATACCGTCTCGATCTATTGAGCACACCAAGCTTCTTCGAGGCTAATTTAGCCTTACCCTCTAGATGGCCACGGAACTGGACTTCACTCGATATGTCGACACCAAGAATTCCGATACTAGCTGAGGCATTTAGGGGAGTGTCCTCAAAACGAGGTGATACGACAAATGGCATTTTCTTGGCAGTGAACGCGCAAACTTGTGTCTTAGTGGGGTTAAATTGGACCAAATTAAGTCGACCCCATTCTGAGACTTTCTTTAAAGAGGCCTCAATTTCCGACACAAGTTTGTTTCGGCTCTCGATGACGTTTTCCCGAGAAATGTTGGCACGGCCGGTATAGAAGGCATCACCTGTGCTGTCATCCGCATAACAATGAGTGCTGCTGATTTGCAGCATATCATTGATATGCAGAAGGAACAGTGTAGGCGAAAGCACACAGCCTTGAGGGACACCAGCATTCACAGACATAGAATCTGAGCATGCACCGTCGACTACGACCTTTATGCTTCTGTCTGCAAGAAAACTAGTGACCCATTTGCATAATTCCTCGGGAAGCCCATAAGAAGGAAGCTTCGCAAGAAGTGCTTTGTGCCAGACCCGATCGAAGGCCTTCGCTATGTCCAGACTAACGGCCAAAGCTTCCCCCTTAGTCTCGATCGCCTGTGCCCAACGATGTGTCAGGTAGACAAGAAGATCACCAGCGGACCGGCCCTTACGGAAACCGTACTGTCGGTCACTAAGCAGCTGGCGGTCCTCTAGGTACCGAAGGAGCTGGCTGTTGATAATGGACTCCATTATCTTTGAGAATAAGGAGGTTATGGCTATCGGCCGGTAGTTGGACGGATTCGAGCGGTCACCTTTTTTAGGGATCGGGTGCACCAAAGCTGTCTTCCATGACTTCGGGACTACGCCAGTGGAGTATGAGAGCCGAAAAAGGCGCGTTAAAACTGGAGCCAACTCTGGAGCACACACCTTCAACACGATAGGAGGGATTCCGTCGGGCCCACTCGACTTATGAATGTCGAGGGAAAAAAGTGCTTTACGCACTGAGCGTTGGTGGAACCGGATATCCGGCATACAGCTCGTGCACCGCGGTATGGTCGGCGGCTCGTTTCCCCCGTCATCCAACGTTGAGTTGGACGCAAAGAGTTTGCCTAGAAGATCGGCTTTCTCCTTTGCGTCGTGGGCCAATGAATCATTTCCCATGTGCAGTGGTGGAAATGATGGCGTGCAGAAATTCCCCTGGACAGCTTTGGCCAGAGACCAGAACGCACGAGTTCCCGAAGGAAGACGCTCTAGTCTCTCGCCAATTCTGCCTATGTGCGCTGACTTTGCCCTGGCAATGTCTCTTTTGAAGGACCTGGAGGCAAAGTTAAACTCCTTTTTTAATACGCTGGTCTTTTCATCCCGTACCTTCGCCGCATTTGCCCAGGCTTGGTAACATTCCTGCTTTCGGCGAGAAGCCTTTTTGCAGGACCGACCAAACCAAGGCTGGGATTTGCCGCCAATGGGGACCACTGAGGATGGGATAAAAAGCTCCATACCCTGCAGCACCACATCAGCGACAGAATCGGCAGCGAAGTTGGGATCATCCGGCGTGAAGCTAACCTGCCCCCAAGGGTAGGACGCAAAGAAAGACCGCATCCCATCCCAATCTGCTGACTTGTAATGCCACACACGACGGCGACAGGCGACTCGCGGTCGCGGCGGGCACGTGAGTGGCACCGTACTCCGGATAAGGCAGTGATCCGAAGAGCCGAGTGAGGCGTCAACGGATACTTGGTAGCTGTCCGGATGAGAAGTCAGCAGAAGGTCCAACAGTGAAGGTTCATGGTTCTCCACATCTGGGATTCGCGTGGGCGTAGTAACCAGTTGTGTCAAACCATATGCCAGGGCGAAGTCGTGAACAGATCTCCCCGCATGATCGGTCTTGCTAGAACCGAGCCATTCGGCGTGGTGGGCGTTAAAATCGCCGAGTACCACGATCTCAGCGGATGGGATCTGCTGCTGCACAGTATCTGCAGCCATTTGGATGTGCTCAATGAGTCGGTCAGTTTCGCCATCGCCGGTATGGGACCTATATAGGCACGAATAGACGCGGGGATGGTCATCGCCGTCTACACGTAGCCATATGGTGGAGAGGTCCCTACCTTCAAGGTTGCTGAGACGGCGAGAACTGATATCGTCTCTAACGTACACGCACACTCCAGCCCTAGGCACGAAGGAGTGTTCCAGTCCATACCCAGGGTAGGAGAGGTATGATGTGTCTGCTGGGGACGATATCTGTGTCTCGGTCAGGAAGAGCAAGGCCGGCTTTGCTGTCTCTAGGTGGTAGTGAACAGCATTAATGTTTGAGTGTAAGCCCCTGATGTTGCAGAAGTCCACGGCCAGCGTGGCAGGGGGTGCCAAGGTGTTTTTGCCCTTCCCTTGTGCAAGTGGATGATGGAGCGCTGTTATGCCCCCCCCAGAGTACGACGAGGGGCGGCCTGGACGTCCAGGCTCAGGCACATTGTATCCTGCGCATGGACGTCCAGAGAGGGATTCTCCAGCGCTAGCGCAGCTGGTACCCTCCTGGGGTAACATATTTGGTAACTGCGCTATCTTTGGGGGGGGGGGGGTTTGGGCCTCCGGTACCCTCACTCACTCGGCGAAACACAACGCAAGCGTTGCTTCACGCCGGTTTTCTGTGAGGCCGTGGTATCACTCCGGTCGAGCCGGCCCATTCGTGCCGAAGCATGGCTCTCCCACGGAAAATTATAAATCGAAATTATAAATCGAGTCGCAAATATTTTATTTGGCCACGAAACCCAACCTCTAATTTCATAACTAAGCCAAGGGAAAATGAGAAAGCTTCTAATAAACTTACTCGTCTTCTTGACAACGCCAATTAAATATTCCAAAGATAGCGTCAAGCAAAGAACAACAATTATTATTACTTGTCCACCTGATTCATACATCACCACCTAATTTACTAACTCAGCCACGGATTTTACAACTCAGCCACATTTTACGTGATACAGCTTCAACATGTGTTCCTCAAAAAATATTGTTCAAGCTTCAACTAGAAAACGTCATATAATTACTATAATTTTGCAGGTTTTTTTTATATGGTATAATGGTATGCTTTAACACAAAGTATTTTTTAAATAAAATCGTATGTTTCGCCTCCCTTTCGTAGTTCCTTATATATTTAGTGGCCATCATTTACTAATTTTAGGTACATTTGATGATCAATCAATATATTTGGTTATAATTTTAGATACTTACATTTTTATGATCAATCAATATATTTGGTTATAATTTTAGGTGCACTTTGATGATCAACAAATACATAACTCGTTCTATGAGTTATGTATTTATTTAAGTTTCACTACATTTTAATTTTTAATCGTACTAAGTTATAAAATTTGAAGTCAAATTCATTACTTTGTTGCTGTCATATACAGGGTGACTGGTAAATCAACGGACGCATTTAAGGAGGTGAATAAGAAGCTGATACACATTCCAAATATGTAAAAAAAACATGACCTTAATTTTCATCATTTAAAAAATAATTTTAAAGTTCACCTCTACATTTTACTAAATACTAAGTCACGTGTACGCGGCCTCGGGCAACGACCCCGAGTAGCGGCGGCGCGGACTCGCCACTGCGCAATACTGCGCATGCGCGTGAGCGACTGCTCCCGCGTCTCTGCCCTGCGCCGCGCCGCGCCGGCCCTAGTCAGTCGCCCGCGGGCCGTCGTAGGGGTGGCGTGCGTTCACGCGTCCCGTTCGTCCCGAACATTCTGGTTTTACTTAGGGCGAAAACACAACAGAGCGGCGCGGCGCCGCGACGCTGAAATCGGCGGCGTGCGTTGCGCCGCACCGCCGAACGCAGCGTTGCGCGGCGCGCGTGCCGCACCACTCGTAGCTGCGGCGCACACCGCTCCTAGCCGCGGCGCGACGCTCGTAGCCGCGGCACGCACCGCTCATATCCGCGGCGCGCACCGCTCGTATCTGCGGCGCCGCGGCTCATATGATGTCCACAGTTTCTGTAGCTCGGACGCTTGTTTTTAGGGTTCCGTAGCCAAATGGCAAAAACGGAACCCTTATGGATTCGTCATGTCTGTTTGTCTGTCCGTCCGTATGTCACAGCCACTTTTTTCCGAAACTATAAGAACTATACTGTTGAAACTTGGTAAGTAGATGTATTCTGTGAACCGCATTAAGATTTTCACACAAAAATAGAAAAAAAATCAATGAATTTTGGGGGTTCCCCATACTTAGAACTGAAACTCAAAAATTTTTTCTAACATCATTTTTTTCTAAACTGAATAGTTTGCGCGTGAGACAATTCCAAAGTGATAAAATGTGTCCCCCCCCTGTAACTTCTAAAATAAGAGAATGATAAAACAAAAAAATATATATGATATACATTACCATGCAAACTTCTACCGAAAATTGGTTTGAACGAGATCTAGTAAGTAGTTTTTTTTAAATACGTCATAAATCGTAAACCGCAATTTACCACAACGAACTATGTACAACAACTTTTATATTATGTTACTTGCTGCTACGGATCCCTTCATGGGCGAGTCCTAAGTTCTTAATGTTCTAAGTATAGGGAACCCCCAAAATTTATTGTCTTTTTTTTCTATTTTTGTGTGAAAGTCAAAATACATCTACTTACCAAGTTTCAACAGTATAGTTCTTATAGTTTCGGAAAAAAGTGGCTGTGACATACGGACGGATAGACAGACAGACAGACAGACATGACAAATCCGCGTTCCGTTTTTGCCATTTGGCTACGGAACCCTAAAAACAAGCTTCCGACCTACAGAAACTGTGGACATCAAATGAGCCGCCGCGCCGCAGATACGAGCGGTGCGCGCCGCGGATATGAGCGTTGCATGCTGCGGCTACGAGCGTTGCGCGCCGCGGGTACGAGCGTTGCGCGCCGCGGCTAGGAGCGGTGCGCGCCGCGGATACGAGCAGCGCGGCGCGCGTGCCGCGCAACGCTGCGTTCGGCGGTGCGGCGCAACGCGTGCCGCCGATTTCAGCGTTGCGGCGCCGCGCCGCTCTGTTGTGTTTTCGTCCTTACGTAGCTGTCGCGTGGATTTCGGTGCCTTGATAGTGAGTGATAATGGCTTATCAGTACTCTAATGAGGATACTGGGATATGGTGTGGTGCTATGTAATGTAAGCTAGTGTTGTTAGACGTGAATTAACGTCATATTGCAATGTATCACGAATTACATAAGTTGCCGTCATAGGACTTCTTAGGAGACTTGTCCTTCCTCCAGTTCCTAACCCTGATCAAGGACGAGGAAGGAATCGTTCGTTATCCAGTGAACCCGCACAAAGCAATTTACTTCGATTATTACCCATGTGAAAGTACGCGGAATGCAGGAAGGCATTTCCAGGTATCCCAGTGGTTGGGGTAAAGTATCCTACATGAAGACGAACTCCATCCTTTCATTATCAGTGTGTTATCAGCCTGTCCAAGAGATTGGCCTTAGCGACCACGAGCAGCTCGGTGCACGCTGTGGGAAAGTGGTAAGTACCTAGGCATAGAGTTAGAAAACACAAGAATAGTTACGTTTTATAAAAAAATATGTAACTTGTGTTTTTTGAGTGTATGATTTTTTTGTTTTATATGGTTGAAAAGTATGTAAATTATCCTATCATCTCCTTAAATACGTCCGTCGTTCAACCAGTCACCCTGTATAAATATTTTAGAAGCTTACTACTTTATGAGTTACAAATTTGGATGCTAAATAATAACTTGGTTGCTGTATTAACAGAAGCTTATATCGAAGATTTATAGTGGCTGTTATAGTATTTTTATATGCCCATTGATGGTGGCTGACTTAGTAATTTAGAGGATAATGTAGATTTTTAGAGGCGAATAATGCTATTAAATAGAAGCCTGTTTAATTAGCACCCATTATAGAGGGGTTCGGATTAAAGAGGTACTGCTGTAGGTAACTAGTTAATTGATTGATGCAAATATAAATACAGATTGCGAGACTTTTTATTCGCTGACAAGCGGCAAATGGTAAGCATTACTCATGCACGAAACCTGAACGAACAACTTTATCGAAGGAGCCAATATAATGGAAATTAAAAATACCTGTCATTATTACTAAATTATCTTATTTCATTAGTCGAATTGCAAAGTATAATGAATGAGTCAAAATTTGTTTGCTGTGATCGTTATGATTCCTTGGAGAAAGTTCTTCAGTTTGGGCTCCCATTACACCAGAATGGTCATCAGTGTCTAACCCAGAGGTCACCAATTAGTTTCATTTGGGGTCCGTTTTAGGAAATAATATGACCGTCGTCGCGGTCCGGTCCTTCTTTTTGACAGCAGCTGAGGCAGCATAGACAAAACGCGGGAAATTATAAATTACGTACTCGAGTATCGTATAACGCAATTTTTAACTGTGTAGGTCGAGCCGTCAAACTATGTATGGGTTTTGACGCTAATTTAATGTTGTTCTATGTAATTTTGTAACGATCGACTTGCACAGTTAAAAAAATCATTTGTAGATTTGTTTACTGAAGGTCCGCAAGTCCGCACAAAAAAGGTCGGCGGTCCGGATCCGAATCGCGGTCCGCCATTTGGTGACCCCTGGTCTAACCAATCCGTGAAGGCTAAGATAGAGTGCGTCGTATGCTGTTACTCGCGCTGCTGATTATCTGGCGCCACCGGCTAGAGAGAAGAAGGTGCTTGACGTCACTCAATCGCCTCTAACATAATAGATCCTACCGCTACAGAAAAGCCAAGGAGAATAACACAGTAGATAACAATTTTGTCGTACTCGTAGTAGGCAACTGCAGATGGTCTATGCTTGTTTGTATTGAACAAAACAAGATACGCAATATTTCCATTTCTGTGTTTGTTTCTGTCCTGGCTGAATAAATAATTTCGTTCTCAACAGGTCCGCCGTCGACAATATAAAGAAAACGAGAGTTGCCATAAAGAAAATATCTCCATTTGAGCACCAGACTTACTGCCAGAGGACGCTACGGGAAATCAAAATCCTCACTCGATTTAAACATGAAAATGTAAGTTTTACATACATATATACATACACAACTAATTAATTTGAATGAAGACTTGTCATACATATACAACTACGTAATCAGAACTATAAAAAATACTTGCGATTTCAGCAAAAATGTAGAACAAAAGTTGTTTAGAATGATAAGAAGGAGTCCTATTTAAAGGGTCCTATACCTATGTTGCTATACAGCCGTCAATTCGGGGAGAAAAACGAATTTCACTATCCATTCTCTTTGTAAAACAACAATACTTTCCAAATTCCAGCAGTCGTAATTTTATAGCGAATAAGCTTCTATTGTTCCTCCTCATAGCTCAGCAAAAATAACAAAACTGATTCCACCCTTTCAGGCACGAGGCGACATGTTATGTATGTGGTCTGCCATGAAAACGAATGTCTGTTGTTTATTTTTCATGAAGCCTTGCGTTGTTTGCTTTTATTTCGAGTTTGTGTTCCAATATGAGTTGTGACAGGTTATAATAGTAAGAAGCCTCGTTTTGTAAGAAGCCCTCGGAGTCATGTTATCATTGTCAGAGTGAATATCTACAGGTGGTATCTCTTAACCTATAGAATAAGCAAGATGAAATGACCTTAGTATTAATTTATTTCGCAGAATTTATATGCGATGGCAAAGAGAGATTCTAGAGTGGTGAGCGCAGGCGCCGCACTCGCCGGAAGACGTAGTGGTAAAGGTGTTCACCGTCGGATAGTCTGAGGATTTTGACCGCAGGAAGTGTGATCATGTTTCACATATGGTGGTCGTGGGCAAAGTGCAACTTTGTACAACTCAGTTTAGATGGTGGTAGGACATTTTCTGGGCCCGCCTATTTACATAGCTATCAACATTATTTTCAAAGTTTTGCAGCTAAAATATCAATATAATTAGCCTTGATATGAACCGATTTAAAATATAAGATAACTTGATAAGCCTCTTTTCACCATTCTGCACCATCATCACTTACTATCAGATGTAATGATGGCAAGTGCTTACAATTTTTTTATTACAAAATGTTAATGTGTTCCTGTACTCAACAATGTAGGTGTTACAGTTGAGATAATCAGCTAACAAAATTCCCCAACGTAGTAGGGAACTGACTATCCTATCTTATAACCAATGCTGGAACATATCCATGTTGTCAACATTTAGTTTTTTGTAAAATGACTTGTTACTATTAATTTTGGTCTTTGTTATTCGTTCCTTTTTTCCTGCACTTTTAGTTTGTGTCTCCAACGATTCTCGAGAATAATGTATAAATAAATGTCCAGGACACAGCACCCTGGCTCCAACTGGATTTACTGGAGGTGCTGGAGACAGAATACATATTCAAATAAATATCTGTAGGTACAAAGACAGATATGAAACGCGCTCAGGTCAGAGCAAATAAACCTGTTCGTTCATTATTTGAATATTTGCCTTGGGCCAGAATCAAACCTATGAGACCAACGCCTTAGGGGTCGTCCATTAATCACGTGATATTTTTAGCAACTTTTTAGAACCCCCCCCCTGATGACACGTGGTGAGGTTTTAGATTACCCCCCCACCCCCTACCTAAAATCACGTGTATTTTTTGGTACAAAATATTATGTTAAAATACAGGTATAATGTGATTTAATTTTAGAAATTGACCACCGTGATGAAAATGTCCAGACAGATATTAAGGGTGCAGGTAGTTTCTGACTGCCTGAAGCCGTTTCAAACCTTGAGATGAGTTAAAAACAACGTAACAATAATAGTCCGTTTGGAGCTTACTCTAGAAATCGCGCGTTCAACGAAAAAATTAATACACGTGATATCTCAGTACACCCCACTCCCCCCCTTGTGATATTTCGTGATTTTTTCCGAACCCCTCCCCCCTTTTGAGCCTCACGTGATTAATGGACGACCCCTTAATAGGCCGGACTATTCTATCAAAACGCCACAAAGGGTCTATAGCGCAGTTGTTTACCAAATTATTTCGTTTTGCTAGGTTACTACGTTCCTGTTTACTTAATATTAGTTATAATCCCTCGGCCACCTAGACAGCTTCATGTAAATTAATATAAAGGCATTCGTGAGAACAACATTAATTTTGAACCCATGAAGAGAAGCCCGAATTAAATAAAGAGAATATTAAATCATACAATTTGAACGTGTTTTACTGTTTTACAATTTGCATGAATAATGAATTCGGCCGGGATGAGTTCAATCACATTTTGTTTAGTTATTCATGTAGCTGCCTCTCGCCTGCGCATTAATTACCTGTTATTTTATTTTTGCATTGCGTTTATTTAGGTAACACATTGTCTGTTTACGAGAATGTTATACAAAGAAATAGCAACAGGAACTGGGCCTGGGTTTCCATAAAAACTTAAATATGTATGTTTAGTGAAGATTAAATGAGCCCTATTTCACTTGTGGATAAAAAATAAGAGTATGCTTTTGAAATATATTTAAACTTAAGAGATCAAAACACCAACGCTTACGTGGCACTTCTGCCATCATAACAAGTTTAGGCATAGCAGAGAATAACAAGTTTTTAAACACATATATTGGCCCTTAGACCCTGAAAGTTAATCCATACCTTACCAAGGCTAAGTCTAGAGAGACCAAAGTTAAGCTAGTGGTCAACTTTACTGACACAACTTGAGAAATAACTTAGGCTTAGTTTCCTGCAGTTATAGTTGACGTCTCAAGGGAGTGTCGTCGACGTGTCATAAAACCACATCTGTATGTTTACGTTGTGAATACGCTTAACGGATATTATAGAGGATGTTACAGATTGGTGTAGTAACGGTTAACGGGACTACTACTTAACATACTGAACAAATTTTGTTCTGCGACTTTGCTGAAATCTAAAAAAAACAGGTTTTTGTTCATGAACTTGAAAAACAATTCCCGAATAACACATAGTTATTTCGCAAAAGTGTTTTTTGAACTATTAGTACGAATCGATTAACTGATCGAGCGACTTTTTATGTACAGAGAGTCCATATATTTTTAAGAATGTGTTCTTTAAGGAAAGTTGTTCAGATTCACGTGAAGAAACCCCTTTATTGAGCCCTGACAGATAACTAAATATACGTATATATTTAGATATCAAGATCCTACCCTAAAGTATCCAATTAATAAACAAGCTTTTGTCCGGAAGCACCGAAACAAATTGAACCCATACAAATCCCTCTCTCGAACTCCAATCTTAACTTATTACGTCCTGTTGACTTCTGTATTTAAACTTTCATTACGGAGCCCAAACGTATAAAAGCTTTTCCGCTGAGAGCCTTAATAGACTCTGACGGGTATCACATTATGTATTTCAGCCACGGAACTCCTCCTTCGATTCTTTACCTAATTCGATTCCTTTGTTACAGATAATCGATATCAGGGATATATTAAGGGCAGACTCCATTGACCAGATGAAAGACGTTTACATTGTACAGTGTTTAATGGAGACAGACCTTTATAAATTGTTAAAAACACAGGTGAGTGATAAAGCTGGATATCGCGACCAATTTGTAAATCTAGTCATTGGATTAGGGACCCAGACCGTTGATTTAAAGAAAAATACTTCGCCTAATCTCCTTTCGGCTAACTTAATCATTTCGCTGTGTAATAGCAAGAATGAATAGTATATTGAATCCCGACCCTTACACAACAATCTCATTTTATACACAAGACTGAATTTCTCAGAATGTAATTTGTTTGTACACATGTAATTTGTTTTCTCAGCTGGATTTGAAACTGATTGCTTTTCGTGCAGTCTAAATGTGGTTTTTCTGTTTATGTTTTCTTTGTCCCCTTTCTATTTGATTTTGCTGTACGATTGTTTTTTCTTTATATAAACATTTCTTTATGTTTCTTACACTTCAGTTTCCAAATCCAATTTAATTGTAATCGATCGACAGCCACACTACTATAAATGTTGACACTATTTGATGAGTTCAAACAATATTGAAGTAGGTTAAATAATATTTGTTTTACCCTGTTCTGGCATTAATATTTGTTATGAAATTCAATTTATCATTGGCAGCCGAAGGGGCCGCTTCCGGCATGAGTTATGACCACAATCTATGTATTTCACCCCTAGACACCGTAGCTCTACGAATACAAGAATCAGCGACCTCTACTGCCTCCAGCACTCATTATTCCTGACGGCATCTCACCCCGCACAAAAAAAATATATTTATTTAACTGTATGTTGTACACATTGTTTTAAATCGTATTTTTTTTTCTACCTAGTACAAAGTTCCTGCCACTCGGAACTTGTACACTCAACGTTTCGGGAAGTGTAATGTAAGCGGAGCAAGAAACAATGTCGAGTCCAAAAGAAACTCGCCCCAACACACTGCAAAATATTATCGCCTTACAACCTACTATTACATAAAAATATAGATAGATAGATATACTCTTTATTGTACACACACCAAAATAATAATATACACAACAACAAAAGACAAAATATTAAAATAACAGTGGTACAATTTGGGCGGTCTTATCGCTAAAAGCGATTTCTTCCAGACAACCCGGTGTCCGGAAAAGAAAACAGAAAAAATAGGTAGAGCAAAACTTACATACTATAAGAAAGAAACTAATAAATATGTATATTTCTATAAGCTACCGTCACCAGACCTTATCGTCAAAGGGGGATGAGATAATTGTGTGACTACTAATATACAAGGTGTAAATCACCACTGCTGGAAACTTTGACAGGGCGCTCTACTCATGAAACTGAATAACTTTTCTTATTGTACCTATAGTGAATAAGCAAAAAAATTTTGGAGTTTTCGTACAAATTGATCGGCCAATCAGCCAATTTTGTAAGAAGAATCCAAAATATTTTTTTGAGAATTCGGTATCGGTTTCTTAGGATAAGTTATTTAGTTTTTTTTAGTGGAACCCGACGTTTAAGTCTCCGGGTGTGGCCGTTTTACTTTCTAGTTTTTTTACACCTGTGACTGTACCACTTAAGTCCCAGTTATGGCTACTAAAACTTTTTTTCATTGTTTCAGAAACTAAGTAACGACCACATCTGCTACTTCCTCTACCAGATCCTGCGGGGTCTTAAGTACATCCACTCGGCGAACGTGCTGCACAGGGACCTCAAGCCGTCGAACCTGCTGCTTAACACCACCTGCGACTTGAAGGTACTCAACTGACTTAAAGATAAACTACTGACTTGAAATACACTACCGACTTGAAGGTGCACTACCGACTTGAAAGTGCACTACCGATTTGAAGGTGCACTACCGACTTGAAGGTGCACTACCGACTTGAAGGTGCACTACCGACTTGAAGGTGCACTACCGACTTGAAGGTGCACTACCGACTTGAAGGTACACCACTGAGTTACTGACTGTGATTACGCTCCGTTTCCTGTTTTGTCTAACGGTCGTGTCCACCCGCGGACACTCAAATTAACCGCGCGTTATAATCGCCTATAACTACTACATAAGCAAAAAATTATGTCTGTACGCGCGTAAATGTGTGTGTTGCGCGGCTTGTGCTAACAATCGGTACCTGATATCACCCGAATGTCGTGAATAAAGATAGCCTTTAGAAAGGCAGTACTGTGTGTAGTACTTATATATGTTGTGCCTGTGGTCAAATACGACTGACTCGGTGGCTTAGTGGTTAGCGATCCTGACCTCTGATCCGAGAGTCGTGGGTTCGATCCCCACACAGGGCAAACTTTTCTGTGATGAGCAGAATTGTTTGCTCTGCGTCTGGGTGTATTATATCTATATATGTATGTATGTATTTAAAAGTATATGTGTGTGTATATCAGTCTCTGGTTCCCAAGATACAGGGAATCCTAGTTTGGGGCCAGATGACCGTGTGTGATTTGTCCCAGATATTATTATTATAAAATGCTCATTGTGTATTCAGGTTACAATATTATTATTATTATATCCTTTTATCGACCTTTTTTTGTTTATAATTTACACACCATTACAAAATTTAACACATTTTAATAATGATTTGTAATTAACATGGTTAAAATGAAAAATAATAATAATTCAGTAAACAGTTGTAGTTCTTTGTCATTTCTACATATTTCTTCTTTGGCTTTTTTCTTGTTAGTTATTAAGGACCTCTTCGAGTATAGGCCTCTCCTCCAGGTAACAATATATCCAGGGAAAATCATCTGGCTCTCAACTAGTATTCCCTTATACTATCAAAAAAAAAAACGGCCAAGTGCGAGTCGGACTCGCGCACCGAGGGTTCCGTATAAATTCATAATCATACATGACTTATATTTTTTATATCATGATAGGTAATTTGCGGTTTACGATTTATGACGTATTAAAAAAAACTAGATTTCGTTCATTTTTTCGATTTCGGTAATGTATATCATATATTTTTTCTAGTTTTATCATTCTCTTATTTTAGAAGTTACGGGGGGGGGGGGGACACTTTTTAACACTTTGGAAGTGTCTCTCGCGCAAACTATTTGGTTTAGAAAAAAATGATATTAGAAACCTCAATATCATTTTTGAAGACCTATCCATAGATACCCCACACTTATAGGTTTGATGAAAAAAAAATTTTTGAGATTCAGTTCTAAGTATGGGGACCCCAAAATTTTTTGTTTTTTTTTTCTATTTTTGTGTGAAAATCTTAATGCGGTTCACAGAATACATCTACTTACCAAGTTTAAACAGTATAGTTCTTAAAGTTTCGGAAAAAAGTGACTGTGACATACGGACGGACAGACACAGACAGACAGACATGATGAATCCATAAGGGTTCCGTTTTTTGCCATTTGGCTACGGAACCCTAAAAAAGCAAGATACTGATATAGCCTAAATATTTACATACGTATATCTCGTACAAATATACAAGACCCAGACGCAAAACAAAACAAATCTGCCCATCACAGAAATGTTTACCCTGGGTGGCGGTGGTGCGGGGGAATTCCATATTTTCATACTGCCCGACACTTAGTCCGATACTCAATTTTCTGACATATTGGTCCATTTTAGCCATTTAATTAATAGCGAATAAAAAAAACGAAAATCAAATCTTGTTAACAACCTATAAAGTCCCCACGCAGGTTCACGGGTCTCTTCCCGTACATCGGGAAGGTTAGGCTATGTCCGAAACGGGGGCTATGTCCGAATTGGTGAAGGTTGTGGGGCGAGTAGCCAACCCCATATTAAAATAGAGTTATTTGATTTTCGTTTTTTTTTGTAACAGAGATTTTTTATCAGTTCGATATACGGACACGCATGTGTTTGCTCTTGCCACCATGCATCAGTTCTACGATACAGTATTGTCACTCCCTGCCCCCCTCTAAAGCCACCTCACCCCCTGTGGGAAGCCACGCAACACATTTACGCTTGTACAAACGTCATGTTTTTATTTAGAATTAGTAGGTAGCCATTCCTCCGGGAACCCTCGAGAATTCCGGGACAAAAAGTATCCTAACAAACAAACAAACAAATAAACAAACAAACACCCATACTTTTGCATTCATAATATTATAGTGACATGAGATTAGTAGGTAATAATAACATGTCATTTGTACGGAGTGTCCGGGTGTGCCCTTACTGTGCGCTACGGCTACGAGTCGTAGCTTACGGGCTACGCTGCGCCTACGCAGCCATTGCAGCGTCGCGTCGGATCGTACGTGTGTCGCTCCATATTATGATATTTCTTTGAAAAGAGTACAGTTGTTTTTTTCGTTTGCTTATATGGTTTATTTTCTATAAAGCACAAAGATTTTATATACCTAGTTTTTTTTTTAATGAAATCAATGCCCGAATCAATCTTTGATGTACCCGGGTGCGCTTAAAGACGCCTTACTCACTCTGTATGTAGTACTCATAAGTATACTATGCCTTAGTCTCTTGCGCACATTTAGTATACTGAATTTTTACTGCCAGTACCATCGTCTAGCCAACTGTTTTAATAAAATCCGTTTCGTAATAAGGATTTATTGTAATATCGAAAAGGAAATTGCACATACAAAAAGAGATTGCATCGTAGGGTCTATTATTGGAGTGGAGGTAGGTACTTGTAATTTGTTCCTAATGGTATCGTGAACGACGTCAGCTCTTCTATAACGACCCAATTTCACGGGACAAGGTGCGGGCGGACTATTTTGTAACAAATTAAATAATAAAAATAATGTTCTAGGAAAGAAAACGGTTAGTTTTTGGTAAACGGTAGACAGTAAAGAGAAAACGATCGGTGCAGTTGTGTAGTTAGAACAGTGTGACTATTATTTAATCTATGGTTTGGAGTATAAAGATGATAAAACTTTATTTTACTAACATGTGTGTGGTTAAGGTTATATTTCTGATACATGTTAAGTTTTTGTTTACTAACAAACTGCAAATGATAATAGATACTCATGACAATTACCATTCAAATCTTCAAGAAAAGAGCGTACTTCCATATCAAAGGCCGGCAACGCACTTGTGACTCCTCTGGTGTTGCGGGTGTCTATGGACGGCGGTGATCGCTTACCATCAGGTGATCCGTCTGCTCGTTTGCCGCCTATCTCATAAAAAAAATATTACCGAATGACCCTTTCAAAATTCATTAAAATAAACATTCAGTTTTCAAACGTATTTTTTGTCTGCTTCTAATAGTATGGCATAATTAACCTTCCAAATGACGGTTGACCTATTTGTTAGTAATTATCGGGCGGGTGTTTTGAAAACTGCGTGGGACGCGTTTGTATAGTTTCCATTTTAGGGGTAGAATTTTCTGCTTGTCGGATTATAAATGTGGAGACGACCTTCTTTATTGGTACAAATACATACAAGAGAGCGAAAGAAAGTAATACTTACTTGCATAGTTATACAGTAAGTCTATATTTACCTGTCTGACTGCTACGTACCTACGTCTGGAAAGTAAATAAGTAATTTTCGATTCGGTATTGTGTATACAAATTCGAGGGTAGATGGCATCTGTTCGGTCTTACATTGTAGGTGGTCCGCCTATTACCAGAGGCAGAGCTACATCCAAAGATTGTATCGATGAAAGTTTTTCCATTTTAGAAAAGTTAATTGAGAAAACAGTCGCCGCTCGGTAGTTATTTTCCGCTTGATTTGTTGAGTTCCATCAAATTATGTAAATAACATTTTTGATAGTATAATTTAGGCTGAATATTAAAATAATACTGAATAAGTAAGTACAGTTAATGAATAATAATATAATAGAGACTTTTATTTCAGTAACTCATAATTAATACGTGACTGTTATTATAAGTAGGCCTTTGTCCAGCAGTGGACGTCTTTTGGCTGATGACTATAAGTAGAACAATTTTAAAACAATGTTGCACGACTCCAGAAGGATAATTTTAATCTTAGTAGGTGAATGTCTCTATAAAGGTACTCACGCTGTTTAAACAAGCGTACCTCTTTAAAAAACTAAACAACGTTTACATGTACGCCTGTTTTTGTCTCTTTTCTGTGTACAATAAAGTGTAAATAAATAAACAAGAAACCCATAATATTCTCGGTAAAAGTTGTGTGGTCCCCTAAAAAGAGTAGGTAAAAAACAATCGTGACATTTTATAGTGTTGTTTGCAACTCATCCATTAAAATGTTTCCATTTAGCCCCCATGCAGCCGACACACACTCAAAGACACAACAGAGTTTATTCCCGGATGACCCATTTTCGGGCGTATCTCTGGGATGAGACATAACGTTGGACGTTCACGCGCTGCGTGCGGAATACTTGAAGGGATGCGAATAGATGTCGAGCGTGCGACTCGAATGGCATCATTTGCCAGTTTAAAATGTGTTTGTTGAGAACAGTTTCCGTTCTTTCTTATCGTGTGGCACGAAATGACAATTCAACATAAAGTAATACAAAAAAGAAAACTAAAATAATATAATAATAATAATATCTGGGACAAATCACACACGGTCATCTGGCCCCAAACTAGGATTCCCTGTATCTTGGGAACCAGAGACTGATATACATACACATATACTTTTAAATACATACATATATAGATATAATACACCCAGACTCAGAGCAAACAATTCTGCTCATCACAGAAAAGTTTGCCCTGTGTGGGGATCGAACCCACGACTCTCGGATCAGATGTTAGGATCGCTAACCACTTAGCCACCGAGTCAGTCAAAATAAAACAGTTTTGGATAATTGAAGCAGTTGGCATGAAAATGTACGTAAGTTTCGAAAAATACGTAAAGCTCATTGATACTTTCGAGGGTATAACCTGTTTACAGAATTAAAATCAGAAACCTCTGGCTAGGAGTTTCGACTGACGCCCGTGGACCTACCGACGATTTTTATATGTGGCTCATGATTGTGACAAAACTTAAAATTAAAGAAAACTCGTATACGACCAAGTAATTTCGTCCACAGATATGCGACTTCGGGCTGGCGCGAGTGGCGGATCCCGATCACGACCACACCGGGTTCCTGACGGAGTACGTCGCCACCCGCTGGTACCGGGCGCCGGAGATCATGCTCAACTCCAAGGTTGGTACCACCGATATTATGATATGGTCCTCACGACTTCAAGACTTCAGGCAGCCTTGTATGTATAGTTCCGAGTAAAATGACGGATGTGGCATTTAGCAAGCCATTTTGGTTACGGACATACATGCGTGCGTGCATAGATATAAACATTCGAAATAATTTGATGTTCGGGTTAAACAGCTAGGAGAATACAATGTGGAATGTAGTATCTCATAGAAGTAGATGTAGAAACACCCTAAGCCACGTATAGATATCTAGCTAGAGATCAAATAAAGCTTGTTAATAGCAAGTTAATATCCGCTTGATAATAATTACTACTGAAATTAATTACTCCTCAAGATATGGGAACAGCCGATACAAGATTTTAACTACTCGTAATAACATCGACCATCTAATTTATACATATACTGGCAAATATTTTATTGCAAGCAACTGGGTAGAATATACATAGTTACAAAAGATAATATTTTATCCATACTAATGCCTTACTAGCAAAAGACAAAGCAGTTTTTTTTTCTATAATTATTGTAACGTTGAATTGAAAGTTTAAATAAATCATGTGTATTAATTATAAAATCCTAATAACAACCCCAAATACATAAATTAGAAATAATATTTTCGTTAAATGCGTGTCAAGAATAATTAATTAAAGTGTTATTCATAACATACAAATACGTATGCGAATAGATTGCAAAAATACAAAAACAAAAGTTATGAGACTTATAAGAGACAATAATATATTTTTTCAGTTACGTCAACTAAATGAAAACTATTTCGAGAGAGTAATACAATATTATGTCGTTTTGTGCAACCTGTACAGTAAAATGATAAATAATAAAAAGCGGCCAAGATCCATTTGGGTCACCGCTGAGCCTTCCGAGATATGGTAAGTGGGGCTCGCGCCAGGGATCACGACCTGAATGAAAGAAAACACATTTTGGTAAATTTACTAAACAAATAATGTGGTGGTACTGAAGCATCCGAGATAAAGCCTATGTGTTAAACCTACCAAACAATCCGTTCAGCAGTTAAGACGAAATTGGAGCAAACCAACAAATAAACATCCATACTTTTGCGTTTACAGTATTTAAATAGTAAGATGAGAAAATACGCGAAGCTGGATTCATGTCTACCGAGTTTCTCCACACAACGATTAAATACCTTAAAATGGAACACACGTACCCATGATATGAAGTCAAGGTCGTTTTGTGACCCCTTTGTTGGGGAAATAATATTAAAAAAAAAAAATATCGCGTAAACGTAGATATGTACCTTTTATCCTTTAACAGACTTTGTCAATATGTGTTTTTCAGTCCAAGTGTTTTGCAAGGTTAAATACAGCAATAATGGTTTAATCTTTGTACTGGTGTGTATTTTTTTTTAAAGGCAACTTTTGATTAGTCAAGCTCAAACAGAGCTCAAATATCCTCAGCCTCCTTGCGTCGTATTCCTCAGTGATGATGGTCGTGACCTCCCTTTGGCAACACTTTCTGGTGATGATCTTTCGCCATTTCGCTGTTTTCGGCAATGTGCACAGCATCGTGGAGGTTGAAATATACATATTCTTAAAATAATTATATGGCTTACACAATCAAAAACCTAAAATATTAATCGCCGAGATAGCAATATTTTTATTCATAAATCCAAAAATATTATAGAGATGAAGAAATATGGTGATGTTGTAACTTCAATTTCTGGGAACTGTATTGTTCTTTGTTCCCATTAGCTTTTTCGATGATTTTGAAAAGTATGGAAGTAGTGGTCGTTTTATCATTGCCAGTGGAAGTTTAGATACAGACCAAAGATTAAAACAAATATTGTTCATTGTGATAAATTTAACCCCGTCTCAGTTAACAGGTTCTGTAATTGTTTCGTTCACCCTGTATAATTATATACATTTTCGTTGTTCTTTTAGCTATGATAAAAAGCAAACGGAAATGATATTATATAATTATAATTCATCAATCAATTTGCAAAGTTCACTGAGTGAGCAATATTGACTGTTGTTCATTGGTTTTGAACAGCACAGGCGCGCACGCGTTTTCCCTGTCTACCTTTTCATTTTTAATGGAGAAAACCCAACAATAAAAATGTGTTGTTATTTTTCATTGTATGTTGTATTCAGGAGCGCAGCATTGATAAGGATAATACAAATAACAATAGTACCTGTGTTGGAACGTCGGGAAAATTAATAACGACATTGTTATCGTACAATATTGTTATAATGTTTGTCTGTTCAGCCTTAATTACGTTCATAAAAACTCTGTCATTACACGTCATACATATATCAGATATAATTACAGAAATAAGGGCTTTGGGATTTTTCCCATGAAAGTGTGCAGTAATCCTGGACAGGACATCTCGAATTGATTTCTGAAAAAGAAAAAAAATGACAACTTGTGAAAGAATGCAATACGACTTGAGTCATAATATTTTTTATTTTCATCTGTTCTTATGTCTCTGCTGAAGTTATTTATTAATCAATAATCAACACTTTTTCATTGGGGAATTCAGAGAGGCCAACTGGTTTGCGTCGACTTTGTTATCGCGAAAATATAACCGCAATAATAACTTTTTGGCTGGCGATAAATAATTTCCGTAATTATTTAAGCACCGCTGGTTGTAATAACACATCATGATTATAATAATAACGAAACTCGAGGCAATCAGTGTCTGCCGGCTGCGGCTTTTTGCGCTAATCACTGGCGCCGCATCGCCGCGCCAGAGCCGAATCTAAACTTTGCCTACTATGCCTATAATGCTCCAAAGTCCCCAGAGAGCAATTCTTGTTAATTAACCTCATACCCACATCTTCATCGGAGGACTCGCGTTAAGAGTTTCCATCTCTTCTTATTGATATGAATCTTCACCAAAAATGTGTAATGAAATTAAAGGAAATACCTATTGGACCAATCAACTTCCTCAATAGAAGTTATTTAGATTTCTTACACCCACGGGTATCTAAATTCCAAATACACCCCATATATGTTACACGATTTTTCGGTTATGTTATATGGTTTTAAAGTTATGGACTCTGAATGTTATGAATGAGCTGGTTTTGTATGAAGAGTCCATTTTATTGCAATTTAAGCAAAGTCGTAGAAAGCGAGTCTTACACCTTTTTTGTTACGTTTTGTATAATAATAATTAAAAATATAAAACACGACACATAGCCTGCAGGTATATAACAGGTTGGACTGGATCGGTTCTCAGTAATAAAAAAAAAGCTTGGAGTCCATTACTGAAAAAATAAGTGCAAGAGTTACAAACAGGTCTTTACAACAACATAAAAGACCAAATTATGTCAATAGTTACGAGGTTTGCAAGTATGTACCAGTTACATACCCTGTGTTAAATATTATTGTAATTAATTACCATTGATCTTAATTTAGTAAACAAAAGTTATATTCTCTTCCAACGAAATCCTGACACGCAGATAACGAAGTTTCCCACAAAAATATTTTAGACTAGATAAGCCGACTCAATTAATTATGATAAGAATATGAAACTAAAATGTATTTTAGGTTTGTGTAATTTTGCTGTACACGGAAAATATGTGTGATTCCGGCACTGGCAGCAGGCCGGCGAAATCGCTTGGAATCTCCCAACAATTTTCCTAAAATATTCCGCAATTTTCCTCTAAGCTTCCCTTTTTCAATGGAAGCATAACATCTGTAGAGATTTTTCATTTTTAATCAATTAGAGGTACTTATTTAAAAATATTTCTTTCTTATTTCGGTATTCATCAGGACTAGACAGCTCTTTCTTGTTGATTGCTTTTAAATCAAATTAAAACTAATTGAAACAAAACCGTTTCTTAATACGATCGAAGCACTAATTATTCTCATTTATTTGTATCATGTAAGGTGAGCGCTAGTTTTGATACTGCGCATTACATACGTCAAATACGCGTTTTGTCATAACACTTAGCAATTTTACGTAGGTTTACTGCCTCCGTGACGTAGTAACTAGTCCATATACTTCATATCAGGAGGCCACAAGTTCATTTTCCGGTGGTGGCGGTGTCCAACTTTATAGAACTCAGTTTGTTAGGCGGTAGAGCATTTTCTGAGCTCACTTGACTTGTAACCACTGTCTTATCTTAGTCTTGCCGCCAAACAACAATGTTAACAGCATTGAATAGTTCCGGTATGAAGATAAGATAACCAGTTTCCTATTGCGTTGGGAAATCTTGGTAAACCTGCTTCCATCTTCGACATCACATACCACCGGGCGAGATGATGTCAGGGGCCATTTTCGGGTAAAAAAAAAATATTTCTGTTACCGTGTAACGTGAGCCCTTTTCACTTGCATCGTTAAATACCCATATCGTCCCCACTGCAGGGGCACGGGTTTCTTCCCATACATCGGGAAGGTTAGGCCATACTCCACACATAAGGGCCAAGTCCGGATTGGTTGAGGTAGTGGGGCTAGTGGCCACCCCAGTGTCAGAAATTTTAAGCCGCCTATAGGCCTCCGACACAACCGCCATCTAGCTAGCATAATAATAACCTCGTGCAAGCTGATGCCGACAAGAGGTTGCGGTACCTTAATCTGGCGCACGAGATTACGGAAGTGTGGCAAGTGCAATCCACTGAAATCATTCCTGTAGTCCTGTCCGTTAATGGTTTGATCCCCGCTGACCTGGATCGTAACCTTAGACGGTTGGGACTTCGAGGCAGACCGATAATAGCGGCTATGCAAAAGGCAGTCTTCCTCGACAATGCCCGGATTGTCCGACGCTTTCTCTCCTCGTCGCACTGATCTCCAGCCGACTGTGCTTCTGCTGGAGTAGCTCCTGCCATTTGAACTAGCGCCAAGTGTGCAGAGTAGCCCAATTTTATATTCCGAAATAATAATAATAATATCTGGGACAAATCACACACGGTCACCTGGCCCCAAACTAGGATTCCCTGTATCTTGGGAATCAGAGACTGATATACATGCACATATACTTTTTTAAATACATAGATATAATACACCCAGACTGAGATCAAACAATTCTGCTCATCACAGAAAAGTTTGCCCTGTGTGGGGATCGAACCCACGACTCTCGGATCAGAGGTCAGGATCGCTAACCACTTAGCCACCGAGTCAGTTAAACAACTGCCATCTAGCATACGATTATAAAAAAAGGCACATCGCGCCCGCTTGCATGTTAAAGAGGCGCTCGAGGCTTGAAACAAGTCTAAAGTTAAAGTTTAAAATTCTTCTCAAAAGTTAATCTACATAAAGAACATGCTTTTCTTTTCTTAGAAAAATGCGTTATTTAACTTTTTGTTGAGATTTTAATTTAAAACGTTTTGGTAATCTTTGCGGTTTTGTTATTACATTTTTTGAAGTCATTAGCTGAGGTTTAAACGGAGCTTTAAGGTACTTGTTAAGTTTTCTCCGTAGCGCAGTATATTGTTGTAAACTTGGGTAGTTTGTACAAAGTTAGCAAACCAGCTCCATTAGATATGCAAATGGTTTTAACTCTTAAAACGAACAGAGTATTTAGAAATTGCGCCGCACTGTTGTTACTTCAAAACACAAATGGATTACGTGGGAGACGTGGAATGTCTCAATACGTAGGAGACCCGACCCTCAAATAACTGACAAAGTTAAAAAACTTTACCATTTTTGACAGTCCAAATACTTGTTAACCACTGAAATGATTTCACTGCACTCGTTTGAGAGCTGTGATGTCGTAGACAAACTCATAGGCTTCAAACTTACAAACCCCGGGTTGAATGGTTATCATCTTAAGGAAAACGACGTGATAGCTAGTCAACATAATTCGTTTGACACTTATCACATTTAAAAAAATGGCATGCGATATTATTCAATGAATTGCAATATAAAGCTTTCTTTGTTCGGAAATTATTCTAGCTTTCAATTCGACCTTGCCTATGGGACCTCGGACCGTGGACTAATTTGCCTAGAAATAAAAAGAGATTCAATCTGGATATTATTTCTGCTACATAAGAATAATAAAATTAGAAAAGTAATTCAAAGGTTTTTGCGGCCCCAAAGTTTTGACCATTTGGGAGTAAGGTTGTAGTGGGCGCGACTTTCGAAGTCGCTTTTAAGTTTTTTTTTAACACTCTTGTTACCAATTACTTATTTAACACTGTTAAAACTATTGTTTTCTCCAAGTACTTGGTACTAAAAATATTGGAAAATAGTCTTTAAACTGAGGACTAAAAAAACTAGATTAAAATTTTCCCAGCGCTTTAAGCTCTCTGTGAGAAAAATAATCACTTCTTTATTCAAAATAAGATTACCTATTATTGTCATATCTTTCTTTGTATTTGTGTTCTAGTAAGTTGTTTGTTATGGAATTAAGTATATTGAATATATATTTTAAGATAATCGTGGACATATTTACATACTAAGCGACCGAAAACAGAAACACTTTTCTTTGAAGTCGCTCACAAGTATGCTCCTTATAAAAATACCAAAGATCGTCGTCTAACAAACTTTTGATGATAAAACAACTAAGTTATACGAGTTTCTTATATGTTGTGAAATTCCGTTTCTCGGAATCAGGTCTAAAAACATGTTTGAAACTTTCCAGAAATTATCTTCCTTCTGCTGACGCATATTTCTACATTTTGTACGAGTGCTTTCAGTAATCTACTATATTCTACTTACTTTTGTTAATGCTCCTCTACGCTTTCTTAAAAAAATACATATTCCAGTTTTCAAGTTCAGATCTTGAATAGTTTTTCAAACGATGGTTACGGCTGCTACACAGTGTAGCTGTACAGTGGTTTAGGTTTCGTTTTTAATTACATTGACTGACAGACGACGCCATTGAAGACATAACCATGTAAAAAAATAATTGTGTGTTGATTCCTTAGCCTTAGTAAGTGAAAACATGTGTTAAAGTTTTTATCATTTAACAAAATAAGATAATACATAAGACCTATGACGATTGTAATGATATGTCGCAGTTCGAGTTAAAATAATGGCATTAAAAGACTCACTTATTTTTAAAAAAGTCTACCTCTATGATTATGATATTAGCCTGTAGACGTACCGTGTTGAAAACTTAATAGATTTTCCCTAATCGCCACACACGTCCAGCGGACTTCTGCAGGCTGAAGTTTAAATAATCAGTTTACACTTCTGCGACTCAGTGGCTATTCATAGTATAAATATTACACAGACACACATTTGAAACTATATATTACATAAAATATCTAAAAGTTTTTTTCAACTATGTGGTTTTATGTGTCACATCAATTTGAAATTTGTCAGGTCACTAAACAATTTCTCAATAAACGTCTCACTAGCATATTAATTTCCTCCCCACAGGGCTACACCAAATCAATAGACATCTGGTCGGTGGGCTGCATCCTCGCTGAGATGCTGTCGAACAGGCCGATCTTCCCCGGGAAGCACTACCTGGACCAGCTGAACCACATCCTGGGGGTGCTCGGCTCGCCCAGCCAAGAGGACCTGGAATGCATCATCAATGAGAAGGTAGGCATCTATAGAAGTATCGGAAAACTTTTGCCTGGTGATCTTTTTGACGCACAAAACTAAATGGCTTTGATTTTACGTTGCAAATAAATTACATAAAATAATAATTGAATTGATAAATGAAATGTGTATAAAGCGTTTTTATGAATGGAATGGTGTATAAATGGAAGAAATCACGATTCCAGTATCAAGAAACTTAAAAGTATTTTGATTAGAATTAGCGGCTCAGAGGTCAAGGTGAATCTTATGATAATTGAAACTGTAATAAACTTAATGATGTATAAGAAAAGATGTAGACTCCTAATAAATTCTCGTACTAATTATATAAAAGTAACCAACGTAATTGGAAAATTCCACTGCTAAATCTTGATTTAATAAATCTTTTCGTTAATAGGTAAAGAACATAGGTTCTATGGATTTGTCAGATGTCATTCTATTACCATAAGATTTAATTAAGTACAATTAGTACCTGTATATATACAACTGGCAATAAACCTATGACCTGTTGAACTCAGGTCGTTCCTCTATAAGCTGAATAAATAAATTAAGGTCTGTTATATTGTTTGACTAAAATAATCTGCAATGACCTATACGTGAGCCCGCACTATTACGATGGATCAAACACAGCAGCTATAATATCCTTCTTGACCTTACTTATGTCTTCTTGCTTATGGTGCGACATAAGTTCGTTTCTGTGATTTATTCACGTTATGTATGACTTTTTGTTTCACCCTTGTTGACCCACGGTGTAATACGAATTTCTTTAGTGAGAAAGTTCCTGATTCCATATAGAGTTTTAAGTCTATAGAACGCGAGTCTAGCTTTTGTTTTTTTATTTTTTTTATGGCAGAGGTGGCAAACGAGCAGACGGATCACCTGATGGTAAGCGATTACCGCCGCCCATAGACACCCGCAACACCAGAGGAGTCACAAGTGCGTTGCCGGTCTTTGATTTGGGAGTACGCTCTTTTCTTGAAGGTTTGAATGTCGTATCGGTCCGGAAATACCGCAGGCGACAATTCATTCCACAGTTTGGTTGTTGTATATGTGTTTTAAATTTAAGCTCACCATCCATCCACAAACCTAGATTTTTTAGCTACTGGTGCAGTTTCTATTTGTCTACTATTAATAGAAATTAAAGGGTTGTTGTTGTTTATGCTTTCATTTGTTTCTTTGTTCCAATTACTATGAATTTAGATTGTTCGGGATTTAAGCTTTGTTCTCCATACAAAAGTACGCCAATTTCTAGTCTCTTCAGTGTTTTCGGTTCTCCGTATTCAGAGATTTATTTCTATTCTTTCAAAACTTACAACGCAAATCATTCTAATGGTCTTTGGATCGCGCCAAATTGCCCTTACCGCTTTTATATAAACCTTTTAATCAGATTGGAAATGGAAACCATTTTCTACTGAAAACAAATTACTAAAGGTCGGCACAACACAATCAAATATATTAACGAGTTTACTTAGTGACACAGGCGATTGTGCTGTGGTACCTTTTATCGTTGGATCTTTTTCTGTTCGGCCCTGGAACGTATCGGGATTTTATTGTACGTATATTTCATTACGAGAATCTGATTTTTCATAAGTTTGTATAGGACATGAGTTCTAATGTGGAACTTTAACTATTATAATATTTTCTTTTCAGAAACCTAAATGAATTTAGGCTGTAGTTAAGCTTTTCAGACCAAGTAATTTCAAAGTTGATCGCAATTTGCTTTTAACAACTATGACAAATTTTCTTAGCTGGCAATGACAGTACAGTTCTCAGAAATTGATTATATTGCCCTTAATATGTTTCGATAGCAGATAAACAAGTTTGATTGATCATGTGCCCGAGATTAATATAGTACTGAGTAGAAATGAGAGCGCAATCTCCTGTTTGCAGACGTGGGGCGAACGGGTGGAGAAAAACAATTGTATTGACAAAGGCATTCGATCGAGTTGGTTGTTTCGGCACGTTTCCTCCTAGGGGCATTACTGATTTTATCCTTTTGGCTTTTATTGTAATTGCAAAGAATATTCGGTTCTTGTTATTTAGTAATAGCATATTTTTTTTCAGTTCAGCCCAACACTTAGAAGTAAGATTTAACATATAATTCAAATAAATGAATTTATTTATTAGGCTCTGCTCAAAAAGAAACTGTTTTAAACTACCTTAGGTTGTAGGTCTTCAGTTATAAAGATTTATTGCGTCCGCCAGTCTACGATAATGCGCGCGGTTTTTACGTGCGGTTGATTTTACACAGTGGGTGCACAGCCTAAGAAATTCAAGCCGTATATTAAAAAAACAATTTTGGATATGGATTTATTTTTGATTTTGCACCGATATGGATAGGTAAGTGTTCTTCTTCTTCTATTTAAGAGCAAAGGGGTCGTGCATTAATCACGTGAGGCTCAAAACGGGGGGAGGGGGTTCGGAGAAAATCACGAAATATCACAAGGGGGGAGGGGAGGTGTAGTGAGATCTCACGTGTATCTATTTTTTCGTTGAACGCGTGATTTCTAGAATAAGTTCCAAATGTCGGACTGTTGTTGTTACGGTGTTTTTAACTCATCCCAAGGTTCAAAACGGCTCAGGCAGTCAGAAACAACCTGCAACCTTAAGTCTGTCTAGAATTTTTTATCAAGGTGCTTAATTTTCAAGAATACAATTACATTATACATGTATTTAAAGATAATATTTTGTACCAAAAAAATACACGTGATTGTGGGTAGGGGGTGGGGGGTAGTCTAAAACCTCACCACTAGGGCATCCAATCCCGCAGCATTTTTGTGATCTCGGTATTTGCGGGATTGATATTTCTCAATCCCGCGGGATCTCGGTATTGGCGGGATCCCGCAAGTGTGTATGTGGTACATTAAATTGTATATTAGTAAATATAGTGTAAGGATTGAAGGATACAAAAGAAATAATAATCAACATAGCTTTATTAGTTTTAATTATCAAATCAAGCAAGAAGTACGATTATAATGACATATTATTTTTTTTGGAAATGTTTTCGTAAGATACATAATGTATCTAATGTATCATCTGCCAGGCTGCTGCGAATATGTGAAGCTAAATATCCGGCAGCTGAAAAAGCCCTCTCGGCTTCTACACTAGTGGGCGGAATGCATTTAAGTGCATTGTATGACAAAGATAAATATTTGCCTAGTGTACCTCCAGATTCATACAAAGTCATCTCTTTTTTTATTATGGAGTCAATAGAATTGATTTGGCACAATGTGCGCCTAGGAGAAGCAACTGAAGCCAAGGTAAGTTCTAATTCCTCTTGCAGAGAGAGAGCTCGGCGGGGTTCGTTGTCTTCATCGATTTGTGCCGATTCATTCGCTCCAAGAACAGAGAGCGGTAGGTCGTCTTCTTGATCTTCAATATCATTTCTTGATTTCTCGTCAAGTGATACGCTGTAATTCAATCTCTGGATTAACTCCTTTATAATCTTTCTAAGCACACTTTTTGGCGGCAAGCTAAAGGTTTCATCTTCTTCCGAGGCTGAATCTTGCTGGAGTTGGCGGTAACCACCAGGATTTTGGAGATATATCATCAGCGCAGTCAAATTGGTTCTTCTCTGTGAAATACGTCGTCGCAAGGAAACACCTAACTCGGCAGCTAACGACGAAGTCGATTTGAGATCATCTAGTTTATTTATCATAAATTTCAATGTTGTTTCTGCTGTTAAAAGACTAGCGTCTAGACGACAGAGAACCTCAACAGCAATCTTGACAGGTTTGAGTGTTTGTTCCAGTTTTAACAATGTGGTTAGCTCTTCCTCTGAAAAACAGTATTCTGTGTTACTACCAAGACCAAAGTCGATGAGAGTTTTAGCGATGCACAGTTTTAATTTATTAAATGTTTCAACCATATTAGCCAGGCTGCTCCATCAGGTTCTGCAGTCTGCTTGTAACTGCAAACTTTTCCCAAACTCTTTCCTGACGTAATCTTGCAGTTTGTCGTTTTTTGTTGGTGAATTCCTAAACATGTGCACCACTTTGCGTACTTTTTTAATAATATTATTGAAGTTCGGGGCTAGATCAGCTTCAATATTTGGGCAAATTGTAACATTAAAAAAGTCGTTATCATTTTGTGAACCCATTTCATCTACAGAGCCTGGCTCTGGCGCCTCTGGCGTGCTTTGGCTGGGGTACTCTGAAACTTCGTCTGTCAATGTTGAAATTGGCGGTTCTGCGTCGCCATCTGAAGCGATAGTTGTTTTTTTATAAATAACATCTAGAATTCCTAACTGCAAAGCATGGGCATAGCAGAGTTGATGATTTGAGGAAATTAATTTACCAGCTTTAATCATTACTGCCGCACCATCTGTTGTAATTGCAACAATATCTGTATCTAGGTTGATGTCAAATTCCAAGATCTTCTTCCTCAAAATTTCTACACAAACTTCAGCTGGCATATTACCAAATATTCTAACCAGACCTAAATTCCACAACGTTGGACTGGAATTCACAAAAGCATGTATATTTATGTTCATAAAACGTCTGTTACTCGACGATGTCCATTCATCAAATGTCAAAGAAAAACGGTTACCATTTTCTTTAAGTTCGGATAAATCTTGTCTTATTTTCATTCTAAGGGTCATTCCGTACTTCATCACCATCAATCGGATTGACGTTTCAGATTTAGGTAAAGTGTACCCGTCACCTTTAAAAAGATCTCTTAAGTCAGATGACGTAGCAAATACACGAAAAGGTATTCCGTCTTTAGAGGCCATACGAGCCACTCTTTCTTCCATAGAAATTCTATTTTGGACAGGAAAATGGTCTGAGATCTTGACTTTTTTATTCGGAGGAGATTGAAGAGACGAACCTTGGTCAAAAGAAGGCCCCGGCTTCGCCCCCGGCCCCGACTCCGAAGACTCCGAACCCGAACTTGCTGCTTTGCTACTCAAATCTTGTATTCCGTGCTTTGATTTTAAATGGACGTGTAATCCCTTTGTAGATCTAGCAGTAGTTTTCAATACCGAATTGCACATTTTACATTTGGCAGTCAAGTCATCATCTGATTTTACAAAGTATGTCCAAACTTTACTCGTATACGTTTTAATCGTTTTATGCACTGCACTTGTCATTTTTTCGATTCGATAGTTCGTAAATAATGTTAGTAATGTTCGTTAGTAATGTTAGTAAACGCAAAAAACAATTAACTATATTAGAAAACGAATTTTGTTTAACGAACGAATAATTACTTGTCACTTCAAGTAAACAAATAAAACAAACATGAAAGCCGGCCGCACCCGGCCGCCGCGGGCGCGGGGGGCGCGACACGGCCGCGGCGATTCACTCTTTTCGCTCGCTGGTCAGTAGTCGCGCGGCAGCGCGCGTAGGAGGGTGTTTCTTTGCTGCAGATCAGTCCCGCAAATCCCGCGGGATCCCGCGCATGTAATCCCGCAAATGATGCGGGATCTCGGAATAACGAGATCTCGGAATACCGGGATTGGATGCCCTACTCACCACGTATCACCAGGGGGGGGGGGGGGTCAAAAAAGTTGCTAAAAACATCACGTGATTAATGGACGACCCCGAAGCTCTTGTCGGTGGAGCAATCTGTAAATAAACTAACCCAGTCAAGGCTGCAAATAAATTACAACATCATTAAAACTATACGCGTTGAAACAACAGACCAGCTTTCATTTCAAACTTTGTTGGAATTGCAAAAATATATACTTTTGGCACTAATTACATTTTATGTAGTTTAGTTAAGTATATACAGTGTGAGTCTTTATCAAGTGCACATATGAAAGAAGATGAAATTAGACCCAACTTTGTCGCCCAGAAAAATATTTTAAAAAAGTATGATAAAATAATAGTTTAATGGACGTTTATGTTTTTTAAATAGCATTTGCTGACCCCAAGTAAATAAAACGTTGTAACTTTTAAATTAAGCAGGCTAGAATGTTAAAACAAAAAAAGTGAGGATTGGCAGTAGATGGCCGTACCACTGAAATAAAAATTTTGACTCATACGTATAATATATTTTAATATTATTGTGGCAAATTAATCGCCTAAAAGGGTGTGTCGTATCGTTTCTCTAAATGTGCGCTTGGGAATGACAGGTCTTTCGTTATTTGCGTATTCAATTAACAATAATGTTTATAAGCTGCAATCAATAATGTATTGCCGTTTCGTATAAATTGACTAAAATACATCAGGAGCGTTATATAATTTGTAATATTCCACAAATTGAATATCTATTTACTTTGAACAATTTACAGAAAACAAATATAATCCCATTGAACTCGTTTCGAAGAGACGCCGTTATCGTTAGACTTCAAAATCTTTGAATGTAGACAAAGAGACTTTTTAGTTGATTAAAACTAACAATAATAGGGGCTTAAGTACGAATTTCTTTCGTTTCAACATTGAAAGCTCCATGAATTTTTTATCAAAAAAAAATGTTTTTATCGGTTTTTATTATTGACTGTATTTTACAACCCATACATGGTCTTTTAAAAATCAATTGGTTGATGTGTCTTCAAGATAAAATGACAGAATTGTAATTGTGATTTTATTAAATGCTGTATTGACACATGTTAATTGAGACCTAACACTTTTAAACATTAACTTTCTATGGAATTTTCTGAAAATAAAACCAACTGAAGATGAAGATTCCGCTGCGGCAACTACAGGGCTTTAACATTAAAATATATATTTTTTTGCTTTAAAAATATTTTTTTTAGTATTCACTTTTAAAGTATCTAGTCCACAGGCATTTAGTAATCACCACTAGAAGTTTACTGCTACTTTTCCTACTTCTTTATGCTACTTCTCCTCTTTTCCTCTCAACAGTTTAGTTTTAGGTGGAACCGTAATACCACAAAAGCTATATGTGAATTAATGACATGATAATAATAGATGCGCCGGAATATTCTGTGATTTAAGTAAGGCTTTCGATTGCGTTAACCATAACATTCTACTAGAAAAGTTTGATTATTACGGCATCCGTGGTTCTGTGTTGAACCTACAAACAATTTGTCCCGGATATAAAAAAAAACGGAAGTTATCCGATTTCTGGGTGTTGAATTAAAATTAGATCATCACCTTAGATGGGGACAACAGCTAGAGACCGTATGCAACCGATTAGCAGGCGCTTGTTATACTCTAAAAACCCTATCAAATACATGTGACTCATCAACTCTGAAAATGGTCTACTATTCTTATTTTGATAGTATTGTTCAATATGGGCTCGAGGTTTGGGGGAACTGTGTGAATATAAAATCTGCTCTAATATTACAAAAGAAAGCAGTAAGAGTAATTGATAAAGCTAACAGGCTGGAACACTGTCGTCCACTATTTGTTAAGCATAAGATACAGACTGTAGTAGCCCTGTACAGTGTACATCCATCTTATCTGTTTGCATGTCTTTAAGAATCAGATAAAGCATAAACGCCTGACTGACACACAACCTTACAACCTAGGACAACAATAATTTTGTAATGCCTATGGTTAAGTATACAAATTTTACCAGAGGTATAGAAATCAATGGCTTTATAATATTTAATCAATTGATGACATAAAAAAATGCGAAAGTATTGATGATTTTTTTAGAAAACTTAAATTATTTTTATTGACCAGACCGTTTTACGGTTTAAAGGAATGTTTTTCAAACATGTATGACTAGAATTTTTGTTTAATTTTATTTCAATAATGTTTACCTATTATTTACATATTGTTATATGTAGTTAATGAATTAAGTAGTATTAATGCAGTTTTTCTATTATTTATTCTTTAAATTATTTTGCATGGCATATAACCTGTCACATGGCAAATAAAGAGAATCTGAGAATCTGAACTTCAGGATAATATTTCTTTTAATAACTTAATCTTCTATATCTTAAAACAATACCACGATTGATATACTGGCTGGCAGACAACGCACAGCTTAAAACATTTGAGACACTAGTTTTAACATATTATTTTTAAAGAAGGTTGTATAGATATTATGGGTGTAAAGATGCACTAAGCACCCGCTTTCATTTTTTGGCATTATCATCACTTACAATCAATGCTTGCGTTGTGTTTCGCCGAGTGAGTGAGGGTACCGGAGGCCCAACCTCCCCCCCCCCCAATTCCCCCATCCCCCCATCCCATTTCAAAGGTCGGCAACGCACTTGTGACTCCTCTGGTGTTGCGGGTGTCTATGGGCGGCGGTAATCGCTTACCATCAGGTAATCCGTCTGCTCGTTTGCCACGGATCACATGAAAAAACCCGGCCAAGTGCGAGTCGGACTCGCGCACTGAGGGTTCCGTATAAATTCATAATCACACATGTCTTGAACTCTATATTTTTTATATTTGAGTTGATTAAATGAAAGGTAATTTGCGGTTTACGATTTATGATGTATTAAAAAAAAACTACTTACTAGATCTCGTTCAAACCAAGATCTCGTTCAAACCAATTTTCGGTGGAAGTTTGCATGGTAATGTACATCATATATTTTTTCTAGTTTTATCATTCTCTTATTTTAGAAGTTACGGGGGGGGGGGGGACACATTTTACCACTTTGGAAGTGTCTCTCGCGCAAATATTCGGTTTAGAAAAAAATTATATTAGAAACCTCAATATCATTTTTGAAGACCTATCCTATATACATATATATATCCACACGTATAGGTTTGATTAAAAAAAAATTTTTTGAGTTTCAGTTCTAAATTTCCCCAATTTTTTTTGTTTTTTTTTTCTATTTTTGTGTAAAAATCTTAATGCGGTTCACAGAATACATCTACTTACCAAGTTGCAACAGTATAGTTCTTATAGTTTCGGAAAAAAGTGGCTGTGACATACGGACGGACAGACCGACAGACATGACGAATCCATAAGGGTTCCGCTTTTTGCCATTTGGCTACGGAACCCTAAAAAAGGTGAGATGAAGCTAAGGACTTTCCAATCGTGGATAAAAAAGTAAGATTTTTTTTTTCAAATTTAAGTAGACGAAATACGTGTTAAATTTTGAATAGAAAATTTATATTTCCAAAAGGCTAAACGGCTTCGATACTATAACTAACTACTCACGTGTCGAAGTCACGAGCACGCTCCTAGTCTTTATAAGTATTTCTTCTTAAAAGTTTTTTAACGTCGGCTATTACATAGTTAAAACATCTCATAAATATCCGCAAATTTGAGTATCAATAAGCAGATAGGTGTAATAAATTTCACCTCACAAAGAACCAACATGGTTTATTACAACGTTTAAATTTAAGATCGCCCCATACTGTGCAAAAAGTATTTTTTATTTCTAGACATTAAAAGCTTATTTAAAAATAATTGCAGGTACACCTTAATCGGAATTAGTATATCTATGTCGGCACTATGTTACGTTTCGAAAAAGTTAGCAGAAATCGATTCACAGCTAGTAAAGGTTTACACTAAAAACAACTCCGTTCATTTCGATTCATACGATAAAGTACCGTTGGAAAATAAAACTGATCAAAAAAAACTAATCAATTTGATTGATCTATTGTCATTACTCATTATAATACAAAGAAAAAAAATAGTTGTTTTATTAAAAAAAATGTTATTTTTGATCTTTATATTTATAAGTTCTTTAAAGGAGTGCGATATAATATACATAAAAAAAGATATATGGTATCACATTACTGGTAAAAAAATATTCAAAAATCGCATAGGTTATTATAACTAACCAAATAAAAGATAACTACAGGACACTCTTAACAGAGATCGTTGCCTATAAACTAAGCTTTGCATTTATGAGGCTTTTGCTGTTACGAAATAACGTAATAATATGAGATTTTGTAAGATAATATTTCACATCATAAACTTACGGCGCTCTTATACCAAAATAACGTTTTTTGAACAGTAATGCCGTAAAACTATAGTAATTTAAAGTCTGAAAAGTTGATACTTATTTTTGACTATATTTCCTACGATCCTACGGTCGTACGCCATCCAAAATATGATTCAACAATTTCGTCTCTATAGAAAAAAACCGAAGATGGGTCTGCCGTTACTTAAAACAGTTCCCAGTATATCAAAAGAAAAACATTGAAAATTGCATAAATATATTGGTTTCGATGATAACGCTATTAGTTTGAACACTTTCATTAAGAAAAAAATACAAAAAATAATCTAGAACGTAAATAATAAATCGCGTGGCGCGTGTGGGTGGGACTTGCGTTTAGTTCTGTGCAAATGAATGCCCTGTGCTACCTCACCTTAAGACCATGTTTTGTTTTGTTTAATGAATTGAGAAACTAAGTACTAAATAAAATAAAATAAATTATAAAACGTTAAACCAAATATTCTTAGTTTTAAAATTTACACTAAACTTTATAGTGTTATTTGGAAATCTATTATGCGGTAAAAAATGCTTCCCGTTTTCCGATTCCAGCTTTAGACAACTGTGTTTGGAAAATCCATTAAAAAAAGTTTGAGAATAAAAATTTCGAGCGAGGCAGTGACGAGGTACAGTCTCGTGCAACGAAAAGTATACAGCCAAGTAGTGCAAGTAGTACTAGATGGCACGCCTACTCTGTATACTTTTAGGTGCGATGCACGGGACTGTATACACCTGGATAATTTCCATGGAGTGTCCTTTCATCGTGTTTTGACACGAGGCCAAGTAAACAATTAATTTTTTGAGAGGCACCACACTTAAATTGCAAGTCAGACCCGACGATGCAACCCCTCTGAACAGATCGAAAGTTACTTAAAAAACTCTTGAAAATCAAAACATTCAAATGACTGGTTCTGTACTCATTCCACAATATTTCCTTTTTGCCAAGGTATTTTCTTTTCTTATGATCTTATTCCTAACTTCCTGATTAACTGTTGTAGATTGCTTCTGGAAGACTACAAAAGTATAATAAACTGGTCAATTATGAGTAAAGCTCGTGTATTCCGCACAATGGAAGTTCATTTTTGTGTTTGGAACTTAATATTTCTCATAACAAATTTCCTATAAATATAATTGGAAGCTTATTTATGTATTACAAACTTTAAAAGTATTGCTCATTCATACAAACATAATTAAAATATAATTGTTATAAAAAAACAACTGACTTCAAAGCAATTTGCTGCCCCAAATCTGACAGAGATAGTGCAATTGCCAAATATTGCGTAAATCACTTCATAAATGGAGTAACATCATACTTTTAACATGTGGGAGGAGCAATTATTGAAGAGTTTTCCATTACTTAATCAAGTTCAGATCCTCGCTAAATTTAAATGTGACCACTACGTGAATATCCTCTCTCAGACGAAAAGACGACAAGTTTTCTCTAAACAGTGTAACAAAATAGGCGCGGAATCCGTAAACTTGTAGATCTACTCATGAAATTGGACAGGCTTTCCTCGAGGTTCTTTGAAATAGCAAGTATTTCGTAGGGAGAGTCCATATTTAAGTATTATGCTTCTGTTGGATAATAATCAAAATACAATAATACTCGTATAATCGTTCACAGATAAACCCTCGTCTTACGTACAAAGGGATGCGGAAATCCCCGAGCTTATTAGAGCTCAGTGTGCTAAAATCATAGTACCTTTTAAAGCTTTAGGGATGTAACGACGAAGGTTTATATGTTTATTATACCTCCTCATATTATCAGTATAATTCAGAAGAACGTGAGGGATCGAAAATGCCAACCGTTTCTTTTTCTATTTGCTTCTCGCAATATAAATTTATACGTCTAGGGCAAATATTTGTTTTTTTATTTTATTCTAAGGTCAAGGGTCTGGTGTAAGATGATGATTATTATGAATAAATAAATGAATTAAAACAGTATTGCGCGACATAAATCAGGAAACTATACCTAATACAACCAACTTAAAATTGTTTTTTCATCATTATGTGTATCTTTATTCATTCATACTTTGTTTTTATTTTTTATTCTGGTCCATTCTGTATGATCATCTTAGGTGTTATTTTTTGAGAATGTAAAGATAAGGAAGAGGTCTGCCTTCTGACGCAGGCATTTCCAGCTTAAAAGAAGGCTCCAGCCACATTTTTTATTATTATTTAATACCTATATGGAGAAAATAAAGAATTTATTATTATATTTTTTTTATATATCGCCCCCAGGCTCGAGGCTACCTCGAATCCCTGCCGTTCAAGCCGCGCGTGCCGTGGACCGAGCTGTTCCCCGGAGCCGATGCGCGCGCGCTGGATTTGCTGCATCGCATGCTCACCTTCAATCCGCACAAGCGCATCACGGTCGAGGAGGCGCTTGCGCACCCCTACCTCGAGCAGTACTATGATCCCAACGACGAGGTGAGTGGACAATGAATATTTTATATTTTTATTGCTACGCGCATTTATCGCGATAAATGCGCCTCTTCTAAGAGGCGACGATTTGTATCACATTGTATGAAATTTCGCTCACCGCTATCCGCGCCGAACGCACCAAATCGAAATCATAGAGAACAAAAAATAAATAAATCGTGCTGTGAGGACGTTCGTTCGATTCTGACAGATCCGCGGTTATGCAGAGGGGTTTATTAACTCATCCAAAAAGCATACAAATACACCAGTAAATCGATAATAATCTGTGCAATAAAATAACATGTCAAGTCACTAAAGGGGCGTGCTTAAACTACGAAGGACCGATACCACAGATTGCATAATAAAATTGTTATGCTGCTACTTTTAACCTGTAAAAGCACATCGTCATCACCACTGAGGAAACTCATGACCCTCCTTCAACAGTATTAAGAACATAACAACGAGGTGAGACATGCGAGCGTTTTCCTGTCTTGCTTTTTTGATACGGGAACATGACAAAGCACTCTGGGCCCTTGTTGCGATAATATGGCGACATGTTATGGCAGTAGAAGGCACATGTTAAAATGGCTGGAAAGGTTATGGTTATCACATTACGGGCTCGCTCACCTTCTGTACTCATAAGCGCATCATTGTTGACAAGCCGCTACACACTGAAGGGGTTAAGTTACTATCGAGGGCATATTAGCCATCATTCGATCCACGCGTTGATCGATCCATGAGTCCTTTTTTAAGATATTTGAGGGAGAACAAGAGGCTCTCAAATTCTTCAGTTACTATAAAAGAAAATTTGTGATGTTCTTTGTTACTCAAAAGTGCGACTTGGCAAGTTTTTATTCTCTAATTCAACTTGAACTGAATAACGTTATACACGACAGGAGCTTTGATTTAAGGAAAGAAATAAATTGGCATCCAATTAGATATCATACTTTTGGTAGTGAAACCATTATCCGAGCTAATCTTGCAAGATTTTTCGAACTTGGTTCTTTTTTTGACATTTATGTTTTTGATGGGATAATAATATACACTTTAAAATAATGTGAAATTTCACGAAAAACGCATAGTCAGTTCGCAATAACCAGAATGTACGTTCCATATTACTTGTTCAACAGTTGATTGAGATTTCTATGAGAGGTCATAACAATTTTATGTGAATCGTCTCAAGAGAATCAGTCTTGACCCGAATTATGAAATCAGGGCCCAGTTCAACTCATATTGGCAGTACCATTGCTAAGACAACATGATTCTACACACATATTGCCATTCACAGTATCTCGACAACTTTCAAAGCAAATGTCAATTTCAAAGCAAATGTCAGTTTCAAAGCTTTGCCTTCAGCAAGCGGGAAACGGGCGCTGACCGAAGATGGGGTCACAAAATAGACACAGAAGGTCCGCTCAATACAAACCACTAAAATCGTAAGCATATACATGCTTATAGAAATATACGGTAGTTCGAGGCAAGGTCACGCGGCAAAGTATCACAACAGTATCGTGACCTTGCCTACAACGACCGTATACGTCTATAAGCATGTATATGCTTAGGATTTTAGTGAGCGTATTGAGCGGACCTTCTGTACCTGTGTATTTTGTGGCGGGGTTCAACCTCTGGTACAACTTTACATAACCTCGGACGTCCGTTGCACCGGGTTGACAGTAGCTTCCTTTTACGAACAGGAATATATGTTTCATATTTATGGCGAACAAAACATGATACTTCGTCTGTTTTTGTCTCTTTTCTATTTACAATAAATGAATAAAAAATTGGCGATCTATCACTTTCTGTTAACTTTGCCAAATAATATTATAATTTATCAGTATTTTTGTTGCTGCTCGCGAACCGAGTACCTTCTTGTTTAGTTAGATGTACATATTTTTTTTTTAAATACCACCCTCGACAGTAAAATCGGAATCGAATAACCCGAAAACGACGTAATAGATTTTTACCAAATATAGCTAAGAACCATTGCGATGAGATCTGCTTTCAAGTGAAAAATAAATTATATTCGAATTGGTGCACCCACTTGAGAGCTACAGTGCCACACACACACATGCCTCAGATAAGTCTCAACACCCCACTTTTGCGTAGGGGTTTAATAAACCCCAGTGAAAACGATCTCTGATTTTGTACGAAACTTGATTTACGACTCTAAAACGGGAATTAATAGAGAGAAGATACTGTAGGTGCATATTTAGGTGGTTTGCGTTATATATAATAATTCCGCTATTTAAAGTGAATAACCACATATTACAAAAGATGAAGAACGTAAAGAAGATAATAATAATTTATCCCAAACACAAACGGTTCTGTTTAGCTGTAAAACAGAGCTGTCATGTTAACATGGTGAAATTCACCAATTTGCATATACAACGAACGAATACTTACAGTTTGTACTATATTTCTAGTATAGGCGCGCCCTGGAGCGCCATCGTGGATAAAGATCAGGGGCGCCGCGAGCTACTTACATACGACCGTTTTTTGTAACGCGTGACGTGATCTTTGTCCTAATTTATCAATATGTTCGAACAATAAAACTAGAATGTGACCACTTCGAATTATATTCGTCATACCGTGCCGTAATACGCATGCTGTAGCTTGAACCTCTGCAGTTTTTTAGTGCGATAAAACTAAAAAGTTTCCTATCCTCATCTTTCTATATCACGACACAAGAAGTAAGTATGTTAACTAGGGTGCCGTGAAAAAATATTCCTTTAGGTGCGCCCGTCGGGAACCGAACAGGTTGGGCTCTAGTTTAAAGATATTCACAAATAATTGTTAACAAAGTAAATATAGGGTGCCTTTAAATTAGTTCTTGATACAAAAGGCTATGCATGTGCTCATGATAACAAACAACTTTCCCTAAGGAACCCATAGTCAAATTGCAAAAAAAAAAATTTTGACTCATACTAATTTGGCCGGTCAGTTGCTCGATTTGTATGGAGATTTCAAAATTTTTTTTGCGATTTGACTGTGGGTTCCTTAGGGAAAGTTGTTTGTTATCATGAGCACATGCATGCATAGCCTTTCGTATCAAGAACTAAAGTCACCCTATATACGATATATTCTGATAGATTCTGAAATATTTTTGTGATGTCTTATGAGTCGATATATCGTTTATCAATTTATATTTCTTCATCAAATACAACCTACAATGTTATAAATCTTGTTTTTTTTTTTAATTCACAATTCGTAGTCCCTTGGCATTGTCTCACCTGATGGTAAGTGATAGTGATGCCGAAGATGGAAGCGGACTTACCAGCTACCCCAACGCAATGGGGAACTGGCTATTTTATCTTCATGCTGGAACACATCAATGCTATTACAATAACACTGATGTTTGGCGGAAAGACTTAGATAAGATGGAAGTAGCTAGCCAGGCAGGCTCAGAAAATGCCCTACCACTAACCAAAACGAGTCCTACAAAATTGGACCCCGCCGAGAATCGAACCCGTGACCTCCTATATAAAGCTAGCGGACTAGCCATTGGACTACGGAAACGGTTAAAAATGTAAATGCTAAATCAAGTATTGATTCCCAAATATGCACATAATTATATAGGTACATGTAGGGATATTTTTTGAAATTTTTAATATGAGTAACTCATGTCTACTTTTATAAGTACGTACTCGTACATAGAAAAGCTTACCGAATACCGAACATTATCGATTCACTCACCAGCCCTTTCAGAGAACAATCGTCTCATTTACTTGCTTAATGTGTAAAATTAATGCATTAACCTCATGTAAACCTCTAACAGTGAATTGTATTAATTTGCTCTAAGACCACAATGAACATGTTCATTGGAAATTTAAGGGAGATTAGTTCAATCAACGGTGTCCGTGCTCCTTTAGTTAGCAGTAAAATTCAGTTGAACGCAGACAATGGAGTGCTTATTCTTTTAGGGTCTCTAGACTATAGCTGACTTGACTTGATTATAGCTGGTTTCGTAAATTCTCTTCAGTTACAGTAACGTGATCCCTGAAATAAAAAAAAACACGATCTTGGCTTTACCTGACTGCTCTAACAAAGAACTAAAGGAGAGTCGTAAGATTCAACTAGTCTTTTTAGTTCAGTCGATTTCTTTTTGTAATTAAAATTCGTTCAGTTATTTGGGCATATACAGGGTGTAACAGAAGTGTGTGACAATACTTCAAGGTTGGCTTTTACCCATCAAACTGAACAACTTTTGTTCTACAACTTTTTTGAAATCGCAAATTTTTTTTTGGACTTTTCATACAAATCGATCAGCTGGCGAACCAAGTTTGTATGAAAAGTCCAAAAAAATTTTTGTCATTTCAACAAAGTTGTAGAACAAAAGTTGTTCAGTTTGATGGGTAAAAGCCAACCTTGAAGTATTGTCACACACCTCTGTTACACCCTGTATAAAAGTAACTCGGAATCTAACAATTGAGGTTCTATCTTGATAAAGGTTTTTTTCATGTATTTTTTTTTACTTAAACTAAATTAAAAATCAAATATTTACCAAAGATATAAGTAGATAGAAAACTCATTTTGAGAAATTTTATCTTAGCTAAATACGGCCAAAAAGAAAAAAAAAATTGAGACTCTTACAAATCTCTCGTTTTAGCGACCTTATATTGTTAGCGCGGGCGTTCACAGTTTAGGGATTAGGGAGCAGAATTGAGATAAATTTACAAATTTTCACTAATACTACTTTCAAATTTTTACAAAAAACAAGATCATAATCCCAAAGGTAATAATTCAGCTTTTATAAACCGTAAGCCGTCGTCAAGTTACATTACTCGGGCTGTATATTGCACTTTTGGGAGTTTTGCGAGTAACCCTTGAGATGAAGTGTCAAATACGGAGAATAAAGGGGAGTTTACACCTTTGCATGTTATACGGATTGTAACGGTAGTTTCGTATTTTTATGTCTTTATGATTAAAGAGGGTCGATTTATGATTGAAGCTTATACAATATGTATCTACCGGAGTGATACCACGGCCTTGCAGAAAACTGGTATGAAGCAACGCTTGCGTTGTGTTTCGCCAAGTGATTGAGGGTACCGGTGGAAGTTTGCATAGTAATGTACATCATATATATTTTTTTGTTGACACACATTTTACCACTTTGGAAGTGCCTCTCGCGCAAACTATTCAGTTTAGAAAAAAATGATATTAGAAACCTCAATATCATTTTTGAAGACCTATCCATAGATACCCCACACGTATGGGTTTGATGAAAAAAAAAAATTGAGTTTCAGTTCTAAGTATGGGGAACCCCCAAAATTTATTGTTTTTTTTTTCTATTTTTGTGTGAAAATCTTAATGCGGTTCACAGAAAACATCATCATCACAGACAACATCTACTTACCAAGTTTTAACAGGATAGTTCTTATAGTATCGGAAAAAGTGGCTGTGACATACGGACAGACAGGCAGACATGACGAATCCATAATAGGTTCCGTTTTTTGCCATTTGGCTACGAAACCCTAAAAACTAGATGTTTCTCCATTGCTTCGTTGGTTTCAAACGGGTGAAACCAATTTTATATAATTTAAAACAAAAAATTAAATCAGGTTTAACTGCGGTGATTCTGAGGCGTGGTTTATGAAAATTGATTCTGTGGTTTTCAAGTTATGATCCTTTTATATACAAGTATAACTATTCGTTTATCTATACGGTTAGGTATGGTAAAAGTTACAAATTATAAATTTTGTTAGGCTATTTAAATATTGCGATGGAAAATAAAGAAGACAAACATTTACACTAATCAGTGTCATTTCTCTCCTGTCTGTGGTGTAAATAAATAATGTGAAATAATAAAAACTTGAATTTTCCTGTTACTTTACAAATAAAATCCATTTTCATTATTTCCTTCAGTCTCCTCGAACATTTCAGAATTTTAATTTCTTTGTTACTTTTACGATATTACATTCACCTTGGCATTAAGGAAGTTTTCATTTTCTGGGAATTTATTTATAAGTACACGGTTATAGCTTTTAAAAAACGAGATTGATCCCTCCTTATCGCAACGTCACAGAGGAAAAAATAGCAATAATTGACGACACATTCGACTTCAATCGTAACAGCTGGAACTTAGCTGTTTTTTTATTTTTGTTAATTTTCTAAAAAGTACTGAACTGATAATAATACAATTTACATTGGATTAGTTATAATTTGTCGAATAAAAAATAATCATTAAAACGGCGAAGAAATAGCGTAACATACACATAACATTTTTTTGTCTGTAATAAATAATAAATAAAGTAATAAATTTTCATTTTTATGTACATTCAACGCTTACCTGCCGTTACAGGGCTACCCTATTTAAGAAATAATCACAAGAAATAATTTATGCACGTTTACTTTTTTATTTGAAATAGTTACGCATTAAAAAAAAGGTTACATGTAGGTATGTGTTATTGCAATGTTCTTATAAAAGAGAACATATCGAATGATAAATATCATTTTAGTAATCGGTTTATGGCTGTAGCTTTACCGCTTACCCAACGTCCCTTTTTTCCGCCGAAAAATTCAGAAAAAGGCAGAAAAATTCCGCCCACCCGTTTTGACAGGGCGCACTCGGACGCTGAGCGCACCCTCCAACTGATTTCTCACAGTGGACAGCAGGTCTACTGTCTGGAAGCAATGGGGGCCAGGAAAACCCAGCCCCATGCGGCGGATAAGATGGTAGGCTCCGCCGCCAACCGACACCGCGCAGAGATGAAAATCTCTGGTGACACCCCCCTGGGGCATCGATAAAATCGACGCCCCCGAGCATCCCTTGATTGGACCCTTCAGCAAGGGTCCAAGGGAACTCCTCCGCGGCGGCGCGAGACACATCCCTAAGGATAGTCTCAAGCGCCCCGTTCTGTGCTGCGCTTCGTCTGGTCCCTCGCTTCAAGCCTGTCCGGTATGGGTGACCCTATCCGGCATAGCCTTGAAGGTCATAAGGACACGCAAACCCCCCCACCAACGACAAGGTGGCAGCACGATGGGTGGTAACCAACGTCCCTAACCTAACCTAACCTTTGTAAACAACCTATGTCGTCCTTATTACTGGGGCTACCTCGGTACACTCCACCCAGATCCCGAATTGGGGAAGGTTGTGGAGCTATTGGCCAAACCTCAATGTCAGAAGTTTTCAAACTTCCTATACGGCAGATACGGCTTCACTGCTGAGACTAACCGACATCAAAGGCTTAACCTGTCTTGCGAAGCACTGAAACTTAGGTTAGAAAGCGGTCGTGGCTCCTTTATAGATTGGGATCTTAAGTGTACTATTTGTAACATATTCTCCCTATTAAATTCACCACAACTGGGATAGTGCATTATTTTATCTATCATAAACTCTTTACTAAAACCAGAGACAAGTTATATTTTTTTCTCTGCTAAAACCTTCTTTATTCTCCAGCCCGTGGCTGAGGAGCCGTTCCGATTCGCCATGGAGCTCGATGACCTGCCTAAGGAAACCCTGAAGAAGTACATCTTCGAAGAGACACTACTCTTCAAGCAGAGTGGGGAAGGAGCGTAGGCTGTGACGTCACACCTACGCTATGACGTCACATTGGTGAGTCGGCATGCAGCGCCGTGTCTTTTCCGTTGTATCGTTGTATCTGCACTAGTTGAATGAATAGTTTAACTTACAGGAACGAATAATCATTTGATGAGAAAGTACCGTATGAAAGCGCTCTTTTGAACAGCTCAGTAAGAGATGCTTGCTTTATAAAGTAACTATGTAATTCTCAATAACCTTTTCCCAAAACAATTTGATTCTACCTTTTATATGAAATTGCTATAAGGAAAATATTAGGAAAAGCTTTTAAATGCTTACAATGAAAAGATAACGGCGTGGGCATGCAGTATCGAGTCTAAGATAAAGGATGATAAGATTTGAAATGAATTGAAATTGTTACACGATCAGTACATATGGACGGTTCACTACTGTAGGAGGTAACTGTGACTTGTAAGTCAACACGTTCTGGTATTAATTATATGTATTTTAAGATATACGAAAGATAGTATGTTGTACAAGATTAAATAATTATTTTTCTTCGCGTTAGCTTCCATGAATCGAAGAACGTTACTGAAAGTGAGGGTATTCAATGAAATATTTTAGAATGTTGATGTACAATGCATAATAGTAACTTTATTGCTGCCAAAGAAAACTAAAAAAGGCTCTTATGAGATCAGTTGACGTCTAGCGCGTAGATTCCACATATGTATTAAAAAATGCTTGTGTAAAAATAATTTGTCTTGGCATGCGCTTTGAAATGGTATAAAGTTCTACAATTTGTCTATGATTTGTCTTAATAAATATCGATGAGTAGCATCATCTAATGCTGATCGACTTCAGCATTTGGTTATTGATCGATGGTCTAAATGTTCGCTTTCGTATGCTTTGATCATCCAAAATATTATCATTAAAATTTTATACAGCTCATAATATCGGTTCGTTTATCCAGAATCAGAGTAAAATTTTTGATGTTCGCCTGCCACTATGAAACATTGTACTTGTCTTTTGAGGTGAACAGTTTACAGTGTCTAAAATAAAAGCGTAGAGAAACATAGATAGGATTTACAGAAATTTATAAACGTTTAAACATTACCTAGTCGTATGGTATTTAAATCGATGAGATCCTCAGTCGGAGCGCGAGGTGAGCGAGGATCACGGAATGTTTGTTCAGTATTACGCGCAACAGGTAGAAATAGGACTAAAAATAAGCTAACACAGCGTGTTGGGAAGTGTTTTTACTCTATAAAGATATGTCTCACTCAACAATGGAATTTGCTAAATAACGACGTACGACGAACTATGTAAATACGTATTTCTTTTTGCATTTCGAATTAATGTATTTTGAAATGTCACAGAATAATAATTTCGAAGCACTTTATTCATTAATTCTAATGTGATTATGTATTTTGTAAATTAATGTATCGAGTATCACTTGGCGATGGGACCGAGTTGAAAAACTTGTTTTTTCTCAGTGATTTTTGTAATAAATTCTGGTCTTCCTTGTATTGTATGTTTGCGCACAATACGACTTTAGAATATAGTTGATTCTTCATATCAGATAGTAAAGAAATACATGTTTTTAATGAATGTTTGAAATCAAATTATTTGCTAGTACATAGTTGTGCATTTGGTACCAAGTTTTTCAACGGTCGATTTGTAACGCAAGGCGCTAGTTAGTGTGAGAAGGAAGGCTAAGGTATTCCCGACTATTTGATTGTTACACTTTTTCATATATCTATATAAGATGTTGTTTGGGACGATCGAGGCCCGAAGCATTTCCACCGTGTCTTGTTTCTGGGCGATCACGGTCTACTTCTATAAGACTTGAAAAATAAAGTTGTTGTTGAATATAAGCATATTAGAGGGAGTATTTGTAATTACATGATCGTTCTTTGATATGTGAGACTTTATTAGACCTCAAAATATGTATTTTGTGTATCATCCAATACTTGCTGCTGGGTGTGAGCTTCGTAGTTTCACCGCCGATCAGAGATGACATGTAAAGACAGGTACCACACGAAGCGATTTTGTTATTACATTTCTATAACACTCGTAAATACTCCTTAAATTCCTCCTCCTTACGTTTCAAAAGAGTACCTTTCTATGGTTTAAGACATTTTCGCGCCGCTAAACAATCGTTTCGTGTGGAACATGCTTCTTTATTCAGGTTATTTACGTATGCGGGCGACTCCGCGCGCGCTGTCGAGAAATATGCCGAAATTCCCCACGAATATAATCGCGGTGCAAAATTCAATTTTGTCAAGTAGCCACACCCGGAACCCGCCCGTAAATTTAATTGACACTTTAAGTGTAACACGAATGTAGTACGTATAGTATTCTCTTCTGTATTTGAACTCGCCTGCCCACTGAATTATGTATTATATAATATCACAAATAATAACTAAAACATTTAAAAATGTTACCACCCCGACTACAAAAGTCGAATAGGTATTTTAAAAGCCAATGAACTGATTTTCATCGAACATAAGTAAGAACCATACCAATAAAATCTGCTTTCAAATAAATGAAAAAGTTTTCGAACCTTTCCACCAGTTTAACAGCTGCGATGCCGTAGGTTTCAAACTTATAACTCCACACTGCGTCTGGCTGGGGTAACCTGGACATGCCTATTTGTACAGACATTTAATTTTACTTCATAAGGTAAAGGTTGACTGTAATTTCCAGTGTATTTTAAGAGGATAACGTTCAATAATTTGAAATTATAAAAGACAATCGAGTTATGATATTTGTGACATGTAGTTAATTTACCTCTTATTGCTGTATGTCATCCATTTTCAACCAAACACGTACAGTACGAATTTCCTTACCGTTACATGCTATGGTTACATACTTACTGTGTATTTAAACTAATTGAAATAAGTAAATATAAACACCATCGACACACCATCACGTATTTATTGTTAAAATAAAATATGAGTGTTGCCATATTTTCTTAAGTCATTATGTACAAATTGGATATTGTAAGATCATTTGTTATCTGTCAACAGTTGAATATTACGAAAATAAAATCAAACTTAAAGAAATGATTGTTTTCTTGCAACCCCCCTGTACATTTTATTTACAGATATTTGGTTTTAACCAAGAAGATAATGACGGCGTTCTCGATTTGTCGGTACATCTCTAATGGAAATAAGATACCTGATACATCAGTTAACTACCAAACTACTACTTATCGTTACAAGGGCTCTGAGTGGCGTCAGGGGATTTCTATAATCTGTACGCGATCATTATCTGTCCCAGTCCATTATCCGTCGAACAAAGAACGTCGAATAGGGCAACTCATCTTTAAATGAATGGGATTATTTGGGCATCAGTCTTTCAGTAACACAGGGTGTTAGTTGAACGATACGATCAGCTTAGTTATTTAGTTCTGGAAAACGTACTCACGAAATGAGCTCTGTGATCATGATTACTCTTGTGCTATCACGAATAGAAAATTTTACTTTTAGAATCCTTTTTATGAATTCACTACTGCGTGGTTATTTGCGCAAATGTGGTTTCATTACAAATACAAATAATTTATTTAAACAGTAATTTACATACATAGTAGTTTTACATTAGTATGAGCAACCATAAAATGCTGATTGATTAAAGACCCAAATGCACTGTCTCTATAGAATTTGAAATAGGATAGGAGTGAAAAAGATGTAGCGTAGCTTACGCAGGTGAAGATCGTGGAAAGGCGATGGATGCAGGCAGCGCAAAACCGTTCGATGTGGAAATCATTGGGGAAGGCCTTTGTTTGTTCAGCAGTAGACTTATTTTGGCTTATGATGATTGGAATAAATTCAATGCGTATGTTCCATAGTTATGGAATCATCAAAATAAATTACGAAAATCGCAGAAAATAAGAACATAGCGAATATTTCCAAGAGCTAATCTTTTTGTTTATATTAATTTGCTCATACTTACCCGCGAAGGTCCTGTAATTCAGGATTGAGAATAATAAAATAATGCCCAAATCTTAGTTAATTTGTTAGGGATTCAGATCAGTTTTGAGAACAGTGAAATTAATTTGGTCTGTACAGTCTTTGTCTCGTGTAAATTGCGCCGGATAAGAAACCCCTACAACAAAGGATGGGAATAAGAACAAGCAGACTATGGAACATCCATCATTTGAATGAATACCTAATATTTGAAAAATATGCGGCTTCTTTCGTTATTCTTCTTATATTACGAAAATAATAGGTTACAATATTTGAGAATTTGCCGTTGTCTTTTTCTTTTAATTCATGGCTTTGGATAAAAATGAATTAATAAAAACACTTTATTGCAAAAATGTTTATCTATCCACGGTTAATCTGTGCCAATAAGCCATCCAAACTTGTCAGCTGACTTAAGTGTAGAGATGTGATACACTGCATCTCAACTCAAAAGACGATGATCGATTAACGAAATCGTTAAAAAAAAAGATAAAATAAAATAAAAAAAGATAAAATAAAAAAGAAATATAAAAAAAATTATATAATTATCTGCGCACTGACAAAAATAAATTCCAAAAATATTTAGAACTAATTATGTAATACCAACTTAAATGAAATATTGTGACATTAATTTATACCAAAAACAAAAATAGATTTTTTATTTAAACAAAGAAAACACGCTGTGATTCTAAGTATTATATTCATTTATAAACAGAGAAATGAAATAAAATGAAAATTACTTATTTGCATTTGATACTGGGTAGAAAACTTTTAAAAATGTTTAATTTATTCTTATGTAATACAAATTGCTATATTTTTCTTGATTCAACTCTATGAAAACGCTACAAGTTACGTTTTTTTGGATATGTCACCCATAACATCTTGTTTGGGATGAACCGCAGAATCCCAATTTTACAATATGTCAAACACAGACTTGCACCCCGCTCCCCGAAGTGACGATATAAAACTTCTTTAATGTCAAGTATGTCATCTTTTTTTTTACCTTCAATTGATAAGCCCTTGGAATCGTCTCACCTGATGGTAATGAAATGAAATGAAATGAAATATGTTTATTGTGCGTGGATTTAGGTATTACATTAGCAGATATATTGGCCTTAATACAAATTTCCACTAAACCCTACTTTATCAAGTATATACACAGAATGACAATATTTATATAAGCAAAAAATTAAAAATAATGATACATTCACATAATTTAAAATGACAGCGATACTAATAAAATAAACTAATAAATAATAATTACAATTAACTATCTATGTATTTAAATATTCGTAATAAACAGTAAATTAACATTCATTATATTTATTATATTGTTATTTATTTTCATTAATTAATTTTATATTCGAAATATTCCTTTAAACTATAAAAACAATGCTTCAGTAGCCATGACTTAGTCAATATTTTAAAATTATTTATTTTATGCGATTTGAGAGAATCTGGTAATTTATTAAATATGTCAATACACATGTGAAAGCAATTTTTCTGTGTCAAAGTCAGTCTGGCAAAGGGTTTGTATAACCTGTGAGTATATTGTGACCGTATAACTCTAGTGGATACATCTTGTCTTTGTTGGAAAAGATATTTATGTGGTAAGTGATGATGATGTCGAAGATGGAAGCGGCCTTACCAAGATTCCCCAACGCAATGGGGAACTGGCTATCTTATCTTCATGCCGGAACACATCAATGCTGTTAACATTGATGTTTGGCGGCAAGACTTAGATAAGATGGTGGTAGCTAGCCAGGCGGGCTCAGAAAATGCCCTACCACCAACCAAACCGAGTCCACAAAGTTGGACCCCGCCGGGAATCGAACCCGCGACTCCTGATGTGAAGCGAGCGGCAAGCCACTACGCTACGAGGCGGTTGGTTAATACGATTACGGCGGCGGTTACGATTTTGTATATAAAAAAAGATGACATACGTAAAAGGTTTTTTTTTTAAAGTGAATATGCCATTTTTTGTTTTACCACTTTTTAAATAAAGGACAAAAACATTTGAACTCGCCATACAAGTCAATCGTAAGATTGACCATTTTTATATGAAGAGTAAAAAAAGTTGTTTATATAAAAGAGGTAACAAAAGTTGTCACTTTTGACGCGAATACGCGACGCGCTTGGACCTAGTCGTTATTTCATAAGTCCGGGACAAATCACACACGGCCATCTGGCCCCAAACTAGGATTCCCTGTATTATTTGAACCAGATACTGATATACATACACATATACGTTTAAATACATACATATATAGCCATATAATAATACACCCAGACACAGAGCAAACAAAGGAGAATGCCACGGAAGTATGAAACGCTCGTACCATATTGCGTCTTGAAAAAACCTTCTGAATTGGATAGGGGATAACATATTTAATTATTATACTAAAAATTACTCTCATAGCTACTGTAACTCCAGAGCTTTTTCACTTTCATTTTATGTTTTGAGGTTATTTTTAAGTACTTTATCTATACTTCATTCTAATCAAAAAAAAGCAAAAGGTAAACAAACATAGTATGCAGATGACATTGACATGTGTCAGATCCATAGTAAGTTTGTTTACGTTTTGCTTTTTTTTGATTGGAATGAACCATACGCTCAGGCGTACACGAAATTCTTAGTTTTAACCAATCATTTGATAGCTAGTTTTAGTTAATTATGGTATGGTTCAGTGATGCTAACGAGTAATATAAAGGAGCACCACAAACCGAACGCGGCACTATATGTATATTGTAATGATGAAGTGCAGTCGACGAATAAAACGAAGTGCTTTAATATAGAAGAACGCTCACGCAAAAGCATCACTCACGCCTCGCACTCGTGCATGCAATTCCTAACGCATGCTTGGGCCTCCACACGTACGCCTCAAGCACACACGTAGGCGCCTGTATCCAGCAGTGGACAGAGCAGGGCTAGCAACCGCTGGCATATTTCAGTAGAAGACTTAAGCCCAGCCAAACCACCTGGCCCGCCTACTACAGGGAGTTGTTGGCCGTGTACATTTTCGGCATATATTGGAGGCGCAACACTTCATCATATATACCGACCACAAACCACTACTGTACGCGTTCTCATAACGTCGCTAAAAGTCGCCTCCCGCACAGCTGAACCAACTGACGATCATCTCGTAGTTTACTACGGAGGTCGAGTACGTCAAAGGCGAAGACAACATCGTCGCGGACGCGATTTTCCACGTCGAGTCGATTTCGGTTCTTCGGTTCGAACCTGCCGGCGGCGCTGCTGCGCGCCTGCACGCGCTGAGCGACCCCGGCGGCCGCGCCTCCGCGCACTTCGTCGCTGACCGTTACGTGCGCTCCGGCGTGGCGCGCGACTGTCGAACCTGGGCTGTCACTGCCTCCACTGCCAGCGACGCAAGATGATGCGCCACGTGACCGCACCACTCGGTGAATTTTCCCTCCCATCTGGGAGATTCAGCCATGTCCACCTCGAAATCGTCAGCCCCCTGCCGCACTCTGAGGGCTACACCTATTGTCTCCCGGCAATAGACCGGTTCTCGAGATGGCCCGAAGCGTGACTTACGTCATCCATCACCGCCGAGGATGTTGGCGATACCTTCGTACGCGGCTGGATCGCGCGATTCGTCGTGCCCATCACAGTCACCGTCGATCAAGGCCGCCAGTTTGAGTCAGCGCTATTCAACTGATTCCTCGACCTAGGTGCTACCAAATGCCTACGAACTACCAGCTACCACCCGCAAGCGAATGGCATGGTGGAGCGCTTCGACCGCCATCTGAAGGCTGCACTCATGTGCCACCGAGAAACCTGCCTCAGAGCCCTACCTCTTGTGCTTCTTGGTATCAGATTGGCTCTCAAGCAGGACCTCAAATGCTCTGCTGCAGACCTCCTGTATGCTTACAGGGGAGCTCCTGGTACCTAGCGCTTTCACACAAAATGTAAGTGAGGACTTCGTAGCACACCTGGCCATGACCGACATGCGTCCCGAAGTCGTTCGCTTTTAAGGACCTGGCAGACGCATCTCACGTTTTCCTTCGCGACGAACACTGTACACCGGCCCCTATAAAGTCCTCAGTCACTCTCTGAAGACACTTACCTTAGATGTTTCACGTAATAAGGTACAGGTGAGCGTCGATTGGATCGAATCGAAGCCTGCACACATCGCTGCAGACCCCGAGCGAGGCGTGGTCTCACCGAGCGCACAGGCGCCCGCGACGCCCTCGGCCTCGCAATGCAACCACATGTCCAGGTCCTACGTCTGCCCCACCAACAGCTCACTCTGCACCAAATCCTCCCACCGTCACACGATCAGGTCAGGGTTAGATTTAAGGATATTTTAGATTTGTGACCTAGTTTTAATATATTTTTTTAAATTATTATTTCGTGTTCTCTAGTTTATAGTGTCTTGTATTTTATTCTATCATACAGCTACACTGTATTCCTTTCCGTGAGGGTGGGGAGGAGGGGGGATGTGGTGGCATACACTATTTGTATGAAAAAAAATGACAGGTTTGCGACAAAAGCTGTCCTGTCAATGTCATCCACCTGCCAAAAGATCGTAGTCAGACTGTAATTTGTGATTAACACTGCTTGAAACTTGACAAAACAATGAAACTATACTACACTAGGTATACTTTTTTAAATATCGTCAAGTGCAGCGGCGTAACATGACATAACGGGGCGTGTGTACGATGCCGATTTGCAACGCATGTGTGGATTTAAAAAATGCCGCTCCGCAACGTGACTATGGCCCTACGTTACGTCCAAACAAAAATTCTTGTACGTCTGGCAACCCTGGGACGCACCAATGTGATTAAGAATCAAATCTATAAAACATCGTCTGATAGTCAATCTTACCAGGAGTTGAAGAAGAGGGCGCGGGTATAGAAAAATGGTGGTGTAATGCGAAGACATCTCTTAGATTAAGAAGAAGAAATATGTGGATGAAGCATAAAAATCTCGATACAACCATAGTGTAGTTCCGGAACACATTTTATGAATCCAGGGCCGCGTTCCGAGGGTGCACTTGACAGCAACCGCTTTGTACCCTCTCTTTCACACTTAGGCAATTTACATTATGCTATCCTGTTGTCAGAGTGAACGTTTGCTGTCAGAGTGTACAAAATGTAGGGGATATATCAAATTAAAATCTTTTATCATACATTTCTTTCCTGCAGTTCGAATAGGTCTAGAAAAAATTAAGTGTGCTTAATAAATTTAATTACGATTTTTGACAAATGTCTGGTTAAGACGCAACATGGTACGAAATCGGGCAATCTCCTTTGTTCATCACAGAAATGTTTGCCCTGGGTGGGGATCAAACTCACGATTCTCGGATCAGTAGTCAGGAGCACTAACCACTGAGCCACCGAGTCAGTCCAAATAAATCCATGGACATGAAAAAACCTTTTTTTGTACACCTACCCTCAAACGTTCGCTGTAAATTAAGTATATTATAACGCACGGCACAGCAGTCTTGATGAAATCAGACATGCACGAGTCGTCTGTCAGTCGGTTCTGTCTTTTTTTGATCTCTCATTGAGTTTCTGTCTGGTATTCTAAATCAAATTTTTAAAAATACTTTTTCCTAGAAGCAATAAAATATATTTGCGAGATCCCATTTCCATTCATTTTTCTCATCTTTAAAATAAACAACTTTCTCCAAGACATATTCTATTCGCAAAAAAAAAACTCTCCAGTACTCAATTCCGACCAAACGAATCTAAAATAACGAGCAGGATATGTGAATATCCAGCAGAAGTAAGAAAAAGCTAGCGGAAGGTAGTATTTAAAAAGTGTCGTCTTGTCATCGCAAAGAAATGAAGAATGCTGCTGGTTGATGTAAAACATAAAGACCATCTAGATAAGATAAAAACAAAACTATCCAGATTTACTTATGCGTTGTACGAATTAAAAAAGTGCTCTGACCTAAAGACCGCGATGACCGCCTATTACGCATACGCACACGCTTGGCTTCAGTATGGCATCGTTTTATGGGGTAAATGTACCAATATAATTAACTTGTTCCGCTTACAGAAAAGATGTGTCCGAATTATAGTCAACATAGATTCAATGGAAAGCTGTAGACCATATTTCAAAAAACATAAAATTCTAACGTTAACGTCTATATACATCCTAGAAGTTAGTATATTCGTTAAAAAGAACTTTCACCTCTTCCCAGTATATTCTCGGCCAGAAAATTTAAGACCACACACTAAGCTAGCCCTACCCCTAACAAAATTGAAAATTGTATCTTTCGGTCCATTTTCCATGTGCACGAAAATCTACAATAAAATTCCGAAAGCAATTCAAGATGAGAACAATATAAATAATTTTAAAAAATGTTGAAAGGAATACCTAGTCGAAAAATGTTTTTACACGCTGCAGGAGTTTTTTGAAGATAAATGATTAAATATAAATTATCAAATATAAAATATAAATTATAAAATTTAAATAGATTTTTCAGAATATATATCATTGTTTATTTATATTATAAAATAATTGTATTAATCTAATAATGTTACTAAATATTTAATTTAATTTTAAAATATGCAAATAATTTATAATTATAACTAAAATTCATTGTCATGCCCTAACAGGGCGCTATAATGTTATCTCCACCTTGTACTGTTATTCTATGTACCCTATGTTATAGCATGCAATAAATGATTTGATTTGATTTGACATCATAACAACACTAAACGCTACGCTGCCATTCGTCGTAGACTTATGTATTGTAGTAAACGGTAAAGGACAAGTCTTGTCCATTACCGTTTACTACAAGCATGCGTTTGCTACATCCGCGAGCCATTTTTACGCAGATAACAGAATAACGAATTGAAAATATTTTAAGTGCGAAAGTAACAGATTTTTGTCTGGTACCTAAATATTAGATTTACACCTATGGACGCGTGCAACGCGACCTCATACACATCTTGTAAGCGGATTTTCAGGTTTCCTCATGATGTTTTCCTTTACCGTTCAAGCAATAAATGAAGATAAAGCATTATATTATAATTGACCACGCTGAATGCGTTAAAAACAACCGACTTCAATCGCAACAACTCCAATTTTGCTATGTTTTTGTTGATTCTCTCAAAAACCGCTGAATCGATTTCGATAAAATTTATATGGGAGCACCTGTGGAGTATACCCTTTTAAACAAAAAAAGAATTTTCCAATTCGGTTCAGGCGTCTTCGAGTAATCGGTGAACATACATAAAAAAAAGATTCCGACGAATTGAGAACCTCCTCCTTTATTGAAGTCTGTTAAAAATCATGCATTAATAATCAAACAGGAAGAGCAGCAGGTATTAAGTTTGCATATCTTTTGGGACGACTTGTATGGAGCGGGAGGTGGTATTATAGAAACTGCTTATTGCCTCATCCAGTTCAGCAACTTCATGCTCAGGCTTAAGTTCCTAGAATAAACATTTATAACGAATTAACTTCCGACGCATAATTCCGCTTGCTTCACCATAAAACTTTATAGGGAGTGAATATTGCTTTAGTCCGAACCTGTAGGGGATCTAGTTAAACTAAAGGAGATTATATAAATATTCCGCGATAAATTACACACGATTATCTGGCCCCTAGCTAAGACAGAATCTAATATACATATATTCTTATAAAGGTTTATATCCTCTCCATTGCTTAGATTTCTCTTTCAATTACTCGGGGAGGTTGGGCCACACGCCGTAGGTACTCCAGGCACGAGGACCAAATCCGCATTTCCGGTGGAGGTTGTGGGGATAGTACCCAACTAACAATAATGGACAAAACGTATAACAGAATGGTACCCAAGGGATGGAAAGAGAAGTCGAGGAAGGCAGTTGAAGAGATGGGAAGACGAACTGAAGTCCATTGCAGGTCCACTGTGGACTAGAATTGCAAAAAACCAAAAGGAGTGGGCAGCTTTGAAGGAGGCCTTTGTCAAAAGACAAGCTTATCCGGTGACCAGTACCATAAAATTGTAAATTAAAATTGTAAACATATCTATATCAAAATGTACTAGGTGTAAGGTTTTTTAAGCAATAAAGGCTAATGAATAAATAAAACAATAATAGATCAGCACCTACAGATTAATGTACCTTGAGAAGCACGGAAACCTACGTTATAAATGCCCCTGACAGTCAGATCCGTCCGGGTTATGATTATGGCCGTGTCTGTTATTAGTTATGATGAGTAATCAATTGATGGTTGAAGTTTATTCCGACTGAATCGGGTCGTACGACCGGGTGTCGGAATGGAGCCCAAGACCGCCTAAGAAGGCAAGGTTAGTATTGCCTATGTCAATAGCCCATTGAATAAACAAAGGGTGGTATTGCCCAATATTTGCCCTTCTCGACGTCACTCTTCAATCAGACTCGCCAATATACTCGCTCAACGTAATCGTGACTGTTTGCTGATCACAGGTTTTATGTTGTCTTTGTTTTTCAATAAAATAAAAAAATATTGATATAGTAGAAACGCAAGTTAACACGGAAAAAATTAAAGTAAGACTTACATTAATTATTGCTTGAGATGCGTTGCTTAAGAGCGTTCCTGAGACGACTAAACATAAAAACGTCCTGGTTATAGTTTGGTTTTTATGTTTAGGATTCCAAAATATTCATATAATTTATAATATTCAAATAGTTACAACAAAAGTACTGACTATATTTAAACTGAGCGATCTATTCAATAAACTGATCAAGTTACCCCAGGAAATCCATCAGTCAATTCGAAAGAGAAAACTGTTTTCCCACATAAAGTGGCCCAGCCGATCTACATTTGTATGACCAAGACAAGTAAGCAGTCGTATCAAAAGTAATACCTTCGCTTCGCTCTAACTTGAGTCGTTGATGTCCTTCCGAGAATTCCCTTTCACAGGACGCAACATGGCAAGAAGCTTTTCCTGAAATTCATCAAACCCCTAATATAACTAATATAATAAAAAAACCGCCGTCTATATCTTGTGGATTAGAACGGTTAAATGTGCCACACGATAAGAAGACTTGCTCTTTCCTTTCATATTACAAAAATAGGTTCGAAAATAGAATCACAAAGATAACCCCTGGAAGGTTTATTGTTCCATGAAGGAGCTGATTAAGGGTAATCGTTTATCGTTGAACCGCAAGCTTGTTGATATATTCATATTCCTTATTCCACGAATCGTATTGACAAAATCTTTGACCAAAATAAGACCAAACTACATTATATTAATTAAATAATATTACATACAGTATGGTCACTTCCTGCCCTTTTACAAAGGAGACCTGACCACCTCAGTGGCAGATGCGGTGACGGTTGCTTAGCGCAAGCCATGCGACACAAATATACGGGTATACAAATATCATTTTTAAGAAGTGGTTATAGGTAGGATGGCAAAAGCTTACCAAGGAAAGGGGTTAAATTGAGAAAAACAGTATGCGCTATGAAATATTGTGACATATTACATGCATATTACAAATAATCTTGGTCAGTTTAGTCGACAAAGGACTCTTTATTTATGCGATGCTCCTTGGCAATACTTTTTTATTTTAAATTATTTTACTCTAAACATTGTTTTTATTTTTTTCCCCTGTTCATAATTCCATAATATCTAGACACTCGCTCCCTTTGTCCTTAAAAGCCTTTCATATTAAACGATGGTGAAATATTATTTTAAATAATTAAGTTTTCTCAGGGATTACTTATTACGGCCATTTATACCTGTCAGGTCTAGCAAGAGAGAGCTTTCGTCAAGGATATTTAATTATTATTATAAAAGTTAGCAAATAATTAGCAAAAAGAAACAGACAACGAGGAAATTCACGGCGGTGTTTTAAGCGACTACAAAAAGACCCATTTTCTGTCGTTATATAATAATTATTGTCTCGAGTACTAGTGATTCTTTTAATGAACTTTTTGATATTTCCTGCAAAAGTTTATAAACAGCCTTGTAGTACCCGTTGTTTTTTTTTTTTGCATGGCCAAAACATTATGAAGTCTTTGCTAATGCCATTACTAAAAGTGAAAAAAAAAATTGAAAGCAACTTAGAGGAAAATCGCGACTACTACTCGTATAATATTAACCTATCAAGTGATCTGTTCATAAAGAGTCGGTCTATTCATAAATCCTGCATAATAGAATAGAATAGAATAGAAAACTCTTTATTTAATGTAAAAACACAACACCTTAAAGTAAGACATTCGTTCTTAAGCTAAAAATAAATGTAGGTGCTGCATAGTGACACTAAAAAGGTCCTTAACTAAGGTCACTAACTAACACTAAAGGTCACTATTAAGTGATCTGTTAATTTTTAAAGGGTCAGTCTAGGTATAAATCCTGAATAAAAATTAACCGTTACTTCTACTCACACATTAGTTTTGGAATCTCATACAAATTTTGATCAGCTGAACTTTTTATGAAATATGTTTTAAAAGTTCGTTACTTTTTAAATAAATTGTCGATTTTCATCATGTACCTACCAGCTTTTGCCCGCGGATCCGCCGCCCCGGCGTGAAAATGAATTAAATAACTGTCGCTTTTCTACAATTCTATAATAATACGTACGTAGTTATACATTATGGTTATATCCGGCTCGAAGGACCACGCGCGCTAACCGTGTAATTGTAGATAGTATAATAAAGTAAAATAACGTAAAAATAATGCGTATTATTTTTACGTTATTTCGTATACTTTGCGGTCTTCTTTCTTTATGAAGGCAGAAATACATGAATAGAAAAACCAACCACGGCCTCTACTTATGATACTGAAATTTTTTTTACAGGTAACCTATACTTAAAAAAACAGGACCTCCCACACCAATTGATCCGCAAACTTTTTAAGGGGAGTAAAATTTTTTTTTTGCGATTTGAGTACGGATTTCTCGGGGAAAGTGGTTCAATTTCACGAGTAGAAGGCACTGTTATTATTTTTTCAGATATTTTGTGTGTAAAATCTTCTGTACAAGAAGACAGATCAAGTTCCATCCCCTATATAGGGTATAAATCTACAGGTGCGTCAAATTTTAATCAGGACTTCAACTCCTGCTTCTGATCAACTTTCCCCAAATAAGTATGTAGAGTCCAAACATTTTAGTGCGATTTGAGTATCAGTAATCAGGAGTAGAAGCCCTAATTAAAATTTGATGCACCTGTAGATTTACGCCCTGTATATAGGGGATGGAACTTGATCTGTCTTCTTGTACACAAGATTTTGTACACAAAACTTTTTTTATTGTTATACTATTCTCACGATTTTCCCTTCCTTTTACGAGTACAAGAACTTAATTGAAATTTTCAATTAAGTGTTTAAAATGAAATACACGATGGAAACGAGTGTCACAATGACGAGGGTGCCCCACCAACGTCCACAAAGGTTCCAGCGGTTGTTCCAGCCTTCACAACGACGGCTGGCCCGACCTTATCGGACAACTGTCTGTCAAATGAGAACGTTTTTTAAGCCTCGAAAATAATAAGACGTCTACGAGAATTATACGAGATAATTCTTCTTTTCTAAATTATAATAGTAATTAGCTTTTGCCCTTGGATCCAATAGCGAAAATTTTGTTTTTATGACAGACGTTAAAGACGTTAAAGCTCCTCGTGAGCACGGAAATACGTTTTTTGAGATGAAATTATCCTATGTTTTTCCCCGTCGTCTAGTTAAATATTTGCTAAACTTCAATGAAATCAGCTGAGTCACTATACCAATAAATAGCAGTGCTATGTCAAGTTGCCTTATTTTTACGTTCTCGGTGAGATTCCTGAGGGAATTTGATATTTCCACTAGATAAAGTCTAGCCTGTGTCACTTACCACCCGTTAAAATGTCACGCCGAGGCTCTGTTGTGACGTGAAAGGAGGACAAATAAACTTACTTTCGCATTTATAATATTAAATTACTTTAAAGATTTAACTATATTACTATATTAACTATATATCTAATATCAAATAGTGTTATCTTTAATGAAATGAATTATAAAGAAATTCATATCTTTTTTCTCAAGTATCAAAAATAAAAATACCTGGTTACCCGAAACGCAAACTTTCCAAAAGTGTAGTTCAGGCACCAGTCCACCACATCTTCCTTAGTTGTACGAAACTGATTTTTGTCACCAAGTGTATAATGATGTGGTGAGAAGTAAAGTGTATTTTTTTTAAACTGTGGTAATGTTTTACAAGTGTAGTAACGAATAGAATATGAATTATGGCTAAAAGTATTTTAGAGTGCTAGGTATAATACCGATATTGGGTAACATTTTTAAATACGTAATTAAGATTTGTTTTGAAGAAAATTCTCTTGAGTCTGCTTCTATATTTTGAATATGTTACTTATTAAAATAACCTAACCTGACTGAATATTTCTAAGTAATATGTATTTTAAATACATATAAGGTACATTTTACTGTTAACATTTTACCAAAATAAAACTAAAAGTAAAGTTTTACTAGTCGCAAGAAATTTTTCTTTAAAACCAATCTTAATTACTGTACAAAGTTAATTAATATTATGTGTAGACCCACAATAATTCCCGATGATTAATTTAGTATTACATGAGTGTAGCTAGTACACTGTTTTTAGTACTTGTAGTTGTGTGCAATAACATCTCCTTTGTAATTTGTGGCAAATAAGAACAAGCAAGCTCGGGTTTCGTATTTGTAGCACAAATTAGAGAGCTTTACATGAACATAATGCCTTATGATTATGTATTGTATATAGAGATACCTCAATGCTGAAGATATAAATATATTTTGTAACCATTTTTCGCAACAATAGCTACGTACGAAGTCAAGAAATAAATACAATAATCTTTAATATTTGTGATAATGTTTTTAAGTCCGCAACACAATTAGAATAACTTCGGTAGATAGAACCAACTGTCTCGGTGGCTCGGTCTCCTGACACCGGATCCGAGGGTCGTGGGCTCGATTCGCACCCAGGGCAAACATTTCTATGATGAGTAGATTTGTTTGCTCTATGTCTGGGTATACTTATGGTTATGATTAAAGGCGTAATAAGTTTTTAAAGATCAAAAACCCTAATTGTATTATGGAAACGTGGATGGAAACAATATTAAGAGTAACACTGTTGAATGTATAATGAAAATCCTCCTTGTTATTATCCGCCTTCAGCTTGCCAATCAGGTTTAGATTTTTTTATTTTATTTTTTATTGTTGACTTTTTAGTTTTATTGGGTCATCCGGAAAGTTCGTGCCGTTACTGATGTAAATAAAACAACAATTTTTTTTTTAAATCTAATTTATATTAATCAATTATATATTCACCGTTTTGTTCTATCACTTGCTCCCATCTTCCTACTAACTTATAAATTCCACTTTCATAAAATTCTTTGCTCTGAGAATCAAAAAAAAATTGAAGCTGGTTTTCAATATCTTCTAATATTTCGAAGGTTTTTCCTGATAAAAAGTTTTGAAGCGACCTAAAAAGGTGAAAATCTGTTGGGGCAAGGTCAGGCGAATAAGGTGGATGCATGATAGTATCCCAGCCGAACTGGTGTATTTTTCTTTGTGTCATGATCGCGACATGGGGTCTGGCGTTATCATGATGAAAAACAACTCCGTATCTGTTGGCTAAAGCAGGTCGTTTTTGTTCGATTGCAGCCTTTAATTTTTCTAATTGTTGACAGTACTTCTCAGCAGTAATAGTCTCATTAGGCTTTAACAATTCATAATATATAATCCCTAAGTGATCCCACCACACGCACAACAATACTTTTTTATCGTGTATTTTTTGCTTCGGCACAGTATACGCTGAAGTACCGGGCTCTGACCAATGTCGCTTTCTTTTCTCATTACTGTATAAAATCCATTTCTCGTCTCCTGTTACCAGTCGGTGAAGAAATGGTTCTTTTTTTCTGCCGTGCAAGTAATGAAACGCACGCGGTCACCCTGTCCAGTAAATTCTTTTCAGTCAATGCGTGTGGTACCCATACATCATACTTGCTTACCATCCCGATTTTCTTTAAGTGGTCGAAAACTGTGGATTTTGAATAGCCAAGAGTTACTGCTAATTCTTCAACACTTTGCCGCGGGTTTCGCTTTATTTCTTCTATGAGAAGTTCATCGTCAATGCACACAGGTCGACCTGAGCGAGGCTCGTCTTCTAGAGAAAAATTTCCCTCTCGAAATCTAGCAAACCACTTTCTACAAGTTCTTTCAGATAGCGCGTCGTCTCCATAAACACTACAAATATTTTTCGTGGCCTCAGCTGCATTAATACCTTTTTTAAACTCGTAAAGCATAATGTGTCGTAGATGTTCTTTATGATGGCTCATCGTTATTTACAAAAAATAATAATATTTGAACACCGTTCAAAGATCTCTGATACGTATTACAAGCAACACTATCTGCAGCACACTAACATGTTTGTACATGTTGCCTTTGCGATTGCTACTTGAAGGAATACGACAACATCCAAGCGGCTCCGAACGCGGCACGAACTTTCCGGATGACCCAATATTAACATACTAATTGTTAGTTACTGTTATCTTCAAATACTGTTTTGATGCGGCCTATAGATTTGTATGTAAAAAAGCATGCATGTAAACAAAGGGGTTAATTGGCGCCGACTCCATAGGGCCCCCCCCCCCCCCAATATGATATATTTATAATATAATATTATTTATAAATATATATAATATTATTAGAAAACACCATCTTTATTTTGAAAACACTATTTAGTAATATGGTACTCAATATGGTCCAATATTTTTCTACCGTCATTTTATATTTTACGGCCGCCATTTTGGTTTTATGAAATGAAAAATTTAACCTTTAGCCATGGCACGTTTTAGATGAATCGATAGACATCTCCAATAACGCAATCCATCCAGCCATTGAGATACTTCAAGGGTAAAAAGAATACATACCCATACCATATAGTTCATACATACCCAGGTACATGGAAAATAAAACATAACCCTGTTTTAAAAAAATGAGATTTAACTAAAACATGGGTTCCTTTTCTTCACTACTAAGAGTAGAAGATGATGAGTAGTTAGCGGGAATTTTTTTTACGCCCTTTATAATGAAATTGAAAAACTTTAAACTCAAACTAAAATGTTTTTTTATTTAAGTAGATGCTTTACACATGCTTTTAAATCTTTAATATTTTTTTCTATGGAACCTGCATGTATTTACAATCGGAGTAACCTGTATTTAAGTCTAGATTTAAAAGTTCAATATTTCACTCGCACATGGAATATCAATAGCACTACATATTATAGACATACCTGAGCTAACACCTTCAAAGAATTTTAAGATAAAATTGAAGACGTTTACGCGAAGTCTCGATCGTCGCCTGAAGCTTAAAGCCATCTTTCCGCCACTCACCGCGTGTCAACAACTTTTGTACCCAAAGTACGTGATTTGATATTGTGAATATGTAAGTGTAACCCAAAAAAAGAAGGGTGTTATCAGTATAGCTTGCCAAAAGTATATTATGAATATTTTTTATTATCACTCTTCTTTTTTCCAAAATAAGGCGATTATCACACGGGAGGCGGTTTCTGACCGCGGCGGTAGCCGCCGCGGTTGGAAAATGTACTAGAAATGTATGAAAACCGCGCTAGCCCGTGTGCAAGGCTGGCGCGGTTGGCGGGCAACCGCGTACCAGGCGGTAGCCGCCGCGGTTACATACATTCTAGTACATTTCGCACACTGCGGTAGCCGCCGCGGTTGGAAACCGCCTCAGTGTGCGATTCGCCTAAACAAAATACCACCCCCGCCCAGTTAAAAACCACCGAACCGATTTTTACCAACAACCACCTTAATGAAAACTCTTTCAAGTTTCCAAATTTTGCGGGTGGTAGGACCTTGTGCGAGGTCCGTCCGGATCGCTACCACCATCTTACTCGCTAATCCTGCCGCTAAGCAGCAGTGCTTGCACTGTTGTGTTCCGGTGTGGAGAGTAAGACAGCCGAGGAAATTACAGGCACATGAGGCATTTCATCTTAGCCCTCTAGGTTGGCAACGCATCTGCAATCCCCTCCGGGGTTGCAGGTGTCTATGGGCAGTGGTGATCACTTACCATCAGACGACCCACTTGCTCGTTTGCCTTCCTTATCACATAAAAAAAAAAAAAGTGAAAGAAAAGACAGCATTCATATCCCTCCGTCCATAAGAGAGCTATGATTTTTTTCATAGCCCTTATTTTTCTGTGCTCAAACAGACACATAGTTTATAAAAATCCAGCTAACAGGACTTAACGAAGATTGATTATGAAATTATTATAATTTTACTATCTGCATATTATGTATTTACCTATTTAGTTTAGCTAGCTGATTCTAACATCCAGTATAATAAAGATCGTCGGTCGACTGAAAAATTTAGAAATAGACCTCCTCGGAGTGACCTCGGGCTTGGATTTATAGCGCTCAGTGAAGGATCAACGTGCTCATACGTGCCTGGCACGGTGAAGAGGGAAAACAGAGGCCTTTGTCAAACCTAGTTATAAAAGAGAATTATTATTTTTGACTAACAAAACATAACATACTCGCACCTACCTACTCTAATCTCATAAACTAGGTTTTTAAATTCATGAAGGTATGAAGTCAACTATACAATTAAAAAAAAAAGCAGTAACAATGAAACATACGTACATTCAATAGTACATTGATCATCAAGGCGAGAAAGTGACCGATTACCAACGAGAGATGTAGATTGAATATACTCGAGTTGGGAATCGCACTTTCTTCCGAGTGATACATAGTGCCAGATAGTGCTTTATATGTACTACGTACACCTACGAGGATAAAAAACACATGTTCTTTTTTCAAAATAATGTTTGGAAAAAGCTAGTGGCCAGTATTATTTTGCGAACTTGGAGATAAATAGTTATTTGTTCAACTAGTGAGCAAAGTTATTTTTTGCTACGGGTGCGGATTTTAAATCAGGAACTAGCGAAGTAGTCTAGAATTGACTCACGAGCGTAGCGAGTGATTCTAATATAGACTACTGAGCACAGTGAGTGATTTAAAGGCACGAGTCATAAAAATAACTTGCTCTCGTGTTAAACATACAACTTTTCGTCTCGACCAGCGAGAAAAATTAAAACGTAGATGATTAAATTCTCTTTGGAGACAATATAGTTTTATATTAAAATCTTTTTAATTAAGAGGTTGCGTTCGGAAACTGCGCTGCTTGACATTTTAATGAAAACCTAAGATGAAAACCAAACATTATATTTTTAAGTAAGCGATGTTCATATTTACTAGTACATGCTCGAATTCATTTTAAATATTACGTCTTTAAAAATGCAAAAGGTGGTGTTCGAAATTCGAATCACTTTTTCTCACGCTCGCAGCAAAAACCGTTTTTGCTTTGAGTTTTTAGGGACCATGGTCAAGACACCCTTTTCGTGCTGGGGAGGTAAAAGACTTTTTGGCATTTTACATTTAGTTTACCGAAATAGAAGACTAAACCAAAATAACCCAAAGAACCCAAAATTTAAAAAAAGCACGTCAGTAATGGATTTTCATACGCTTTTCCCTCCCGCTCAGCGCGTTTTCTTCTCGCATATTTGTACGATAGTAATGACGTACATTCTGCCTCAAATTCGATAAAGTATTAAGGTACTTTCTAAGTAAGTGTAGTATAAAAAACGTTATCCTCCAGTTGGGAAGTCGGGTTAAAAAGAAAAATAACAATTTAGAAATGCTCTGAAAATTTCATGTGAAAGCCCTGCGGGGAATGAAAATCTATTTTCCAAAAGCGAAATACAGCGAATCACAATTTCTGCAGTGGTGTTCTTTCTCATATTCCTACAAATATTAAAAGAAAAACTTTTTATTCATGTATCAGCACAAATGTTGTCGTAGCTGAATAAAAATTTTCGTTACGAATTTTAGAGGCATAAAACCTAATTCAAACAAGAATATACCTGGTTAGAGTTAAATATTACCTCGTTACAAATCCTCTTAAAAATACAAACAAAAGATCGAGTTCGTGTAATACAATAAGTTAAAACAAGTGGCGTAAGGTGTATAAAATTAAATCTTTATTCATAAAACCTCGTCAGGCTCTACTGAGTTAGATATAATTTAAGAACTTACAGTATCCTACCACTATTTTGGAGCCAGGTAACGATAATTTCCGAAACACAAAACTGATACGAGGTCGCATTGCACAAATCTGCGAGCTTGCACATACAATAACATACATAGACACAAATACTTTTTTGCGTTGCGTAATCGCAACACACAGATTCGTAGTTTCATGTTTGAGCCCTTATAGTTTCGTGCCAATACGAATCACTAAATTACTGTACATGTATGCATTGCTAATAGTATAACACCCGTAATCTGTCTGCCAGTTTGTCACGGGCTGTATCTTTACCGTAATTTTATATATAAGTGGGCTAGTGAAATGCTAATGTTAAGTTAAAAGCTAGTTACGGCGCGGGTACACTGAACCGATAAAATAAGAGCCGACAGCCAAGCCACGCCCACCTGTCGGTCCTCTTAAAAACTATAGGATGTACGCGGGTGTACTGGTCCGATAACTGTCGTACCAAAACAATCATTCCAACGCTCGAGCCATATAGTAAGCATCGTCGTCGAGTCTGAATAGTGTTGTGCGCAGTACTATAGAAAATATGCCCGGCTTTTAGCCAACACCGATTATTGGCGTTATTGTTATAAATACAGCGTAAAAGTAAAAGCATAGGTAGGTAACTAAGTGTTTTAATGCATCTAAAATGGCGGTTATATCATAAAACCTACCATTAAATTGCATATACTAAATTATATGTTAATTTCTATAGGGACAACAATTAAAAACGAACGTTGTATTTTTTATTAAAAACGCATTACATTATAATACTTGGGTGGTTACAGAAACTCAACATGTAAATTGTAAATTGCAAAAACTGAAGATTTAAAGTATTTTCTATCTAAGTAGATGCTTTACATATTTTCTTAAATTTTATATACAAAATACCATAATATATCCATACATACATACCTATGCATTTGAATATTCTATAAATGTATATTGATTTCTGTAGTTACCTGTTAAACATTATCATATTAATATATGTAAATCGATAGTATGTCGATATATGATGCACAATACTTCGTTTCGTCCGATAAGAATGTTAGTGTCGGATGAGTGCAGCAGCGTTCATAGAAAATGTACAGCGACTAGTAAGAGCCGATAAAATAAGATCCGTTCTATAAGTTATAAGTCCGGTAAGAATGTTAGTGTCGGATGAGTGCACCCGCGCTCATACAAGTGTACAGCGACTGGATCGGACTGTGACGTCATCATCTGTCGGTTCTTACTGTGTCGGCTCAGTGCACCCGCGCCGTTAGTGTGGGAGTCCGTCTCGTACTTTCCTGTTTTCTTAAGAATACTAAATTTGATCATTTTTCATAAGCGTTTCAAACTTAAGCAAACGCTCAGAGTCACGTACACGAATACGTCTTAAGGCTGCGACGTTAAGATTAACTTAACACACCAAAATACGATGAAATTTTCGGTGACATCGCTACGGCTGTACGTGCTGACTGTGCCACTTTGGCAAGTAAGCCTGCGTACATCGAGGGAGATTGAAAAATGTCATTAAGTATATAGACTGTAACAAAATTGGTGTAGAACCTGAAAGGCTAAACGTTTGTACATATTATATCGTCCCTCGCACGACTAACTCTCCTATCTCATTTTTCGTAAGTTTTTAAAAACAACCCTCTTTCAATTAGATTAAGTCCAAACTCAAATAATCAAGGTTATGAGATAGGAGAGTTAGCAGTGCGAGGGACGATATATCCTTGCTAAGTAGGGAATGGATATTTCAACAAATAAAGAAAAATAATTTAGAACGCCTTGGCTTTATATTGATTTTTAAAATTAAACGGTTGATTTCAAACATTCTTAGAATACGTAGAAATATCTAGTTTTTTAATGCTAAAAAACAAAACCATTTTTCTCCCAGTTTGCTTTATGCGATCTAAATGGAATTAAATATTTTACTTGAGTTAATACAAAGTCTAGTTTAGCAACATTACCTACAACAAGTACTGTTCGTCCAATTTATGTACTTATATTCTACTGTTAGTGAATTCGACAGAGATATAGAAAATCCCTCGAGGACACCATTATATGTCCATAGTTATACGTTTTAATATTGTTATCCTGCCCTAGATAGCACACACAATTACCTATTCTAAAATGTTATCTACATTGATGAAAATATGAGGGTCTGGTATTTGAGACGGGAAGGTGGCCGTGCCAATGCCGTCATAATTATGTCAAAGAGGAAATATATTTCTTAAAAATTCCGTTTTTTAATTAAATTGCGTAGATTAACAAACAGCTGACAAACAGATGAATTTCACAAATTGTCTGTGACGTAGATACAAAGTGGCTCTCTGTAATTAAAGCTTTCATCAAATTAAAAATGGTGGGGTGCTACCGACTTTCATGATCGCTAACCACAGCGTCGTTTCGAATGTTGATCGCTCAGTCAATCAATCACGCGACTAAGTTAAATAAAAATAATTATTTACGTCTTCATTTTTTTTGTGACAGAGGTGGCAAACGAGCAGACGGATCACCTGATGGTAAGTGATTAGTGATTACCGCCGCCTATAGACACCCGCAACACCAGAGGAGTCACAAGTGCGTTGCCGGTTGCCGGCCTTTGATATGGGAGTACGCTCTTTTCTTGAAAGTTTCTGCTACAAATGACAAAAATGTCCAAGATAATTAGAGGTATATTTCCCGGTTAAAATAAAACTGCGTTCTCAGGCCTAGACTGTAATCAAACGTAAATGAACCGCACGCAATCCGAAAAAGAACTGCCAATGGCTGTAACTTGAAAATTAGTTAAGAAAACAAAAATTAAAACCAATTAAGGCCTCTGATTTTCAACTTTGAAACGAAATCATTGGGCGCAGTATCCAATTAAGATAGATGGTTGTTGCATTTTCGCTTGTGACTATATAGCCAATGGCGGTGTGACATTTTTTCGCCACATTTGGTGACAAATGGAGATATATTCATCTGTGAAGATGAAACGTGAGCCCAAGGGTGGGTCTTCGTCAGATGAGAAATCTTCTATCTGAGATTGTGAATTGTGATAGCCACGCTTTCGTGTTTTGGGTTTTGGTGACATTTCGTTCGTTCCGTCGAGTCTGACTCCCAATTGCCGGGTTTAATATGAAAGCTTCTACCCAAGTAGCAAAGGTTCGTCGTATAACGGTTGTATTAACGTTTACATAACGCGAAAAGGGCGCAAATTATTCGATTAAAAATCGTGTAAAGGTCTTAATATGGTTGTAGTATTAAAAACAAAATAGTTGTGTAGACATCTTGTTAATGTAATAAATACATCCAAGTATTATACGGCAAAATTTTCGTATAAAATACTATAACACAATTCTTTGACATCCGAGATACCTACAACTAGATAACCTTTTTAAAACCAAACGTTATTTAGTCTCGATATTATATTATGACAACTTTGCTAGTTTGGTATGTCACATTTGCAAAAGTCCTTGAATCTCAACATAATGCGTTCCGCGTACAGTATTCTACCCCTATAAGAAAAAAGGCGGCTAAATATATTAGTTTCCTTATACTTAGCCGCCTTCTTTCTTTTCAGGGCAGTATTGCATATGCAGTCTTCCTCAGCGTCACGTCACGTGAAACTCTAAACTCTGAAATGTAACGATATGTGAGTAGGTTATTATCGCTGAGGGTTGCAGAAGTGCGGCTTCAATTTCAACATCACGGGCTATTTTACTTGTTTTAACGCCATTAACACGTTTATTATACTTAATTAAAATAGTCTTTGTGAAATAAGGCTTGTCGTTTTATACAGAACATAACAAAGTAGGTATATGGCCCGTTAAATAGAGATTTTTATCTTTCCGATGAACTTTCTTCAAGAGACACAGTCAATTCGCAAAAATAAATATTTGACTCTCTATACAAAATTAGCTAAACAGCTAATCGATAAATACAAATTGTTCATCAAAAGGTGCTCAGTATGATGTGTAAAGGCACTATTTCGTAACACCATGTATGAAACGGTCGTATGTATTATTTTCTAAATACAGATAATACATATGTATATCTACGATATTTAATTATAAGTATTATTTATTCTTCAAATGACTATCAACCTTAGAAAATACAATAATATAGAACAAATATACACAGAATTATAAATTGATAGACTGGTGGGAGAGACTAGAGATATTCAAATCAGCTTCATGAATACACGAGGCGAGGAGGGTCGGAAGCCCAATAAAAATGTTAGTATTGTCCTGTTTGAAGATCCATCCTTTAATATTTTATGTAAATAACATTTCGGTGGGACTGCAGTAAATAAATTGTGAATCTTGTGACCCTTGGACATTTGGACATGTCTAATTTTTTAGGATTCCTTGCCTACCATCTTATAACAATCTGTTCAAAACTACAAAAGGTACCTACTTGAGAAATATTGAACCTTCGTATCTGAGATTGAGTTTTGGATTACAGTTATTGAGATTCCTTTATATCTCTTCTATAGTTCTATGGGTCTCTTTCTATGTCTCGGGAAATTTAGGCCATACTCCACACACGGAGACTTTAAGTCCGGATTACCGGAGGTTGTGAGGATAGTTAATATCCAGCCCCAGTGTCAGAAGTTTTCAAGCCGCCTATAAGTCTTTCGACATAGCTCAACGTCTGTCATCTAGTGACAGCTGCCGGCACCAACGACTTAACGTGTCTCGCGAAGCACGGAACTACTCTTGCACTTACTATATTTGTTATTTTATATATTGACATCTAAAATCAATTAAATAAACAAATCCGAAAGTATGTCTGTCTGTTTGTTACCACTTCAAGCTTAAACTACTTAACGCATTTTTCTGAAATTTGGCACGGAGATAAAAAAACGACGGAGAAAACCCGATGTACTAACTGCTCTATATTTAAAAAAATCTCAAATCCCAATTTTTTAAACCAGTTAAATAATATTTATGAGGTTAGCACGTTATTTTACATTTGCAGATAGCTGGTGTTGATGTCACAGCCAAATTTTAGAATTGACCGCTTTAAAATCGGGCTAGCCGCTTTGTAAACTACCTTCTCGGTAAAAAATACAATATATGTATATGACGGATGTGTTAGGTTAGGTCAATTTTTTTTAATTTTTTTATTCAAGATTTGGGAGCGTTTGACTCCAATCTCACCTGATGGTAAGTGACGATGGAGTCGATGGTGGAACACGCAATCCCAAATAAAACCTATTCACTCTCGCTTTGAAGACCCCTATTTCAAGTGGTAATTATGAAAGATTATTAAAATAAAAAATAATATAATTTTACTCCATTATATTCATAACAACCAAAAAACACAAGATCAAACATAAGTCAATTTCTTCTATCATTTTAAAAATATATACCATAGGTACCAGTGCTTTACAGTAAGGAGTCTGGAACAACCTCCTCCTCACTATCAGGATAGTATCAGATGGATCACAGGGTAGGCAGACTCCTCACAAGTACAACCACCCTATTAACAGGCCTACGCAACACCCCTCCATTGGTCAGGATCTCCACCATGCGCACCCTTTTATCCCGACCAGGAATGACCTTCACGACCTTTCCCATTGGCCAAACATTCCTCGGTGAGTTAGGATCGGCAATGAGGACCAAGTCGCCCAACTCAATCGGACCACCAACGTCTGTCGTCCACCGATGACGAACCTGAAGACTAGGCAGATATTCGCGCAACCACCGGGACCAAAACTTGTCAGCTAGACGCTGCGTCAGTCTCCATTGCTTCCGGAGATGAAGATCAGCATCGGAAAATTCTCCCAGTCTTGGTAATGCATTGGAAGCTCCGAGTAAAAAATGGTTAGGAGTGAGTGCCTCTTCGTCATCTATATTAAGTGACACGTGTGTCAGAGGGCGACTATTAACAATATTCTCTGCCTCCATTAGAAGCGTTAGAAGAGTCTCTTCCTTTGGAGACAGAGTTATCAATGTCGAGGATAACGCTGTCTTGACAGATCTGACTAACCTCTCCCAAACACCACCCATATGAGGAGCGTCCGGAGGGTTGAACGTCCACTTTATGCCAAGGTTGTTCACTCCCTGTATCAAGCTATTATCCGTCAACACATTCTGAACAGCCTTACGTAACTCCTTGTCAGCACTTATGAAGTTCGTTCCATTATCAGAGTGGATACGTTTCGGAAATCCACGACGTGCTGCCATACGACGAATTGCCAAGATTGTAGAATCGGCAGACAAAGACGATGCTAATTCAATATGCACAGCACGTGTGCCAAAACACGTAAAAATTACCCCCCATCGCTTCTCATTGCGTCGACCAATAGTAACCGTCATTGGACCAAAAAGATCAACACCGCAATAAGTGAACGGTCTACAATGATGTTCAAGCCGACATTCTGGAAGAGGAGCCATCATCGGCTGACTAGGTCGGCCTCTCTTTCTTCTACAGGTCACGCATGTATAAATCATATTCTTCACGGTATTCCTCAAGCGTAGAATATAATAACGCTGACGCAATTCATTAAATAGAGTTTCTGTGTTATTATGTCCCAAGTTTCTATGGTAATGCTCGATTATTAGTCGCGTTACTCTGTGTTTAGCATCCAAAATAATGGGTCGCTTGAGACGTATCGGCAGATCCTTACTTGAATCAAGTCTGCTTCTAGCTATAAGTAAGCCCTCAGAATCTAATGTAGGATTCAACTGTAATAACTTGCTCGATGCCTTCAATTTTTCTCCTTTTTTAAGTGCAGCGATCTCTTCTGCAAACATTTCCGCTTGCGCTTGCAAATATATTAATCGTTCGGAAGTACTCTCTAAGTCAGGAGTCATTGTCAAATGAACAGATTTTTTTAAACAAAATTTATTCACAAATAATAAAGCGTAAGCTAAACTCCTAACCAAACGACGCCAGCTAGAAAATCGCTCCTCCTGGATTAACCTTTTCTGTGTAGGCAAACACTGAGCAGACTCATTAATCTGTGTAACAGTCTGTGTGGCATTATCGGGGTCTGGCACCATTTGGGGCCAGTTTTCTTCCGGGAGGCGCAAAAAGTCGGGGCCACTGAGCCACTTACTTTTTAAATTATCTTTAGCTCGGGTCGCTTCATCAGCTAAATTTAGAGCTCCTGGTAACCATTTCCACTCGTTTGGCCTTGTCAACTCGTCTATTTCAGCTAATCGGTTTGAAACAAAGACTTTGTCTTTCTTAGGATTTTTATTGATCCAAAACCACACCGTCTTTGAGTCAGTCCAAAAAAATCTCCTATCGATAACGATAGACTGTTCTTTAGCAACTGTATGTCCAAGTCTAGCACCGAGGAGCGCTGCTTGTAATTCAAGCCGCGGTATTGTAGCGGATTTCAACGGTGCCACTCGACTCTTCGCAGCCACAAAAACGACACGTTCATTCCTACGCAAGTAAACTACGCAAGCGTAGGCTTCCTCGGACGCATCTACAAAAACATGTAGTTGTATGTTATTTAACTCAGGAAATCCATAGCATCTAGGAATCCTAAACTCCTTTAATTTTTTCAACTCATCAAGCCAACAAAACCAGCGATGTGTTATAGAGCTGTCTACGTGTTGATCCCAACCTTTACTGCTTCGCCATAGCTCTTGCAGTAGGATCTTTGCTTTAATCATAAAAGGACTCAAAAGGCCAAGTGGATCAAATACTGACATTACTACCCTTAAAATTTCACGCTTTGTCGGGTTCCGTAAACACTCAACTACATCTTTGTCTACTTTTTTTAGGCTCAGATCAAAACCGAGTGTGTCAGTCGCGGGCTTCCAAATCACACCTAAAGTTCGTTCTACTTCATTCGGTTGAGTGAGTAGACTTACAGCAGTTTTGTCGGATTCCTGTGGCAATACAGCACTTTTATTCGAAGCCCATCCACGTATTTCAAAACCTCCAGCTTTATGCACCATAATGACGTCTTGAACCAACTGCTTGGCCTCCTCCTCGGTATCAACCGAATCTAAATAATCATCGACGTAATGGCGTTTGTTAATAGCTTCTACAGCGCGCGGATGCGATGTAGAAAAATCTTTAGCATTACGTCTAATGATGTAAGTGGCTGTGCAAGGCGATGACTTGGCACCAAAAATCATTGATGTCATACGGAACACACGAGGTGGGTTTTTTCTGTCCATACCACGCCACAAGAAACATTGAGCGTTCTGATCTTCGCTTATTATCTTAACCTGCATGAACATCTCACGTATATCACCTGTCATGGCAATAGCTCTCTCACGGAAACGTAGCAACACTCCAATTAACGAATTTAAAAGATCTGGGCCTGAAAGTAGTTCAGTATTAAGCGACTTGCCTTTAGTCTCCGCTTTAGCGTCGTGTATTAGACGAAGTTTACCAGGCTTGTTGGGATTTCTCACCCCAAAGTGTGGAAAAAACCAGACTCTACCTGACGGAGCGCCAACGGAAACCTCTTCAGCATAATCCTTGTCCAACATGTTCATGACCTGTTTTGAGTAGTCAGCTGCAAAACTAGCATCAGAGTCCATCATTTTTTCTACTATCCGTAGGCGATGCTCAGCGTTTCTCCGGTTGTTCGGAAACTCCACATTATCGGACCTCCATAATAAACCTGTTTCCCACTTGTCACCTTTACGCTTAGACTTTGTGTTCAGAATGTCCAAAGCACGACGTTCATCAGGTGAATATCTTTTATTATCCTGATATTTTATACCAATACTGTCGAGTCGAAAGTAATCGTTGACAAGGCTATGAATCTCATCATCATTTTGTCGTACATGACAAGACTGTTCAAATGGGCTGTCAGTCAATGATGATGAAAATCCATGCAAGACCCAACCTAATAAAGTACGGGATGCTACGGGTTCATTCTTTCTACCTTCTCTTACCTCGCGGCTTACTATGAGATGCCAATTATCCTGGCCAATCAACAAAGATGGTTTACCTTTAAAGGTGCATACAGGAATTCCCTTCAAGTGCTCAAAGAAGAGCTGATCTCTAGTAACTGTGTAACTAGGAAGTGTCAAATTAGCCACCGTACGAACCCTATCTAATCGATGAGCTCCCTCGCTCGTTCGTATAGTAAGTGCCACTATCTCGCTAGTCATGTCCTTAGTACCACCTACAGCTCCTTGAAGGTTTAAGCCAGCTTTCGGACCAACAGCTCCCACCTGACTCGCCACTTCCTTCTCAATTAAAGTTACAGTCGAACCTTCGTCTAAAAGGGCGTATGTGCTAACCGTACCTGCAGGACCCTCAATGTCGACTGGAATAACTTTTAAATAAACCTTCTTCCTCTGACTGGACCAGACATTCGCGGATGTCTCGTTATTCGTAAGCTCAGTTACCGCGTTGTCATTCGTTTTAGCCATGTCCTTGTGCAAAAGCGTGTGATGACCCCTCATACTGCACATGGAACACCTTTTCTTAGACTTACACCTATCGCGCCTATGAGTAGTACTTAGACATCTAAAACACAATCGGTGCTTTACAATCCACTCCCAGCGTTTATCTATAGGCTCGGCCTTAAATTTCGGGCAAGTCTTAATCGTGTGACTTACCTCTGAGCAAAAAACACAACTCGTTTCTTCTTTTTTGGAGGAAGACATCGCATTAATCGCTTCGTGTACAGTGCCATAATCGCAAGTCAAAAACTCACTGTCACTGCGCTGTTCGACCTCCACAGCAGTTGTCGTTAGAAGAGAACGAGGTTTTATGTTCGAAACACCAAACTTAACCTTTTGTGGCGGCTCTAATACGCCACGCTTACAAATTTCCTGAGCTTCTGACATAAGGTACTTAGCGAGTAAAGCCAACTGCGGCTGATGCATACTTGTTCCCTTACTGTAGTCAAGCCAGCGATAAAATAAAGGCTCAGTCAATTTTCTCAAAATTTCATTAATCAACTCTGGACTGTATAAATAACCTAAATTTCCAGCTGAATGTATGGCGGCTACACAATTATCTACTTTAGTCGCAAGCAAAATGACCTCAGAATGCATACCAGACAGCTTAGGCACTCTTCTCATTTCGGCAATCAATCTACCTAACACTAGATCGGGTCTACCAAACCTCATCTCCAGAATCCTCATGACGTCGGACGCAGACGTAGTCGCAATCAATCGAGCAGCAACCGCCTCCCACGCCTCGCCTTGAAGGCACCTTTGTAATCGGGCAAGGTTCTCCTCCTCAGAATACTGGCCAACCCTGGTCGTGATATCGTACGCATTTTTAAAACGCAACCAATCTAGTGCGTCGCCTGAAAACATGGGTAGATTAGTACTTGTGAGTCTACCTAAAAGTTTATCATTGTTACTGTGAGACAATGTTAACACCTTAGTTATAGAACAAGCCAAATTGGCTAAAACACTACTACTATTGTCCCTAAAACACTGCCGATCTTCATGGTCGTGGCGGCTGACCCGTGCACCGTCGCGGGCCACAGTATCACGTGGCTTGTCGTGCTTGTCACAGTGTGCAGGAAAGTCACCCTCTCGCCTTTCAGTGTCATCTGCAGGGGCTCCACAGTAGCGGCGGGTACTCCACCCAGAGCTCGGTCGCCTCCTCAGTCTGCGACCGAATGGAACTCGAACTATGTAGAGAAGCCAATTCCTCATTTAGTCTGGCTTGTACTAAAACCTTTTCCGCTTCGATCTCTTTTCTCTTTAATTCGGCTTCCATCTCCACCTTCTCCCGCGCGGCTACAACCTCTCGCTGGTGTAGCTCAGCCAGCTCGCGGGCGGCCCTCGCCTCCAATAAGCGTCGTTGCGAAGAACTAGTCGAGCCCACTTTATCGCTTTTTTCACTCTTTTCTGTATTTTCGCCGGTTTTTAACGCAATTCTCTTGCTTCTACGAAGCGACATGGCGTAAACAAATATAAATATATGGCCCACAGCAACAATTATACTTCACAATTTATCGCAGTTCACAATTTCGAAGGACCACTATATTTCAAGTGGTAATTATGAAAGATTATTAAAATAAAAAATAATATAATTTTACTCCATTATATTCATAACAACCAAAAAACACAAGATCAAACATAAGTCAATTTCTTCTATCATTTTAAAAATATATACCATAGGTACCAGTGCTTTACAGTAAGGAGTCTGGAACAACCCCCCAGGTTATAAGACTCGGGAAACACAGACGCCGGCAAGGAATTCCACTCCTTTGCAGTACGCATAATGAAAGATGAGGCAAAGCGCTTCGTGCGTAAGAGTGGAATGTCTACTACGTAGGGGTGGAAGCCTCGCCGACGCCTGGTCGACCGAAGGTGGAATGGGGCTGGTGGAATCAGTTCGTGTAATTCCTGTGCACACTCTCCGAAATGCAACCTATAAAAAACTGAGAGACTGGTGACTTTACGCCCATGCTCTAGGCTTTGGAGCTTAGACGAAGTAAGCTCCTCGTCGCTAATCAGTCTCCTGGCACGACGATCAATTGAGTCCAATGCCTCCATCTGGTAGCGGGCGGATCCATCCCACAAGTGTGAGCAGTACTCCACACATGAACGGACTTGAGCTTGGTACAGTGTTAAAAGCTGTCCCGGTAAGAACTAGCGCCTGACCTTGGAGAGGATCTCCAGCTTCTTAACAGCGGTTTTTGCTTTGGATTCAATGTAACGCCCAAAATTAAGGTTACTCGTCAAGTCCATGCCAAGGAGTTCCAGATGGTCGGAAATAGGTAAGTCAACATTCGGAAAGTCGGAGTCAATTTAAAAGGACTCCGTTTGGCGGTGAAAAGACACGCTTGCGTTTTTGGAGCGTTAAACTTAACAAGATTAGCGTCGCCCCATTGGGATACTGCTTGAAGCGTCAAATTCACACGCTCCACCATGTCCTCCGTAAGGGTGTTTATTTCGGTGGCACTGGCTCTTGAGCTGGATTAATACCTCTCAGTGACAGTACTATCGTCTGTATCGTCAATATCTGATGTGACAGTAAAAAATCTGTGTACTATCTATTTATAATATTTTTCCATATCGATGCACTTCGGATTATTTCCTATTCCGTTCCGTTCACCTCACTAAAATGTAAACAAGAAGTCATAATATAACAGATCACTGTATATAAACCTCATTGATCGACATTACCACAAAAAAATAAAAAGGCGCGTGCAGCATTATACAGCTACAAAAACTTGTTTTTTGCACTATACACATTAATACAGCTCTACAACTCTTTTCAGTTTCCCATACAAATTCTTGATTCACTATTCAGATTTAGTACGGGAAACTGAAAAAAAGTAATAGATCAGACTTTTTCAATATTTTTCCTGTATTCTATAATTGACTCTGTAAGTCTCTTTTATATTTTTAAAGGTTGGCTGGAAGAGATCCCTTTAAGGGATAAGCCCGCTTTTGTGCACCTATATTATTCTTGTAATTTATGTTATGTGATTTTATTGTACAATAACAAACAGACTCTGAGTAACCGCTTAAAATTTCAAACGCACTTTTTTTACATCCTGTATAGTATAAGCCTACAACTTGAGTACATGAGAAAGTGTCATCTTGTGACATGGATCTTCCATATTACGGAACCTTCAACTCCTGTGTCCCGCATAAACTTTACACGTTGCTTGATTTAAGAGTGCGCTAAACTTCGATATTTTATAAAATAAATAGCAAATTTTTTCACTATATAACCGACATCAGTAGGTACCACAAGTATGTTTGTAGAAGAGATTTATCATGTGAAATGAACTCAGTGAAAATGACTCGTTTTAGTGGAAAATGCAGCACCACTTTCTATTATTCGATTGCAGTTGTTCAGTATTCAAAAAGTAACACAGTACCGACATAGATATACCTTACCTAAACCGATAACGTATAATATTATTTTAAAATCAGCCGATACAATCAATCTTACATAATCAATCAATACAATAAATCAATCTTAAGATACAATCTTAAAAATACAAAGACTAGGTTGTCACGAATTCCAGGGCCCCCTTAAAGGTCTCTAATAAAACTCTGAAGTACGATATTGTGACATTTTTTCGTACCCGCAATACGGGTTTTATGACAGCAGAATGATTAACGGCTACACAAATCCAATTATGGGGACCTTTAATTCATGTTGTGTCCAACCGAAATGTAATTTGGGACCCAAATCATCATTCATCAATTCATCATGCTTGCTAATATTTTTCTACTTGGTTTCCTTTCAATAAACTTATAAGTAATACTATTAAAAAAGATGTTATAAAGCCTTTCTGTCATTTATATACCAACTAATTTCTTTCTTGAAAATAAGTTTAAAATTATTTTGTTCGTAAAATAGTATGTTAACTATAGTTTTGTCTCTGATTAACAGTGATCTTATTTGGAACCGTAACCCTATAACATCTAATCAAAGTCGGCAACGTGTAATTTTTATGAAAATCTAACTTAAATTGGTTGAAAACTTGGAGGAATTAGGACGTCTACTTTGCGCTAAAACTAGATGTTCACCCAGCATTTCTTATCGAAGCTCGTTTTGAAAAAAAATAAGTTCAAAAACTAAAACCCGACTACGGAAAATCTCTCTCTGAAAATTATGAAACAAGGAAGTATTATAATAGTGATGTTCAGAGGATAGCCGTGGTCGTATGACACCTTATCTTTAGGCATACGACCACGGCTATCCTCTGAACATCACTATTATAATACTTTCTGGTTTCATACTTTTCAGAGAGAGATTTTCCGTAGTCGGGTTTTAGTTTTTGATCTTATTTTTTTATTATTATTTTGGAGTTGGCTCACATTTGCTCAATTATCGAGCGAATGCAAGCAAAGCAGCGGGTGACAGCTAGTAATATATAGGGTGTAACAGAAAGGTGTGATAATACTTCAAGGTGGGCTTTTACCCATCAAACTGAACAACTTTTGTTCTACAACTTTGTTGAAATCGCAAATTTTTTTTTTGGACTTTTCATACAAATTGATCAGCTGGCGAACCAAGTTTGTATGAAAAGTCCGAAAATTTCTTTGCGATTTCAAAAAATTCGCGTCTAATGATACCTCATTTGTCAGATTTTAATAAGTAGTTTAGAAGTTATGCGGGAACAGATGAACATACATACATACATACGGGTCAAAATCATAACCCTCCTTTTTGCTTTGCCGTAGTCGGGTAAAAATGCTTGTGGTACCGACATCGGTTATGTCAGTTTATATAGTCTACAGTCTACTAGCTTTTGTCTACGAAATCGTCACCGTTGCAGGTTCGTTTTTAAGATCTCTGGATGAGGTCAGTAATCACTACGTAAAGTACCAAGGCTAAGGTAGACAGGCTTAGTCTAAATATGGTCAAATACAGGTAACAAATATAGCGAGTAAAAATACCACTGTCGGAAACTTAAACTGAGGGTTTCATTAAACTAAAAACTTTCCAAACTATAGTTTTCCCATAATTATACTATACAGGGTGTTAAAAGAGTGCGTTTGAAATTTTAGGAGGTTACTCAGAATCAAGTATAGAATACAGGAAAAGTATTGAAAAAAGTCCGTTTTACACAGCTGCGGATCCAGGATTTCGTTCAGGGGGCGGGGGGGCAAATTTTCAGTGAACCCGTATTTATGAAGCGGTCGATGAATTAGACCATTAATATAAGAAGTCGCGAGCATAGCGAGTGCGAAATTTTTTGAATAGTTAAGAAATGCCTGTATTAATTTGCATTTTATAGAAGTTTTAGTACTTCGGTCAGGCTTCAGGGGGGGGGCAATTGCACCTATTGCCCCCCCCCCCCTGGATCCGCGCCTGGTTTTACAGGTTCCGTAGGAAAATTTGTTCAGTTTCAGAGAAAGTTCCAGGTAATAGAATAGGTTCTTATTTACACCTGTATATCATATCTGTGGTGACAAAAAAAATTGGTATGTCGAATCTTGGTCAAATACATCAATATTTACTCGATGGATTCCAGATTCATGTTATTAATATTAACTTTGGATTATCTTCAACAATCCAAATCGGTTGGGAGGGACTGAAATAGCTGCGAGTAATTACGATAACACAAATCATTTCTAGTAAACGTACCTATTTCTAAAAGATGAAAACGTAAAAGAGAGAAAAGAAAAATGAGTTAGAAACTTAGAAACGAATTAAGTAATAGGTCTCCTACTGTAGTGGGGATAATATGGGTTGATAACAACAACAACAGGCTTCTGCTTCAATTTTCCATATATTTTCAGAAACTGAATAGATTTTACAAAGCTCAAAGGAGTTAACGATCAAAACCGCAAAAATAACAGTATAACCACTGGTTATACAGGGTGTAAGGGACAGGTTTCCGAAAACTTTAAGGGCTTGCTCAGTAGACGAAACTGAACAACTTTCCACAAGAATTTTTTTCAGGAAACGGAAAAAAAATCGGCTTCTCCATACAAACTGTCCAATCAAATTTATAATTTTGTATGGAGCAGCCGATTTTTTTTTCGTTTTTTTTCGTCTACTGAGCAAGCCCTTAAAGTTTTCGGAAACCTGTCCCTTACACCTGTATACTGGCTGGTTATTAACCAGGTATTTTATTAAACCCAAATGTCGAGCGTTGAAATTCCAATTTTAAATTCCGATTCAGGAATTAGCACAAACATTCTGAATTAACATCCCACATGAGAACAAAGAAGTAATTCTAATTCAAAAATGAAGTGGTTCCGGAACTCACTGCATCTTATCTTTTGAACTGGCGCGGAAGAAATTTTAATTCAGACCCAAGACCAGCTAAGAAATGAAAGTTTCTGGCACGAAGCCAACAACGTTGCGGGATCGGCGCCCACGGGCAACACGACCGAGGTACTGGAGAAATTAATATTAGGATACACATTATAATAACATAACATACATTGTGTGACCTAGCTAGTACTAGAGCAGGGAAAAGTAACTGGAATTTCGGCTCATTCATTTCGGTTTCAGGTACTCTTTACATTAAACTAAGAAACCAAACTTATTTGGATTTCTCATAAAAAACATAACCGAATGAGGTGGTTTACTTGCATAATAAATTTCTTGGGAAAATTGTTAAGCATGTTTCGTGCATGAATATGTTAAAAGTTTTGCGTGAATATAATACCAGATTTGAGCGTTATTAGGTAGACTGCTATATTCTGTAATGCTATTGTTCTTTGAAGGAGGCCTATTACCTGTAGAGGGGTTCTCGCAGATGTAAATAATGATTAAAATAAATATATTATTATTATTTTATACACTAGAACCTCTATGAGCTGATGCGTGTATATCACTGCACTTGTGTTCTTTAATTATTATTTCAATATTTGTCAAGTCTATTTTTTAAACAGTTAACTGTTGGAGCACTTATAACAGTTTCCGGAAGAGAGTTCCATAAAAGTACATCAAAACATTAGATTATATTACATATGGATATTAAGATGTTTTGTCACTACTACTGCATGGAAATAAAGGGCATTTTTTCTTATTATTTTATTTTATATGTATATTCTGTAAACTGTAACGCACTAACTAGATTTTCTTAACATAGTCCTGAAACTTTGTGCATCAATTTTCGGTCAGCATTTTGCGAAAAGCGGTCGTGGTGTCGATGTCGCTCGTAAACTGGGTAGGTTTGACTGCCAGTGGCATTTATCTCGACCGTTTTCATGCTTGGCAAGTCACGCTAATCCGATGATGCCCGTTACCAGTAGATGGTATTCGTTAAGCCTCAGAAAGTTTTTCGTGATTTGAAAACTGACACTAGGGTTCGCCATTAGCTTCACAACCTTTACCAATCCGGACTTGGCCCCACGTGTAGAGTATGGCCTTACATTTACTGGTGTTACATATGGGTGACGCGTACCCCACCAGTAGAGACAATATGGGTTTTTAACGTATTTTGCAAAAAGTACTTCATGTTTCTTATCACTAATCATCACTTCACTAATATCACTAATATTATAAATGCGAAAGTATGGATGTTTGTTTGTTTGTCAGTTTGTTGTGTTTGTTCCGCTTTCACGCCGAAACTACTGAACGGATCTGGATGAAATTTGGCAGGTAGATAGATAAAGCACTCGGATAACACATAGGATAATTTTTATCCCGGAAAACTTAAGGGTTCCCGTAGGAATGCTTAAAAACTCAAAATTTCCACTTCGTCACTAGATGGCGCTATCTTAACATTTTCTTTCTTTCTGGACACAATTCTGAAGTCCACGCGGACGAAGTTGCGGGCGGAAGCTAGTATGTTATACTCAGTCTTTCATAACACACATACGATTTTAATAAAACTTAATTAGGAAACGTATAACTCCTTATAATGTTAAACAATTCAAGACGGCTGGTGATACAGTGATAACTTAACAGTAGATGGAGTTCCTTCCCACGGGAGAGTTCCTTTGTTCGTTAGGAACTAATCAAATAAGGCTAATGGCGGCAGCGTCGATGATATTTTAATTTAATCAGTATTGTACTCAGCTACACAAACGAGCTCTTCTAGTTTACAAAATTTGTTTTAAGCGGTTAAATCAATTTGCAGAGACGAAACTATGTAATACGATTAAGGTTTCTGATTTTTCGACCTTTTTTATTTCTCGAGTTTCGAGAATTCTCGAGGCCAATTCTCGAGTTTTCTCGGGTCTCGAGTCTTTTTATACAAAACGTGAAATTTGTTGAAATTAATTAAAAAAACAAAATTTTTAATCAGATATTTTTTTTTGCACCATAATTATTTTGTAGTATTTGGTACTTATTATTTAGGGAATAGATGATACTCGTATACTCTAAACAAAACATAAAATAAAAACTTTGCGCTAAACTAATAGGTTAGGAACAGATAACTTATAGTTCATTCCAATCAAAAAAAGCAAAAGGTAAACGAACTTACTTACTTATGGAACTGACACATGTCAACGTCAGATTACTGTTTGTTTATCTTTTGCTTTTTTGATTGTAATTAACTATATGGTTGGTTGCCGGGACTTGTACCGAGCACACGTCTGTTAAGTTAATTTTACAATTATTACCGTTTTAGAATAGTTTCAACGTTATTTTTGTGATGGAGAAATAGCTGTGATCCCGATTTGAGATAAGCGATAATAAGAAGAGGATTAACTCAGGAGACAGCTCCGTTTTCCGAGTTCCAGCAGCAAACCACCACGTGGAGAGTCTTTAAGTGCCCATCACCCTTAGAGCCGTCACTTTCACTTGACATTGGCGTTTCGCCATTTTTTTTTATTGAAGATTCTCCCATTTTTCACTAGACATTGGCAAAATCACGCTCGGAATGAGATGTGGAATGCCAAATAGAAAAAAAATAGAATAGAATTAACTATATGTGCACGCGAGTTAACAACTGGGGGGGCATAGATGTAAATGACTACGGCTTATTTTAGCGTAGGCGTAGCATGATAATTAAAATGATACATTTCTAAGAAATATTTTACCTCCACCAATCAATCCCCAAAAGCCATGAACACGCGTCCACTTATCTGCAACTACAAACACCAGGAAAAAATATTTTTTAACGAAAGTGATATGAAAAAGTAATTAAATTAAATACTCTACTGACTTGTAGTAACTATAGTAGTCTGATTTTCCAGTCTTTTAATCAGTCAGTCATACATAGCATAGGTAGAGGCGCCACTATGATAAAGAGTTAAACGAAAAACGTGTTCTCTTGTCTGTGTATGAAAACTATACCTACTTTGATTATTGTGAAAATTATAAATATGCATCAGTAAAACAAAGGTGTAAATAGTGTATTTCTAGGGTGAAAAGTAATTACCTAACTAAATTGACAATTAACATTAGCATAGAGAGTTACAAAAAGGAATAACTAATTGAAGCATGGTTTATTTTCATTTTCATTTTTCTCGAGTTCCGGTCATTTTTTTTTTAGTCTCGAATGAAGCCAAATTTCTCTAGTTTTCTCGAGTTCGAGAAAGCTCGAGCAAAAACCATAAGTACGATATTTACTTTAGGGATTCGTTTTTCGGTTCATCGATGGCCTATTAAATCGAAAAAAAGTCCCATACTTCTTTCTATACTGAACACAGCTGTAAATTATATTTGGCATGACATGCAGGTCAAACGCATACGAGTTAGCCTATCGGTGCCGTCATGGGTGGTACCTAACTAAAAAAAATGGCCTAGGCAAATGATGTTTAACCATTTGTAAATGTCGTTTACAACTCATTTACTCCCTGTGGAATTATAATTTAATAACGATTAATAATAATCCGATCAACTTGCCCTCTTAATGATAAACAACACAATCATAATTTATCATGTGGATCTAGGCAGCCGCCTCAATCTATCTGAATAAAACACGAGAAGGGTCGATCATTTTGCGGGATGCCGGGATGGAAATTTATTTTCGAGAGAGATTCTCTGAGATTTTACGTAACGAACGAGATGTACTTAGAACACCAATTTACATAACACTGGCTTCTGTATCTATAAAATAAAAGAATTAATTATAACTATAATAATAGTGCCAGATTTTTTTTACGTAAACCTAAATAAACCCGAACGTATAAAATGTATCTTATTTCAATCTGGGGGCTCAAAACTAATATAAAGATATTATGTTGAGTTCCTGACCGATTCAACTCTGATTTTGGCACTCGTGTGCTCGAATGTGACTTTTAAATCTTATTTATTAAGTTTTTGCACATTGTGGGCACGTGAGAACACCATTATGATAAGTAGTAAGTTGTTTTGGTTAATTAATCTTATTAACTTATTAACTAAGTAGCCTCTTCATTACACTGTGCTAGGTTGAGTGAAATAAATATTTTATCTATCTATCTATTACAGTATAATTTATCACCGCATTCCAAAATCCATAAAGCTGTTACTTTAGGCGATCACAAGCATACAACACCCGAAAAACATTGCGTTCGTTTTAACACATGGGTAAATATATAAGTATGCGGCCGCTGTTCAGGTCAGGTCAGGACTTCTTTAATTTTATCGCTATCAAACATCTTCCACCTGACCCTGCTTTAAATTATAAAATGTTGCCAACTTAACAATATTCTCGTCAGATCCTCTTCTTCTTATCAAGAGCACAATTCGTCAGTGCTATTACATACAAGAATAGACGGCAGTTTGTATTGCATTTGTATTGAATATGTCGTGGCCAGATCATAGAATTGATCATTTCATGATGTGGCCGACCATTTCATGAAATGGAAAATATCTGGTGATCACATCATGATATGGTCTGGCCAGATATTTCACGATATACAGCTAAACGCACGGCTATTTCATGAAATGGTCAAGCATTAGTGATCATATCGTAAAATAGTTACAGTATCCACCGTTAGAGGCGCTGATATCTTTTTGTTTTTGTGATGTATCATGGCGGCGTACAGTTAATAATAAAAAAGGCTATTAATGATGCACTAATTGAAAATAAAATAGAAGTTTAATGTCATTACGATACTAAACTACAATAATTTTTCGAAAGTCAATCAAAAAACGAGCGCACCGTAAAAACCTTGAAGTTCCGAAAGTGTTTCATAGTTTAGTAGATAAGTATTAAGAATGTATAATTTCTCTGTTAACCAAGATTTGTTGCCAGATGTCATGGCATGAAGATGCCAGTAACTTTTTAACGTATTTTAAATTTTTATTTTATATAATGGAACCCCTTTTTATTTTTATTTACAATTTTTATTTTATATAACCTTTTATATAATGGAACCCCTACATTAATGATATGGCCAAACGTGGATGGACATATCATTAAACGTTTGACGTTTAAACGATATGGTCAGTTTTAGCTGGCCATTTCATGAAATACGACCATTTCATGAAATGGTCGGCCACATCATGAAAGGATCAATTCTATGATCTGGCCACGACCAAGGGCGCCGGGTTTCAGAAAGCCTCGTGGGTGCCCGAAAAATTTTTAGGTGGTGCGAGATCTAATGGTGGCTCCCTCTCCATGTACAGAAGTTATGTTCCTTCGATACATTTATTTATTTGTTCGTAATTATGTTCGTGTACAAAGGTTACATTTAGACATAACCATGCATACATAGATATTTTTTTTTACTTTGAAGAAACGAATTAAGTATTGTCATGCCAAAAAATGGAACTTGAGATTTTGATTGAGATCATGCAGGGTTGCGACTTGAGAGTATTTGATACCCTAAGAAATCTACGTCTGTGGGCCCTTTATCCACTAGTAAAGTCCACTATAGACTGGGCGCTGAAGAAGGAGAAATTGCGGGTTAAGTCTGGAAACGGGTGGCTCGAGTAATAGATATGTTACGAAGTTCAATTGCGTACCCAAATTTCAAAACAAAGGGGCAGGATCCTTAACATTTTTTTGATTTTTTTATAGTATTTGTTTTCGGCTAATCGTGTACGTATACAACCAGGTTATATACTTATACATATATGTTTAAAAGGTTTTCCAATTTATCGTACAAAGCTCCTCAAATTGATAGAACTATTGAACAGTTTTAGCTGTACTTTGCAGGTCTGGTATTTTATAACGTTTCATCCAAAACCATCAGAGCCATTTTTGAGAAAAAAACAGACCTTTACAAATTGTGTTAAAAAAAAAACTAAAATAACGCTCCTTTACAATACGTATTTCCTTCTTCACGAGGCAGCATAATTGATTGTCGTGTACATACAAAGTTACGCGAGCGAAGCGAGCGCGAAAATTTTTGTGTACCGGGCCAAGATACAGTAATCACTGATCAGTTTTATGTCTCTTCTCGTGGGTGCTCCGCACCCACTGTTTGAGTCTCGTGGGTGCCCAAGCCCCCGAGCACCCACGTAGTCGGCGCCCCTGGCCACGACAGATACAACATCACCCGCGGTCACATGTAGGGCATTTTAGATTCAACACGTAGTACTACGAACGTGTGCGACGTGGACTTCATCAGATATGCCGGTTTCCTCAATTTTTTTCCTTTATTGATAAAGCAATCGGTATGAAAAATGTTTCGGAAAACTCAATTAGTAGGTACATTAGCGAGGATTTGAATCCGAGACCTTTGGTTACTTGGTAAGAGTCACTTCCGTAGAGTCAGACTCGTCAGATTAAACCAAGGAACAAAAGTGATTAAAAATGTAACGTGTCATAGACATTTAACGGGATAAGTGAAGGAAAGATAAATATTCCTAATATAAATATCATTATTTATAGGTAGTGTCCCAAAACATTACAGTTTATTAATATACTATAGTTATTAATTTAATAATTTTGGTTATATTTGACGTCGTTCCACTAACCAGCACGGTCGATATCCAATTCGTCTTTGTCACAAGTTGTCACCAGTTTCTTTCACTATCGCTGAAACACTTCCCACCATCCATCATAAATAACATGGAGGAAATCGGACCCGCAAATAGGAGACGGAATTGTTATCGGTATGGGACTATACAGGGTGTAACAGAAGTGTGTGACAATACTTCAAGGTTGGCTTTTATCCATTAAACTGAACAACTTTTGTTCTACAACTTTGTTGAAATCGCAAGATTTTTTTTGGACTTTTCATACAAATCGATCAGCTGGCGAACCAAGTTTGTATGAAAAGTCAAAAATTTTTTTTGCGATTTCAACAAAGTTGTAGAACAAAAGTTGTTCAGTTTGATGGGTAAAAGCCAACCTTGAAGTATTGTCACACACTTCTGTTACACCCTGTATGTACCTGTACATGTACCCTGTACATGTTCACTATAGGAAAACGACTTTCGGTATGAGGAACCTTTCGTCTTAAACTGCAGCCTCCCTCATATAAACAGGCAGCTAAAAAGTGTTGTATGTCTTAATTACTTACAATGCATCAACCACCACCACTGAATATAGAAATTAGAAACTTAATAATATAGGGGGAGTACACGATCGCTATCTCTATAATCCAAACATTGAGTGGGTTTGACTGCAGCTCAAAAAAAGAAACGTGTAAACAGATTGCAGATGAATGATGGGCCTAACCATAACCAATTGTGGATTAAAAAACTAACCTATATTGTTGTGGGGTTCAGTGTATAAAAAATCACCTTTATTTGTTCTAGATCAAATACTACTTTTATTTTAATTTAAAAGTATAGACAACACTAATATACAGGGTCGAATTTTATTACCTCACCTGGAGGGAAAGTAAATATTGGAGATGGCAAATTTTACTCAAAGGAAACATTCGTTTATTTTTAAAAAGAAGCAAAACTACATTCAAATATTTTTAAAAATACGCTTGTCACATCCAGGAATCGAAGTTTAGATTTCATGCTTTGCCATTCATTTGACTTACCATGTTTGTAAGACAGATTTGATCCATATGATTGACCCTATCGATTAATGCCATTAAAGTACAGGATGTTATTTTTTCGGACTTTAGCCGGTGAGACAAGCGTATTTTCAAAAATCTTTGAATGTACTTTTGCTTCTTTTTAAAAATAAAGGAATGTTTCCTTTCAGTAAAATTTGTTATCTCCAGTATCTACAGTACTTTCCCTCCAGGTGAGGTTACAAAATTCCACCCTGTATACCTGCTACGACGTTTCTTCTCGCTTCGCAAACACTTCCCGAAACGTTGAGTGTACTACTAGTTCCGCGTGGAAGGAACTTTGTACTAGGCAGAAAAAAAACGAGGATTTAAAAGTATGTGCAAAACATCTACTTAAATAAAAAAAGTTTTGATTTTTTGATTTTGCCATCGCAACACCTACTTTTACCTTTAAACTGTCATTTTTGTAGGAATCCTATACGTTCTGTAGATGTATTTGGGCTCTTCAGGTAAAAAGATACCGTCAAGATCCCCTTCAACTATTTATTCCCTATAGATCAGTTATGTTCTACAGTAGCTACATCGGGGGGTGCCATAATAATGAATTACAATAAAATAAATAAAGTGTTGCCATAAAAAAAATCGTTTTTTCATCGAACTCTTATATTTTATCAAGTATAAAGTTGCATTTGCAAGGTTCAAACACCTTATGAATAGAGTATCGTAGTCTTTAGGATTTATTGAAATACTTAACAAAGATATCAAAGCGCATAAATTCTTATAACCTGTAACTTTCAAAAGCTTTCAAATACTTAAGAAGTAGCAACTTTCGAAATGCTTTCAAATATTCAGTCTGAAATTGTTCTAAGAGCTTCACATTCCAGTTTTACCTTTTGTCGATTCTGAATAATAACTGATACAGACTCCGAATGTTATGTCTTAATTTATTCTTATTTTATACTTTAGTTAATATTGTAAAAACCGACCAAAACTTTCCAAAACTGGTGTTCGAAACTGTTGGGATAAGCCCCAAAACGTTTGTTGTTTACCTGAAAGCTTTACAGGGTGTTACAAAATATAATAGGTAGGTTTAGGAGCCGCTAACTGAACCTTCTATCCATCATACTTTGAAACTTTTGTTCTAGAACTTTGCTGAAACAAATACCGACATCAAATTGTTTGGCCAATTTTAAATATCTCAGGCTTAAAACTCAATTTTACTTTTCAAAGTACATCGTTAATCGTTAAAGTACAACGTTAATATTTTAAGTCACGAACGTGCGAGCATATTATGTAGATATACGTCGTTCCCTGTCTTCATGATTTAAAAGTGGAATTTCGATGTTCACTTTTTGAGTTTTAAATAATCCATAATCTGGGAGTTGACTGCATGAAAAATAAATTACGAAATATTATTGACTAAATAGATCTTTAATTGTAATTGTTGAAAAACTTAATCACTTTAATTTTCATTAGATTTTCAATTTTTAATTTATAAGAATTTCCTAATTAGTATGCAAACTACTATTTAGTACAATGACGTCATTGTACAAAATTTCAAACATTTTTAGAACAAAATGCCGTTTTTGACATTTCGTAAAAAGTAACTCAAATGACTAGCAGTTAACTACAGGATTCTTTATTTGCATTTTTTTCATTCTTTCTTCGAAACGTTACGAAAGTGGAATTTCTACGACGACGCCAACCTAGAAGGCTACTTAATAACTTGAGATAGTGTCCCTGATACAGTTACCGTTTCTTTGCCTCCTTTCTCACATCTGTGGAATGACTGCAAATAAATACCAGAGCTGAAGTGTAAGACACCATAATAAATGGTAGTTTTTCCGACACAATGCTGCTGCCAGCTTGGAAATACATTTCTTTGGACTGAACTGAGCATTGAGCTTGAAAAACTACCCTGTATGTTGTACCGTGTACAAAATAATAATAGAATAATCTTAACAATTATTATGGTGTAACAAAAACTGGGGGTTTTCCTCAAGATACTAAACAATTTTCTCTAAGAAAAGTTTTTTGAAAACTTTTGAACCCCTCGTACAAAATTGACCAAACAGCTGATTGATTTGTATGAAAAGTATTTTTTTTTATTTCAGCAAAGTCGTAAAATCAATGTTGTCTAGATAAATGAGTAGAATATTAATCTTACACCTATTTTGTAACAACCTGTATAAGGTCAAATTAAAGTGCAAAATTACAGTGCTTTGCAAACAAAACGGGCACCTAAGGAAATTTACGTTCTATGGTCGATTTCAGTCAATTACATCAAAAATTGTTTGACGTAGTCTGCATACTTATAATCTTGTAAATTAATATGCGTGAAATGAATTCTCGCTTTTAAGTATTTCATAAATTTTTGATCAATTCCATAAAACCGATGTACACGTCCAAAAAATAAGAAGTAGTTAGCAATAAGGACACGAAGATTTTTTTGTTTTTTTTTCAATTACATAAGGTAACAAATGTAAAAAACATATCGAGTGTGACCTTCTCTTGCCAAAAACACAGCTTGCATCCTTCTGGGCATGCTTTTCACGATATTTTTTAATACGTTTTGAGGAATACGTTCCCACTCTTCTGTTTTTAGCTGCCTAATATTTTGTGGAGCAGGTTGCACTGATCTGATCTTACCCGTCTCTTAAGAACATCCCAGATATGCTTAGTTGGATTGAGGTCAGGACTTCGAGCTGGCCAATCTAAACGACGGATCCCAACTTCTTGCATGTACGCTTCCACGTCACCAGAACGGTGAGGGCGAGCATTGTCGTTCATAAAAATTGAATCTTTCCCAAGAGCGGTCAATGCGGGTTGTGCATGTGGAATTAGGACTCGCTTTGACTGACTCGGTGGCTAAGCGGTTAGCGATCCTGACCTCTGATCCGAGAGTCGTGGGTTCGATCCCCACACAGGGCAAACTTTTCTGTGATGAGCAGAATTGTTTGCTCTGAGTCTGGGTGTATTATATCTATATATGTATGTATTTAAAAAAGTATATGTGTATGTATATCAGTCTCTGGTTCCCAAGACACAGGGAATCCTAGTTTGGGGCTAGATGACCGTGTGTGATTTGTCCCAGATATTATTATTATTATTATTATTTATTATTATCAGTCATATCAGAAAGAGGTATTTAATGTTAAAAGAAAGACTAAATTGTTTAATTTGCAGAAAGTATCCAAAAAGTTTTAAATTTTAGTAATCAGCAAAAAACAATTTCAACAATTCGTGCCATTAAAAAGCGCGCGTAAAGCAACTTTACAACAATCATTCGGTTTTTTTTGTTAATTTAAACATTTAAATTTGGAACGTAAGGAATCATGCCAGGATGCTTCAAATGACATGCCAGGATTGCCAGGATGCTTCAAATGACATGCCAATGCATCGTCAAATAAATCGTTTAGGCGAAATGTCTACTAAATATTAAGGAAGGTACTATTTTCATAAAAAAAAAATATCTAAAGAAAAATCTGCAAGATCTATTACACCATATCGAACGAAGATATTATTAGAATTTTTTTATCAGGCCCACGCACCAGGTTTATTATTAGCTCACTATTGTACAAGAATAGTCATTGTAAGTTGATAAGGTTCTGGAATAGGTTTCTCTTATATTTCTTCAGGATTAGGAAGGCATGTAAACTTTCTAAATTTCTTAAAGTATGTACCTACCTATTAGATTACAGCAAAAATACCAGCGCTATTTTATCGTGGTAGATTTGGTAAAAGTTGGCACAGTGGAACAAAACTTCTTTTAGGAAAATTGGTCAGTATTTTATCATATAAGTTTTTCAAAGTAGTATACTTCAAAAGGTCTCTAGTATATTAGCTGACAAAAACCTTGTTACCCTTGATTGGGCAACGAGCTAGTGCCTAAAACATCAATTTCATTAGAGAGCAGTACTATAGCGAGTTCGAAAAAGGACTATGATACTTATGCAAGTATGGTTAGTGCGAAATTTTTTTTGACAGTTACTTCGTATCCGAACAAAGAATTTTAGGTAAGTTTGGTATGAGAATTGAAAGTTGAGAGAGTGGTATTATATTTGATATTTTTGTACCTTTGAAACAAACAGTATTGCATTACTCGTTGATGTCTTTTGTATGGCCGCGATATTTCACTGGCTCTATGCTAGTAAATGAAATATAATAAAGAAATGAAAATTAGAAATAAAAATAATGAAATTGATTTCAATCGCTACATACCTAAGCCAGTTGATCCACTCTTCCATATCAAAGGGGATATTGTATGATGTTTTCTAAATATGAAAAGGCTTGGCAGAACTTTAAGGTGGATTTCTACTCATAAAACTGTCCAACTTTTTTTCTACAAAGTTATAAAACCCAAAGCGACCAGCTGGTCGGTTTGTATGCAAAGTCTATTTTTTTGCGATTCCAACTAAGCGCAATTTTTTTTGTTATTATTTCATCTCAAAAGCCCACCTAAAATAACGCTATACCTTTTTGGTTCACCATGTGTACTTAAACTAACTGTATGTGTTGAAATAAAGTAATTTAAAGTGGAAAACGGTTTCTGATCGTGCCTAAATAAATATCTAGTTACTGGGTGTTAAAGGCGTACCTTCCTACCTGAAGTTCAAAGACACACAAAGTTTAGAACATCTAATACAGGACCCCTTTAGAACCATTTATGTATATGCCGGACAGGTATCCTAAACGTGACCAAAGTTCGGTAAGCCTCGATTTTAGAGGATTTGTACGGTTTTAATTAGTTTAAGTTCAAAAAGCTGATCCTCATACCGTCGCCTAAGAGTGAAAACCTTGGGAACGCAAAATTACGAATTTATCTCTTGTAGTGTGCATCTACCTTTATCTAGTTAAGATCTAATTGGTTAAGATAGCATAAAAATGTAGATTTAGCACGTAGAAGATAAGGTATGTCTGTATTTAGTATATAAGGTAGGTAGTTTTTAGATTAAGGCATTACAATCCAGTATGGGAAGCAGTTACTACGTACAATAAACATATTATTAAAAGAAGAATCGTGTGTGAATTGCTGACAGGAAGTTCCCACATCTCACTCTTTATATTTGTAGCTTTTAACGAATTTAAGACAACAATTCGAAATGAATTGTGGAAGCATCTGAACCTCATCAAATTGACTAATGAATACACACTTAAGGGGACAAATTAAAGTAGTAACAAACTTTTGACGAGGTTTTTCCTTCTTCCTGAAAAATTACTCTTTCCGCATATACGACGTTTTCACTCTCAGGCGACGATATTAAATCGTTAAATATTGCAATAGTATAAATAAAAAATAATTAAACGTAATCGTAAATAACCAGGTTTAGGCAAGCGAACTTTCCATCTTACTTATACAGAATTTTGATTTCCAAGACTCCATAATTTCTCTCAATTGAATTATCGGCCAAATTCAGTTCCTGATTTAATTACAAATGTATAATACCCACGAATACACAATGAGAGCTCTATGAATTTGAAATTACTTATTTAGCGGTGACTTCGTGCTCAAAATAGAAATAAGAAGCTCCGTAGGACCCAACTCCGTAGGACGTACTAACCGTCATAGCTTACAAGCTTACAGAAGTCCTAAAGTGGCAGAGGGCGGGGCACATACTTGACTCATAGGACGAACGGAAATTCTCGAGTGGCAACCGGCACCAGAAAACGTAGCGTGGGCAAGCCTCCCACTCGGTATACCGATAACCTTTTAGGGAGTGCGTAAGTCAACTTCTAAAGATAAAAATGCGAAGAATTATGGTTCGAAAGATCATAGTTACGACAAATTGATGGTTGACAGATTGCTTTTCTGCTATTGATGCTAGTTACGAATTTTATTTGCAAGAATGTACGTTTACAGATCTTCTCAAGGAAGGAATAGTAATGCCCTGCGTGAAGAAGTTTACCTTCTTCTTCTTCTTATCATGTGGCACAATCAACTGTCCATCCCGAAAGTATGGATGGTGGTCGCCTGGTGTTACAACGCGATCACGTGTAGAGTGTAGAGCATTTTCGATAAATTTCCTCCACAGTAAAAGCAATCGGTATGAAAATGTACATTTGTTTTGAAAAACTCATTTTTACATCGGAATCGGTCAGCATTTGAATCCAAGACCTCTGGTTAGGAGGTCCAAGTAACTGCCGGGGAGTCGCCGGCGCTGTTTCCTTGTACTACAGACTGAGACGGAACAGGAATATCACGAAATATTTTGTTATTATGCAATACTTATAGGTCGCGCCAATCTTTAAGATCGCTGAAGGGTGGGGGGTTCGAATTTTGATATTCTGATTATGCCAATATTTATTGTCTAATAGTGCCCAAAGGAAAAAAATGTGCTATCGTAGTTTCAGAGAAATTCGAGTTTTTCACTGAGGCTGCTAGCGGAATGTTTCGCTGGCAGCCTCATCTCTGGAACCAAGGAACTACTTCGAAATTCGAGCATGAGGATTCTAAGTGAACGCACACTTCCCCCACTCAGTACCCTTCAGCGATCTTAAAGTTTGACAGGACCTGTACTCAATATTCACACCTAAAGATGTGAAGATTTAGTAGATTTATAAACTAAAAACTAAAAGTACCCAATTAATTACAGAACATTTCTTGATATTCCTGTTTCTTTGTGATGCCTTTATTTGAACGGAACCATCTCAATGGGTGCACAGTCTATCAGTCATATCATTCGGGTAGTAAAGTAGCGTGATAGCACAAAATACACAGATATAGAAGGTCCGCTCAATACGCTCACTAAAATCCTAAGCATATACATGCTTATAGACGTATACGGTCCTTGTAGGCAAGGTCACGATACTGGTATGATACTTTTCCGCGTGACCTTGCCTCGAACGATCGTGTATATCTCTATAAGCATGTATATGCTTACGATTTTAGTGGTTTTTATTGAGCGGACTTTCTGTCTATTTTGTGTGGTAGTAAACAGGCAGCGTAAATAAAATAGTACCCACGGCCACAAAAAGATGCAAGTACATGAATGAAAAAATGTATTTTATTACACTGTGTATACCGTCGCAGTTCGTACGAGTATGTTTATGTTACTGTTCATCTGCGGAATTCGTTTATGTGCGAGTTTACATCTGTTTCTTAATAATGTACAGAGTGTTTAATTCGTGCACCAAAATTTAAGGACAGACACCTCTAATTATACTGAACTACTTTTGTAGTGAGTTTACGTTAAACTAGGAATATTAGTTAAATCCTTCGTTCTACACGCTTTTGACTATGTAGCAGATGTACAGAACAGTTAACTTATGTATCTTTAACGGGTTGGTACCGGACTGTCTTACCTATGTACTTGGTTAAAGAACTACAAAAAGAGATCTTGTACTTTATCACTGATTATTTTATAGGGAACTATTACACTACCTAACAAGTAAACTGTCGGGATAGAGTGTTGCAGGCGGCTGGCTAGGCCAACTCTGAGGAATAAGCGCGTAGCAACGAATACGCTGACTTCACATATTTGGCTACGCCGTAACCGCTACATCTCCTTTACGTTGTCCTCATGTCAAACCCAACGAAGAATACATAGTCTTCTGAACTAAATAAAGCTTAATTTACTACCAATTAATAGTCCAACCACAGTATATTAAATATGTAGTTTTACATACAATTCAATACAGTACTCTCTAAAGGCGAAGAGTACGAACTGCTAGGTCCATACAGTCGTCACTCGGTTATCTCACTCACTCTTGTGCCCGGTTTACATTGGTCAAGTATAGTGGTAAGTCGAGTAGAAAGTAGAAGTCCATTGCTTGTCTCGCAACTGTACTCTTCGAAAAGTATAGATGCGAGAAAGCAATGGAGTTCTACTTTCTACTAAGTCGAGTAGAAAGTAGAAGTCCATTGCTTGTCTCGCAACTGTACTCTTCGAAAAGTATAGTTGCGAGAAAACAATGGAGAGTACTTTCTACTTGACTTCACCACTGTACTTGAACAATGTAAACCGGGCTTTAGTCTTTGAAAGGGAGATCGTAGTAGGTATTCTATATTTATTCTATATTATATTCTATATATAACTCGAATGATTTGTATGCAGTATTCGGGGCGTGGTCCAACTAAACTACAAGCCCTGGTAGACACCAGGACACCAGCTAGACAGCTTAGACAAGAATTGATGGCCCCTGCAAGTTTCATGATGCCGGAGTCAACACCTTTAACGCCATAGTTAGGCACCAAATAGCGTCCTCCTTGGCCGGACTTGACACGTATAGTAAAGTAACACAATTATAAGAGAACTTAGCGATAGATTCCGGAAACAGCTTCGTAAGTGCATTGTTGTTTTCATCAGTACATTTTTTTTAAATCCAAAACTGGTAAGCTCTTCGCACCATCTCACCTGATGGTAAGTTTATTTATTATTTTTATTTATGTAATAATCAAAATACAGAGATGTGATGATGATGCTGAAAAGGAAGCGAGCTTACCAAGATTCCCCAGATTGCAAGCTTTTATGTTTTTAATTTTAAGATATTTAGCTTTTTTTGCAAAGGGGATACAAATTGACGTTTACACTGTTTATGTGTAACACTGGCTGACAATAAATAAGTTTATTGTATGACAGTCATAATATTAGGTTATTCACGAAGTACGTGAACATTTTATTTTTTTATTTACTTACAAGTACTGGTGATTTGTAAGTTAGGTGCTACATATTCAAGCAGATTAGTGTCATAGAAGTTAATCTGACAATTGTTCGTGAAATAAATAAAAGAAGATAGTATGGAGGAATTAAAAAAAAGTATCACTGTCGAAGAGCAGCGCACTTTTCTGAAATTTTGTACTTTATTAAATTATTCCGAAGGATATTCCCAAGACCTGTTAACGAAAGCAGTAGGTAAGAATGCGCTTAAGAAAACAGCAGTGCATAATTGGATGAAATCTTTCAAGGAAGGAAGAATTTCAGCTGAAGATGAACCAAGGCCAGGTCGACCAATTTCATCAAAGAGAGAAGCTGCTAAAGGACTAATAGAAGAAGCATTACGTGAATGTAAAAGAGTAACAGTTCAGGATTTGTCCACCCGATTTGACGTCCCTCCTAGCACTGTTTACAACATTTTGACTGAAGATCTTGGTATGGTGAATAAGTTGGCTATTTGGGTCCCGGGTGAATTATCAGATATTCAAAAGGAGTTTAGAATTGAAGTTGCAAAAATGAATTTGGCATGGTATAAGCGTAAAAACCGAATGCTTGAAAGACTCGTGTGCTTAGATGAGACATACGTCGAATTTTACACCCCACGTCAGAGACATCAATCGAAGTCCTGGGTTAAACCAGGTGAGCCAGCAACACCTGTTCCACGGCAAAACCTTCATGAGCGCAAGGTCATGCTTATTGTTGGTATGGATATTCGTGGAGTGACCTTTTGGAAGACATATGAAGAAAACTGTACTATGACTTCTGAAAGGTATAAGAATTTCCTAAGTGAATATATACCCAAATGGGCTGGCCAGAATAAAGTGTCTACTCCAATTCTACTTCATGATAATGCACGGCCGCACAAATCCCAAATTGTTCGTGAATTTATAGAAGGTATGGGTTGGGTCGAATTAGCACATCCACCTTACTCCCCTGATATGCACCCATGTGACTACAACTGCTTTGGGCATTTAAATAGGGAATTAGCCGGAGTACGCCATAAAACAAAAGAAGAACTAGATACGAAGATAAATGAGGTTTTAGAGACCTTCAACAAAAAGGGTACATTTAATGGCGTAAAGCAGTTACCAGCTATTTGGGAAGAAATTATAGAAAAGCGAGGAGATTACTGATATTGTATATAGTTACAACTATCACCTTAGAGAACAAATAAAGATTTACTATCAAAATAAAAATGTTCACTTATTTCATGAATGACCTAATATTTTTAGTATTCAAAAATAACTGTATGTCGTAGCTACACCCTTTTCTAACATACTCGCTGTTCCACTGCATCTAATCTTATGATTTATTATAAAACAGAGTACGTACGGTATTTTCAGATTTACAAAAAAAGGATTAGCACATATACGGTAGTTTAAGCATTTTTGCACACTTTCTTAAAAAACGGACTTTTATTTAAATTTAATAGTTAAATTTTCTAATAATTTAACTGTTAAATTATAAGAATTGGCCTTAAATTAGAGTTGCCGCGAATATTCCCTATTCGTCATTATGTCGCCATGTTTTTATTATTCGTCGAATAGCGAATAATAGTGGCTATTATTCGCTATTCGACGAATAATTAACAGCTCATTCATTTGTATACAAAAACTACAGAGTTTTTGAAAAAAATCAAACAATATTTTTTATTTCTTACTATCGTAATTGAAACAGCTTTAAAAAAAATGCTACATTTATTTGCTTCTCAAAAATCATAAAATAACTAATTGTTAGATTCTCGTAAAAAAATAAAAAAATAATTATTTATTTCAAATGTTACGAGAATCAATGTAAAGCATACTATTTTAATACATACGTATAATAATAATTTATATGGTAAGTATAGTTTTTGATGTCGAATAATTTTGGCGAATAATTCGACTATTCGCAATAGGCAATGAAGTATATTCGCTATAACCACTATTCACGGCAACTCTGTCTTAAATATTAACTATTCCGTCCATTATCCCTGCAAAATGCGAGATTTATTATTGTGATAAAAGGTTCGGATTTTAAAAAGTTAAATTATATACATAAGCACATGAACGTCGTTCATACATCTTAATTTTTGCAAAAGGAACGGCTTTGTTCTTTGTCAGGAAAATTGTAGTAAGTATCAGAAATTTCCTTTGGAATATATCAGGCTGACTACAAAGTAGATTAGAGTTCTCCGTATTAGGTAACGATTCTTGAGAGACGATTTATGCTTCTTGAGAGGCGTATGAGCCATAAAACAAGCATACTATCCTGTCTTAGATATCAAGATAGCCAAATTAGGCCAAACAGCTGATCGATTTTTGGAAAAAAAAAGTTACAAAATCGTGTTTTTTTGTTTCATTCATACTCTTCTACCTAAAAGCCCAATTGTCACATATTTTGTTACACCCTGTGTACTTAGAATAACGACTGAGTACATGAAGTCTATAAACTTTGAAGATATAAATGTAAAATTATAATCTAGTTATCTTCACCAGATGCGGGAATTAATCTATTAGAGCAACAAAGGATCTCCGTATCCCTTGGGGCTTGGAACCCTGAGGCGCTCAGTGTATACTGTGTATACCCATTATACTCATCAAACTAGGCGCCGCGCCGCGCCGTTCCAAATCCAAGCTAAAATCTAACTCAGGAAAAAGACAGAGAAGAAACTATTTTAAGAAAAAGAAAAAATATTGTTTTGAAACGAATGCGAAAAGTGAAAAGTTTTTTGGAGACTTGAGATAGTAGATAGACTAGAGTAGTAAGTGTGTAGTTGTAATGTGCTAAATTTAATTACGGATATGTAACCTTAGCAGCTACAACTACAAGCAATAAAAAAAGTGTTGCTTTGGCCATGTTGAATTGACAACGAATTTCCCACCGAATATACTGTCAGTCTAATTTTAACGGTAATCCCACAGCCTTTAAATTTCTTTTGCCAATGCGAAAATTGCATTCACGAAAACGTTCCATAACTCTGTGGGTAAACTGTCAGGTGAGCAATCGCTTGTCCTCAGTTTGGCCCTGGATGCAAAGATTATTGGTAAATTCACAAACTTCATGTGATTTCTTAATTTTGGAACGCAATCTAAGTATGGGACACTGAAGCCTATGGTTTGAAAATTGCAATTAAAATATTCAAGTCTATCCCAATTTAACGAGGTTGAGTCGACTTGAAAAATTGCGATACTAAATGAAAATTGCTCTCCACCGTCCCAATTTTTTATCAACACAAACGCAAATTTATTGAATTATCAGAGGTTTTAAAATCGTAAAAAGAAAACCAGGATAGGACCAGAATAGGACGAAAGGATTGATCTGTGATATTGGTTCAAAATAGTGCATGTCAAAGTCAAAAGGACACAAAATAGACACAGAAGGTCCGCTCAATACAAACCACAAAAATCGTAAACATATACATGCTTATAGAAATATATGGTTGTTCGAGGCAAGGTCACGATCGCACAGTATTGTGATCTTGCCTACAACGACCGTATACGTCTATAAGCATGTATATGCTTAGGATTTTAGTGAGCGTATTGAGCGGTCCTTCTGTATCTATGTATTTTGTGGTGTGGACGATATGGACTGTTAACAAGCTGAACCGCTTATTTACTTTAATATCAATAATAAAATAAGTATAGACGTGTTTTCTTTCTTTTCTATAAAAACACAAAAGAAAGTTAACATCATTCTCTAGACTTGCTACATTGTTATTTGTATTTTAAAAATTAATCTCGTTTTTTAAACATTCCCAAGGTTTAAAAGCAGTTTGTAAATTTAGTTATTTAAATGCAATGATAAAAATATGATTTTACCTGTTTTAGACAAAAAGATTAAAATGATTATATAGGATGTCTAGTGGTACTTCACAAGAAAAACAGTTTTTTCTTCTCCTTAATAAAATTTTACGAAAATGTCTGAATAGACACTTCCCTTCTTCAGTAATTTAAAGAATCTTTTTATGATTATCAATATTGATTCAAAGATAACCGGGAGCTAAAAAGGGCACTTATAGATACCAACAAACTTAAAATAGCGTGAGCTGGGAAAATAAACACCATCATGGGATTTCAACCCAGTTAATTTAAAGTAGAGGATTAAGTTTCTCGTTACAGAGGCCAATACTCAATTTAGGTCGTAGCGACGGCGGAGTGATATTATGTTTTAGCGTTCATAAAAATAAAAAATTTGACTCGATAAAACAAGCTCTGTTCCGTTTTGAAAACATGACGCTATGAAAAACCTATAAACACCCCTTTTACGGCCAGGGGCTAATCCAATGACCAATCTACCAATCCATAGTTGGCCCATGTGTTTGAATGACCTAACCTCCTCTAGGTAGTGACGAATATGTGTTGTTAGCCCGTTTAACAACTACAAAATTTAAGTTGTTGGCCCGTTTATTAAACGATTTACGATTTACAACCTAAATTATTAAATATTTTGCCAATATTTTTAATTCTTGCGTTGGTACCGCTTCCATACAACCCCCATACAAATTTTATCGTATGACTAACGAGTCCTTTAATCGTCGAGTCGTACAACTAACGAGTCATACGACCCGCCTATAAGTAGACCCATAGTATATAGTTAAAGTTTAGATTGAAATGTCTAACTTACTGTAAAATTACAAACAATATTCACATCTCAAAGAAAATCTCTGGATTATCCCTTTTATATCCAAGATATTACATCCATTTTCTCTAGCTCTAATATAATGTTTGTTAGTGGTAACGAGGTAGAACAAAATAATATTTCAGAGCGGTACCTGTTATATTCGGATCAGTAGCGGCGTAACGGGGGGGGCGGAGGGGCGGTATACTAACTGGCACCCCCCCCCCCCCAGCGTGAAAAATCATCGTATTCAGTTGCTATGCAAAAAAAAACCATAAAAAACCATAAGCAATTCCTTATTGCAATTACGAAAAAGATACATTATATGCAGATGCACTCCCTTGAAAGTGTTGGGAGATTTCGGAGTTTACGTGATGGGAGATACTAAGTAAGAGTGACTGCATCAATAAAAGGTGTCCTTATTTTGATTAAGAGTTCAACGAGGGGGAGGGGGGGGCACAATAGGTAACCGCCCCGGGTGCCAACCCATGCTACGCCGCCACTGATTCGGATGATTCTTAGAGAAATATATTATTATATAGAGGGTGACTCTTTTCGCTGTCAATCGGCAAATGATAGAGATACTCACAAACTTCACTACTTCCCCCGAAGAAACTATACAATACAAGCTGTAGTAATAATATCTGCATTTTTAGTGAATAAAATAAAAAAGAACGTTTTTACCATTCCATTCAAGCTTTGTATGGAAATGTACTAGGCCTCCGACTTGGCTTAACGACTGCCATCTAGTGATAGCAGCCGGCACCATTTGCTAGTGCCTTGAGAACCATAGAAACAGTCGAGGTAAATACAACTATCAGCAAAAACCCATCCAGGTTATAACCGTGTCTGTAGTCACTGAACCTGCGATCACGCACGCTGAGCCACGGCCGGTGTCTTTAATGTCTCCTAAAATGAACTGAGCTATAATATTGTAGTGTAGTTTTACTCGTATACGAGCTCATAATTTCGTATTTAGGAAGTATCGTACAATGGAGCTCATAAGATGATGTTTTAATTGCATAAGCTTTAGTTGAATTTAATTAATTTGATGCTTTCACATAAGATGCATACTGGTTATTTCTAATAGCTTGTCACTAGCTTCTGATTTATTGTTGACCTATTATCAAATCATAATGAAGGATCCATTCACATAATAGCAGAACATCAGTATGCATGCAATGTTGTCTGTGTCCTGAATTTGGCAGCTATTAGGGAAGTGATGCGTTGTCTCCCTCTCTCGTGAAGCTCTCTCATACAGGGTGATTTTAATTTTCTAATTACTAAACTTGCTGTAATTTAAATGTTTTATACTGATTTATCAGTTAAGTTTTCGCGTCAATTACTTACTAATTAACAAGTGCGGCCCGCTCTTATTTCATTATGTCACTATGTGGCCTTTGCCTGCTAAAAAGTTGCCAACCGCTGCTTTAAGACAAAATACACAGGGTGAAATTTAAATTGAAATTGAAATCGTGGAAAAAAAATTAACTGTGGTTTCTGCTCAAGAAACTGAACAACTTTCTCTAAGAAACCAATTCAATCGGAGCAAAAAAAAATTGGTCTTTCCATACAAAGTTTGCTACCAATCCAATCACCACAGTTAAAATTTATTCCACGATTTAAATTTCACCCTGTATATTTATTTTAATTTGTATTTAATATGTATTCTATTAGCCCCTCCGATGTCATAGGCCACTTTCCTTTTTCGCCCATTTCCTAAGAAATTCTTTAAACTACATATGCCGTCCTTTCTTATTTTTCTTATTTCGTCCACTTCTCTGTTTCGGCTATATCCTAATTTGTCCTGTAGTAGCGATTACACTATCTTAAATTTAGGAAGCCTAATTATGAAACCTGTAACCTGTAAAAATTTATGAAACATAACTTTCCTAAGTTCGATTACACTTTCCTTACTACCTTCATTTCTTAATTAGGCTTCCTAATGCTGCTATCCTGATAGCGTAATCGCTACTTATCTCGTACCGTGCATTTCCTAAGTTATCAATATTTCTATTTCATACCTACATTTCCTAAACTGCCCTTATCATAACGCCGTAAAACACCACAGTATAAACGACACGTCGTCGTAGAAAGGGGGACATGCGTTTGTTATTAATATATTTTTATACATATTAGATTTCTAAAACGCGAACGATATCATCCTCTGTTTACCCAATGAACCACGGTACATTACACCCGTGTAGGCGTGTATGCGAGGCGGAAATCACGGGAGATGTGTGTGATTTGTCCGCGGAATAATACCTAGTTTGTTTTTATTTCGGTGAAGGAGCGTCGTCGCATTATTACTATAATAAAAAAATAAACTATACTTAATTTGTTTAGGTACTTAAAAAACGTAAACAATCTTGATATGTCTTTTTATTGATGCCTGCTTGTTAAAATTCTCAAGCGGGTTGAATTATGCAAAATAAACTTTACCTACGTTTTCAAGAAATATCAGAATTTAAACATGCACATATGTATAAATAAAAAGACGTATCAAGATTGTTTACGTTTTTTTAAGTACAAATGAAGTATAAGTACCTACGCTATTTTTTCATGCCCGTACCTAATTTATTTAGTATTTTTAATCGTAATATTATGTCTCCTTCTTCTGATCGTTATTTTTGTAATTTTCGTCATGAAAGCAACTTAAAAATTTTGTTAAATACAAAATTATAAAATATGTAAGTACAACATTATAGGTAGACATTTTTTTAACATTCTGTATAAGTTATTTGCTAACATACACCGCTGCACTGGTGCAACTACCCAAAATGACTCTTGGCCTCTGAAACAAGAAAAAATAATAATGAAAAAATTTAATTATGTATAACACAGAGTGTAACAAAATAAGGACTGCGACTTCTATAATTCTGAACAAATTTCGTTTTTATACAAATCTGTTTGGCTTTTTTTGTATGAAGAATCCAAAAAAAAAGTTAAAGTCAAGTCCTACAGACCAGTTAATTAATCTTTATTGTGATCTACTTTTGTTCTACGACTTGACTTTAACTTTTTTTTTGGATTCTCCATACAACAATAGCCATTCCAATTCTGGTCCAATTTTTTTACGCCATGTTAAGAGTTAATCTAATCTTGTTGATGGGGGCTGCCTAAACAGCGACACTTCGACCCAGAGAGATTTTTTGGGTCAACCCCTTAGAAACCATTGTACCTATCCCTAGTCAAAGATATGTTACAGCGGGGTAGGTGCCTGTATTCCTCAGCCGGTCTAGGGTAACCATTAGGAGGCTCATACGCTTATTAGCCAGAACATCGCAGTGACATAATAGGTGCTCCATTGATTCTATGTCCTCACCACAGTCTCTACAGGTTACATCATTTGTTAAATCTATCTTTTTGAGGTGAGCGTTGGTTCCATAGTGGCCCGTCAACGTCCCTGTTATGGCTCTAACATGCAACCTGCTGTTCTTTCAGATGTATTTCTTCGCACCTGTGGTTACTTCACCGATAACATCTTTGAATATTTGAGACCCTTCAGGGATAGTCATGCTATCTCTTTGCGAGTCCAATCCCAGGTTCTGGTCCATGCATCTTAGGTTGTGACCCCATTGTAGCTAGTCTATCTGCCTCTTCATGATCTTGAGTTACATCGGACGTTTATTAGCACTCCTAACTACTAATCCAAGGGTGGCGGGTACGATTCCCACCCAGGGCAAACATTTCTGTGACCAGCAAATTTGTTTGCTCTTTGTCTGGGTTCATTCATCTGGGATCTACATAATTTTATGTATGAATTTATACGTATACCGTATAGTAGCGTGATTTGTCCACGGATATATGTATTTATTTAACTAGCTTTTCCCGCGGCTCCACCCGCGTGGATATCGTTTTATGACAGTCGTCACGAACGCAAAAAATAAATTTTGGGATAAAACTACCTATCCCTCGTTGTTCCCTCCACATACATCTACCTAAGCTCTCTTACAAACGATGAAAACGATTGAGTTGCATTATTTTTGGTTTGCCGATATGATACCGGTATGGTATCATACCCGAGAGAAATATATGAAAGAAAAGAAGATATATAATTTTTACAGGATTCAAACTTCCATCAATTATCTCTATGAAAAAAATAATTAAATACAATCCGTTGCTACCTTGTAACTTTTGCGAGTTTAAAAAGAAGAAAACAAACGTACTCTCTTTAGAATTTATAGTGTTAAGTAAGACGATTATTAAGGGTTATTTATCATCCCGCCGAAAAATATTAATATAATAACAGCAGCGACTGAGTATCTCGTTTCTCGTGTAGGCAACTTTCTCTGCTTAGTAGCAAAAAACTTATAACACAGGGTGATAAAAAAATTACTGGCAATATTTTAACAGTGGCTTCTACTCGTCAAACTGAACGTTCATCAACTTCCCCGTGAAACTCATACTCAAAAAGCAAAAAAAAAATTTGGGCTCCTCATACAAATCCGTCAGCTGGTTGATGAACTTTGTATGGGAAGTCCAACATTTTTTTCTTTTTGACCATGAGTTTCTTGGGAAAATTTGTTCTGTTTGATGAGTAGAAGCCACTGTTAAAATATTACCGGACATTTTTTTATCAACCTGTATATTAGTAAGTATAGTTCATTCCAATCAAAAAAAAGCAAAACGTAAACAAACTTACTATGGATCTGACACATGTCAATGTCATCTGCATACTATGTTTGTTTACCTTTTGCTTTTTTTTTATTGGAATGAAGTATACATAGAAATAGCGCCACATGTAGGATTGGTACATCGAAGTGGGCATATCAAATATAAGAAATATAAAAAATTGTCAAAAATAGAAAAATTAGTTCTAAGGTCGTGTCGTAAATTTTAAAGATTATGAAAACTGTATTCATATGTTTGAAGACTCATACACTCATACAAAAAACCCTTATTTTATTACGCTGTTGATTAAGTAAAAGTTGCTTTGTGTAAACAAAAATAATGTACTGTAATTAATTATTATACCTATGCCATTTTTTTTCTTTTAATATATGCCGAATATCATAATTTTTTGATAAAAATATATTTAAAAATAAATGGCCACTTTATGCTTAATATGTATAAGTGACGCCAACTTTACTGCATAAATAACTGGGTTTACAAAGCAAACCAAACGACAGAATGAGATCAGGTGATCCGTATGCTCGTTTGCCACCTATCATATAAAAAAAATCCGAATTTAAATTTTGTTATAAAATGTTTTTTAATTTGAAAAGCTCCATTGCTGAGGAATTTACAAAGAACTTGTATATCTATACTACATATAAATTCCTTGGGAATTTACAATGCGTTGCTATAGAGATTACCATCTCTACAGCCACGCATTGTTCAGAACTTTGACAGATTTTTATACCACATATGAAATAAAGACAGAAAGAGCTACCTAGCAACCATCCACCTACCTCTACTGCTCATTATTTGCATAATACATATTAATAAGGTTTTCACAAAGGCCCACATCGCTCGGGTTACCTATTACACCCGAATTAATTAGCCAACAACTCTCATAATATTAAAACTCCGAACTAAGTTAATTTTTGGCTCTAATTAAAAAGCGTATTATTAAAAGTGACAAGGTTAACAAAGTTTAGAACATGATGACATAATAAATTTGTTTAACCGCCTCCGTGACGATGTGGCTAGGCTACTCGCTTCCCATCAGGAGGTCGCAAGTTCAATTCCCGGTGGAGTCTAACTGTGTAAGACTCGGTTTGATTGGTGGTAAAGGGTTTTCTGAGCAACTACCATCTTGTCTTCTCTCTCAAATAATGTTAACGGAATTGATGATGATGAAGATAAGATTTATCTTTATCTTCTCTTATCTTAAGAGCTTGGTTTGGTAATGCAGCTTCCATATTAAATTTTTATTATTAAATGGGCTAATTAACTGATGGATTGGATCCAAAAAATGTACTTAATTCTAACAAAATTTTGGACGTTGTATTTATTTACTCACATTGTCCCCACTGCTGGGGCACGGGTACTGCTGAGAAGAGTCTCAACCCTAGAGACGGGCCTTACTCCACACACGGAGGTCAAGTCCGGATTGGTGGAGTTTGTGGGGCTAGTAGCCAATGGTTGATCTACTTCGTCCCACCCGCCGGAACAAAGCACGCGGCTCAGTGACAAGTATCTATAGAGCGAGAGGAGAGTGGTAATAAATAAAACCTTGCACAGTTCTACCATTCGAACTACCAAAAGTAGAATACATAGTTTTACTTAACATAGATCTTGTATTTCCTATCCTATCTATTCCAGATTATCAATGACTACCCAAGCAAGATCAATAAATCGACTCTACAATTTCTTAACTACGTAACAACTTTTCTTCCTGGTTCCTTCCTTCCATTTTCCTTCAGCAGATGATCAGCCAGGAATGGCAGGCTTAACACTCCAACTCATGGTAATCCTGAAAAGAACCTGAACTTCAGAACAAAAAGTAGCCGAGAGGAAGATCTTGATTAAACCAAATTAAACTCTGATTATTTCGGCATCGCAGCTTTCTGTCTTTGTTCCATTAAAGTCATGTTCCATGTTACAAAACACTTAATTACTACTCTGACACCCAGGGTAGCCTATTGTAACATAAAGCTTTTACTATAATAATGCTTTTATTTGATTTGGAACATATGCAAAAAAGAAAGTGTAGCGCAAGATGTTCGTTTTAAGCTCTTAAATGAAAATTAAATTAATCTTCCAGTAAAGCGGGTCTTTCATTTTCAGTATTTTCGGGTCCATTTAAGGGGAAACGTTGAAATTGTAATCTTACTTATGTTATGTTATTTATTATAAAGATTTGTAGTTGGTGGTTATTCTACTGTGTATTAAGTTTTCTTTCGTCAACCACAAAGAAAAGTAAATAATGAAAGTTCTTCGAGAAATAATTATTTATGTTCCTTTCTATAGCCTTGCTTTTCACGTCGGTCACGTCTTTTCAAAAGAGAGAAACGTCTCAATATTTTACCAGTTCTTATATTCCCACAACATGGGTCTCAGTGCGTTTTAATAAATAATCGACGCCACGTTTTGCTAATCTGCTATGAAATCGCGTAGTTCGTAGGCCCTGTATGTTTTTTTCTCTGGCCTTTTGTTGTAGCTTTACTGTATGTTGAATAAGCCGAGTTCAAACAAATTAAATATGTTTGAAATAATTGATAAAGACCTTTTTCATTCTGAAAAAAATATATATTATAAATAAACATCGGCACGTGAAGTGTAATGAAAATCCAAGCGTGTCAGTTTTTCTGTGGTTTCAATAAATGTTAACAATATTTCATCATTTATTTTTGATGCGTTCAGTCATCTGGCCAATATTGATGTGTGTTTATTTATTTACACTTTATTGTACACAGACAATAGACACAGACATATAAAAATATATTTCATGTAGATGAAGTAATAAATAATACACCAAAATTATCATTTTTTATCGTAAAATAAAATATTTATAAGATAATATTACATTTTTGCTCTATTATGATTTTTTATTTTAGGCTATAAGTACACACATACAGCATTAGAACACTAATGGAAAAATAATACATAGATAGATAAAATCTTTATTGCAACTTACAGGGTACCACTGATATTATAAAAACAAAAATACAAACATAAAATTTAAAGGTAACAATACAAAATAAAAAAGTAATAAACAGAACATATCATATAGATAGATAGATAGATAATATCTCCAGCAGCTTACATACATACATATCCCTCATTTCAGAAATACTTATAATTTATATAAGTATTTTTTTAGCCATAAAATTCTTAAGTATTTTTATACGTGGATATCCTCCTAAGGCCCAAAGACCTACTTGTAGGACCAAATGCCAGTAGTCATTCAGACCCGAGGTAGATGTTTTAATTTTTTTTTTTTTTTTTATGTGATAGGTGGCAAACGAGCAGACGGATCACCTGATGGTAAGCGATTACCGCCGCCCATGGACACCCGCAACACCGGAGGAGTCACAAGTGCGTTGCCGACCTTTGAAATGGGATGGGGGAATGGGGAGGGGGAGGGGGGGTTGGGCCTCCGGTACCCTCGCTCACTCGGCGAAATACAACAAACGTTGCTTCACGCCGGTTAATTATTTTTTTATTGCATATACGGCCCAGGGTCCTATTGTAGGCCATAATCCGCTATTAACTAAAATCCCTAAGCCCCTCTGGCTTATGTCAGGTGATTAGTATACCAATAATATTAAATGCACTTATATATTTTGGTCATGTATTAAATAAAATAAATAGTCCTATTAGTAGGACCTTGGGTGGTAATGACTAGAAAACCAAAAAAGAAAATGAAAAATGAAAATGAAAATATTTTATTCGAAGTAGGTAGCAGTGTACACTTTTCGAAAGTCATTCTTTTATCTACCTAATACGAGGTTCCTACCACTCGGAACTCGTATACCCACCGTTTCGGGAAGTGTTTGTGGAGTGAGAAGAAACGGCGGGCCCTAAAGAAAATATAGCAACAAAAAGAAAAGACACCACTCTATGAATATAAACAACCTCCTGGCATGTTAAAAACTTTTCCCTCGACCTGATATTTCAAAATGTTCAATATAAACATAAAGGAAATACGTAATTCCCAAATACTTAATTCCCAAATCATTTTGCGTTTGACTTGGCAAAAAAAAAAAGTTCGGGAAGGAATCTGGTGTCGGCACCGCCAGAGGGGGCGAAACTTTCTCCATTATCAACCTGTTAGAGATAACAGCCGCTCTCCGGATTATCAGAGGCCAACAGGACAAATACAAATCCTACTTTTAGCTGTGTTCTAGGTACTTCGTCGGGAATAAAAGCTTATTCAGGACTTCTGACGGAAAATTGGTTTTGTTTCAACAGGACTTTATTAGTTGTATTTACTATGAGGGGTACCCAGGGAGTGCCGACCGGACCCTGTTAAGCGTACGCCGGCCGTCTGTCCCTTCCTCCGTCTGCCTATCCTACGCGTAGTATTTTGATTCAAATAGGTAACATAATTAATGTGTTATACATACTTATTAATTATATAATGGAAGAACAAGTTTTGAGTGTTAGCTGAAATTAACTTGCCATAAAAATTTGATTTTAATAACTAATAGGCGAGCATAATATGCTTTGAGTCCTTTCTTCGTTTCAGCTTTGGTTTTTTAGGGTTCCGTAGCCAAATGGCAAAAAACGGAACCCTTATGGATTCGTCATGTCTGTCTGTCTGTCTGTCTGTCTGTCTGTCTGTCTGTCCGTATGTCACAGCCACTTTTTTTCCGAAACTATAAGAACTATACTGTTGAAACTTGGTAAGTAGATGTATTTTGTGAACCGCATTAAGATTTTCACACAAAAATAGAAAAAAAACAATAAATTTTGGGGGCTCCCCATACTTAGAACTGAAACTCAAAAATTTTTTTTTCATCAAACCCATACGTGTGGGGTATCTATGGATAGGTCTTCAAAAATGATATTAAGGTTTCTAATATCATTTTCTTCTAAACTGAATAGTTTGCGCGAGAGACACTTCCAAAGTTGTAAAATGTGTGTCCCCCCCCCCCGTAACTTCTAAAATAAGAGAATGATAAAACTAAAAAAAATATATGATGTACATTACTATGCAAACTTCCACCGAAAATTGGTTTGAACGATATCTAGTACGTAGTTTTTTTTAATACGTTATAAATCGTAAACCGCAATTTACCTTTCATTCAAGTTACAACGAACTACAAAAACTTTTATATTATGTTACTTGCTGCTACGGAACTCTTCATGGGCGAGTCCGACTCGCACTTGGCCGCTTTTTTTATATTTATTATAGTATATATTTTGTCTATCCTCGTCCGGCCCAGTGTCACTTACAAAGGACAACTTAGGTCAGTGTTTTTCAACCTGTGGGTCGCGAAGCCTTTCTCAAGAGGTCGCGGGTAAAAGAAAAAGTAAGTGTTTGTAGGTCCTACACTGTAATGAAAAAATATGATTTCGGTGAGAAAGTTGGGCCTGTTTATTTTTTAACATTTTTTTAAAACGCGGTTCTATTTTAGAGACTTTAATTACTATACATATAATTTTCTTCAATAATAAACATAAGTCTTTCAAATCAATAACATTTTGTATGTTTTTGGCCCTAGGGGGTCGCGAGAATTTTTTTATTTGTAAAGGGGACGGGTAATAAAAAAGGTTGAAAAACACTGACTTAGGTTAAGCAATTGTCCTTTGTAAGTGACACTGGGCCGGACGAGGCTATATGTATTTTATATATGTTTATGTATTTTGTATATATTTAAATAGATTATTTTACGAAGCGGTCGTGGCTCAGTGCGGCTTGCGTGGTCTCATCGATCACACAGGTTAACTGACTACAGACACGGTTTGACTCTTAGCGGAATTTATCTCGACCGTTTCCATGCTTCGCAAGCCACGTTAAACCGTTGGTGCCGGCTGCAAGCGCTAGATGGTAGTCGTTAAGCCATGTAGGAGGCCTTATAGGCGGCTTGAAAACTTCTGACACTGGGGTTGGCCACTTACCCCACAACCTCCACCAACCCGGACTTGGCCCCCATGTGTGGAGTATGGTCTAACCTTCCCGAGTAATGGGAAGAGACCCGTGCCCCTGTAGTGGGGACGTAATGGGTTGTTTAAAAAAAACATTATTTAACTTTAAGTATGATTTGTAACTGATAAGTTTGTTTTAGTAAGTTGTAACTTGTGCGCTATCTACTTTTTCTTGTTTAACTTTCCAAGCACCGGGTTGTCTGGAAGAAATCGCCTTAAGCAATAAGACCGCCCACATTGTACCACTGTATCCTAATGTTATATCTTTTGTTTTTTTTTTATATATGTGTTATATACTATATTTATTATAAAGAGTATATCTATCTATCTATCTAATAGGTAGTAGGTTTTTAAAACATTAAGTAGGTAAATATCGGTTTGTGGTGGGGCATATTAAAAGTCAGGTTCCCCGGCTGTGCAGAGCCATAACTTTGCGGTTTTCTCTAACGCGGCTTTTACGATTATTTACCGACGAGTATACAGTGTGTTCCTTGATAAAATGCACGAAGGGAAAGGGGTGAAAATACAACGTTTTTTTTATTTACAAACTTATTTTTATATAAGTCATTTCTCGTCATTTAAAATGAATCAATAAAAATGTATTTTTTTTAAATATATTTACGATAAAATTTGGTCAAATTTCACCCCTTTTCATTTGAGAACACACTGTATATAGTCATGTTGGGTCACAAAAGCTACTTAGTGTCAATAAAACACTGGTGGCATCATAAAGTATAACATATTATATAATATGACATATTCAATTCGCATTATTGAGATCGAATTGCGATGTGAGTAGTAAGAGCTGTAATGAAAAAAGTTTCATTCGAGTGACGCAGGTTTTTGAAGCAATATCAATTTCTTGGATGGATTACGTTTACTCAAGTTATGCCTAGTTTTGTAGGCCAACATTATTAGTATTTTATTTACTTACTAACAATAAGTAAAAATATTTTTCCAATACTGTGCGTATGGTACGAATATACCTATTATGTATGGAGGAATTGCGGTATTCTGTGTAATTTTTTTTCTCATTAGGAATGTTAACATTGGAATGGAATACCGAATCTAATAGATCCCGTGGAAGGAACAGGACGATGGCTTGACGTCGTGAAAGTGGGAGGTAAAAAAAGAAGAATACAGAAGTTTTTGAAAATGCTTAATTAAGTGCAGACGCATTTTGCTATTATTTACAATAAAAGCCCCAGTTTAGATTATATGCCTGGGCATTTACTCACGGAGTTCCGAAAACAAAACTTGATAAGTATAAAGTTAGAAAGTCGTTTAAAGGTACCGCATACCTATACGTAAAGCATTTTGTTTCTGCCATAAAGTCACTACTCTTCCCTCATAAGAAAGAAAGGCCCTAAAGTAGTATCAAATTCTCAGGCCTGCAATTCCTTGAAGCTGTGAAAAAATCAAACTTCTATGCCAACGCAATCAAGAGATACGGCCTTCACAAAAAAACCCGCCAAGTGCGAGTCGGACTCGCGCACCATGGGTTCCGTATAAATTCATACTCACACATGTCTTGAACTCTATATCAAATTCTCAGGCCTGCAATCCCTTGAAGCTGTGAAAAAATCAAACTTCTATGCCAGCGCAATCAAGAGATACGGCCGTTTATGCCGCATATTTGGACACTCGCATGGGTATCAAAACCTATAGGGTAACTTCCCGTATACCTAGAATCATAGAACCAACCAAAAAACCAAAAATTTTTGATTTTCGGACTTTTCCTATATTACTTGTGCTATAAGACATTGCTTCCTGCCAAATTTCATGATTCTAGGTAGACGGGAAGTACCCTATAGGTTTTGATTCCCATGCGAGTGTCCAAATATGCGGCATAAACGGCCGTATCTCTTGATTTCGTTGGCATAGATAGAAGTTTGATTTTTTCACAGCTTCAAGGGATTGCAGGCTTGAATATTTGATATAAATGTCAACTTGATACGTCTACGCGTTCCTGAGAAAAAGGGTCTTGACAGATAGACGGACAGACGGACAGACAGACGGAGAGACAGACGGACGGACTTTTCCCTTTACTTGTGCTATAAAACATTGCTTCCTGCCAAATTTCATGATTCTAGGTATAAGGGAAGTACCCTATAAGTTTTGGTACCCATGCGAGTGTCCAAATATGCGGCATAAACGGCCGTATTTCTTGATTGCGTTGGTATTTGATATAAATTTTAATTTGATACGTCTACGCGTTCCTGAGAAAAGGGGGTTATGACAGACAGGCAGACGGACAACGAGGTGATCCTATAAATAAGGGTTCCTTTTATTCTTTTAAGGTACGGAACCCTAAAAATATATTATAAGTATATCAAATATTGTATAAGATCAGGGCGGGTCGATACTAAAATTATATGCTCTGCCCGTCGTCATCGGCAGCCCTGTTTGCGAAGTCTGCTGTAATGAGAGTAATATCTATGGTTGCTGAGATTAACCGTAAAAAATCTGGCCACGATACCATGATACGCACCTTGACACTGACCATAGACACAAAACACATAGATACAGAAGGTCCGCTCAATACGCTCACAAAAATCCTAAGCATGTACATGCTTATAGACGTATACGGTCGTTGTAGTCACGATCACGTACTGTGCGATCGTGACCTTGCCTCGAACGATCGTATATTTCTATAAGCATGTATATGCTTGCGATTTTAGTGGTTTGTTTGTATTGAGCGGACCTTCTGTCTCTATTTTGTGCCATAGACGAAGATAGACTTCAATAAAATCAAAATGTGACCAAAACAATCCAATTACCTATCTGAAAACGTTAAACTTATTCCTAACATAATGGAAAAGAAACAATTTGTAACAAAAACATTTTCATAAATGATTTACGAAAGGATCGCAAAAACTTTATCACGATGTTTGAAGAGAAATGGAATATATTATAAATTAAGTACTATTTTGGTGGTTTTTCTTCTTTGAAGAGCGCCCCGGTTAAAACAAAGTCAGCTATTTTAAATAGGCGGCGTCTCGTCAAAATTCGCTATTCGCCAAATGTTAACTTTGTCGAGGTTAATTAAAACCTAATCTATTTTAATAAATTTTTAAATTATGATCAATCGCCTGATTGATCATTTTTGTATGAGGAATCCAATTTATTTCGTTCATTTAAAAGTGGTAGAGTGAAGGTTTCACATTTGCCCCGATTAATAATCTAATTAAAAAAAAACCTGCCATAATAACTTAATGTGTAGCTACGCAGAATGTAACGAAACCCTGTATATTTTAAGTTCATTATTTCATTCATAAAGATCCCTTTTGGGAACAGCTTTTCTGGATTCATTTGTTATGCAATGTAATATCCCTCGGCCCTCAGAGGTAAGTAAACATTTGATGAGAAGAAACAAAAGATCTACTATGAGAAACCTTTTTTTTTACTATGCTAGGTATCTAATTAAATAGTTACATAGTTATATAAAATGCTTGCTGGTCTTGCTACATCGTAGGACTTAGCTTTTTTAATCCCTAATTTACCAGTAGCCACACCCCTAGTGAATAAAGTTTGGGAAATGCTGAAACACTTTTTCATTAATTTTAGTGAAGGGTATTAATTATACTAAAATATCAAGTAAATCTACAAAAGATAACAGCTGTGTCCATGCAGATTTCGTCCTCTAAATAACCCTGCGACCCGGTGAAGGTCGCCTTAAGCAGCTAGATTCGGGCAGCGCAAGACCTGTCGTCGTGTGGAAATCCCGTGTGGAAATCCTTGTGGACTTCCATCGGATGATAAATATGATTAAACAACCCATAAAGGGAAGACCCGTCGAGTTCAAGATATACCTACATGTTATAATATTTTCACAAGTAGCTACTGAGTACTGAATATGCGTCTACTCAAAACTCAAACATACTGAAAGTTCCGTAAATATCAATTTAATTCTGGTTTCTCTGTAATTTATGAAACTTATTTCCCAGTTGCGTCAAAAACACCACCAACATCCAAAGAATATTTGTTTCCTTTTTTTTAATGGCAAATTAAAATAAAAATATGCTAAAAGGCGGAAATGGCCGGGCCTAAACAAACCTTGGGCTTGGGGGGCTGCGCGCCAGCGAGGGTTGCAGGCTCGTGACGTCATGGCTCATGACCGTGACCCACTCGCACCCAACCCCTACCTATGGTCGCGTTTGCACTCGATACTAGCTCTAATATTGAGTGATCGACTACAGTATGCTGAATTGCTACTATGTTCTACGCCTGCGTAAAGACGCATTTTATGAGGTGTTCTAATTTATATCGTTTTAGATGTCGGCACTGGGCAATATAAAAAGCAGACTCAATATTATTCATATTTCTATACAAGTTTTACTTAAGATACTGCTACTACTACGCATATAGTTAATTTTGTGATGTATTAAAGTATTCCACAATCGGAAACGTTTTTTTACGAACAAACGATAAATATTAAATAAAATAGGTAAGTACCTCGAATAGTAATTATTGTACCTAGTATAACTACTTAGCTAGTGATGTGGTGTCATATACAGAGTGAAATTGAAATCGTGGAACAAATAACTGTGGATTCTGCTCATGAAACTGAACAGCTTTCTCTAAGAAACCAATTCCATGGAGCAAAAATAATTGGACTTTCCATAGAAAGTTCGCTACCAAGGTCATCGATTTGTATGAAGAGTCCTTTTTTTTGCTCCGATTGAATTGGTTTCTTAGAGAAAGTTGTTCATTTCCATGAGCAGAAACCACAGCAAAAAATTTGTTCCACAATTTCAATTTCACCTGTATAACTAAAACGCATCGAAGGAAAATAGTAGGCGACATTCGCACATCAATGTAGGATGTAGGTCAAGGATGGGATAACGCGGCCAATTATGCGTCGCTTCAGAGAGATTCACGGGAAAAATAGTGATTCTTATTACACATTTCAGTAATAAGATTAATGAACTGGCCATTTAAAAGTATGCATGAAAATGTATGTCAGTCTTCCGAATCCCTTTTCAACCACCTCGCACTTCTACTTCCTATACCTACAGGTGACTTGATGAGCGACAAATGACAAATGCTACTCATGAAACTAAACAATATCGACAATGAACCCATACAATAATCTTAGCAAAAAACGAGCAGTCAAGTTGCGAGCTTTGTATCTCTCTCTCTCTCTTATCGTGTGGCTCATTAAACCGTCCGTCGTCCTATCCACTATAGACGGCACGGCGGTTTCCCAGTGTTGCACTTAGCATCACCCTACGGACGTGTGCAGTGCGACCATCATACACATCTAGAAATCACATGTGCAGGTTTCCTCACGATGTTTTCCTTCACCGTTAAAGCAGTCGGTATGGAAAATGTACGTAAGTTTCGAAAAAATCATTGGTGTACTGGCCAGGATTTGAACCTGAGACCTCTGGTCAGAGGACGGAGCGCCACCGACGCTAAGTCAAAATCTACTTCCTATACCTGCAAAATCGTTTCTTGTGTATAAAGTTTTTTGCGGTCTTTTAAATGACTTCAAGCACAACCGCCGTCTATACGATAAGTCAAGTCAAGTTGATATATAATATTTTTACTAAATACGAGCGATTGTTTTCTGAAGCGGGTAATGTCTATGAAGAAATAAAAAACGGTTGGAGATATTAACAAAATATTGCCCTAACCCAAAAAGCCAACTTTGTCCAGTGATTTTGGCGCTAGAGTACTGGACAGACATGCACAAACAGACACACACACACACATACACAGTAATTTTTTTGTTTTCTAGTTTTTTGGGCTCTATTAGTGCAAGACAATGGGCCTTATAAGAAGGCTCAAAGTCACCCAAAGGGCGATGGAGCGTGCTATGCTTGGTGTTTCCCTACGTGATCGAATCAGAAATGAGGAGATACGTAGGAGAACTAAAGTTATATATATATATATATTACGATTTTTTGTCACACGCAAAGAAGAAACGGTCTATTAATATTGAAGTTGTTTTTGTCTTATATGAACGTTTAATTAAAAAAAAGCGTCTGTGGCGTAGCGGGTAGTGAATACGTCCTCCTAACCAGAGGTCGTGGGTTCGAAGCTTACGTGCATTTTCATACCGACTGCTTTAACGGTGAAGGAAAACATCGTGAGGAAACCTGAACATCTGATATCTAGATGTGTTGATGGTCGCGTTGCACACGTTCGTAGGTGTAAATCTAATTGCCCTACCTACACGTGACCGCGGGTGGTGCTAAGTGCAATACTAGGGAACACAACAATAAGAAGAAGAAGCGTTTAATTAGGTACCTACAGTAAAGCCTCTTAAATCAATTTACTGAAACCAGTTTTCCTGAAAATATGTATTTGCAACACACTGGTGAGCAATACATGTCGAGATTAAATTCAAAACAACATACCCAATCCATAGAAATAAAAGCTGGGAGATTCGCAAAACAATCAAACACGGCTTAAATACGTTCTGTATTTCATTGGCGCACTCTAGTATCGGATGTTTTAAATGTCATCTAAAATATTAGGAGGACTTTTTCGTTTCGTTTCGACATTTAACAAAAAAAAACCTTTGAAATCTTTCTTAAACCTACTTCGAATTAAAAAAATATGTTTAACATTAATGGCTTGCATTTTAATTTAAATACTACTAATTTTAAACGGCTGTTACTTTTTAACTGATTGCACTAAACTCAAACTCAAACTCAAAAATGGATTTAGGAATCCTAAATCCAAAAGCACTCCGACACGAATAATTTTGGTGCAGAAGGCTATGATGGAAGAATGGAATCATTCATAATAGTCTTCGTTTGATATGAAAACCACAGATGGTACTGATTTTTTAAAGGAGACGTTTCACGGGACTATGGAGCTTGGACCTGGTCTGTGTACTAAACATCATAAATAAGTCATTAGAAATATAGTCTTTTCTAATTGTACATTTTCTTCGATTTACCTTCGTTGCGAGGTTCATCTAGTTTCTCAGATTTAACAATCGCAACACATAAATCACCCAACATGGCGAAGCGAGCGCAATTTCGAGCATTTTACGTTCAGAAACTAGATTTTGTACATACCATTGAAATTAATAATTTAGTTGTCCGACAAGTAACTCGAAAACCAGCTGTTATGCCTGTAAAAGAGGCAAGGCATATCCGCAGATTTTAAAAATCGTACACCAATATCAGAAGTCAGAACAGAAGGATGTTCAGTCAATCAGAGTCAGAGAAAGCATCTGAGGAATATGTGGACGAAGCCGTAATTTCTGAACGTGACCTACTATTGCAAGCTTCAGTGTTACCATTTATATTGTAAAAAGTGCTGACAAAACATTATGCTTGAACCACGCAACCCCGCTTCTAATATTTTTTTCATTATTTTTCCTAGAAAGCCTATATTTTTCTATATTTTTCGTACTACGTACATGTCCAGGCACAAAATGAAACGTGTCCTTTTGTTGTGGAGAGCATTATTTTTATAATGCAAACCTCAAATGTAAACCTTTTATTTGTTCTGAAGAGCATTATTTTTGAAAGCGTGCCAGTAAAGGTGGTAAAACTATTTTAAAAGGTAGGTACATAGGTACTTTTTATGCAGCGTTTTTTTGGTTGCTATTGCCATTCTTTTTAAAGCATTTTAATCAACTCCTATGAAGTAACAATAAAATAGTAGTCGTAGATAAAACTTTAGTTATATGGTGTTTTAAACATGGTTTTTATTAGGAAATTGTTTGATCATGTTCATGTTCTACAAAAACATATGTAAAGTTGCAACTTAGTATGAATGAAAAGTGAAAATCTACTCCCACCGGGGCAATATCGTCTTTTATGTCATAAAGTTTTATTAGGTAGTAGTTTTTTGTGTTTAAATATTTCACTACAGTTCATTTTGAATCAACATCTCAATTCCCTATGTGGGGCATAGGCCTCCTAAGTTTTTAAAAAAATACTGGATGTTTTTTTTTAAATTCTGGTTCTACTAAATTCAAATCTAATGGCCTTTTTACAGTCATGCGGATTTCCTCCCAGGCCAGGCCCGCATGCGTGCCGCCGCAGCCGCTTTTCTTACATGTTTTCATACATGTTTATTAAGAGGTACCAAATACACTCGGCTTCAAAAAAATCGCACGTCCGTAAAAATAGGTTTCAAGCACTGTTAATCCTTAAGACAAGCAGTTATTCGTAGCAATATTGGTATCATTTGAGAGCCCTATAAAAACTCTTTAAAAAATATCCATTTCATTTGATTAAAGAAAAAGCTTGACACTTTAAGTCACTGTGAATGACAATGGAACTCATTCTCCTCTTCAAATTTTGTTTGTATTGTTTTGTTTTTTGGGTATAAAAGGGTCGATACAGCTTATCGGGGGATAAATTTGCTACTAACAGTCGAAGAAGACACAGAAGAATATCTTTCATCAGAAAAACGTCCTTGAAGATGGACACTACTGCTGCTGAAGCCGCCCAAGTTATCGCACTACTGCAATCAGGACTACGTCAGTGTGATGTTGCTCGGCAATTGCACTTGAGTCGCTTTTCTGTTCGAAGAGTGTACCAGCGGTTCCTGCAGACCGGTGGCTTTGTCCGAAGGCGTGGGTCTGGTAGAAATCGCTGCACTTCTGCGAGAGATGACCGATTCGTCGTATCGAAGTCTTTGAGAAATCGGTTCTCTAATGCTGTTGAGTTGCAACAGCAGCTTCAAGCAGTTCGTAGAAGGGCCGTGAGTGTCTCTACAGTTAGAAGAAGACTAAAGGAGAGAAATATTGTGGCTAGAAGACCTGCCACGGGTCCAAAATTAACCGCAGCGCATCGGCGAGCACGCCTGCAATTTGCTCGCGCCCACGTCAATTGGACCCTGGACCAATGGAGAGCTGTTCTCTTCTCAGACGAAACGAGAGTGTGCCTTTTCTGCAACGATAGACGCAAAAGAGTATACAGAAGACAATGGGAACGTTTTGCCCAAGCCTGCATCCAAGAGACGGTAGAATACGGGGGCGGTTCCTGCATGTTCTGGGGCGGCATATCTGCCGACGGCAAAACTGAACTTTCTTGCGTCTCTCGGACCGGCGGTGCTCGCGGGCAAGGGTCGATGACTGCTCACCGGTACATCACAGAGATCCTGGAAGAACATGTGGTCCCCTATGCTGGATTTATTGGCGACGGGTTCACATTAATGCACGATAACGCTCGCGCGCACACTGCTGGAATTGTGCAGGGCTACCTTCAAGAGGTTGGGATCCCTGTCATGCAGTGGCCAGCGAGAAGTCCAGATCTGAACCCGATAGAGCACCTCTGGGACCAGCTGAAACGCAAGGTTAGATCCCGTGATCCCGCTCCCGCGACTCTTCAGGAGCTCCAAGACGCCGTTATTGAGGAATGGGACAGAATCCCTCAAGAAGAGGTCCTAAAGTTGGTGCGATCCATGAGGGAGCGCATGGAAGACGTCATTAGGGCTAGGGGGGGTAACACTAGGTTTTAGGTTAGTTTTAAGCAACTTTGTTTTGAAAAATTAATCAGATTTCATTTGGGTTTTTTAAGGATTTTTATTGTTTTGTAAATTTTTCTCAGTTCCAATAAAAAAACATTGAATGAATTATTGTTTTTGCATTCTCTGTTTCCTTACCTTTCAAATGATACCGAACATTACCAATATTTCATTATACAAATACGATTGAAAGATGTTTAAAATAGATTTCTTAAAAGGTGCGATTTTTTTGAAGCCGAGTGTATGTACTACAAAATAATAATTAAGGTGCAATGAAAATTTATCAGATTGAACTTTTGCTTTTTTAAATTAATTTCAAAAAATTTCAACGGTTTAAAAGACTCGAGACCCGAGAAGATTCGAGAAATTGGCCTCGAGAATTCTCGAAACTCGAAATAAAAAAGGTCGACAAATCAGAAACCCTAGACCCGCAGCACGTATGCGGACCTAGCCTGCGCGCAGTTACATCCGTATGACTGTAAAAAGGCCCTTTTAAACATTTTTGTAGGGTTCCGTAGTCAACCAGGAATCCCTATAGTTTCGCCATGTCCGTCTGTCCGTAGCTTAGCTCAGAGACTATTAGTACTAAAGAGCTGTAATTTGGCACGGAATATACATATTAATCATGAAAAATTGGTAAAATAAAATCATGAAAAAAAAAACTTCAGGGTACCTTCCCTACAAGAGAAACCATTTTTCGATTCAGGGATCCGTTTTCGAAATATTAAGCTTGAAAGTACAAATTTTTGTTAGTCTTGTTATTTCTAGAAATGTAAAAAATTCACGGCAGTAGTACATAATATAACGAAGTTAAAAGGAAAACTATCACAGCTAAGTAGAATTTATAAGGTAATGAATAGTAGTCAATTTTGTAAGACGGGTGGTTTTTCCCCTTGAAGCAGTATCTGTCAAAGTACTACGGAACGGAACCCTGCACTGCGCGTGGCGCAATACGCACTTGACTGCTTTTTTTAAAATTAGTTTCAAAATATTTGTGAGTTCATCATTTATAATTTATAAATAAAACCTTTATGAACAAAAACAACTGTTTCTAATAATGTTGCATTTAAATTAAATGCAGTTTATATAATTTCCAGCAAAATTATATACAGATTTTCTGCTTGACAAACAAAAATACTTTCAAAAAAAAACATACATTATTCTACAAATAAAAATCTATTCTTATCCTTCACGTTTTTTCCATTCGAAAAGTGAAAGCTAATGGCCTTTTTACAGTCATGCGGATTTCCTCCCAGGCCAGGCCCGCATGCGTGCCGCCGCAGCCGCCCGCAACTTATCTTTTCATACATGTTTATTAAGAGGTACCAAATATGTACTACAAAATAATAATTAAGGTGCAATAAAATTTATCAGATTGAACTTTAGCTTTTTAAAATTAATTTCAAAAAATTTCAACGGTTTAAAAGACTCGAGACCCGAGAAAACTCGAGAAATTGGCCTCAAGAATTCTCGAAACTCGAAATAAAAAAGGTCGACAAATCAGAAACCCTAGACCCGCAGCACGTATGCGGACCTAGCCCGCGCGCAGTTACATCCGTATGACTGTAAAAAGGCCCTTTTAAACATTTTTGTAGGGTTCCGTAGTCAACCAGGAATCCCTATAGTTTCGCCATGTCCGTCTGTCCGCAGCTTATCTCAGAGACTATTAGTACTAAAGAGCTGTAATTTGGCACGGAATATACATATTAATCATGAAAAAGTGGTAAAATAAAATCATGAAAAAAAATCTTCAGGGTACCTTCCCTACAAGAGAAACCATTTTTCGATTCAGGGATCCGTTTTCGAAATATTAAGCTTGAAAGTACAAATTTTTGATAGTCTTGTTATTTCTAGAAATGTGAAAAAATTCACGGCAGTAGTACATTATATAACGAAGTTAAAAGGAAAACTATCACAGCTAAGTAGACTTTATAAGGTAATGAATAGTAGTAAATTTTGTAAGACGGGTGGTTTTTCCCCTTGAAGCAGTATCTGTCAAAGTACTACGGAACGGAACCCTGCACTGCGCGTGGCGCAATACGCACTTGACTGCTTTTTAGGGTTCCGTAGCCAAATGGCAAAAAACGGAACCCTTATGGATTCGTCATGTCTGTCTGTCTGTCTGTCCGTATGTCACAGCCACTTTTTTTCCGAAACTATAAGAACTATACTGTTGAAACTTGGTAAGTAGATGTATTTTGTGAACCGCATTAAGATTTTCACACAAAAATAGAAAAAAAAAACAATTAATTTTGGGGGCTCCCCATACTTAGTACTGGAACTCAAAAAAATTTTTTTCATCAAACCCATACGTGTGGGGTATCTATGGATAGGTCTTCAAAAATGATATTGAGGTTTCTAATATCATTTTCTTCTAAACTGAATAGTTTGCGCGAGAGACACTTCCAAAGTTGTAAAATGTGTGTCCCCCCCCCCGTAACTTCTAAAATAAGAGAATGATAAAACTAAAAAAAATATAAGATGTACATTACCATTTAAACTTCCACCGAAAATTGGTTTGAACGATATCTAGTAAGTAGTTTTTTTTAATACGTCATTAATCGTAAACCGCAATTTACCTTTCATTCAAGTTACAACGAACTACAAAAACTTTTATATTATGTTACTTGCTGCTACGGAACCCTTCATGGGCGAGTCCGACTCGCACTTGGCCGCTTTTTTTAAAATTAGTTTCAAAATATTTGTGAGTTCATCATTTATAATTTATAAATAAAACCTTTATGAACAAAAACAACTGTTTCTAATAATGTTGCATTTAAATTAAATGCAGTTTATATAATTTCCAGCAAAATTATATACAGATTTTCTGCTTGACAAACAAAAATACTTTCAAAAAAAAACATACATTATTCTACAAATAAAAATCTATTCTAAACCTTCACGTTTTTTCCATTCACTTTTCAGTTTAGCCATTTTCTTTTTCTTGTAGTCTGAGGATTTATGCTTCTTTTCCTCCAGTCTCCTCTTCTGTGCTGTCACACTGTTCTCCCCATTGATTTCTTCATCTAATTTTTGTACTAGTAACTCCCTCGCTAGTTTTCTATTTTCATCTTGACTTCTGCTTATGTGACATTTCACTACCATACCTGGAATAAAGATAATTGATGTTGTTAAGAGATTATTTAAATAAAAATGTTATGTTGCAGAGCAAAAATCAGATAATAAATAAATATGAAAAAGGTAATAAAATTTGTTTATTTGTTTAACCATATGTCAGCAATGCTTATTCTGACAGTCCCTTTAAAGACAATATTGAGATTTGTTTTCAAGCAAGAGCTACACTACTACAGATAAACAAAATTAAAGATTAATCTTCAATCATCCATCAGATTCATCTTCAGAGTTTAAACTCTCAGTAGCTAAAGCTTTATATTATAATTGAGAACCAGGAAGCAAATTATAACTTTTAAAAATATATATTACCTGTTGGTAAATGAGTTAATACTACACAGTTTGCATTCTTATTAACCGCTTGCCCGCCCGGACCCCCACCCCTTACAAACTGCTCTGACAACTCATGCTCTTGGATTTTTGGCACTTTCGAGTAATTGATAGTATGTTTGGCCGCTTTGAGTATGCATGGTAACCGAACAGTATGAAGTATTGTCATAAACTGGAGCATGTTAAACAACTGCTCCACGGCGCAGCAGTGCTTCACCTTTCTGTAAAGTCAACATTACAAAATAAATCAAGTATGTATTTACCTGTAGGCACATGTGTGAGGACAACACAGTTTGCATTTTTATTCACAGCGGAGCCACCAGGACCCCCTCCTCTCACAAACTGCTCCGACAGCTCATGTTCAAGGAGTTTGGGTACTCTGGAGTAATCAATGGTATGTTTGAATGCTACCAATATGCAAGGTGATTGAACTGTACGAAGTAAGGTGTTTGGTCGAATAATCATCTTATACAACTGATCCGCGGCGCAAGAGACCTTCGCCTTTCTGTAATGTTGATAATATATATTTTTTTAAGAATTTATCTCCTTTCTTAGAATAGAACCATTTGTTAACAACCCATATCATCCCCGCTGCAGGGGCACTGCATACCTCAGGAAGGTTAGGCCATACTCCACACACGGGAGCCAAGTCCGGATAGGTGGAGGTTGTGGGTTAGTGGCCAGCCCCTTCAGCCCAGCGACGTGGCGCTGAATGACTGCCACCTAGTGATAGCAGCCGGCACCAACGGCTTAGCGTGCCTTGCGAAGCACGGAAATGATCGAGATAAATGCCACTAACAGTCAAACCCATCCAGGTTATGACCGTGTATGTATAGATGGGTTTTTGCCCGGGCATTTTTTGGCATTTTGAATAAATGCCCAATAAACGTCCATTTGCGCATACAAATTGGGCATTTATTGGGCATAAATGGACGTTTATTGGGCATTTACTCAAAACTGCCCAGGCAAAAACCCATCTATACGTGTATGTAGTCAGTTAACTTGTGTAATCGACGCGAATACGCAAGCAGCACTGAGCCACGACCGCTTCGCAGAACCATTAACCGACTAAGGTAGTTGGAGCTATGTTTTGCTAGGGGTTATGTTACGTATACCGTACATGTCTATAAAAAAATTGTAGCTCTCCTGGGGAGAGGTACTTACCTGATAAGCAAAAAGGATATCTTTAGGCTTTGATAAATATTTTTTCTCCTTAAATTCAGAGGTGACCCTTTTTCTAAAATACGCAGGATCGGTGAGTGTCAACGATTTCGAATACAACATCAAACCTTTGTACAGACGTAAAATTTCCACCTTTGATACAGACATCCTAAAGAAAACGTAGTTCGCTAGAATTTGTACAAAACTAGATTTTATCTAAAAGTTCATAGTCCAAAACTTACGAAAGAACTAGCGGTCTCAAACTTATATCCTTTGCGAAAAATCAAAATTCAAAACACATTTCTTTCCTTTGCAACTTCTTTTTTTGTGTGAAAGGGACAAACTCTTGTCAGATCTCTTACCTTGGTGAAATCGCACGCCGGTCGCACAACTTGTCTGTCGTACCGTACGTTATGTATACTTCATTCCAATCAAAAAAAAGCAAAACGTAAACAAACTTACTATGGAACTGACAGTGTCAATGTCATCTGCATACTATGTTTGTTTACCTTTTGCTTTTTTTTTATTGGAATGTACCATACGACATGGTACGACCAGGAAAGCAAGACAAGAAGACTTTCGTCGAAGATTGATAATGCAATATTGATGCAATACGCGCTGACAGCAAGGTCACGTTCTATGGCTTTTCCATAAGCATAAATCTTTAGTCCATCCATTCCATGGGTATACTTTGACAGCAACCATTCACTCTAGAAACGTGCAATGCCTAGTTTATACGTAGTAAATAGCGAAGTAATCAAGTTAGACAATGCAAATCGACCAAAGGGTGCTGGGCCCAAAAAAAAATTTCACTGCGTAAAACATATGCCAGTGTATAGATCCAGTCAATCACTATCTTTTTTACTATTGAGTGATCAAAATCTATCCTGGGAGAAAAAAGATATGAACCATTGAAGACGCTATATCTAACGATTACATTGATCGAGTATTACACTATCACTTTAGTTAATAAGACTTATACCTATATAACACATGTACGCAAAGCATATTGTATCCTTTTCCATTATATACCCCTTTTTCATGATACATCTCTGTTGCAGTAGCTGTATCTTTTATACATTTTTAATTGATTGGGCCCAAAAAACATTATAGCCAAAAATATAGATCTGTTAGATACTGCAACAGAGGTATATTATGAAAAAGGGGTATATAATGGAAAAGGATACAATATGCGTTGCTTACATGCGTTATTACTCTTATGAACTAAAGTGATAGTGTAAATACTCAATCCGGGAGTTGACTGCTAGTCATTTGAGTTACTTTTTATCAAATGTCAAAAACGAAATTGTGTTCTAAAAATGTTTGAAATTTTGTACGATGACGTCATTGTACAAAATAGTAGTTTGCATATTAATTAGGGAATTCTTATAATTTAAAAATTGAAAATGTGATGAAAATTAAAGTGATTAAGTTTTTCAACAACTTCAATTAAAGAGCTGTTTAGTCAATAATATTTCGTAATTTATTTTTCATGCAGTCAACTCCCGGATCAATGTAATCGTTAGATATAGCGTCTTCAATGGTTCATATCTTTTTTCTCCCAGGATAGATTTTGATCACTCAATAGTAAAAAAGATAGTGATTGACTGGATCTATAAACTTGCATATGTTTTACGCAGTGAAATAATAATGAAATAAAATAAAGAAATAAAGTCTGACAAATAAAAGCGTAACTTGAGAAAGCGCGGCAAATTCAAAAAATCTTCATGTGGTAACACCAACCTATAGCAGGAAAAATATATTTAGTACATGTGTGATAAATCTTTATTAAAATATAATTATACTAGTTCAAATTACAATTTACAAGTAGCTTTTTACAATTTTATTCACTCCCTGTACATCTTGTTTATAAATACAGGGTGTTGTTTTGGTCGACAACGGCCTTCTGAAAGTATAAAAAATACTTGTTCTGAAAATACCTATAATATTTTTTTTTAAAAATTGATTCTACTGAAAAAATGACCTACAAATTTTCCTAAAATTATCAAAATTTCATTCTCATTCACGAATTTTCCTACAAAAAGGTCAATGACACTTACATGAACCTGTCGGGAGAAGTATTCCAAGATAGCTTCTCCCTTGAAACTAAAAAAAAGACTGTAATATTCTCTGATAGGTTTGGTATAGGTACCTATTAGCCCATTGTTTGCGAGTAGTTTGAAGGACTCGATGTCGGTAAATATGTGCTACCCTGACGCTTCATTAGAACAACTAGTAGGTAATATATGTAAAAGTTCTTTTGACCAATACTCCTCAGTTGTATTAATGCTAGGAAATAGTAAAAATATAAAGAAATCTCACATAAAAAGAACTGTCGACCGGCTTGTTGACCTAAGTAAGGAGAAAAAATGTTAAATAACAGTTTGTGCGTTTCCCTACTGTGTAAATGAAAAGCACAACTACAATCAAAATTTATACAATTTAAATTTATATTTATATAATTTGACATGTAGTCATAGTGACTGCGTATTACATTTTGATACAAATAGCTTTGTAAATAAATTTAGATTGACTCAAGATACTATGTATCTGTCTTATATACAAAGAAAAAGACTAGCTAATGCGTTATCTTACAGTATTATACATCGTACCGACTGTATTCAGTCGGTAATTACTTGTTTTACGACGGAGGAGCCCGCCGCTGGTGGCGGTACCGTAGACATGACGCAGCCGCCTATAAATGTACAAGATAGTACACACTGCGGTGCCGTTACTTGCGATGTGACTCAAACTCCGGATTTAAACTAGATCCAAAGACAACTAGGAAGCCTAACACTTTAAAGTTAGTTCACCAAAATATACAAGGCTTCCTCGGCAAAGAATTTGAAATAGAACTATTTTTGGAAGATTACGATATTGATATTTTCTGTAGTACGGAACACTGGCTAAAGGATCATGAAATGCTTTTTAGTTTTCAAAATTATAGTATGGCCAGTACTTTTAATCGAAAGACTGCGCAACGTGGTGGTTCCATTATATTTTACAAAAATAATATAAAGATTAAAGAACGGAAGGATGTTGTCAGTCTTTCGATTGAAAAAACTATCGAAATGTCCTGTGTGGAGTTGGAAACCCACATCATTATTTGCGTTTACAGACCCCCATATGATGACAACTTTGCTGGTTTCGAGTCGGTGATGGAGGATGCATTAGATTTAATTAGTAAAAGTAATAAATCGGTTGTAGTATGCGGCGATTTTAATGTTGTTTTGCTTGAAAAGAAGTCTTTGACGACTAGAATAACTTGTCTATTCAAATCATTTGATTTAGATTTCATTTTTTTAGAACCAACGAGAAAAACGGAGACTTCTGCCACTTGTATAGATAATATATTTTGTAATTGTAATTTTGTAGAGAAAAAAGTAATTAATTGCTTGAGATCCGATCATAGTGGATTAATGGCTAGTTTTCCAACGAAATTAAATAAAGAGCAAATAATAGTTCAAACAAGACCTGTCACTGTTTACCGAATAGAACATTTTCAAAAGGTCTTAACTGAAAAGCTGCCCATACCTAATTTTGACAATCACGTTGAAGCTAATAGTTTTTACACAGATTTTTTACAGTGCTGGACAGGGAATTTCAATCTATATTTAAAACTAAATCCATAGTAATAAACAACAAACTAAAATTTTGTGAATGGGCTACTACAGGTATTCATAAAAGTCGAAAAACTTTATTTGACCTATACGACATGAAAACTTATATATTTGATGAGAATTTTAAAGAGTACGTGAAAAAATATTCAAAAATTTTCAAACAGGTATGCCGCGTAGCTAAATCTAATTATTTATCCAGTAAAATCAAATTATCCGATAATAAAATAAAAACTGTTTGGAATATCATTAACAAAGAAACTGGGAAGGTTAAGCCTCGCGATAAAGAATTTGTTTTGCAAACAGATCACGGTAAAATAAAAACAAATGTTGAAGTAGCCAAAGAATTCGAAACTTATTTTACAAATATCCCACTAAAGACTACTGAAGCCCTGAATTCATCACCTAGAAATGCCAAAATATTGCTAGAAGAAAACGTCAGTACTTGTGATCAAAAATTCTCTTTTAAAGAAATTGAACCAGATACTATTGTCAAAACCTTTAAATCTCTCAAAGTGAAAAAAACCGAGGACCTTTGGGGACTTTCAGTAAATTTAATCGGAAATGTTATTGATACTTTAGCTCCATATTTAGCTTGTCTTTTTAATATTAGCATTGATAATGGCGTTTTTCTAGACCTCATAGTAAGGTCATACCCCTTTATAAGTCTGGCAACAAAACTGACCCGGGAAACTACAGACCAGTTTCTGTGTTACCCGTTCTTAGTAAAATTTTTGAAAAAGTAATGCTAAATCAAATGATACAACATTTTAATGATAATAACCTCCTGCATAACCAACAATTTGGTTTCACAAAAGGTCGGTGTACAACTGATGCAGGAGTAGCACTTATTCGCAATATCTATGATGCTTTTGAGGATTCACAGAATGCAATAGGAGTATTTTGTGATTTATCTAAAGCATTTGATTGTGTTGAACATCAAACACTACTTATGAAATTAAGGCATTACGGTGTAGAAAACGGGGCTCTAAGTCTTCTTAACTCATACCTTAGCAACCGAACACAAAAAGTGCAAATAAATGGCATCAATTCTTCCGGCTCTAAAGTGATAATGGGTGTACCCCAGGGATCAATATTAGGTCCTTTCCTTTTTCTTGCGTATATTAATGATTTGCCGTTTATGGTTCAAAATTTCGCAAATATAGTGTTGTTCGCAGATGATACTTCTCTTATTTTTAAAGTTGATAGAAAATTAAACAAAACTGATGAAGTAAACAACACTATTTCAAAGATACTCAACTGGTTCACTGTAAACAATCTACTTTTAAATGTTAAAAAAACCAAATGTATAAAATTCGCATTACCAAACGTTAGAAATATTGACGCTAGTGTAATCATAGATATTAATGAATTGGAATTTGTCAATAGTACTGTTTTCCTCGGTATAACTTTAGATGCTACATTGCAATGGGGTCCACATATAGAAACTTTAGCGGAAAAGCTTAGTTCAGCTGCTTATGCCGTCAAAAAAATTAGGCAGTTAACAGATGTAGACACTGCACGGCTAGTGTATTTTAGTTATTTCCATAGTATTATGTCTTACGGAATTTTACTTTGGGGACATGCAGCTGATATTGAAACTATTTTCGTTTTACAAAAAAGGGCAATTCGCGCAATATATCAGATGCGATTCCGCGAGTCGTTGAGGGACAAGTTTAAGGAAATTAATATTTTAACGGTTGCTAGTCAATTTATATATGAGAACATTATGTACGTCCGCAAGAATCTGCATTTGTTTCGTAAAAACAGTGACAGGCATGATTTAAACCTAAGGAATATAAATAACATTGATATTGCCTATTCGAGACTGAGCAAAGTTAAAAAGTCGTTTGTGGGGCAATGTGTACGATTCTATAATAAAATACCAGAACTTGTAACAAATCTGCCTGAAAACAAATTCAAAACGCATGTAAAAAAATGTCTGTGCTCAAAAGGTTATTATAAGATAATAGATTATGTGAATGACAAAGACATTTGGAAATGCTCTTCCTGATAACTGTATTGTTGATAACAAACATTGTATTAGTAATTAAGTATTATTTTAAAAAATATGTTGAAGCGAGTTTCTTTTGGGCTCGACGTTTCTTCTCGCTTCGGAAACACTTCCCGAAACGTTGAGTGTACAAGTTCCGCGTGGTAGGAACTTTGTACTAGGTAGAAAAAAAAAGACGATTTAAAAGTATGTGCAAAACATCTACTTAAATAAAAAACATTTTGAATTTTGAACTCTTGTCTACTTTGGGCTCTATCTCGAGCATGGGATGTTTTTTCGATAGAACACGATTTGCGGAGATTGTAAATAATGTTTTTATTGCGTAACACATTACGGTGGCGCGACGTCACTCCAAATAACTCCAAATCTCACACACTCAACTTGATTTACATCACACGAAAAACATTTCGATAGTCGTGAACTGAGCGATGTATCAAAAAATCAAAAAAAAAAATCAAAAAGTATTTATTTCTTTACCAAAAATAGCAATGGTTTACAAACATTGTTGGGTATACCTAGTAGGTACTAAAATACCTGTATCAGGTTTACCCGCTCTTCCATACCTAAGATAATTATAGTAAAGGAAATAAATTAACATATTATGTAAGTAATAAAGTAACGTTGAGTGTACAAGTCCCACGTGGTAGGGACTTTGTACTAGGTAGAAAAAAAATATTGACGATTTAAAAGCATGTGTAAAGCATCTACTTAAATAAAAAACATTTTGAGTTTGAGTTTGAGTATACAAAAAAGGAAAAAAACACCAAAATGAAAGGTAACTGAAAATAAAATGTTACAATTCATAGGAACTAGGTAGTTATGATCGAAAAGACTTAAGAAAGATGGATCATCAAAATTGTGTGTATGTATGTGTGTGTGTGTGTGTATGTGTGTGTGTGTGTGTGTATGTATGTGTGTGTGTATATGTGTGTGTGTGTGTGTGTGTGTGTGTGTGTGTGTGTGTGTGTGTGTGTGTGTGTGCGTGTGTGTGTGTGTGTGTGTGTGTGTGTGTGTGTGCGTGTGTGTGCGCATGTATTAACAACTACATCGCTCAGTTCACGACTATTGACTTGTTCCTGATCATAGCCGTAGCGTAAGTCACGCGCAGAGGCGCTTGCTCTCGCTGCGAAAAAGTAACGCGCGGAGGCATGCAGCAGACTGCACAGATTACTATATTAGTAGCTAGCTGCCCGCACCGCCCTCGGCGCTGCCGCAGTCGGGGGCCCTCGCACACCCCCGCACACCTCGCCTCGTTGCTAGGCAACCATTCATTGTTAAAATACGTTACGCACGGAAACAAGGATACCATAATTAATTATTTTCTAAGATTTACTTATGAAAATTTAAGGTGCCATTTTTATATTTTTTTTGGCATCAGTATCATGTATACTATCACCCCTGAAAAGCTCGTTGTCGACCAAAACAACACCCTGTATAAATATAAAAACAGTCTACTTCATAAACTGATTTTGATAATCTGCAATTTATTTCTGCACTGAAAAATCTGAAATTATCATAAAATCTATTATTTACGAATGGCCATTACAAATAATATCATTATATCATTTCTTACGCTCAACAATACAATAAATAATAAACAAGAATATTCAGCCAACAAATATCAATAATTGACATTCATACTAACATTCAACAGTGACAGCCTCTGACAGCTTATTTTTGTTGCCATGTAAAAACTTTAAATAAAATTCCAGGTTACGCTTTCATTTGTTAGACTCTAGCGTCTTCAATGGTTCATATCTTTTTTCTCTCAGGATAGATTTTGATCACTTCATAGTAAAAAAGATAGTGGTTGATTAGATCTATAAACTATATTCATAGGCATATATTTCACTTTTGGGCAGTGAAATTTTTTTTTGGAGCCAATCATTTGCATTGTGTCAGCTTGAAAATGTTTCACGAAAGTTAATATTTAGTTACTACTTATTACGTGTAGACGCTCGACCACTTAAAATTAAGTAACTTTTAAGTTGAAATGAAGAATACCACCAATTTTTGTTTTTTATCTTAAAATGTACTCTATTAAAAATAAAAAAATATGGTGAAAAATTTTTTTTGATACGTTTGCTAGTTTCCGACATACTGAATTATTTAGGTAGGCAAGTGACGCGGGGTCACCGTACGCTGCTGTGACGTCACTCTACGCGCTCAGTGCGCGCACCGCTTCCTACCTGTATGTATGAAGTTTGCGTTGAAAATTTTAAAAATGACGAATCCACAAACTAGAAAATCGTGCTCGTGTCATAGTGCTTAAATACAACTACCAATATACCCGAAAAGTTATTTTTTACTATTATATTTTTGAACCTTAAAGTCAAAAGAAATGGATGAGAAAGTATGATCCACCCAGACCCAAAGCCAAAAATTGTGTCTATCACCTTCTTCTTATCTTATAAATTTTGCATAAACAGTAACGTCATCGCCGTAGCTATTTCTAGCCAATCTAAAATAAAATAAATATGAGTTAACCTATACACATAAAAAATAAAAACCGGACAAGTGCGAGTCTGACTCTCGCGCAGAGGGCTTTGTCCATACCTACAAACAAACAATATTTTAAATTTTATCAACTTATTTTAAGATTTATAGAAACTTCTTAGAGATTTTCCTGTAATTTATAAGCAAAGATCTATTTTGTGTATAATTTGTTTAAGTTTTATGCCCAGTTTTCGGAAATAAGGAGTGAGGGGCATGGTAAAGGTGATGGTGTCAAAATCACTTATGTCATCAACTGTAATATAATGACACAATGACGACACTGAAGCGGTCATGGCTCAGCGCTGCTTAGGTGGTCACATCGATCACGCAGGTTAACTGACTACAGACACGGTCACAACTTGAATGGGCTTAAATATCAGTAACTATCACTAGATGGCAGTCGTCAAGCTATGTCGGAGGCGTAATGGCAGCTTGGATGGACTGCTAGTCAAGTCCATCCAAGCTGTGACCGTGTTTGTAGTCAGTTAACCTGCGTGTTCGACGCGACCACGTAAGCAGCGCTGAGCCATGACCACTTCAGTGTCGTTATTGTGTCATTATATTACAGTTGATGACATAAGTGATTTTTGACACTATCGCCTTTACCATGCCCCTCACTCTTATTTCCGAATATCAAGTTCATAAATATCATTATTACCTACATTTTTCAATACTAGTAATGAAAAATAGGTATGTAGGTTCTTATAGGGATAGAAAGAAAAAAATAAGTTGTAAGTACTTTTACATTTTTTATCATTGTGTCTCGGCGGGGAGTTATTCTAGAAATTAGTAGCTTAACTCGTCTATTTAAGGAATCATTAGATTTTTCAATCAATTTTTAAAACTCTCATCGATTATACTTGTAACACTACTGTAACACCGATTCACATAAAAAAAACTCCAGTTAGAAATGTTATTGTGGGCGAACATAGGGACCATCCGATAGCAATGTATGAAGAACACAGTACGGTGAGAGCGGCGAGTTGTTGTATGACGTCACGCGCGCTTGTAGCGCCCGAGCGAAGTATTTGAAAAAGGCGGAAACTAAAATTATCGTAACTTCAAAACTACTCGCTTGATTTAAATAAAACAAAAACAGGTGTATTTCTAGAGATTTTAGGCTACAAGGTCATAAAGTTTCAAGTGATTTAACGGACCCATTAACATTCTTCATTAACTTGACTACTTCGCTACTTACTTCGTGTAAACTAGGCCATAAT